>CM019072.1:46306125-47696713 GCA_009667805.1 Leptobrachium leishanense
TACAGAAAACAACTCGAGTGAGAATAATAGAAGACCAGGACACAAGTGCTGTCTCAAGTTATTTCTTTACTCTGGAGCAAAATTTCATACACCCAGTTGTTTTGTCAAACATATGGAGCATCACAAATTCATGAATTACAAACCGATACGTCAGCATTATAGGAAGATGTGTTTTTCTACTTTGGGCAGTACCTAGACTTACACAAACATTTCCTGTACTAGCCTAGTAGGCACGCCTAAATTGACATCACAGCTATATCCTATTCTAGGAATAGGAATGTTCCATAGGATGTATTTAAACAATTGACCATGGACCATGTGTATCCTTCCTTCCTCTCGCTGGTCAGCCTCTCATAGTTTCTAGAGGAAATGAAATTGAATAGAACATCTGCACTCCTTAAAAACAGGAAACCAAGAAAAAGACCATACTTCAGCATTACCTCATGATCAGGCATTTGCTGAGCAGTCAATCTGGCCCTATATATTTATATAGATATCAAATATTACTAGAATATAGAAATATGAATTCAATGAATTATCTACCATATTTCAATCCCTTTCAAACAATTTACAAAACCATCAGGACTCCAAGACTGTGTCTCACCCTTAGCCCAATCAATAACAGGATTATGTTCCACCAACCAAGGGAAACCAAGCACAACAGGATTGGAAGGTGAACGGATAACCTGTAATATGATCTCTTCTTTGTGCAAGAGACCAGTGGTAAGAACCACTGTAACAGTATCGTGAGTTATCCTGGGGCAGGATAATGGTCTACCGTCTATGGCTTCGATGGCCAAAGGTGTCTCTCTTATAACCAGAGGGAGAGAGATTGAGGAAGCGTATTCAACATCAATGAAATTACCAGCAGCCCCAGAAGCAACAAAAGCGGTAGTATGCGTGGTCTTAGTCTCCCAAGCTATGGATACTGGTAACAAGAGTCTAGTGTCTTTGACAGGAGACATGAACGTCACACCCAAGGCCTGTCTCCGCGACTACCTTAGGTGCGGTAGTTTTCCGACCTATCATGCATTCTAGGGTGAACAGGACATTGAAGTCGTAGATGTCCTTTTACACCACAATACAGGCTCGATCCCTCACGAAGACGCCTTGTTCTCTCTTCCACTGTAAGCCTAGTATGGCCGAGTTGCATTGGCTCAGAGGGAGGAGATAACTCTCTGGGTGGTGCCTGAAAGACAGGGGCCAACCTTGGTAACGGTCTCTTAGATTTCTCTCTTGGTGTTCTTCTGTCCCTTAACTGATCATCCAGATCTATACAGTAATCAATGAGTTCACTCAACACCTCAGGTAATTCACGAGGAGCCAACTCATGCATCAATGACTCTGATAACCCCTCCATAAAAGCCAGAACTAGAGCCTCATTAGTCCAGTTCACGCCAGACACTAACGTTTTAAATTCGATAGCATAATCAGACACCGTCCTGTTCCCTTGACATATGCGGAACAAGGATTTGCCAGCTACCTTGACCTTTCTGGTAGGATTAAAACGTACGTTTTAACTCGGCTATGAATTCTTTATAGTTCAGTACAATAGCCTTCTCTGCCTCCCATAAAGGATTCACCCATGTCAACGCTCTGCCAGACAGATGGTAAATAATGAACCCTACTTTGGCTATGTCAGTGTTAAACATTTGTGGATTTAGTTTGAAATGAATATCCACATGGACCAAAAAACCCCGGCACTCCGAGGGAGTACCATCAAACCTCATAGGAGCGGTCATGTGTACCTGGGAAGTCTGAACGACAGGGGACACAGGAATAGCTGGTGGAGGTGCAACCCCAGCTGGTTCCAGGTGAGCCGTACGAGACAGGATAGTTTGTAAGGCGAGAGCAAACTGATCCATTCTATGGTCCTGCTCGTCCTGTCTGGATACAAAGTTACTCAAATGCTGTGCTAAGTCTGCGGGATCCATTTGGCCAGATCATAATGTCACGGTTCCCGGATCCCACCACGCAGTCCTTAAAGCCCAACACTCCACAGAGCCAAAAAACTACCAACAGGGTAGCCATAAAAGAATCCCTTACTGTCTGGTCCTTAAAAATTGGCCAGGTATATGTATAATAGCTAGACAGAAAAAGTTAATCAAAGACAATGGCGTAATACAAAACCAGGTCAGCAACACGGGAGGTAGTCAGACGAGCCAGAATCAGGAATACAGAGTATAGAATAGTCAAATGGAATAGCCAGGTCGATATCAGCGCAGAAGCGTAGTACAAGGAAATAGTCTAGGGCAACGGAAGGCAGAATAGTCAGAAAACAAGCAGAGGTCAATAACAGGTTCAATCATGAGAGAATTCAGGTACAGGGAGCTCAGGTATGGATAACCATGCTCTGGCACTGCTTAGAAGGAACTGTCGGTGTTTAAAAGACCTGGACTCCTCTGATAGGTCCGTGTCACCAGACCGCGCCCCCCTCTCAAGCCGCACCTCATGCAGCCACCTCCCTGCCTGTCTCTATTTAAACTGGGCACTGGTAAGCGAGCAGCATCAGACATGCTGCCGCCAAGCACACCGGAGGGGCTGGAAGCCTCCAACGTTACACTGCCTTTCCAGCTGGTGGACTCTGCTTCCTTCCGTGAATTTGCTGAATGTGCTGTACCACAGTGGCAGGTTCCAAAACGCCATTTATTTTCATGGAAGGCCATTCCAGCACTATACCAGCACGTGGAAGACAATGTTATGGAGTCATTGGGAAAGGCAGTCAGCAGCAAGGTGCACATGACTTTAGACACGTGGTCCAGCAATCATGGACAGGGCCTTTACATTTCCTTCACGGCACACTGGGTAACTCTGATTGCAGCTGGCAGGGATCCAGGATGGCGCTCTGTGCTGGAGCTTGTTCATCCACCATGCCTCCAGAAAGCTGCTTGTATGAGGTCTGTCTGCTTCACCACCTCTTCCTCCTCCTCCTCCTTCTCTGTCTCTGGTGAAGTGGCAGTTAAACCCACGCGTGGCAGGGGTTACGCAATGGCTCAAGCAAAAAGATGCCATACTGTGCTTGAGCTGGTATGTTTAGGGGACAGGAGCCACACCGGGTCATAAATTCTGTCAGCTCTGCAGGGGCAGGTGCAGAGATGGTTAACACCACGCCAGCTTGAGCTGGGAATGGTCGTCTGTGATAATGGTAGCAACCTTCTCTCCGCCCTATACATGGGTAAATTGATGCATGTACCATGCCTAGCACACGTCCTAAATCTAGTGGTACAGCATTTCCTAACCAGGTTCCCTCTCAGAACCTCACATGGGCAGGGAATCAAGGAAAATGACAGAGCATAGAACTAAGGGTGTGTCCAGGTTATATGCACACAGGAGCTGGTACAGGAATTAACCCGAGTGGATGCAGACAGGAGCAACAGCAATATCGTGTATACAGGCAGATTCCTGGAGCTGGCATGACAGTACCTCCCTCCTTACAAGGTGCACTCTGGGCACCTAGGGCATCGGCGTGAAACAGGAGCAGCTAGGGGTTCATCACCACCCATCAGAGTCTGAGTCATCATAAATGTCCCCATGGGCAAGCAGGGCTTGTTCAAAGTTTTCAAGGTCCTCTTTGTGGACCAATGTGCCATTAGAGGCCCAAACGCAACCCTCAGGGGTAGGGTGGTCCGCAGGGGGAACGGGCATGAGAGGAGAACAGGTGACAATACCAGCGACAATGGGTGGAGAAACTTGCTCTTTATCTGCCAGGCGTTGTTCATAAACAGCAAGTTCAGTATCTGGTACGATGAAGCCATCAGAGGCTATGGAAAGAGTCTGGCCTTGGTCTAGCAAGTTTAGTTGAGTCGTAGACGGTAGGGTGTCACAGCCGTATACCCTCGGAATGACCGCAGGACTCTTAAGCAGGGCCCCAATTTGTTGCCCAGGGCCATCCTGTGGATGCTTCGCAGTCTGGGGGGCCATAGTAGAGGCCACCAGGATAGGAGCCACCTCCATGGGTTCCAGAAGTTCATGGTCCGTAGGTAAGGCAGGCTCCATGTCCATGTCAGTAGGCAGGATCTCCAAGGGCACAGGGGGTGCAGGGGGCAATACCTCCATGTCCTCGGCATTGGAGTCCTCCGCTGTACCCTCCTCCTCTGAGGAAACATCACAAAATGCAGGCCTCCTTAGTACAGGAGCTCGGCAAGGCTTGCCACCATTAGCAGCGGTTGGAGTCTGGCGAGGTTTGGCAGTGACCTGGCGAGGCTTGGCAGCGACCTGGCGAGGCTTGGCAACGGCTGGAGGCTTGCGAGAACTGGCAGCGGCTGGAGGCTTGCGAGAACGGGCAGCGGCTGGAGGCTTGCGAGAACGGGTAGCGGCTGGAGGCTTGCGAGAATGGGCAGAGGCTGGAGGCTTGTGAGAACGGGCAGCGGCTGGAGGCTTGTGAGAACGGGCAGCGGCTGGAGGCTTGAGCAAACTGGCAGCGGCTGGAGGCTTGAGCAAACTGGCAGCGGCTGGAGTCTGACGTAGAATGGCAGGTCTGATGTGACAGAAGTCAATTTTGTGCTGTTCCGATCCGCAGTAAAAGCATAGATTGAGCCTCTTACGCCTTTCCTTCTGAGTCTCCACATAAGGTGCCTGTGCTCTGCATAGAGGTGGAGAGCTAATAAACTCAGCTGGTTGGTGCGATGCTCTGCTCACTGGTGTAGTAGGGCCAGGTGTAGTGGGGAGTGAGCCCATTAGATTACACACATCATCCACTACAACAAGCAACTGATACACAATGTCATCCAGTGCAGCTTGGACACCCACGGGCCTGGTTTTTGGCGCTGTCATTATGTCAGTCTCACGCCATGATTGAGCCATGGCAGGGCCTTAATATCAAATAATATCCCAAGCACTGGGGGAGAGCAGATGAAGCAGACACAGGAACATACGCTGGTAAATAAGTGTATATTCAGAACACACAGCAACAAGTCTCATACAGAAATAACAGAGCACTGGATACAACAGGAAAAGTCACTCTGCGTGCAGGTAGTGCCTATGTACCAGGGATTGTGGGCTATATAGTCCACTGCAGACAGGATCCTCTGCGCGGGAACCAGGAGCTCTTGGCACAGGTACCTTGGTAGCTGGAAGGTGGAATAAAGCAGAACACAGGTAGCAACAGGTGCAGTCTCTTAGGCCCACAGGATAGTGTGCTATGCAGTTACCACTGCAGAAAGGATCCACTGAGCTGGAAACAGGAGCTCTTCACAAAGGTACAATCTGCAATGCTGGCAGAAAAGCTCATATAGAGGATGGTGGGTAAAAATGACAAACAGTGGTGGAGCTCTCAGAACCTCACATGGGCAGGGAATCAAGGGACATGACAGAGCATAGAAGGAAGGGTGTGTCCAGGTTATATGCACACCCACTCAGGAGCTGACACAGGGATTAACCCCTGAGTGGATGCAGGCAGGAGCAACAGCAATATCGTGTATACAGGCTGACTCCTGGAGCTGGCATGACAAGGCCCATGAAAAGGATCTTAGACAATGATCACGCTGAGCCAGCTCCACCTCTTCGAGAACATGAGGAGTGCTGGTACCTGCCTTTCTTCGGAGTGTATCATCCATGTAAGCCAAAACAGAATCAGGGTAGTATTTGACTCCAGTGCCAAGCACCAAGGCATATCCCTGAATGATGTTCTTCTCACTGGTCCTAACCTGACCAAAAACCTTGTAGGTGTACTCATGAGATTCAGAAGGGAGCCAGTCGCCATAACTGCTGACATTGAACAAATATTTCATTTTTTTATTGTACAAAAAGACCATAGGAAATTCCTGAGGTTTCTGTGGCACTGTGACAACAACACGGACAATGAGATGATTGAATACCGCATGACGGTTCGGAAATAGTCCCTCACCTGCTGTTGCAACATATGGTCTACGAAGGACTGCTCTTGATGGAGAAAGGGAGTATGGAGAAGATGCTTGATACTTCGTTGAGAGAGACTTCTACGTGGATGACGGACTTAAACCCTTACCTACAGATGAAGTAGCCATAGACCTGCTCCAAAGGACACAAGGTATGCTTTCTTTTTTTTTTAATGAAATTTATTAGGCATTCACAAACAGCAATTTGAGCATAGACATAAAGCAACATATAAGCTATAATTGCATTCTATCAAAAAATGAATAGGCCAAAAAGATAATTTTAAAGGATTGGGGGTAAGAAGGCAGGGAAGGGAGGAGAGCAGATGAGCGGGAGAGAGAAGAGAAAGGAGAAAAAGAGAAAGAAGAACAAGAAGAAGAAGAAGAAGAGGAGGACTAAGGGTCACCTTCAATACACAATTAAAGCAGATATATGATCAAGGGCACCATGAATGGAGTCGCAACCCGAAATAATTCGGCAATCTTAAATTTCAGCATCAGTCCAGGGGTCCCATACTTTGTGGAATGCTGGTAAGGTATCTTTTACAACAGCCGTAAGTCTGTCCATGATCCTAGTGTCCTGTATTTTAGCAGATACCTTAGCCATGACGGGGAGAGCCTGGTGTCGCCAAACCTCTGCCACCGCCCGCCTAGCCGCCATCGAGATTTTGGAAATTAGCTTATTTTCATCTCTCGTGAAGCCTTCCAGGGGTCGAGATAGCAATAAATTCCAAGGGTCACTAGGAACGTCCCGTTTCAGTGCTTCAGTGAGCATCGCCAGAATATTTGACCAGAATGCTTTAATTTTCAGGCATTCCCACCACATATGAATAAGAGTGCCCTTGGAGCCACAGGATCGCCAGCAAAGATCTGGGTGGTCTGAGGACATGTGTGCGAGTTGTGTAGGTGTAACGTACCAATGCATCAACATTTTCAGCAGCTGTTCTTGCATGGTTGTGCATAGTAAAACACCCCTGGAAGCCTCCCAGATGTCTAGCCAATCTTCCAAGTCCAATACTTCTGCCAGGTCGCGTTCCCAAACTTTCACGTAGTGGATTTCCTTCCAATCAATCAGTGACGATAGCTTATAATATAGGGTAGAGATCAAACCTTTAGGGTAAGTACCTCTCAAGCAAATGGCGTCGAGATGCAAAGGCCCATAGTTGCAGCTCTTGAAGAAATAGCCCCCCTGTCCCGAGAGTCCGCTGCTCAAACATGGTTGATCGAACAAAGCGATCATTCTGATAAAGGTGACATAAACAGTGTAAGCCAGCATCCCACAACGGTTGAAAGGGTAAAGGAATCAGTCCCGCAGGGAATTCCCGGTTGCGTAAGATTGGCGTCAATGGCGAAGGTAAGGTGGTAAGTTCACATTTCGCAGCCAGTTTGTCCCATATGCGTATGGTGTTCACAATGGCTGGACAGTTCGTAGACAGGAGTGGTCTGTGTTCCCGGGCTAGCCAGATGGTGTGGTAAGTTAGGGGCCATAATTGCTCTTTCCAACTCAACCCACCTCCCAGCAGTGACCCCCCCATGCCATGCCACCAGCTGGGTGAGTTGAGCGGCATAATAGTATGAAAAGAGGCTCGGGAGACCAAGACCACCCAGCTGTTTAGGCCGAAACAGGGTGGTCCTAGCCACCCTATGCCTCTTCCCTGTCCACACGAAATCATCAATCGCTCCCTGCATCGAGCGGACATCTGAGGGGTCAAGTGCTACAGGTAACGTTTGAAAATAATACAAAAGACGTGGCAGTATGCTCATGTTCATCTTAACGCAATTCACTCTTCCCACCCATGAAATAGCATACTTATCCCAACTTTCGAGGTCTTGTTTTAGCGTGGCATACATCGTAGCATAATTTACTTCATATAAACGTTCAGGTAAACCGGTTAATTTAACCCCTAGATAGGGGAGTTCTGAAGCGGAAATGGCAAAGGCAACCCTGACGTCAGTGTACGTAATACCGTCGCGGGCACCAGTATCGGAGAATCATAGACTAGCGACATTGACTTTGTAGCTTGAGATCTGTGAATATTCGGTCAGGCGATTCATTAAGGCTGGAAGTGAGGTCTCGGGGTCGGTCAAAGAGAGTAGTACATTGTCCGCATATGCCGATACTTTGAACTGCTGTCCTGTAAGGATTCCGAGTCCCGACACCGAGCGTCACCCCTGGACACCTAGCTTCACACCTCGCCTTCTATGTATCAGCCGCCACGCGATCGATCGGAGAAGAATAAACACACGCAGAAACAGTATCTCGTGTGAAAATAATTCTATTGATTCATTCTTGAGATAGGTCTTTTAAAGGATTCAGGTGGGAGGATACAGGAAAAGAGAAGGGAGGGAATGGGGAGGACATAGGGTGGTACAATATCGGGTGAGACGCAGCTCACCAATCACAAACATACATTGCATAGATTAATTGCATTAAGCTATATCAAATATCAAGAGATGGGGCTTAGTTTAATTAGTAGTGAAACCCATCACCGCACATAGCAAGTTATCAATTAACATTCGTCAGGTCGACATGAACTCCTCTTTAGAAACAAATCAATATTCGGCTCGGTCAACTGAAGTTATGTCAATAGAGAGATGAGCAGAAATGAGCAAGGTACAGAAAAACAATTTTAGCTGTGACAGCAGAATAAAGCTCATCATTAAAAGCAGGAATAGAAATCATGAGCAAAAGGCCTAGATACAGAGAGGTCCAGACTAAATTAATGGTCAATGTTAACAAGCACACAGAGAGTTGATTAGCAGTGCATCTCATTAGTAGCATTAACAGAATTAATACCTAACATGTCCCACCACTAAGAAACCTCGGATGTCCCCATCAGCGCGAATCATCCTCATAAGAGGTTCTAAAAATATGGCAAATAAAGACGGAGAGAGAGGGCAGCCCTGTCTTATACCATTGCATATCGGGAAGGGAATCGGGTCCGTGCCTGGAATCAAGATCTGAGCCATTGGGTTCGCATATAAAGCCTGGGTCAGGGCTAGGAAATGCTCCGGGAAGCCCGCACTCGTCAGAAGGCAGAAAAGGAAGAACCATTCTGCTCTGTCAAATGCCTTTTCCGCATCCAATGAGAGAAATAAAGAAGGCACCTTTCGCGAGCGAGCCCACCAAATAAGATCTGCGGCTCTCTGCGTATTCTCGAATGCTTGCCTCCTGGGCATAAACCCCACCTTATCGGTGAATCAGAGTTGAAAGCATGGGTCCTAGTCTGGTCGCCATTAATTTGGCAAGCACTTTAATATCGGTATTGAGGAGCGAGATCGGTCTATAGTTATCTATGCCCTGAGCATCTTTGCCAGGTTTGGGTATGAGCACCACCGAGGCCAAGAGAGATTCCGGCATAAGCCCGTTTCCTGTTCTGAGAGAGATAAATAAAGAGCATAGTCGGGGGACTAGAGTATTAGCAAAGCATTTATAATATTGGCCCATGAGGCCATCAGGCCCAGGGGCCTTGTTTGGTTTTAAGTCCCTCCCTACCTTGCGTACTTCTTCCTCAGTAAAGGGGGAGTCCAGGGCCGCTATCTGTTGTTCGTTTTGTTGGGGCATAGCACTTTTCATTATGTACCCAGCAATATCTGTCAAGAGTGACTGATTGCTGTCAGAGTGAGAAGGGGTATGATGATATAACTGCGCAAAATAAGCCGTGAAAGCATCACGTATCTCACTGGGGGTGTCATGCAGTAATCCTTGTTTGTCAACTATTTTAGTAATCGGGTTCGATTTTATATTTCGGCTTAATTCTATGAGCTAGAGGAGTATCTATTTTATTGGATCGCTCAAAGTATCTCTGCTTGGACCACAAGAGCGCTCGACCCGCATCTTCTATGAAAAGCCTATTAAGATCCTTCCTTTCTTTGCGACAAGAGGAGATAAGTAGTGTCACGGTCCACCCGGGGTACCTACTGAGGTACCTATATTGCACAGCCTGGTCCTAACAGCCTTTGTCCTGGTATGCTTTTGTATTGGGTTCCAATCCGGGGTTTACCTCAGCCCAGTGCCATGTCCAGGCTCCTGGAGATCCAGCCTGGGTTTTCCCGTCCAGCCTAGGAGTTCCAGCTGAGGCCCATCTATGATTTAACCTCCTTAAAAGGCAGAGAGACTGAACCAGCAGTGGTTCTGCATTGTTCTCCCTGACTGAGGTCATCTGGACGTGTGCAAACCTGCTCCAGCTTATCCTGTGTATCCAGTATCCATCCATCTGCCCTGTTGTTCCTGGATACATCTGTCTGTGCAAGGGACTCTCAGCGATCTCCACTTGTGGATTAGTTCGAATGAGAGACTAATTAGGAACGAAGGAGGTTTAAGAATTATCACTGTATATTACACAAGAGGAAAGGGGAGTGAGTTCCTTTGTTCTATGGGATCAGGCGGGGTTGTGTCTTTGTTTTTATGGGCGGAAACATGGCTCTTTGTGATTGGGTACAATGGGGAGATAAACAATGGAAAGGAGGGAGAAGGGAGGTTATAAAAGGCTGTGCGTGAGACAAGTTTGGTATTGCAACTAATTTTCTTTTACAAAGACCTTTAGAGACAGGGCGGCGGCGAGCTCCATTTTTACCATCACCATCATCGTATGAAAACCAATGACTGGATAAGTATTACTTGCTGTATCAATCTGTTATGCATACTCTATTATCATAAGTCTGCTATATATATATATATATTCCTAGTTCCATTATTTATTGGAAGGATAGGTGTGGGTTTCCCATTGTATGGATTTGTAGGTTCATTTAGTGGATGCTTATTTATATTTGTTTCAATTTGCAATACTGTATTCCTTGTTCATTTGGTGTCCAGTTGCGTGATAGTAATTTCTAATGGGTTAGTGGTCTGCGATAACTCTGCCAGAATTCAGTGATTTGTTTTGTTTGATGTTATTAGGGGCATTAGGATTTCCAGTGATTATCCTTTGACTGTTTATGGACGGCTGTGCCTTATTAGTTTATGTGCTCAGTATAGCGCATGACTGACTGTCCAATTTTAGTATCTTTAAAATCATCCATGTATGCAGCCAAAATCATAATAAGCACCCATATAGACACCATAAACAAAGCACAGGGCATCACTATACACGCATGTGCCACTCAACATGCACACAGTAGGAACTTATTATACATAGTGAAATGACACGAAGTCACGCTAATGATGTAGCTATCATACACCCTGAAATCACGAAATTCCTCTCTATAACACCCTGAAATCACTAATGTAGTATAACACTAAGGAAAATTTAAAAAAAAAAAAATAATAATAATAGTAAATAAATAAAAAATAAAAATAATGTATGTGTGTGGGTGTGTATATGGGTATGTATGTATATATATACATATATATATATATATATATATAATTATATTATATATATATATGCGTATGTATATGTATATAATAAACATAAAAGTAAAATAAATACTTGCTATAACATGCCGTAATCACATAATAGAAACACACTGAAACCTAGCCATAGCACACGGAGACAACACAAGGACCTAGCCATAGCACACGGAGACAACACAAAGGGAATGTAATCACACATAGGAACTTGATATAACACACTGAATCACTGGACATTAGTCACTATAACTCTATAGTGTGCCGAATGAGAAAAGAACCATACGGCATTGCTGAGTAACACTTTTAGTGGATTCTCAAGCAGCTTCACATGCTGGCCTTTTATGTGGGTTATGATTTACAGGGTTATTCAAAGAGCTGTGTGTTTTAAATAATGTTGGAGTAACCCCAAGGGCAAAGCAATAAGTTGATGAACAAATTAATTTGTATACTGTATTTAAGTTCACTATTTTACTTGTTGCAATTTTAACGTGACACAGCAGCAATGACAATCTTTTGTTTTGAGCACTTGCTACAGTTGAGTAAATAATTATTTAGAATGGTAACTTTGTCTTTATTGAGGGAGAGGAGAGACTTATTTCAGGAATAGAGGAAACATGAGCAGTAACTCACTCATATTTCACACTTGTACCATCATCATAATAAAGCCTGCGAGTGGATAAGTATTAAGTGTATTTATTCGGGGAATTTGAAGCTATGTTGATAATATACTATATGCGTGTGTGTGTAATCTATTGGGTTAAATACGCCCTAATTTATCCGTTCTAGTGATTTGCATTGTTAGCTAGAATATGCTCGTTGATATTTGCTTCACTTTGTAATTCTTGATCAAACCTTATTAGTTGTATATTCTGTATGATCTTATAAACATAGGTAGTCAGTGACCGCATGGCTGGCAGCCATCTTAAACCTCAAAAAGTCACATGTGCTTCTGCCAATGAGGAAGTGCGGCAGCAGTAACTGTACAATCTGTTTAAATTTATATTTGCGCAACTAAATTAATCCAGATGGTTTCTGCCAGATTTATGAATATATAGCAATTACTAACCAAATACACATCTAAATGTGTCTGTTATAATTTCTGAAGAGGCTTATCAACTAAACAGTGATTCTGTATGTTAGCAAGGGCTGTGTCATTAGGTTAGTTCGGTTGGTTTAACTTCGGGTCTATAGATTAATATACTAAGCAAGAATCAGTTTCATTGTGGATGGAGGTTAAAGACTTTCACATGTGCAGCTTGGTCCTATTGATAAGGAATTCCAGCCAGCCCTGAGGACTCATAAAATGGAGGACAATGCAGCCACTTATGTACAGAATATCTATGCTCTTTCTCAACTCGAAATGGAGACGGTGTTATTTACATTTTGCAAGGGGAAAGAACAATGGCTCAGATAACAGTGAGCTGGTGATCTTAGTTGCTGGGGGGAGGGGAGGAGCTGATGGAAGCATGTGAAAACAAAAGGAATTCATTACTTACAGGGGGTGTACACTATACAAAGACTGGATCGTAATACAGAGGTTACGCTATACAGAGGGAATACAATACTCTACATGATACACAGAGCAAGGGAATGTAAGGAAAATACATACAAATAAACATTGGGGCGGCCGTTTCTTTGCAGAGGCAATAAGTAAGAAAGATGTTTCTGTTAGCTACCATTCATTCAATCAGGTGGTGATTTTGGTAAGGGTAGCTGGCGAGGGGACAGAGTTAGCTAAGCTTGATCTAGAGGCAGCCTTCAGGCCGTACCGCTGTGTCCAGGGGGTTTTCTTTTAATGGGGTGTAAATTCGATGGGTAATTTTACATAGATATCTGTTTACCCATTGGGGTGGGCAATATTCCGTGCTCCCTTTTTAAAGGCTTCCTACTTTTTTGCACTGCTTAGTGGAGAAAAGAGCGGGAAGGAGACGTATAGTACATTACTTGGACGATTTCATGGTAACGGGTTCCAAAGGGACTGGAGAATGAGGTAGGATCGGGGGGGGGTTACAATATAAGTTTAGTTGATCGGGGAGAATTGTAGGTGGTTTGGGGGGAATGGCCAGACATTAAGATCAAATGGTCTAGTGTAATTTCAAATGGTGAGCAGGCAAATGGCCCAGGAGTGGATTCAATGGATGGGTGCAAAGCATGGCGTTTCTGGAATTTTTGATTTTCCAATCGTCGGGGCAATACCACTGTGGGGGATAGAATAAATAAATAAATAAATAAAAAATAAATATAAAAAAAAAAAACAAAAAAAAAACATCCCTCCCCCCTTTTTTATTTTTGCGTCTGATAGTCAAGGTGTGGTGCAAGTGCTGAATAACATGTCTGCATCATCACCGTAGGTTGTAGCCTATGTCAGGTATTTGGTGTTGATATGTTGTCTGCATCATCACCGCAGGTTGTAGCCTATGTCAGGTATTTGGTGTTGATATGTTTGAAAAGCAATATTAATTTCACGGCAAATCACATACCGGGGGTAAGGAAGGTGGTGGTGGATACATTGTCCAGTTACAGGTGGGATGTGTCCCGACAGTTGGCACCGGGAGGAGGAAAGAATAAAAAAAATAAAAAAAAATTTCAGGTTGAAGACTGCCCTCCATTTCTTTGCCAGATGGGGAGCAGTTAGAGGGCATCA
Source organism: Leptobrachium leishanense (assembly GCA_009667805.1). Classification (NCBI taxonomy): domain Eukaryota; kingdom Metazoa; phylum Chordata; class Amphibia; order Anura; family Megophryidae; genus Leptobrachium; species Leptobrachium leishanense. Next base: position 46,319,975 of record CM019072.1, read on the forward strand.
ATGATTAGGAGAGGAGATTGTTGTTGCAGAAGACATGGGCACCATAGAGCAAGCAGTGAAAGGGTTGGATCGAGTTTTAAAGGGACAGAGGAGGTAGGGCAGACTGTTGTGTTCAAATAGCTACTGAAGTTCGGCGGTAAGTCAATAAAGGACAGCTTGGAACTATTTAGTGGTATTTCATACTTTGCTCGGTTAAAGGAAGAGGAGGACTGGGCTAAACAATTCGTGGTGTGGAAGATCTTGACAGCAGAGTACAAGTAGGAGATGAGATGGAGCTGATAACAATCTTTGTAGGGCAGCATTTGTTTTAGTTTTACAGCTGCCCTAAGGATTGAGGAAACAATTGCTCTAGGTGCCCATGGTGGGGAAGTATGCCCAGTGGTATGTATCAGGGGATACTTGGAGGCGACTCCTTCAAACGGTCGCATGTTATGGGGGCACAAGGGTGGTACTAACTTGTCCGGGTATCAATTCAAAATGGTTCCGCAGCAGGCCACGGAGGGGCTTGGTTGAAAGGGGAGTTATGTTTGCACCCATTCTTTCAGGATAGGAGCTGCTGGTACTGAGGCAGAATTGGGTAACCCAAAGGACCGAATTAAAAAGATGGGGAGATGGAAATGGGAAGCGTATAGGAGATATGTGAGGTCATTAAAGAAATGAAGGGAAAACTTATGGGGAACAATTGTTTTGTTTTAATAATAATAATTTGTTTCCTTGTTTCTTTTGGTTTCTTTTCAGTTCGGGTACACTGTGTGTGTGTGCATTACAGTTAATAGTTTACATTTTGGTTATTTGCAGGACACGCAATGAGAGTGCGGATCCTGGGACACTCCTATGTGCACTGGATGGAGAGTCGTGCTGCTGGCACCAAGAGAGGAGCAACCCCGGGGTGCAGCGTAATTGAAGTAGGGATTAGATGGATAGGGAAGCAAGGTAGGGGGTGGGGCAGTTATTGGGAATAGTAAAGACATCCAGGAGAAAGAGGGATAAGCCAGATATTATGGTACTACATTTAGGGGACAGCTAGAGAAGAGATAGGTATTGTGAGTGGTGAAATAGCAGCCTGGCACGTGGGGATGCAATGGTAGGGGGAGGGTCTGCAGGGTACGGCGTGAGTGTGGTTTCTTACGGCCAAGCTCAGGTGCCTTCCTGGTTTGCAGATCCTCTCGGCCTGCTATTTGCGATATAAAGAGACCCCTGAGCAGATGTGTGGTCATCTTGCTTAGCCACGTGGGGCCGCTATTTCTGGGCAATATATGTGGTGCATTGCATTTGCTGATGTTATCGGGCAATGGTTTTGGAGCACCCCGAAATAGGAGCAAGAAGTGAGGAGTTCATTGAAAGGAGTGATAAGGCTGGGAACACACTCTTCATTGAAGGCGCGATAAGGAGCCTTTTGTGGGGTAAGGAAAGGTCACGGGTTTTTTATTTGGTGGCAGTAAAAAGAGGGTCCTCGTTTTTGGTGGTGGCGAAATAGGCGGCCTGGCACGTGGAGGGCGATAGTGGGGGGATGGTCTGCAGGGTACGGGGTGAGTGTGGTTCGTATGGCCAAGCTCAAGTGCCTTCCTGGTTTGCAGATCCTCTCGGCCTGCTATCTGCCATAAAAATAAACTGAGCAGATGTGTGGTCAGCCTGCTTAGCCACGTGGGGCGCTATTTCTGGGCAATGCTTGTGGTGCATTGCAGTTGCCAGTGTTATCTGGCTGCCAGTGTTATCTGGTGTAGGAATTTGGCATACGAGGATCGATAATAATAATTCTGCCTTAGAGGCAAAGAATTTGGCCTTAAGTAATAAAAGACGTGACCTTTTCAAAATGCCAATACTTTGTTGTGTTTTCATTTACGGGAAAGGGGGGGCCTGGGAAGGGGGGGGGAGGCGGGGTGGGAGGGCCTTGGGGGGGTTTGTAGGTTTTAAGAAGGTAACTTACATGGGAGAAGATGTAAGAAGAGAATAGGGGTATAATTCTTACAGTTAATCTCTGTCTCTGACCTTTTTGATCAAGGTACCACTCTCCGCTGTCCAGACTTCTCCTTGGTGGGCCCTGTCTGCAGTCTGAGACTGCATTACCCACAAACCTCAGACTCTCCAGTCAAGAACTCTCCCTGGACTTTATATATTTCCTTTGTTCTTTAAAGTGCCTGCAGTTAAGGACCATTTATGTTTCATTAAAGAATCTTCAATGCGTGATTCCTGTCTGGCCTCCCATCTGTGTCGCCGCCTGCTGGGCTCTCACCTGAACCGCACACTCCACGTGACAAGTAGCTTCCACCGGAGCCGCTTTATGCGTCAATTCCTGCTCTCGCAATTTAGCTTGGAGGGTAAGGATGTCTCTTAATTTTTCTTTCTTATGATAGGCAGCCTGACTAATAAGCACCCCCCTCGTGACAGCTTTGTGTGCTTCCCAAATCACTGCTATAGGGACATCCGGGGTCTCGTTTAGAGTAAAGTAATCCGTCAAAGCATCATTAACCGACGTTCGAATCTCTGGCCGTTGCAAAAGCATTGGATCCAATCTCCAACGTCTCCCCTCCCCGCCTTATGGAAAGGTTGTAAAGTAATGGACACGTCTGCATGGTCTGACCACGTAATGGAGCCAATACGAGAGGTAAGTATCTGCGGCATACAATCAGATGAAACCAACATATAATTTATTCGCGAGTATGAAGAATGTGGTGCGGAATAGAACGTATAATCTTTAACCGACGGATGTTGCAGACGCAACACATCGCATAACTGATGGTCGGTGACAAACCCATAAAATTGCTGATCCTGTGAAGACAAGGAATGTGTCGAGGTCAGCCGAGGAGAGGTAGATCTGTCCAACTGTGGACAGAGAGTAGCATTAAAATCACCTCCAACAATCAGCGTACCTCGTGCATAGCCCGTTACAAAGGAGGACATCATGATCTCCTTCCAAAACGTGGCGTCAGAGCCGTTAGGCGCATATACTAACAAAAGAGAGAACCAGAGAAACGAGCGGCAACTGTCCCTTTCACCAGGAGATATCTACCCGCCGCATCCGTGTGAACGTCTTCCACCTGTAGAGGACAAGAGTTATGCAAGGCTATAGCAACACAGTTCCGTTTTGGAAAAGCACAGGAGGTATACACTCTACTATATGGAGGAGCACCCAGATGATACGCCGCTTTTCGAGGCATCCGCGTCTCTTGCAAAAGGGCTATACTAGAAGATTTCCGCATCAGATCCCTAAAAAGCAATCGGCGCTTTCGGGGCGAATTGAGGCCCTTCACATTCATTGACAATACTAAAACCTCAGGGGCCATAACAAATCAGGAACCCTGTAGCAAAAAAAGAACATGGAAAAGACCCCCAGTCCAAGGGCAGTAAAGGAAAGGAGAAGGAAAGAGAGGGAGAAAAAGAAAGCAGAGAAAGACCGTATAGAAGAAGAGGGGACGAGAAAGAGGGAGACAACGTGATCTCCGAACAATTGGGGAAACCAAGAGATCGGAACGTAGGAGGAAAGTATCTGGGGAAAGCCATATCTGAGAACAGTACGACAGGCGCCCCCCCCTGGCACCCGCCGCCAAATCTTAAGATAACATGACAGATATAAACACATAATATCTATCCTATAAAAGAGTAAGGCTTGGCGTGTCCGTCGCCAAGCCTCCTCTGCGCATGTGCCCACAGGTGCTGTGGAGGTTGGATGCGCACGCAGCCGGGTGCGCGCGCGCCAACCGCCGCAGCACGCCCAAAGTGTCTTACGGAGGTTGGATGCGCGCGCAGCTGGGTGCGCGCGCGCCACCAGCCGCAGCATGCCCAGAGCGTCTTACGGAGGTTGGTTGCGCGCGCAGCCAGGTGTGCGCGCGCCTCCCGCCGCAGGACCACCAAAGTGTGTTGCGGCGGTTGGATGTGTGCCCAGCCGAGTGCGCACACAGCCACCCGCCGCAACACGCCCACCGCGTGCTTGGGCCGTTGGATGCGTGCGGAATAGGGTGCGCACGCAGCCAACCGCCGCATCCTGAGAGAACTTGAGGCGCGCCAAACCGCCTCAGAGCACGGAGCATAGCACGGAGCAGAGCACAATAAACGGCGCAGAGCACAGAGCAGAGCACAATAAATGGTGCAGAGCACAGAGCAGAGCACAATAAATGGCGCAGAGCACAGAGCAGAGCACAATAAACGGCACAGAGCAGAGCACCGAGCAGAGCACAGAGCAGAGCACAAGAGCAGAGCACAGAGCAGAGCACAAGAGCAGAGCACAAGAGCAGAACACAGAGCAGAGCACCGAGCAGAGCACAGAGCAGAGCACAATAAACGGCACAGAGCAGAGCACGAGAGCACAGAGCACAAGAGCACAGAGCAGAGCACAATAAACGGCACAGAGCAGAGCAAAAGAGCACAGAGCAGAGCACAATAAACGGCACAGAGCAGAGCACAGAGCAGAGCACAAGAGCACAGAGCAGAGCACAATAAACGGAGCAGAGCACGGAGCAGAGCACGGATCAGAGCACGGAGCAGAGCACAATAAACGGCGCAGAGCACAGAGCAGAGCACAATAAATGGCACAGAGCAGAGCACCGAGCAGAGCACAGAGCAGAGCACAAGAGCAGAGCACAGAGCAGAGCAGAGCACAAGAGCAGAGCACAGAGCAGAGCACTGAGCAGAGCACAGAGCAGAGCACAATAAACGGCACAGAGCAGAGCACAAGAGCACAGAGCAGAGCACAATTAACGGAGCAGAGCACGGAGCAGAGCATGGAGCAGAGCACAATAAACGGCACAGAGCAGAGCACAATAAACGGCGCAGAGCACAGAGCAGAGCACAATAAACGGCACAGAGCAGAGCACAGAGCAGAGCACAAGAGCACCGAACAGAGCACAAGAGCAGAGCACCGAGCAGAGCACAGAGCAGAACACCGAGCAGAGCACAAGAGCACCGAGAACAGCACAGAGCAGAGCACAATAAACGGCACAGAGCAGAGCAAAAGAGCACAGAGCAGAGCACAATAAACTGCACAGAGCAGAGCACAAGAGCACAGAGCAGAGCACAATAAACGGCACTGAGCATAGCACAGAGCAGAGCACAATAAACGGCACAGAGCAGAGCACAATAAACGGCACAGAGCAGAGCACAAGAGCACAGAGCAGAGCACAATAAACGGCACAGAGCAGAGCAAAAGAGCACAGAGCAGAGCACAACAAACGGCACAGAGCAGAGCACAAGAGCACAGAGCAGAGCACAATAAACGGCACAGAGCAGAGCACCGAGCAGAGCACAATAAACGGCACAGAGCAGAGCACAAGAGCACCGAACAGAGCACAGAGCACAAGAGCAGACCACAGAGCAGAGCACAAGAGTTCTGAGCAGAGCACAAGAGCACCGAGCAGAGCACAAGAGCACCGAGCAGAGCACAGAGCAGAGCACAATAAATGGCACAGAGCAGAGCACAATAAATGGCACAGAGCAGAGCACAAGAGCACCGAACAGAGCACAGAGCACAAGAGCAGAGGACAGAGCAGAGCACAAGAGCACCGAGGAGAGCACAGAGCAGAGCACAATAAACGGCACAGAGAAGAGCACAGAGCAGAGCACAATAAACGGCGCACTGAGCCCCCAGTCCAATTTACACCGCCATACAAAGAAAAGGAAAAACAAAAAACCCCCCGAGCACCCCTCACAAATGGCCCCTAAATCATGGACATAATTGCACACATTTAACCGAACTGCACCAGGCCAGAAAAAAAAAATTGTGCATCCACCCCCCAAAAATATCTGGCCAACTCAAAAAAAAAACCACTCAGGGGGCATACAAAACACCTAAACCAGTGCCCCCCCAACAACCCCCCACACCACTGAGCAACCACCAAGAAAAATAAACACAACAAAAAAAAAAACAGAGGACCTACCAAAAACAGTGCCCCCTCCAAAGAGCCTCCAAAACACTTAAACAAGAGGGCATACAAACAACCAGTGCCCCCACACCAATTGTGCAACCAAGAAATTTTTTTTTTTTTAAAAAAAACCTCACAGCCACACTAACAGGACGAAAAAAAAAAGACCAAACAAAGCAACCACCAAGAAAAAATAAAAAAAATAGTTTTAAAATAACTCACAGACGCACAAGCAGAACAAAAAAAAAACAACCACCAAGAAAAAATAAAAAAAAAAATTTAAAAAATTCTTTTAACCCTTTCGCTGCTGAGGCTTTTCACACCTCTGTGCTGAGGTCATTTTTACCGGTTTTGCTCATCATGTTTAAACGTGTTTTGAAGGCTTATTTTAGTATATGACCCAGACATATTATATATCGTTCTTTCCGTCAGACTCGGTAGATTCATAATATGTCATTATTATATGTATACGTCATGACCTGTCTGTATATTATAACAAAAAATGCAATAAAATATGTATTTTCAATAATTTACAACGTGTAAAGTGTATTTTTTCACATTTTAACATGCGAGCAATTGCGGTTATATTTTGTATGGGGTGCGCTTGTTAAAAAAATTAGAGATGGGGTCTCGTTACATTTTTTTTTGGGGAAAATTACACGATTTTTAACAAACGCACCGCATACAAAAATCGTTAGTGCAGCATCATTGTTCACATTATAATTGAAATGGGAACAATATTGCTGCATTAACGAACCAAAAAAAAGAAAAAAAAATGTTTATTTTTTTTATAATTTTTTTTTAAAATATATTTTTATTTTTAATTTTTTTTTAAAAAAAAAAACTTTTTTCACAGTAGTGTTTGGTATCGTTGGAACGGCCATGCTCTGGCCGATCCAACCATACCAAACTTTAACCCCTAGCTGCCACGGATCGGGAGATAGGGAGTTCATTGGAACTCCCTATCTCCACCGTTGGTGGCAGTTAGGGGTTAACTCTAGGACTGGCGTCATCGTGCTATGCACGATGACACCAGTCCTCAGGGGGAGTTCCCGGAGGCTTGGCCGACATCCAAGATGTCGGCCAGCTCCGGGAAAGGATCACGAACCGGTGCTTTTCAGCGCCGATTCGCGATCCGGCTCCCCAGGGGTTAATGCCAGGTACCATTTGGAAGGGCAGGCTGTGCCCTTACAAATGGTGCCTGGGTTAACCCCCGCAACGCCGCCGATCGGGAGGGAGAGAGGTCTGAAGGACCTCCCCCCTCCCTTTCAGGCGCCTCCTCCGCACATGCGGGGGGGCACCTGAATTAGGTGTCATCGCGCTGCCGTTTTGCAAAATCGAAACGCGCGTTGTACGCGCGTTTTTTGATTGACTACGGAGGTGTCTAATAGAAAATTTACTGTCTTAATTACGGAGGCGACCAATGAAAAAGACCTCCCTGTGCACGAACCAAAGTTGCAAAATGGAGATCTGCCCAAGACGCACCATTGCAACAATCGCAGCTTTCCACTATCTGCGCTTGAGGAGAAGGAGGCAGGCGATGGCCAGGCGACGCTACTGGGTACATCCGACCATTGCAGACCGACAACGAGGTCAGGTCTGGGCGTTGTTTGCAACTCTGCGTGCACACGAGGAGAAGTTTATGCAATACACACGGTAAAGAGGTTAGTACATGTACCCTGCTTTTATTGTTGTTGTGTCCCATATGATGGCACCATCAGAGATTTGATTTGGGAAACAGGCGGGATAGCAAGATAGAAAAAAAAGCTTGCATCAAATTAACTTGTGTAAGATGGTATGTTAATGTGACGACATGGCCCATAAGCCCCGTTTCATTGCTATTAATTCCCCCTTTTTGTTTTTTTATTTTATTTTACAATAGTTTTGATGAGCTGCTGGACTTGATGTCCCCCACCTTGCAACGGCAGGACACCTTAATGCATGAGAGCATTGCACCGGTGGAAAGATTGCTGATTACGTTGCGGTAAGTCAACTAACATCACGACACACATAATACAGTGCGATGTGCTGTCGGGTTTATTCAAAGTGAATCAAGCCGTCACTGCATGTTTGGTTACTTTTCATCCAATACGGAGCAGATCGGCGATCCCTTCACCTACCCTGCGGTGGTTTCAGCAAGTGCCACAGGGCCGATGTAGTGTAGGGAAAAGCCACCGCAAACCTGCTGAAAACTCACCCCATAACCTGGCAATTGCTTGCCCAAACCCTGCAAAAACATCTGGATTAACCCCGCCGAACACACCGGAGAAACCCGAGCACGAGTCGATCAGAACGCAGAGCAGCCGCCGGTCAATAAAATAAATAAAGAGACTTTTTACTGTTGCTTTAAACCAAGAACGGTTTATTCTAGAAATATGTAGAAAAAAAGGTAAATATTATCCTAAACAACTATACAAATTAAACCACATAATGGCAGGGCAGTTCGCCACATATTGCATAAACAAACAAAAAACAGCCAACGGGCAAGGCATTTTCCCTCCTCAGCAAGGTAAAGAAAATGAAAGAGGTGCCTAGGGATACAGAGATTATAAATTTTGATAGTGATGCTCGTCACCCTGCATCTCCTCCCTCCTTCCACAGCTGGGTGTGGGATATCTGAGAGGGGGCTGTGTGTGTGAGTACCATGTTTCAGGGGGGTGGTGCATGGGTGTTTGTGGGTAGTAGGTGGTAGGTGGAGGAGTGTGTGTGTGCAGGTGTGTGGTATGTAGAGGTGTTTGTGTTGTAGCTGGTGTATGTTGTTGGGAGGAGCGTTCTTCAGGTGGAAGGAAGGAGTCGAGGGCTCGGGTGACGCATCACGTGCCTCTGTCTGTTGACTCCTAGGCACCCTTTTCATTTTGTCCTCCAAGCTGAGGAGGAAATGGGCCTCACAGGACATTTTCTGAACATTCTGCACCAGGTCCTCCATGACGCAGATCACTCGGTCGTCCTCACGCTGGGTCCTCTGTCGACGGCCCCTTAAAATTGTACGTCTCCGTACAGGAGGTGTCATGGCTGGTGTGGCAGATCTTGGGACAGAAGTCGTTGGTGCCTCTGTCTCTGTCTGTGTTTGTGACGGTGACGGTGAGGGTTGGGTTTCCGACATTTCGAACGAGGTGCATGGCTGTGGATCTTGGGTGGCCGTATCCTCCTCCTCCTCATTGTCGTCCTCCTGCCTCTCCCAGCTGCTGTCAGTGCTGTCAATAGCAAATAATACATTAGTGGGTGCATTATATTATTATTTACATGTTCTGTAAAACAATATCCACGACCCTCATAAACATTGTTATTGGTTTGACTTACCTACGCATTTCCACGCATGGGATGAGAAATTCCAGCTGGTCCGCATGAATGTAGCGCGATGGCTCACTGGCAGCCGCTCCACTCCGGTACTCCTTTTCTTTACGCCTGTGGCGGATGAAAGCATCCTTAATGCTCTTCCACTTCTGCTTCATGTTATTGACTGTTGAAACAAAATGTAAGCATGAACTAATTGTTTTTTTCCTACATTTCATAGGTATTTAGCAGCCGGACAGTCGTTGGTCAGTCTGCACTATTCCTTCATGATCGGACAATCAACAGCTAGCAACATCATTCGGGAAACATGCTGTGCCCTATGGGATATCCTTCATGATGTCGTTATGAAGAAACCCAACAAAGAGGAGTGGATGGCGATTGCAGACGTTTTTGCCAAGACCTGCAATTTTCAATTTTCTATTTCAATTATAAAAAATATGTTTCTTTTGTCCTGTTTGCGGTATCCGATGCAAATTACTGCTTCACGTACATAGACATCGGATCCTACGGGAGCAGCTCGGACGCAGCAGTATTTGCCCATTGTATGCAAAAAAACCCTGTTTCTTCGTTTAAAAAGTTTATGTTTCGATTAATAAAATTTGTTTGTATTAAACGGATTTCAGACCTTTTTGTATTTTTTAAAAAAAAAATACACATTGTGTGCTTCTCCGGTTTTTATAGCCATGGCCACAGCAGCTGTCATGGGTATTCATTGCCCCTAGGCCACACATGGGTATTTATTGCCCCTAGGTCACACATGGGTATTTATTGCCCCTAGGCCACACATGGGTATTTATTGCCCCTAGGTCACACATGGGTATTTATTGCCCCTAGGCCACACATGGGTATTTATTGCCCCTAGGTCACTCATGGGTATTTATTGCCCCTAGGCCACACATAGGTATTTATTGCCCCTAGGTCACACATGGGTATTTATTGCCCCTAGGCCACACATGGGTATTTATTGCCCCTAGGTCACACATGGGTATTTATTGCCCCTAGGCCACACATGGGTATTTATTGCCCCTAGGTCACACATGGGTATTCTTGTTTTATGTACCTCTGGTATCACGTTCTCGGTTGCTGCAGGTCTTCCAATCCGCCCACAACTTCTCCCCGATCTCCTGCCATACTCGCAGCCTCGCTGTTCTATTTTTATAGTTGCTCCTCCGCTGGTCATAGATGCATGGTTTCCCATGCACCAGACGGATGAACAGCTCCGCGTCGCTCAGACCTACGCCAGCTCCAGCTCCAGCTCCAGCTCCAGCATCCATCTTCACACAGCGGCGTTTGAATTCCCCGGGGGTGTGGTGTCTTCCTGCCATGTGCCTGGCATGTGCAGAACGCGCACGCGCACTGTTCGAAAACGTACGTTTTTGAATTGGAAAACGGGCGTTTGCGTGTTCACGTCAAACTCTATGGCCGTGAACGCGCTGATAACTGCCCCAAAGAAGCTCCCGCACTTCTTTAGACGTAGGGCGTTTATCAGCGCGTTCATGCGCGCTGAGAAACGGCCAGGTGTGATATGCCCACATAGGGAATAATGGTATTTCACTGTTTGAGTGTTTTACAGCGCGCAGGAGCGCGCTGTAAAATGCTTAGGTGTGAACCCAGCCTAACAGGACGAAAAAATAAAAAGAAGACCTAACAAAGCAACCACCAAGAAATTTTTTTTATTTTTTTTTTTATAAAAAACCTCACAAACACACTAAGGCTGGAGTCAGACCAGCGCACTTTTAACGTGCGTTCTGGCGCACATAATTACGGCCGCACTAGCAGCAGATGACAGGCAATGACGGCCAAAATACGATGTACGGCCGCACAAAAGTCCGGCCGTGCAACGCAAGTGGAATTTGAACGCATTTTTTTGAGAACGCTGAACCGCTAGTACTGACGTACTGAGTGCACAGCTGCAGCATAGCGGCGTGTGTGCGTGATTAGGAGAAGTCAGATGCTGCTAATGTCCAGCCTACATAACGTCCAGACGCAAAAAGAGTTTTATTGACGATCCGTACAAAATCACGCCCGAAAATGCGCGTCGTCTGACCGTTTTTGCGCATTCCGTGAAAAAATACGTCAATGCGTTCGGACGCACTTTTTCACGTTCGTGGGAAAAATTATTTCGTCTGACCCTAGCCTAACACAAAGTGAAAAAAAAATATGACGACCTAACAAAACCGGTGCCAACCTCCAAAGAGCCCCCAAAGCACCTAAACAAGAGCTCAGAGGGCATACACAAAACCAGTGCCCCCTCACCACTGAGCAACTACTAACAAGAAACAAAAAATAAAAAAACAGCCGCACTGACACAACGAAAAATGTAAAAAAAAAAACACCTCGGAGGTCCAAACAAAAAAGCAGTGCCCCCCCTGCAAAGACCCCACAAACCACTTAACCCTTTAAATATAAAACAAAGAAAAATTCACATACACACAAAAAGTTTTTATTGTTTAAAAAAAAAATGCCACCCAAAAGAAAGATGGATTTACAACTACAATCTGTCGCTAAAAGGAGAGAAAATCACACAGAATCTAACACTAATGACATGCCGAACGAGCAACAACAAAATTTCAGAAATAAAAAAAAAACAACAGAAAAGAAAGGAAAGAGCTAATATGGATGAAAATGCACGATGTCAAGAAAGAATCAAAAACATATTGGCACACAAAGTACGACGTGCACAAACAAAAATTAATAAAATCATTAACAATGAACAGGGTGATTCAGTTCAACAACATTATTGTGGAAAACTCGATGTTCTGTGCACCAACTGCAATGCACTGCATTTTGATACACACCAGCCATCCGACAGACTATTCACTCAATGCTGCAACAAATGAAAAGTATACATGGAGCCCACTAAAGTTACTCCTTTGATAGAAAGTCTAATGACAGGCACTCATAAGCATTCAAAAAATTTCAAACAAAACATTCAATCTATCAACAGTTCATTATCATTTGCTTCCATGGGGCAAACATTACTCCTCCTCCTGGTTATGGACCTTACTGCTTTAGAATTAATGGCCAGATTTACCACCGAACTGCATCTCTTCATCCGCACAATGAGGATAACCGAAAGTTTGCACAACTATATATTCTTGACCCCGATGAGGCTGCTAAACTACGCCTCATGATTAATGAAAATTCAAAATGCAACCCTGAGCTCATGACAGAGTTAAGCACTTTTATGGATAAAAACAATCCATTTGCAGAAGCCTGCAAGCCTGAGGTAGAACAAGAATCCTTACAGGAGGCTATACAAAATGGCACTATAACACCAACTGTCACCATGGCGATAGTACAAGATCGCACGGACGATCAACGCAGATACAATGCACCTCGCAGTAATGAAGTAGCTATTATTTTTCAAAATGATGATGGAGAACCTCCTCTCGAAAGAGATCTTATTATTCATTGCCGAACTCAAAACCCAGACAGAAAAACAGAAAGGATAAGCATTTTAGATCCAAACTTAGAGCCAATGCTCTATCCACTTTTATTTCCATTTGGGGACCAAAGTTGGTCACCTCGCATTAAACTTAACTACACCCCTACTACTGTAAAAACCATACGCAATCATTCCTCTGCTAAGCCAAGAGAAAGAGTCACTCAAATGCAATTTTATGCCTACATGCTTTCCATCCGAAAAGATTTCAACCCATTTTTAAATGCAGGCAAATTAACTCAACAGTACTTTGTAGACGCATATGTTAAGACCGAAGGTAACCGTCTAAACTATGTATGACAAAATCAGTCCAAATTACGAGTTGAAAAATACACAGGTCTCATGGACCATCTTCAAAACGCTGCCAAAGAACAGGGCTTGATACCAGGAAAAGCAGTAATACTTCCATCAACATTCCAGGGTAGTCCCAGAAACATGCTGCAAAACTACCAAGACGCCATGGCTATTGTGCGAAAATATGGGAAGCCTGACTTCTTCATAACAATGACATGCAACCCAAAATGGCCAGAAATTTTAGAAAATATTACAGAAGGTCAAGCAGTGGAATACCGCCCTGATTTGGTTGCCAAAGTTTTCAACTTAAAGCTAAAAGAACTACTACACGACATCACAAACAAACATGTGTTAGGTAAACCTGTTGCTAAAATTCATGTAATAGAGTTTCAAAAACGTGGATTACCTCATGCACATATTTTACTCATATTATCACCTCAAGATAAGCTTGAAGATGCTGATGCTATTGATAGGATCATTTCAGCAGAAATCCCCGATATTCACGCACAACCCCGATTACATGCAATAGTCATCAAACACATGATACATGGACCATGTGGGCCTCAGAATATTAATTTGCCATGCATGGCTGATGGTGTTTGCTCAAAAAACTTCCCAAAACCATACCAAGACCAAACTTTGCCAAACATGGACGGCTATCCACTGTACCGGAGAACACAAACAGCTGCTTCTATTGAAGTAACTGGAAAAAAAAATCAATAACTCTTGGGTTGTGCCATACAACCCATTATTAGCTTTAAAATACAACTGCCATATAAACGTTGAGAGCTGCGCTTCTATAAAAAGTGTAAAGTACTTATTCAAATACATCTATAAAGGACATGACTGTGCAAATATTGCCATCAAAGAACATGCAACGCTCCATCATCTCCTCCTTCATGGATTCCAGATATGTGACAGCTCCAGAAGCAGCATGGCGCCTTCTTGGTTTCAAAATGCACCATCAAACACATACCATCGTGCGCTTACAAATCCATCTTCCTGGCGAACAGTCGGTATACTTCAATGAAGATAACATCAGGAACGCTATAGAAAGAACCCAATCAAGAGACACAACATTGACAGCTTGGTTTACCTTAAACAGAGTAGATGTGGCTGCCCGCGAATTCCTGTATACTGATATTCCACAACATTTTGTATTTCAACAGAAAAATACCACATGGGAAAGAAGATTGAGACATCGAGAAAATAACACTATTGGGCGAATGTACTCTGTTAACATAAATTCGGATGTGGAGAGATTTTGCTTGAGATTACTTTTACTCCATGTTAAAGGAGCCACCTCATTTGAACATATCCGAACAGTTGGTGGTGTGCATTTTCCAACATTCAAAGAAGCTGCTCAAAGACTCGGTCTTTTTCAGGATGATGAATTATGGGACTTGACTCGTCACGAAGCTTCAAGTGAGATGATGCCTCAACTGCTTTGAGAGCTTTTTGCCAACATTTGTGCTCTTGCATCTCCACCAAATGCTAAACAACTGTTTGAAAAATATAAACAACAACTCATTGAAGACTTATCAAGACACCCTGGCCACACACCAGACTGCCAATCATGTCTCAATAATGCACTATTAGACATTCAAGACATTTTAATTGTTAACGGGAAAAAATGTCAGGATTTCGGTTTATTAACGCCTACTGACTATTCAACCGTCAAAACAACAGACATTTATGATGCAGTTCTTCAAAGTCACATAGGAGTACAAATGCAGGCGGCTTTAAATGATCTACAAAGAGAAACTTTTGAAGACATTCTTTCTGCCACCCAAAACGATACATTACCCCAAAGGTGTTACTTTCTCGATGGTCCTGGAGGTAGTGGCAAAACATACCTATACCAAACTTTATTGCATTCATTTAGAGGAAACAAAGAGGTAGCATTAGCTGTTGCTTCTACTGGAATTGCTGCTAATTTGCTAGAGGGTGGACGCACATATCACTCACAATTTAAACTGCCTGTTCCTTTGTTGGACACTTCAACATCTTCCATGAGGCAAACATCCAATGATGCCACAATACTTAGAAAAACCAAAATTATAATTTGGGATGAATCAACCATGGCTCCAAGTGATGCTCTCAGATGCGTTGACAAACTACTGCAAGAGCTCATGAAAAACAACAAACGTTTTGGCGGTAAAACAATTATCCTCGGAGGCGATTTCCGACAAACTCTACCTGTTGTGGCACATGGCAGTCGATCAGCAATCGTTGAATCCAGCATTAAATTCAATACACTATGGGATAAATTTAAGATCATAAAGCTGCAAACAAATGTAAGATCTGTGGATCCAGAGTTCAGCTCTTGGCTAATAAAACTTGGCGATGGAAAACTCACAAACGAACATGGCTTCCATCAAGATATATTTCAGATACCACCTAAAATGATCTGCAAAAACTCCATTGTCAAGGAAATTTATGGTGACCATTTACAGCCCTGTTGATATTTCAACATTTGAGAAAACTGCAATTTTATGTCCCAAAAATTGTGATGTGGACAACATCAATGAAGAAGTGCTTAGTTTGTTAGAAGGTGAGAGCTACACTTATTTAGGCACTGATTCTATTGATGATGAATCACAGGAAGACAAGGATAATTACCCCATTGAGTTCTTAAATGAATTGGCTCCTTCAGGGATGCCAGTTCATAAACTGAAACTCAAAATTGGCAGTATTATTATGCTCCTGCGTAACCTGAATACAAAGAGAGGCCTGTGTAATGGAACAAGACTGATTGTGACAGCTATGCGACAAAATTTGCTCATTGCTAAAGTATTGACACCTACCTCAGAACGAAAAAACATTTTCATTCCTAGAATTGATTTAGCCCCAAATAACTCCGAACTGCCATTTGTTTTACGAAGGAGACAATTTCCTGTTAAATTGGCATTTGCAATGACTATTAACAAATCCCAAGGACAAACCTTTGACAGAGTTGGCATCTATTTACCAGAACCCGTCTTCAGCCATGGACAACTATATGTTGCATTCTCTCGAGTCAAGAGCTCTGCGGACGTTAAAATCAAAGTCATCGATGGACGTGAACAAGGCTACTTATTACCAGGGACTGATGCATGCTTCACTAAAAATGTTGTATTCAAAGAAATTTATTCAAAATAGTCACTAAAAATATTTAACTTTTCTTGACGCTGCTGTGTTTTCCTTTCCACTAACATTCATGCGCACCACACTTATCAATAGACTGCCCTCTGGGCAGGCTTTCCACCTAGTATAAAATAAAGAAATATAAACAACTCAATTAAGCACTTAGCATGTGCTCCCGCAGACAGCGGGAGATACTTCCAAATATCAGGGAGCCCATCTCTCTTCAAGAGAGATGAATTTAGAGCAAGCCCCACGAGGCCCTACACCACACGTCAGTCGGCTGCCTGAGACCACTCCTGTTGGATTTGAGGTAAAGCTGCTGGTGGCGAGAGTACCAAAATGATTTCTGGGACAGGGATTCCCAATTTGTGCAAAAAGTCAGACGCTCTGTAATGGTGCGAGCATGTATATGAAGTACCTTCCTTATGCACCACGATGCGAAACAGGAAACCCCATGAATATTTAATCTGGTTATGGCGCAGGAGGTCAGTCACGGCTCTCCACTCCCTGCGCTTAGCTAGCATTACTGGATCCAAGTCCTAATAAAAGGTTATAGGGGTACCCTCATATTCCACGGATTGTTCCCGCGCAGCCGCCATGAGGGCGTCCTTCGTGGCAAAATAGTGAAATCGCGCCACAACATCGCGTGGCGCTTCATTATTGGCACGTTTACGGCCCAGACCTCTATGAACTCTATCCAACATGAGCCATGAGGCCGAGAGATGAGGCAGCAGCCGTTGCTCAATTCCACACAGCGTGGCATCAAGATGATCAGTAGTTATATCCTCCGATAGGCCTCTCAGCTGGACATTATTCCTGCGAGAGCGGTTTGAAAGATCTTCCAATGCAGTTTCCATGCGCGCTACCCGATCAGACATATCGTCCATTCTCTGTGCTGCTGTATTATAACAGGCCGCCATGTGGTCTGCTTTCTCCTCCAAATGCACTGTACGGGAGCCTATTGCATGCACCTCAGCTGTGAGAGCTCTTGTCATATTCCCCAATTCCAGCGCAATAAAATCTTTTAAATGTTGTATATCTTGCCTGGTAGCTGGTCCTGCCGTCTTTTCATCGCCCTTGGTTGAAGGAGAGGGGGACACGGCCCAAGATTGCTTCAAATAGTGTTGCTGTTATGAAGGCCTTTTAACCTGGTGACCATGCCACATTGTTTAAGGACTTAAATCTGGGAATGTCCATAGATCCACAAAAAGCGTGCAACACAGATATCTCCATCGGAAAGTTTATGGAAAAAAATGCAGCAGGTAAAAATGCGACGTTTCGGTCCTACAGGACCTTAATCATGCATAGATGTACATACAAATGTAGTTCCTTAAACAGACCAAATCATTCTCCAAATAATTGGATAACAAGGGTGGAGTTTATATGGGGTTTATGCTGTTAACTCTTTAGTCTCCCATCTGTCTCTTTAACCACTTGGCTGCTATGGACACGCTCAGCGCGTCCAGCCAAGTGGTTCTCCTGTGCTATGGACAGGAGGCAGCAATCCACCGGATTCCGGCGGATTGCTGCGCCCCCCTGGTGCGGGCTGACATGTCATGGCATGGATGTCAGCCCAGCACTCGGGACCCCGGCGGAGCAATTAGATGTCATCGCGGCGGCGTGATGACATCTAATTCAGGCGTTCCCCCCACATGTGCGGAGGAAGCGCCTGAAAGGGAGGGGAGGGAGGTCCTTCGGACCTCTCTCCCTCCCGATCGCCGGGGGGCAGAGCGTTAATCCAGGCACCGTTTGGAAGGGCACAGCCTGCCCTTCCAAACGGTGACTGTGATTAACCCCTGGGGAGCCGGATCACGAATCGGCGCTGAAAAGCGCCGGATCGTGATCCTCTCCTGGAGGAGCTGGCCGACATCTTGGATGTCAGCCAAGCCTCCAGGAACTCCCCCTGAGGACTGGCGTCATCGTGCATAGCACGCTGACGCCAGTCCTGGAGTTAACCCCTAGCTGCCACCAATGGTGGAGATAGGAGGTTCATTGGAACCCCTATCTCCCGAGTTATTTTTTGTTTTTGTTTTGTTAATGCAGCAATATTGTTCCCATTTCAATTATAATGTGAACAATAATGCTGCACTAACGATTTTTGTATGCGGTGCGTTTGTTAAAAAAAGCAAAATTTTCCCCAAAAAAAAATGTAACGAGACCCCATTTCTAATTTTTTTAACAAGCACACCCGATACAAAATATAACCACAAACGATTGCATGTTAAAATGTGAAAAAAAAACACTTTACACATAATAAATTATTGAAAAGTCAAATTTTATTGCATTTTTTGTTATAATATACAGACATGACATAACGTATACATATAATAATGACATATTATGAATCTGCCAAGTCTGCCGGAAAGAACGATATGTCTGGGTCATATATCAAAATATGGCTACAAAACGCGGTTAAACATGATGAGCGAAAGCGGTAAAAATTACCTCAGCACAGAGGTGTGAAAAGCCTCAGCAGCGAAAGGGTTAATCACAAAGCAAGTATAGTACATATAGAAAATTACACACATAAAATAATTAACAGACACTCAATAGGATAAAACTCCCTATTGAGGCCCCTAGGCCACAATGTGTCAAGTTTATGAATCCACAGTTTCACCTTTCTTTTTAATAACTTTAATCGATCCCCTCCTCTCTGTAACGGAGGAACCCAGTCTATCACCAAAAATCGTAGTTGTGATATAGCGTGATGTTCTTTTAAGAAATGCTCTGGTACTGGTAAATCTATCTTGCCAGTGCGTATAGTCGATTTATGCTGGGTAATTCTTTCATTTCTCCAAACGACCCTGTGCTAAAAAAGACGATGAGAATGGTGTTTGAACAAACAGTTCATCATTAGATCCTTTGGTATCCGTACTATCTGATCCAGTTGAACTGTTTGTCCAAACACCATTCTCATCGTCTATTTTAGCACAGGGTCATTTGGAGAACGAAGGAGAAGGACCCCGAGGTCAAAGAGGAAGAGGTTTCATTCCACAATCAGCACAGGAACGACAGAACCCAAGACGACAGAAGAAGGTATATCACCCACGGATGTACAATCCCACATGGCGAATGTAAATGTATTAAATATCTCAGATACAGAACTTTCATCTTTAGAGACTGAATTACACGAAGGGCTTGAGTTTCTGCCCTACTACTACAATTGATTCATTTAACCTTAGAGTTGATTTAGAACGCTTGTTCCATAATATTAAACTGAAGGTGTTTTTTGAAAATAACATAAGAGATGATGGTCCACAGGTTGTGAAAATGGAGGCATTTATAGCAAGTTATTATTATTATTATTATTTATTTATAAAGCGCCAGCATATTCCGCAGCGCTGTACAATAAGCACAGTACAGACAGGGTTACAATACGTTGAACAACATTTGACAAACAGTACAGGAGGAGATGAGGGCCCTATTCCCGTAGGAACTCACAATCTAGGAGGGTTGGGGTTGGAAACAGGAGGAGAGGACTGTAAGGTGAGAGTGATTGATGGTTGCGTCAGTGAGTTGGGTGGTAGGCTTCCCTAAATAGGAATGTTTTCAGGGAGTCAAATGGGTCTGAGGAATAAGAGTAATTTTACACCTCCTTCAAGTCCAGTGATTGACACATTGATATTCTTTTGTCTGCATTCCGTGACCAGGGTCAGCCTAACTTGTCACGTGATGAATGGATGGCTCTAAAAACACTTCAAAAACGAGAGGATATTATTATCAGGAATGCTGACAAGGGAGGCTCACTTGTGGTCATTAGGGATGAGCTGTTCGGTTCGATCTGTTCGGAGTTTGCATCGAACATCGGCCGTTCGGCTGTTCGCAAAATCCGAACATTTCCGCGTGTTTTTTCAAGTTCGCCCACAATGCACCACAATGCACTTTTCCACTGGCCTGAAGCTTGTAATTGGCTACAGCCTTGCACCTGACCACAGGTCAGGTGAAAGACAGGTGCAAGACTTTGCCAATCACTGCTCACAGACACAGATACATATAAATCCATTAACTATGATCCCACCCAGAAAGTACAAGATGAGATCAAATCTTTATTGGAAAATGGATTAGCATCCGAAGTAATCAATGAGAAAGAAAACCACTATATTTTTGTCAATTTTCCCATGACCCCTGTATTTTATTGGTTACCTAAACTACATAAAAACCCAGATAACCCTCCTGGTCGTCCTATTATAGCAGGCATTGAGTCAGTCACTAGTCATTTGTCTAGATATATAGATACCATTCTACAACCCATGGTAAAGGTCCTACCATCATATCTTAAGGACAGTATTAACGTCCTTCAAGTATTACAGGAGATCACATGGGAGGAAGGCTTTATTATGGCCACATGTGATGTACAATCTCTGTATAGTGTGATGCCTCATATCAAAGGGTGTGGAGCAGTCCGGAAATTTTTGGATAATGACCCTACTGTGACAAAGGAACATGCAGATTTTGTCTTAAGCGGTTTTGAACTTATTCTCAATCGTAATTTTTTTAGATTTGGAGATCAATATTACCTCCAGGTAAAGGGTACTAATATGGGGACCAGGTTCGCGCCCAGCTACGCAAACCTTTTTATGGCAGACTGGGAAAACCAGTTTGTCTGTGGGGACCGTGGCTGGGCGCAGAACCTGGTCCTCTACAAAAGGTACATTGATGACATTCTTGTCATATGGAGGGGAAATGAAGAATCTTTGACCCTTTTCTTTCAACACCTCAATCAAAATGATTGGGGAATAATTCTTGATTGTAATATTAGTACCACATCTATTAATTTCCTCAATCTTAACATGTATATTGAAAATAACTCCATAAAAACTAGGACTTATTTTAAACAAATTGACGTTAATAATTATATCGAACAAACAAGCTGCCATGCCAAACATTGGCTAAAGGGCGTCCCCAAAGGACAGTTTAAACGATTGAGACGGAACTGCACGGAAATGGATCAATTCACCCTGCAGGCCAATAAATTAAAATTGGACTTTATTGAAAAGGGTTATAAGGAAGAATACCTCGATTTGACCATTGAGGAAATTGGTATTCTGGATAGAAAGGACATCTTGAAATATAAATCAAATGAAAGCTTATATGATAATGATGTCATGTTTCTTACTGATTTCAACATACATACTAAAACCTTACATCACATCATTAGAAAAAATTGGCATTTACTCAAACGAGATTCAATCTTAAAAGACCTTATTGGAGACAAGCCCAAACTAGTCAATAGGGGAGCAAACAACATTAAAAAAATTCTGGTTAAAAGTCATAAAAATCCAGGGATTAAAACTAACAATTTCTTCAATCTTAAAGAGGGTTTTTATCGATGTGGGCCCTGCCCGGCATGTGTTAATTTGAAATTAAAAAAGTTAACTGTATCCCAGTTTACCAATAACTCTCGACAATATAATATCAAGGGAGTTCTTACATGTAAAACCAAAAATGTCATATATAGAATTACATGTCCCTGTGGATTACATTACATAGGACATACTACAAGATTGTTGTCCATCAGAATTAGAGAGCATATATACAATATATCAAAAGGTTTAGAAACCCATTCAGTATCAGTACATTTCAAGAACGCCCACGGCCAATCTCCAGAAGGAATGGAATTCATTGCAATACAAAAAGTAGAACGTCATTGGAGAGGTGGTGATTTTAATAAAAAGATTCACCAGGCAGAAATGAAATGGATCTATACTCTTAACACACTAATCCCTTCTGGACTAAATGCAGATTTTGAGTTATGTCATTTTTTATAGTTTGTTCTCTTTTTTCTTCTGCATGAGATTCATACTTATTTCCGATGCGGTTCCATATATACTGTATGTTTGGGTGACTTTGGCTAATTACTTCTGTTCTGCCATTCATCTATGGGTCTATGTATACATACTTATCATCTGAGAGTTCAATTTATTCCATCCCTAATATCCCTCTAATATATTGTTGAGCTATGTACATAGGAGTAGGTCTTTACTGATTGCCATGTAAATAATTTGGAGATTCAGTGTCTTTACGGACAAGGGCGGACTACAATATGTTTTAGGTCTCCTATATGGGACCTTCTGTCCATATATTTGGATTTTTGAATTCCGACACTAGCGCATTTGCGCGGGTTTTTCGTTTAGTTTTTTAACCGAAATATGATCCGTTTAGTTGATTGTATTTCGTACGTAATTAGTACGTATGTATGGGGCTCTATTATTCTATTATTTTGTTGTGGAACCTCCGAGCGATGGTGCGCATGTACGAGGTTTTGTTTTTCCATCGATCGGATTGGTTATTCATAACGAAAGTAAAAATCCTATTGGACGTATCTATTTCCCGCCAAACGTATGATTAGCCCTATACACTGAAAGTTACGTTTTTTATTGACTGTAATTCTGTTTGGATTATAGAGTTCTCGATGCCAGCGCATATGTGTGGGTTTTCGTTCCATCTTTTCAAACGATCCGTTTTTTCGTTGGACGCGATCTTCTTTTTTGCGCACATATGTGGGTTTTATTATTATTTTTTCGTGAAACCTCCGAACGCCGGCGCGCATGCGCGAGGTTTCGTTTTTCCATCGATCGGATTGGTTATACGAAACGAAAGTTAAAATTTAATTGGGTGTGTTTATTTCCCGCCAAAATTCATGACTAAGATTGGCCATGCATACTGAAAGTAAGTTCCCATTGGCTGCCCCAGTCTCTTGCCAAATTAGATGGCTGTGATTGGATAGCAGTCAATGGAAATAAGTATATAAGCCATAATATGGTAATTTCAAATCAGCCAGCTGAGGAAGCCTTATGATACTTTAATGTATTGGTGAAACGCGTTCTGGTTTATTTGCCTATTTGTTTTTAATTTATTTTATTAAATTTTTTATCCTGTTTTTTGGAGCCTCCCTTTATTTGAGAATCTCCTACTATTAGCTACCTACATGGAGCTTTACCTGATTACAACCACCTGTCATCAGCTACTTATACGGAACTTCATTTGATTCTCATTGTGTATTGCTGAAGTGAATTCAACTTCCATCCTTGGAAATCTGATGGGGATCCTATGATTCGTCTTTGAAAAAGTTTTTGGGAAGCCAACAATATCCCTAAAGTGAACATACCTAGAACCAGGAGGGTTCTAATTCATGTGAGTGCTACCACCTTGATTACATATATATGATACTTTATACAGGTTGCACTATGATCTATTCTCTGTGTTTTCTCTGAGGGACATCACAAGAAAAGAACTTGGAGAAAAAGATTACAAACGGGACACTGTTTTCTGTGAAGGACATTGATATTGCTACACCATTTCTTATTTTTTATATATACCCCTCTTATTGATGATAATTGTCCCCAAAATTGGCGCGCTAATCCTACAGCACTCCCTCTCGTGTTTTTCCTATGGTTGCTGCCATTTTACGCCGGTCTGTTCTCCAGGCCTCCTGTCAAGCATAGGACCATTCTTTGCGCATGCGAAGGTGGCAGCTACTGGTGGTGCTGGGAAAGATGCTGGCGGTGAGATGTCCAGTAGCCCAAACATGTCTTCCTCCCAAGAAGTCTGACAAAGAATGTTCGCTTAAATAGCATTCAACCTGGGGGAGACAGGTGATGAGGTTTGTGGGACAGTCCGTCTGTGCATCTGTGGTGCATCTGTGAAGAGAGGACAGGATAACATGAGTGCAATGCTCAGTACACAGTTGGATGTATTTTCAATTACATAGTTACATAGGCTGAAAAAAGACATGTGTCCATCGGGTTCAGCCTCTCACACATCACCTACTGCTGTTTTATTTTTATTTATAAAAGGATTTTACCAGGAAGGATACATTGAGCTTTCTCGTTTTCAAGTATGTCCTGGGTTCAAGAACATTGAGTGGTTACAGGAAAAAAAATTAAAAAAAATTGTAAAATTGTTGATCCAAAAGAAAAAAAAAAACAGTCTGAAGCACTCGCCAATATGCAACACACTGGGATAAAATTATTTTTTGACCCCAGAATGGCAGTCAGATTTCTCCTTCGATCAAGAAGCTTACCCACATATTAAATATTATAACCCTTAATATTCTGTGTCAGCAGAAAGTCATCCATTTTTTAAAAGTCTGTACAGTCTTTGACCCAACCACCTCAACGGGCAGAGAATTCCACAGCTTTATTGTTCGCCATAAAATAACCCTTCCTATGCTTTAGGCTGAATTTCCTTTCATCCCGTCTAAGGGCCCTATTACACTGTTAACGTTAACGGTAGCGTCACCTGCGTGATCACTTCCATTAGCTACGGTATCTACCACATATTACATTTCAAACACAAACAGGTTAAAAAAGCCATTTGCGTTTGGTACCTTGCGCTTCTCAGAGCGAGGTTACTGTACTTTGCTCCCACTATACTTATCATGGGGAGCGCAAACTGTTAATCAGCGCTGGATTACAAAGTCCCAGCACTGATTAACGCTTGTCTCTGGTTAGCGAAAAGTTAACCAGAGCCAGAACCTGGTGTTAACGGATTCCACCAGCCTAAAAAAATAATAAAATAAATCACAAACTTACCCTCTGACCCGCCGCGAGGACCGCGGCTCCAACCGCCTCCTCTGGCCAGCAGGAGTAGGGAAAGACTGGGGGAAAAAGTCTCCCCAGTCTCTACCTGCGTATCACTACACCAACCTCGCGCCTCGCGATATCCGGCTGGTCATGTGACCGCCGGCACCTGCTTCAATGGAATCCTATGGACTCCATTGAGAGGATGCGAGCGGCTGCGCTTAGCGGGCGCAAACAGTGCAGGCAGCATTTTTAGCTCCTGCATTGTAATCCCACGTTAAACCGGGCGCAGTTTTTTCTCCCTACCGCCCCCGTTTTAGCATGGGGATTGTAATAGAGCCCTAAATGGGTGACCTTGTGTCCTCTGTATAGTCCTGTTAATTTCCAGACAAGGGTTTATAATGGCCACATATATATTTATATAAGGTTATCAGATCCCCTCTAAGGCGCCGTTTCTCTAAACTAAACAGGTTTAAGCTTGTTAGTGTTTCCTCATAACTTAAACCTTCCATTCCCCTTATTAATTTAGTCGCCCCTCTCTGCATTTTTTCTAGTGCTATAATATCTCTTAAGACAGGTGCCTAAAATTGCACGGCATATTCAAGGTGTGGTCTTACCATTGATTTATATAGAGGCAAAATTATGTTTTCATCCCGAGAGTCAACTCCCCTTTTAATGCATGCCAATACCTTGCTGGTGTCACAGTCAGCCACAATGGCGGTACCCGGCATGCGCCAAGTAGGGCCCATGTATGAGTAAAAGCCGCTATATGCAGAGATGCGTGACACAATGATCTAGGATACGTGAATAAACCACAGGAGACACTGGGGACCTCTGCACGGCTATACCGAAGGATCCCTATACTGATAGATCGGTCCTTAGAGTGGCCGAATCTGCACTAATAGAAAAAGGTTACCTTGTAGCCGTGCAGAGTCCTGGGGAAAACACAGATACCTGAAGGAGTTTTACTCAACAACTTGCAGGGAAGGACTTCAATGACAAAGTCGTGGTCAGCAGGGACACACAAAACAATAAATCAACATGCACAGTACAGCTAGGGATGTTCAAAAAAGTCGTCAGTAAATAAGCCAGGAGTCAAAACCAAATCGTTTACCTTGAGCCAAAGTGGGGATACAGCACCAGAGAAAATACGTCAGCCAGGCAGAGGGTCAATACCAGGAAATCAATCAGAACATGAAACTCAGACAATAGAGAAACACTGAAACTGATGTAGCGCTCACTCCCGGAGGAGCCGCTGAATTTAACCTCGGGTCAGTCTCCCCGCACTAGGGAATAAATATACACCAGCACTGTTGTGGATTTTATAAGTTATATATAGTTTACTGGTCTCAAATAAACTGGCATATATATATTTACAGGAATTCGTAATGCGAGAAACGCGTAGTGGTAAAAA
Source organism: Leptobrachium leishanense (assembly GCA_009667805.1). NCBI lineage: Eukaryota > Metazoa > Chordata > Amphibia > Anura > Megophryidae > Leptobrachium > Leptobrachium leishanense. Next base: position 46,345,925 of record CM019072.1, read on the forward strand.
AAAGGAAATTTTAACCCCTTCGTTGCCGGAGAGTAAGTCCCGTACAGTTTGTGTCCCAAGAAGGTGCACGTGTATGTGTATAATGGTACCCGGGTACTAGATTCAACTGGCCAGTGAATGGATTCTGTGTATCTTCGACTAGTCACGTTGGGGCCCTGTAGATTTAAACAAACTGCAGCATGCTTTGGTAACTTTACTGTGGCCTGGAAGGCCTCTCACCCATCCGCCAGACAAACTGCTCCCCTGCTTGACCAAGGATGTCTCTCCGCTCGATTTGGCTGGGACTCTGTGCCACCGGATCCGCTGTTCTCGCTTGTCCATCTTTGCAACAAGATTACCGCCTGCACTCCCATTAGATCATCGCGGTCTCCTAACTCGGGGTCCAATCTGCAGCTCTGCATCTTTGTAAAGTTCTCAGCGGTGGAACCGATCTGTCAGCGTCCGCAAGGCAGCACCTGCTCTCGGCCTGGGCGCAATCGTTCCCTGTCTCACGTGCTTCTGTTCACCTCTCGGCACTCTCTGCTCTCCTCCGACGAGGCTGCGGATGTCTGTCCGTTCTCCCCACCCACTTCCTGTCTCTGCCCCAAAGCATGCTGGTGTCATGGCCACCTGGGCGCTGTCACGGCCTGGACCCCCTGATCCTCTGACACCTCCTTTTTGTTGCCCTTTTTTCCGTGTCCTGCATTCTGTATGCAGGTTCCAGGACTTTGTTTTGTTTTTGTGTTTTTTTTCCTTTTTTCCCATGCACGGTTCTGGACTTTGATTTGTTTTGTATTCTGAACCTGATCCATCACCTGCACCTCATCCAGCCTGATCTGTCCTGCTCATAAGGAAGCTCGCCCCTGGTCCCACGCTTCCTGATTGAAGTCTCCAGTGAAGTCTCCAGCCTTGCCTTGAGCAGACCTGAATTCCTGATCTCCTGAGACCTTTTTGCCTGGATCCCCTCTGAACATTTGTCATTTCTGATCATTCCTCTGCTTTGCTCATCATTCATACGGTATCCTCTTTGTCCCCCCTGTACCCCTCTGTTTTTCTGCTAGACTTACTCGTGTACCAGACCCTTGCTAGACCTTGACAATCCTATTTCTGTATCCTTTTGTACTTTTGCTTGGAGATAGTGTGCCAGACCCTTGCTAGACTTAGACCATTCTATTTTCTGGATCCATTTGTACCTTCGCTTTGATATTGTGTTATCAGTGTTCCCCTCCTGTTATTTATTTGTTTATACCACCTTTTGGTACTGCCTATCTTGGTATTTATTTCTGTTCTTAATAAACCCCTTTTGCCCTGTAACCTGTCTGCTGCAATATTCACTGCACATTGGGCTCACACCCACACTCCTGCGCACCCATGCCAGACCTCACCCATGACAGAATCAGGAAGCCATCAACCAGTGAGCCCGCAGTGAGTAAAGCTGTTATGATGTACGTGGAGGGGTTAATGGAAAATATCCTGCAGCAAATGGACACTTTATTTACTGACCTGCTTAAAGGCTTAAGGGGCGTCTCTACTAAAGTGCGCCTTCCTGTTACAGAAAAGGGGCCCAGAGAACCCCTAACCCTGGAGGAACATGAGAGAAGAAGATCCAACAATTTGTGCTTTTATTGTGGGAGTAACCAGCACACTATATCGGCCTGCCCTCTACGCCCACCCAAGCCACCTAGCACCCCACCTGAAGCAGTATCTGCCAAAAAAGCGGGTATCTCCAAGACTAACCGCACTAAACCCCAAAACTCAGAATCTGTTAAAGTACTGCCCATCAGGTCGAAAAATACCTTGCCTGTCAGAGACACACCATCCTTCAAGTCTAAAGAAGAGAATAAGCCTGCCAAGCCCTTGCCCGAGAGATCCGTCACCGAATCCAGACCCAAGAAAGAGCCCTACCAGGCTGAACTTATGGATTCCCAATCCACTCTGCCCACAGAATCCGTTTCAGAGTACTTACCGATGGAGGAAGAGCCCAGCGGACCTACAGAGCCTGACCCCGTTGTGCCCATGGAGATTGCGTCTGTCCTACCCTCCGGTATGACACCCACGACTTCGAGCCAACACCTCACGGCTAACTATGTTACCGCTCCAGTGCCTTCCAGTCGGCGTATCTCATGTTACCCATCGGCTTCAGAGTACTACTCTTCGGATGAATGGGATTCTATGGATTCTGAAGAGGAATTCCCTAAAGAAACTGCACGTCATCCTCGAGGGCAACCTGGCAGGTTCATCGGCTGCATGAGGACCACCTACATAGGAACCACGTTCACTTCCCCGGCCTATGTTTCTGAGCCTTCCCAGGCCTCTGTCCGTAAGCCTTCGCAGGCTTCTGTCACTAAGCCTTCACAGGCTTCTGTATCTAAGCCTTCTCAGGCCTCCGTCTCTGAGCCATCTCAGGTCTCCGTCTCTAAGCCAAGTCAGGCTTCTGTATCTAAGCCAACCCAGGCTTCTGTATCTAAGCCTTCTCAGGCCTCTGTCACTAAGCCTTCTCAGGCTCCTGTCACTAAGCCTTCTCAGGCCTCTATACCCGAACCTTCTCAGGTCCCTATCTCAGAGCCTTCTCAGGCTTCTATACCGAAACCTTCTCAGGTCTCAGTCCCCAAGCCTTCTCAGGCCTCTGACCCCAAACCTTCTCAGGTCTCTGTATCCAAACCTTCTCAGGTCTCAGTCCCCAAGCCTTCTCAGGCCTCTGTCCCTAAGCCTTCTCAGGCCTCTGTCCCTAAGCCTTCTCAGGCCTCTGTCCCTAAGCCTTCTCAGGCCTCTGTCCCTAAGCCTTCTCAGGCCTCTGTCCCCGAGCCTTTTCAGGTCCCTGTCCCCGAGCCTTTTCAGGTCCCTGTCCCCGAGCCTTCTCAGGTCCCTGTCCCCGAGCCTTCTCAGGTCCCTGTCCCCGAGCCTTCTCAGGTCCCTGTCCCCGAGCCTTCTCAGGTCCCTGTCCCCGAGCCTTCTCAGGTCCCTGTCCCCGAGCCTTCTCAGGTCCTTGTCCCCGAGCCTTCTCAGGTCCCTGTCCCCGAGCCTTCTCAGGTCCCTGTCCCCGAGCCTTCTCAGGTCCCTGTCCCCGAGCCTTCTCAGGTCCCTGTCCCCGAGCCTTCTCAGGTCCTTGTCCCCGAGCCTTCTCAGGTCCCTGTCTCCGAGCCTTCTCAGGCCCCTGTCTGTAAGCCTTCTCAGGCCCCTGTCTGTAAGCCTTCTCAGGCCCCTGTCTGTAAGCCTTCCCAGGCCCCTGTCTGTAAGCCTTCTCAGGGATATGTTTCTGAACCTTCTCAGGCCTCCGTCTCTGCGCCTTCACGGGCTTCTGTCCCTAAACAATCTCAGGCTTCTGTCAATAAGCCTTCTCAGACTCCAGTAACTAAGTCTTCGCAGAGCCCAGCTGTCGCTTCCACAGTGTCTTCGCAGAGCCCAGCTGTCGCTTCCACAGTGTCTTCGCAGAGCCCAGCTGTCGCTTCCACAGTGTCTTCGCAGAGCCCAGCTGTCGCTTCCACAGTGTCTTCGCAGAGCCCAGCTGTCGCTTCCACAGAGTCGTCGCAGAGCCCAGCTGTCGCTTCCACAGAGTCGTCGCAGAGCCCAGCTGTCGCTTCCACAGAGTCGTCGCAGAGCCCAGCTGTCGCTTCCACAGAGTCGTCGCAGAGCCCAGCTGTCGCTTCCACAGAGTCGTCGCAGAGCCCAGCTGTCGCTTCCACAGAGTCGTCGCAGAGCCCAGCTGTCGCTTCCACAGAGTCGTCGCAGAGCCCAGCTGTCACTTCCACAGTGTCGCCGCAGAGCCCAGCAGTCGTCCCCAAGCTGTCTCCGCCGAAGGGCCGTAGCCGCCGTCGAGCCAAGGCTCCCAGTACTCACCAAAGCCATACTGAGGGCACTACTCCTCCGAGCACTGCTACTATAGACTCACCGCCGAGTTGTGTCCATGACTCTGTGCCCGATGCTGGCTCGGAAAGGGCTGTACTCGCGGCTCTCTACGAGGACTTCCAAGATCCAAATAGTAAAACTGGCACGAAATACCCTGCCTCAGGACCTGCACCTACGGGCTACTCCAGGACGCCCTCTGGTGTATTGGTCCGAAAGGAGTTCTTGATGGTGGTCAGACGCTACCCTGAACTATGGAGGAACCTTGATGTCTCGTCTGACTCCAATTGACTGCTTCATGGAACTTTTCCGGGCCTCTAACGGCAAGTTGGCCCGCTGTACCTACCTGGACCTGTTTTGAGCAGCCCCCACATGTTTCTATGGACGATCCGGACTCTGTATCCCCTGTCCCAGCTTCGGTGCCCGGAGTGCACCCTCAGGAGGGGGGTGATGTCATGGCCACCTGGGCGCTGTCACGGCCTGGACCCCCTGATCCTCTGACACCTCCTTTTTGTTGCCCTTTTTTCCGTGTCCTGCATTCTGTATGCAGGTTCCAGGACTTTGTTTTGTTTTTGTGTTTTTTTTTCTTTTTTCCCATGCACGGTTCTGGACTTTGATTTGTTTTGTATTCTGAACCTGATCCATCACCTGCACCTCATCCAGCCTGATCTGTCCTGCTCATAAGGAAGCTACGCCCCTGGTCCCACGCTTCCTGATTGAAGTCTCCAGTGAAGTCTCCAGCCTTGCCTTGAGCAGACCTGAATTCCTGATCTCCTGAGACCTTTTTGCCTGGATCCCCTCTGAACATTTGTCATTTCTGATCATTCCTCTGCTTTGCTCATCATTCATACGGTATCCTCTTTGTCCCCCCTGTACCCCTCTGTTTTTCTGCTAGACTTACTCGTGTACCAGACCCTTGCTAGACCTTGACAATCCTATTTCTGTATCCTTTTGTACTTTTGCTTGGAGATAGTGTGCCAGACCCTTGCTAGACTTAGACCATTCTATTTTCTGGATCCATTTGTACCTTCGCTTTGATATTGTGTTATCAGTGTTCCCCTCCTGTTATTTATTTGTTTATACCACCTTTTGGTACTGCCTATCTTGGTATTTATTTCTGTTCTTAATAACCTTTTGCCCTGTAACCTGTCTGCTGCAATATTCACTGCACATTGGGCTCACACCCACACTCCTGCGCACCCATGCCAGACCTCACCCATGACAGCTGGAAAATGTAGTCTAAAAGGGGCCAGTATAGTTAACATTGCGCTTATCTCCCCCTGGTGGCCAAAAATGGGTAATTACAGCAACAGAACTAAAACAGCGCTACACTGAAATAGGACTAGAACTAGGACAGAATAACAGGGAGCTCTCAGGAACAAACCAGTAGCTGAAGTGAACCAGATGCAAGAGCATGGTGATATGGGCCCATGGCTTTATATAGGGGAGTAATCAGCCCATATCACCAGCAGAAGCTCAACGAGCAATAGAACTTGACAACTTACCCCTGAGCTGCATCTCAGGGAAAGCAGCACAGGGAAACACATGGAATCCAAGACATAAGGAATGCAGAGGGCAGGGAGACAGGGCTGGAATGTGGGAACATGACAGTAGCCCCCTCCAAAAAAGGTGACCTCAGGGCACCTAAAAAAATCCAAAAAAACAAGACACTCAGTCTTCGGAGTCGTCTGACTCTTCAGCAAAGGTCTCCATGAGACTAGGGAATCGCTGGAGCACAATCCAGTGTGCCTCCCGGACTAGTAACCCAGAAGGAGTCCTCACAAAACCCTTAGGAACATTCTTCCATTTGGAAAACATTTTACCAACCAGACTACCACCTGATTGCTGAGATTCCTCAAGGTAAGCTAGGAGTACAGCCTTATCAGACTCGGAAAGGAGCGTGATATTGTCCAGACCCTGGGTGAAGAGTGGCATCCTCGGACCCAATGCGACTAGAGTTGGTCCCCTTTTTACGTCTCCTCCTAGAGTGAGACTTAACAGGTGTGACTGACCATGTCACATGACATGACATTATTGGAACCACTGAGGGACATGGGCAATGAGGCTCTGTTACCGCTGACACACAGCTTGAGACTGGGTTTCTGGAAGCACTGACACACAGCGTAGACTGGGTTTCTGGAAGTGCTGACACACAGCTTGAGACTGGGTTTCTGGAAGCGCTGACACACAGCTTGAGACTGGGTTTCTGGAAGCGCTGACACACAGCTTGAGACTGGGTTTCTGGAAGCGCTGACACACAGCTTGAGACTGGGTTTCTGGAAGCGCTGACACACAGCTTGAGACTGGGTTTCTGGAAGCGCTGACACACAGCTTGAGACTGGGTTTCTGGAAGCGCTGACACACAGCTTGAGACTGGGTTTCTGGAAGCGCTGACACACAGCGTAGACTGGGTTTCTGGAAGCGCTGACACACAGCTTGAGACTGGGTTTCTGGAAGCGCTGACACACACAGCGTAGACTGGGTTTCTGGAAGCGCTGACACACAGCTTGAGACTGGGTTTCTGGAAGCGCTGACACACAGCTTGAGACTGATTTAACTGTAAGCTTGCCAGCCACGGGCGTGACAACTTCACTGTCAGACAAAGGCAACATGATTTCGCTGCTACTCTCCATGATTGCAGGTTTCCCGCTGGACAACATGATTGCGGTTTCCCCACCAAACTCCTTGGTTGTGACCCCATCGCCAGACCCCATAATTGCGGCCTTGCTACCTGGCACTATGAGTGTGGTGGATGATACAGATAAGCGTACAGCACCGCAGGTAATACAGCCTGTAACAATCTTACGCCCTGGACCACCCTTGCCCGCCCTTGCCAGTCTCAGCACGCACTGGCTGCTTGCCAGCCTCGGCACGCACTGGCTGCTTGCCAGCCTCGGCACGCACTGGCTTGAGCGGGCACCATGAAATAAAATGCGATGAACAGGCACAATAGAAACAGAGCTTGTCAGTTCTCCTTCTATTCATCTCCTCAGGGGAAAGCGGACCACATACCCTGCTTTCTAGAACAGCTTGATCATTAGAAGGGAGAAAAGCTGTGTCCATTAACCCCTTAACGACGCGGGGCGTACCATGCTGTCCTGCATCGCTTGGGCTTTAATGCCGCAGGATGGCATGGTACGCCCCGCGACGTTTGGTGCCTCTGCGCGCCGAAAAACGGCCCGCCTCCCTTCCCACAATTCCGATCGCCAGCTGGGGGTCTGCCTGACAACAGGGCAGACCTTCCCAGCTGGCGATCGGCATTGTGGGAAGGGAGGCGGGCCCTTTCCCTCGTGGAAACGAGCAGTCAGCCAATCGGGGAATGAACCTGACGTTGCAGAGGTGACAGACTGTCACTTCTGCAACTGTCAGAATGTCTCAGCCAATGATTGTTGCATTGGCTGAGACATTGCCCCTTTCTCCTGTTCCTCATTGTGATCTGAGGAGCGAGAGAGGCAGACAACGGAGCAGAAACTGACAGGAAAAAAAAATGAAAAACCCCAGGCACCCCCAGGCACTGTACCTACTGGCACTGTACCCCCAGGCACTGTACCCCCTGATTGGCAGTGTACCCCCGATTGAGAACCCGCATTGACATACGAACCTTTGGCATTTTTGACTACCCGCATTGGCATTCGACCCCCTGGCATTTCTGACTACCCACATTGGCATTCGACCCCCTGGCATTTCTGACTACCCGCATTGGCATTCGACCCCCTGGCATTTCTGACTACCCGCATTGGCATTTGACCCCCTGGCATTTCTGACTACCAGAATTGGCATTCGACCCCCTGGCATTTCTGACTACCCGCATTGGCATTCGACCCCCTGGCATTTCTGACTACCCGCATTGGCATTCGACCCCCTGGCATTTCTGACTACCAGAATTGGCATATGACCCCCTGGCATTTCTGACTACCCACATTGGCATTCGACCCCCTGGCATTTCTGACTACCAGAATTGGCATATGACCCCCTGGCATTTTTGACTACCCGCATTGGCATTCGACCCCCTGGCATTTCTGACTACCCGCATTGGCATTCGACCCCCTGGCATTTATGACTACCCGCATTGGCATTCGACCCCCTGGCATTTCTGACTACCCGCATTGGCATTCGACCCCCTGGCATTTCTGACTACCCACATTGGCATTCGACCCCCTGGCATTTCTGACTACCCGCATTGGCATTCGACCTCCTGGCATTTCTGACTACCCGAATTGGCATACGACCCCCTGGCATTTCTGACTACCCGCATTGGCATTCGACCCCCTGGCATTTCTGACTACCCGAATTGGCATACGACCCCCTGGCATTTCTGACTACCCAAATTGGCATACGACCCCCTGGCATTCCTGACTACCCGCATTGGCATACGACCCCCCTTGGAATATTCTTACCTTGTCTAGGTAGATAGAAGTACCGGCCACTACAAGGACCGGGAGGGCTTAGTTTAGGTGTTCTAATATTTTAGCTGCGTACTTGACCCCATCAGTTCCCCGACCTCCCATTTAATTAGTTATAACAAGATCCCCATAAAAATGTCCTCCCGCTTTTATTCCCCAGAAGAGGCATATGAGATCCTGACCGCCTCTGAGAGTGACGCTCTCGCCGACAGTGACACCCTCACAGCCTCTGATATAGAGCCCCATAGTGAACCCTCCAGTGATGGTGACCCCCCACCATCTACTGGGAGGCGCAAAAGCAATTGGGTACCCCCAAATATGGCTGCCCCAGAAATACCCCCATTTATAGCGACTCCTGGCATCACAGTAAGGGTAGAGGACTGTGAGCCAGTGAGCTTTTTTAATCTCTTTATGTCGGACGACGTATTCGAGATGGTGGTTGAGCCAACCAACCTGTTTGCCAACCAGTATCTTTGTGAATCCGGATGCACATCCACATCGCCACAGACGTAACAAGTGGCACCCAATGGATGTGATAGAGTTAAAAAAAAATTGGGCTCTAACCCTCATAATGGGAATAGTGAAGAAGCCAAGTATCCGGTCTTACTGGCACAAAAACCCCATCCTGCCTACCCCACTGTTCCCAAGGGTTATGAAGAGGGAGAGATACGAAAATCTCATGCGATTCCTCCATTTTAATGATAATGCACTGTGCCCACCAAGAAACGACCCAATGCATGACCGCCTCTATAAAATTCGGCCCCTTATCAGACTTATGTCTGCCAAATTCACTGATAATTATTGTAACAGATCAGCTACCCTGCAGTGGTAGCTCCGTCTGCGGCGCCGAGTGTTGCTGGAGAGCTTAGCCGGGTAGCGAGCTAGCAAGGTGGGAGAGAGATTGGCAGCGGTCCCTGGATGGTCTGGAAGCGAAGGACAGTGCTTATATACAAAATACAGCCATGCACATTCAGACTTCCCGCCCACCCCAACAGTTCTGATTGGTTGGTTCCAAGACCATTGCAGGCTTCTTTCAGGTCCTCTCAGTCTTCACTTGGGGCACTGGTTGTATGCAGATGAAGTCTTGACCTCAGTGACCACATACAGTGATTTACATAAACCATTGTAAAGGGAATCAGATAGTGGGTGGCTGAGACAATGTGACTCCCAACCTTTCAGAACAGGTAAACAGATAACAGATATCCAAAGAGAAAGCACTTTTGCATAATCCACAAGTTACTCAAACCTATTGTATATTCTATACAAAGGAAAGCATTTGACACTAGTGGCAGGTAGTGTCTTTAAAAACCACATTTACCTAAAGAAATATAAGTATTTAAAACTAAAAATGAGCAATTGACAATACATTTAAAAACACACAATATAACTGAGCATAAACTAGCAGGATGGTGCAGGGGAAAAACATGATTAATTAGAAGTCTAGCAACAGTTTTACACTAAATCTAACAAAGGAAATTAGTTCCTATAAATAAAGGGTAAACAAAATATAACAAAATAAGAATGAAATTAAACTAAATAAATCCTGTGGCGGCCGATCCGTCACATAGCTCCCCCAGTCCCATGATGGCAGACCCGGTGAGACCCTCTACGGGTCCACCTGGGGATGTCCAGGTGCAAGTGTCTTTAAAAAGTCTCACGTTTGGGTTGCTCGGGCAATGCTTTGCCAACCCCGATAGTCTTTCGGTCCATAGTCCGTAGGGAGGAGGCTGGCCCCCGGGCTTCTCCAACTGCCCCCTTGGTCTGGACCGGTGTCCGACGGACCATACAGACACCTGGGGCTGGTACCCTGCCACGGGGAAACAACCAGCCCTGGTGGGACGTTGAGGGCTTTTTCTCCTCCTGGTCTCCTAGCCCCTCGCTGGTGGGCAGCCTTGCTGGCACCATTTCCTGGGGCAATGACCCGCTGGGGAGGGATACTGCCTGTACCTTCTCCCGGTGCCACAGTCAGCTGCAGGAAAAACGGGCCAATGGCACCCTTTCCTGGTGCCTCGGTCAGATGCTGGGTGGGAGATAGGGTGACCGGTGTCTCCAGAAAAAGTGGTTGTGGATCTGGGCCGTCTGCCCAGCGTCTCGGGGTCACCCCGTTGCAAATCCCAGCACCATCAACAATTCCACAATGGGAGTCTCCCACATCCTGGGGAACGGGAGCAGCAGCACGCCGTTGCTTGGCACAGGGGACACCTCCACCCTGACGCTGGGGCTCAAAACGTTGGGGAGCGAGACCTGCCATCTCCCCTTCCGGGATTATTACCTGTCGCTGGGGAGAGGTACCGCCAGTACTCTCTACCTGGGGTAGCCGCTGCTGTGGTGGAAGGAGACCGACTGACTCCCCACCCTGGAACTCGTAATGCGGCGCACCATCACAGGCACTGCGTTCTGCTGATAGCTCCTGACGAACTGTACTTGCCCAGTCTGATGCTTTCTCCGGCCCAGATGGCATGCTGTGCTGGAGTTGTAGGCTCTCTGCCTCCTGCGTAGCAGTGGAGGCCAGGAGCTTGGTCTGTAGTTCAGGAGAGGAGCGGATTGTCAGTCCCTGGGGCTCCTCGGTGAGAAGGTAGTTCTCTTTCTCCTCAAGTTCTGCTGTGGCAGGGCAGGGGTAGAGGTTAGCGGTCCTCTGCCACAGTGACAGTTTTTCCACTGAAGTGGGGGGCCGCTCCCCCATGTATGAATGGCTATCCTTGATCCCTGACGCCACCAGCCAGGGCCCAGGCTAGCTGACCTGCACTTCTCAGGCACCGTGGAACGGACCATAGCCTCATTCACAGCAGGCCATAGCATGTCCGCTGTCCCCCGCTCCTCTATCCATACGTGGGTAGGAGCATTTGGTTGGGGTTCGGGGTTCCCTGCTGGGTACGCCAGCAATTGGCACGGGGGGGCCTGAGTCTCCCCCTCCCTCGTCTGGCACCCGATATTCTCCCCGGTTTCTGGAGCCTCCAGCTGGGGGCAGAGGGTAGCCGAGCTCTGTCCCGATGCCAGCTCTGCTGCTGGGTTGGGGAACCGCTCCCCCGTACATAAATTGTCCTCTTTACGCGCTGAAGTGCCTGCTGATGCAAGCAATGAATCTGGGCAAACTGCCCCACATCTCCTGGGCTCCGTGGAAAGGACCGCAGCCTCTTCCTTGGTGGGCCATGACATTGTCGCTAGCTCCTCCACCCATCCCTGAGCAGGAGCACTCCATTGGGACTCTGGGTCTCCTGGTGAGCCCTCTGGCAATCTGCCTGGGTGGGCCTCAATCTCACCCATTGTCTTCCAGTTCTCCTCTTTCCACAGTGGACCGCTGTCCTGACGGCTCTCATTGGTGGAGACCGCAGTCCCATCCACCGGTGCACTTACACTGACCTTGGTAGGTGTCCGAAGCACTTCGTCACTCTGTTCCGCTGCAGGTTCTGCAGGAACGGTACTTGCTGAGTCCTCCGTCTTTTCCCCGGACGACATGCTGCACTGCGGCTGCAGGATAGTCACCTCCTCTGTAGCAGTTGAGGCCTGAGATGCATTCTGCAGCTGGGGAGAGGGGCCGACTGCCTCCTCACCCTGGTGCTCCGAACCAGCAGAAGATCCTGAAAGTAGGTTGGCACCACCGGGTTCTGTTGGCAGCTCTTCTGCCATGTCCATCGGGGTAAGAGCGAGTGGGGGAGTGTCCTCAAACAATCTCCTGTATCCCTGCTCCAGCTCCCACTCTTGAGTGGCTAGCCAGTCCAGATCACTGCTCAGCCCGAGGTCGTCAAGGTGCTCACATTCCCGAAAGTCCCGGATCTCTTCCCATCTCAGTTTAGCTGTACTGCCAAAGGAGGGGTCGTCCTGGAGAGTGTCAAATATTAATCCCAGGCCGCCGTAGTCATAGCCCTCCGTAGGATCTTTCCTCTCCAACTTTGGACACAGGTTGGCAGCATACCATTCCAGTGCCCGGTACCCATCCTCCAGCCATAGCTCTGTCTGGATCAGGTTCTCCAGTTGGGACAGTCTTTCTACTTGGGGTTGCACTCCTAGGAATGGCACCCACAGGTCCCACAGTCTCCAGTATTTCTCACCCAAGGTAGGAAGAATCTTTCCCAGGTAGTCCTGTTCAAGCTGTAGGACGTCCCTCCAGAGCTTCTGCCGTGCCGAGTCATTATGCCACAACACCTCCTGGCCGAAACCTGGATCACTGTGCTGGTCAGGCGCTTCCATTCCTTGGTCCCAGAACTCCTCTTCCACGACTGCAGGGAGTATCTCCTGGGACGCTGGTACCACAACTCGGTCACTCTGAGCTGATTGACCCCTGCCAAAACGATAGCGATCACCTCCGCCGGGGGGTTGACTCCGAACAGGGCCAGCTTCCATTGTACCTCCCGGTGCCATTCTGTGGCTTCTGAGTCCTCGAGGAGGGCCAGACTTGCCTGTTCGTCCTCCATCAGGTCCTTGGTGAGGGCAGCCTTTGGCTTACCGCTGACCGCTTTATCCCTGGCTTTGAGAAGTTCCTTGAGTACCGTGCGCTTCCAGCCGTCGTAGCGCTGAGCAATACGGGGTGAACGGCTGTAGGACGGTGTAGCAATCTCTCGAATCCCCGGGTGTATGAGACCGGGGTCAAGCCAGCGGCTGTATTTCCCCCTGCTGGGCTGGTCTCAGAATCTCCCCAGTTGATGTGCTGCTCCAGGCGCTCGGCGGTTGTGGTGCCCGAGACCGGGGTCAAGCCAGCAGCTATATTTCCCCCTGCTTGTCTGGTCTCGGAGATCCGACCGCTTGCCACCAATGTAACAGATCAGCTACCCTGCAGGGGTAGCTCCGTCTGCGGCGCCGAGTGTTGCTGGAGAGCTTAGCCGGGTAGCGAGCTAGCAAGGTGGGAGAGAGATTGGCAGTTGTCCCTGGATGGTCTGGAAGCGAAGGATTCAGTGATTATGCCCTTCCAAATACTCGTCGAGACGCAGTATAGGTTGTAGGTAAATCAGAGTGTATTTAGAATGGGAACAGACAGTGCTTATATACAAAATACAGCCATGCACATTCAGACTTCCCGCCCACCCCAACAGTTCTGATTGGTTGGTTCCAAGACCATTGCTGGCTTCTTTCAGGTCCTCTCAGTCTTCACTTGGGTCCACTGGTTGTATGCAGATGAAGTCTTGACCTCACAGTGACCACATACAGTGATTTACATAAACCATTGTAAAGGGAATCAGATAGTGGGTGGCTGAGACAATGTGACTCCCAACCTTTCAGAACAGGTAAACAGATAACAGATATCCAAAGAGAAAGCACTTTTGCATAATCCACAAATTACTCAAACCTATTGTATATTCTATACAAAGGAAAGCATTTGACACTAGTGGCAGGTAGTGTCTTTAAAAACCACATTTAGCTAAAGAAATATAAGTATTTAAAACTAAAAATGAGCAATTGACAATACATTTAAAAACACACAATATAACTGAGCATAAACTAGCAGGATGGTGCAGGGGAAAAACATGATTAATTAGAAGTCTAGCAACAGTTTTACACTAAATCTAACAAAGGAAATTAGTTCCTATAAATAAAGGGTAAACAAAATATAACAAAATAAGAATGAAATTAAACTAAATAAATCCTGTGGCGGCCGATCCGTCACATAGCTCCCCCAAGTCCCATGATGGCAGACCCGGTGAGACCCTCTACGGGTCCACCTGGGGATGTCCAGGTGCAAGTGTCTTTAAAAGTCTCACGTTTGGGTTGCTCCGGCAATGCTTTGCCAACCCCCGATAGTCTTCGGTCCATAGTCCGTAGGGAGGAGGCTGGCCCCCGGGCTTCTCAACTGCCCCCTTGGTCTGGACCGGTGTCCGACGGACCATACAGACACCTGGGGCTGGTACCCTGCCACGGGGAAACAACCAGCCCTGGTGGGACGTTGAGGGCTTTTTCTCCTCCTGGTCTCCTAGCCCCTCGCTGGTGGGCAGCCTTGCTGGCACCAATTTCCTGGGGCAATGACCCGCTGGGGAGGGATACTGCCTGTACCTTCTCCCGGTGCCACAGTCAGCTGCAGGAAAAACGGGCCAATGGCACCCTTTCTGGTGCCTCGGTCAGATGCTGGGTGGGAGATAGGGTGACCGGTGTCTCCAGAAAAAGTGGTTGTGGATCTGGGCCGTCTGCCCAGCGTCTCGGGGTCACCCCGTTGCAAATCCCAGCACCATCAACAATTCCACAATGGGAGTCTCCCACATCCTGGGGAACACTTTTGCATAATCCACAAATTACTCAAACCTATTGTATATTCTATACAAAGGAAAGCATTTGACACTAGTGGCAGGTAGTGTCTTTAAAAACCACATTTACCTAAAGAAATATAAGTATTTAAAACTAAAAATGAGCAATTGACAATACATCTAAAAACACACAATATAACTGAGCATAAACTAGCAGGATGGTGCAGGGGAAAAACATGATTAATTAGAAGTCTAGCAACAGTTTTACACTAAATCTAACAAAGGAAATTAGTTCCTATAAATAAAGGGTAAACAAAATATAACAAAATAAGAATGAAATTAAACTAAATAAATCCTGTGGCGGCCGATCCGTCACAATTATGTTCCCGACCAAAATATATCTGTAGACGAGTCCCTTATGAAATTTAAAGACAGACTGCTCTTCAAGCAGTATATCCCAAGCAAACGATCCCGGTATGGCGTCAAATTTTATAAATTGTGTGAGTCCACAACAGGCTACACATGGGCGTTTAGAATATATGAAGGGAAAGATAGCCACCTTGACCCCCCAGGATACCCCGATTCTATTGGCACCAGTGGAAACATTGTGTGGGATCTGGTCTATCCCCTATTCAACAAGGGTTGATTTATGGGTCGATAACTATTACACCAGTATCGACCTATTTAAAAATTGATATTGTTTCGAGACCCTTGCGTGTGGCACAGTGCGGAAGAATCGCAGAGGTTTCCCCCAAATCCTGACAGTAGGCAGAAAAAGTAGAGGCTTCTCTTCAGCTCTACGTCAGGAAGAAGTGCTAGCCTTTGGTTCACCGATAAGAAGGATGTATACATGCTATCTACAGTGCACGACGAAAGTACAGTGCCAGTGTCTGAGAGGGAGAACTGAGCCACTGGAAAAGCCGAAGTGCATTGTAGATTACAGCAGGTTTATGGGGGGAGTAGACTTGGCTGATCAATGTATACAGCCTTATCTGGTGAACCGAAAGACTAGGGCATGGTACAAGAAGATGGCCATCTATTTGACTGAGATTGCAATTTTCAATGCGTACGTGCTCTACAAGCAGGCAGCAGTACAAAAGCCATATCCCTTCCTAGAATTCATGCTTGAGATCATATCCCAACTTATCCTAACCCCAGCCCCCGTTACATCCGCTTTGGAATCAGGAGATCTCCAAAGATTAAGTGGCAGACACTTTCCTTCCCGAGTCCCTTCCACCCGCTGTAAAAAGTCCCCCCAGAAAAAAAGTGTTGTGTCTGCCGCAAGAAAGGAATCCGAAAGGATTCTAGTTATTATTGCCCTACCTGCCCATCTGTACCTGGCCTCTGCATAACGGAGTGCTTCAAAATTTATCACACAGAGCTAAATTACTAAATCCCCTTTTCTGGTTTTTCCCGATTACTCTTTGCTGCCTGTACCGACTCGTTGGCTTGTTATACCGACTACTCTGACTTCTGGAATCCCCTGAATTTGGCCTGTCCCTGTTTACGTTAAGCCCAGCTATTCTAAAGTGGCTGCACCAAACAACTCAAAATACTAATTTAGAATCATTGGCACGTCATCTTTGGAGCAATATTCTTTCTTGGCGTGCCATGTTCTCTCAAAGTCGACATAAATCCTGAAAAATCACTTGTCAAATTACCAAAAAACTAAATAAAAATGCTACATGTGGGGAACCGTTAAATTCGTAACACATTGCCGAACACAAATATCAATGTTTTAGGCTAGTAAAAGGTTGACTGAGCATGATATTAGCAGCAAAATAACAGTTTGTGTAAAAAAATGCAAAACACAAAACATGAAGACCAAGTTTGCGACTAAGTGACTAAAATAAAAAAATGAAACGTACACCATTTTGAATAGCCTGGGTTGTCTACTTTCAAAATGGTATGACATGTTGGGGTACTTTTCATACCTGGGCTGCCATAACCTCTCAAAATCAACATAGGGCCAGGAAACCAAATCTGGCAAATTTCAAGTTGTAAAACCTGAAATAGGCAAACTCTATATTTGACCCTGTAACTTTCCAAAACCTCATAAAACCTCTACATGGGGGGGTACCGTTGAACTCGTAAGACATCGCCGACCAAAAATATATGTATTTTATTTCATTTAATGCTAAGCATAAAATTTCATTCACACTAAAAATACAATGCAGAACTTTGAAAAAAGCAAAAAAAAAATTTCTCATAGTTTTTAGGTTTTTTTTCATACTATAATATATTTTATGTATAACTCTTTGATGGAAAATTAAAGCCCTATTTCTCCTGAACAAAATGTTATATAATAAGGGTGGGTACACTTAATATGTAAGAGGTAAATTATGGTTGAACAGCGAATAGCTGAAATTCTACTTTTAGAAGTGTTCAAAAGTGTTCCAAACTTGTAAAATTACTCCCGTCCTTAAGGGGTTAACCCCTTCCACTTAGACATGAAATCACCAAACAGGTGCAGCATGGATTCAAACAATTTACGCAACTCTGCGGGCTTTATGGTTGGCTCTTGCATTATGTCACAGTCAGCCACAATGGCGGTACCTGGCATGCGCCAAGTAGGGCCCAGGTATGAGTAAAAGCCGCTATATGCAGAGATGCGTGACACAATGATCTAGGATACGTGAATAAACCACAGGAGACACTGGGGACCTCTGCACGGCTATACCGAAGGATCCCTATACTGATAGATCGGTCCCTAGAGTGGCCGAATCTGCACTAATAGAAAAAGGTTACCTTGTAGCCGTGCAGAGTCCTGGGGAAAACACAGATACCTGAAGGAGTTTTACTCAACAACTTGCAGGGAAGGACTTCAATGACAAAGTCGTGGTCAGCAGGGACACCCAACAAAACAATAAATCAACATGCACAGTACAGCTAGGGATGTCCAAAAGAGTCGTCAGTAAATAAGCCAGGCGTCAAAACCAAATCGTTTACATTGAGCCAAAGCGGGGATACAGCACCAGAGAAAATCCGTCAGCCAGGCCAGAGGGTCAATACCAGGAAATCAATCAGAACATGAAACTCAGACAATGGAGAAACACTGAAACTGAAATAGGACTACGACTAGGACTAGGACTAGGACTAGGACTAAATAACAGGGAGCTCTCAGGAACAAACCAGTAGCTGAAGTGAACCAGATGCAAGACCATGATGATATGGGCCCATGGCTTTATATAGGGGAGTAATCAGCCCATATCACCAGCAGAAGCTCAACGAGCAATAGAACTTGACAACTTAACCCCTGAGCTGCATCTCAGGGAAAGCAGCACAGCGAAACACATGGAAACCAAGACATAAGGAATGCAGAGGGCAGGGAGACAGGGCTGGAACGTGGGAACGTGACAGCTGGCCTTGGCAGCTGCTGTTTGACATTGCACATTGCTACTTAGTTTTCTCCTGCTTGGATTTCCCTAACTCCACACCATTTAGGGTATACGTTGCTTGTGTGTTCTTCACTCCAAAGTGCATAAATTAGCTTTTTTGCTAAATTTCATCTGCCATTTGAGGCTAGGGTCAGACTAGCGCATTTTTCACGTGCGTTTAGCCGCACGAAATCACGGCCGTACTAGCAGCAAATGACGTCCAATGCCGGGGAACATACGACGAACGGCCGCACGAAAGTTCGTCCGCGCAACGCAAGTGGCAAACGAACGCATTTTTTCGAGAACGTCAAACCGCTACTACTGACGTACAGAGTGCGCTGCGGCCGCATAGCGGCATGTGTGTGTGATTAGGAGACGTCAGACGCTGCTAATGTCCGGCTAACATAACATCCAGACTCAAAAAGTGTTTTATTGAGGATCCGTACAAAATCACGGACGAAGAAGCGCATTGTATGACCGCTATCGCGTATTCCGTGAAAAACTACGTACGTTCGTTCGACCGTACTTTTTCACGGGCAACGTGAAAAATGCGTTCGTCTGACCCTAGCCTAAGAGTAGGGATGAGCTGTTCGGTTCGATCAGTTCGGAGTTCGATTCTAACTTTGGCCATTCGCAAGATTGGGAACTTCAAAGTTTTTGGCGTGTTCGCAAAATTTTTTTTTAAAAAAAAGGATAAAAAATGCTTATAAAATACAAAAAATCAAGAAATAAAGAGACTCTTTACTGCAGAATATTATAAGCAACGGTTTATTAGATATTGAAATAAAAACTAATGTCTAAGTGCAAAGATTCTCACCTCTAAATGACCTGTGTTCTCAAACGGCGTAAACAACAGGTGTTTTTAGTCTGGTCTAATGAATTTGATACATTGTATGTAGAATGAGGGTGTGGTGTGTCTCCTGATGTATCAAACAACACCTGTGCTTCTGAGAAGTGTTCATTTCTCTACTAAATCTTCCTCTGATATGCTGTTTAACCCCTTAACTAACCCTGCATTTCACTGCTGTGTGCTCAGCTAATTTTTACCGCTTTCGCTCATCATGTTTAAATGCGATTTGAAGCCACATTTTATTAAATGACCCAGACATATTAGATGTCGTTCTTTCCGGCAGACTCCGCAGATTCATAATATATCATTTTTATATGTATACGTCAAGTCCTGCCTGTATACTATGACAAAAAATGCAATAAAAATTGACTTTTTAATCATCTGCAGTGTGTAAAGTGTGTTTTTTTCACATTTTAGCACATGAGCGTTTGCGGTTATGTTTTCTATGGGGTGCGCTTGTACAAAAATTAGAAATGGGGACTTGTTACATTTTGTGGGGGGAATTACATGATTTATAGCAAACGAACCACATAGAAAAAAATGATTAGTGCAGCATCATTGTTCACATTATAATTGAAATGTGAACAATATTTCTGCATTAATAAAAATGACACACAAAAAAAAACCATGTTTTTGTTTGTTTTTTTACTTTATACCTGGTCATGTTGGGTATCATTCGAAAGGCCATGCTCAGGCCTTTCGATTGACACCCTCCATGACCCCCTAGCTTCCTGGAGATATCGGGGTTCAAATGAACCCCCTATCTCCACCAGGGGATTCCGGGCAGCTAGGGGTTCCCCGGCTATCTGACGTCATTACGCTATATATATATATATAAATATAACAACATTTTTTTTTCATGTGTTTGAGTTTTTGGGTGCACACCCTAATGCAATAGGCTGCGCACACCTATGATGATGGCGCATCTGTGACTGTCTGTGAGCATGATGTGAGCTGGCCTGGACAATATATATACGCATGATGTGAGCTGGCCTGGGCCTGGGATATATATATACGCATGATGTGAGCTGGCCTGGGCCTGGGCAATATATAAACGAATGATGGCGCATCTGTGACTGTCTGTGATGGGAGCTGGCCTGGGCAATATATATATATATACGCATGATGTGAGCTGGCCTGGGCAATATGTATATATATATGCATTATGAAAATTTGCAAAGGATAAGGCACGCAAAGTGAAATTTTGATGTGTCTGAAATTGAAACTTACGTGACAACTCTTATTTTATTTTTTTCGTTAATTTATATTTGTTCAATACAGTTAATTTTAATTTGTTTAATAGAGTTAATTTAAAATGGTTTAATACAGTTTATTTATATTTATTTTACCTTTACTATTGGTGCTTTTCAAACTTTATTCTTAAATAAAAAGAAATTTAGCAGTTTCATGTTGTGTATTTTTTTTTTGGGGGGGTGCAAGTAGCTAGTCTTGCCTAGGGCGCAAAATAGTCTAGCACCGGCCCTGACCGCATGGTCCACCCCTGTACTCTTCCACAATACCACAGAGGGGTTACTGTATGATGGCACTTGCTGGCCTGGCACCAAAGGCACAATATTTGGGTGCACTGCCACTGACGCCTGTACCAGATTCATATCCTCAGAGGGGTTATGGTGTGACGGCACTGTTGCCGACACAAAAAGGCCCAATTTTAAAGCACCTATTGTTACTTTCATCCAAAGCCTGCATAAGTTTCACAATAATTTAGCCAAAAAATAACTAAATTTTTTCTGCGTGTCCGAAAATGTATCCTCTTTTCATACAGACTGCCGCCCCAAGCAGTTGCTTAAGGATAGATTAAAGGAAAAGCATTTACCGTCATTTGAAATGTCATTTTTTGGTTTTTACATGTTTCTATACATCCTAGGAATCCGCAACTTCACGGGCAGGTTATGGGGACCTCCTAGGCACGATATTTGAAGGAATTTTTCATTTTTATTTTTAACCCTTATTTCATGGAAAACTCACTGTCCCTTTAAAAAATTTTTTTAAAAAAATTTTGTCCTTGTTTCCTGTCCCCCAGGGCACTACCCGGACCCCCATACACCTTTTATGGCAAATATCTTGCATATATGCCCTATAGGAGGGCACTCTAAAAATCGAACATTTGAGTTCCAATGACTTGCATTGAGTTCGGTTCGAGTTCGAGTTCGAACTCGAACTTTTGAAATTGTTCGAGTTCGAATGCGAACTGAACACGGGGATGTTCGTTATCATCACTAATCAGCATCTCTATACACAAACAGCATCTCTATACAAAACCCCATCAGCATCTCTATACAATAACAGCATCTCCAGTGGCGTCGCTGGGTGGGGGCGGGGGGTGCGGCCCGCACCAGGTGACACCCGTGGTGGGGTGACACCGTCGTCACGAGCCTTTTTTTGTTTTCCTTGAACCGCCCGCGGGGCCACACGGCCCGCCCCTCGTGCAGTTACCGCCCTCCCCCTCATATACACAACACAGCCATGTATCTTGGCCTAGGCCGACAAGGCCTAGGGCGGCAATTTACAGGGGGCGGCGCCTGCAGCCCCGCCGGATCAGAAATCCCATGAGACCTGCTGCCGCCGGTTTGAGAATACGGCAAGCAAGCGTTTGTATTGCTGAGCTGCAGCACTTGGAGGAAGTGGTCACATGACGTCACTTCCTCCTAGCGTCCACCATGCTGAGAGTCTGAATCCGGTCCTTGTCTGACCGGCCCCAGCGCTGCAGAGTGCCTACCATGTGCATAGCATGTGGCATGAAAGGCAGGCTAATTGGCGCTGCCCCCTCCAGCGTGATTCACAGGATGAAAGTCATGTGATGTGGACACATCCTGTCACGTGCAGTTATGCGGAGGAGGCCAATGACGGATGTGTTCACGCGCCGAGTGGACAGAGGAGCAGCAGCTCAGTGCTGAGATGGTGAGTATACTCTCAGTCACTCAGCAGTTAGTGTTTTTTTTTTTGCAGGATCACCAAATACACACCCAAGTTACACAGAGTGTGGGCCTGCCCGAGAGGGGGGGGGGGTTCTGGGATGGGGTGAGCCAGCCTGGATTTGCCCCTCCCATGTGTGCATGTATCGAGCTCTTTAGCCTGCATAACATAGGCTTCCATGAAGTCCTGCTGGCCCCATAGGAAAGCTGCTGGTTATGATGGAAGAACACATGGCCTCTGCATTCCTGCCCCAGCTCCCAGGAGATCATGTCTATGTGCAGACACGTGGTGTCGGCTGTGCAGGTCAGTGTGAAGGAGCACAGTGAGATCCCTTATACAGCCCGAGAAAATGCAGTGTCTGCCCTCACATCCCCCTCCAGCTGTCTACAACGGCAAGGTAAAGGGTGCTTATATTAAGAGTCAGAAAACCCAGAGCAGAGTGACTGCAACCATTAAAATGCAGATGGGCGGAGGGGTTAAGTGGCCTGCTCTGTGCAGACTTCCCTCAAATCCCTTCCCTCCCTGGCTTTTAAGTCTAAACCAGTAAAATGGCATTGCTGACCTGGAGAGATATTCTGTAAGGGTCACGTATAACTGGTTTCAGGTGGTCTTGGTTGGAGAAATAACAATTACATTAGGGGGTTATTCACTAAGCCCTGTTTTTCCATGTTGTTACTTTGAACAACACAGCTAGGAAAAACCTGCACAGGCTGGCGAAAGTTCAACATATGGTAAATCTATCAGCACTGTTCTTAAATAAGAAACATAAACTGAGCCTATTCTCTCACATTGCACATTACAATGAGTTTTATTGCTGTGGAGTTCTGTGACACACTCATACACACTGCACATTACAGTGAGTTTTATTGCTGTGGAGCTCTGTGATACGTTCATACACAGTGCACGTTTCTGTTGGTTTTATTGTTGTGGAGCTCTGTGATACGCTCATACACAATGCAGGTTTTTTGGGTTTTATTGCTGTGCAGCTATGTGATATGCTCATACACAGTGCCCATTTCTGTGGGTTTTATTGCTGTGCAGCTCTGTGATACACTCATACACACTGCATGTTTCTGTGGATTTTGTTGTTCAACCAATTAGAGTGGCTGTGATCCAGTATACTTGACATGCGTGGCTGATCTTTGTAAAAATGCTTGAATTTAAACATTTCATAATTTTATTTATCTCAATAGATACATTTGAAATATATATCCATGTGTGCTTTCACTGCCTTCAAACAGGCACCGTACTTGCTGGCAGTTGGCAAAAATTGGTGTGTGAACATATGAGAGAGCTGCACAGCAATAAACCTCACAGTAATGTGCGCTGTGTGTATGAGCATTCATTGTTATATGGGAGTACTGATTTAGGAGTGAGAGTAGTTAAAAAAAAATCCGTAAAACTCGGGGGGGGGGTGACACCATAAGTTACCGCACCGGGTGACACCAACCCTAGTGACGCCACTGAGCATCTCTATACACAAGCCCATCAGCATCTCTATACACAGCATCTCTATACACAACCCCATCAGCATCTCTAAACACAGCCTCACAGCATCTCTATACACAGCCTCACAGCATCTCTATACAAAACCCCATCAGTATCTCTATACACAACCTCACAGCATCTCTATACACAACCCCATCAGCATCTCTATACACAACCCCAACAGCATTTCTAAACACAGCCTCACATCATCTCTATACACAGCCTCACAGCATCTATATACACAACCTCAAAACATCTCTATACACAGCCTCACAGCATCGCTATACACAACCCAATCAGCATCTCTATACACAACCCCATCAGCATCTCTATACACAAACAGCATCTCTATACACAACCCCAACAGCATCTCTATACACACCATCTCTATACACAGAATCACAGCATCTATATACACAACCTCACAGCATCTCTATACACAACCCCATCAGCATCTCTATACACAAACAGCATCTCTATACACAACCCATCAACATCTCTATACACAACATCTCTATACAC
Source organism: Leptobrachium leishanense (assembly GCA_009667805.1). Classification (NCBI taxonomy): domain Eukaryota; kingdom Metazoa; phylum Chordata; class Amphibia; order Anura; family Megophryidae; genus Leptobrachium; species Leptobrachium leishanense. Next base: position 46,369,491 of record CM019072.1, read on the forward strand.
AGACACACAGCATCTCTATACACAGCCTCACAGCATCTCTATACACAACCTCATAGCATCTCTATACACAGCCTCACAGCATCTCTATACACAACCTCACAGCATGTCTATACACAGCCCCACCAGCATCTCTATACACAACCCCATCAGCATTTCTATACACAAACAGCATCTCTATACACAACCCCATCAGCATCTCTATACACAGCATCTCTATACACAGCCACACAGCATCTCTATACACAGCCTCACAGCATCTCTATACACAACCTCATAGCATCTCTATACACAGCCTCACAGCTTCTCTAAACACAACCCCGTCAGCATCTCCATACACAGCATCTCCATACACAGCACACAGCATCTCTATAAACAGACTCACAGCATCTCTATTCACAACCTCACAGTATCTCTATACACAGCATCTCTATACACAACCCCATCAGCATCTCTATACACAAACAGCATCTCTATACACAACCCCATCAGCATCTCTATACACGGCATTTCTATACACAACCCCATCAGCCTCTCTAAAAACAGCCTCACAGCATCTCTATACACAGCCTCACAGCATCTCTATACACAATCCCATCAGCATCTTTAAACACAACCTCACAGCATCTCTATACACAAAACCAACAGCATCTCTATTCACAACCCCATCAGCATCTCTATGCACAAACAGCATCTCTATACACAACCCCAACAGCATCTCTAAACACAGCCTCACAGCATCTCTATACATAACCCCATCAGCATCTCTATACACAGACACACAGCATCTCTATACACAGCCTCACGACATCTCTATACACAACCTCACAGCATCTCTATACACAGCATCTCTATACACAACCCCATCAGCATCTCTATACACAGCCTCACAGCATCTCTATACATAACCCCATTAGCATCTCTATACACAGCATCTCTATACACAGACACACAGCATCTCTATACACAGCCTCACGGCCTCTCTATACACAACCTCACAGCATCTCTATACACAACATCTCTATACACAACCCCATCAGCATCTCTATACACAAACAGCATCTCTATACACAACCCCATCAGCATCTCTATACACAAACAGCATCTCTATACACAGCCCCATCAGCATCTCCATACACAGCATCTCTATACACAGCCACACAGCATCTCTATACAAAACCCCATCAGTATCTCTATACACAACCTCACAGCATCTCTATACACAACCCCATCAGCATCTCTATAAACCAACCCCAAAGCATTTTAAAAACACAACCATCAGCATCTCTATACACAAACAGCATCTCTATACACAACACCATCAGCATCTCTATACACAAACAGCATCTCTATACACAACCTTATCAGCATCTCCATACACAGCATCTCTATACACAGCCTCACAGCATCTCTATACACAGCCTCACAGCATGTCTATACACAGCCCCATCAGCATCTCTATACACAACCCCATCAGCATCTCTATACACAACATCTCTATACACAGCCACACAGCATCTCTAAACACAGCCTCACAGCATCTCTATACACAACCTCATAGCATCTCTATACACAGCCTCACAGCATCTCTAAACACAACCCCATCAGTATCTCTATGCACAGCATCTCTATACACAGCCACACAGCATCTCTATACACAGCCTCACAGCATCTCTATACACAACCTCACAGCATCTCTATACACAGCATCTCTATACACAACCCCATCAGCATCTCTATACACAAACAGCATCTCTATACACAACCCCATCAGCATCTCTATACACAGCATCTCTATACACAACCCAATCAGCATCTCTATACACGGCATCTCTATACACAACCCCATCAGCATCTCTATACACAAACAGCATATCTATACACAACCAAAATGGCATCTCTAAACACAGCCTAACAGCATCTCTATACACAACCTCACAGCATCTCTATACACAACCTCACAGCATCTCTATACACAACCTCACAGCATCTCTATACACAGCCTCACAGCATCTCCATACACAAACAGCATCTCCATACACAAACAGCATCTCTATACAAAAACAGAATCTCTATACACAACCCCATCAGCATCTCTATACACTGTATCTCTATCCACAGCCACACAGCATCTCTATACACAGCCTCACAGCATCTCTATACACAGCCTCACGGTATCTCTATACACAACCTCACAGCATCTCTATACACAGCATCTCTATACACAACCCCATCAGCATCTCTATACACAAACAGCATCTCTATACACAACCCCATCAGCATCTCTATACACAACATCTCTATACACAGCCACACAGCATCTCTAAACACAGCCTCACAGCATCTCTATACACAAACAGCATCTCTATACACAGCCCCATCAGTATCTCCATACACAGCATCTCTATACACAGCCACACAGCATCTCTATACAAAACCCCATCAGTATCTCTATACACAACCCCAACAGCATTTCTAAACACAACCCCATCAGCATCTTTATACACAAACAGCATCTCTATACACAACCTCACAGCATCTCTATACACAGCATCTCTAAACACAACCCCATCAGCATCTCTATACACAAACAGCATCTCTATACACAACCCCATCAGCATCTCTATGCACAGCATCTCTATACACAACCCAATCAGCATCTCTATACACGACATCTCTACACACAACCCCCATCAGCATCTCTAAACACAGCCTCACAGCATCTCTATACTCAAACAGCATATCTATACACAACCAAAACGGCATCTCTAAACACAGCCTCACATCATTGATATACACAACCTCACAGCATCTCTATACACAGCCTCACAGCATCTGTATGCACAACCCCATCAGCATCTCCATACACAAACAGCATCTCTATACAGAAACAGAATCTCTATACACAACCCCATCAGCATCTCTATACACTGCATCTCTATACACAGCCACACAGCATCTCTATACACCGCCTCACAGCATCTCTATACACCGCCTCACAGCATCTCTATACACAACCTCACAGCATCTCTATACACAGCATCTCTATACACAACCCCATCAGCATCTCTATACACTGCATCTCTATACACAGCCACACAGCATCTCTAAACACAGCATCACAGCATCTCTATACACAACCCCATCAGCATCTCTATACACAGCCTCACAGCATCTCTATACACAGCCACACAGCATCTCTGTAAACAGCATCTCTATACACAACCCCATAAGCATCTCTATACAGACTCACAGCATCTCTATACACAGACTCACAGCATCTCTATACACAGACTCACAGCATCTCTATACACAACCTCATAGCATCTCTATACACAACCTCATAGCATCTTTATACACAAACAGCATCTCTATACACAAAACAACATCTATATACACAACCCCATCAGTATCTCTATACACGGCATCTCCATACACAACCCCATCAGCATCTCTTAACACAGTCTCACAGCATCTCTATACACAGCCTCACAGCATCTCTATACACAACCCCTTTAGCATCTCTATACACAACCTCACAGCATCTCTATACACAACCCCATCAGCATCTCTATACACAGCATCTCCATACACAGCCACACAGCATCGCTACACACAGCCTCTCAGCATCTCTCATACACAACCTCACAGCATCTCTATACACAGCCTAACAGCATCTTTATACACAAACAGCATCTCTATACACAAACCCATCAGCATCTCTATACACAAAACAACATCTATATACACAACCCCATCAGTATCTCTATACACGGCATCTCCATACACAACCCCATCAGCATCTCTTAACACAGTCTCACAGCATCTCTATACACAGCCTCACAGCATCTCTATACACAACCCCTTTAGCATCTCTATACACAACCTCACAGCATCTCTATACACAACCCCATCAGCATCTCTATACACAGCATCTCCATACACAGCCACACAGCATCGCTACACACAGCCTCTCAGCATCTCTCATACACAACCCCATCAGCATCTCTATACACAAACAGCATCTCTATACACAACCCCATCAGCATCTCTATACACAGCATCTCTATACACAACCCTATCAGCATCTCTATACACGGCATCTCTATACACAACCCCATCAGCATCTCTAAACACAGCCTCACAGCATCTCTATACACAGCCTCACAGCATCTCTAAACACAACCCCATCAGCATCTCTATGCACAAACAGCATCTCTATACACAACCCCATCAGCATCTCTAAACGCAGCCTCACAGCACCTCTAAACACAGCCTCACAGCATCTCTAAATACAACCCCATCAGCATCTCTATAAACAGCATCTCTATACACAGCCACACAGCATCTCTATACACAGCCTCACAGCATCTCTATACACAACCTCACAGCATCTCTATACACAGCATCTCTAAACACAACCCCATCAGCGTCTCTATATATAACATCTCTATACACAGCCACACAGCATCTCTAAACACAGCCTCACAGCATCTCTATACACAACCTCATAGCATCTCTATACACAGCCTCACAGCATCTCTAAACACAACCCCATCAGCATCTCTATACACAGCATCTCTATACACAGCCACACAGCATCTCTATACACAGCCTCACAGCATCTCTATACACAGCATCTCTAAACACAACCCCATCAGCATCTCTCTACACAAACAGCATCTCTATACACAACCCCATCAGCATCTCTATACACAGCATCTCTATACACAACCCAATCAGCATCTCTATACACGGCATCTCTATACACAACCCCCATCAGCATCTCTAAACACAGCCTCACAGCATCTCTATACTCAACACCATCAGCATCTCTATACACAAACAGCATATCTATACACAACCAAAACGGCATCTCTAAACACAGCCTCACAGCATCTCTATACACAGCCTCACATCATCGATATACACAACCTCTCAGCATCTCTATACACAGCCTCACAGCATCTGTATGCACAACCCCATCAGCATCTCCATACACAAACAGCATCTCTATACAGAAACAGAATCTCTATACACAACCCCATCAGCATCTCTATACACTGCATCTCTATACACCGCCTCACAGCATCTCTATACACAACCTCACAGCATCTCTATACACAGCATCTCTATACACAACCCCATCAGCATCTCTATACACAAACAGCATCTCTGTACACAACCCCATCAGCATCTCTATACACAGCATCTCTATACACAGCCACACAGCATCTCTATACACAACCCCATCAGCATCTCTAAACACATCATCACAGCATCTCTATACACAACCCCATCAGCATCTCTATACACAGCCTCACAGCATCTCTATACACAGCCACACAGCATCTCTGAAACAGCATCTCTATACACAACCCCATAAGCATCTCTATACACAGACTCACAGCATCTCTATACCCAACCTCACAGCATCTCTATACACAGCCTCACAGCATCTCTATACACAACCTCATAGCATCTCTTTACACAAACAGCATCTCTATACACAAACCCATCAGCATCTCTATACACAAAACAACATCTATATACACAACCCCATCAGTATCTCTATACACGGCATCTCCATACACAACCCCATCAGCATCTCTTAACACAGTCTCACAGCATCTCTATACACAGCCTCACAGCATCTCTATACACAACCCCTTTAGCATCTCTATACACAACCTCACAGCATCTCTATACACAACCCCATCAGCATCTCTATACACAGCATCTCTATACACAGCCACACAGCATCGCTACACACAGCCTCTCAGCATCTCTATACACAACCTCACAGCATCTCTATACACAGCATCTCTATACACAACCCCATCAGCATCTCTATACACAAACAGCATCTCTATACACAAACCCCATCAACACAGCATCTCTATACACAACCCCATCAGCATCTCTAAACACAGCATCACAGCATCTCTATACACAGCCTCACAGCATCTCTATACACAACACCATCAGCATCTCTATATACAACCTCACTGCATCTCTATACACAACCCCATCAGCATCTCTATACACAAACAGAATCTCTATACACAAGACCCCAACAGCATCTCTAAATACAGCCTCACAGCATCTCTATACACAGCCTCACAGCATCTCTATACACAACCTCACAGCATCTCTATACACAACCTCACAGCATCTCTATACACAGCCTAACAGCATCTCTATACACAACCCCATCAGCATCTCTATACACAAACAGCATCTCTATACACAACCCCATCAGCATCTCTATATACAGCATCTCTATACACAACACCATCAGCATCTCTATACACAACCTCACAGCATCTCTAAACACAACCCCATCAGCAACTCTATGCACAAACAGCATCTCTATACACAACCCCATCAGCATCTCTAAACGCAGCCTCACAGCACCTCTATACACAACCCCATCAGCATCTCTATACACAGCATCACAGCATCTCTATACAGAGCCACACAGTATCTCTATACACAGCCACACAGCATCTCTGTACACAGCCTCACAGCATCTCTATACACAACCCCATCAGCATCTCTATACACAGCATCTCTATACACAGCCACACAGCATCTCTATACACAGCCTCTTAGCATCTCTATTAGGCTTGTGCACCGATTTTTTTTTTGGTTCGATTCGGTTCGATTCGTTCGGATGTTTAAAATTCTCGATTCGGCTCGTTTGGACCGATTTCTGTTTCGATTCGGTTCAGTTCGGCTCGTTTTTCGTGTACATTTTTTTTTCGGAATATCGACCATTTTTCATGTTTTCGGGTCACTTTGCTCGTTTTTTGTATCGACTTTTCGTGATTTCGGAAATTTTCGTTTTTTTCGGAACGTCTGTTCTCCTCGTTTCAAAGTGTCTAACTATTCGTTTTGACGTAAACTACTATGGTTTACTTTTTTTATAGTTTATATATTTTTTTATAATAATTTTTTTTTTTTTTTTTCAGATCCGATAATTCATTCTGTCGATACGATAATTCTGGCGATTCTATCGTTTTTTTTTTTATTAAATAAAGATCCTTTTTTTTTTATGAATATACATTTCACAACTTTATTTAATCATATTGAAATGTTATGAAAGCCAAGGAACAAAAAAAATGAACAAAACTATTTAAAAAACGCTAAACTGACCCAAATGGTCTGACTTTAAAAATAAAAACCAGAACAAAAGGTTTTAAAACGGAAAAATAGTTGATCAAAAATACGCATTTACAAATACAAAATTTACAGAATCAGCGATATAACCGATAGTTAAATATACGATGTCCAGAATTACCGAAATGGAACCGAAATCTAGGGATGTGCGTTTCGGGTTTCGGAATTTCGGAATTTTCACGAAATTTCCCGATTCGTGTTTTCGGATGCGGCCGAATTTCCGAAAATTTTTAGATCCGAAAATGTCAGATCCGAAATGTTTTCCGAGCCGAAACTAAATATTTTCGGATTTTTCGAATGGACTTGAAATATGTCAAACGAGGAGAACAGATGTTCCGAAAAACGAAAATTTTCCGACAAACGAAAATTTTCCGAAAAACGAAAATTTTCTAAAGACGAAACTTTTCTGAAAAACGAAAATTTTCCGAAAAAACGAAAAGTCGATGCAAAAAACGAGCAAAATGACACGAAAAATACGAAAAATAGTCGATATTCCGAAAAAAGTGTAATTCCGAAAAACGAAAATTTCCGAAATTTCGAAAAGTCGATACAAAACCGAGCACAGTGACACGAAAATACGAAAAATGGTCGATATTCCGAAAAAAAAATGTACCCGAAAAACGGGCCGAACCGAATCGAATCGAAACCGGTCGAAACGAGCTGAATCAAAAAGTTTAAAAATCCGAAAAATCGAACCGAAAAAAAAAATCGGTGCACAAGCCTACCGAAATCACGAATGGAACCGAAATCATGAATAGAGCGAAAATAAATTTCGATTTGACATATTTAAAGTCCATTCGAAAATTCCTAAAATATTTCGTTTCGGCTCGGAAAACTTTTCGGATCTATCGGTTTTCAGGTGCGATCCGATTCGGAAATTCGGCCGAATCCGAAGACACGAATCGGGAAATTTCGTGGAAATTCCGAAATTCCGAAACCCGAAACGCACATCCCTAATCTCTATACACAATCTCACAGTATCTCTATACACAGCATCTCTATACACACCCCATCAGCAACTCTATGCCACAAACAGCATCTCTATACACAACCCCATCAGCATCTCTAAACGCAGCCTCACAGCACCTCTATACACAACCCCATCAGCATCTCTATACACAGCATCACAGCATCTCTATACAGAGCCACACAGTATCTCTATACACAGCCACACAGCATCTCTGTACACAGCCTCACAGCATCTCTATACACAACCCCATCAGCATCTCTATACACAGCATCTCTATACACAGCCACACAGATCTCTATACACAGCTCTTAGCATCTCTATTAGGCTTGTGCACCGATTTTTTTTTTTGGTTCGATTCGGTTCGATTCGTTCGGATGTTTAAAATTCTCGATTCGGCTCGTTTGGACCGATTTCTGTTTCGATTCGGTTCATTCGGCTCGTTTTTCGTGTACATTTTTTTTCGGAATATCGACCATTTTTCATGTTTTCGGTCACTTTGCTCGTTTTTTGTATCGACTTTTCGTGATTTCGGAAATTTTCGTTTTTTTCGGAACGTCTGTTCTCCTCGTTTCAAAGTGTCTAATTCTATTCGTTTTGACGTAAACTACTATGGTTTACTTTTTTTATAGTTTATATATTTTTTTATAATTTTTTTTTTTTTTTCAGATCCGATAATTCATTCTGTCGATACGATAATTCTGGCGATTCTATCGTTTTTTTTTTATTAAATAAAGATCCTTTTTTTTTTTATGAATATACATTTCACAACTTTATTTAATCATATTGAAATGTTATGAAAGCCAAGGAACAAAAAAAATGAACAAAAAACTATTTAAAAAACGCTAAACTGACCCAAATGGTTGACTTTAAAAATAAAAACCAGAACAAAAGTTTTAAAACGGAAAAATAGTTGATCAAAAATACGCATTTACAAATACAAAATTACAGAATCAGCGATATAACCGATAGTTAAATATACGATGTCCAGAATTACCAAATGAACCGAAATCTAGGGATGTGCGTTTCGGGTTTCGGAATTTCGGAATTTTCACGAAATTTCCCGATTCGTGTTTTCGGATGCGGCCGAATTTCCGAAAATTTTTAGATCCGAAAATGTCAGATCCGAAATGTTTTCCGAGCCGAAACTAAATATTTTCGGATTTTTCGAATGGACTTGAAATATGTCAAACGAGGAGAACAGATGTTCCGAAAAACGAAAATTTTCCGACAAACGAAAATTTTCCGAAAAACGAAAATTTTCTAAAGACGAAACTTTTCTGAAAAAAACGAAAATTTTCCGAAAAAAAACGAAAAGTCGATGCAAAAAACGAGCAAAATGACACGAAAAATACGAAAAATAGTCGATATTCCGAAAAATGTGTAATTCCGAAAAACGAAAATTTCCGAAATTCGAAAAGTCGATACAAAACCGAGCACAGTGACACGAAAAACGAAAAAATGGTCGATATTCCGAAAAAAAAATGTACCCGAAAAACGGGCCGAACCGAATCGAATCGAAACCGGTCGAAACGAGCTGAATCAAAAAGTTTAAAAATCCGAAAAATCGAACCGAAAAAAAAAATCGGTGCACAAGCCTACCGAAATCACGAATGGAACCGAAATCATGAATAGAGCGAAAATAAATTTCGATTTGACATATTTAAAGTCCATTCGAAAATTCCGAAAATATTTCGTTTCGGCTCGGAAAACTTTTCGGATCTATCGGTTTTCAGGTGCGATCCGATTCGGAAATTCGGCCGAATCCGAAGACACGAATCGGGAAATTTCGTGGAAATTCCGAAATTCCAATCCGAACCCGAACGCACATCCCTAATCTCTATACACAATCTCACAGTATCTCTATACACAGCATCTCTATACACAACCCCATCAGCATCTCTATACACAAACAGTGTTCTTTTCCCACGGTAGCTTTGCAGAAAACAGCAGTGATTACTCCGATAAAGGGGTATTATACATACAGATTCTTTATTTCCAGGCATCCTAAACAAACACTTACAGTGTTGAAAAGATTCATCCGGATTACTCAGTCTGTCCCTTCATACGGTGTGAGAAGAGGGTAACTTCACTCCCATGCTGAGAGAGTGTGAGAAGCTGCTCTTCTGGAGAATTGGAATTCCTAATGGAGGGCTTTCTTCTTACCAGCATGCAAAGCACCTCAGCACCAATCAGACACATAGAACTGGTCACATGTCACAGAACTACATTTCCCTGAAGACATTGCCCTTAAAGGGATAGCTCTTAAACATTATAAAGCTGTCTCTTAAGGAGACAGTAGCCAATACTGACTATTCTCAGGCTGCTCTAGTCAGCACACTCCCCGCCTGGAATTATAAATTCCACTACTTACTAACTAAACTGTTAACGAAGATAATCAAGGCATATTATCAAACATGCAAACAATGAGTATACACAAAGCATGCAAAGCTTGGAGGTTCAATCTTCCAGCTCGGTCTTCCTCAGCAGCAGGACCAGGTCGGTAATTGGCCTGGTATATAGTTTCTTGGTGAAAGTCTGCTGGTTGCCACCGGACTCCTTTGGCTTCACGATCTGCTCTGCAACCTGGCGTACTAATCCATCTTTGCTGGGTAAGACTTGGTGCACAAGTCCCATAGGCCATGAGTTACGGTGCGCTTCCTTATCTTTCAAAAGAACAAGGTCTCCGTCTTCGAGATTTGGTTCTTTGTTCTGCCATTTGCGACGTTCCTGTAGGGTAGGTAAGTACTCTTGCTTCTGGTCTGGTGGAAGTGACTCATCCCAATCTTTGGTGTTTTGGGATAGCGTACGTAGAAGGAGCCTCCCTTGGATCGTTACAGGCGCGGCAAATCCTAGGGGTCAAAAAGGCTGTTCACCGTTGACAGAATTCCTCTCCTTGTGAAATTGGACTTCTGGGCTGGAACTCTAAAGGTGAAGGCGTCCTTCTTCAAGTCCCAACATAGACCGAGACTACGTTGGATAAGAGGCATGTCTGTTGTAAAATCTAGGTCCTGTAGTCCCTTGGCATGATCTTCAGGACTGAAGGCTTCAAGCACTTCCTCACTGTTGGACGCGATTTTGTGCAATGTGAGGTTGGCTACTGCTAGCATCTGGCGTGTTCTGTTCAGTAGGTCTATAGCTTCTGCTGGTGTGGCTACAGATTTTAGACCATCATCTACATAGAAATCTCGTTCCACGAATCGTCTGGCATCTGTGCCGTATTTTGTTTCGCCGATGCGAGCGGTGCGTTGCAGGCCGTAGTTGGCAATTGCCGGGGAAGAACCGCTCCCAAAAACGTGCACTCGCATTCTGTACTCCGTTATCTGCTGGTTGCGCTGTTCGTCACTGAACCACAGGAAACGTAGGTAATTGCGGTGGTCTTCTCTTACTAGGAATGAGTAAGGCTAGGGTCAGAGTGGGGCAGTCGGAACGCGCGTGCAGGCGCACTAAATCACGGCGGCAGTAGCAGCACACATAACGGGCAATGACGGCCAATATACGCAGTACGTGCGTACAAAAGTGCGCCGACACCACGCAACCGGCAAATGAACGCATTTTTCTCAGAACGTGAAACCGCTGCTACTGACGTACAGAGTGCGCTGCGGCCGCATAGCAGCGTGTGTGCGTGATTAGGAGACGTCAGACGCTGCTAGTGTGCGGCCAACATAACGTTCAAACAGCCGGATTTCCCTAGACTTCTTTTCACCCCATCGTCATGAAATACGTCCAGAATTGCGCATCGTCTGACCACTTAAGCGTATTCCGTGAAAAAATGCGTGCGCACGCATCGACGTACATTTTGACGGTGGCCGCAGAAAATGCGCTCATCTGTCCCTAGCCTAAAACATCTGCTGGATGTCGGCCATAAAGGCTACGGCTTCCTTTCTGAAACGAATGAGCACGCCTAGGAGGCTGTTGATGAGATCCGGCCCTGTGAGAAGGGCTTTATTCAGGGAGAAGCCTTGGAATTTTGCACTCGCATCGAAGACTACCCGAATCTGGCCTGGCTTTTGTGGGTGGTACACTCCAAAGAATGGCAGGTACCAGCATTCTTCACCTTCTTCCAGAGGTGGGGCAAGCTCAGCATGTCTGTTCTGGAGCATCTTATCTATGAACGCCACTAGATGATCTCTCATTGGCGGTTTCTTGTTCATGAGTCGTCTCAGACTGAAGAGGCGCAAGAGAGCTTGTTCATGGTTGTTTGGCAGGCGCTGTCTGGGTGTACGGAAGGGTAATGGGGCTACCCAGCTCCCAGAGGCGTCCTGTTGAAGTTCTTTATCCATGAGCTGCAAAAGTCTTTGTCTTCTTTGCTGGTCTCGAACACCGTTGCTCCTAAAACGGGATTGTTTATTGAAGTCGTGAAGTTCTCGTGACATTGTTTGAAGTGTGATGCTCTCCCATTACTGAGAATGGAGGTTGCGAAAACGTTGACTTGGGTTGGGGCCTGCAGCCGATCGATACAAACTGTTCCTAAGATGGCCCATCCGAGTGCAGACTTGCGGGCAAACGGAGAACCTGCTGGGCCTCTAACCTGGTCATGTTGAAGGAAAGCTTCGGAGGTGTCTAATCCCAACAAGAGAAGGATTTCAGCTTCGGGGTCTAGGGCAGGGAAGAGGCTAGCCATGTGTTTCAGGTGAGGTATATTGCTTGCTACCTCTGGTGTCGCTATCTGGTTGCGATCATCTGGCAAAGCATCCCATTCTAGCAATGGTGGCAGTTTCAGTTTTGCACTTCCATCTAATGATTCTATGCAGAATCCAGTGACTTTCCTCCCCGCCGTGCGCTGGGAACCGGTGCACGTGGAAATAGTGAATGATGTGTCATCGGTTCGGACGTTAAAGAGGTCGAAGAATGCTGACCTGGCTAACGATTGATTGCTTTGTCCGTCCAGCATCACATACATCTTCACAGCTTCTTCAGGGTGTCCGGTTGGGTAGACTTTGGTTAGGTAGATCTCGTGGCATAAGCGAGGGAATGCTGAGCCACCACATACTGTCGTGCAGTTGATACTTGCGGTTGCCTCTCGATGCGCTTCAGTATTGTCCTGTGACTCCTTAGGCAAAGGAGGGGTAGGTGTTGTCCATTGTGTTGGCTCGGAATCTGGATGCAGTGCACCAGGGTGTCTGTCACTACCGCATAGGTGACATTGTACCTTACTTGTGCAAGCTTTGGCCATGTGCTCTGTAGACTCACAACACTTGAAGCAAAGTCTGTACTCCCTGATCAAGGCTTTCCTTTCTTCTAGGGGCTTCTTTCCAAAGTTTCTGCACTTGTTCAGAGAGTGCGAGGACTTGTGGAGTGGACAGAAAGGATCTTTATTTGTGCTTAGGGTTTTAGGTAGTGCTCTCTTCGACGGATGCTCATCTGACTTGCTTGTGGATGAGGCAGCGACCTGTGTTTTGTGGACAGACACAATGGTCCTTTCCCTCGCCATTTGTGTTGTTCGCTTGAAGTCGGAGTTATAGTTGGCCCTTTTGGTGGTAGGGAACTCCGTTTCTCTGAAGCTTCGATTTCGAGGATCGTTGCACCGTTTTGTTTGGTAGGCAACAAATTCTTGAAGAGCGGCGAAGGGAGGGTCTCTGTCTAGGTTGCGCTCTCTATAGGCATCTGATAATTCGATCCACTTTTCGATTAACTGTGTAGGTAATTTTCTAACGATAGGCTTCTGTGTTCTATGCTGGTCGAGACATGTCAGTCCCGTTAGGTTAGGATCTTCTTTGGCTGCTCGCAACTGTGTAAGGAGAATAGAGAAGTCCCATAACCTGTGAGGTTCGTTAGTGCGGATGACTGGGAAATCGCTAACACGTTCTAACAACGAGGACTCCGTCAACGTGGATGCACCAAACCGTTGATCGAGCACTTCCCAGGCTTGTTTGAGGGCGATGACTGGGTCACCGAGATGAGATGAATAAATATCCTTTACTACTCGTGTAGATTCTGGTCCTAGCCAAGCCATCAGATGTATGATCTCCTCGATTGGCCGTAACCTCTCGTCACTAACGGTATGTAAGAAGATGTGCTTCCATAGTAAATAGTCTCTGCCTGGCTTGTCAGAAAACTTCTGTGCTCCTCCTGAAGCCAAATCCACCTTCCCTTGTCGAGGTGGGCATTCTGTGTTTCTTCCCTGGGTGTCGCAAAGTCCATCTGGGCTGTATGGGGCTTGTATTTGGGGGGAGATGGTAAGCTGAACCATATGGAATTGGTGAAAGCAGGATCAGGGGTTTCCCGTGGGTCCTGGTAAGCATAGTCCCTAGGATCAGGAGCGGAAGCTAAGGACAGCTGTTCTGTGTCTGCAGAATACTTGTTGATTATTACGTCTTGCCATGACACATGTGATGGTTGTTCCTTTCGCCGCTGGGCAGGTCGATCGTGTTTGATGGGCTTCACGTCCGTCCATGAGTTGCCTTGAGGCTGTGGCTGGAACACTGCTGCCTCTACGTTGAGGTTGTGGCTCGCGGCTACTCTTGTGTCTGCCTGCTGAGTATCCTTCACTAATGCTGATGGAACAATCTGGTTACCTCTTGTGTCTTGGCTTGTTGGAGTAAATTTTTCAGCTTCTAGGAGGGTTTCGACTTGTACGAATTTGGCGGTGTCAGCATTCTGAATAGTTCGCGAAACTAGTGGTTGAGATTCTCCTCCTTGTCCCTGCCGTAATGAGTTCTGGTTGTTCACGTAGGCTTCGACACGGTTCTGCAAGTTCTCTCCTTCCAGCTGTGTAGGATTGAAGTTGAGGGAAGCATTGGCAGCTTCCGCCCGTAAAGCTGTTGCCCGTACTGCCTTTTTTGCAGCCTCCCGTTTATGCTGAAGATACGTACGGTTGGCTTGAGCTATGGCTTTGGCCACTTCTTCCTCTTGTAATCGCTCTTCATCTGCCACTTGCAGATCTACAGCAGCTTCATCAGCCTCGATTTGTGCTAATATCGCTAGGGCGGCGAGACTCTCTTTACTCGAGGCACGGGACGAACGGCTGTGATGAGAGGATGCTTTGGAAGAATGGTTAGAGCCTGTGATATAAGATTGCTGTGAAACGTTGCTACCTGAGTGAGACCGTGCCGGTTTGGGGTGAAAGGACGAGGCTTTCTTTGAAGCATGAGAAGAGGCCCTGTACGAGCGATGGGATGACTCCGACTCGGCCTTCTCGTTGCTTGAGTCCTTTGCTTGCAGATTTGTCTGAGAGTCATCACAGTTTGAAAGGAAATTCGCATGCTGTATGTTAAACGCCTGGATGCTTTGTAAGTCCGCTTGGAGACTTGGGTCTTCCAACTGTGACTGGATGAAAATGAGGTGGCGTTCGCTATCCTTTGACTTTAGATGCGTCTTCCTCATGCGTTCGTTCTCAATTGTGATGCGACCAGGAGAGAGCTCTCCTTTAGGTTTATTGCAGAGCTCTATTAATTTATCTCGGGAATTAGTGTAGCTTTTGTAATACCTGTCCCACTCAACCATCAGATACGATCGCATTTCCTTGGTGAGCTCCCTATGCGCCCTCGTTTCATATTGTCTCTGAGTTGCCTTTGCATCTTCTGAATTTCGGAGGACACACTCTTCATTTGAGTCGGGGTCGATTAGTAGGCCCAACTCTTTTGGCACGTCACAGCCTTCTGCCATGATTGAGGAGACTCAAGAAATTGCTAAAACACTTTTAGAAATGTCAATGCAGTTCACTATTTGCCCACTTGGGTGCGTTACGCAAACTGTTGTAGACGTAGGCGCGGTTCGCCTTGCGGTCTCTGGGGAGCGCTGCTGGAGTGCGTTGCAGCTGGCGCGGTTTACCTTGTGGTCTCTGGGGAGCGCTGCTGGAGTGCGTTGCAGCTGGCGCGGTTTGCTTGTGGTCTCTGGGAGAGCGCTGCTGGAGTGCGTTGCAGCTGGCGCGGTTTGCTTGTGGTCTCTGGGGAGCGCTGCTGGAGTGCGTTGCAGCTGGCGCGGTTTACCTTGCGGTCTCTGGGGAGCGCTGCTGGAGTGCGTTGCAGCTGGCGCGGTTTGCTTGGCTTAATGCTGGCCTGTAGTTTGCAGAGGAGTCACCAAAGGACGCTGAGTGTAACTAATGTGAGAGATTACTGGGCTAGGGAGTTTTACCCTGGATGAGGTTTGCAGAGCTGGAGTTTTCAATTATAGATCTCCTAAGGGCCTTGCCTTGAGTCTCTGTTTTGGGCTTTACCAGGCCTGCACACCTGAGGGTGATTTTCCTTTCCAGTGTATTTTCTCTTTCAACAGTAGTTAAGCTAACAGCTGAATTAATAACTCATTCTGCGCAGACTTTCTTGCCTTTTAAGCCACATGCCTGGAACCTTTACTTTGATATAAACTTCACAAACTTGTTTTCTCAATTGCTGAAGTTAAGCTGCCTTTCCATGAGGTGAGAAAAAAGGAGGGGGAGCAGCCAGACTGACTCATTTAGCTTTAAATGCAAAGAAAAATGTCCTTTAGGAAGCTGGCTTTTAGATGCAGCTGCATAAAGTGAAGGCCAAACAGTCTTTCGTTGTTTCAAAGGGTTAACAATCAAATGGAGCTTGGGAATGAATCTATCCAGCCTCTTCTCACTGTTCTGTTCCCACGGTAGCTTTGCAGAAAAACAGCAGTGATAACTCCTGTAGCGATGTGTTAAAGTTTACTGTGGCAGTACCCCATTTTTGGCCACAAGATGGAGACTATCACGATTTAAGACCCTGGACACTTGAACTACATATCCATGCATGCTTTGCGAAGAAACAGGAAGTGGGTGGGTTTGTGGAGAGGCTGTACATCCTGCACCTCGTGGAGAGCAGGCGAGACGCGCCAGGGAGAGAGGAGAGCGGATGCACACAGAACACACACAGAAGGAGAGATCAAGAGCTAGGCCGGAGCGCAGACAGAGTGGATTGGGCCTCACAATCGGCCACCCAGCCTTGCGGGAGAGAGACATCACCAGCTGTATTCCGAGTGCAGTGCTGAGGAGAGAAGACCCCTCGAGTAAGGAGTACCGCGGTCGATGGAAGCGGGGAGCAGGCGGTAAGCTGGCTGAGTTGCGGCTGACAGATGGAAGGGCCAGACAACAGATCCGGTGGTCGGCGTCCCCAGTCAGTATCGAGCGGAGAGACGTCCTGGGTCAGCGGAACCTCAAGCTTGCGCTGGATGGGTGAGAGGCCCCCAAGGCCGTGTGTAAATTTAAGCGTACACTGCTGTTTCCTTCTAAAACCACAAGGGCCCAACTGACTAGTCGAAGACATCGTTAAAGTAAGCTCACTGGCCAGTAGAAAAGTACCCGGGTACCCTACATATATAAATATATATCACTTCAAGTTCTGGGACTTAACCTGTGCAGGACTCTGTTTTCCTTTTTCAAATCCATACAAGGGGGCAAAGAAAAAGCTACATTCTGAACGATTTTTCCTTTTTTTTGTTCCCGCTGCGCGTCTATCGTAATACGAGAACTGTGTATTTTATTGTGTCCCGCTACGCGGTTTTTCCTCGAATTTCGTATCTTTTAATTTTCTGCTCGGTCGGGGTTTTTTCCGAAAATACGAAGCCCTCGTGTTTTCGTTTCTTTTACCGCTACGCGTTTTATCGTGTTACGAAAGTACTGTAAATCTTCCTGCATATACCGTGTCTTAAGAGCTGCAAACTTTTTAGTAAACCTTTTAAATTATAAAACTGTTCAGCGTGTTGGAGTATATTTATTCCCTAGTGCGGGGAGACTGACCCGTGGTTCATTTTCAGCGGCTCCTCCGGGAGTGAGCGCTACACGTGGGGGCTCGTTTCCGGGATTCAGTCTCTGGAAAACCGCATCTAAAGGGTTAAATATGGATCCAGACACTGCTGCCGAATGGTGTGGGGAGCACAGTAGTCAGTTAGCATGTTGCATAGTCATGGATATTCCCGCAGACACTTGGGCCGAAGATCAGATTCGCCAGGCCGTGGCCACGCTAGCACCAGATCATCGGGGGTTAATCCTGGACATTAAGAAAAACCAGATACCTCTCACACGCATGTTCTTCTTGAATGGAGAAAAGGTATTCCAGCATGTTTTCAGGGCGCGAGCGTGAAGCTGACCGGTGAGGTGGAAGTCCAACTGATACAGCCAAGTACGCCACGTGGTGATCACGAGAATGTTCCCGATGTTACCCCAACTACAGGGTTCCTCCTGCTACATTTTTCACCACTATGGGGAAACTGGTGGAAACACTAGCGAAAAACTCTACTGCGTCTCCAAATTACGGATATCGCAAGTTACGGTTTTATTCTGGTAAGGTCCCCGTGCCAACTGGAGAAGAGGACTTTGAGACCTGGATAGATCAGGCAGTGCAGGCAGTGGAAGAATGGGAAGTGGCTGACACCGTGAAGAGACAAAGGCTGATCGAGAGCCTAAGAGGTCCTGCTTCAGAGGTCATTCGAATCTGAAAAGGGACAAGCCGGCTGCACTGCTGCGGAGTATCTAGAAGCTTTACAGGAAAATTTCGGAGGAGTGGAGGATTGTGCCGAACTTATTCACAAGTTCTCTCACACCTATCAAAGGAAGGAGAAGAATTGTCCGCATATGTCTGGCGGCTGGATAAAATCATCCATCAGGTCATTCTTAAAGGGGGCGTGCAACCGAGTCAGGCAAGCAAAGCTTTGATGGATCAAATTTTCAAAGGAGCTCTCCCACTGGATCCCATAATGTTGAGATTTCAGACTAGATACCAGAACAACGGGACTAACCTATTCCAAACTGATCAAAGCTATCCGAGAAGAAGAGGCTTTGATTAAAGCTAAAAAGGTCGCAAATGCGTCGCCCACAGTTTTCACCGCAGAAGTAGGAACTCTCTGTGTGGCAGACATACAGACTGAAGTGCTGGCGCTAAAAACTCAGATGTTGCAAATGATGGATTAATGACGTTGTTGTCGGCTAAGGACACCAGAACTGAAGGGGTTGCTGTAGCCTCGAACAGGGGGTCTCCAAGTGAACCGCCAGAAAGAAATAAGCTTACACACCCAGGAAAGAAATGTTTTGGCTGCGGGGAAATGGGCCATTTCAGGGCTCAATGCCCACAAGGGAGGGCTGAAAAGAAACCAGTCGAAGAACTTCTAAAAGCTGTGGAGAAGCTGTTGTCCGTCCTGCAGGCGGGAAACGCCAGAAGGCACCAGTAAAGGAGCAACCTGAGTGCCCGAAGGTTGAACCCCGCTCCAAAAACCAAGCTAAGACTAAGAGGGCGAGGAGGCCCAAAGCCGAGCCAACTGTAGAGCCTGCCAGGACTGAGAGAGTCACTCCCTTAGCGTCCGGGTCTACGTCATGGGGAGGCAATGCACACCCAAGACCTACACGGGCCAAGAAAAAGGCCAGGGTACAGAAAACTGGGTCTAAGCGTCCAGATACCGCCACCAAGTTTCCTGACCAACTGATAGGTCCTTCTCCTATTGTGCCAATTCAAGTGGAGGGAGTCTACACCAAAGCCCTGTTGGATTCAGGGGCCCAAGTGACTTTGATCTACCGAGATTTCTATGAGAGACACTTGAAACATATTCCCTTGCAAGAACTGAAGGATTTGGAAATCTGGGGTATCGGCACTGAGAAACTCCCTTATGACGGGTATCTGCAAGTAAGGTTGGAGATCGGATCTGAAGTCATCGGACAGTCCGGAGGCTGTGACGCCTTGGCCATTGTGTGCCCCCGACCCTCGGGTGCAAACAGAAGCTCTCTGATAGTGGGGACGAATACGGACCTAGTGCGGCGTCTCCTGACCCCCATCGTAGTGGAAGAAGGGTCAACTCAAGGAGTGCACCCCATGTTACGACCGGTCTATCAGAGGATGGTTGAAGAACGGAAAGCACCTGCTGAGGTGGGAAGACTGTGGAGACTGGGTGGGACAGAGAAGGTCCTGCAAGCGGGAGAAGTAGCGAGCTTCCGGGTTTCAGTCAAGTTGAACGGATCGCAACCGGGTCCTTATGTGGTGCTGGGAACCGATGTCAGTCATGGGAGTGAAACCGGAGTCGAAGTAATTCCTGAAATAATCTCCACAAAAAGCCTTGAAGAGAACACGTGGAAGAGTCTCGGTCAGTGTGTGCAATGTGACAGATTCTCCAGTGGTCCTTAAAGCACGAATGCCTATCGGGCAAGTAGAGTCTGTTACACCCCTCTCTACCGATTCAGGAGGGGGAGAAGAGAAAGAGATTCCAGATGAAAGATTCTCCCCAAGGACGCTCCCATTTCACCTGAGTGGAAGAAACGTCTTCAGTCTCAAGTTCTGAAGTGGAAAGAATTATTCTCGAAAGATGAGTTCGATGTGGGCCTGGCTAAGAGTACGGAACACCGCATTCGGTTGCAAGAAGACAAGCCGTTTCGTGAAAGGTCAAGGCGAGTTCCGCTGGGAGACTTGGATGATCTGCGAGAACAACTAAATGAGTTGCAGAGAACCAATGTGATTCAAGAGTCCAGGAGCCCATATGCATCTCCAATAGTGCTGGTCAGGAAAAGAATGGTTCTGTACGCTTGTGCATAGACTATCGCACCCTGAACCGAAGAACCATCCCCGACCAATACGCCACTCCTCGGATTGAAGATGCCTTACAGTGTTTGTCTGGAGCAAAGTGGTTCAGTGTACTAGACCTTCGAAGCGGATATCATCAGATACCGATGCACCCTGAAGACAAAGAGAAAACTGCGTTCATTTGTCCACTGGGGTTCTTTGAGTTCAATAGAATGCCTCAAGGTCTGACGGGAGCTCCAGCCACGTTTCAACGGTTGATGGAGAAGACAGTCGGGGATATGAATCTAATCGAAGTGTTAGTGTACCTGGATGACATAATTGTGTTCGGGAAGACTCTGGAGGAGCATGAGCAACGTTTGGAGAAGGTCTTGAAGAGGCTCCATGAAGAGGGGAAATTGTCTCTGGAGAAATGCCAGTTCTGTTTCCCTCAGTCACATATCTGGGACACGTAGTCTCGGCAGAAGGTGTTTCGACAGATCCTCGAAAGTTGGAGGCCGTAGCTTCTTGGCCTAGACCTCGAAACGTCACTGAACTTAGATCTTTCTTGGGATTCTGCTCATACTATCGAAGATTTGTGGGAGGATTTGCGAAGATAGCTCAGCCGCTGAACAAACTCCTACAGAAAGAAACCACCGAAGAAGGCTGTAAGGTCTCTGACCGAAAGCCCCTCCGCTCCAGGACCAAGGAAAGCTAAAGAGTCCATACAAGGTGAATGGACTAGTCAATGTGAAGGTGCGTTTGTGAAGCTGAAAGAGAATCTAACCCGAGCTCCTTTTTGGCCTATGCGGACCCTCACAAGCCGTATGAACTACATGTGGATGCCAGCCGAGAAGGTCTGGGAGGAGTCCTATATCAGGAGTATGATGGATTGCTGAGGCCTGTGGCGTATGTGAGCCGGAGCCTTGCGCCTTCTGAGAAGAACTATCCTACTCACAAACTGGAGTTCCTAGCCTTGAAGTGGGCAGTGGTGGACAAGTTGAAGGACTATCTGTATGGAGCTGAGTTCGTGATCAAGACGGATAATAATCCTCTCACCTATATTCTTACTACTGCGAAACTGGACGCAACGGGACATCGGTGGTTGGCCGCTCTGTCAGGGTTTCGGTTCAGCTTGAAGTATCGCCTGGGGTGAACAATCGAGATGCTGATGCTCTGTCGAGAAGACCCTACACTACAGAATGGACTCAGGTAACTCCAGACGGGGTGCAAGCTTTGTGTCAAGGAACAGAACGCCGGGTCAAGGGAGGAGTTGAAGCGGAGGCCATAGGAGTCATGGCCGCGGCTGTTCCTGAGTTCTACTGTAACCCTACGCAATTGAGGGATGAAAATCTATCTACCTTTTCCAAGCAGGATTGTGAAAGCGGATCAAGCTAGAGACCCTTTGATTGCATTGACCATAAAGGCCCTGACTACAAACCAGTGAGAGATTCTGTTAACCAATTCCCCGGATGGAGCCAGATTGGTTTACAAAGAGTGGGAGCGGTTGAAGATGTTGGATGGGGTGGTCTACCGAAGGGGCCCCCTCGACCAATTCCGAAGAGATTCAACAGTTATTTCTCCCCACCAAACACAGGGAGAGTGTGTTGCGATCACTACATGATGAGCATGGACATTTGGGTGCTGAGAGAACTTTTAAATTGGTGCGAGATAGGTTTTATTGGCCTTGCATGAGGGCTGAAGTTGAGAGTTACTGCCATTCCTGTCTGAGGTGCATTCAGAGGAAAACTCTACCAACCCGAGCTGCTCCAATGAGCCATCTACAGAGTCAGGGACCCATGGATTTGGTGTGCATTGACTTCCTGTGCTTAGAGCCGGATGCTAGTGGGCAAGGGAACATTCTGATAGTGACTGATCACTTTACCCGTTATGCCCAAGCTTTTTCTACAAAAGACCAACGCGCTCCAACAGTGGCGAAGGTGCTGATGGAAAAGTTCTTTGTTCATTACGGCCTGCCAAGAAGAATACACTCTGATCAGGGAAGAGACTTTGAAAGTAGATTGGTCGGGCAATTGCTGGAGTTGTTGGGAATTCAAAAGACTCGAACTACGCCATACCACCCTCAAGGTGATGCTCAGCCTGAAAGGTTTAATCGCACGCTGTTAAACATGCTGGGGACCTTGTCTAATGTGGAGAAGCAGAGTTGGAGTCGTCACATAGCTACTCTGGTGCATGCATATAACAGTACGGAGAGTGATGCCACTGGATATTCACCGTACCGTCTTATGTTCGGAAGAGAAGCTCGACTGCCGGTTGATTTGGCATTTGGGTTATCTCTAGACCAGACGTCGGTAGCTTCTCATAGAAACTATGTGGATAGACTTCGGAAGAATCTGGCTTCTGCGTTTGAACAGGCCCGGTTGACTTCAGGTAACAGGGAGCAAAGGAACAAGAAGAACTATGATCTGAAAGTTCGAATACAAGATCTACAACCGGTGATAGGGTCTGTTGAAGAATTTGGGTGCTGCTGCAAGACACAAGTTGGCGGATAGATGGAGTTCTCAAGTTACATTGTCTGCAAGCAACTGCCGGGTCTGCCGGTGTATCAAATCCGCCCAGATGGAAAGGCTGGGCCTCTTAAGAACTGGCACCGAAATCATTTGTTACCTTGAGAGAGGCTGTGAGGATACCAGTTGGGATGAACTCCTCCGCCGAATCTGCCTGTTCCACGTTTACCCCCTGTTACTCGGTCTCAACAGACTCGGGTAGTTGACCCTCCGCCGAATCCGCCTGTTCCATGTTTACCTCCTGTTACTCGGTTTCAACAGACTCGGGCTGTCGAAGAGAGCGAAAGGGACAGTGAGGAAGAAAGTTTCTGTCTGGACTGGATACGTTCACCGGAGCCTGAAGAGATTACCTCAGTTCCTGAATGATGGGAGAGTAATTTGAGGCCTGAAGCTCCTGAATTCTTGTTGGAAGTCCCTGAGACTGTTGATATCCCTGAGCCGCTTGAATTCAGTGGAAGTCCCTGAGGCTGTGGGGATCCCGGTAGCTCCGGAAGCTTATTCAGGTGATTACGGTTCTATGCCTTCACTGGAGGGATCATACTCTGAAGAAACGTCTGCTCCAGTGATAGAAAGAGAAATTGAGCCAACGCCCATAGTACTTCCACCTGAAGAGGAACGGAGGGAGCCTGAACAAAAACGCTCTATTCGGCCGCCCCAGCGACTTACTTATGACTCACCTGGACATAGCACTGAAGAGGCCATCACCACTGTGCAGAGATTGCCCGAAGTGTCTGCTATGTTAGCTGAGGTAGCCCAGACCATGAGTCAGCTTGAGAAAGTGTTTCTAACCCACTGCATGTATGCTGCTGAACCTGTATATACCGTATAAACTGTGTGCAAATTGTAAAAGGATAATGTAACTGTTGTACCTCCTTGGAGAGACCCAAGAGTTCTAGGAGGGGGAGAGTGTAGCGATGTGTTAAAGTTTACTGTGGCAGTACCCATTTTTGGCCACAAGATGGAGACTATCACGATTTAAGACCCTGGACACTTGAACTACATATCCATGCATGCTTTGCGAAGAAACAGGAAGTGGGTGGGTTTGTGGAGAGCTGTACATCCTGCACCTCGTGGAGAGCAGGCAGAGCGCGCCAGGGAGCTGAGGAGAGCGGATGCACAGAGACACACACAGAAGGAGAGATCAAGAGCTAGGCCAGAGCGCAGACAGAGTGGATTGGGCCTCACAATCGGGCCACCCAGCCTTGCGGAGAGAGACATCACCAGCTGTATTCCGAGTGCAGTGCTGAGGAGAGAAGACCCTCGAGTAAGGAGTACCGCGGTCGATGGAAGCGGGGAGCAGGCGGTAAGCTGGCTGAGTTGCGGCTGACAGACGGAAGGCCAGACAACAGATCCGGTGGTCGGCGTCCCCAGTCAGTATCGAGCGGAGAGACGTCCTGGGTCAGCGGAACCTCAAGCTTGTGCTGGATGGGTGAGAGGCCCCCAAGGCCGTGTGTAAATTTAAGCGTACACTGCTGTTTCCTTCTAAAACCCACAGGGCCCCAACTGACTAGTCGAAGACATCGTTAAAGTAAGCTCACTGGCCAGTAGAAAAGTACCCGGGTACCCTACATATATAAATATATATCACTTCAAGTTCTGGGACTTAACCTGTGCAGGACTCTGTTTTCCTTTTTCAAAATCCATACAAGGGGGCAAAGAAAAAGCTACATTCTGAACGATTTTTCCTTTTTTTGTTCCCGCTGCGCGTCTATCGTAATACGAGAACTGTGTATTTTATTGTGTCCCGCTACGCGGTTTTTCCTCGAATTTCGTATCTTTTAATTTTCTGCTCGGTCGGGGTTTTTTCCGAAAATACGAAGCCCTCGTGTTTTCGTTTCTTTTACCGCTACGCGTTTATCGTGTTACGAAAGTACTGTAAATCTTCCTGCATATACCGTGTCTTAAGAGCTGCAAACTTTTTAGTAAACCTTTTAAATTATAAAACTGTTCAGCGTGTTGGAGTATATTTATTCCCTAGTGCGGGGAGACTGACCCGTGGTTCATTTTCAGCGGCTCCTCCGGGAGTGAGCGCTACACTCCGATAAAGGGGTATTATACATACAGATTCTTTATTTCCAGGCACCTAAACAAACACTTACAGTGTTGAAAAGATTCATCCGGATTACTTCAGTCTGTCCCTTCATACGGTGTGAGAAGAGGTTAACTTCACTCCCATGCTGAGAGAGTGTGAGAAGCTGCTCTTCTGGAGAATTGGAATTCCTAATGGAGGGCTTTCTTCTTACCAGCATGCAAAGCCCCTCAGCACCAATCAGACACATAGAACTGGTCACATGTCACAGAACTACATTTCCCTGAAGACATTGCCCTTAAAGGGATAGCTCTTAAACATTATAAAGCTGTCTCTTAAGGAGACAGTAGCCAATACTGACTATTCTCAGGCTGCTCTAGTCAGCACAAACAGCATCTCTATACACAACCCCATCAGCATCTCTATACACAGCATCTCTATACACAACCGAATCAGCATCTCTATACACGGAATCTCTATACACAACCCCATCAGCATCTCTAAACACAGCCTCACAGCATCTCTATACACAGCCTCACAGCATCTCTATACACAACACCATCAGCATCTCTATACACACCCTCACTGCATCTCTATACACAAACCCATCAGCATCTCTATACATAAACAGCATCTCTAAACACAACCCCATCAGCATCTCTATACACAAACAGCATCCCTATACACAAGACCCCAACAGCATCTCTAAACACAGCCTCACAGCATCTCTATACACAGCCTCACAGCATCTATATACACAACCTCACAGAATCTCTATACACAACCCCATCAGCATCTCTATACACAAACAGCATCTCTATACAAAAACAGCATCTCTATACACAACCACATCAGCATCTCTATACACAGCATCTCTATACACAGCCTCACAGCATCTCTATACACAACCTCACTGCATCTCTATACACATCATCTCTATACACAACCCCATCAGCATCTTTATACACAAACCGCATCTCCATACACAACCCCATCAGCATCTCTATACACAGCATCTCTATACACAACCCCATCAGCATCTCTATACACGGCATCTCTATACACAACCCCATCAGCATCTCTAAACACAGCCTCACAGCATCTCTATACACAGCATCACAGCATCTCTATACACAACCCCATCAGCATCTCTATACACAACCTCACAGCATCTCTATACACAACCCCATCAGCATCTCTATGCACAAACAGCATCTCTATACACAACCCCATCAGCATCTCTAAACACAGCCTCACAGCATCTCTATACACAACCCCATCAGCATCTCTATACACAGCCTCACAGAATCTCTATACACAGCCACACAGCATCTCTATACACAGCCACACAGCATCTCTGTACACAGCATCTCTATACACAACCCCATCAGCATCTCTATACACAGCCTCATAGCATCTCTATACACAACCTCACAGCATCTCTATACACAGCCTCAGAGCATCTCTATACACAACCCCATCAGCATCTCTATACACAGCATATCTATTCACAACCCCTTCAGCATCTCTATACACAGCATCTCTATACGCAACCACATCAGCATCTCTATACACGGCATCTCTATACACAACCCTATCAGCATCTCTAAACACATCCTCACAGCATCTCTACAGTTGTGTTCAAAATTATTCAACCCCCACTGAAATTGAGTGTTTTGGCCAGTTTGACATTGATTTTGATCATTCAGTCATCTTGCTTACAATTAAATCAAAGAGGCACGTGTAGGTCAGACAAATATAACATAACATTTATAATGAAATAACCACAAATGTCTTTTCTGTGCTCACATCATTATCAGTTTTATTCAACCCCCAAGTGACATTCAATCTTAGTACTTAGTACAACATCCTTTTACAGTTATAACAGCTTTTAAACGTGAAGCATAGCTTGACACAAGTGTCTTGCAGCGATCTACGGGTATCTTCGCCCATTCGTCATGGGCAAAAGACTCCAGTTCAGTCACATTTTAAGGCTTGCGCACTGCAACTGCTTTCTTTAAGTCCCACCAGAGGTTCTCAATCGGATTTAAGTCAATTGATTGCGATGGCCACTCCAAAATGTTCCAGCCTTTAATCTGCAACCATGCTCTAGTGGACTTGGAGGTATGCTTGGGATCATTGTCCTGTTGAAAGGTCCAACGTCTCCCAAGCCTCAGGTTTGTGACGGACTGCATCACATTGTCATCCATATCTCCTGGTACTGAAGAGAATTCATGGTACCTTGCACACACTGAAGCTTCCCTGTACCTGCAGAAGCAAAACAGCCCCAAAGCATGATTGACCCCCAGCCATGCTTCACAGTAGGCAAGGTGTTCTTTTCTTCATAGGCCTTGTTCTTCCTCCTCCAAACATAGCGTTGATCCATGGGCCCAAACAGTTCTAATTTTGTTTCATCAGTCCACAGAACACTATCCCAAAAC
Organism: Leptobrachium leishanense; assembly: GCA_009667805.1. NCBI lineage: Eukaryota > Metazoa > Chordata > Amphibia > Anura > Megophryidae > Leptobrachium > Leptobrachium leishanense. The sequence goes on from CM019072.1 coordinate 46,397,054, forward strand.
TTCTGTGGTTTGTCCACATGACTTTTGGCATACTGCAGTCGACTCTTCTTATTCTTTGGAGACAGCAAGGGGGTGCGCCTGGGAGTTCTGGCATGGAGACCTTCATAACGCAGTGTGCGCCTTATTGTCTGAGCTGAAACTTCAGTACCCACATCTGACAAATCTTTTCTCAGTTCCTCAGCAGTCACACGGGGACTTTTCTCCACTCTACGCTTCAGGTAGCGCACAGCAGTCAAAGTCATCATCTTCTTTCTGCCACGACCAGGTAGCGTTTCAACAGTGCCCTTTGCCTTGAATTTGCGAATGATGCTTCCTATGGTCTCTCTTGGTATGTTTAACATCTTTGCAATCTTCTTATAGCCATTGCCCTTCCTGTGAAGAGTAATCACCTCTTCTCTTGTCTTCCTGGACCATTCTCTTGACTTCACCATGTTTGTAACCACACCAGTAAATGTCTAGAAGGAGCTGAGTATCACAGTCATTTTAAAGCTGCCTAATTGGTGCTTATTATGCTTTATTGCTGCTCTGGGACATCCACAGGTGTTTTCAATACCTGATTGAAAACACTTGAATGAACCTCTGTTCTTCAGAGTGGTAGTCTTTAAGGGGTTGAATAATTGTGTCAATGAAGAATTCACAAAAGAAACATTTACTACTGTATTACAAAACCAATTGATGTCATTTTAGTTGCATATGGTTCTTTAAAAAGTCCTTGTAGAATTTCATTTTGAATACAATTACAAATGTACACTAAATTCCCTAAAACCCTTTACAGCATTGGGGGTTGAATAATTTTGAACACAACTGTATACACAGCCTCACAACATCTGTATACACAACCTCACAGCATCTCTATACACAGCAATACAGCATCTCTATACACAACCCCATCAGCATCTCTATACACAGCATATCTATACACAACCCCTTCAGCATCTCTATACACGGTGCTCTATACACAACCCCATCAGCATCTCTAAACACAACCTCACAGCATCTCTATACACAGCCTCACAGCATCTCTATACACAACCCCATCAGCATCTCTATACACAGCCTCACAGCATCTCTATACACAACCTCATAGCATCTCTATACACAAACAACATCTCTATACACAACCCTATCAGCATCTCTATACACAATTAACATCTCTATACACAACCCCATCAGTATCTCTATACATGGCATCTCTATACACAACCCCATCAGCATCTCTAAACACAGCCTCACAGCATCTCTATACACAGCCTCACAGCATCTCTATACACAACCCCTTTAGCATCTCTACACACAACCTCACAGCATCTCTATACACAACCCCATCAGCATCTCTATACACAGCATCTCTATACACAGCCACCCAGCATCTCTATACACAGCCTCACAGCATCTCTATACACAACCTCACAGCATCTCTATACACAGCATCTCTATACACAACCCCATCAGCATCTCTATACACAAACAGCATCTCTATACACAACCCCATCAGCAACTCTATACACATCATCTCAATACACAGCCACACAGCATCTCTATACACAGCCTCACAGCATCTCTATACACAACCTCACAGCATCTCTATACACAGCATCTCTATACACAACCCCATCAGCATCTCTATACACAGCATCTCTATACACAGCTACACAGCATCTCTATACACAGCATCTCTATACACAACCCCATCAGCATCTCTATACACGGCATCTCTATACACAACCCCATCAGCATCTCCAGTCTAAACACAGCCTCACAGCATCTCTATACACAGCCTCACAGCATCTCTATACACAACCCCATCAGCATCTCTATACACAGCCTCACAGCATCTCTATACACAGCCACACAGCATCTCTGTACACAGCATCTCTATACACAACCCCATCAGCATCTCTATACACAGCCTCACAGCATTTCTATACACAACCTCACAGCATCTCTATACACAGCCTCACAGCATCTCTGTACACAACCCCCTCAGCATCTCTATACACAGCATATCTATACACAACCCCATCAGCATCTCTATACACGGCATCTATATGCACAACACAATCAGCATCTCTAAACACAGCCTCACAGCATCTCTATACAAGGCCTCACAGCATATCTATACACAACCCCACCAGTATCTCTGTACACAGCCTCACAGCATCTCTATACACAGCATATCTATACACAGCCTCACAGCATCTCTATACACAACCTCACAGTATCTCTATACACAGCATCTCTATACACAACCCCATCTGCATCTCTATACACAAACAGCATCTCTATACACAACCCCATCAGCATCTCTATACACAGCCACACAGCATCTCTATACACAGCATCACAGCATCACAGCATCTCTATACTCAACCTCACAGCATCTCTATACACAGCCTCACAGCATCTCTATACACAACCCCATCAGCATCTCTATACACAGCATCTCTATACACAGCCACACAGCATCTCTATACACAGCCTCACAATACACAACCCCATCAGCATCTCTATACACAGCCACACAGCATCTCTATACACAGCCTCACAGCATCTCTATACACAACCTTACAGCATCTCTATACACAGCCTCACAGCATCTCTATACACAACCCATTACCATCTCTATACACAACCTCACAGCATCTCTATACACAACCCCATCAGCATCTCTATACACAGTATCTCTATACACAGCCTCACAGCATCTCTATACACAACCTCACAGCATCTCTATACACAGCATCTCTATACACAACCCCATCAGCATCTCTATACACAAACAGCATCTCTATACACAACCCCATCAGCATCTCTATACACATCATCTCTATACACAGCCACACAGCATCTCTATACACAGCCTCACAGCATCTCTATACACAACCTCACAGCATCTCTATACACAGACTCACAGCATCTCTATACACAACCCCATCAGCATCTCTATACACAGCATCTCTATACACAGCTACACAGCTTCTCTATACACAGCCTCACAGCATTTCTATACACAACCTCACAGCATCTCTATACACGGCATCTCTATACACAACCCTATCAGCATCTCTATACACAGCATCTCTATACACAGCCTCACAGCATCTCTATACACAACCTCACAGCATCTCTATACACAGCATCTCTATACACAACCCCATCAGCATCTCTATACACAAACAGCATTTCTATACACAACCCCATCAGCATCTCTATACACAGCATCTCTATACACAACCCTATCAGCATCTCTATACACAGCATCTCTATACACAGCCTCACAGCATCTCTATACACAACCTCACAGCATCTCTATACACAGCATCTCTATACACAACCCCATCAGCATCTCTATACACAAACAGCATCTCTATTCACAACCCCATCAGCATCTCTATACACGGCATCTCTATACACAACCCCATCAGCATCTCCAGTTTAAACACAGCCTCACAGCATCTCTATACACAGCCTCACATCATCTCTATACACAACCCCATCAGCATCTCTATACACACCTCACAGCATGTCTATAACACCCGCATCAGCTCTCTATACACAGCCTCACAACATCTCTATACAACCCCATCAGCATCTCTAAACACAGCCTCACAGCATCTCTATACACAACCCCATCAGCATCTCTATACACAGCCTCACAGCATATTTATAACACAACCCATCAGCATCTCTATACACAACCTCACAGCATGTCTATACACAACCCCATCAGCATCTCTATACACAGCCTCACAGCATCTCTATACACAACCCCATCAGCATCTCTAAACACAGCCTCACAGCATCTCTATACACAACCCCATCAGTATCTCTGTACACAGCCTCACAGCATCTCTATACACAGCATATCTATACACAGCCTCACAGCATCCCTATACACAACCTCACAGCATCTCTATACACAGCATATCTATACACAACCCCATAAGCATCTCTATACACAAACAGCATCTCTATACACAACCCCATCAGCATCTCTATACACAGCCACACAGCATCTCTATACACAGCCTCACAGCATCTCTATACTCAACCTCACAGCATCTCTATACACAGCCTCACAGCATCTCTATACACAACCCCATCAGCATCTCCATACACAGCATCTCTATACACAGCCACACAGCATCTCTATACACAGCCTCACAATACACAACCCCATCAGCATTTCTATACACAGCCTCAAGCATCTCTATACACACCCCATCAGCATCTCTATACACAACCTCACAGCATGTCTATACACAACCCCATCAGCATCTCTTACCTAGCACTCTCTATAACAACCACATAGCATCTCTATACACAGCCTCACAATACACAACCCATCAGCATTTCTTACACGCCTCACAGCATCTCTATACACACCCCATCAGCATCTCTATACACAACCTCACAGCATGTCTATACACAACCCCATCAGCATCTCTATACACAGCCTCACAGCATCTCTATACACAACCCCATCAGCATCTCTAAACACAGCCTCACAGCACTCTATACACAACCCATCAGCATCTCTTATACACAGCCTCACAGCATTTCTATACACAACCTCACAGCATCTCTATACACAGCCTCACAGCATCTCTATACACACCCCATCAGCATCTCTATACACGGCATCTCTAACACAAACAATCAGCATCTCTAAATACAGCCTCACAGCATCTCTATACACAACCCCATCAGTATCTCTGTACAGCCTCACAGCATCTCTATACCAGCATATCTATACACAACCCATAAGCATCTCTATACACAAACAGCATCTCTATACACAACCCATCAAGCATCCCTATACAAGCCACACAGCATCTCTATACACAGCCTCACAGCATCTCTATACTCAACCTCACAGCATCTCTATACACAGCCTCACAGCATCTCTACACAACCCATCAGCATCTCTATACACAGCATCTCTATACACAGCAGCACATAGCATCTCTATACACAACCCCATCAGCATCTCTATACACAGCATCTCTATACACAGCGACACAGCATCTCTATACAAAGCCTCACAGCATCTCTATACACAACCTTACAGCATCTCTATACACAGCCTCACAGCATCTCTATACACAACCCCATCAGCATCTCTATACACAGCATCTCTATACACAGCCACACAGCATCTCTATACACAGCCTCACAATACACAACCTCACAGCATCTCTATACACAGCATATCTATACACAACCCCATAAGCATCTCTATACACAAACAGCATCTCTATACACAACCCCATCAGCATCTCTATACACAGCCACACAGCATCTCTATACACAGCCTCACAGCATCTCTATACTCAACCTCACAGCATCTCTATACACAGCCTCACAGCATCTCTATACACAACCCCATCAGCATCTCTATACACAGCATCTCTATACACAGCCACATAGCATCTCTATACACAACCCCATCAGCATCTCTATACACAGCATCTCTATGCACAGCCACATAGCATCTCTATACACAGCCTCACAATACACAACCCCATCAGCATCTCTATACACAGCCTCACAGCATCTCTATACACAACCCCATCAGCATCTCTATACACAACCTCACAGCATGTCTATACACAACCCCATCAGCATCTCTATACACAGCCTCACAGCATCTCTATACACAACCCCATCAGCATCTCTATACACAGCCTCACAGCATTTCTATACACAACCTCACAGCATCTCTATACACAGCCTCACAGCATCTCTATGCACAACCCCATCAGCATCTCTATACACGGCATCTCTATACACAACACAATCATCATCTCTAAACACAGCCTCACAGCATCTCTATACACAACCCCATCAGTATCTCTAAACACAGCCTCACAGCATCTCTATGCACAGCCTTACAGCATCTCTATACACAACCCCATCAGCATCTCTATACAAAAACAGCATCTCTTTACACAACCCCATCAGCATCTCTAAACACAGCCTCACAGCATCTCTATACACAACCTCACAGCATCTCTATACACAGCCTCACATCATCTCTATACACAACCTCACAGCATCTCTATACACAGCCTCACAGCATCTCTATACACAACCCCATCAGCATCTCTATACACAGCCTCACAGCATCTCTATACACAGCCTCACAGTATCTCTATACACAGCCTCACAGCATATCTATACACAAACAGCATCTCTATACACAAACAGCATCTCTATACACAACCCCATCAGCATCTCTATACACAGCATCTCTAGAAAAAGGAGAGATGGGGGACCCACAACAGGGACCCTCAAAAATAGACAATCACCTGACTCTCATCCAAATAAGTGAGAGCAGCACAACCTCTTACTCAGGATTAAACCTGACCTAAATATATATATCTCAATAATCCACTTGGCAGCTCAAAAAAGAACCGGCAATTGGCACTAGAGGAGTGGCTACAGAGAAAATAATCTTTATTGGAACGAATGTAGACACTCTCAGATACAAGGAAAAATCAATTAAAAAACTTAAATATGACAGCAGACAAAGCAGGGTGTACTGGAATTGACGCCAGTGTATAATGGCTGTGCATAAAAAGATGTGGAGAGAGGATTGCAATCGATGTATTAGGCACTATAATAGAGTTCCATAATTGCACAAAGGGATAAGCATCGAAAAGTAGGCTTGTGCACCGATTTTTCTTTTCGGTTCGATTCGGTTTGATTTTTCGGATTTTTAAACTTTTCAATTCGGCTCGTTTCGACCGATTTCTGTTTCGATTCGGTTCGGCTCGATTCGTTTTTTGTGTACTTTTTTTTTTCGGAATATCAACCATTTTTCGTATTTTCGTGTCACTTAGCTCGTTTTTTGTATCGACTTTTCGTGATTTCGGAAATTTTCGTTTTTCGGAATTGTACATGTTTTCGGAATTTCGACCATTTTTCCGTATTTTTCGTGTCACTTAGCTCGTTTTTTGTATCGACCTTTCGTAAGTTCGGAAATTTTCGTTTTTTCGGAGAGTCTGTTCTCCTCGTTTCAAAGCAATAAATTTCGATTTGACACATTTCAAGTCCATTCGAAAATTCCGAAAATATTTCGTTTCGGCTCGGAAAACTTTTCGGATCTGCCATTTTTGGATCTAAAAACTTTCGGAAATTCGGCCGCATCCGAAAACACGAATCGGGAAATTTCGTGGAAATTCCGAAACCCGAAACGCACATCCCTATCAAAAAGCAAACCATAAATTGCCTTCACAATCAGCACGCCAACACTGACCCTTAGCTAGTCGAGCTCATGCTCAAGATTTCTGTCCTCACTCTGCAAATTCTGCACACACAACAAATCACGGTTTAAAATCAAGATTGATACATCAGCTCAACATATGTTTCGCCAACTGAACGTTGGCTTCATCTTGGAGCAAAAAATAGTTAGTAATGTTGTATGTACCTCCCTCTTTTTATTCCCTATTTGGTCTGGAATCAACCAATCCATGGTGTAAGAAAGTCACATATGTCTCCAAGCAGTAAAGCTGGTTGATTGGGTCCATGTGACTAGAAAGGACCTATAGTATGAATGAAAGGTCACATGAACACCTAGATCCTATCTGCTGGGGGAAGGTCACGTGGTGCGCCAGTAGAATAGTAAAATGAAAAATAAATATTGTAAACCTTATTGGCATAAATTGAATAGTAAAGTACTCCAAATAATGTTAACTATTGATGGATACTGGTGTCGTAGTACCATGTGTACTCCAATGAGAAAAGGAAAACCATTAAGCAGATAATATTAGAGTGTATGTGGGTCAAATGAGAGGCCGATCCTCTAACCATTTCTTAAAGTTATGTAATCATAACGGCCAGCATTCTAAAAACCATATATGTCCAATAATTCCTTGGGTTACCAGGGCAAACCAAGGCTCTTTTCCAAAGGTCCCCAAATCAGTACCAGATGTATACCCCCGCAACGGTATATGTCTCCACCATCAACCAATGTTGATGAATTAGGTGACATTGGATAAACAATGTACAGCAGAGCAAAATGCAGATCGCGAGATTAGAGATCACATAACTCACTGAGTCCCATCCGCAGGATAGCGAATGATGTAATGATTCAGACTACAAGACGGCGACCTAGAAAATAAATATTAGCACGAAAGAAGGGAGGGGGGAGGGAGGAGAAGGGGGAAAGGGGTCGGGCAGTAAATCCATATCATCCAAAGGAGAAAAACAATAAAAATAATAATGATGATAATGATGTGCCCTCATTGTTCCTTATAATTATCAGGGAGGACCACCATTACAGAGATCTATAAGCCCGTGATCAATCACATTACATTCGAGATCTATTGTTCGGCAATCCCTGAATACATATGTCCTAGCCCAACTGACTATCTCTTTCATCCAAATAACTCATGGTACCTAAAAATTAGGAGTAAATTTGACAAGAACAGCTGTATCCTACTGGTCACCTATGCATAGTCGGTAATCCAGCAGGACCACTATAATCATAAATAGATATCGCCTAATATGATGACATATTGTCTAGTCAATAATGAATTATATAAACAAAACACTATACTGTAAATCATGATTGTTTGACAGCAATATAATGGCAAATAAGTCTACATAATAGGGATCAGAGTCGTCAAAAGGGCACATTTTTGGACAAAGGATGTCTCAAATGTAAGAACAGAGGGTATAATGAGATGATATGACAGCTATCACTACTGGGGCTTACCAACTAGATAGTATAAGGCTTAAGCAGAGAGGTTTTTTTGTGGTTGGACAGATATGAAATTCGTGAATGACTGGTTCTGAAAAAGAGAGTGTTTCATTATGATACAAATGACCTTGAGTTTGTTAAGTTTTTGATAAATCCGTTAGACATGCCGGGCTATAAGAATGGAGTATAAGAAAAACCCTCATTAAGACCTAATGGAGATAATGTGTGAAGTTTATAAATCCACCGACATTCTTTCTGTTGGAGCTTGCGATCAAAATTGCCCTTTCTTAGTGATGGTAATACGATTTCTAATCCGCAAAATTTCAGGACATTAGGGTTATTACCATGACATTGTGCTAAATGGCGTGAAATGGGGGTTTCTTGAATTCGTTTTACAGAATGGATATGTTCCATAATTCTCCTCTTAAAGGGATGGAATGTTTTGCCAACATACATTTTGCCACATTGGCAGATGGCCAAATATACCAGGCCACAGGAATTGCAATTGAAAAAGGTTTTGATTTCAAAATCGCATTTTTTACTTGGATCTGTAACCTTCTTTGAATTTTTTAAGATGAATTTACATGCGACACAATGGCCACATTGATAAGTGCCACATAAATTGTTAGATAGCCATGTAGTAGGTCTTTTGTTTATAATGGGATTATGATGGCTGTGTACCAAATGATCTCTCAGATTACTGCTACGTCTAGCAGTGACTGAGGGTCTGGCTCCCAATTTATCCGATAGTTGAGGGTCCATAGTGAGTAACGGCCAAAACCTATCTAGGATGGAGTGGATCTGATTCCATCCTCTATCAAATGTGCCAATACATCTAATGATGTTATTATTCTTAGGTTTATCATCTTGTAGGAGATTATCACGGGATTTAGACATGGCCTGTTGAAATGCTCTTTTCAAGTGTCTATTAGGATATCCTTTTTCGCGAAAGTCATTTTTAAGTTTTTTGGCCTTAATCAGGAATTCATCATCAGAGGAACAGATTCGTCTTAATCTTAAATATTGGCCCACCGGAATTCCTCTTTTCAAAGGAAGTGGATGAGAGCTCTGCCAATGTAACAAACTGTTTGTAGCTGTTGCCTTTTTATATAGTGTTGTCGATAGAGTTCCACCATCGGTCTTAGAGATTTTGATATCTAAGAAGGAGATACTGTCCCTCTGACTTTCAAAAGTGAACTTCAAGTTATATTTATTGTCATTCAGAAGAGACACAAACTGTAAAAACTCTTCTTCGGAACCCTTCCAGAATAGCAGCACATCGTCAATGTATCTGAGCCACAGTTCAATTTTGTCAATGTAAGATAGTAACTTATCATTAATTTTACAATTTTCTTCCCAAATACCTAAGTATAAGTTGGCATATGATGGTGCCATCGAGGAACCCATTGCAGTGCCTCTGAGTTGGTGAAAATATTGATCTTTGAAAAGAAAATAATTATGAGTAAGGACAAAACTGGTCAATTTAACCAAAAATTCAATAAGTGGACCATTCAATGAATCATCTCTCTCGAGAAATAACCTAATGTGCTTAAGACCAAGATCATGCGGGATACTTGAGTATAAAGATTCAACATCTAAACTACATAGTAAGGTATCTTTATTAATACTTATTCCCTTCAAAATTTGTAGCGCCTGTTTGGTAACTCTCAAATACGAGGGCAGCTTAACTACATATTTTCTCAAAATCTTGTCTAAAAAAAATACTGGCGTTCTGTGTCAGGCAATCATTGCCAGACACTATCGGACGACCTGGAGGTTCATTGATATTTTTATGGGTTTTGGGAATCCCATAAAAAGTAGCAATAGTAGGTGAAGATGGTAGAAGAAATTCATACTCAGATTTGGTAATGAGGGACTGTTCAAAAGAGAGGCAAATCAAATCTTTAAATTGACGAGAAAACTGAATGGTAGGATCTTTAGGTAGTCTGGCATAAGTGTCAGTATCATCAAGAATATTATAAATCATCCTTTCATAAAAATCGATGGACATCAGAACTACATTTCCACCTTTATCTGACTGTTTAATTATCAAAGACTTGTCAAATTGAAGTTCTTTTAAAGATTTCCTTTCAACATGAGTAAGATTATCACTTATGGACATCAAAACTTCTGAATCATTTAGTTGATCAATTTCAGCACAGACAAGATTACAAAACATTTCCAGATTGCCAAACTCTTTTTAATTAGGAGTAAAACGACTCTTCATGTGAACATTAGTGAGTCTTTCCTGATTAGTTTCTTGTTCTTCCAATAGATCAGTCAAGATTCTTAAACAGGGAAGATCAGATATTTCTAGACCCATACTTTTTAACCTCTGTTCATCCTTAGTTTTATGTACTTTGTGCAAAGCTAATTTACGCACAAATAGATGAATATCTTTGGTCCATTCAAATTTGTCAAGAGTGGATACAGGTACAAATGAAAGACCTTTATTGAGAACGGAAAGGTGGGCTTCATTAAGTTGAAAATTTGACAGGTTAATCACTGTCAACCCCTGGTTCGCCATAGAAATAAAAGAGCTAGAGCTAGAAGTCCCTGTTTTATTGGGAATCTCAGTATTATTATGAGACGGTATATGATGGTAGTTATGGGGTCGCACATTGACATATTGTTTTGGCAAAGAGGCATCATGAACTGAGGGGTAACGAGATCCTACATTGTTACCTTGACATAGAGAGTGGTTGCCTTTACTTAATTGTACATATTACGATCTCTTTTGTTGCCTCTGTATCCTCGATATCCCCATTTCATCCGATCTCGCAGTTTTTCTGGGAGAACATCTCTCTCTAAAAAAGACACGCCCTTCTTCAAAATTCCCCTCCTTGACGCTGGACTGAATTCAGAGCTAGCATTGCTCTCAATATCGGTATCAGAAGATTCACCTTCAGTAGAAGTCATACCTGACCTAGTGGATTTTCTTGTTTTGTTAGTTTTATATACCAATCCAGTTCTATAATCATCCATGTCACGTAGAAACTTACGTTGTTTCCTGTCCTTAAACTCACCATCATACCTTGCCATCTGTCTTTCTAATTTTTCTTCAACCTCACCAAATGCAACATAATCATTTTCTGCCTTGAATAATTCAATTTCTGATCTTACTTCAGTATCAACACCTTTTAATTCAAGTTTCTCACATTTGCAAATAATTTGCATGAATTTTCGAGAACATTCCTCAGCTGTCTCTCTAAACAAAGCCTCACAGCATCTCTATACACAGCCACACAGCATCTCTATACACAGCCTCACAGCATCTCTATACACAGCCTCACAGCATCTCTATACACAACCTCACAGCATCTCTATACACAGCATCTCCATACACAACCCAATCAGCATCTCTATACCAGCATATCTATACACAACCCCATCAGCCACTCTAAACACAGCCTCACAGCGTCTCTGTACACAGCCTCACAGCGTCTCTGTACACAGCCTCACAGCATCTCTATACACAACCCCATCAGCATCTCTATACACAACCTCACAGCCTCTCTATACACAACCCCATCAGCATCTCTATACACAACCCCATCAGCATCTCTAAACACAGCCTCACAGCATCTCTATACACAGCCTCACAGCATCTCTATACACAACCTAATCAGCATCTCTATACACAACCCCATCAGCATCTCTATACACAAACAGCATCTCTATACACAACCCCATCAGCATCTCTATACACAGCATCTCAATACACAACCCCATTAGCATCTCTATACACGGCATCTCTATACACAACCTCATCAGCATCTCTAAACACAGCCTCACAGCATCTCTATACACAGCCTCACAGCATCTCTATACACAACCCCATCAGCATCTCTATACACAGCCTCACATCATCTCTATACACAGCCTCACAGCATCTCTATACACAACCCCATCAGCATCTCTATACACAACCACATCAGCATCTCTATACACAAACAGCATCTCTATACACAACCCCATCAGCATCTCTATACACAGCATCTCTACACACAGCCCCATCAGCATCTCTATACACAGCATCTCTATACACAACCCCATCAGCATCTCTAAACACAGCCTCACAGCATCTCTATACACAGCCTCACAGCATCTCTAAGCATGTCTAAGAGCATTTCTGGGAAGCTGCCGCCCTACCTGAATAGACTTCTTCCCCCAGCAGCTCCCTTATCCTATAACCTCCGATCCAGGACCAGCACCTTACTTGCAATACCACAATACAAAAAGACAGTGGCTCGGTCCTCATTTTCCTACAGAGCACCACAATTATGGAATAACCTCCTAGACACCATCAAATCTTCCCCCAGTCTTAAGTCACTCAAGAGCTCCTTTCTAACAGCTTCTCTATACACAAACAGCATCTCTATACAAAAACAGCATCTCTATACACAACCAAATCAGCATCTCTATACACAGCATCTCTATACACAGCCACACAGCATCTCTATACACAGCCTCACAGCATCTCTATACACAAACTCACAGCATCTCTATTCACATCATCTCTATACACAACCCCATCAGCATCTCTATACACAAACCACATCTCTATACACAACCCCATCAGCATCTCTATACACAGCATCTCTATACACAGCCACACAGCATCTCTATACACAGTCTCACAGTATCTCTATACACAATCTCACAGAATCTCTATACACAGCATCTTAATACACAACCCCATCAGCATCTCTATACACAGCATCTCTATACACAGCCACACAGCATCTCTATACACAGCCTCACAGCATCTCTATACACAACCCATCAACACCTCTATACACAGCCCCATCCGCATCTCTATACATAGCCACACAGCATCTCTATACACAGCCTCACAGCATCTCTATACACAGCATCTCTATATACAACCCTATCAGCATCTCTATACACGGAATCTCTATACACAACCCCATCAGCATCTCTAAACATGGCCTCACAGCATCTCTATTCACAGTCTTACAGCATCTCTATACACAACTCCATCAGCATCTCTATACACAAACAGCATCTCTTTACACAACCCCATCAGCATCTCTAAACACAGCCTCACAGCATCTCTATACACAACCCCATCAGCATCTCTATACACAGCCTCACAGCATCTCTATACACAGCCACACAGCATCTCTATACACAGCCTCACAGCATCTCTATACACAACCTCACAGCATCTCTATATACAGCATCTCTATACACAACCCCATCAGCATCTCTATACACAAACAGCATCTCTATACACACCCCATCAGCATCTCTATAAACGGCATCTCTATACACAACCCCATCAGCATCTCTAAACACAGCCTCACAGCATCTCTATGCACAGCCTTACAGCATCTCTATACACAACCCCATCAGCATCTCTATACACAAACAGCATCTCTTTACACAACGCCATTAGCATCTCTAAACACAGCCTCACAGCATCTCTATACACAACCTCACAGCATCTCTATGCACAGCCTCACATCATCTCTATACACAACCTTACAGCATCTCTATACACAGCCTCACAGCATCTCTATACACAGCCAAACAGCATCTCTGTACACAGCATCTCTATAAACAACCCCATCAGCATCTCTATACACAGCCTCACAGCATCTCTGTACACAACCTCACAGCATCTCTATACACAGTATCACAGCATCTGTATACACAAACAGCATCTCTATACACAAACAGCATCTCTATACACAACCCCATCAGCATCTCTATACACAGCATCTCTATACACAGCCACACAGCATCTCTATACACAGCCTCACAGCATCTCTATACACAACTTCAAAGCATCTCTATATACAGCATCTCTATACACAACCCCATCAGCATCTCTATACACAAACAGCATCTCTATACACAACCCCATCAGCATCTCTATACACAGCATATCTATACACAACCCCATCAGCATCTCTATACACGGCATCTCTATACACAACCCCATCAGCATCTCTAAACACAGCCTCACAGCATCTCTATACACAGCCTCACAGCATCTCTATACACAACCCCATCAGCATCTCTATACACAACCTCACAGCATCTCTATACACAACCCCATCAGCATCTCTAAACACAGCCTCACGTCATCTCTATACACAACCTCACAGCATCTCTATACACAACCCCATCAGCATCTCTATACACAGCCTCACAGCATCTCTATACACTAGACATGTGCACAGCACAAAATTTCGTTTTGAACTAATGGATTAGTCCTAAAATCCAATTTATTTAGTTGCTAAAGAAATTCGTTTTCAGTTCTTTAGTATGAAAACTAATTTCGTTCATCCGAAAACCAGTGGATACAATTACTATTGTAGTGGCTCCTCAGAGGGCTGAGATCGCTGCTTGTTACAGTATCTCTCACTCTCAACACAATGTTACATAGCGGTGCTAACTTAACCAGAGCTGTTGTAAACTTCCCAGAGCCATTATAGCCTATGGAGGTTTTCAGTTTACAACAGCTCTGGTTAAGTTAGCACCAACATTGTAATACTGACCCGTGTCAGGCAAAGCTGTTACAGTAACAGCTCATCACAGCGCTCAGAGTTTCAGTAAAACTAGTAAATAATATTTTTATATATAAGAGGTTAGAACAATATTATTTCCTTGTTTACTGAAACTCTGAGCGCTGTTACAGTCAGTTACTGTAACAGCTGAGCCTGATACATTGTACCGAGAGATAATGTAACAAGCAGCCGATCTCAGCGCTCACAGCCACTGGATTTAAAGGGCTAAAAAAAAAAAAAGGCCCTTCTCTGTATAATGTATATAACATCCTCCTGCATTAATACCCCTCTCTGTATAATGTATAGAACATCCTCCTGCATTAATTAATGCCCCTCTCTGTATAAACATCCTACTGCATTGCATGTGGAGGTGCAGAACTTCAAATGTTGCGATGTTGCGCTCTTCATTGCTGGTCTCCTTCACTCATCAACGTAATATCACAAAAAGGACTGAAACTAAAATGTAGTGCATTTTATTGTAGTTTCTTTCGTTTTTTGGACTGAGCAGTTTCGTTTCTCTTGAGTCATACGAAAACGAAATTATCCCAAAATTCGGACTAAATCGTTTTAGTACTAAAACGAATGCACATGTCTACTATACACAACATCACAGCATCTCTGTGAACCCTCAAATGAACCCCCTATCTCCACAAGGGGATTCTGGGCAGCTAGGGGTTCCCCAGCTATCTGACATCATCACGCTATGCATGAGGACGTCATGCAGTGAGGGGGGACCTGGGGGTGGAGCCGGCATCTAAGATGGCGTCCCACACCGGAGCTAGGCCACACTTCGGCGCCGCAAGGCATCGAAGTGCGACCCGGTGCCTAAGGGGTTAAAGCCAGGCACCACTTAAAAGGGGAGACTCTTTCCTTTTAAGTGGTGCCTGGCTTTTTTTTGTGGGACCTCCTGATCGGGATGGAGAGGGATCCGAACAGATCCCCCCTCCCTTCCAGGCGATCTCTCGGCATTGCAGGGGGTTGCCTGGAAATGACGTCATCGTGCATGGCGTGATGACGTCATTTACATCGGGAGGAGCTTGACTTCACCGTCTGAAGACGCTGAAGTCAGAACGCCACGGTACCCCGGACAGAGAGGTGAGTATCTCCGCCGGGGGTCCCGCAAAGCTGATGACGTGTGGGACACGTCCTCCTCAGCATACAGCGGGAGTAACTAAGGAGTAACACACGTTGTCAGTAGGGATGAGCTGTTTGGGTTCGGACGGTTCGGGGTTCGACCCGAACTTAGCCTGTTCGGGCGGATCGCGAACCCCGAACATTTCCGGGTGTTCGCCGCATGTTCGACCACAATGGACCACAATGCATTTTCCCACTGCCTGAAGCTCCTAATTGGCTACAGCCTTGCACCTGACCACAGGTCTGGTGCAAGACTGGTTGAACACTATGCCAATCACCGCTCAGAGTCCTGATTGGGCAAATTTTGCCCAATCATGGGCTCACAGAGCTAAGTCCCGCAGCACACTATATAAGGTTTCCACGCACCGCTTCAGCATGCATTTGAGAGGAGATTTCATAGGAGATTGTTGTTGTGTGTTGTTACTGCCGGTCTGCCACGCTACTGGGGAGGTCTAATTTCGACCAAATATCAGGGAATTTAGGTGATGTGTACCTTGTCACTGTGCCAGCAAGTTTTTTTGGGGTTTACAACTTTATTTAAAACATTTGTGTATTGAGGTGATTTTCTGGGTCTTGTCACTGTGCCAGCAAATCTTTTTGGGGCTCACTAATTTCTTTAAAACACTTGTGAATTAAGGTGATCTTCTGTGTCTCGTCACACAGACAGAATTTTTTTTTGGGGCTCACTAATTTCTTTAAAACACTTGGGAATTAAGGTGATCCGTGGCTCGTCATACAAAAGTACCACGCTGTATTTTGGGGCTCACTAATTTCTTTAAAACACTTGGGAATTAAGGTGATCTGTGTCTCGTAATACAAAAGTACCACGCTGTATTTTGGGGCTCACTAATTTATTTAAAACATTTGTGAATTAAAGTGATCTGTCTCTTGTCACTGGCTGCCAGCTATCAGTGTGTCTCACTGAGTTATACCAGAGTTCTTTAAATCTTTATACCAGAGTTGAATCAGAGTTCTGTATATATTAATCTATATATCACTCACCATGTCTGAAAGAACAAAAAGGACAGGCAGATGCTCCCAGCCACAGATAAGAGGGCAAGCAGCCCCTGTGTCGGGAGGCTGTGTCTCTGGTTGTGGTGGACGTGGTGCATCCTCTGCAGGGGCACGTTTGTCCTTTCTAACTGGTGCTGGCCGTCTTAAGCAGCAGCAACATACAGAGGACTTGGTGGATTGGCTAACCAGGCCATCCTCATCCTCCGAGTCCTCTGCCAGCCAGGCTTCTAGTGCTTTACAGTCCACCTCAGCTGCCAAAGCATCTAATGCAGCCTCCATGTCCACAGCTACTCCTGCCGTATTCTCACTATCACACACAGAGGAGTCAGCTGAATTGTTTGACTACAATGAGAGTGACATGCTGCTTGAGGATGCGCAGCAAGTACAGTGCTCTGATTCAATCTCTGAGGTAGAGCAAGGGAGTATAATCAACCTAGAGGAAGGGGGTGCCAGTGATGACACACAAATAACTGGCACTCATGTTGCCCCAGCAGCTGCAGCATACTGCCAAGTTGGCTCCAGTGACGAGGAGATAGGGGGTGAAGATGACATTGATGATGATGAGGTCACTGACTCCACCTGGGTGCCAGATCGAACTGACGAATCAAGTGTGGAGGAGGTGGAGGAGGAGGAGGAGGAGGCACAGCAAACACGAGGCACAGCATCCTCTGTGACCAACCGTAGCACTAGCCAGTCCAAGGCATCACATGTCAGAGCTGCTCCGGTGCAGAGCGCTGTTGTCTCAAAGAACACATGCAGGAAATCTCCTGTCTGGGAGTTCTTTAAGAACTGTGCAGCAGACCCCACTGGTGCTATTTGTAATCTATGTCAGAGGAGGCTGAAGCGTGGGATAAACACCGGACACTTGGGTACCACGTGCTTGATGCGACATATGAACAAGTGCCACACATCCCGTTGGGGCAAAACTTTGCGTAGGTCCTCCTCCTCCTCATCTGTCTCTACCCACACTGTATGTCCTGCCATGCAATTGCCTACAACCTCCACCGACAGGGATGATCCTACAGTAATGGATGTACCAGCAGGTCCTTCCTCACAATGTGACATCATCCCAGTAGTTGAAGATTTACGCAGTCAGATTACGTTGCCGCAGCTGCTGCAGCGAAAGAAAAAATATAGTCCCAACCATCCACAAGCACAGCGTCTAAATGCCTTCCATGAATTTGCTGAATGCGCTGTACCACTGTGGCAGGTTCCAAAACGCCATTACTTTTCACGCAAGGCCATTCCAGCACTATACCAGCACGTGGAAGACAATGTTATCCAGTCATTGGGAAAGGCAGTCAGCAGCAAGGTGCATGTGACTTTAGACACGTGGTCCAGCAAGCATGGACAGGGTCGTTACATTTCCTTCACAGCACACTGGGTAACTATGATTGCAGCTGGGAGGGATCCAAGATGGGGCTCTGTGCTGGAGCTTGTTCATCCACCACGCCTCCAGAAAGCTGCTTGTATGAGGTCTGTCTGCTCCACCACCACCACCTCTTCCTCCTCCTCCTCCTTCTCTGTCTCTGGCGAAGTGGCAGTTAAACCCACGCCTGACAGGGTCTACGCAATGGCTCAAGCAAAAAGATGCCATACTGTGCTTGAGCTGGTTTGTTTAGGGGACAGGAGCCACACCGGGTCAGAAATTTTGTCAGCTCTGCAGGGGCAGGTGCAGAGATGGTTAACACCACGCCAGCTTGAGCTGGGAATGATCGTCTGCGATAATGACAGCAACCTTCTCTCCGCCCTACGCCTGGGTAAATTGACGCTGTGGCGGGATAGAAGTCTGCCTGCGGTTCTGCTCTATCTGACCCCCCCCTTTGATGGTGTCCGGCCTGACTACCGAGTGGCACGGCACTCGGCATCTCGAGCGGCCTGGAGGATGAAATGGCGTTGGTCCGGCGTCTGGAGAGATGGTGCGGTGTTGCCTTGGGGATCCCGTTCCTGGGTTGAGTGGTGATGCAGGAGACCGCTGAGTGTCTCCTGCAATAGTGATTATAGCTCTGAAATGAAGACACCAGATGTGGCTGTATGCTTTAAAACAGTGAACTGAATTTTATGGGTTTCAACAGGGTCATTTATACAACTTCACACAAGCAGATTACCAACTCCCCCACCCACACAACCAGCACTGATTGGCTCCTTTCCCAGCCTCCTGTTCCCTATCAGGTCCCTTTCAGCCTTCCCATTGTCCAGGGATTAGGCAGATGAGGTCTTGGAAAAGCCTCCAATCAGCTGGCTTGCTGTACCCTCTATTTTGCCCTTTCAGGCTCCCCCATTGTCCAGGGGATTAGGCAGATGAGGTCTTGGAAAAGCCTCCAATCCTCTGGCCCGCTGCATCCTCCATCTTGGGGCATGAGATCCTTTGTTCTGTGAAACCATGCTGGGATGAGCAAAATGGTGACGGGGAAAAACACATACAAACGGTTTCTTTCATACTTTTACAGTCACATCATACAGGGTACATTTTTATTACATTACACCAATAAAACCACATCTAGCAATAAAATAAGAGGTCCATAGGCTCACACGCAAAACCAAAACGAAAACAGGAAAAATGGTCTTTAAAAAGGGTTCAGTCTTTACTCATGTGGCTCGCTGAAAAGAGCTCTCATGTCCGTTCCGTGACATTTCTCCCCCCTTTTAGAGTCCGACGGACACGGTTGGACCCCAACGGGTCGACTCGGGGAAGTCGGTGAACGGAGGTCTCCGGGTTCCTGGGCCGTTTTCCGTGATAATCGTTCCCATTTTGAGGCCCGGGCCGATATTGGATTGTGAAGTTAAACGGTTGGAGGGCCAGGCTCCACCGTAGCAGGCGGCTGTTCTCCCCAGCCACTCGGTTCAGCCACACCAGGGGATTGTGGTCAGTAATGACGGTGAAGGAGTGCCCGTAAACATAGGGCTGGAACTTTCTCAGGGCCCAAACCAGGGCCAAACACTCCTTCTCCACTGCAGCATATCCGACCTCCTTGGGGAGAAGTTTGCGGCTGATGAATGCCACCGTATGTTCCCCCCCGTCGTCTCCCACCTGACTCAGCACAGCTCCCAGTCCAAACATGGAGGCGTCTGTATGGACGACAAAACGTTTATTATAATTCGGAGCGGCTAAGAGGGGAGTTTGGTTAGGGCGGTCTTCAATTGTTGAAAAGCCGCCTCGCACTCCGGGGACCACAGGACTTGGCGGGGTAGGGATTTTTTGGTCAGGTCAGTCAGGGGTTTGGCGAGGGCGCTGTACTGGGGGACGAACTTTCGGTAGTAGCCTGCGGTCCCTAGGAAGGCAAGGACCTGAGTCTTGGTCCCGGGGGTGGGCCAGTTGAGAATGGCTTCTATCTTGGTGGGTTCCGGTCGCTGTTTCCCGCAGCCCACCCGGTGGCCGAGGTACTGTACCTCGGACATCCCTATTTTACATTTCTCTGGTTTAAGGGTCAGGTTGGCGTCCTTGATCCGCTCTAACACTACCCCTAGATGGTGAAGGTGTTCCTCCCAGGTTTGGCTGTAGATGGCTATGTCGTCTAAGTAGGCACAGGCAAACTCCTGTAGGCCATCGAGGAGGTGATCAATCAACCGCTGGAAAGTAACTGGGGCGTTCTTCATCCCGAACGGCATGACCCAAAATAGGTACAGGCCAAATGGGGTGATGAAGGCCGACTGCGGGGTCGCCTCCTCTGCCAGGGGAATCTGCCAATACCCCTTACACAAATCTACGGTGGTCAGATAGTGCCCCTGGGAGATCTGATCTAACAGCTCGTCAACTCGGGGCATGGGGTATGCGTCAGTCATGGTACAGTCGTTTAACCTCCGGTAGTCCACGCAGAACCGGGTGGTCCCGTCCTTTTTGGGGACCAACACTACTGGGGAGGCCCATGGGCTGGCAGAGGGCTCGATAACCCCCAGCTCCAGCATCTCCCGGATTTCAGCCCGCATGGGTTCACGGACTGCCTCCGGGAATCGGTAGGCTGGCTGCCGGAGGGGTCTCTGGCCTGGGGTCTCAACTTGGTGTAAGGCCTGGCTGGTATAGCTGGGGCGGGCGGAGAAGACCTCCTGGTGGTTGTGGAGGAGCTGTCTAATCTGGGCCTGTTTCTGGGGACCCAACTCCTCCCCTATCTGCACCTGGTCGACCCCTGCGGACCGGTTGTCTATCCCGGGGAGATCTATCAGAGGAAACAGTTCTGCCTCCTCAGTGGCCGGGGCACAAATGGCAGGCACCGTCTCCGGGCGCTCATGGTAGGCCTTGAGCATATTGACGTGGAACGTCCGCTGGATCCTGGTGTCTGCGCAGCTGACAACCACATAGGTGGTATCCCCCAGCTGGGTTACCACCCGGTAGGAGCCCTGCCAGGACGCCTGCAGCTTGTTCTGCCGCTGGGGTTTTAACACCAGGACCTTCTGCCCCACGAGGAACGAGCGTCTGCGGGCGGAGCGGTCGTACCACGCCTTCTGCTGGGCCTGGGCCGTTTCCATGTTCCCTTGAACTAGTTCCGTGAGTTCCGTCAAGCGCTCCCGGAGCTCCAAGATGTAACTCAGGACGGGGAGCCCATCTGCCTCCTGTCCCCCTCCCACTGAGCCCTAACTAGGTCTAAGGGGCCTCGCTCCTGGCGCCCATACAATAACTCAAAGGGGGAGAATCCGGTCGATTGCTGTGGCACCTCCCGATAGGCAAATAACAAGTGGGGTAAGTATTTTTCCCAGTCCTTTCTTTCCTGGGTGGAGGCCCGGATCAGCTGTTTCAGGGTCCCATTAAACCGCTCGCACAGCCCGTTCGTCTGGGGTGATATGGGGCGCTGTGAAGTGCCTTGACACCACACAGGCGCCAGAGCTGTTGTGTCAGCTCAGCGGTAAACTGGGTGCCCTGGTCAGACAAAATCTCTCGTGGGAATCCTACCCGGGAAAACACCCGTAGGAGGGCATCGGCTATGGTGTCGGCCTGGATATTGGCCAAGGCCACAGCCTCGGGGTATCGGGTGGCGTAGTCCACCACGGTGAGAATATATCTCTTCCTGGTGGCACTGGGGCGAGGCAGGGGGCCGATTATGTCGACCGCCACCCGACTAAAGGGTTCTTGGATAATGGGCATGGGGTGCAGCGGGGCTTTCGGGTGGTCTCTGGTTTTCCCTACCCTCTGGCAGACCGAACAGGTGCGACAGTACTCTCGGGTATCCTCACTAAGGCGGGGCCAGAAGAACGCTCGGGTTAACCGGTGTCGGGTCTTCTTTATCCATAAGTGTCCGGCGAGGGGGATGTCGTCGGCCAGTCTCAGGAGTTCCTGTCTAGGGGCCTGGGGTATGATTAACTGCTTATGGGGAACCTGTTGCTTCTTGGTGCCCACCCTCTCAGTATACCTATATAGTAGCCCATCCTCCCACTCAATGCTATTGGTCCTGTCGCCTTCCAGGCCCTTGCTGGCCCAGTCTCGGTATCTCTCTAGGGTGGGGTCGGTCTGGGTCTGGTGTCGGAGGGTGGCTGGGGAGCTCCATGTGAGGGGGTGGTCAGGTCGAGGGGAAGGGGTCGTGGTTGGTCGGGGTTTGGGAGGTTTGGGTCGTGGTCTCACCTGGGTCCCGATTGGAGTGCCATAGTTGTTGCGGTGGCTTTGTGGCTGAGTGGTAGGGATGTGCACCGATTTTTTTTTCGATTCGATTCGATTTTTCGAATTTTTAAACTTTTCGATTCGGCTCGTTTCGACTGCTTTCTGTTTCGATTCGGATCGGCTCGATTCGGTTTTCGGGTACATTTATTTTTCGGAATATCGACCATTTTTCATAGTTTCAGTTCACTTTACTAGGTTTCTGTATCGACTTTTCGTTTTTTCGGAAATTTTCGTTTTTCGGAATTGTACATGGTTTTCGGCATATCGCCCATTTTTCGTTTTTCGGAACTTTTCGTTTTTCGGAATTGTACATGGTTTTCGGCATATCGCTCATTTTTCGTTTTTCGTAACTTTTCGTTTTTTCGGAACGTCTGTTCTCGTTTCAAAGCTGTCTAACTCTATTCGTTTTGATGAAAACTACTATGGTTTACTTTTTTAATACTACTTTATATATTTTTTATAATAAATTTTTGGTTTGTTTTTCGGATCCGATAATTCATTCTGCCGATACGATAATTCTGGCGATTCTATCGTGTTTTTTAATTAACCCTTTCGCTACTGAGGCTTTTCACACCTCTGTGCTGAGCTCATTTTTACCGGTTTTAATCATCATGTTTAAACGTGTTTTGAAGCTTATTTTAGTATATGACCCAGACATATTATATATCGTTCTTTCCGTCAGACTCGGCAGATTAATAATATGTCATTATTATATGTATACGTCATGACCTGTCTGTATATTATAACAAAAAATGCAATAAAATATGATTTTTCAATAATTTACAACGTGTAAAGTGTTTTTTTTTTCACATTTTAACATGCGAGCAATTGCGGTTATATTTTGTATGGGGTGCGCTTGTTAAAAAAATTAGAGATGGGGTCTCGTTACATTTTTTTTGGGGAAAATTACAAAATTTTTAACAAACGCACCGCATACAAAAATCGTTAGTGCAGCATCATTGTTCACGTTATAATTGAAATGGGAACAATATTGCTGCATTAACAAACCAAAAAAAAGAAAAAAAATTGTTTATTTTTTTTTATAAATTTTTTAAAATATTTTTTTATTTTTAATTTTTTTACAAACTTTTTTCACATTCGTGTTTGGTATCGTTGGAACGGCCATGCTCTGGCCGATCCAACAATACCAAACTTTAACCCCTAGCTGCCACAGATTGGGAGATAAGGGGTTCATTGGAACCCCCTATCTCCACCATTGGTGGCAACTAGGGGTTAACTCCAGGACTGGCGTCATCGTGCTATGCACGATGACGCCAGTCCTCAGGGGGAGTTCCCGGAAGCTTTGCCGACATCCTCATGGATATGCCCCAGATCCTCATGGATATGCCCCAGCTCCTCATGGATATGCCCCAGCTCCTCGTGGACATGCCCCAGCTCCTCGTGGATTTTGCCCCAGCACCTCATGGATATGCCCCAGCTCCTCGTGGACATGCCCCAGCACCTCGTGGACATGCCCCAGCTCCTCGTGGACATGCCCCAGCTCCTCGTGGATATGCCCCAGCTCCTCGTGGATATGCCCCAGCACCTCGTGGATGTGCCCCAGCTCCTCGTGGACGGGCCCCAGCTCCTCGTGGACATGCCCCAGCTCCTCGTGGATATTGCCCCACCACCGCGTTAGTGCAGCATCATTGTTCACATTATAATTGAAATGGGAACAATATTGCTGCATTAACGAACCAAAAAAAAGAAAAAAAAAATGTTTATTTAATTTTTATAATTTTTTTTTTAAATATATTTTAATTTTTAATTTTTATTTTTTTTAAAAAACTTTTTTCACTGTAGTGTTTGGTATCGTTGGAACGGCCATGCTCTGGCCGATCCAACCATACCAAACTTTAACCCCTAGCTGCCACGGATCGGGAGATAGGGAGTTCCAATGAACTCCCTATCTCCACCGTTGGTGGCAGTTAGGGGTTAACTCTAGGACTGGCGTCATCGTGCTATGCACGATGACGCCAGTCCTCAGGGGGACTTCCCGGAGGCTTGGCCGACATCCAAGATGTCTGCCAGCTCCGGGAAAGGATCACGAACCAACGCTTTTCAGCGCCGATTCGCGATCCAGCTCCCCAGGGGTTAATGCCAGGCACCATTTGGAAGGGCAGGCTGTGCCCTTCCAAATGGTGCCTGAGTTAACCCCTGAAACGCCGCCGATCGGGAGGGAGAGAGGTCCGAAGGACCTCCCCCCCTCCCTTTCAGGCGCCTCCTCCGCACATGCAGGGGGGGCGCCTGAATTAGGTGTCATCGCGCTGTCGCGATGACACCTAATTTCACCGGCGGTGGTTCCGGATGCTGGGCTGACATCGAGGATGTCAGCCCGCACTGGGGGGGCCAGCGATCGGCCAGAACCCGGCCGAACGCTGACCCCAAAGGGAGGACGCGCTCAGCGCGTCCTCCGCATACCAGCAGCCATGCGGAGGATGCGCTGAGCGCGTCCTCCGCATCGAAGTGGTTAACAGTGTGGAAACCAAGCAATACATAATTAACTTATTAACGTAAAGCAACGCACACAAACAGGAAAATATAGAAAAAATAGAAAATTTATTTACAACATGGGGGAGGGAAGGGAACATGCCAAGGATGGCAAACTGCCCAACAGGGGCACAAACAACACAAACAAACATACAATGGCGGCCATCTTCCAAGCCAGGCAAACATCTTGTTCAGAGTATTGGTTCACTCACTGGAGAATTACTGGCATTTGAGGAGATGTTGGAGCTGGTCCGCATCTTTGATTACAAAGATTATGACTGCAGTAAGGGCCCTTACGGCAGGAAGAATAATTTTAGAAAGGATCGTATCATTGACAAGCTACGCGCACCACCATCCTGGAGGTGTTTGGGAAAGACGGGACGAAGGACCAGATCAGAAAACGCTGGTCCGACCTCAAAGCAGGCGAGCAGGAGCAGCTGAGGCACATCCGTATTGAGTATTGTCTGTCTTACTGCCGCTCCAGGATGTCCGCGGTGTTGTTCAGGTGCTCCCGGAGTTCCTGCAGCAGTTCCTGGATGGCATCGAGTGTTCTGACTGCCAGGCGTAGCTCGCTAATCGCCTCTTGATTGCTAGGTCTGGCTTCTTCTATATATCCAATAAATGAAAGAAGGAAAATACAGTAAGTAAAGCAGGTTTCTATTTTTGACTGAAAGTCTTGAAAAAATATAACAGTAGTATATACCAGAGCTGGCGGCCTCCTGAGGCTCCGACTCCTCTGACTCCTCCCCCACCACCACCGTCTGCATATCCAGTGCTATATGTAAGAAATTAAAGAAATAAAAAATACAGTAAACAACAAAACTGATTTATTTTTGAACAAAAGTCGATGCAAAATACAACAGTAAAAAAAAAAAAAACCTGGACTGGCGGCCTCCTGCTGCACCGGCTCCCTCTCTACATCATCGCCATCCTCCTCTTCCTCCTCCTGCTCCTCTTGTGCTATACATAAAAAAATTAAATTAAAATACAGTAAACAAAAAATGTTTCTGTTTTTGACCAAAAGTCGTTGCTAAATAAAACAGTATATACCAGCGCTGGTGGTCGCCCGTGGCTCCTCCTCCGGGGCACTGGTGCCCGCTGGGGCAGATTCTGCGGCCTTCTTCCTGTCTTCTGCCGAATCCAAAAAATATAACACGTAAATAATGCAGACTGGAAAAAATGGTATATCTATACAATATATTGCCGAAAGTATTGCGACACCCCTCCACTACCCCACTACCAGCTTGACCCACCACTACTCCCATCTCATAGTTCTAAAGTCACAAAATATTTATTTATTTCCTCTGCACAGACAGATATTACCGTTCAATTATATATTTTTTTCAGAAGTAAACATTACGTTTATTCAATAAAAACTATTAATTGTGTTGTGTGCGTACAAAACGCATTGTGCGACTTCTTTTAGTTATTTTATAGATGCCTCAGCCTCAGTTTCACTTTCAGTTTCTGTGAATAAAACTGGATATTGCAGAAACAACAACAGAAATCCACCATTTTGTTTTGAAATTTGCATCTAAAGCATTCAATGACACTGCTGCAGCAGCTGCTGAGGATGTATTGAAGGCGGCTCTGTTTGGATGCACTTTCAGAAGAACTACATGTCCCATCCTACCACTTTAGCAGAGACGCAGAGATTTTTATTGATGCGCAGGTGGGAGCCAATATTGGGCAAGCTGCGGGTCATCTCGTATGCATCACTCAATCACAACAACCCCCCCCCCAGCACACTACAGTACACACAGCGCCAAAAGAAATCCAGCATTGTAACTTCATCTACATACATCAAATATCACAATTTTCACGAATACGTAAAATCACAAAAAGGAAGAGCTATGGCAAAAAAATGCATGTATGACGAGTCGTGAAAACGCAAAGCTATACACAATCACATTGCATGAAAAAAGGACTAGATAAATCAGCGTATTTCTGTGCACATTAGCACATGCAAGCACATTATTATTATTATACAGGATTTATATAGCACCAACAGTTTGCGCAGCGCTTTACAATATAACATGACACTTACGTTTCGCTATGACGCGGCGGATGCGTCTCAGCTGCTCCTGCTCGCGTACTTTCAAATCAGACCAGCGTTTCCTGAGCTGGTCCTTCGTCCGGTCCTTCCCAAACAACTCCAAAATGGTGGTGCGTAGCTTGTCTGAGATACGATCCTTCCTGGCGTTATTCTTCCTGCGGTAAGGTCCCTTACTGCAATCATAATCTTTGCTATCAAAGATGCGTACCAGCTCCAACATCTCTTCAAATGCCATATTGGGGGCCCGTTTCTTCCTGGGTGCCGGTGGTTCATCATGGAGAGATGATGACGAGATGCTTGTACGGCACTCCTCTCTTACAGCGGCCATCATGATGAATAATAAAAACAATATTTTGTTCAAAAAGTTGTCAATAAAACTGGCTCAATAAAGTTACGACATTCGCGCGCGCGCGCATGCGCGACCCGCGGACGAATCGGATCTGACCCAAATACGAAAATTCTTATCGGATCATTGGAAACAATAAAAAAATTTACAGATTCAGCGATATAACCGATACTAGTTAAATATACGATGTCCAGACTTACCAAAATGGAACCGAAATCCCGAATGGAACTGAAATCATGAATAGAGGGAAAATAAATTTCGATTTGACACATTTCAAGTCCATTCGAAAATTCCGAAAAATTTTCGATTTGGCAAATTTTTCGTTTTTTTCGGAAAGTCTGTTCTCGTTTCAAAGCAATAGATTTCGATTTGACACATTTCAAGTCCATTCGAAAATTCCGAAAAATATTCGATTTGGCAAATTTTTCGTTTATTCGGAAAGTCTGTTCTCGTTTCAAAGCAATAGATTTCGATTTGACACATTTCAAGTCCATTCGAAAATTCCGACATTTTTTCGATTCGGCTCGGAAAACAGTTCGGATTCGACTTTTTCGGATCTAAAAAATTTCGGAATTTCGGCCGCATCGAAAGACCCGAATCGGGAAATTTCGTGAAAATTCTGAAATTCCGAAACCCGAAACGCACATCCCTACCGAGTGGTCACCGGGGCTGCTGCATCCGTGGCGTAGGTGGAAACTAAGCGTCCCAGGTCATTGCCGAGGAGGATTTCAGCTGGTAGTCAATCCAGTAAACCCACCCTCACGGATCCCTCTCCCGAACCCCAATCCAGGTGGACTCGGGCCGTAGCGAGTCGGAGCACTTTCCCTCCGGCCACACGGACAGCGACAGTGTGGTCCAACCAGTCCTTTTTCTGTATTAAATGGGGTCATACGAGAGTGATGGTGGCGCCGGAGTCCCGGAGGCCCTCGGCGGCCCGTCCGTTGATCCACACGGCCTGTCGGTGGGGTTGGCGGTTGTCGGCTGAGGCAGCCTGTACAGGGTCAGCCTCATGTAACATCCCCCATTCTTCCGGGGAGTCCAACCACGGGGTTTCGGTGTGGTAGCAGTGAGCCGCGGGTGGTGCTCGGGTGGGGGCCTGCGAAATGGGAGGTCGGTGGGGGCAATTCTTGCGGTAGTGCCCCACCTGGTCGCATCCGTAAAAGCGGATGTTGGCCGCTGAGTTTGGACGGCTCGCCGTTCTGACTGCGGGCCAGCGGTGGGGGTCATTCATCCCCGTTGGGTTTCCTCGTGTCTGTGTACTCGTCTGCCCAGGTAGCAGCTTGCTGCACCGTCTGGGGTTTCTTGTCCCGTACCCACTCCCGTACTGCTATGGCGGTGTGTTCAAAAAATTGTTCCAGTAGTAGCAGCTGAGTGATTTCTTCCACCGTTCTGGCCTTGCTCCCCAGGAACCAAGTCTTTAGGTCTCGTTGTAGCCGATGCGCCCACTCTACATGCGTTGTGCCATTGGGCCGGCGTGAGTTTCGGAACTTCACCCGGCTGGCTTCAGGAGTGATGGCAAAGCGGCTCAGTAAAGCTTGCTTTACGTAGTCATAGTTCTTGGCCTCTTCGTCTGGAATGGTCCGATACGCCTCTGCAGCTCGACCTATCAATTTACAGGCCAGAATACTGACCCAAGCGAAGCGTTGGACCTCGTGTACCTGGCACAAACGCTCAAAGTCCTGGAGCAATCTCTTCCTCCGCCTCACTGAAGGTTTTAAACACCTGGAAGGGCACCTTCCGGCCCGCTGATTGTTCTGGGTTGGGGCTCTCAACCCTATGGTTCTGCATTTCGGCCAGCCGAAGTTCATGCTGGCGCCCCTTGTCTCGTTCCACTTCCTGCCGGATCTCCTGGATGGCGTTGTGTATAGCAGCTTCTGACGGGGCGGCTCCGAAGAGGACTACCCGCTGCCGCACTTTCCTTTGGAAGGGATCTTCTGGGACCAATGCCTGGGTGGGTGGTAAGGTTGGCGTGCCCACGGCTCCCTGTTCCATTTCCTGCAGTTCCTCGATCAGGGCGGATTTACTTTTTGAGCTCGGGGAGCCTCCTCGGCTCTCCAGGATGCCCCGCAGGGTGTCTTTTTTGTAGTTGGCGTACCCTGCCATGCTGAGTGCTTTTTCTGGGGGTTCAAAGAGCTATCCCACCGCTGCCACCAGTGTGGCGGGATGGAAGTCCACCTGCGGTCCTGCTCTATCTGACCCCCCCTTTGATGGCGTCCAGCCCGACTACCGAGTGGCACGGCACTCGGCGTCTCGAGTGGCCTGGAGGATGAAATGGCGTTGGTCCGGCGTCTGGAGAGATGGTGCGGTGTTGCCTTGGGGATCCCGTTCCTGGGTTGAGTGGTGATGCAGAAGACCGCTGAGTGTCCCCTGCAATAGTGATTATAGCTCTGAAATGAAGACACCAGACGTGGCTGTATGCTTAAAACAGTGAACTGAATTTTATGGGTTTCAACAGGGTCATTTATACAACTTCACACAAACAGATTACCAACTCCCCCACCCACACAACCAGCACTGATTGGCTCCTTTCCCAGCCTCCTGTTCCCTATCAGGTCCCTGTCAGTCTTCCCATTGTCCAGGGATTGGGCATATGAGGTCTTGGAAAAGCCTCCAATCAGCTGGTTTGCTGTATCCTCTATTTTGCCCTTTCAGGCTCCCCCATTGTCCAGGGGATTAGGCAGATGAGGTCTTGGAAAAGCCTCCAATCCTCTGGCCTGCTGCATCCTCCATCTTGGGGCATGAGATCCTTTGTTCTGTGAAACCATGCTGGGATGAGCAAAATGGCGACGGGGAAAAACACATACAAACGGTTTCTTTCATACTTTTACAGTCACATCATACAGGGTACATTTTTATTACATTACACCAATAAAACCACATCTAGCAATAAAATAAGAGGTCCATAGGCTCACACGCAAAACGAAAACGAAAACAGGAAAAATGGTCTTTAAAAAGGGTTCAGTCTTTAGTCATGTGGCTCGCTGAAAAGAGCTCTCATGTCTGTTCCGTGACAGACGCATGTACCATGCCTAGCACACGTCCTAAATCTGGTGGTACAGCGTTTCCTAACCAAGTACCCAGGGCTGACAGAGCTTCTCATCCAGGCCAGAAAAGTCTGCAGCCACTTCAGACGGTCATTCCCAGCAAGCGTTCTCCTGGCAGAAATTCAAAGAGAATTCCACCTTCCCACAAACCGTCTGATCTGTGACATGCCCACCAGGTGGAACTCGACATTAGCAATGCTGCAGTGTCTGCACAAGCAGCAGAGGGCCATCAATGAGAACCTGTGTGAGTATGGCACAAGGACAGGTTCAGGTCAACTCGGTTTTTCCCCCCCCCCCGCAGTGGCTGATGATCACGGATGCAGGCACTGTACTGTCACCATTTGAGGAGGCAACGAGTATGGTGAGCAGGGACAGTGCATGCATCAGTGACACAATTCCTTTAGTGTTCCTGCTGGAGCACACTCTGCAGGGAATTATAGATGTGGCTCTAGAGGCAGAGCAGCGGGAGGAAGAGGAGGCCTTCCCTAGCTCTCAAGGCCCCAGTCTTTCTGCAGACAGCATTCCAGCGGGTCCTACTCAGATCAGACAGGAGGAGGATGAAGAGGAGGAGGACTATTTAAGTAGTGGGGGCATTGAAGGTGGGGATTCCTCAAGGCAGGGTTTTGTGTGCCCAGAAACAGAAGGGCTTGTGCGTGGCTGGGAGGAAGAAGTGCACGATACAGTCATCCTCATTGACCAGGAAGACTCGGCAGCTAATGCCACCTCCAACCTACGCTGCATGGGCTCCCTAATGATGCAAAGCCTGCTAAAGGACCCCAGGATTCGTGCTATCAAGGAGAGGGATCATTACTGGTTGGCAACCCTTCTTGATTCACGATATAAGGGGAAAGTTGCAGAGCTCATCCTGCCCGCACAGAGGGAGCACAGGATGACAAAACTTGAGGACGCTCTAAAGCGAAACTTGTGTAACACCTTTTCAGGCACTGTTAGATTACCAAGTGCTACTGCTGACACACGTGCTTCTGAGGCTGCAGGTGATCAGAGGAATAGCGGTGAAGGCCAGGGCCGCTTGACTGATGCATTGTTAAATTCTTTTAGTCCTCGACGCCCAGGGACGTCAAATGTAGGCACCCATTGCCAGCGTCTTCACCATATGGTGCAGGACTACCTAGGGGCAAGGGTAGACCTGGATACCTTTCCAGCAGATGATCCACTGGCTTACTGGGTGTTGAGATTGGATCACTGGCCAGAACTTAGCCAATATGCTATGCAGCTACTAGGTTGCCCTTCATCTAGCGTGCTTTCCGAAAGTGCCGCTGGAGGTTTTGTCACAGACAAAAGAGTGCGTCTGCCAACCGACTCTGTAGACCGGCTGACATTTATAAAAATGAATCAGTCCTGGATCAGCAGCTATCAATCCCCTGATGCCGAAGTAACGGAATAGATCGGGTATGTCTTCTGCATTCACAAAACCTCCAGCACTGAACTCTTCCACAATACCACAAAATGGTTACGGTGTGAATGCACTTGCTGCCATGAAAGGCACAATATTTGGCTGCACTTACGCCTGTGCCAGATTTATATCATTTTAATTTTTTGAACAGCAGGGTCCAACCCTGCACTCTTCCACAATACTACAGAGGGGTTACTGTATGATGGTACTTGCTGGCCTGCCATTAAAGGCACAATATCTGGGTGCACTGACGCCCATTACAAGATTCATATCTTTTTAATATAGGACCGCATGGTCCACCCTTGCACTCTTCCACATACTACAGAGGGGTTATTGTATGATGATACTTGCTGGCCTGCCATTAAGGCACAATATCTGGGTGCACTGACGCCCATTACCAGATTAAAAAAAAAAAATTCAATATAGGACCAACCACATGGTCCACCCCTGCACTCTTCACAATACTACAGAGGGGTTACTGTATGATGATACTTGATGGCTGCCATTAAAGGCACAATATCTGGGTGCACTGACGCCCATTCCAGATTCATATCTTTTTAATATAGGACCACGTGGTCCACCCCTGCACTCTTCCACAATACTACAGAGGGGTTACTGAATGATGATACTTGATGGCCTGCCATTAAAGGCACAATATCTGGGTGCGCTGACGCCCATTACCAGATTCATATCTTTTTAATATAGGACCGCATGGTCCACCCCTGCACTCTTCCACAATACTACAGAGGGGTTACTGTATGATGATACTTGATGGCCTGCCATTAAAGGCGCAATATCTGGGTGCACTGACGCCATTACCAGATTCATATCTTTTTAATATAGGACCGCATGGTCCACCCCTGCACTCTTCCACAATACCACAGAGGGGTTACTGTATGATAGTACTTGCATGCCTGGCACTAAAGGCACAATATCTGGGTGCACTGCCATTGACGCCTGTATCAGATTCATATCCTCAGAGGGGTTACGGTGTGACGGCACTGTTGCCGACGCTAAAAGCCCAATTTTAAAGCACCTATTGTTACTTTCATCCAAAGCCTGCATAAGTTTCACAATAATTTAGCCCAAAAAAACACTAAACTTTTTCTGCGCGTCCTAAAATGTCTTTTCATACATGCTGCCGCCCCAAGCAGTTGTTTATGGATAGATTAAAGGAAAAGCATTTACCGTCATATGAAACGTCATTTATTTGTTTTTAAGTGTTTCTATACATCCTAGAAATCCGCCACTGCACGGGCAGGTTATGGGGACCTCCTAGGCACGATATTTGAAGGAATTTTATGTTTTTATTTTTAACCCTTATTTCATGGAAAACTCACTGTCCCTTTAAAAACGTTTTTTTTTAAAACTTTTTATCCTTGTTTCCTGTCCCCCAGGGCACTACCCGGACCCCCATACACCTTTTATGGCAAATATGTAGCATATATGCCCTCTTGTAGGGCACTCTAAAGAAACGAATTTTCAGCCCCATTGACTTACATGGGAGTTTGGGTTCAGGTTCGGTCCCGAACAAATAGGAAGTTCGGGTTCGGGCTCGAACCGAACTCGGGGGGGGGGTGCTCGGCTCATCCCTAGTTGTCAGCAGTGAAGGGGTTAAAAATGTATTTTTTAAAACTTTTGTCCTTGTTTCCTGTCCCCCAGGGCACTACCTGGACCCGGACAATGTTTTTAAATGGTTCTATACATCCTACAAATCCGCCACTTCACGGGCAGGTTATGGGGACCTCCTAGGCATGATATTTGAAGGAATTTTTGTTTGTTTTTTAACCCTTATTTCATGGAAAAATCACTGTCGCTGTCCTTTTAAAATGGGTTTTTCTTTTACTTTTTGTCCTTTTTTCCTGTCCCCCAGGGCACTACTGGACCCCCATACACCTTTTATGGCAAATATCTAGCATATATGCCCTCTTGGAAGGCACTCTAAAAATCGAATTTTGAGTCCCATTGACTTGTATTGAGTTCGTGTTCGAGTTCGAGTTCGAATTCGAACTTCTGAAAAGTTCGAGTTCGAATGTGAACCGAACTCGGAGGTGTTCGGCTCATCCCTATTTAAGAGCCCAGTCCCCCTATCTATCTAAATCCTTCTGCAGCGAAGTAATATCCTGTTCTCATTGTATTACTTTTCCTAGTTTTGTTTCATCTGCAAACACTGATACATGACTTTCAATGCCTATCTCAAGGTCATTTATAAATAAATTGAATAAAATTGGTACTATAACAGACCCCTGAGGGACACCACTTACCACTGATGTCCATCTAGAAAATGTACCACTTATGACCACTCTCTGTACCCTATCTTTTATCCAGTTTTCTATACAAGAACAAGTATTTTCATCTAGATCAATTTTTCTTAATTTAAATAGTAACCTCTTGTGTGGAACTGTGTTGAAAGCTTTGGCAAAATCCAAGTAAATAACATCCACTGCGACCCCCTGATCTACACTTCTACTTACTTCCTCATAGAACATAATTAGGTTATTCTGACATGATCTGTGTTTCATAAAACCATGCTGATTTTTGCCAATTACATTATACCTCCCAATAAATTCCTGAATATTATCCCTTAGTAACCCCTCAAATACTTTCCCAGTCATAGATGTTAAGCTCACGGGTCTATAATTCCTAGGCACAAATTTTAAACCTTTCTTAAATATAGAGAGTAGATCATGTCAGCTTTTCTCCAGTCCTCTGGTACGATTCCTGAAAGCAAAGAATCTTGAAAGATTAAGAACAAAGGTTTACATATATCAACACATAGCTCCCTCAGTACTCGTGGGTGAATTCCATCTGGCCCTGGGGCTTTATTCACATTCACATTGTTTAATTGCTGCAAAACCTTGTCCTGAGTCAACCAGTCACTTTTTATTAGTAAGCTTTTATCAATGAATTGCATGTCTCCTGTTATAGGTTTCTCTCTGATAAATACTGAAGAAAAATAATCATCCGTAAAAAATCACGCACAAAAATGCGCATCGTATGACCGTTTAAGAGCTTTCCGTGAAAAAACACCTCAATGCGTTTGGACGCACTTTTTGACGTTCGCTGCGAAAAATGCGTTCGTTTGACCCTAGCCTAAAATTGGGCCTTTAGCGTCGGCAACAGTGCCGTCACACAGTCTCACCCCTCTGAGGATATGAATCTGATACAGGCGTCAGTGGCAGTGCAGCCAAATATTGTGCCTTTGGTGCCAGGCCAGCAAGTGCCATCATACAGTAACCCCTCTGTGGTATTGTGGAAGAGTGCAGGGGTGGACCATGCGGTCAGGGCCGGTGCTAGACTATTTTGCACCCTAGGCAAGACCAGCTACCTGCACCCCCCTCCAAAAAAAAAACCACACAACATGAAACTGCTAAATTTCTTTTTACTTAAGAATAAAGTTTGAAAAGCACCAATAGTAAAGGTAAAATAAATATAAATTAACTGTATTAAACCATTTTAAATTAACTCTATTAAACAAATTAACTGTATTGAACAAATATAAATTAACGAAAAAAAGTAAGAGTTGTCACGTAAGTTTCAATTTCAGACACATCAAAATTTCACTTTGCGTGCCTTATCCTTTGCAAATTTTCATCATGCGTATATATATATACTGTCAAGGCCAGCTCACATAATGCGTATATATATTGCCCAGGCCAATCCCCTGGTGGAGATGGGGGGTTCATTTGAACCCCGATATCTCCAGGCATCTAGTGGGTCATGGAGGTTGTCAATCGAAAGGCCTGAGCATGGCATTTCGAATGATACCCAACATGACCAGGTATAAAGTAAAAAAAATAAAATAAAATCATTTTTTTTTGTGTGTTATTTTTATTAATGCAGCAATATTGTTCACATTGCAATTATAATGTGAACAGTGATGCACTATAGATTTTTTTCTATGGGGTGCATTTGCTATAAATCATGTAATTCCCCCCACAAAATGTAACAAGTCCCCATTTCTAATTTTTGTACAAGCGCACCCCATAGAAAACATAACCGCAAACGCTCATGTGCTAAAATGTGAAAAAAAACAACACTTTACACACTGCAGATGATTAAAAATTCAATTTTTATTGCATTTTTTTCATAATATACAGCCAGGACAGGACGTATACATCTAAAAATGATATATTATGAATCTGCTGAGTCTGCCGGAAACAACAATATCTAACATGTCGGTCATTTAACAAAATGTGGCTTCAAAATCGCGTTTAAACATGATGAGTGACAGCGGTAAAAATGAGCTGAGCACACAGCGGTGAAATACAGCATATTAAAAGTTTTAGGAGGGAAATTAACACTTCTCAAATCTCAATCAGAAGCAGACACCACCCCACCCCCTCAGTATAGTCTACAATGTATCAAATTGATTAGACCAGACTAAAAACACCTGTTATGCCGTTTGAAAAACACAGGTCATTTAGGGTTGAGAATCTTTGCACGTACACATTAGTTTTTAATTCGATATCTAATAAACCATTGCTTATAATATTCTGCAGTAAAGAGTCTCTTTATCTCTAGATTTTTTAGTATTTTTTTAAGCATTTTCTATACTTTTTTCAAAATTTCTTTTTTTTGTGAACTAGAACCGAACACATCCAAAAAGTTCGAAGTTTGCGAACTTTCGAACGACCAAAGTTCGGTTCGAACTCCAAACTGATCGAACCGAACAGCTCATCCCTAATCTTGATCTTCAGTTAACAATACCCCTGACTCAGATTTTAGTGAACCTACATTTTCACTCAGGTTTTTTTAGAATTTATGTACCTAAAGAATCTTTTAGGAGTTGGTATTGCGCTCTTTGTCTATTTCTTTTTCATTTTCTAGTTTAGCCCATCTAATTGCTTTTTTACATGCTTTATTGGCTGCCCTATATGCTTTATGGGATGCCTCAGATTTAAAAGCTTTAAATGCCTTCTTTTTATTTTTCATTTCCTTTGTTACCTTCCTACTAAGACACATTGGTTTCAGTCTGTTTCTTTTATATTTATTAACCAGTGTAATATATTGAGACGTGTACTAGGCTTGTGCACCGATTTTTTTTTCGGTTCGATTCGGTTCGATTCGTTCGGATGTTTAAAATTTTCGATTCGGCTCGTTTCGACCGATTTCTGTTTCGATTCGGTTCGGTTCGGCTCGTTTTTCGTGTACATTTTTTATCGGAATATCGACCACTTTTCGTGTTTTCGGGTCACTGTGCTAGTTTTTTGTATCGACTTTTCGGGATTTCGGAAATTTTCGTTATTTTCGGAACATCTGTTCTCCTCGTTTCAAAGTGTCTAACTCTATTCGTTTTGATGTAAACTACTATGGTTTACTTTTTTTATACTTTATATATTTTTTTAGAATAAATTTTTGTACAAATAAATTTTGTACAAGCGCACCCCATAGAAAACATAACCGCAAACGCTCATGTGCTAAAATGTGAAAAAAACAACACTTTACACACTGCAGATGATTAAAAATTCAATTTTTATTGCATTTTTTTCATAATATACAGCCAGGACAGGACGTATACATCTAAAAATGATATATTATGAATCTGCTGAGTCTGCCGGAAACAACAATATCTAACATGTCGGTCATTTAACAAAATGTGGCTTCAAAATCGCGTTTAAACATGATGAGTGACAGCGGTAAAAATGAGCTGAGCACACAGCGGTGAAATACAGCATATTAAAAGTTTTAGGAGGGAAATTAACACTTCTCAAATCTCAATCAGAAGCAGACACCACCCCACCCCCTCAGTATAGTCTACAATGTATCAAATTGATTAGACCAGACTAAAAACACCTGTTATGCCGTTTGAAAAACACAGGTCATTTAGGGTTGAGAATCTTTGCACGTACACATTAGTTTTTAATTCGATATCTAATAAACCGTTGCTTATAATATTCTGCAGTAAAGAGTTTCTTTATCTCTAGATTTTTTAGTATTTTTTTAAGCATTTTCTATACTTTTTTCAAAATTTCTTTTTTTTGTGAACTCGAACCGAACACATCCAAAAAGTTCAAAGTTTGCGAACTTTCGAACGACCAAAGTTCGGTTCGAACTCCAAACTGATCGAACCGAACAGCTCATCCCTAATCTTGATCTTCAGTTAACAATACCCCTGACTCAGATTTTAGTGAACCTACATTTTCACTCAGGTTTTTTTAGAATTTATGTACCTAAAGAATCTTTTAGGAGTTGGTATTGCGCTCTTTGTCTATTTCTTTTTCATTTTCTAGTTTAGCCCATCTAATTGCTTTTTTACATGCTTTATTGGCTGCCCTATATGCTTTATGGGATGCCTCAGATTTAAAAGCTTTAAATGCCTTCTTTTTATTTTTCATTTCCTTTGTTACCTTCCTACTAAGACACATTGGTTTCAGTCTGTTTCTTTTATATTTATTAACCAGTGTAATATATTGAGACGTGTACTAGGCTTGTGCACCGATTTTTTTTTCGGTTCGATTCGGTTCGATTCGTTCGGATGTTTAAAATTTTCGATTCGGCTCGTTTCGACCGATTTCTGTTTCGATTCGGTTCGGTTCGGCTCGTTTTTCGTGTACATTTTTTATCGGAATATCGACCACTTTTCGTGTTTTCGGGTCACTTTGCTAGTTTTTTGTATCGACTTTTCGGGATTTCGGAAATTTTCGTTATTTTCGGAACATCTGTTCTCCTCGTTTCAAAGTGTCTAACTCTATTCGTTTTGACGTTAACTACTATGGTTTACTTTTTTT
Organism: Leptobrachium leishanense; assembly: GCA_009667805.1. Classification (NCBI taxonomy): domain Eukaryota; kingdom Metazoa; phylum Chordata; class Amphibia; order Anura; family Megophryidae; genus Leptobrachium; species Leptobrachium leishanense. Next base: position 46,436,116 of record CM019072.1, read on the forward strand.
ATACTTTATATATTTTTTTAGAATAAATTTTTGGTTTGTTTTTCGGATCCAATAATTCATTCTGTCAATACGATAATTCTGGCGATTCTATCGTGTTTTTTTTTTATTAAATAAAGATCCTTTTTTTCTTATGAATATACATTTCACAACTTTATTTACTCATATTAAAATGGAATGAAAGCCAAGGAACAAAAAAAATGAACAAAACGATTTAAAAAACGCTAAACTGACCCGAATGGTCTGACTTTAAAAATAAAAACCAGAACAAAAGGTTTTAAAACGGAAAAATAGTTGATCAAAATGATCTGAAACGAAAAAAAAACAACAAATAAAATGATTTAAAACAGACAAAAAAAAAATTAACCCTTTCACTGCTGAGGCATTTCACGGATTCCCTTCACGCCTGTGTGCGGTCTGCTGCTGAGCTAATTTTTAACAGTTTCGCTCCTCTTGTTTAAACGCGTTTTGAAGCCTTATTTTATAATATGACCCAGACATGTTATATATCGTTCTTTCCGGCAGACTCAGCAGATGATTCATAATATATCATTATCATATGTATGCGTCATGTCCTGTCTGTATATTATAACAAAAAATGCAATAAAATTAGAATTTTCAATGTTTGTTTTACAAGGTGTAAAGTGTATTTTTTCACATTTTAACATGCGAGTGTTTGCGGTTATATTTTATGAGTTGCGTTTGTTAAAAAAAATTGAAATGGGGACTTGTTATATTTTTTTGGGTGAAAATTACACTATTTTTAACAAACGCACCCCATACAAAAATCCTTAGTGCAGCATCATTGTTCACATTATAATTGAAATGGCAACAATATTGCTGCATTAACAAAACAAAACAAAAAACCTGTTTATTTTTTTTTATATTTTATTATATTTAAATTTTTTATAATTTTTAACATTGTCATGTTTGGTATCGTTGGAAAGGCCATGCTCTGGTCGATCCAAAGATACCAAATATTAACCTAGGCTGCCGGGGATCGGGCGATAGGGGGTTCGTTGGAACTCGCCAATCTCCAGCATTGGTCGCAGTTAGGGGTTAACTCTAGGGATGTGCGTTTTGGGTTTCGGAATATCGGAATTTTCACGAAATTTCCCGATTCGGGTCTTTCGATGCGGCCGAAAATCCGAAATCTTTTAGATCCGAAAAAGTCGAATCCGAACTGTTTTCCGAGCCGAATCGAATATTTTTCGGAATTTCGAATGGACTTGAAATGTGTCAAATCGAAATCTATTGCTTTGAAACGAGAACAGACTTTCCGAAAAAACGAAAAAAAATTTACCAAATCGAAAATTTTTCGGAATTTTCGAATGGACTTGAAATGTGTCAAATCGAAATTTATTTTCCCTCTATTCATGATTTCAGTTCCATTCGGGATTTCGGTTCCATTTCGGTAAGTCTGGACATCGTATATTTAACTAGTATCGGTTATATCGCTGAATCTGTAAATTTTTTTATTGTTTCCAATGATCCGATAAGAATTTTCGTATTTGGGTCAGATCCGATTCGTCCGCGGGTCGCGCATGCGCGCGCGCGCGAATGTCGTAACTTTATTGAGCCAGTTTTATTGACAACTTTTTGAACAAAATATTGTTTTTATTATTCATCATGATGGCCGCTGTAAGAGAGGAGTGCTGTACAAGCACCTCGTCATCATCTCATGATGAACCACCGGCACCCAGGAAGAAACGGGCTCAAAATATGGCGTTTGAGGAGATGTTGGAGCTGGTACGCATCTTTGATAGCAAAGATTATGATTGCAGTAGGGGACCTTACCGCAGGAAGAATAACGCCAGGAAGGATCGTATCTTAGACAAGCTACGCACCACCATTTTGGAGTTGTTTGGGAAGGACCGGACGAAGGACCAGCTCAGGAAACGCTGGTCTGATTTGAAAGTACGTGAGCAGGAGCAGCTGAGACGCATCCGCCGCGTCATAGCGAAACGTAAGTGTCATGTTATATTGTAAAGCGCTGCGCAAACTGTTGGCGCTATATAAATCCTGTATAATAATAATAATGTGCTTGCATGTGCTAATGTGCACAGAAATATGTTGATTTATCTAGTCCTTTTTTCATGCAATGTGATTGTGTATAGATTTGCGTTTTCACGACTCGTCATACATGCATTTTTGCCATAGCTCTTCTTTTCTGTGATTTTACGTATTCGTGAAAATTGTGATATTTGATGTATATAGATGAAATTACAATGCTGGATTTCTTTTGGCACTGTGTGTACTGTAGTGTGCTGGGGGGGGGGTTGTTGTGATTGAGTGATGCATACGAGATGACCCGCAGCTTGCCCAATATTGACTCCCACCTGCGCATCAATAAAAATCTCTGCGTCTCTGCTAAGTGATAGGATGGGACATGTAGTTCTTCTGAAAGTGCATCCAAACAGAGCTGCCTTCAATACATCCTCAGCAGCTGCTGCAGCAGTGTCATTGAATGCTTTAGATGCAAATTTCAAAACAAAATGGTGGATTTCTGTTGTTGTTTCTGCAATATCCAGTTTTATTATTAGCAGAAACTGAAAGTGAAACTGAGGCTGAGGCCTTTTATAAAATAACTAAAAGCCGTCGGCACAATGCGCTTTGTACGCACACAACACAAATAATAGTTTTTATTGAATAAACGTAATGTTTACTTCTGAAAAAAATATATAATTGAACGGTAATATATGTCTGTGCAGAGGAAATAAATAAATATTTTGTGACTTTAGACCTATGAGATGGGAGTAGTGGGGGGTCAAGCTGGTAGTGGGGTAGTGGAGGGGTGTCGCAATACTTTCGGCAATATATTGTATAGATATACAATTTTTTCCAGTCTGCATTATTTACGTGTTATATTTTTTGGATTTGGCAGAAGACAGGAAGAAGAAGGCACAGGCCGCAGAATCTGCCCCAGCGGGCACCAGTGCCCCGGAGGAGGAGCTGGTATATACTGTTTTATTTAGCAACGACTTTTGGTCAAAAACAGAAACATTTTTTGTTTACTGTAATTTAATTTAATTTTTTTATGTATAGCACAAGAGGAGCAGGAGGAGGAAGAGGAGGACCAGGAGGAGGACGAAGGAGAGAGGCAGCCGGTGCAGCAGGAGGCCGCCAGTCCAGGTTTTTTTTTTTTTACTGTTGTATTTTGCATCGACTTTTGTTCAAAAATAAATCAGTTTTGTTGTTTACTGTATTTTTTATTTCTTTAATTTCTTACATATAGCACTGGATATGCAGACGGTGGTGGTGGGGGAGGAGTCGGAGCCTCAGGAGGCCGCCAGCTCTGGTATATACTACTGTTATATTTTTTCAAGACTTTCAGTCAAAAACAGAAACCTGCTTTACTTACTGTATTTTCCTTCTTTCATTTATTGGATATATAGAAGAAGCCAGACCGAGCAATCGGGAGGCAATTGGCGAACTAAGGCTGGCTGTCAGAACACTCGATGCCATCCAGGAACTGCTGCAAGAACTCCGGGAGCACCTGAACAACACCGCGGACATCCTGGAGCGGCAGTAAGACAGAGACAATACTCAATACGGATGTGCCTCAGCTGCTCCTGCTCGCCTGCTTTGAGGTCGGACCAGAGTTTTCTGATCTGGTCCTTCGTCCCGTCTTTCCCAAACACCTCCAGGATGGTGGTGCGCGTAACTTGTCAATGATACGATCCTTTCTAAAATTATTCTTCCTGCCGTAAGGGCCCTTACTGCAGTCATAATCTTTGTAATCAAAGATGCGGACCAGCTCCAACATCTCCTCAAATGCCAGTAATTCTAAAAGTGAACCAATACTCTGAACAAGATGTTCGCCTGGCTTGGAAGATGGCCGCCATTGTATGTTTGTTTGTGTTGTTTGTGCCCCTGTTGGGCAGTTTGCCATCCTTGGCATGTTCCCTTCCCTTCCCTATGTTGTAAATAAATTTTCTATTTTTTCTATATTTTCCTGTTTGTGTGCGTTGCTTTACGTTAATAAGTTAATTATGTATTGCTTGGTTTCCACACTGTTAACCACTTCGATGCGGAGGACGCGCTCAGCGCGTCCTCCGCATGGCTGCTGGTATGCGGAGGACGCGCTGAGTGCATCCTCCCTTTGGGGTCAGCGTTCGGCCGGGTTCCGGCCGATCGCTGGCCCCCCCGGTGCGGGCTGACATCCTCGATGTCAGCCCAGTATCCGGAACCGCCGCCGGTGAAATTAGGTGTCATCGCGACAGCGCGATGACACCTAATTCAGGCGCCCCCCCCCCCGCATGTGCGGAGGAGGCGCCTGAAAGGGAGGGGGGGAGGTCCTTCGGACCTCTCTCCCTCCCGATCGGCGGCGTTGCGGGGGTTAACCCAGGCACCATTTGGAAGGGCACAGCCTGCCCTTCCAAATGGTGCCTGGCATTAACCCCTGGGGAGCTGGATCGCGAATCGGCGCTGAAAAGTGCCGGTTCGTGATCCTTTCCCGGAGCTGGCCGACATCTTGGATGTCGGCCAAGCCTCCGGGAAGTCCCCCTGAGGACTGGTGTCATCGTGCATAGCACGATGACGCCAGTCCTAGAGTTAACCCCTAACTGCCACCAACGGTGGAGATAGGGAGTTCATTGGAACTCCCTATCTCCCGATCCGTGGCAGCTAGGGGTTAAAGTTTGGTATGGTTGGATCGGCCAGAGCATGGCCGTTCCAACAATACCAAACACTACAGTCAAAAAAGTTTTTTTTTTTTTTTTTTTTTTTTTATTGAAATTTTAGAAAATTACAATGAAAAGAAGATCACGAAATCAAACTAGGTATGGCCATACTGTGCCAGCAATAACAATAACAAAAGAACTGGTAATAAGGCCGAAGGTAATTTGCGATGGGCAAGTGACAACAGCGCGGAGTTAGACTTAAGGCGTAAAATAAAACAAAGCATAAAAATAGTCCAACAAAGCATGGAAAGCGCAAAAAGAGGCCCTTGTGGTATATACGAAAAAACGATGCCAAGAGTCCAGAACAGTCGTTAGTCCAGAATAAACAGCGTGGGGGGGGAGAAAAGAGTTCAACCGGGTTGCACCTCTGGGAAATCCAGCGGGAGACCTGCCGCTTTAAGGTCGGCCCAAGCCGTCGCCGGATCCGTGAGCGTGTACGGGACGTTAGCAAAAGTCACAACAAGGGAGCCAGCCAGGCCCCATCTATATCGGATTCCCTTCCTGCGGAGAGCAGCAGTCACGTCTCTAAAACGCCTACGGGCCATTAAGGTTAAGAATGGGAGGTCGTGGTATAAGGCAAGTGTAGAGCCTTCAAACTGTACAGGGTCCCGGGCACCAGGGGTGGTCATAAGCTTCACCTTCAGGGACACATCTCGGAAAGACACTACAACATCCTTAGGCGTACCCTTACCAGCCGTCGTCGGACGCCGGATCCGAAACACCGAACCCACCACCTCCGGTGTGTCGGGGGACAGTCCAGCAACTTGTAGTACCAAGCGGGTCACATAAGGTTGTAAGTCCTCAGCTGGCACTGAATCCGGAATGCCCCTGACCCTAATATTCCTGCGCCGGTGTCTGGACTCCAACGTCTCCACCGAGCGGGACAAAATCTCAACCTGAGATCGAAGAGCATCCAACTGACCGTGGAGGAGTGTTTGGTCTGCAACTACTTCTGCGGCCGTCGCTTTCACCTCTGCCACCTGTGCGCGTATCTCTCCCACCTCCACTCGAACCGCCGCTACCTCAGGTCTCCACATGTCCCTGATGTCTTCCATTAATCTGCGAAGGTCACCCTTCGTGGAGGGAAGATGGTCATCTCCTCCCAGGGAGGGAATCACAGGCAAGCCCTTTTCCTGACCATACGACCCGGCCTGATCCTCTGGCACACTGGGTTTCGGCGTTGATCCCTGTCGCTGACCTGACGTCCCGCTACCGTCTGCGGAGAGTTGTTGGTCCTCATCAGAATCCCCCTCCGAAGACCCCCGAGTGGGCGCTTGGGCCGTCTCAGAAGCCGCTGACGCAGCTTTACGCTTTTTCTGCGCCCTTTTTTTTGCGGCAGCCGAAAGGGGTCGCATACCCTGAGATTGTGATGGGGGAGTAATCCACGACACTCCAGAGTCACCTCCGCGTGGCCAAGAGCAATCCTCGTCAGCAGACGATCCATATCCCGGAGGGAGAGAGGAAGAAGCCATGGCACCTATGTTCAGCAACCCACCTGACAAGGAATCTCGGATGTCCCGCTGTCGAGGACCCCTCTTCTGAGTTGGACGTGTGGGCATTCTCAATCGTCGCCAGGTATGGGGAAGCAGGGCTTAAGGAAACTCCGTTGGGGCGCCCGAGGACATCCAAAATGGCCGCAAGTGCTAGGCCCAAATCTCCCCCTGACCAGAAAAAACAGCCGTGCGGCGCTCCAATTGTGGAGAAACGATAACCCCGGGTCCAGGTCGGGTCCCTGATGGCAACCAGGTGCAGTAATTGGGCAAACGAGCAGTAAGTTCAGCTGTACAGCCGAGTCTGCAGCGGAGCTGCCTGAAAACGTGTCCGCTCGTTGCCGCGGTTAGCTCCGCCCCTCAAAAAAGTTTTTTAAAAAAAATAAAAATTAAAAAATAAAAATATATTTAAAAAAAAAATTATAAAAATTAAATAAACATTTTTTTTTTTTTTTTTTTGGTTCGTTAATGCAGCAATATTGTTCCCATTTCAATTATAATGTGAACAATGATGCTGCACTAACGAGGTGGTGGGGCAATATCCACGAGGAGCTGGGGCATGTCCACGAGGAGCTGGGCCATGTCCACGAGGAGCTGGGGCAAGTCCACGAGGAGCTGGGGCACATCCACGAGGTGCTGGGGCACATCCACGAGGAGCTGGGGCATATCCACGAGGAGCTGGGGCATGTCCACGAGGAGCTGGGGCACATCCACGAGGAGCTGGGGCATATCCACGAGGAGCTGGGGCATGTCCACGAGGTGCTGGGGCATGTCCACGAGGAGCTGGGGCATATCCACGAGGTGCTGGGGCAATATCCACGAGGAGCTGGGGCATGTCCACGAGGAGCTGGGGCATATCCACGAGGAGCTGGGGCATGTCCACGAGGAGCTGGGGCATGTCCACGAGGTGCTGGGGCATGTCCACGAGGTGCTGGGGCATGTCCACGAGGAGCTGTGGCATATCCACGAGGAGCTGGGGCATGTCCACGAGGAGCTGGGGCATATCCACGAGGAGCTGGGGCATGTCCACGAGGAGCTGGGGCATGTCCACGAGGTGCTCGGGCATGTCCACGAGGAGCTGGGGCATATCCATGAGGTGCTGGGGCAATATCCACGAGGAGCTGGGGCATGTTCACGAGGAACTGGGGAATATCCACGAGGAGCTGGGGCATATCCACAAGGAGCTGGGACATGTCCACGAGGAGCTGGGGAATGTCCACGAGGTGCTGGGGCATGTCCACGAGGAGCTGGGGCATATCCATGAGGTGCTGGGGCATATCCATGAGGATCTGGGGCATATCCATGAGGATGTCGGATGTCGGCCAAGCTTCCGGGAACTCCCCCTGAGGACTGGCGTCATCGTGCATAGCACGATGACGCCAGTCCTAGAGTTAACCCCTAGTTGCCACCAATGGTGGAGATAGGGGGTTCCAATGAACCCCCTATCTCCCGATCCGTGGCAGCTAGGGGTTAAAGTTTGGTATTGTTGGATCGGCCAGAGCATGGCCGTTCCAACGATACCAAACACGAATGTGAAAAAGGTTTGTAAAAAAATTAAAAATAAAAAAATATTTAAAAAAATTTATAAAAAAAAAATAAACCATTTTTTTCTTTTTTTTGGTTTGTTAATGCAGCAATATTGTTCCCATTTCAATTATAATGTGAACAATGATGCTGCACTAACGATTTTTGTATGCGGTGCGTTTGTTAAAAATTTTGTAATTTTCCCCAAAAAAAAATGTAACGAGACCCCATCTCTAATTTTTTTAACAAGCGCACCCCATACAAAATATAATCGCAATTGCTCGCATGTTAAAATGTGAAAAAAAACACTTTACACGTAAATTATTGAAAAATCATATTTTATTGCATTTTTTGTTATAATATACAGACAGGACATGACGTATACATATAATAATGACATATTATGAATCTACCGAGTCTGACGGAAAGAACAATATATAATATGTCTGGGTCATATACTAAAATAAGCCTTCAAAACGCGTTTAAACATGATGAGCAAAATCGGTAAAAATGAGCTCAGCACAGAGGTGTGAAAAGCCTCAGCAGCGAAAGGGTTAATTAAAAAAACACGATTGAATCGCCAGAATTATCGTATCGACAGAATGAATTATCGGATCCGAAAAACAAACCAAAAATTTATTATAAAAAATATATAAAGTAGTATTAAAAAAGTAAACCATAGTAGTTTTCATCAAAACGAATAGAGTTAGAAAGCTTTGAAACGAGAACAGACGTTCCGAAAAAACGAAAAGTTCCGAAAAACTAAAAATGGGCGATATGCCGAAAACCATGTACAATTCCGAAAAACGAAAAGTTCCGAAAAACGAAAAATGGGCGATATGCCGAAAACCATGTACAATTCCGAAAAACGAAAAATTCCGAAAAACGAAAAATGGGCGATATGCCAAAAACCATGTACAATTCCAAAAAATGAAAATTTCCGAATTAACGAAAAGTCGATACAGAAACCTAGTAAAGTGACCCGAAAATATGAAAAATGGTCGATATTCCGAAAAATAAATGTACCCGAAAACCGAATCGAGCCGAACCGAATCGAAACAGAAAGCAGTCGAAACGAGCCGAATCGAAAAGTTTAAAAATTCGAAAAATCGAATCAAATCAAATCGAAAAAAAAATCGGTGCACATCCCTAGTTAACTCCAGAACTGACGTCATTGTGACGAGGTCTTGGGACTGTCGGCAGCTGCCGTTCCCCCACGCTGTTGTCTTCCTGCAAAGACGTGACCATGTTGGCGGGCAGCGTCTTAGCGGGCAGCGGTGGGAGAGAGAGAGCTCATAGCTGGGAGGAGGTGTTGCGTGAAGCTGCATACAGGGACAAATAAACTAGACCTGAGCCGCACTGAGGATCTTTGGGTTGTGTCGGAGAAGACTTCACGCAGTGCTGCCATCAATATTTTTTGATAAATTCTTGGTTATACAATGAATGTGACTGTGGACAAAAATCCGTGTTGTTGTGACATCGCCTAAGCTTAACAAAACCATGCCACGTCGGTAATCAAATCTCAAGGCAGTACAACAAGGTTGTGTTAGTGTGTGACATTTTTTGGCCAGGCAGGCAGTGTAGAATGTGCACAGTCACATTCATGGCCACAAATATGTTGACAAATTTATGACAAAGGGTCCATAGAAATGTCAATAAATTTATGTACATATAATTTTAACAGTGTGGAAAAGAAACCAAGCAATACATATTAACTTATTAAGTAAGGAAAAGCAACGCACACGAACAGGAAAATATAGAAAAAATATAACATTTATTTACAACATGCCACATGGCATTGGCAAACTGCCCAACAGGGGCACAAACATAGGGGAGGAGGAGGCTGGTCTCTCTCTACTGCCGCTCCAGGATTTCAACGGCGTTGTTAATATGCTGCCTGAATTCCTGGAGCAACTCCTGGATGGCTTCGAAGTTGGCGCCAGCCAGGCGTAGCTCGCCGATCGCCATCCTGACGCTGGACCTGTCAGTGTCCGGTCTGGTTTCTCCTTCTATATCCAATAAATGAAAGAAGGAAAATACAGTAAGTAAAGCAGGTTTCTATTTTTGACTGAAAGTCTTGAAAAAATATAACAGTAGTATATACCAGTGCTGGCGGCCTCCTGAGGCTCTGACTCCTCCGACTCCTCCTCCTCCACCACCACCATCAGCATCTCTTCCGGTGCTATATCTAAGAAATTAAAGAAATAAAAAATACAGTAAACAAGAAAACTGATTTATTTTTGAACAAAAGTCGATGCAAAATACAACAGTAAAAAAAAAAACTGGACTCGCGGCCTCCTGCTGCGGCTCCGGCTCCCTCTCTCCATCATCGCCCTGCTCCTCCTCTTCCTCCTCCTGCTCCTCTTGTGCTAGATATAAAAAAATTAAATGAAAATACAGTAAACAAAAAATGTTTCTGTTTTTGACCAAAAGTCGTTGCAAAATAAAACAGTATATACCAGCGCTGGTGGTCGCCCGTGGCTCCCCCTCCTCCTCCACTGGGGCACTGGTGCCCGCTGGGGCAGATGCTGCCTTTGCCTTCCTGTCTTCTGCCAAATCCAAAAAATAACACGTAAATAATGCAGACTGGAAAAAATGGTATATCTATACACTATATTGCCGAAAGTATTGCGACACCCCTCCACTACCCACTAGCACTACCAGCTTGACCCACCACTACTCCCATCTCATAGTTCTAAAGTTACAAAATATTTATTTATTTCCCCTGCACATAGACATATTCAATTATATATTTTTTTCAGAAGTAAACATTACGTTTATTCAATAAAAACTATTATTTGTGTTGTGTGCATACAAAACGCATTGTGCTGACTGCTTTTAGCTATTTTATAGATGGCCTCAGCCTCAGCTTCTGCGAATAAAACTGTGGATATTGCAGAAACAACAGAAATCCGCCATTTTGTTTTGAAATTTGCATCTAAAGCGTTCAATGACACTGCTGCAGCAAACTGAATTGCTGCGCTTCAACAATTCAGCAGCTGCTGAGGACGTATTGAACGCGGCTCTGTTTGGATGCACTTTCAGAAGAACTACATGTCCCATCCTACCACTTAGCAGAGACGCAGAGATTTTTGTTGATGCGCAGGTGGGAGCCAATATTGGGCAAGCTGCGGGTCATCTCGTATGCATCACTCAGTCACAACAACCCCGCCCCCAGCACACTACAGTACACAGTGCCAAAAGAAATCCAGCATTGTAATTTCATCTACATACATCAAATATCACAATTTTCACGAATACGTAAAATCACAAAAAAGAAGAGCTATGGCAAAAATGCATGTATCACGAGTCGTGAAAACGCAAAGCTATACACAATCACATTGCATGAAAAGGATAAATCAACGTATTTCTGTGCACATTAGCACATGCAAGCACATTATTATTATTATACAGGATTTATATAGCGCCAACAGTTTGCGCAGCGCTTTACAATATAACATGACACTTACGTTTGGCTATGACGCGATGGATGTGCCTCAGTTGCTCCTGCTTGCGTGCCTTCAGATCGGACCAGCGTTTTCGGAGCTGGTCCTTTGTCCAGTCTTTCCCAAACAACTCCAGGATGGTGGTTCGGAGCTTGTCAAGGATACGGTCCTTGCGCGCGTTATTCTTTCTGCCATAAGGGCCCTTACGGCAGTCGTAATCTTTTTTGTCAAAGATGCGGACCAGCTCCAACATCTCCTCAAATTCCATGTTGCTGGCCCGCTTCTTCCTGGGTGGTGTCTCTGCGGTGGAAGCAGATGAGGACGAGGAGGTGTCCAAATGGGACTCTCTGTCTCGTCTTTCAGCCATGTTAAATTATAAATAATTTCAATTTTTTTGGCCTGTCAAAAATTTGTCAAAACTGGCTCAATAAAGTTACGACATCCACGAGCGCGCATGCGCGACCCGCGGATGAATCGGATCCGACCTGATTAAGACAGAATTATCGTATCGTCAGAATTATCGGATCATTGGAAACAAGAAATAAGTGATACGCATTTACAAATACAAAATTTACAGAATCAGCGATATAACCGATAATAGTTAAATATACGATGTCCAGAATTACCGAAATGGAACCGAAATCACGAATGGAACCGAAATCATGAATAGAGCAAAAATAAATTTCGATTTGACACATTTCAAGTCCATTCGAAAACTCTGAAAATTTTTCGTTTCGGCTCGGAAAACTTTTCGGATCTGTCGGTTTTCGGGTCAGATCCGATTCGGAAAATTGGCCGAATCCGAAGACACGAATCGGGAAATTTCGTGAAAATTCCGAAATTCCGACACCCGAAACGCACATCCCTAACGTGTACTTTTCTAGTGTTAGTTTAAAGATAGTCCACTTATCCTCTGTGTTTTTCCCATGAAAGAGTCTCTGCATATAGGAAATTTATAGGAAAACGATGAAGTGTCAGATACAGGTGCCAGCATATGATTAGATGCATTAAATATAAATCATCTTTGCTTGCAGGCTTTTTAAAGATGTCAAGCACAGCTATAAGAGATCTGCAGATTAACACCTGAATGTAGTGTGACTATATTGGCCACGTTGAACTGGGACACACATAGTTGAATCATGCTGATGTGAAGTGCATCGTATATGACACCTTGCAGCGTGTCACACCAATGCGCTGCAGTTGAGTATACAAGAGGCAATAAGGCCAGGTCACCGCTGTTTGCTTTTGGAATTCGTGCCTGCTGTGTTTGGATTATACATACTGCAGGGCAGCATTTAACGTGAACTGCGCATCATCCGAATTAAAGCCATAATCTGTGATATATTCAATATTGATTATGTACTGTGCTATTCTTGGCGAGACCCACATGCAATTACGTTAAACTAGTAAAATCACAATTAATTGTAAACGCACCATATGCATTACTAGTTTTTTGTTTTAGATTAGAATCTACATGCTGTTTGTTTCCAATGTTTTCCAACATGCTTTCCAGTGATGAGGAACTTGACTAGGTTTCATATTTCAAGACATTGTATGCATCACTATTGTTCACCTTTAGATATGAAGTGATTGGGACGTCTCACTGACTGCGACATGGCACACCATCAGTGAGATGTGTGCTATTGGCACAGATATGGTACACAGCCACAGACAGGCCATGCCATCAGCTCGATCAAGAGTCAACAGCAATGATTTGGCCCTGCACAGCTGTCCATTAGACCATTGTGTACGGCTCTACTGATATCTACTAACAATAGGTGCATTCCCCCCTCCATGACAGAAATGCACATTTAACCCTGTATACCCTGAACTGAATTAAACAATACATATGTGTCACGGAACGCTCGCCGTGGCGAAGGAAACGCAGGCTTAAGCAAATCAATATCTGTCTACCCTAGACTCAAAATAATGACTACGCGGCCCCCATTCCCCCCACGCACGCTTGCCTAGCTGTCATGGCAACGCCTTTGCTCCAGAAGGGCACGCCACTTGATGAAATGATCACAGTGTTGCAATGCAGTATCTGTCTACACTCGACCCGGAATACCGAATACGTTGTCCACAATCCCTGTACCCACTTTCCTTATACTATTCTTCTCACTACCACCACAGACCAGGACTTTTTCCCAGGATGAAAAAAAGCCTGATTAGGCTAAAGCCTGACAACAGTAAATTTTATTAAAGTATTTATAACACTGATACAAGAAATAATTAAAATAAGTGACACATGTATAATGATGACTGCCTGTAGTTATTGGGGTGCGATGTTCACCAATTCAATTTCCCAATTAGGGAGGGATAAAACAAGGCATAAGATATACTGTAGGCTTCTTATAATGGTTTAGTGCATAAACAACAAGGTATAAACCAGTTGAAATTCCCGTATTAGGTAACGATAAATTATGCCGGTTCAAGGATTGTTTATACCTGCGAACAATGAATACTAATGTATCCTTTACTAGGTGTACAAAATAGGTAGGATAAACATATCTTACTGCAGTTGGACAAAATATCCTTTACTATAGATCAACTATCTGTATAAATAAGGATTACTGAGGCTAGATGAGATGCCTATTGGATGTATAGAGTAGAATAAATATGATCTTTTAAATGGAGGAAGCAATGTTCGAAAAAAGTTTCCGATATTAATACAAGTTTATCCGATATTATTAATGATCGACATAGATGTCAACATATGTAAATTAGGTATATTAGATGCATACAAAGAAGTTTTTAAGAATTGATGCTATCGTGCGCCGACGGAAAACTACACAAATATATTAGCACAATGGCTATGGAATGTTAGTTATATTCTGTCAGTCGCTATATAGTGCAGGATACCAATATCAGTTGTATACTTTATCAGATAGTGATATTAGGAGGCTATAGATAGATCAAAGGATAAAGAAGCGATTGAAAAAACCTATGTTAAAGCAATTAGCTAGTCTATACCTCGGTGGTTCGTGCCACCTACTTAACACCAGAGATCTATTAGAAGACAAGGCAACAAACCGGATCATAAGAGGAGCCGTCAGGCAGTCAGTAACCAACCAAAAACAATTAATCTGTTAAAAGCATTAGACTCGACGCGTTTCACCACCAAAGTGTCTTCATCAGGATGTTTTGTCCTACTGCAGGAAGAAATGTTTATCCTACCTATTTTGTACAGATATGGTACACAGCCACAGACAGGCCATGCTATCAGCTCGATCAAGAGTCAACAGCAATGATTTGGCCCTGCACAGCTGTCCATTAGACCATTGTGTACGGCCCTACTGATATCTACTAACAATAGGTGCATTCCCCCCTCCATGACAAATTGTTGTTTATGCACTAAACCATTATAAGAAGCCTATATCTTACGCCTTGTTTTATCTCTCCCTAATTGGGAAATTGAATTGGTGAACATCGCACCCCAATAACTACAGGCAGTCCTCATTATACATGTGTCACTTATTTTAATTATTTCTTGTATCAGTGTTATAAATACTTTAATAAAATTTACTGTTGTCAGGCTTTAGCCTAATCAGGCTTTTTTTCTTCCTTCTCTATGTACAGGGTTTACCCCCTAGGGTTATGTCCCTTCTCTGACAAAATATTACAATACTGCATCTTGGTAGGTGGCCCATCTAGCACCTCCTTCTTCTTTTTTCAAATATACTTTTTCCCAGGATGCCTAATACCTGAATCAGAGCTGGTCTGAGACTCTGATTATGCACCCCACAATAGGAGAACAGTACAGCACCTGTACCCCACCACAGCTCACTATTTGGTAGAGATTTGCCTTTGTTTAAGTTCGAGTTTATGACAATCCAGTCCTTCAGTTAGCGTGGATCGAATATCAGGCAGAAGCAGATCTTAAAAAGTTTTAGATTATATTATGATATAAAAAATTATATATATCACCGTGCATTTGGGTTACAGAAAAATAGATATGATAATCAATAATTACGCACATAAAGCAGCAAAAATTAAAGAGAGACAACAGCAGATCCTAGTTACAATATGCGCTGGAAGATCAGCTGCTAGGGAGGTTCTAGTAGGAGATGGCAATATTTCTTCAATTTTTTCAATTGACCCCCAAGAAATAGCGACGAGCCCACTCTTAACTCAGAATATATATAGGGCTGCCCTGTTCCTCTTAGGAAAGCCACTAGCTGGTACATCCTGCTCACTACATTTCCCAGAATTCTCCCTCTTGCTAACTTGTGGGCATGCTCAGTTCACCATTTATTTAATTTTAATGCACAGTTGTAATATCCATCATCCCAAAATCATCTCTGCGGTCAAAGGCTGTGTCCGCTTCTTTGATCTACGTGATCACTTGCAAGATGCTGCTGCTGAGTCTGCAAAGGAGCTCCAAGGTGTGAACTGCTTGTGGACTCATGCAGGGATGGGACAAGGGACTTTCCGTTGGAGCAAATGGGTAATGTCCACTCTGATCATGCAGATTAAACATAACCCATTTAGCAACAGCCTGTGATATCCCTTCACCAGGGCTTAGTGGCCAGCACAGAGACACAGATCATTAATATTTTAATTACTTTTCTAGAACACAGTAGAAACTGAGGCTATTACTAGTCAGCTGTGCTATCTGGCCACTGGTATATATATATATATATATATATATAATATATATATATATAGATAGATAGATAGATAGATAGATAGAGATAGATATATAGATCTATAGATACTAGGGATGTGCATTTTTATTCGGTCCGATTCATTTTTTTCAGGAATCGGACTGATTCGGTGCTTCGGATTTGGCCGATATTCCGAATTGTATCAGCAGCGAAATTCACAGCATCCGAAATTTTTGCCGATACAAAACAAAATAATTTTGTTATTTCGTATAAACGTGAAATTTGTAAAATCGCAAATCATTTTCCTTCCATTCGTGATTTTGGTTCCATTTTTGGTAATTTCGAACATTGTATTTTCCAGTTCCAAAAAGGCCATGCTCTGGCCGATCCAATGATACCAAACATTAACCCCTAGCTGCTCAGGCCTTTCAAATGACACCCTACATGACCCCCTAGCTGCCACCTTTCGGAAGATAGGGGGTTCAGTGGTGGCCACATGGTCCATTTTTGCAGCTGACGTTGTTTTTGGCGTATGTAGATGGGAGATGGGAAACCATTTTGTCCGTCGGAGGTGCTGGACGCACGTTCTGACGGAGGGCACAGTGGTGGCCACATGGTCCATTTTTGCGGCTGACGTTGTTTTTGGCGGATGTAGATGGGAGATGGGAAACCATTTTGTCCGTCGGAGGTGCTGGACGCATAGGTGCGGTCCGTCTGGCTTCATTCCATCGCTCACGCGCAGGGCTGTGCAGGCATTGCAGACGTGGCGCGCTCCGCTCATCTGTTCTGGCGGTTTTGCGTTCTTGCCTGGCCTGCGTCCGTTTGCCGTTTCTGGTGTGCGTCTGCACTTCCAGGCGTGCTTCGTGTGTGGGGCTTCATTGGTCAGGATGCTGTGCTGCCGCAGACGTGCAATTGTGCGGCAGCACGGATGTGGTCACTGCGCTCGTCTGACACGAGCCTTACAAGAGGCATCTATACCATTTTTGTCTGGTCTCCCTGGGGCCTTGTCGATGTATCACTCACCTCTGTTAAGGAATGCCGCCGACACATTGACTAAAAGGGCTATGCTTTGTGCTTGTTATATAAAGCAAAACCGTTGGATTTTATTAATTTATTATTTTAAAAATTGTCAACTGCAATTGTTTTGTTAAATATTTTTTTTTGCCTCATTCCTTAAAAAAAAACAAGGAAAAAAAACCTGTTTATTTTTTTTAAAATTTATTTTTTAATATTTTTTTATTTTCATATATATTTTTATTTTTTATTCTTAACTATTAACATGGTCATGTTTGGTATCATTGGAAAGGCCATGCTCTGGCCGATCCAACAACACCAAACATTAACCCCTGCCACGGATCAGAAGATAAGGGGTTCATCCGCAAACTGCGGGGCAGCACCTCTCTGCAGTATAATTAATGCAGCATATGAATCCGCACACTGCTGGGCAACACTGGATGATACTCTTCTCTGCAGTATAATTAATGCAGCATAGTTTTTTCAATTTAACCCTTTCGCTGCTGAGCCATTTCACGGGTGTGTGCTGAGCTCATTTTTCCCGGTTTCACTCATCATGTTTAAACACATTTTGAAGCCTTATTTTATTATATGACCCAGACATATTATATATCGTTCTTTCCAGCAGACTCGGCAGATTCATAATATATCATTATTATATGTATACATCTTGTCCTGTCTGTATATTATAACAAAAAATGCAATAAAATTTAAATTTTCAATAATTTACAAGGTGTAAAGTGTTTTTTTCACATTTTAACATGCGAGCGTTTGCGGTTATATTTTCTATGGGTTGCATTGTTAAAAAAATTAGAAATGGGGGACTTGTTACATTTTTTTGGAGGGAAATTACACGATTTTTAACAAACGCACCCATACAGAAATCGTTAGTGCAGCATCATTGTTAATTGAAATGGGAACAATATTGCGGCATTAGCAAAACAAAACAAAAAAAAAGACCGAAATTTCCGATATCACGAAAAAAAAATCAATACGAAAAAATGAGCCGAAATGAAACGACCCGAAACTAAAATCGGCATAAACGATCCGAAACGGAAATTTTAAAAACCCGAACGAGCCGAACCGAAAGAAAAATAAAATCGGTGCACATCCCTAATAGATACATATCTCTCTCTACCTAATCCGCGACAATATGCATTTGCCACCATTTCAGGAAATCCTTACTTTGACACACACGCATCAATGACAACATTCACTACTATAGCAAAGGCCTCCTGTAAAGAAATGCACATTTAACCCTGTATTGGCTCAACATCTCCGACCTCATATTAAATCACAGTCATATCTACTCTGTTCTTGCATTTCCCCCAGGTAAATGAATTACAACAGAAATCCATCTTTACATTATTGACTCTTTCTGATTATCCTGCAACTGGGCACATTTTAAGGGCTAAATTACAATCTTCACGCAAACGTTAACGCTCACTTGCTGCAATGTTTACCGCATATTACAATCCAAGCGCAAACGGGTTAAGAAACCCGTTTGCGCTTGGTACCTTGCGCTTTTCAGCGCAAGGTTACTGTACCTTGTGCTCCCTATGTTTAACATGGGGAACGCAAAGTGTTAATGAACACTGGATTACAAAGTGACAGCGCTGATTAACGTCCGACTCTGGTTAGCAAAAAGTTAACCACAGCCAGGACTTTGTGTTAACGGATTCCGCTTCTGCAGAATCCGTTAACACCAGCCTCAAAAATTAAAAACAGAAGCGTATACTCACCCTCTGTCCCGTGGCGAGGACCGCAGCTCCAACTGCCTCCTCCGGCCGGCGGGAGAAGGGAAAGACTGGGGGAAAAAGTCCCCCCAGTCTCTCCCTGCGTATCACTACGCCGACCGCCTGTGGGGAACTCAATGGAGTCCTATGGACTCCATCGAGTGGATGCTCACGGCTGCGCTCAGCGCTGCCGCGAGCATCCCTGGCTTTAACGGGCGGTAACCTTGCAGGCAGCAATTTTTGCTCCTGCATTGTAATCCAGCGTTAAAACGCGGACGCAAGGGGGAAAACTGCGGCCACAGTTTTTCCTCCCTTGCTCCCGCGTTTTAACGCTGAGATTGTAATTTAGCCCTAATAGTTTTGCACTACACATCACATGATGCACTATGTAGCGAATGGGTGACACGGCATCATAGGATATGTAGTCAAAACATCTGCATACACTATATGGCTGTACAAATTAAAATACAAATAAATGTATTTAAAGGGAGCGCAGTACATATATTAATATAAAGATAAATATAAAAATAAAGACCGACTGAAGAGGCTTGCAGAACGCAAGTGAAACGCGTTTCGGATTTTTTATGTGTGTAACCTGATTTATTAAAATTTCTTTTTTTCATTTATTTTATTTTTCTTTATTTTCAATATTTTCTGGAGGTATATTCATTCAATTGGAGGAAGGACCCCCTCTGATCAACTAGAGGTCCATATGCTTTATTTACAGAGCCATCATTCCAGAAGGCTCTGAACCACGTGAGTTGATCATTGTTGTTTATATACATCTATTTGCCTATGATAATGCACCATACCGATATGTTTTTTGTTTGAGGTGCATCTCGCCATCATAAGAAAATTTAAGGACATCTATACGTGGGCGAGGTCCCCCTCCAATAAGAGACCTAAAAGCCTATTACACGAGCCATTGGGGGCTCCATCTTTGTGAGTGTGATCATCTTCACTATCCTGCTTGTGATACTCACCATACTGTATTACGCGATAGGACAACGCTATTATATAACCGTTTTTTCTGAATGGGAAGGCCCAATCTTGTTCTGATAATTTCCAAGCTAAGTTTATCTTTATATTTATCTTTATATTAATATATGTACTGCGCTCCCTTTAAATACATTTATTTGTATTTTTTCTTTGAGAATTTTGGAAGGCGAAAGGTATGCCTAAATAGGTGAGCAGCAAAACAGATCACTATTCTTCATATAAACAGATAGCGCCGAGTACTCTGAACGTTTTTTCGTTCAATTTTGGCTGTACAAATTAGCTGAAATAACAATAATCACATTAAATACTCAAAATGAAAGCAATACTCACGCTCGGTGGTTCCTTCCTCTGCTTGTGCTTGGATGCCAGGGAATCCTGACACGCTGGCTGCACTGACCTGTTCCTTCAGCATCTCCTCCCACTGTGTATAGACGTATCAGCGTGGCGGTCCACCACCAGTTCGCCTTGCTTCATGACCTTCCCTGGCCAGCTTTGCCTTCAGCTCCCGCTTGCAATCCTGGTAGCAGTGTTTAATGGACTCCATTGTTCGGTTCATCCCCAGGGCACACACAGCTCCACGGATCTCCCTCCACAGCCTTTGAAGCTGGTGTCCAGAGAGGGATGAATCATCCAGCTGATGTGCCCGTGCCATATATTCCTGTATCAGGACATTCTTTTCCTCTAGAGTGTAACGCACCTCTCGGATCCTTGCACATGAGGCCCTTTGGGACAACTGTGTCCTGGAGTGTGTCTGGCCTCTGACTCCCTGTCCTGTCCCTTGCGCCACTCCTGTCCCTTGGCTGGATGGGCCTGGCCTGGCATCCTCACTCCCCACACACCTCTCCCCCAGTCCGCGGGTGTCCCTCTCAGGACTCAAAGCCCTGTCACCGCTCCTACTCTCTCCACTCCTACTCTCTCCACACTGCTACACTCCACACTCCTATGCTCCACACTCCTACGCTGACCCTCTCCACATCTGCTACCTCCCTCTCCACATCTGCTACCTCCCTCTCCACATCTGCTACCTCCTTGCCCATGTGTTCGGTCATCCTGACTCCCACGCCCTGACACTTCTCGACCACTCCTCACTTCCTGCTGCTCAACACTCCTCCTCCCTCCATCTCTCCTCCCTGCACCCTCCATGACAAACAGTTACAGACAATTACAATGGGGAATACACAGGGTTAGGGTGACAAAATGAATACAAAAGGGGGTGGGTAGTGTTGGGTATTTTCATAGGGAAAACAAAATGGATGCCTATCGCCATTTTGTGTAATTTTGGTATAATCTATATCCATTCATTTATAAAGTTTTTTTTTTCTTGTGTTAAATTTCACCTACTTCCAGACTGAACTTATATATATATTTTTTAAGACAAGTTCAAATTGAGTGTAAACTCATAAGAAGGGAATATAAGAGTTATGTATGTTTTTAAAAGAGAATATAATCGCTAGACATAAAGACGCTATACATAAAGTGTCTCTATATGATAGTCTATACAATATAAGTGCTAAGAGATGTCAAAGACAGATTTATATCTGTTTGCTTTTATGAAGGAGTCTTTGTATTAAAATAATTTTTCTAAGGTGTAAAACATATATGCACAAAATATCTATGCAACAATATATAGCTATGCACAAAATATATTTTTATAATCAATATAGATTCTATATTTAGTAGCACAGTAAAATAATAGTAACTCCACTATATTTTGTAGAGTATAACTATGTTAAAGAATAAAAAGTATTCTGCTATTAAATGTAAGGGAATGTTTTCACTGATTAGAAGTAACGCAGAAAAACCTTGAAATGGCTAGAACTGAGGAGATATTAAATCAAATATGATTAGTACAGACACAAAGTCTGGAAATAAGAGAAGAGTTCTTTGTTTAACTTGATAGGAAGAGATTGACCTATAACCTATAATAAGGAAGATAGAATCAAATCGTGATATTTAATTTTTAAATCAACACTGCCATCTAGTGTTGTATTATGAGTTCTACAGTCTTCGTAGGGTAGTATTGAAAGACAAATATGCTAAGTAGAGACGTACGTAATAAGTGACGTAAATTATCCTATAACTGTGTTATACAGAACGTATAGAGCAGTTCACAGTTCAGACTTCACACTTCACTTGACTTCTCCCTCTCGGAACTTCAAGTCTTCATTCCTCACTCTCATGCATTCACTCTCTCTCTCATTTATCCCATGAGTTATGCTCAAGGAGGAACTCAGACACAAAGAAACTAAGATGAAAAAAATTTATAACATTTTATAACATCTCACATATTCTCACAAACTCTCCAATTAATTAATTATATCCACTGATAACTAAGAAGATCGCAGAAACTCTTTAATCCAGATCTTGGAACAGGTAATGTATGGAAACAAATAGTGGGATTAATGTAAATATATATATATATATTATATATATATATATATATATGTATGGGTGTGTATATTGCAACGGATATAGACTGAGATTTATCTCAGATTATCATTAGATCAGAATCTTTGAAATATTTCTATACCTGCAGTATAGAAATATGATAAGGAGAGTCTGATATATAGGGATATTAATTGTCCTAAAGTATTTGTTGCAATGATATTCATATATATATTGAAATTGGAAGAGCTATTGTGATTGAATTATTAAACAGGGATTATATAATCTACAACATAAAAAGTAAAAGATTAGAAACTTAATTCTCGTTATTAGGGAAGGATTCACTAAATAAGTTTTTCTAAATAGCTTTATCTTTTGTTGAACCAGGTAGCACAGAGATATATATATATATATAAAAATATCTATAGGATTACTAGCTTGTTTTAAATACTGGTATGCTGTAGGGATGTGCATTTCGGGTTTCGGAATTTCAGAATTTTCACGAAATTTCCCGATTCGTGCATTCGAAAACGGAATTTTTGTTCGAGCCGAAACGAAAACTTTTTGGAATTTTCGAATTGGAGTAGAAATGTGTAAAATCGAAATTCATTTTCGTTTAATTCATGATTTCGGCTCCATTCCTGACTTCGGTTCCATTTCAGTAATTTCGGACATCGTATTTATATCGCTGATTCTGTAATTAAATTTTGTATCATTCCCATCTCAATGTATCCTTCCTGGAAAACCAGAGAAATCGCAATGTATCCTTCTTGTAAAACATGAGAATTCTCAATGTATCCTTCACGGGAAACCAGAGAAATCTCAATGTATCCTTCTTGTGAAACATGAGAAATCTCAAATGTATCCTTCCCGGGAAACCAGAGAAATCTCAATGTATCCTTCCTGGAAATCCAGAGAAATCTCAATGTATCCTTCTTGTAAATTATGAGAAATCTCAATGGCAGAATTATCGTATCGGCAGAATTATCATATTGTACAATTATCGTATAATTATCGTATCCGAAAAACCATTTGTTTACGTCAAACCGAATAGATGTCACGGTTCCCGGATGCCACCACGCAGTACTTAACCCCCAACACTCCACAAAACTCAGAAGCTACCAACAGTGTAGCTGTGAATGATCCCTATCTGTCTGGTCCTTAGAATTGGCCAGGTAAACTAGCTAGACAGAAAAGGGTTAACAATACGGAGAGGAGTCAGCCGAGCCAGAATCAGGAATACAGAGTTCAGAATGGTCAAATGGAATAGCCGGGTCGGTATCAGAGCAGTAGCGTAGTACAAGCAAATAGTCTAGGGCAACAGAAGGCAGAAGTCAGAACACAAGCAGAGGTCAGTAACAGGTTAAATCAATTTAGCAGTCAGGTACAAGGAGCTCAGGTATGGATAACCACGATCTGGCAACTTCTGAAACTATACTGAGGGTTTTTAAAGACCTTCACCAGACCACGCCCCCCACTCAAGCCACACCTCATGCAATCACCTCCCTGCCTGTCTCCATTTAAACTGGGCAGTGGTCAGCGAGCAGCATCAGACTTGCTGTCCTCAAGCACACAGGTAGGGCTGGAAGCCCCCAACGTTACAGTACCCCCCTCTCCATGAGCAGACGCCGGATGTTCAAAAGGGGACAAGAAAAATGACAAGAAAAAAGTCAATGGGTCTTGTAGATACGTAGAGCCCTCTCATACACCTCTCGGTCCTCAAGGCATATAATAGCACCGTTAGAGGCTCGGAAACATCCAGCAGGGACAGGACTCGACTCTCGGGCTTGCGGGCCTGAGGTACAGACCTCTTGGGAGCCAAAGCTGGGTCCAGGTTGGAAGGCACTGGCACCAGTCCTTTTGCGTCTCCTACCCCTGGTACAGGATGCGGAATGGACAGCAACAGTGTCCTCTCTGCACTGCGGCAACACGAACACGGCACCAGTGGTACGGATCTGTGGGTCAGGGACCTTGGCACGGCTCTGCGGCGACTGGACTGGAACCACTGGGCTCAAAGACACCGGGACAGCTGGGCTCGAAGACGCCGGGACAGCTGGGCTCGGTGGGGCAGCGCCCTTGGTGTGGACCGGTTGGGTAGCACCCTTGGCAAGGACAGGAGGGGCAGCGCCTTTAGCACGACTCTGTGGTGACTTGGACATGGCAGCAACAGCACGGCTCTGCGGCGACTCGGACATGGCGGCAGCAGCCAGCTCGGGTGAGCGTGGCTTGGCAACAGCCAGCTCGGGTGAGTGTGGCTTGGCAACAGCCAGCTCGGGTGAGCGTGGCTTGGCAACAGCCAGCTCGGGTGAGCGTGGCTTGGCAACAGCCAGCTCGGGTGAGCGTGGCTTGGCAGCTACCGGCTCGGGTGAGCGTGGCTTGGCAGCTACCGGCTCGGGTGAGCGTGGCTTGGCAGCTACCGGCTCGGGTGAGCGTAGCTTGGCAGCTACCGGCTCGGGTGAGCGTAGCTTGGCAGCTACCGGCTCGGGTGAGCGTGGCTTGGCAGCTACCGGCTCGGGTGAGCGTGGCTTGGCAGCTACCGGCTCGGGTGAGCGTGGCTCGGCAGCTACCGGCTCGGGTGAGCGTGGCTCGGCAGCTACCGGCTCGGGTGAGCGTGGCTCGGCAGCTACCGGCTCGGGTGAGCGTGGCTTGGCAGCTACCGGCTCGGGTGAGCGTGGCTTGGCAGCTACGGCTCGGGTGAGCGTGGCTTGGCAGCTACCGGCTCGGCAACAATCTTGATCTCACAGTGCTTTGCAACCACCTTGGCTTGGCACTGTGGAGTGGTGACCTTGGCTTGGCACTGTCTCTTGAACTGCTGTGCAGTGGACTGGCTCTCAAACTGGTTAACGGTGGACCAGATCTCGCACTGTGAGGCAGTGGACTTGATTTGTTCGTGCTGCAGGACAGCACTCTTGACTGGAACTGCTAGCTTAGGCACAGTAGACATGGACAGGACTTGAAGCTGACAAACAGCAGACTCAGATTCTTTGTGCTGCTGAGCAGCCACCTTAGATTGTTCATGCTGCAGGGCAGCACTCTTGACTTCCCACTGCTGGGCATTACACCTGGTCTCTCCCTGTTGGGCAGTGGATTTTGGACGTCCTGCGACGTGCAGGGCAGTGGACTCTGGGGCCTGGTAAGGCTGGAACATGGAGGGTAACTTCTGGGGGCGCAATTGACAGTCCATTCTTTTATGCAGGAAAGAACCGCAATAAAAGCATAAGCCCTGAGTCTTCCTCCATACCCTTTCCTCCAGGGTCAGGGGTCCTCTGGAACCTTTAACTGGAACAGGCTCCTTTGGGAAGACGTCCCTAGGAGGTTGCAGCAACCTTGCATACAGGATATCCAGGTGCTGAGTAATGAGCTTGTTAGCCCCTCTCAGGATCTCCAGCACCTCTAGAATTACTGCTTGCTCACTATGTACTGGCTGCCTCATTATGTGTACCTGGGATGTCTGAACGACAGGGGGCACAGGTATAGCAGGCGGGGGTGCAACCCCAACTGGTTCCAGGTGTGCAGTACGAGTCAGGATAGTTTGTAAGGCAATGGCAAACTGATCCATCCTATGATCCTGCTCATCCTGCCTGGATACAAAGGTAGCCAAGTGCTGTGTTAAATCTGCGGGATCCTTACTGGCCAGATCGTAATGTCACGGTTCCCGGATCCCACCACGCAGTACTTAACCCCCAACACTCCACAAAACTCAGAAGCTACCAACAGTGTAGCTGTGAATGATCCCTATCTGTCTGGTCCTTAGAATTGGCCAGGTAAACTAGCTAGACAGAAAAGGGTTAACAATACGGAGAGGAGTCAGCCGAGCCAGAATCAGGAATACAGAGTTCAGAATGGTCAAATGGAATAGCCGGGTCGGTATCAGAGCAGTAGCGTAGTACAAGCAAATAGTCTAGGGCAACAGAAGGCAGAATGGTCAGAACACAAGCAGAGGTCAGTAACAGGTTAAATCAATTTAGCAGTCAGGTACAAGGAGCTCAGGTATGGATAACCACGATCTGGCAACTTCTGAAACTATACTGAGGGTTTTTAAAGACCTTCACCAGACCACGCCCCCCACTCAAGCCACACCTCATGCAATCACCTCCCTGCCTGTCTCCATTTAAACTGGGCAGTGGTCAGCGAGCAGCATCAGACTTGCTGTCCTCAAGCACACAGGTAGGGCTGGAAGCCCCCAACGTTACAATAGACACTTTGAAATGAGGAGAACAGACGTTCCGAAAAACACGAAAATTTCCGAAATCACGAAAAAAAAGTCGATATGAAAAACAAACCGAAACGAACTGAACCGAAACGGAAATCGGTTTGAAACGAGTCGAAACAAAAATTTTCAAAATTTGAACTAACCGAACCGAATCGAACTGAAAAAAAATCGGTGCACAAGCCTAGTATGCTGGGAAATACATGTAAACTGTTTTCTTTAAGCAGGATGTTTATTAAGTTGAACTAATCATCAATGTTTAGTTACTAACTAATTAAATAAATGGTACTAAATCATTTATATGTTACTAACAGGATAACATATTTTAAAAGCTAGAAACCTCTTTCACGGGAAAAACACTGAGGATAAGTGGAATATCTTTAAACTAACACTAGAAAAGTACACGTCACAATATATTCCACTGGTTAATAAATATAAAAGAAACAGACTGAAACCAATGTGGCTTAGTAGGAAGGTAACTAAGGAAATGAAACATAAAAAGAAGGCATTTAAAGCTTTTAAATTTGATAAATCTGAGGCATCCTATAAAGCATATAGGGCAGCCAATAAAGCATGTAAAAATGCGATTAGATGGGCTAAACTAGAAAATGAAAAAGAAATAGCCAAAGAGAGCAAGACCAACCCTAAAAGATTCTTTAGGTACATAAATTCTAAAAAACCCAAGAGTGAAAATGTAGGTTCACTAAAATCTGAGTCAGGGTTATTGTTAACTGAAGATCAGGATAAGGCAGAAATTTTAAATGATTATTTTTCTTCAGTATTTATCAAAGAGAAACCTATAACAGGAGACATGAAATTCATTAATAAAAACTTACTAATACAAAGTGACTGGTTGACTCAGGACAAGGTTTTCCACAAATTAAACAATGTGAATGTTAATAAAGCCCCAGGGCCAGATGGAATTCACCCGCGAGTACTAAGAGAGCTATGTGTTGAAATATGTAAACCTCTGTTCTTAATCTTTCAAGATTCTTTTCTTTCAGGAATAGTACCAGAGGATTGGAGAAAAGCTGACGTGATCCCTATATTTAAGAAAGGTTTAAAATTTGTGCCTGGGAATTATAGACCTGTGAGCTTAACATCTGTGGCTGGGAAAGTATTTGAGGGGTTACTAAGGGATAATATTCAGGAATTTATTGGGAGGTATAATGTAATTGGCAAAAATCAGCATGGTTTCATGAAACACAGATCATGTCAGACTAACCTAATTACGTTCTATGAGGAAGTAAGTAGAAGTATAGATCAGGGGGTCGCAGTGGATGTGATTTACTTAGATTTTGCCAAAGCTTTCGACACAGTTCCACACAAAAGGTTACTATTTAAATTAAGAAAAAATGGTCTAGATGAAAATACTTGTTCTTGGATAGAAAACTGGCTAAAAGATAGGGTACAGAGAGTGGTCATAAATGGTACATTTTCAAGATGGACACCAGTGGTAAGCGGTGTCCCTCAGGGGTCTGTTATAGGACCAATACTATTCAATTTATTTATAAATGACCTTGAGATAGGCATTGAAAGTCATGTATCAGTGTTTGCAGATGACACAAAGCTAGGAAAAGTAATACAATGTGAGCAGGATGTTACTTCGCTGCAGAGGGATTTAGATATATTGGGGGACTGGGCACTTAAATGGCAGATGAGATTTAATCTAGATAAATGTAAAGTTATGCACTTTGGAGTGAAGAACACACAAGCAATTTATACCCTAAATGGTACGGAGTTAGGGAAATCCAAGCAGGAGAAGGATTTGGGAATAATCATAGACTTCAAACTAAGTAACAATGTGCAATGTCAAACAGCAGCCGCCAAGGCCAGCAAAGTACTGGCATGCATTAAAAGGGGAGTTCACTCACGGGATGAAAACATAATTTTGCCTCTGTATAAATCAATGGTCAGGCCGCACCTTGAATATGCCGTGCAATTTTGGGCACCTGTCTTAAAAAAAGATATTATATCGTTAGAAAAAGTGCAGAGACGGGCAACTAAATTAATAAGGGGGATGGAAGGGTTAAGTTATGAGGAAAGACTAACAAGCTTAAACCTGTTTAGTTTAGAGAAAAGGCGCCTTAGAGGGGATCTGATAACCTTATATAAATATATACGGGGCCATTATCAACCATTGTCTGATAACCTATTCATTAACAGGACTATACATAGGACAAGGGGTCATCCATTTAGACTGGAAGAAAGAAAATTTAGCTTAAAGCATAGGAAGGGTTATTTTACGGTGAGAACAATCAAGCTGTGGAATTCTCTGCCTGTTGAGGTGGTTGGGTCAGAGTCTGTACAGACTTTTAAAAAACGACTGGATGACTTCCTGCAGACACAGAATATTAAGGGTTATAATATTTAATATGTGGGTAAAAGCTTCTTGATCCAAGGAGAAATCTGACTGCCATTCTGGGGTCAAGAAGGAATTTTTTCCCAGTATGTTGCATATTGGCAAGCATTCAGACTGGGTTTTTTGCCTTCTTTTGGATCAACAGCAGTAGGTTATGTGGGAGAGGCTGAACCCGATGGACGCATGTCTTTTTTCAGCCTATATAACTATGTAACTATGTAACTATGTAACCTGTGTGTTGATGGATGTTATGTTTATAAATCCTTGATTTTGTTGTGAGAATAAATCAATTTGCATACGTAATAAATATATATATTTTTTAACGAGTTTGGTTGTATATATTTTTGTAAACAAAACAGATACAATAGAAAACAAGCTTAGGAGACCTTTTGAGAAATACAAACGAGAGATAATTTTATTGCTGTTTATATCTCGTATAAATTTCTTATCTGAATATATCTCTGACAGTAGAGGTTGTGACAATATGTGTGTGATGCTTGGTTGTGTGTAGGTGTACTGTATGTGTGAATATGTGTAATGTGTATTTATGTGTAGTAATGTAGTGTGTGATGCTTAGTAGTGTATAGGTGTATATGTGAATATGCGTAATGCGTATCTATAGTACGTGTAGTAATTTGTTGTGTGATGTATGTGTGATAACAATGAAAACTGCTCCTGCACTGCTATAAGTCTTCCAGTAGAAGTGGTAGAGGCCAAAACAGTAATTGAACTTAAGCAGGCATGGGATAGGCATAAGGCTATCCTAAACAAAAGATAAATCCAGGTAAAGTATCCATGTAATTGGGCAGACTAGATGGGCCGAAAGGTTCTTATCTGCCGACATTTTTCTATGTTTCTATGTTTCTATGTTTCTAAGCTCCTCTCCCTCTGTTTCTATACTTACTCAAAACCTCCAAACACCCGGGACCCTGTATCTGGCTATAAAATAGAACCGACACAGTCACATAATGGCTCTGGCAGGCGCTATTTATTAACAGGAGACAGGTGTGGCTCTGTTTTTGGATTGGCTGAATTGGGAAAAACAACAGTGTGCGCAACAATTTTACCGCTAAGCGGAACTCTGTGAGCATTTTGGCGCGTCCTGTTTGCGTTACGCACACATGTGCTACCGATTGGCGGATGTGAACACGCTTGAAGATTGTAATTCAAACGGTGATTTCAGCGCAATAAAAATTAAAGCTTAGCTCAAAGATTTTTGCTTTGCGCTAGCATTTTAGCGGTGAAAATGTAATATAGCCCTTTGTGTGTTGAACAAACTACCTAAAGTGTGTAACAGAGGTTTCATCATCTTCAAATAAGTTTTGGTGGAAACAAGTGCCGGTGAAAGACTATTCTATAGTGGGAAAAAAAGTTGTATCAAATGTGTTATTTATTGTCTTTCTACTTTCTACGACTTTAAAGCTTCTTAAATATTTTAGTGCATCTTGTCTGCAGTCAATGTCATAGCTTGTTTGCTTATCGACATGCTTTTATTTAATTTACTTTAGTATGGCTCACCTCAGATCAATTATTCACCTTCTGTGTTTTCTCCAAGTCTTTCTGTTCCATTTGTAGAGATGCCACAGGGCTAGTTTATCCAGATGAATTCCATGTAATTGCAAAACGTAAAAACATAATCACATTGTATTTTGCTCCGATCCTGCAAAATAAATGTAATTCTTTTATGCTTAAGGTTGTAATTCAATAACAAACATTAAATGTTAGACAAGTTGACATACTGCTGTGCAATTTTCTTTCTATTCTGCATTTAGCATTAAATCTTTCAAAATAAACAACGTCAATCTTACAGAACAGAAAGTAATAGTCACTGCACAATATTGTGCAATGTTTAAAGTGTACTTTGAAAATCAACAATGTTTTGAAAAATATGCAAAGAATAGTAACATTTAACAAAAGCCAAGAATTCTAAACTTTTTCTTTAATAGCTTGATATATCTTTGTGTATTTAGAATAAATAAGTATGAAATGTAACTAATAGGGTTGCACTGATACCACTTTTTTAAGACCGCGTACAAGTACCGATAATTTTTTCATGTGCTCACCAATACTGAGTACTGCAACCTAAATTTAAAGTCAGGTGACCTCTTTCTTATAAATAATTTAGGATTTTGCTGAAAGCCTGTCCAGTTTATGGTTATATTGAAATGTATGGCCAGACACCTCATTTATCCATCATGTATATAATTACAGACCCCAGACCAGATATACCCACTCAAGATAAATGTATATAATTATAGACCTCAGACCAGATATACCCACTCAGATACATGTATATAATTACAGACTAGGGATGGGCGTTCAGTTCGAATCGAACATGAGTTTGATTCGAACATTGCCCGTTCGGCCAACTTCGAACATTTCCGCGTGTTCGCCAACAATGCACCACAATGGACCACAATGCACTTTTCCACTGGCCTGAAGCTTGTAATTGGCTACAGTCTTGCACCTGACCACAGGTCAGATGCAAGACTATACCAATCAGGGCTCAGAGTCCTGATTGGGCAAATTTTGCCCAATCATAGGCTCACGGAGCTAAGTCCCGCAGCACACTTTATAAGGCTTCCCCGCAGCCCCAACGTGTG
Source organism: Leptobrachium leishanense (assembly GCA_009667805.1). Classification (NCBI taxonomy): domain Eukaryota; kingdom Metazoa; phylum Chordata; class Amphibia; order Anura; family Megophryidae; genus Leptobrachium; species Leptobrachium leishanense. The sequence goes on from CM019072.1 coordinate 46,467,171, forward strand.
TTTGTTGCAGGAGTGAATCAGAGAGGAGAGAAGATTGTTACATATCAGGCTGTATCACTAAGTTATAGCAGATTTCTGGAAATTGGAATCTGTGTGTTGGCACTGCCAGTTATCAGGGTGTATCACAGAGTTATACCAGAGTTCTTCAAATTTGAATCTGTGTCTTTCCAGCTATCAGGGTGTATAACAGAGTTATACCAGAGTTCTGCAAATTTGAATCTGTGTCATTACACTGCCAGCTATAAGGGTGTATCACTGAGGCATAGCATAATTCTGGAAATTTGAATCTCTGTCTTGGCACTGCCAGCTATCAGGGACAGGGTGTATTACTGACTTTTAGCATTGTTCTGGAAAATCTGTATATCTTTAATCTAATTCTAGATACCATACAATAACACAGTTTAATCAGAGTTCATCTGTTTATCTATTCAGAGTTGAATCTGTGTCTTGCCAGGTATCAGGGTGTTGCAGCCTGCAGGAGAGGAAGTGAATCAGAGAGAGAGTAGAGGACATTGGCAGCCTTGCAGGGAAAATATCAGTAAAATTGGGATGATGATGATGATGACACAACATCCTCTATGAGCAAACATAGCCAGTCCAAGGCATCAGATGTCAGAGCTGCTCAGGTGCAGAGCGCTGTTGTCTCGCAGCACATGTCCAGGAAGTCTGCTGTCTGGGAGTTCTTCACGACATGTGCAGCAGACTGCAGCATTGCTATTTGTAAGCTATGTCGGAAGAGGATCAAGAGTGGGAAAGACAGACACTTGGGTACCACGTGCTTGAGGCAACATATGACTACCTGCCACGCATCCCACTTTGCATAGGTCCTCCTTCTCATCGGTCTCTACCACCATTATATGTCCTGCCATGTCATTGCCTAAAACCTCCACTGACAGGGATGATGCTACAGTAATGGGTGTACCAGGTCCTTCCTCAGAATGTGACAGCATTCCATCAGCTGCAGATTTACGCAGTCAGATTTCGTTGCCCCAGCTGCTGCAGTGTAACAAAAAATATAGTCCCAACCATCCCCTTGCACAGCATCTAAATGCCAGCTTGGCAAAATTACTCGCATTACAGCTGCTGCCTTTCCAGCTGGTGGACTCTGCCTCCTTCCGTGAATTTGCTGAATGTGCTATACCACAGTGGCAGGTTCCAAAACGCCATTTATTTTCATGGAAGGCCATTCCAGCACTATACCAGCACGTGGAAGACAATGTTATGGAGTCATTGGGAAAGGCAGTCAGCAGCAAGGTGCACATGACGTTAGACACGTGGTCCAGCAAGCATGGACAGGGCCGTTACATTTCCTTCACGTCACATGGGGTAACTGCTTGCAGCTGGGAGGGATCCTGGACAGGGCTCTGTGCTGGAGCTTGCTCATCCACCACACCTCCAGAAAGCTGCTTATATGAGGTCTGTCTGCTCCACCACCTCTTCCTCTTCCTCCTCCTCCTCCTTCTCTGTCTCTGGTGAAGTGGCACTTAAACCGACGCGTGGCAGGGGCTATGCAATGGCTCAAGCAAAAAGATGCCATACTGTGCTTGAGCTGGTTTGTTTAGGGGACAGAAATTCTGTCAGCTCTGCAGGGGCAGGCGCAGAGATGGTTAACACTAGGGATGTGCGTTTCGGGTTTCGGAATTTCGGAATTTTCACGAAATTTCCCGATTCGTGTTTTCGGATGCGGCCGAATTTCCGAAAAATTTTAGATCCGAAAAGCTCAGATCCGAAATGTTTTCCGAGCCGAAACGAAATATTTTCGGATTTTTCGAATGGGCTTGAAATGTGGCAAACGAGGAGAACAGATGTTCCGAAAAACGAAAAATTTCCGAAAAACGAAAAATTTCCGAAAAACGAAAATTTTCCGAAAAAACGGAAATTTTGTAAAAACGAACATTTTCTGAAAAATGAAAATTTTTCGAAAACACGAAAAGTCGATACAAAAAACGGGCAAAATGACACGAAAAATACGAAAAATGGTCGATATGTCGAAAAATGTGCAATTCCGAAAAACGAAAATTTTCCGAAAAACAAAAATTTTCCGAAAAACGAAAATTTTCCGAAAAACGAAAATTTTCCGAAAAACGAAAGTTTTGTAAAAACGAAAATTTTCTGAAAAACGAACATTTTTCGAAAAAACGAAAGGTCGATACAAAAACCGAGCACAGTGACACAAAAATACGAAAAACCCGAAAAACAGGTCGAACCGAATCGAATCGAAACCGAAATCGGTCGAAACGAGCCGAATCGAAAAGTTTCAAAATCTGAAAAATCGAACCGAATCGAATCGAAAAAAAAATCGGTGCACAAGCCTAGTTAACACCACACCAGCTTCAGCTGGGAATGGTCATCTGTGATAATGGCAGCAACCTTCTCTCCACCATTATCCTGGGTAAGTTGACGCATGTACCATGCCCAGCACACATCCTAAATCTGGTGGTACAGCATTTCCTAACCAGGTATCCAGGGCTGGCAGAGCTTCTCATCCAGACCAGAAAAGTCTGCAGCCACTTCAGATGGTCCTTCCCAGCAAGTGCTCGCCTGGCAGAAATTCAAAGAGGATTACACCTTCCCACAAATCGTCTGATCTGTGACATGCCCACCAGGTGGAACTCGACATTGGCAATGCTGCAACATCTGCAGAAGCAGCAGAGGGCCATCAATGAGTACCTGTGTGAGTATGGCACAAGTACAGGTTCAGGTCAACTTGGTTTCCCCCCCGCAGTGGCTGATAATCAAGGATGCATGCACTGTACTGTCACCATTTGAGGAGGCAACGAGGATGGTGAGCAGGGACAGTGCATGCATCAGTGACACAATTCCTTTAGTGTTCCTGCTGGAGCGCACTCTGCGTGGAATTATAGATGTGGCACTAGAGGCAGAGCAGTGGGAGGAAGAGGAGGACTTCCCTAGCTCTCAAGGCCCCAGTCTTTATGCAGACAGCATTCCTTATGGTCCTCAGATCAGACAGGAGGAGGATGAGGAGGAAGAATATTTAAGTTGTGGGGGCATTGAAGGTGGGGATTCCTCAAAGAAGGGTTTTGTGTCCCCAGAAACCCAAGGACTAGTACGTGGCTGGGAGGAGGTAGTGCACGATACTGTCATCCTCAGCAACCAGAAACACTCGGAAGCTAATGCCACCTCCAACCTACGTTTCAAGGGCTCCCTTATCCTGCAAAGCCTGCTAAAGGACCTCAGAATTCGTGCTATCAAGGAGAGGGATCATTACTGGTTGGCAACCCTTCTTGATCCACGTTACAAGGGTAAGGTTGCAGAGCTCATCCTGCCCTCACAGAGGGAGCACAGAATGAAACAACTTGAGGACGCTCTAAATCGACACTTGTGTAACACATTTCCAGACACTGGTAGGTTACCAAGTGATGACACAGGTGCTTCTGAGGCTGCTGTTTATCAGAGGAAGCGGTGAAGGGGGCCGCTTGACTGATGCCTTTCCCAATTTGTTTAGTCCACGACGCCCAGGGATGTCAAATGTAGGCACCAATTGCCAGCGTCTTCACCATATGGTGCAGGAATACCTAGGGGCAAGGGCAGACCTGGATACCTTTTCAGCAGATGATCCACTGGCTTACTGAGTGTTGAGGTTGGATCACTGGCCAAAATTTAGACAGTATGCTATGGAGCTACTAGGTTGCATTTCATCCAGCGTGCTTTCTGAACGGACTTTCAGTGCCGCTGGAGGTTTTGTCAAAGACAAAAGAGTGCGTCTGTCCACCGACTCTGTAGAGACCAGCTGTCATTTATAAAAATGAATCAGTCCTGGATCAGCAGCTATCACTTCCCTGATGCTGATGTAACTGAATAGTTCTGGCATTACCAAAACCTCCACCACTGCACTCTTCCACAATACCTCAGAGGGGTTACGGTGTGAAGGCACTAGCTGGCACCAAAGGCCCAATATTTGGGTGCACTGACGCGTGTACCAGATTCCAATCATTTTAATATTTGAATGCAGAGTCCACCCCTGCACTCTTCAACAATACCTCAGAGGGGTTACAGTGTGAAGGCACTAGCTGGCACCATAGGTCCAATTTTAATGCACCTGTTGTTACTTTCATCCAAAGCCTGCATAAGTTTCACCATAATTTAGACAAAAAAATCACTAAACTTGTTCTGCATGTCCTAAAATGTCTCCTCTTTTCATACAAGCTGCTGCCCCAAGCAGTTGTTTATGAATGATTAAAGGAAAAACATTTACCATCATTTGAAATGTAATTTCTTTCTTTTTAAAGGTTTCTATACATCTGTAGCGCTCACTCCCGGAGGAGCCGCTGAATTTAACCTCGGGTCAGTCTCCCTGCACTAGGGAATAAATATACACCAGCACTGTTGTGGATTTTATAAGTTATATAGTTTACTGGTCTCAAATTAACTGGCATATATAACGCAAGCACGGTATATATATATATTTACAGGAATTCGTAATGCGAGAAACGCGCAGCGGTAAAAAGGAAATTTTAACCCCTTTGTTGCCGGAGTGTAAGTCCTGTACAGGTTGTGTCCCAAGAAGGTGTGCGTGTATGTGTGTGTTGGTAACCGGGTACTAGATTCCACTGGCCAGTGAATGGATTCAGTGTATCTTCGACTAATCACGTTGGGGCCCTGTAGATTTAAGCAAACTGGAGCGTACTTTGTTAACTTTACTGTGGCCTGGAAGGCCTCTCACCCATCCGCCAGACAATCTGCTCCGCTGCTCGACCAAGGACGTCTCTCCGCTCGATTTGGCTGGGACTCTGTGCCACCGGATCCGCTGTTCTTGCTTGTCCATCTTTGCAACAAGATTTTCAGCTTACTGCCTGCACTCCCATTGGATCATCGCGGTCTCCTTACTCGGGGTCCAATCTGCAGCTCTGTGTCTGTGCAAACCTCTCAGCGGTGGATTACTAGGTCTCTGGCAAGTCACTGAAACCGATCTCCAGCGTCCGCAAGGCAGCACCTGCTCTCCGGCCTGGTCACAATCGCTCCCTGTCTCACATGCGTCTTGCTCTGTTTACCCCTCGGCGCACACTGGCTCTCCTCTGATCGAGGCTGCGGATGTCTCCTGGTTCTCCCCACCCACTTCCTGTCTCTGCCCCAAAGCATGCTGGAAAACGTAGTCCCAATGTGTCCAGTATAGTTTACATTGCGCTTGTGTCCCCCTGGTGGCCAAGAATGAGTAATTACAGCAACAGAACTGAAAAAGCGCTACACATCCTACAAATCGGTCGACACCGCCATTTGTATGAGTACTTTATACTTGATCTCACAGAAGGGCGTCACAGCCCTGATGCCGCTCGGAAATGCAGCCAGCCAGAGGGGAACGCAGGCCAAATGATTTTAAACGCATTCGTCTAACTGCCCAAGCAGGGTCTGTGGGTAGATCTGTCTGAGATCTGTAATTATATACATGTATCTTGAGTGGGTATATCTGGTCTGTGGTCTGTAATCGGGATGGGCCAAACACCCCGTGTTCGGTTCGCCTTTCGAACTCGAACAATTTCAAAAGTTCGAGTTCGGACGCGATCACGATTCAAACTCAATGCAAGTCAATGGGACTCGAACGTTCGATTTTTAGAGTGCCCTCCAAGAGGGCATATATGCAAGATATTTGCCATAAAAGGTGTATGGGGGTCCGGGTAGTGCCCTGGGGGACAAAAAACAAGTACAAATTACAGCATTACACTGACTGAGGAAGCGGTGACATACCGCAAAACACGTTTCGTGTACTTTGCTGTTATGATCGTTTTTTTAAAAAAAAAATTATTTGATTCATTTAGGAATAAAACGTTTTATCACATCTGTGAGCGGATTTTTAAATTTTTCCTATGCTGCTGAGGTTACATTTCCAGAGCACCAGCCTGCTCAAACCTTGCTACAAACTTTGCTGGGAACAGGCACTGGGATCCCTTATACTATAGGATTCTGCAAAGCCCTGCATCTCCACCAACAAAGAAGGGAAATCTGCATTCCCTACCCAAGCTGCCAGCAGCCTGCATATCAAGTGTCTGAGGACACTGAATCATGCAACGCTGAAGGCCTATCGAATGGTTTTCCAACTAATGAAGGAATAACCAGAAGGAAGCGCTGACTTTGCTCATAACCCTCCCTCCCCTACATGTGTTATGTTCCCTCCAACCATGCCCACTGGTTATGAGAGTTCTTCTCAGCCCTTTTGTGTGTTGGCACTGCAAAGGCTATCAGGCTGTATCACTCACTTATACCAGAGTTCTTGGCATTTGAATCTGTGTGTTGGCACTGCAAAAGCTATCAGGGTGTATCACTGATTTATACCAGAGTTCTGTGAATTTGAATCTGTGTGTTGGCACTGCAAAGTCTATCAGGGTGTATCACTGAGTTATACCAGAGTTCTGCAAATTTGAATCTGTGTCTTGGCACTGCCAGCTATAAGGGTGTATCACTGAGGCATAGCATACTTCTGGAAATTTGAATCTCTGTCTTGGCACTGCCAGCTATCAGGGACAGGGTGTATCATTGATTTATAGCATTGTTCTGGAAAATCTGTATATCTTTAATCTAATTCTAGATACCATACAATAACACAGTTTAATCAGAGTTTTTATGTTTATCTATTGAGAGTTGAATCTGTGTCTTGCCAGGTATCAGGGTGTTGCAGCCTGCAGGAGAGGAAGTGAATCAGAGAGACAGTAGAGGACATTGGCAGCCTTGCAGGGAAAATATCAGTAAAATCGCTGACTTCTGAATATCTTTAAACTATATACCAGAGTTGAATCAGAGTTCTGTATATCTTTAATCTATATATCACTCACCATGTCAGAAAGACCAAAAAGGACAGACAGATGCTCCCAGACACAGATAAGAGGGCAAGCAGCCTCTGTGTCGAAAGGCTGTTCCCCTGTTCGTTGTGGACGTGGTGCATCTTCTGCAGGGGCACGCTTGTCCATTCAAACTGTCTGTCCGTCTTAAGCAGCAGCAACATACAGAGGATTTGGTGCATTGGCTAACCAGGCCATCCTCATCCTCCAAGTCCTCTGCCAGCCAGGCTTGTAGTGGTTTACAGTACACCTCAGCTGCCAAAACATCGAATTCAGCCTCCATGTCCACAGCTAATCCTGCCGTAGCCTCACCATCATACATGGAGGAGTCAGCTGGATTGTTTGACTACAATGACAGTGACATGCTGCTTGAGGATGCGCAGCAACTCCAGTGCTCTGATTCAAACTCTGAGGTTGAGGAAGGGAGTATAATCAGCATAGAGGGAGATGGTGCCTGTGACGGAACGTGATGGTACTGTCCGTCTGTGGGTATGCTCCGATCTGCTTATGCTTGCTTCCCCCTTTGTATTATTCTCCTGGCCCGACTACCAAGGTTGGGACACTCGGCGTCTCGAGCGGCCGGGTCTGACTTTGTAATCTAGATGACTGACGCAGAAAAGGGGGACCTTGGTGTGAACCCAGCCCGACCACTGAGGGGTGTCGCTCAGCGTCCCGAGCAGCTGGCCACTGACCTGTACACAGACCTTTACGGTCGTAGGTCTGAACGGCTTCCTTCTGCGAAGATTCGGATCTTCCAGCAATGAGCTGACCAACGGTCGATCGTTCAGGGAATTCGTTTCGCCCGGTGGTCGATGGGACCTAGTTACCAGCACTGACCTAATCGGATCTCTCGGTGATGGAGCTGGCCAACGGTCGATCGTTCGGAGCCGTTCGGATCGCCCAGCGGTCGATGTGACAGTCGCGGGACGGCACCGACCTGTTCGGATCCCTCGCTAGCTAGAGACAGCCCGATTCGTCCAGCAGCAATATTCGGATCGCGCGGCGGTCGAAGCGCCCACGCGTTACAAGGTGCGAATTCTTCGGATCTCCCGGCAGTTAACTGGACAGGCTCAGTTGGCTGAAGGTGTGCGGATCGCGCGGCAGCAGCACGCGGTATGTCTTCGTTTCGTCTGGTGTGCTGAACCACGAGGGGTGTCAGACAGGGTTGGCAAACAGAGACACGAGACGCAGCTGCATGAACTCAAAACCAAAGACAATTTTATTTAAAACAACATCAGTATTTATAACTTGCTCCACGAGCTCCACATCTGGAAAACCCCCTGCCCGCCCCCACAGGTATCATTGGCTCATGCGCATCGGGGCGTTGCCGATTCGGGACCGGATGGCCCGAATCGGCCATTTTCCCTTGATGCTTCGCCCGATGCGAACACGAGGCGGCGGAAAATGGCGGCAAATTTAAAACGGCATCCATTACACAATATCAACACTTTTATTTACAGGTACTCCTTTGGCCATCTGAAATGCAGGATCGTTGGTGCAACGGCACAAACACATAGTTCATTGAATATCAGTGTCCTGCTCCCCTGTTTCTGGCTGAGGGTGCTGGGCCAGTCCATCACATTCCTCCCCCGCCCCAAAGTCCGACGCACCCGGTGGGACTCCCACGGGTCGTGCCGGGGTAGTCGGTACTCCACCTTCCACCAAGTTCAGATCCGACCGTCGGACAACCCGTCAGCATTGCCATTTTGTGCCCCTGGTCGATACTGAATGGTGAAGTTATAAGGCTGGAGCGCCAAACTCCAACGCAGCAGCCGACCATTCTCTCCCGCCACCCGGTTTAACCACACCAGGGGATTATGGTCCGTGAGTACAGTAAAAGATCGTCCATACACATATGGTTGAAACTTTCGTAGGGCCCAGACCAGAGCCAGACACTCCTTCTCCACCGCAGCATACCCCACCTCCCGTGGTAGAAGTTTTCTGCTAATGAAGGCCACTGGATGATCTCCCCCGTCGTCCCCCACTTGGCTCAGGACAGCTCCCAGTCCGAACATGGACGCGTCTGTGTGAATGATAAAACGCCGGTTATAATCGGGAGCCGCCAGTAGGGGAGCTTGAGTCAGGGCGGCCTTTAATTGTTGGAAGGCCCGCTCGCACTCCGGGGACCACAGGACTTGTCGGGGAAGGGACTTCTTGGTCAGGTCTGTCAGGGGCTTGGCTAGATCACTATACCGGGGCACGAATTTTCTATAATAGCCTGCTGTACCTAGAAAGGCGAGGACTTGGGTTTTGGTCACGGGGGTGGGCCAGTCTAATATAGCCTCTATTTTAGCGGGCTCAGGTCGCTGTACCCCGCACCCCACCCGGTGACCCAGGTACTGTACCTCTGCCATTCCCACCTTACACTTCTCAGGTTTAAGGGTTAAATTGGCGTCCCTGATGCGCCCCAGGACCGTCCCTACGTGAACCAAATGCTCCTCCCAGCTCTGACTGTAAATGGCGATGTCGTCCAGGTACGCACACGCAAATCCCTGGAGGCCATCGAGGAGGCGGTCTATTAAGCGTTGGAATGTAGCGGGGGGTTCTTCATCCCGAACGGCATGACTCTAAACTGATACAGGCCGAACGGGGTGATGAAGGCCGACTTCGGGGTCGCCTCCTCGGCAAGGGGAATTTGCCAATACCCCTTGCACAGATCCACCGTGGTCAGAAAATGACCCCTGGCGATCTGGTCCAGTAACTCATCGACCCGGGGCATCGGGTAGGCGTCAGTCGTGGTGCAATCGTTCACCCGTCGGTAATCTACACAGAACCGAGTGGTCCCGTCCTTTTGGGTACCAAAACCACGGGTGATGCCCATGGGCTGGCGGACGGCTCGATGACCCCCAGTTCCAGCATTTCCCGAATCTCAGTCCGCATGGTCTCCCGGACTGCCTCCGGAAGACGGTACGCCGGCTGTCGCAGCGGCCGCTGACCGGGGGTGTCCACGGGGTGAATGGCCTGGTCGGTGTAACCCGGCAGGGCCGAAAAGACCTCGGAATAACCCGAAGCAGTTGCCGTACTTGGGCCTGCTTTTCTGACCCCAACGCCTCCCCCAGCTGCACCTGATCCACCCCAGAGGGTTGTTTGGTCACCCCCGGTAACTCTACCAGGGGAAACGGTTCCGTCTCCTCGCCCGCTGGAGCACATATGGCCTCCACTGTCTCCGGGCGTTCGTGAAAGGCCTTCAACATATTGACGTGGTACGTCCGTTGGATTCTGGTGTTCGCGCAACTCGCCACCACATAGGTGGTATCCCCCAGTCGGGTTACCACCGTGTAGGGACCTTGCCAGGCCGCCTGCAGCTTGTTCTGCCGCTGTGGTTTCAACACCAGAACCCGCTGTCCTACGCAGAACGAGCGGCTGCAAGCAGCCCGGTCGTACCACGTCTTCTGTTGAGTCTGAGCGGCCTCTACGTTTTCCCGGACCAACCCCGCCAGTTCTGCCAAGCGCTCCCGGAGCTTCAGGACATAACTCACAACCGGGACCCCATCTTCCTCCTGCTTCCCCTCCCACTGAGACCTAACTAGATCCAGAGGCCCCCTCACCTGACGTCCGTACAGCAGCTCGAACGGAGAGTATCCGGTAGATTCCTGCGGAACCTCCCGGTATGCGAACAGCAAGTGGGGCAAGTACTGCTCCCAGTCTTTCCTCTCGTGTACAAAGGCCCGAAGGAGTTGTTTCAGGGTTCCATTGAATCGCTCACACAGTCCGTTGGTCTGCGGGTGATACGGGGCGCTGTGTAACGCCTTGACCCCACACAGACGCCAGAGCTGCTGGGTGAGCTCAGCAGTAAACTGAGTCCCTTGGTCGGATAATATCTCCCGTGGGAATCCCACCCTCGTAAACACCCGCAGCAAAGCATCTGCTACTGTGTCCGCCTGTATGTTGGCCAAAGCCACGGCCTCAGGGTACCGGGTCGCGTAATCTACAATGGTAAGTATATACTTCTTCCCGGTAGCACTGGGTCGGGGCAAGGGCCCAATAAGGTCGACCGCCACCCGACTAAAAGGCTCCTGGATGATGGGCATGGGGCGTAGCGGTACCTTCGGGTGATCCCCGGCCTTTCCCGCCTTCTGACAGACAGGGCAGGTGCGGCAAAACTCGCGGGTGTCCTCGCTAAGGCGGGGCCAGAAAAAGGCGCGCGCTAACCGGTGGCGGGTCTTCTTCTGCCCTAGATGACCCGCCAAAGGTATATCATGTGCTAAGCGCAGGAGCTCTTGTCTTGGGCCCTGGGGAACCACCATTTGTTTCTGGGGGACCTGATTCTTCCTGGACCCCTCTCTCTCGGTATATCTATATAGCAGCCCATTCTCCCACTCTATCCGGTCACTGCGGTCTCTGTCCAGCCCTTGGCCTGCCCGGTCACGGTAGGCCTGCAACGTGGGGTCCGTCTGAGTTTGATAGCGCAGCGTCTCTGGGGAGCTCCAGGGGCAGGGGATGTCAGGAAGTCGGGGACAAGTCGATATAGGTCGGGGCGTAGGGAACGGACGGGGTGTGGGAATCGGGCGGGGTGTGGGAGTCGGGCGGGGTGTAGGGAAGCGTCTCACCTGGGTCCCTCTCGGAGTGCCATTGCTGTAACGTTTGCTCTGTAATCTAGTGGTGACTGGCGTGGCCGCCTCCATGGAGTATGCAGAGATCAGTCGTCCCAGATCATTACCGAGGAGCACCTCGGCTGGTAGTTGGTTCAGCAGCCCCACTCTGACTATTTTCTCTCCGGATCCCCAGTCCAGGTGGACCCGGGCCGTCTCCAGCCGGAGAACTTTTCCACCAGCCACCCGTACCGCAACGGTATTCCGTAACCGGTCGTTCTGTTGTACTAAGTGAGGCCGGACCAACGTGATCGTAGCCCCAGAGTCTCGGAGTCCTTCAGCCGCCTTCCCATTGATCCACACCGCCTGGCGATGGTGATGGCGATTATCGGCCGCGGCAGCTTGTACCGGGTCCGCCTCATGCAGTCGTTCCCACTCTTCCGGAGCTTCCGGCCAGGGAGGATCGGCGTCGTAGCAATGGGTAGACTGTGGTGGTCTAGGAGATGATCTTGCTAGGTCCGGTCGGTTGGGGCAATTCTGCTTATAATGTCCGTCTTGGTTGCATCCATAGCAGCGTATGTTTGCCATGGTGTTGGGTCGACTGGGAGGACGGGCAACCAGCGGCCGGACCGTCGGCACTGGGAGTGGCGGGGCAGGGATCACCGGTCGGAGGGGTAATGGCCGCTCCCCCCCCCGGACTTTCCGCGTGTCAGCATATTCATCGGCCCAAATAGCTGCTTGCTGTACCGTTCGGGGTTTCTTGTCCCGTACCCACTCCCGGATGGCGGTGGGCGTATGTTCGAAGAACTGCTCCAGCAGTAGGAGTTGCGTTATCTCGGGTACAGTCTCGGCTTTGCTCCCCAAAAACCACGTGCGTAAATCCCGCTGTAGTCGGTGAGCCCACTCCACATGGGTAGCGCCGCTGGGTCGGCGAGAGCTCCTGAATTTAGCCCGACTGGCTTCTGGGGTCACGGCGAACCGGCTCAACAGCGCCTGTTTCACGTGCCCATAGTTGGTGGCTTCCTCATCTGGCACCGTGCGGTAGGCCTCCGCGGCCCGCCCGGTCAATTTGCACGCCAGGATTCTTACCCAGTCAGTGGGGTGAACTTCATGTACTTGACACAAACGTTCAAAATCCTGGAGATAGCTCTCTATTTCTTCGTCGGTCTCTCGGAAGTCTTTAAACGCCTGAAAGGGCACCTTTCTCCCCGGGGATCGCTCCACCCGGAGGTTGTTGTCTCGTTGACTCCGCACTTCTGCCAACCGCAGCTCGTGCTCGCGTTCCTTTCTTCGCTCTTCCTCCTGGCAGATTTCTCGAACCAGGTGCTGCATCACTGCCTCTGTCGGGGCTGCTCCGTATAAAGCGGCCCGTTCCCGTACTTTCCTCTGTAGTTCGCTTTCGTCGGTTCCAGTCACGACGACGACCGGTGGGGTGTCGGCGGGTAGCGCTGTGCTCGCCGTACCTTGATCCAACCGCTGTAGCTCCTCTATTAGGGTGTCACGACTCTTGGAACCCGGAGTACCACCACGGTTTTCCAGCATGTTCCGCAAAGTGTCTCGTTTATAGTCAGCATACACTGCCATGATGGCTCTTCGGGGAAGTCGATGGTATTGATTGCAGAGAGCGATCCCACCGCTGCCACCAGTGTGACGGAACGTGATGGTACTGTCCGTCTGTGGGTATGCTCCGATCTGCGTATGCTTGCTTCCCCCTTTGTATTATTCTCCTGGCCCGACTACCAAGGTTGGGACACTCGGCGTCTCGAGCGGCCGGGTCTGACTTTGTAATCTAGATGACTGACGCAGAAAAGGGGGACCTTGGTGTGAACCCAGCCCGACCACTGAGGGGTGTCACTCAGCGTCCCGAGCAGCTGGCCACTGACCTGTACACAGACCTTTACGGTCGTAGGTCTGAACGGCTTCCTTCTGCGAAGATTCGGATCTTCCAGCAATGAGCTGACCAACGGTCGTTCGTTCAGGGAATTCGTTTCGCCCGGTGGTCGATGGGACCTAGTTACTCAGCACTGACCTAATCGGATCTCTCGGTGATGGAGCTGGCCAACGGTCGATCGTTCGGAGCCGTTCGGATCGCCCAGCGGTCGATGTGACGGTCGCGGGACGGCACCGACCTGTTCAGATCCCTCGCTAGCTAGAGACAGCCCGGTTCGTCCAGCCGCAATATTCGGATCGCGCGGCGGTCGAAGCGCCCACGCGTTACAAGGTGCGAATTCTTCGGATCTCCCGGCAGTTAACTGGACAGGCTCAGTTGGCTGAAGGTGTGCGGATCGCGCGGCAGCAGCACGCGGTATGTCTTCGTTTCGTCTGGTGTGCTGAACCACGAGGGGTGTCAGACAGGGTTGGCAAACAGAGACACGAGACGCAGCTGCATGAACTCAAAACCAAAGACAATTTTATTTAAAACAACATCAGTATTTATAACTTGCTCCACGAGCTCCACATCTGGAAAACCCCCTGCCCGCCCCCACAGGTATCATTGGCTCATGCGCATCGGGGCGTTGCCGATTCGGGACCGGATGGCCCGAATCGGCCATTTTCCCTTGATGCGTCGCCCGATGCGAACACGAGGCGGCGGAAAATGGCGGCAATTTTAAAACGGCAGCCATTACACAATCAACACTTTTATTTACAGGTACTCCTTTGGCCATCTGAAATGCAGGATCGTTGGTGCAACGGCACAAACACATAGTTCATTGAATATCAGTGTCCTGCTCCCCTGTTTCTGGCTGAGGGTGCTGGGCCAGTCCATCACAGTGCCAGTGACACACAAAGAACTGGCACTCATGTTGCCCCAGCAACTGCAGCATATTGCCAGGTTGGCTCCAGTGACGAAGAGATAGGGGGTGATGACAATGATGATGAGGTCACTGACTCCACCTGAGTGCCTGATCGAACAGAGGAGTCAAGTGAGGAGGAGGCGCAACAAAAACAAGGCCCAACGTCCTCTATGACCAACCGTAGCCAGTCCAAGGCATCAGAAGTCAGAGCTGCTCAGGTGCAGAGCGCTGTTGTCTCAAAGCACACGTGCAGGAACTCAGCTGTCTGGGAGTTCTTCATAAAATGTGCAGCAGACTGCAGCGTTGCTATTTGTAAGCTATGTCTGAAGAGAATCAAGCGTGGGAAAAACGTCACACACTTGGGTACCACGTGCTTTATGAGACATATGACCACCTGCCACACATCCCGTTGTCACAACACTTTGCATAGGTCCTCCTCCTCATCCTCATCTGTCTCTACCCCCACTATATGTCCTGCCATGTCATTGCCTAAAACCTCCACTGACAGGGATGATGCTATAGTAATGGGTGTACCAAGTCCTTCCTCAGAATGTGACAGCATCCCATCAGCTGCAGATTTACGCAGTCAGATTTCATTGCCTGAGCTGCTGCAGTGCAAGAAAAAAATATAGTCTCAACTAGGCTTGTGCACCTATTTTTTTTTCGGTTCGATTCGGTTCGATTTGTTCGGATGTTTAAACTTTTCGATTCGGCTCGTTTCGACTGATTTCCGTTTCGATTCGGTTCGGTTCGGCTCGTTTTTCGTGTACATTCTTTTTTCGGAATATCGACCATTTTTCGTGTTTTCGGGTCACTTTGCTCGTTTTTTGTATCGACTTTTAGGAAATTTTGGAAATTTTTGTTTTTTCGGATCGTCTGTTCTCCTCGTTTAAAAAAAAATGAACAAAACGATTTAAAAAACGCTAAACTGACCCAAATGCCACAAGAAACAAGTGATACGCATTTACACATACAAAATTTACAGAATCAGCGATATAACCGATAATAGTTAAATATACGATGTCCAGAATTACCGAAATGGAACTGAAATCACGAATGGAACCGAAATCATGAATAGAGCAAAAATAAATTTCGATTTGACACATTTCAAGTCCATTCGAAAAATCCGAAAATTTTTGTTTCGGCTCGGAAAACTTTTCGGATCTATCGGTTTTCGTGTCCGACCCGATTCGGAAATGCGGCCGAATCCGAAAACACGAATCGGGAAATTTCGTGAAAATTCCGAAATTCCGAAACCCGAAACGCACATCCCCAGTCTCAACCATCCCCTTGCACAGCGTCTAAATGCCAGCTTGGCAAAATTACTTGCATTACAGCTGCTGCCTTTTCAGCTGGTGGACTCTGCCTCCGTGAATTTGCCGAATGTGCTGTACCACAGTGGCAGGTTCCAAAACGCCAGTTCTTTTCACGGAAGGCCATTCCAGCACTATACCAGCACGTGGAAGACAATGTTATGGAGTCATTGGGAAAGGCAGTCAGCAGCAAGGTGCACATTACTTTAGACACGTGGTCCAGCAAGCATGGACATGGCCGTTACATTTCCTTCACGGCACACTTGGTAACTCTGCTTGCAGCTGGGAGGGATCCAGGACGGGGCTCTGTGGTCTAGCTTGTTCATCCACCACGTCTCCAGAAAGCTGCTTGTATGAGGTCTGTCTGCTCCATCACCTCCTCCTCCTCCTCCTTCTCGTTCTCTGGCGAAGTGGCAGTTAAAACGATGTGTGGCAGGGGCTACGCAATGGCTCAAGCAAAAAGATGTCTTACTGTTCTTGAGCTGGTTTTTTTTTTGGGGACAGGAGCCACACTGGGCCAGAAATTCTGTTAGCTCTGCAGGGGCAGGCGCAGAGATGGTTAACACCACACCAGCTTGAGCTGGGAATGGCCGTCTGTAATAATGGCAGCAACCTTCTCTCCGCCCTATGCCTGGGTAAGTTGATGTATGTACCATGCCTAGCACACGTCCTAAATCTGGTGGTACAGCGTTTCTGAACCAGGTACCCAGGGCTGGCACAGCTTCTCAGCCAGACCAGAAAAATCTGCAGCCACTTAAGACGGTCTTTCCCAGCAAGTGTTCGCCTGGCAGAAATTCAAAGAGAATTCCACCTCCCCACAAACCGTCTGATCTGTGACATGCCCACCAGGTGGACCTCGACATTGGCAATGCTGCAGCATCTGCACAAGCAGCAGAGGGCCATCAATGAGTACCTGTGTGAGTATGGCACAAGGACAGGTTCAGGTCAACTTGTTTCCCCCCCGCAGTGGCTGATGATCAAGGATGCATGCACTGTACTGTCACCATTTGAGGAGGCAACGAGGATGGTGCGCAGGGACAGTGCATGCATCGGTGACACAATTCCTTTAGTGTTCCTGCTGGAGTGCACTCTGCAGGGAATTATAGATGTGGCACTAGAGGCAGAGCAGCGGGAGGAAGAGGAGGACTTCGCTAGCTCTCAAGGCCCCAGTCTTTACGCAGACAGCATTCCTGCGGGTCCTCAGATCAGACAGGAGGAGAGTGAGGAGGAGGAATATTTAAGTTTTGGGGGCATTGAAGGTGGGGATTCCTCAAGGGAGGGTTTTGGGTCCCCAGAAACCCAAGGACTAGTACGTGGCTAGGAGGAGTTAGTGCACGATACGGTCATCCTCAGCGACCAGGAAGACTCGGAAGCTAATGCCACCTCCAACCTACGTTGCATGGGCTCCCTTATCCTGCAAAGCCGGCTAAACGACCCGAGGATTCATGCTATCAAGGAGAGGGATCATTACTGGTTGGCAAGCCTTCTTGATCCACAATACAAGGGTAAAGTTGCAGAGCTCATCCTGCCCTCACAGAGGGAGGACAGAATGAAACAACTTGAGGACGCTCTAAAACGACACTTGTGTAACACCTTTCCAGGCACTGGTAGGTTACCAAGTGATGACACAGGTGCTTGTGAGGCTGTGGTTGATCAGAGGAAGAGCGGTGAAGGGTGCCGCTTGATTGATGCCTTTTCCAATTTTTTTAGTCCACGATGCCCAGGGACATCAAATGTAGGGACCCATTGCCAGCGTCTTCACCATATGGTGCAGGACTACCTAGGAGCAAGGGCAGACCTGGATACCTTTACAGCAGATGATCCACTGGCTTACTGAGTGTTGAGATTGGATCACTGGCCAGAACTTAGCCAATATGCTATGCAGCTACTAGGTTGCCCTTCATCCAGCGTGCTTTATGAAAGGATGTTCAGTGCCGCTGGAGGTTTTGTCACAGACAAAAGAGTGCGTCTGTCCACCGACTCTGTAGACCGGCTGACATTCATAAAAATGAATCAATCCTGGATCAGCAGCAGCTATCACTCTGATGTTGATGTAACTGAATAGATCGGGGATCACTTCTGCATTCCCAAAACCTCCACCACTGCACTCTTCCACAATACCTCAGAGGGGTTACGTTGTGAAGGCACTAGCTGGCACCGAAGGTCCAATTTTAATACACCTGTTGTTACTTTCATCCAAAGCCTGCATAAGTTTCACCATAATTTAGCCCAAAAAATCACTAAACTTGTTCTGCGTGTCCTAAAACGTCTCCTCTTTTCATACATACAGGCTGCCGTCCCAAGCAGTTGTTTATTAATAGATTAAAGGAAAACATTTACCGTCATTTGAAATGTAATTCTTTTTAAATGTTTCTATACAGCCTACAAATCCACCACTTCACGGGCAGGTTATTTGAAGGAATTTTTCATTTTTATTCCTAACTTTTATTTAATGCAAAAATCACTGTTCCTTTAAAAACGTTTTTTTTTTTAAACTTTTTTCCTTGTTTCCTGTCCCCAGGGCACTACCCGGACCCCCACACACCTTTTATGGCAAATATCTTGAAAATATTGAGAGGGCACTCTAAAAATCGAATATTCGAGTCCCATTGACTTGCATTGAGTTCGAATCGTGTTCGCGTTCGAATCCGAACTTTTTCAAATGTTCGAGTTTGAATGCGAACCTAACACGGGTTTGTTTGGCCCATCCCTAATCCCAAGGCAGATTTTGTTTCTGGGGGAGCTTAAATAAATCCCCATCGGGGAATAGGCACGACCCCACCCCTCCTGTACTATGTATGTTTTAATGTACCTCCAGCCAGGTCATCATTGCAGCTGTTCCGCTCCTTGTCTTTGTTTTTTGATCCCAATTTCCCAAGGTGGATTTTGTTTCTGGGGGAGCTTAAATAAAATCCCACCAGTCTACCTCATGACTGACAAGCAGCATGGGCAAGTTATGGTTGGCTACACAGCGGTCTGTGGCTTCATTTTTTGGATAGGACGCACCCTCTCTAGAGGTGCCTTGACGTTCAGTGGGTAAGCTTAATCCTTTAATGGCCATTAAACAGAAACCAAAGCCTCTAATTGCGTTTTGTTTCACACGGTATAATGGGAATAAGCGCAGATGAAATTTTTTCTCCTTGTCATGTTTTATACATGTTGCTGGGCTGTATACATTTGGTGGTTGCAGCCGCTCCATCGGGGAATAGGCGCGACCCCATCCCTCCTGTACTATTGGTGACTGATGGTGCCTATGCACGTGCCTATACCCGGTGGAATCTATATCTATCTCAAAATGATATTTACATTATCCTGTTTCTGGTGTCACGTTGACAAACTTCCAGGTCTCCAACTGAACAAAAGTTTCTCAATAAATATGATTTTTATTATGAATAAGAAGTCTCCATGATTCTGTCCGGTAACACCATTGCACAGGGCACACAGAACACTAAATATCTAGGGGCCATTAGATGATGAAAGCATGGAGCAATTTTACTTACATTTTGTGTCGGCTTGCTGCATCGGCTCATTCTGTATCAGGATCTACAGGGTTGTAGAAAATGGAAATCGACGTAGTGCGCTTACAAACGGGGAAAATAGGAGGGCAGAGATCACTATATTTGCTGAGACAGAGATATCTTCCCAATACCTAAAATGGACAAACGTGAATAAACATGCAAGGCAGCGCTTCACCACGCTCCTTCAGGGAAAGGGAAAAGGGTAGAGGCAATGAGGGTAGTATACGTAAAAAAAAATAAAAAAATGACTATGGTCATGCACTTGCAATGACCAAAACTTGACAAAGCATTGGTCTTATACATACATTAAAACAGGAGTGGATTATTTAAGAAGTATTCAAATTGAAAGGAGTAACCCTCTATCTGAAGATATTCTTGATGTATCAGGAAGTCTCATCAACCTTATATCTTGAATACCTCAAAAATAAAGAACACAATGCATAGGGCAATATTAAAGAAACAATAGGTGATATGTACATTCAGGGTGGCAGAATGGTAACGCACACTTTTTGAGAGCTTCCAGTCCTCATATGGTAGCCTCCCAGGTTGTTGTATGCCAACCTGCTTGCCTATACTCTCCTGGTCAGTAGAATATCCGTGGGTGGTATGGCATACCCCGGCTCCTTCGGAGAAGGTAATGGGCACAGATGATTTATTTATTTATTTACTTATAAAGGATTTTACCAGGAAGGATACATTGAGATTTCTCTCATTTTCAAGTATGTCCTGGGTTCAAGAGCATTGAAATTTTACAGTTGTTACAGAAATACAAAGTAATAAATGCAAGATATTAAAAACAAAACACAAATATACAGATTAACACGGAAAATAAATATGTAAGTAATATAGTTACTATGTTACATCTTTACAGGTGCATTCTGTACCGAGGTATGCTAGTAAGGAGCTCTTGAGTGACTGAAGACTGGGGGAAGATTTGATGGTGTCTGTGTTGGGTATATTGGAAGGGAAAAATTAAAATGGATGCCTGTAGCCATCTTGTTTTTAAATAGAAAGCCTTTTCTTTTTCAATTTTCCCTAGTTTTGGAAATGAACAGAGATTTTTTTTTAAATAGTTCACGGCTAGGTGACCAGACATGAGGGAACCTTAAAATGTCTTTATTTGATATAATGCCGAGCCAAGTGCTAGACGTGTCATAATTAAATTTATTGGTTTGTTTTAAGTTTTTAAAACAAAGATATTTTCTTTTTGGGTATAGGAATAAAAGTTAAAGTTTTTGTATAATGTATGATTATATTCACGAAAAATATTCTTTTAATCAAGGTATATTTTATTATTTTTACAGTAGAAAATATATGTTCCAATAAATATTGTAGAGTATAGGATTGGTAAATAGTATAATTACTGAAGTATAATTCTGTGATTTAACTAGAAAGGAATTCAACTGATTAAGAGACCCAGTAAAATTTTGAGAGGAGTAAGGAAATAAATTTTATTGTGGCACGAGAGACTCAAAGTCTACACTGAGAGAAGAGGGTCTTTGTAAGTCAAATTGACCTCTGACATGAGATAAGGTATATAAAAATTAAATGGTGGAATTAATTAAGAAGTGCAATACTGCCCTCTAGAGGATAGTACATATTATATTTAATATAATAAATAGATTGCCAGTGACGTCAAATTAACTATAATTGGAGATACGACAATGCAGTCAGCCATTCCAGGACATGAGGCATTCAGAGACTTACACACATCGCTAAGCAAGCCATTCCAGGACATGAGGCATTCAGAGACTTACACACAAGGCTAGCAGACCATCCCAGGATGATGCAATCAAGACTCACACCAAATCTCTAACTTCTATGCATTGATTATCTGATATTGATAATTTTCACATATTCCAAAAACAATATTACATAAAGAATATTCCAAGGCAGTAACTCATTTAATCCAGTTTGGAGGTAATGTATGAAAGCTATTTTTATTCAGATTAATGTAATTAGATATATATTGGAGTATTTCTTGCAACAGATAGACTGAGATTTCTCAGATACTGTTTGATCCAGAATCTAAAATATTTCTATTCTGCAGATAGAGATATGAAGAAGAATTGGATATAAGGATTTATCCTAAATAAACTGTTGTGAAGATTGATATACCGATATATATATTGAATTTGGAAATTACTGTGATTGAAATTAATAAGCAAGGAATTATATAACTACAAAATAAAAGGCAGAAGATTAGAAGCTTAATTCTCGAGATTAGGGGAGGATTCACTAAAAAAGTTTTTATTACTTATCATTCTAAAATAGAATAAGTGATAGCTCATCTTTTGTTGATGCATGTAGCATAGAGAGATACATATATCTCTATAAGATCTAACTTGTTAAACATCGGTTTGCTGGGAAATCATTAAGCAGAAATGTTTATTAACCATTTGAGTATTAGTTACTAACTGATAAGGTAAATGATATTAATCATATATGCAGTTACTAACAGGAGATATATATATATACACTGTGAAGCTAGTTTTTATGTGCTGATGGATTTTGTGGTTTATAAATTTTTGTTTATGATATGAGATTTGAAACTTTTTTGTATACGTAATAAATATATATATTTTTATCCGATTATTGATTAGTGTATTCTTCAAAGAAAAACACAGACAATTAAAAGAATTTAGGAGAATTTCTAGAAAATATAAACGATTGATATTTGTGTCTCGTATAAATTTCTTATTGAATATAATCCCTGACATAATGGAAGCCAGCTGCTGAGATAAGTCCAATATCTGACATATTGGAGGCACTGAACCGAGATTGTAGTTTTTGTTTGGAATATAACTGTGAGTATTGTCTGATTAGACAGAGGTAAAAAATATATATATTTTGACTCCTTGTTGTTGTATTTTGACTTGTGGTTTTACGGTTGTCTACTAAACAGTGTAAAAAAAGTCAGAGTCAGAATATGACGCAAACTCTTATGTGAGTGGTCAATATAAGCTGTTTAGTTCTAATGTGGTCAAAAAAGGACCTAAGTGCAATAATAAGGAAAAAACGGGTACTGATAGTGCCTTCTGCTAGAAGGTAAGAAAAAAACAGTACCTGCTCATGTGAAGAGTATACATGAAAGAATTTAAAGTGCTAATATAAAGTGCAAATGAATTGCATAAAAAGTGCTAATATAAAGTGCATGTGCGAAAGCCAGAGATGAATTCTTGACAGAGTTCTGGCCCAATATATGGAAAGTACAGGAGGAAGGTTCAATTCAGACCGTATTGTAATACGGTGAGGATGTCCACTGGGGTAGTCCGGAGGGTATGGATGTCGTCCTAGGGTCCGGTCCTCACCTAGGTCCTATATGTGCTTCCAATTCCCAAAAATAGGGAGGGAGGAAGGGGGAAACAGAAAAGGAGAGAAGATTGCGCAGTATTGCTTGGTAATGGGTCGAGTAGAAGATGACGAAGGGACACTTACAGTGTGTGGAGCCTTAGTACCGGCTCTAGTGTGGAACGCCTTGGGCCTAAATGAGGGTGGCCTCTGCCCTTCTTTGCGGTAGTTCCTGGGTGGCCCTTCGTTTCTTTTCCTTGCTGGTTGCCCGGTTATCTCAGGTACAAGAGGGGAAAAGTCCTCATAGCGCAATATGTAGCTGTTTACAGGGATGAATCAAAATAAAGGTAGAAAAGGGAAACTCACCGATGATGGAGCCTTTAGATACAGGCTCAACTCTAGGGCATGTGGTACTGCTACGGTGGGTACCTGCACCTCTTTCCACAGCGGATATTCTCCTGTGTTCTTTTCGTTGGTGGATGGTTCCCTTGTGAAAAAGGGGGAGGTAGGCTGGGCGCATGCAGCTGAAGCTGCTGTTAAGTCTCCAGGTGACCAGCAATAAATAAATAAATAAAGGAGATGGTGGTCCAAATGAAAAACAATATTTAATAAGCAAGGGGTTACATATAAAAGGTATTACAGATAAAAGGTGAGGGGTTCACACAGAGTACGCGTTTCGGCTATCCAGTGTAGCCTTCTTCAGCTCAAGGTGCAAAAAATGGGATGTAGGACACTCCACATGTGTCTGTTTATATAGAAAATATGGATGAATGAATTCCCGGAGTTACTTCTGGGTTCCGCGGTGGATGCGGTCACGTGGTACGTGCCGCGTCATTGCGCGTAGCGGGCCATTTTGGGCGTGCGTTCCACTGGCCTGTTGTCTGCGTTCCATACGCATCGCACGTCCAGCGCAAGTGGTGCCCGGGGGAAAAACACAGCAGCAAAACAGTTCCAATCCCGCGAGCAGCACCCGTGGGCACCAGCAGCAGAAAATCACAGGCTGGCACACACATAGACAAGAGAGCCCACCAGACAAAAGGAATAAAGGGGCATTTTGAATAAATCACATTATACAATGGTGAAATAACACAATTTGGCACTTACAAGGGTAAGAGAGCCCGTTAAACAAACAAAGTAAAACACATTTTGAATAAATGGCATTATGTGATGGTAAAAAACACAAAATGTAAAAGGCACAATTTAAGGACACGGTAGAGATAAAAGGGTCACAGAAATACGATATAAATGATAAAATACAAGGTATGACAATAAATGGATATTAAAACCTGTGGGTACGCCGATAAGGCAATGATCTTAATTTTATACAAGGACAGAGTAAATTGCGTTTTTACTCTGTCCTTGTATAAAATTAAGATCATTGCCTTATCGGCGTACCCACAGGTTTTAATATCCATTTATTGTCATACCTTGTATTTTATCATTTATATCGTATTTCTGTGACCCTTTTATCTCTACCGTGTCCTTAAATTGTGCCTTTTACATTTTGTGTTTTTTTACCATCACATAATGCCATTTATTCAAAATGTGTTTTACTTCGTTTGTTTAACGGGCTCTCTTACCCTTGTAAGTGCCAAATTGTGTTATTTCACCATTGTATAATGTGATTTATTCAAAATGCCCCTTTATTCCTTTTGTCTGGTGGGCTCTCTTGTCTATGTGTGTGTGCCAGCCTGTGATTTTCTGCTGCTGGTGCCCACGGGTGCTGCTCGCGGGATTGGAACTGTTTTGCTGCTGTGTTTTTCCCCCGGGCACCACTTGCGCTGGACGTGCGATGCGTATGGAACGCAGACAACAGGCCAGTGGAACGCACGCCCAAAATGGCCGCTACGCAATGACGCGGCACGTACCATGTGACCGCATCCACCGCGGAACCCAGAAGTAACTCTGGGAATTCATTCATCCATATTTTCTATATAAACAGACACATGTGGAGTGTCCTACATCCCATTTTTTGCACCTTGAGCTGAAGAAGGCTACACTGGATAGCCGAAACGCGTACTCTGTGTGAACCCCTCACCTTTTATCTGTAATACCTTTTATATGTAACCCCTTGCTTATTAAATATTGTTTTTCATTTGGACCACCATCTCCTTTATTTATTTATTTATTGCTGGTCACCTGGAGACTTAACAGCAGCTTCAGCTGCATGCGCCCAGCCTACCTCCCCCTTTTTCACAAGGGAACCATCCACCAACGAAAAGAACACAGGAGAATATCCGCTGTGGAAAGAGGTGCAGGTACCCACCGTAGCAGTACCACATGCCCTAGAGTTGAGCCTGTATCTAAAGGCTCCATCATCGGTGAGTTTCCCTTTTCTACCTTTATTTTGATTCATCCCTGTAAACAGCTACATATTGCGCTATGAGGACTTTTCCCCTCTTGTACCTGAGATAACCGGGCAACCAGCAAGGAAAAGAAACGAAGGGCCACCCAGGAACTACCGCAAAGAAGGGCAGAGGCCACCCTCATTTAGGCCCAAGGCGTTCCACACTAGAGAGCCGGTACTAAGGCTCCACACACTGTAAGTGTCCCTTCGTCATCTTCTACTCGACCCATTACCAACCAATACTGCGCAATCTTCTCTCCTTTTCTGTGTTCCCCCTTCCTCCCTCCCTATTTTTGGGAATTGGAAGCACATATAGGACCTAGGTGAGGACCGGACCCTAGGGCGACATCCATACCCTCCGGACTACCCCAGTGGACATCCTCACCGTATTACAATACGGTCTGAATTGAACCTTCCTCCTGTACTTTCCATATATTGGGCCAGAACTCTGTCAAGAATTCATCTCTGGCTTTCGCACATGCACTTTATATTAGCACTTTTTATGCAATTCATTTGCACTTTATATTAGCACTTTAAATTCTTTCATGTATACTCTTCACATGAGCAGGTACTGTTTTTTTCTTACCTTCTAGCAGAAGGCACTATCAGTACCCGTTTTTTCCTTATTATTGCACTTAGGTCCTTTTTTGACCACATTAGAACTAAACAGCTTATATTGACCACTCACATAAGAGTTTGCGCCACTTGGATCCCCCCCTCGTCTCTGCTCTATCGTTTTGCACATTCTTGTCAAGGTTTTGTGCTATAATCCTCGTCGGCTGCATAACATAAAACACCAAAAACCTGACATAATTTATCAGCGCCTCCACTGAACCCTCACTCTTGCAGAGTCAGACTATGAGACTCATGAAGATGTACATATACATGCAGATCAAATAGTATTGATAGATGTTATGTCTTATCTAAAGGACAAGTTATACGTCACAGACGATTTATTTGATTGGATAAAGGAATTGCAATCAAATGTTTCTAGTTATGCTGAGTCAATCTGGTCAGATCAGTCAAATTTTCTTGAGTGTTTGCAAAATATAAGTGCAGCCAAAAATAAGAAAGACAAAGAGATTCTTGTCTTCAAAATTGTGCCTGAATGCATATACTTGATCGCAGAAATGAACAAGAGATTGAATGATGACAAAGAAACCAGAGACAGTTTAGAAAATAAAAATTGTGACTTGCATGATACCGTAAATAAATTAAAAGATGAGTCAGAACGAATGATAATGGAGTTGAAAGTGTGTGCAAAAGAAAAAGATCAATTGCAAGATGAGAGTTATCAGTTGTCCCAATTAAATAAGGAACTGAATGCACAAGTGGCGAGAATGAAACGCGAACATGAGAAATTTGCTGATGAGTTACGTCAGGTTGAAGCTGATGCTCGAAGGGTTAAAACTCCTTCCTTAGAGAAGTTCCCTTTGAAAGCTATGAGCTACAAATTACAGTCTGACAGCTCTGTTTTTCTACAGTGCGAGAGTGAATGCGAAAGTGAAACTAAATCTCATGATGAAAAAAGAGCGAAGCCTCTTACACAGTAGACATGTGCACAGCACAAAATTTAGTTTTGAACTAATGGATTAGTCCTAAAATGCAATTTATTTAGTTGCTAAAGAAATTCGTTTTCAGTTCTTTAGTATGAAAACTAATTTCATTCATCCGAAAACCAGTGGATACAATTACTATTGTAGTGGCCCCTCAGAGGACTGAGAAAGCTGCTTGTTACAGTATCTCTCACTCTCAGCACAATGTGTCAGACAAAGCTGTTACAGTAACTGACTGCTGCTCAGTACAGTGCCCAGAGTTTCAGTAAAACTAGTAAATAATATTTTTATATATGAGGTTAGAACAATATTATTTCCTTGTTTTACTGAAACTCTGAGCGCTGTTACAGTCAGTTACGGTAACAGCTGAGCCTGATGCATTGTGCTGAGAGATAATATAACAAGCAGCCGATCTCGACGATCACAGCCACTGGATTTAAAGGGCTAAAAAAAAAGGCTCCTCTCTGTATAATGTATAGAACATCCTCCTGCATTAATTAATGTCCCTCTCTGTATAGAACATCCTCCTCAATTTATACCTTTCTCTGTATAATGTATATAACATCCTCCTGCATTCATACCCCTCTCTGTATATTGTATAGAACATCCTCCTGCATTAATTAATGCCCGCTCTGTATAGAACATCCTACTGCATTGGCATGTGGAGGGTGCAGAACTTCGTAATGCAATGCTTATCCAGCACAGGAGAGGGAACTTTTACTTAAACTTTGTATCTCTGTGGGGGAGACACAGGAATATAAAAGCAGGGGAGAGGGAAAATATTAACGTAAATCGGTCTGAAAGCTCAGAGAAGAGATGACTGGTGCAAATTTAATTTTATAATAAAATAAGGCACTTTAAACCCAGGGAAAACTTTCAAATAAATCACACTGAAGACTCATAATGACAGAGTAACTGTGAGAGCTGGATACTAAATGTATCAGATGTAAAAAAAACTTTATAACAAGCAGCACTGCCGGGAGAGGAGAGGGACTTTATATAAAATGTGTAATATAGATGAGGAAAGAGGGATAGTGCTCCTGGATAATATAAAATGTATCAGACCTAAGCCCCTATTATGCAGAGCGGGAGGGGAGATAACACACGTTTTATAAAGTCCCTCTCTTCTCCCAGCGCTGCTTGTTATAATGGGGTTTTTACTATCCAGCCCTCCTCTGTCATTAGCTTTCAGTGTGATTTATTTGATTGTTTTCCTTCTGCAGCTGCTTTTATCATCTTGTCTGCCTCATAGACATGCAAGGGTTAAGTAAAGGATTCCTCTCCTGTGCTGGCTGTCTGTGCTGCGAGTAAGTATTCTGGAGCTCTATCACTGTCAGATTTTCGGGTAGAAAGGATTACGCATACAAACCTTTTCTGTAGCTTTGCGATGTTGCACTCTTCATTGCTGGTCTCCTTCACTCAATGTAATATCACAAAAAGGACTGAAACTAAAATGTAGTGCATTTTATTTTAGTTTCTTTCGTTTTTTGTACTGAGCAGTTTCGTATCTCTTGGGTCATACGAAAACTAAATTATCCCAAAATTCGGACTAAATCGTTTTAGTACTAAAACGAATGCACATGTCTATTACACAGGAGTATTTCAAATCACATCACTCTAGCCAGCCACAGCCTATTAAGAAATATCATAAAGTACAGGATTTAACTAGAATTGTCCATTTCTTAAAAAACTCAGTAGGGATCTGGGTTCAAAAGGGCTCTCCAATGATCGTAAACCATTTAGAGGTGTTTGAAGAAGCATTATCAGTCTTAGGTGTCACTTCAGATGCTCAGAAAATTGAGTTTATCCCATGGGTCTTTGAAGGCAAACATAGGTATTTTTTCCAGTCTTTGAAAGAATCTGGTATACGTAACTGGAGTAAAATAGTCTCCGAGGTCAAATCTGAATTTGGGCCTCACCACACCAGTCTAGCTGCGAAAAGAGCAATTTTAACTCTAAAATGCAGACCTAATTAAAGCCCCCGTGAATTTCTTTCAGTCCTTAAAAATGCGTACAGCTTGGCTGAAAGAAACCCAGATTTTGAAAACCCTGAATTTATCCAAATATTTTATGACGCATTGCCAAATAAAATAAAGGTTATTTTGGTAAGAGATTATGACCCGAGAAATGGTTTGGATTGGGTACTAAAAGAAAGTATTACCCTATTTACTGTATTTGAGTATAGTAAAGAAACTCAGGGGAAAAGAGTGAAAAACTCACCTGAGGAAATAGCGGAAACACACGTTAAAAAGGGTCATATTAAATTTGAGTCCCAGAAAAAGAGTTATGCGGAAATTTTGCGTGACTCCATACCTAAAAGGGAGAAATCTAAGCCAGATCAAGAAAGAGGGTTTGCCAGAGAAAATTTAGGAAGTAAATTTCAATCTAGGAAGCAATGGGTACCTAGAAGTCAGTGGGTTAAATCAAGGGGAAATGTGCCTAGACAGGAAGCGACCAGAGGTAAAACTGAATCTGATGAGTCTGATAATGTGCAAGCTTCGTCCCCAAGGACGAATAGAAAGCGGAGATATAATGTACGCCAGCGTATTGGTCAAATGCAGGAAAATTTCCGTGTGCTGACAGAAAAACTGGATCAGCTCACTCAGTTAATGACTGGAAATAACCCTGGTCAGGTTGTAAGCGATGTAACACCTGCAGCCCCGCCCAACCAGTGACTAGATGATGATTCTGATGAAGTAACCAGTGTCCATGACAATTTACCAGAAAGTGATGATGAAATGATTAATACAAATGTTTGTATGGTTGATGAGATTTTAACCCCTTCCCTGCCAAGAGAAGGAAAATGTATTTTATCTCCCCAGACTAAGTGCGAGCAAGCTGAGAAGACTGGATCCGAGCAGGACAGCACAGCTGCCAAGAGCATGCCTGAGAGAGGAAAATCTGTCGGTAAAATCTGTACAAAACCTAAATTCATATCTCACTCTAAATTTCTCTGTAAATTGCATAGCATTGAAGACCGATATTATGTGAATGTAGAATTACAAGATAATTTACCACATATTATGTCCTTGCTAGACACTGGAAGCCAGGTTACATTAGTATCAGCTAATTGTTTTGGCCAGGTTCAAGAACTGTCCTCCAGGAAGCCTAGATTATATAAATCTAATGCTAATCTAGGGAGTGTGAGTGGCACATCTCTGAAAGTTCTGGGCACAGCTAAATTGGATTTTAAATTGGGGAATAAAGTAATTCAGCATCCAACGCTTATCGTGGATCTGCCCCAAAATCGCCTAATTATTGGACTGGACCTTCTCAAAAGGTTAAATCCAATCATTGATTTTATCAATGAGGTTATTTGGTCCCAAGTAAATGTTCCAATTAGCTACGATAGATCCCAATCCCATCACGCTCAGCGTAACTGCCACACGTGATTGAGGAAAGGCCAGATTCTATTGAAGTCCACTTCAGAAATAGCCAGACACCTGATATCTCTTTTTTAAGGCCAAAGCCCCTGACTCCAGGAGAGCAGGAGGATAACACTATATGTGTTCCCCCTGAGAGAATTCGAGATATATGTCTGGAAAATGACGTGCTAATTATTCACCGCCACAAGAGGGAGACAGAACCAAATGGGCATAGTGACCATTCTCAGTTCTTAACTGAAATAGAGAAGATAGATGAAGAGGTATTTTTCCCTATACGTGTAAATAGTTTAGCTAGAGAAAAAATGGCTAAGCTATATTGCGCCAGGAACATAGCTATATTAGCCGGGAGCTGCTGAATAAGATAGCTAACCTTAAAGTGATCAGATGCCCAAATCCTCAAGATGAGTGGATAACAGATCTAGATAATGACGGAGACAGTCATAATGTCATTGGAAAATGTATGTTATCTATTTCTATTGGGAATAAAACTGCCACACATTTATTTTTGGTCCTAAATGAACCCGGTTATCAGATTTATGTAGGTAACAATATAATTCATCGTTTTGCTATGCAAGTGGATCTGATTAATTCCCACATATGGACCAGACTAAAAGAGAACCCCTGTGAATTCCAGGACGAAGATAAAGCTCTTAAATCATGCCAGACACTGCCCTATGCAGTAAATTTGCAGGTACCATATGAGGTTTGTATTCCACCAGGCTCTGTAAATTATCCATTACCTTTACAGGTAATGGAAGGTCAGACGTTGAGAAATTCTGAGGCACTAGTCTGTTTTTCCAATTGGATACATGGGTTAGGAATTTCAGCAAATCCTACACCCATGGTGAAAATACACCAATCTAGAACCCAAATCATTATAAATAATAATTCCTCACAGGAAATCAATTTGTCTAAAGACACTACAATAGGTCTAGCACTGGATTCAGATTATTATACATTCGGGTTCCAGAACGCTGTTATCGGGTTAATACCTGAATGTTACCTCACAGAGGAACAAATGATTGAACAATCATTTAATTCGTGGTCCGAAGGATTATTCACGATATATTCTGTTTATCCTTTCAGTTCTGAAGAAGGAATCTGCAAGGTAGAGGAATCATCCTTAACCTTTGATCATCCCCTGACTACACAGGAAGCAGAGGAGTATACTCACCGTGCTGGAGAAGCAAGTAAGTCAAATCATGACCTCTCTGAAAGGCTTGAAGAGGCCTATGAGATCGGTCAACCTGAAATCTTTCCAGGATTTCAGGACATGGCCCAGCAATAAATATCTTTCGCTGACAGATGTTCTAATGATATGGAGCGCCAGCAGTTAAAAGAAGTTCTAATGGAATTTCAAGATATTTTTGCTAAGGATTCATATGATTATGGAGTCACCGACTTACATATAGCTAGGGTTCAAACTGATCCTAACGCTCCTCCTGTATATGTCAGACAATATCGGCTTCCCTTAGCGTGTTACATAGTTACATAGTTACATAGTTATATAGGCTGAAAAAAGACATGCGTCATCGGGTTCAGCCTCTCCCACATAACCTACTGCTGTTGATCCAAAAGAAGGCAAAAAACCCAGTCTGAATGCTTGCCAATATGCAACATACTGGGAAAAAATTCCTTCTTGACCCCAGAATGGCAGTCAGATTTCTCCTTGGATCAAGAAGCTTTTACCCACATATTAAATATTATAACCCTTAATATTCTGTGTCTGCAGGAAGTCATCCAGTCGTTTTTTAAAAGTCTGTACAGACTCTGACCCAACCACCTCAACAGGCAGAGAATTCCACAGCTTTATTGTTCTCACCGTAAAATAACCCTTCCTATGCTTTAAGCTAAATTTTCTTTCTTTCAGTCTAAATGGATGACCCCTTGTCCTATGTATAGTCCTGTTAATGAATAGGCTATCAGACAATGGTTGATAATGGCCCCGTATATATTTATATAAGGTTATCAGATCCCCTCTAAGGCGCCTTTTCTCTAAACTAAACAGGTTTAAGCTTGTTAGTCTTTCCTCATAACTTAACCCTTCCATCCCCCTTATTAATTTAGTTGCCCGTCTCTGCACTTTTTCAACTCACTGGCGGAGATATTAAGGAATCTAAAAGAAAGGGGAATTATAAGGACGGTGCACAGCTCTTATAATAATCCTATCCTCGGAATCCTTAAGCTGAATGGTCAATGGCGTTTATGTGCTGATTTGAGACAGCTAAATAAACGTGTGTACAGATCCGGCTGGCCCGTACCATATATTGATCAATGTCTAGTCCAAATGCAAGGTTGTAAGATTTTTACCGCTGGATTGTGCCCAAGGATACTGGACAATTCAGGTAAGTCCTGAGGACCAATATAAATTGGCCTTCACCTTCGGTCAACAACAATTTACGTGGACCAGAATGGCCTTCGGCTATATAAACTCAGGTCATGAGTTTGCTGTATTTTTACATAAAGCCATGCCAGATGCAGCCGAGAGGGGTAATTTGACGTATGTGGATGATATTTTACTGAAAAGTATTTAGTTTGAGAAGCATATTCAAGAAATTAGACATGTTCTTCACCAGTTGAGAGAGGCAGGGGTTAAAATCTCATTGCAGAAAGCAGAATGGTGTCGCACCAGAGTTAATTTCCTGGGACATGAGGTTACATCTGAAGGCCTAAATCCTCAGTGGAAGAAGGTGGAAGCAGTGATGAAGTCCAGAACTCCCACTAACATCAGTGAACTAAGATCATTCTTGGGTATGATGAATTACTCACATAAGTTTATCGAAAATTATGCAGAGATTTGTAAACCTCTATTAACATTGCTTAAGAAAGATGAAAAGTGGATATGGGGGGAGACTCAAGAACAAACCATGACTGAGCTTAAAATAAAACTCACCCAGGCTCCATGCCTAGCCTATCCAGAGGGGGTTAAACCTTTCTATCTGGAGACTGGTTTTACTGATTTGAGCATGAGCGCCGTTTTATGTCAAAAGCAAGATGATCAGAGTAAAATTATTGCATATGCCAGTAAATCCCTATCTCCAGTGGAGATTAAATTTAGTGACTGTGAAAAAGCATTACTAGCCACAGTCTGGGCCCTATAGAATTTTCGGAGTTATATCCAAGGAGAGAGGATAATAATTGAAACTGCACACCAAACCTTACACTATCTATACAGTAGTCGAATAAGGGACGGGAACCTATCCAATAGCAGAATAACTGCATGGATGTTATCCTTACAAGGATGGCCATTGGAGGTACGGTATAGACAGGATCAAAAGAATCCAGTAGCTCAAGGACTTGCCGAACTCCATGATTGTGCAGATCCCTCCTCTGAAAAAGAACTCCCAGGAGATGATTTCTTACAAGAGCCTATGACGAAGAATACTGTTCCCTACTTCCACGTGTATATATAGATGGTTGTGCCTACCACGCCATCGTGGGAGAAGAGAGGAAACTGGTAGCTGGCATTGGTATTGCATGGACAAAAGAATATCCCAGTAGGATATAATATCGGTGCTAAAAGCAGCCAAGTAGCTGAATTAGCCGCAGTTTATAAAGCCATTTAAATGGCTATAGACTATGATGTTAAAGAATTTCTGATAGTCACAGATTCTAATAATGTCCGTAACAATTTCGTTGAATAATTGCCTGGTTGGAAAAGAAATGATATGCTGAGGTCCAATAACAAACCTGTTAAACATGTCGATCTATTTGGAGAAATAGATAAGACGGTGACTGAAAATGGTTTAACCATTTATTGGAAAAAGACAAAAGGTCACTCCAAAATTACTGGTATGGATAAAGAAGGCAATGACCTAGCTGACAAATTGGCTAAACAGGGTGCGATCAGTGTTGAAATTATAAATATTGATCACTTACTAAATGAAACACATGTAGATGTACTTACCCGTCAGCAGAATAAATCTAAGGTCGAGAGTAATGTAGCACAGTGGTGTCAAGATTCTCCCTATGAAGATCTAATTAAGAGCCAAAAGGAAGATCCTGTAATTGGAATCTTTTACAAATATATTGAAAATCCTAGTGATAATCCTTTACCTGAAGAGAATCCTGACCAGACTGAGGATATTCGTATTTTAATGAGATCCAAGGCCCAATTCAGTATTAAGGATGGACTATTGATTAGGGATGAGCCGAACACCCCCCGAGTTCGGTTCGGGGCCGAACCCGAACTTCCCATATGTTCGGGTCCGAACCCGAACCCGAACTCAAACTCCATGCAAGTCAATGGGGCTGAAAATTTGGTTTTTAGAGTGCTCTCCAAGAGGGCATATATGCTAGAAATTTGCCATAAAAGGTGTATGGGGGTCCGGGTATTGCCCTGGAGGACAGGAAACAAGGACAAAAAAGTAAAAAAAAAAACGTTTTTAAAGGGACAATGAGTTTTCCATGAAATAAGGGTTAAAAATAAAATTGAAAAATTCCTTCAAATATCGTGCCTAGGAGGTCCCCATAACCTGCCCGTGAAGTGGCGGATTTCTAGGATGTATAGAAACACTTTAAAACAAAAAAATGACGTTTCAAATGACGGTAAATGCTTTTCCTTTAATCTATCCATAAACAACTGCTTGGTGCGGCAGTCTGTATGAAAAGAGGAGACATTTTCGTACACGCAGAAAAAGTTTACAGATTTTTTTGGCTAAATTATTGTGAAACTTATGCAGGCTTTGGATGAAAGTAACAATAGGTGCTTCAAAATTGGTCCTTTAGCATCCCCAACAGTGCCGTCACAACGTAACCCCTCTGAGGATATAAATCTGATACAGGCGTCAGTGGCAGTGCACCCAGATATTGTGCCTTTAATGCCAGGCCATCAAGTATCATCATACAGTAACCCCTCTGTGGTATTGTGGAAGAATGCAGGGGTGGACCATGTGGTCCTATAATGAAAAGATATGATTCTGGTCAAGGCGTCAGTGCACCCAGATATTGTGCCTTTGGTGCCAGGCCATCAAGTATCATCACACAGTAACCCCTCTGTGGTATTGTGGAAGAATGCAGAGGTGGACCATGTGGTCCTATATTGAAAAGATATGATTCTGGTCAAGGCGTCAGTGCACCCAGATATTGTGCCTTTGGTGCCAGGCCAGCAAGTATCATCATACAGTAACCCCTCTGTGGTATTGTTTAAGAATGCAGGGGTGGACCATGTGGTCCTATATTGAAAAGATATGATTCTGATCAAGGCATCAGTGCACCTTGATATTGTGCCTTTGGTGCCAGGCCAGCAAGTATCATCATAGAGTAACCCCTCTGTGGTATTGTGGAAGAATGCAGGGGTGGACCATGTGGTCCTATATTGAAAAGATATGATTCTGGTCAAGGCGTCAGTGCACCCGATATTGTGCTTTTGGTGCCAGGCCTGCAAGTGCCATCATAATACAGTAACCCCTCTGTGGTATTGTGGAAGAGTGCAGGGTTGGACCCTGCGGTTCAAAAATTTAATTTATATAAATCTGGCACAGGCATCAATGCAGCCAAATATTGCGCCTTTCATGGCAGCAAGTGCCTTCACACCGTAACCCTTTTGTGGTATTGTGGAAGAGTTCAGTGCTGGAGGTTTTGTGAATGCAGAAGAGGACATCCCCGATCTATTCCATTACTTCAGCATCAGGGGATTGATAGCTGCTGATCCAGGACTGATTCATTTTTATAAATGTCAGCCGGTCTACAGAGTCGGTGGACAGACGCACTCTTTTGTCTGTCACAAAACCTCCAGCGGTACTGAACGTCCTTTCGGAAAGCACGCTAGATGAAGGGCAACCTAGTAGCTGCATAGCATATTGGCTAAGTTCTGGCCAGTGATCCAATCTCAACAGCCAGTAAGCCAGTGGATCATCTGCTGGAAAGGTATCCAGGTCTGCCCTTGCCCCTAGGCATATTGTAAAAACGCTGGCAATGGGTGCCTACATTTGATGTCCCTGGGCGTCGAGGACTAAAAAAATTTAAAAATGCATCAGTCAAGCGACCCTGGCCTTCACCACTATTCCTCTGATCATCCGCAGCCTCAGATGCACGTGTGTCAGCACTTGGTAATCTACCAGTGCCTGGAAAGGTGTTACACAAGTGTCGCTTTAGAGCGTCCTCAAGTTTTTTCATCCTGTGCTCCCTCTGTGCGGGCAGGATGAGCTCTGCAACTTTACCCTTGTATCGTGGATCAAGAAGGGTTGCCAACCAGTAATGATCCCTCTCCTTGATAGCACGAATCCTGGGGTCCTTTAGCAGGCTTTGCATCATTAGGGAGCCCATGCAGCGTAGGTTGGAGGTGGCATTAGCTTCCGAGTCTTCCTGGTCAATGAGGATGACCCCATCGTGCACTTCCCCCTCCCAGCCACGCACTAGCCCTTGTGTTTCTGGGCACACAAAACCCTCCCTTGAGGAATCCCCACCTTAAATGCCCCCACTACTTAAATATTCTGCCTCCTCCTCCTCATCCTCCTCCTGTCTGATCTGAGTAGGACCAGCTGGAATGCTGTCTGCGGAAAGACTGGGGCCTTGAGAGCTAGGGAAGGCCTCCTCTTCCTCCCACTGCTCTGCCTCTAGAGCCACATCTATACTTCCCCGCAGAGTGTGCTCCAGCAGGAACACTAAAGGAATTGTGTCACTGATGCATGCACTGTCCCTGCTCACCATCCTCGTTGCCTCCTCAAATGGTGACAGTACAGTGCATGCATCCTTGATCATCAGCCGCTGCGGGGGGGGAAACAAGTTGACCTGAACCTGTCCTTGTGCCATACTCACACAGGTACTCGTTGATGGCCCTCTGCTGCTTGTGCAGACGCTGCAGCATTGCTAATGTCGAGTTCCACCTGGTGGGCATGTCACAGATCAGACGGTTTGTGGGAAGGTGGAATTTTCTTTGAATTTCTGCCAGGCGAACGCTTGCTGGGAATGACCGTCTGAAGTGGCTGCAGACTTTTCTGGTCTGGATGAGAAGCTCTGGCAGCCCTGGGTACTTGGTTAGGAAACGCTGTACCACCAGATTTAGGACGTGTGCTAGGCATGGTACATGCGTCAATTTACCCTTGCGTAGGGCGTAGAGAAGGTTGCAGCCATTATCGCAGACGATCATTCCCAGCTGAAGCTGGCGTGGTGTTAACCATCTCTGCACCTGCCCCTGCAGAGCTGACAGAATTTCTGGCCCGGTGTGGCTCCTGTCCCCTAAACAAACCAGCTCAAGTACAGTATGGCATCTTTTTGTTTGAGCCATTGCGTAGACCCTGTCAGGCGTCGGTTTAACTGCCACTTCGCCAGAGACAGAGAAGGAGGAGGAGGAGGAAGAGGGAGAGGTGGTGGTGGTGGAGCAGACAGACCTCATACAAGCAGCTTTCTGGAGGCATGGTGGATGAACAAGCTCCAGCACAGAGCCCCATCTTGGATCCCTCCCAGCTGCAATCAGAGTTCCCCAGTGTGCCGTGAAGGAAATGTAACGACCCTGTCCATGCTTGCTGGACCACGTGTCTAAAGTGACATGCACCTTGCTGCTGACTGCCTTTCCCAATGACTGGATAACATTGTCTTCCACGTGCTGGTATAGTGCTGGAATGGCCTTGCGTGAAAAGTAATGGCGTTTTGGAACCTGCCACTGTGGTACAGCACATTCAGCAAATTCACAGAAGGGAGCAGAGTCCACCAGCTGGAAAGGCAGCAGCTGCAATGCGAGTAATTTGGCTAAGCTGGCATTTAGACGCTGTGCTTGGGGATGGTTGGGACTATATTTTTTCTTTCGCGGCAGCAGCTGCGGCAACGTAATCTGACTGCATAAATCTTCAGCTACTGGGATGATGTCACATTGTGAGGAAGGACCTGGTACATCCATTACTGTAGCATCATCC
Source organism: Leptobrachium leishanense (assembly GCA_009667805.1). NCBI lineage: Eukaryota > Metazoa > Chordata > Amphibia > Anura > Megophryidae > Leptobrachium > Leptobrachium leishanense. Next base: position 46,504,553 of record CM019072.1, read on the forward strand.
CTGTCGGTGGAAGTTGTAGGCAATGACATGGCAGGACATACAGTGAGGGTAGAGACAGATGAGGAGGAGGAGGATGTGTGGCAGTTGTTCATATGTCGACTCAAGCACGTGGTACCCAAGTGTCTGGTATCTTTCCCACGCTTAAGCCTCATCTGACATAGATTACAAATAGCAATGCTGCGCTCTACTGCACATTTCTTAAAGAACTCTCAGACAACAGAGTTCCTGCATGTGTTCTTTGAGACAACAGCGCTCTGCACCGGAGCAGCTCTGACATGATGTGATGCCTTGGACTGGCTAGTGCTACGGTTGGTCACAGAGGATGTTGTGCCTCGTGTTTGCTGTGCCTCCTCCTCTCCCTCTTCCTCACTTAATTCCTCTGTTCGATCAGGCACCCAGGTGGAGTCAGTGACCTCATCATCATTGTCATCATCACCCCTATCTCCTCGTCATTGGAGCCAACTTGGCAGTATACTGTAGATGCTGGGGCAACATGAGTGCCAGTTATTTGTTTGTCATCACTGGTACCCCCTTACTCTAGGTTGATTTTACTCCCTTCTTCAACCTCAGAGATTGAATCAGAGCACTGTACTTGCTGCGCATCCTCAAACAGCATGTCACTCTCATTGTAGTCAAACAATTCAGCTGACTCCTCCGTGTGTGATAGCGAGGCTACGGCAGGAGTAGCTGTGGACATGGAGGCTGCATTAGATGCTTTGGCAGCTGAGGTGGACTGTAAAGCACTACAAGCCTTGCTGGCAGAGGACTCGGAGGATGAGGATGGCCTGGTTAGCCAATCCACCAAGTCCTCCGTATGTTGCTGCTGCTTAAGACGGCCAGCACCAGCTAGAAAGGACAAACGTGCCCCTGCAGAGGATGCACCACATCCACAATGACCAGAGGCACAGCCTCCCGACACAGGGGCTGCTTGCCCTCTTATCTGTGTCTGGGAGCATCTGCCTGTCCTTTTTATTCTTTCAGACATGGTGAGTGATATATAGATTAATATATACAGAACTCTGATTCAAATTATGAAAATATAATTTTGCCTCTGTATAAATCAATGGTCAGGCCGCACCTTGAATATGCCGTGCAATTTTGGGCACCTGTCTTAAAAAAAGATATTATATCGTTAGAAAAAGTGCAGAGACAGGCAACTAAATTAATAAGGGGGATGGAAGGGTTAAGTTATGAGGAAAGACTAACAAGCTTAAACCTGTTTAGTTTAGAGAAAAGGCGCCTTAGAGGGGATCTGATAACCTTATATAAATATATACGGGGCCATTATCAACCATTGTCTGATAACCTATTCATTAACAGGACTATACATAGGACAAGGGGTCATCCATTTAGACTGGAAGAAAGAAAATTTAGCTTAAAGCATAGGAAGGGTTATTTTACGGTGAGAACAATAAAGCTGTGGAATTCTCTGCCTGTTGAGGTGGTTGGGTCAGAGTCTGTACAGACTTTTAAAAAACGACTGGATGACTTCCTGAAGACACAGAATATTAAGGGTTATAATATTTAATATGTGGGTAAAAGCTTCTTGATCCAAGGAGAAATCTGACTGCCATTCTGGGGTCAAGAAGGAATTTTTTCCCAGTATGTTGCATATTGGCAAGCATTCAGACTGGGTTTTTTGCCTTCTTTTGGATCAACAGCAGTAGGTTATGTGGGAGAGGCTGAACCCGATGGACGCATGTCTTTTTTCAGCCTATATAACTATGTAACTATGTAACTCTGGTATAAAGATTTAAAGAACTCTGGTATAACTCAGTGAGACACCCTGATAGCTGGCAGCCAGTGACAAGACACAGATTACAAGTCTCAGACATCTCCTATAAATCAGTGAGACCCCTTGATGGGTGGCAGTGAAACCTCCTATAAATCAGTGAGACCCCTTGATGGGTGGCTGCTAGTGAGAACACACGGATTATAACAATTCCCAAATTTTTTAAAGAAATTAGTGAGCCCCAAAATACTGCGTGGTACTGGTTGTGTGACAAGACACAGATCACCTCAATTCACAAATGTTTTAAAGAAATTAGTGAGCCCCAAAATACTGCGTGGTACTGGTTGTGTGACAAGACACAGATCACCTCAATTCACAAATGTTTTAAAGAAATTAGTGAGCCCCAAAATACTGCGTGGTACTGGTAGTGTGACAAGACACAGATCACCTCAATTCACAAATGTTTTAAAGAAATTAGTGAGCCCCAAAATACTGCGTGGTACTGGTTGTGTGGCAAGACACAGATCACCTCAATTCACAAATGTTTTAAAGAAATTAGTGAGCCCCAAAATACTGCGTGGTACTGGTTGTGTGCCGAGACACAGATCACCTCAATTCACAAATGTTTTAAAGAAATTAGGCGCCACAAAATGCTGCGTGGTACTGGTTGTGTGACAAGACACAGATCACCTCAATTCACAAATGTTTTAAAGAAATTAGTGGGCCCCAAAATACTGCGTGGTACTGGTTGTGTTACAAGACACAGATCACCTCAATTCACAAATGTTTTAAAGAAATTTTTAACCCCCAAAATACTTGCTGGCTGTGTGACAAGACACAGAAGATCACCTCAATTCGCAAATGAGGTAAATATGTAGATCTTTTGTTGTAGCCCATTGTGCGAGAGATCCCATCTCATCTCAAAGATACTTTAGATATGCTCAAACTTATTAAAGATTTGCGGTTAGAGGCCAATGATATCCTGGTAACATGTGATGTTAATGCTTTTATAGTAGCATACCACACTTAATGGGTCTCAATATAGTGGAAAAAGAGATCCTGAAGGATAAGAGGATTAGCATTGAACAGACATCCTTCATCCTCAAAAGCATAAAATTTATACTTGAGAATAACTATTTTAAGTTCAAGGAGGAGTTTTACGTCCAAATGAAGGGAACTACCATGGGCACCAAATTTGCGTCCAGCTATGCGAACCTATATATGGCAGGCTGGGAATCCCAGTTTGTCTACGGTTCGCGTAGCTGGGCGCAAGGCAATATTTTGTTTTTTAGACGATACATTGATGATGTGTTGTTTGTCTGGAGGGGATTAGAAGAAGACCTGAGGTCATTTCTGACCGGTTTAGATAACCCAGAATGCGGTATCAAACTTGATAGTAAATGGAGTACAGAAAAAGTTACATTTCTAGATCTTATGATATATAGGGAAGACAACGCCATAAAATCTAAGACCTTCTTTAAGGAGGTGGATGTTAATACATTCATCGACAATACTAGTTGCCATAATCCCATCTGGCTCAAGGGAGTCCCCAAGGGACAGTTTGTCCTGCTAAGAAGGAACTGTACCGACACTAAAGTTTTCAAAGAACAAGCAGATGCATTGAAGATGGATTTTGTGGAGAAGGGATATGAGGAAAATAATCTAGACGGTATTATTACAGATTTAATGAAAGGAGACCGTGAGGAATTACTTAAATATAAATCTAAGAAGGAAACAAATGAAGAAGTGAGATCATTTGCGATTATAACAGTAAAGCTACACAGATTAAAAGAATTTTTAATAAACATTGGCACGTTCTACGTAATGATAGAGATCTTGAGAATTATATAGGTAAAACACCCAAGATTGTGTTTAGAGGAGCAAGTAATCTAAAAAACAATCTGGTCCACAGTAAGGCAAGAAACAATAAGAGTAAAGAGGGACATTTTGGACTACGACAAGGCTTCTACAACTGTGGCCAATGTTTGGCATGTAGATTGACCGGTAACAAAAAAGGATTTAAGAATACATACTATAATCGTAAGACCAAACAAGAAATTCCCATAAAGGGAGTTACATAGTTACATAGTTACATAGTTACATAGTTATATAGGCTGAAAAAAGACATGCGTCCATCGGGTTCAGCCTCTCCCACATAACCTACTGCTGTTGATCCAAAAGAAGGCAAAAAACCCAGTCTGAATGCTTGCCAATATGCAACATACTGGGAAAAAATTCCTTCTTGACCCCAGAATGGCAGTCAGATTTCTCCTTGGATCAAGAAGCTTTTACCCACATATTAAATATTATAACCCTTAATATTCTGTGTCTGCAGGAAGTCATCCAGTCGTTTTTTAAAAGTCTGTACAGACTCTGACCCAACCACCTCAACAGGCAGAGAATTCCACAGCTTTATTGTTCTCACCGTAAAATAACCCTTCCTATGCTTTAAGCTAAATTTTCTTTCTTCCAGTCTAAATGGATGACCCCTTGTCCTATGTATAGTCCTGTTAATGAATAGGTTATCAGACAATGGTTGATAATGGCCCCGTATATTTATATAAGGTTATCAGATCCCCTCTAAGGCGCCTTTTCTCTAAACTAAACAGGTTTAAGCTTGTTAGTCTTTCCTCATAACTTAACCCTTCCATCCCCCTTATTAATTTAGTTGCCTGTCTCTGCACTTTTTCTAGCGATATAATATCTTTTTTTAAGACAGGTGCCCAAAATTGCACGGCATATTCAAGGTGTGGCCTGACCATTGATTTATACAGAGGCAAAATTATGTTTTCATCCCGTGAGTGAACTCCCCTTTTAATGCATGCCAGTACTTTGCTGGCCTTGGCGGCTGCTGTTTGACATTGCACATTGTTACTTAGTTTGAAGTCTATGATTATTCCCAAATCCTTCTCCTGCTTGGATTTCCCTAACTCCGTACCATTTAGGGTATACATTGCTTGTGTGTTCTTCACTCCAAAGTGCATAACTTTACATTTATCTAGATTAAATTTCATCTGCCATTTAAGTGCCCAGTCCCCCAATCTATCTAAATCCCTCTGCAGCGAAGTAACATCCTGCTCACATTGTATTACTTTTCCTAGCTTTGTGTCATCTGCAAACACTGATACATGACTTTCAATGCCTATCTCAAGGTCATTTATAAATAAATTGAATAGTATTGGTCCTATAACAGACCCCTGAGGGACACCACTTACCACTGGTGTCCATCTTGAAAATGTACCATTTATGACCACTCTCTGTACCCTATCTTTTAGCCAGTTTTCTATCCAAGAACAAGTATTTTCATCTAGACCATTTTTTCTTAATTTAAATAGTAACCTTTTGTGTGGAACTGTGTCGAAAGCTTTGGCAAAATCTAAGTAAATCACATCCACTGCGACCCCCTGATCTATACTTCTACTTACTTCCTCATAGAACGTAATTAGGTTAGTCTGACATGATCTGTGTTTCATGAAACATGCTGATTTTTGCCAATTACATTATACCTCCCAATAAATTCCTGAATACTATCCCTTAGTAACCCCTCAAATACTTTCCCAGCCACAGATGTTAAGCTCGCAGGTCTATAATTCCCAGGCACAAATTTTAAACCTTTCTTAAATATAGGGACCACGTCAGCTTTTCTCCAATCCTCTGGTACTATTCCTGAAAGAAAAGAATCTTGAAAGATTAAGAACAAAGGTTTACATATTTCAACACATAGCTCTCTTAGTACTCGCGGGTGAATTCCATCTGGCCCTGGGGCTTTATTAACATTCACATTGTTTAATTTGTGTAAAACCTTGTCCTGAGTCAACCAGTCACTTTGTATTAGTAAGTTTTTATTAATGAATTTCATGTCTCCTGTTATAGGTTTCTCTTTGATAAATACTGAAGAAAAATAATCATTTAAAATTTCTGCCTTATCCTGATCTTCCGTTAACAGTAACCCTGACTCAGATTTAAGTGAACCTACATTTTCACTCTTAGGTTTTTTGGAATTTATGTACCTAAAGAATCTTTTAGGGTTGGTCTTGCTCTCTTTGGCTATTTCTTTTTCATTTTCTAGTTTAGCCCATCTAATCGCATTTTTACATGCTTTATTGGCTGCCCTATATGCTTTATAGGATGCCTCAGATTTATCAAATTTAAAAGCTTTAAATGCCTTCTTTTTATTTTTCATTTCCTTAGTTACCTTCCTACTAAGCCACATTGGTTTCAGTCTGTTTCTTTTATATTTATTAACCAGTGGAATATATTGTGACGTGTACTTTTCTAGTGTTAGTTTAAAGATATTCCACTTATCCTCAGTGTTTTTCCCGTGAAAGAGTTTCTGCCAGTCAATGACATTGAGAGCTTCCTTTATTTTAATAAAGTTGGCCTTTTTAAAATTATATATTTTAGCATGCCCCTTATGAATGTGTTTTTTTGAGTTTATTTCAAAAGTCACAATGTTATGGTCGCTGTTTCCCAATTGTTCTTTTACATTAATATTTGAGAAAAGATCCACATTATTTGTTATAACCAGGTCCAAACAGTTATCCTCTCTAGTTGGTGTTTCTACCAGTTGTGACATGAAGGTATCATTTAAAATGTTCAGGAACCGGATTCCCTTTGCTGAATTACTAGTCCCACTATCCCAATTAATGTCCGGGTAATTAAAATCTCCAATAATTAATTCTCAATTGTTTCTCTAAAAATATAATATATATGTTAGAATGCCCCTGTGGGTTACAGTATATAGGTCGTACTAAAAGAGCTTTCAATGTGAGGGTATCAGAACATGTAAGAAATATAAGAAAGGGGTTCGATAAACATTCTGTTTCACTACACTATAAGATAGAACATAATAGCCTTCCAGTGGGCCTTAAATTCACAGCTATTAAACAGTTGAAACAAAAGGATATAGGAGAGGATTTTCTTAAGAGGTTGGGGCAGACGGAAATGCGTATGATTTTTGATATGGGCACTCTAGCACCGGGTGGTCTTAATGATGACTTTGAAGTGTCACATTTCTTATAAGCATGTTTTCTTTCCAAAATATACACTTTATAATCCCATATAATGGATTACCATATATGGGTCAATTATTTTCACCCAGTTTATTATTACTAATATAATTTTTTTTGAGGTCACTATCCTATACATTCAGACTCTTTAAGTCACTATACATATATACAATTCACATATGTATTTATAAAATCCATTTTTTACATAATTTATTCCACTTATCCATAAGAGAATTACTTTCTAACACATTATATAGCCAATATTGCCATCCTATTTAATAAGGATATTCGACTCCACCAATATATTATCTTAGGTTTTTTCTCCATTCTCTTCTTTAATCTATTGATCACATATTGTCACGGTTCCCAGATCCCACCACACAGTACTTAACACCCCACACTCCACAAAGCCCAGAAGCTACCAACAGAGTAGCCGTGAAAGACCTCTAACTGTCTGGTCCTTAGAATTGGCCAGGTAAACTAGCTAGACAGAAAGGGTTAACAACACGGGGAGTAGTCAGCCGAGCCAGAATCAGGAATACAGAGTTCAGAATGGTCAAATGGAATAGCCGGGTCGATATCAGAGCAGTGGCGTAGTACAAGAAAATGGTCTAGGGCAACAGAAGGCAGAATAGTCAGAAACAAGCAGAGGTCAATAACGGGTTAATTTAATATAGCAGTCAGGTACAAGGAGCTCAGGTATGGATAACCACGATCTGGCAACTGCTGAGAATACACTGAGGGTTTTTAAAGACCTTCACCAGGCCACACCCCCCACTCAAGCCGCTCCTCATGCAACCACCTCCCTGCCTGTCTCCATTTAAACCGGGCATTGGTCAGCGAGGAGCATCAGACATGCTGCCCTCAAGCACACAGGCAGGGCTGGAAGCTCCCAACGTTACACATATTATATGTGGCCCAATTCCATCTAGTATAGGAACACTTTATTATTCTATATTATCATCCATATGGCTTCATTTATACAAATAACACTTAGTTTTCACTATATCACGTTTAGGGCTTCAGAATAAGACCTTATATCTATATGCCACATCCAATTCTGGTATAGTATGCTATTCACTATTAATAACTGTATACCACATTGATATTAAGATTTATCTCATTTAATTCTAATACACACAATGGGAGGACAGCCTGCTTGTGAGAAATCAATTTATAATCTCTGGTTAGGATAGACTTCTGTCAAAATTTCTTCCGCATTGTACATCTATTATGACCTGATTGTGGCTGATTTTCAGAAAACCGCGATACCGGAAGTATGTGTTTATCCAGAGTGGAACGCACACCTCTTCATGATACCGGATATCATGCCGTGAAACGCACTGTGGAACGCGGAAGTCAACAATGCGCATGCGCAAGATGGCGCTGGCGGCCGGCGATATACTGACACCTTATGAAGAGGTTTGAAACGCACGCTGACCACCAATTAAGCACATGTGGGGATGTTTTTTATAATTTCTGCCTGTATAAAACCACGCAATTTATTTATCTTTGTAAGGACCAGCTGATGAAGCCGTGTTTGAGCGGCGAAACGCGTTCTGGACATCTGTATAATTTTTATTCTTTATTTTATTAAAATTTTAAAGAAGATAACAGTTCCTGTACGAATTGGGTCTTTTTATTAGGGTTTGACCTACAAAACCCTTATGCCGTTCCTTTCGAGCTCGGAATAGCTCCACCGAATGTGAGTTTCCATTTATCATAACCTACACCCTATATTGCCACGCCAGGTATACACAAGGTTTCTTCCTTCCTTTCTCTCCCCTATATTGAATGGACGTGATGAGATATCTTCAATAGCAAGGAGTGGGTTACCTGTTAAGCCTTCCCAGACAAATAACCTAAGAGCGTTCATCCACTCAGAGCCAGTGCTTGGGCTCTCCACTTGTGAGTTTGTCAATCATAAGATACTCTACAAACCCTCACCAAATTGTTTGTTTAGTGCACTTAGATCTATATTCCTGTTTTTTCCCATTATGTTTAATCATGGATGAAATGAATTGAGAAGCCGTTCGGGTCCCTTGCGTGTATTTCACGCTGACCAGATATGTATATTTGTTTTGTTTATGCTTTGGTTTGAGGGAAACCACTATTTATCTGGCTAGCTGGGCACTCGGAGGTCATATTGTGGGCGCCTACCATTTCTATCTTCTCAATTCGCAAATGTTTTAAAGAAATTTTTAACCCCCAAAAAGACTTGCTGGCTGTGTGACAAGACACAGAAGATCACCTCAATTCACAAATGTTTTAAAGAAATTTGTAACCCCCAAAAAGACTTGCTGGCTGTGTGACAAGACACAGAAGATCACCTCAATTCACAAATGTTTTAAAGAAATTTGTAAACCCCAAAAAAACTTGCTGGCACAGTGACAAGACACACATCACCTAAATTCCCTGATATTTGGTAGAAATGAGACCCCCCAGACCCCATAAGTAGCGTGTCAGACCGGCAGTAACAACACACAACTATCTCCTCTGAAATTTCCTCTGAAATGCGTGCAGAACTGGCGCGTGGAAACGTTATATAGTGTGCTGTGGGACTTAGCTCTGTGAGCCCATGATTGGGCAAAATTTGCCCAATCAGGACTCTGAGCCGTGATTGGCATACTGTTGAACCTGTCTTGCACCAGACCTGTGGTTAGGTGCAAGGCTGTAGCCAATTACGAGCTTCAGGCCAGTGGGAAAATGCATAGTGGTCCATTGTGGTCGAACATGCGGCGAACACCCGGAAATGTTCGGTGTTCGCGATCTAATCGAACAGGCTAAATTCGGGTCGAACTCCAACCCGTCCAAACCGAACAGCTCATCCCTACTATTGATCAGAACATCTAAGCATGGAATACAACAATGGGTAGTTCCTACTGCCTTTAGAGGTTTAATGCTGCAACATGCCCACGATGCACTCACTGCGGGACATCGAGGTGAAAAGATCACCTATGAGTTATTGCGGGATTATGCTTATTGGGCCCATATGTTACAAGACGTCCAAACATATTGCCATGGATGTCTAGTATGTGCCCAATTTCAACCTCACGGCCCTACTCATCGCGCACCTCTCCAGAGGAAAGGTTTCTCATTGCCATGGTCCGATATTCAGATCGACTTTATTGGTCCTTTCACAAGATCAACTAGGGGAAACAAATATATGTTAACAGTTACCTGTCTATTTAGTAAATGGATAGAGTGTTTACAGCTCCTAATAATACTGCTGAAACATGTGCAACCCTTCTCATTAACCATATATTTTCCAGGCTTGGTCTACCTCAAAGGTTGGAGTCTGACCATGGTAGCCATTTTACAAATGATGTAATGATAAGAATGTGGAAAATGTTAGGTGTCAAGCGTAAGTTGCAAATTGCGTATCGTGCCGCTTCTAGTGGAAGTGTCGAACGCTATAACCAGTCAATTGTAAATGTCCTAATGAAATTTGTAAAAGAATCTGGAAAGGACTGGGACGTAAAGTTGCCCTTAGTGCTCATGGCTATTAGAGCCACGCCAAGTACCGCGACTAAGATGTCACCATTTGAGTTAATGACTGGAAGGAAGATGGTGTTACCACAACATCTATTGTATCGCACTTCAGATCAGAATTTAATAAATGCTGCTACCACACATCAGTATATAGAAAACCTACGTCATCATTTACAGCAAGCATTTGCTTTTGCGCAATGGAACCTAGAAAAGGCCGCTGTATCTAATAAGACTTATTATGATTTTAAGACTACCAAAAAGGAGTATGAGATTGACGAAAAGGTGTATCTGTATAATTTTAGTAGAGATCGAGTAAAAGAGAGAAAGTTTCTTCCATCCTGGAAAGGACCATATTCGATAATTGATAAACTGTCTCCTGTGGCGTATAATATAGAGATACCCAAAGGAAAGGAGAGTATTGAAAAATGGGTTCACATTAATCAATAGACATGTGCATTTGTTTTAGTACTAAAACGATTTAGTCCGAATTTTGGGATAATTTAGTTTTCGTATGACTCAAGAGATACGAAACTGCGCAGTACAAAAAACAAAAGAAACTAAAATAAAATGCACTACATTTTAGTTTTAGTCCTTTTTGTGATATTACATTGATGAGTGAAGGAGACCAGCAATGAAGAGCGCAACATCGCAAAGCTACAGAAAAGGTTTGTATGTGTACTCCTTCCCGACCCCTACCTGAAAATCTGACAGTGATAGAGCTCCAGAATACTCACTCGCAGCACAGACATCCAGCACAGGAGAGGAAACCTTTACTTAACCTTTGCATGTCTATGAGGCAGACAAGATGATAAAAGCAGCTGGAGAAGGAAAACATTCAAATAAATCACACTGAAAGCGAATGACAGAGGAGGGCTGGAAAGTAACAACCCCTTTATAACAAGCAGCGCTGGGAGAAGAGAGGGACTTTATAAAACGTGTTTTATCTCCCCTCCCGCTCTGCATAATAGGGGCTTAGGTCTGATACATTTTATATTATCCAGGAGCACTATCCCCTTTCCTCATCTATAATGCACGTTTTATATAAAGTCCCTCTCCTCTCCCAGTGCTGCTTGTTATAAAGTTTTTTTTACGTCTGATACATTTAGTATCCAGCTCTCACAGTTACTCTGTCATTATGAGCCTTCAGTGTGATTTATTTGAATGTTTTCCCTGGATTTAAAGTGCTTTATTTCATTATAAAAATAAATTTGAACCAGTCATCTCTTCTCTGAGCTGTCAGACCGATTTACGTTAATATTTTCCCTCTCCCCTGCTTTTATATTCCTGTCTCTCTCCCTCACAGAGATACAAAGTTTAAGAAAAAGTTCCCTCTCCTGTGCTGGATAAGCATTGCATTCCGAAGTTCTGCACCCTCCACATGCCAATGCAGTAGGTCCCACTGAGTAGGATGTTCTATACAGAGAGGGGCATTAATTAATGCAGGAGGACGTTCTATACATTATACAGAGAGGGGTATTAATGCAGGAGGATGTTATATACATTATACAGAGAAAGGTATAAATTGAGGAGGATGTTCTATACAGAGAGGGACATTAATTAATTCAGGAGGATGTTCTATAGATTATACAGAGAGGGGCATTAATTAATGCAGGAGGATGTTCTATACATTATACAGAGAGGAGCCTTTTTATTTTAGTCCTTTAAATCCAGTGGCTGTGAGCGCTGAGATCGGCTGCTTGTTATATTATCTCTCAGTACAATGTATCAGGCTCAGCTGTTACAGTAACTGACTGTAACAGCGCTCAGAGTTTCAGTAAAACAAGGAAATAATGTTGTTATAACCTCATATATAAAAATATTATTTATTAGTTTTACTGAAACTCTGAGCGCTGTGATAAGCAGCAGTCAGTTACTGTAACAGCTTTGCCTGACACATTGTGCTGCGAGTGAGAGATACTGTAACAAGCAGCGATCTCAGCCCTCTGAGGAGCCACTACAATAGTAATTGTATCCACTGGTTTTCGAATGAATGAAATTAGTTTTCATACTAAAGTACTGAAAACGAATTTCTTTAGCAACTAAATAAATTGCATTTTCGGACTAATCCATTAGTTCAAAACGAAATTTTGTGCTGTGCACATGTCTATTAATCAATTGTGTGTTTGTCATCCTAGATCTCACCTCAGGATGTGTGAAAATGGACCAGCAGAAGACATTTAACTGGTATCATGTGAAGTAATGTTTTAATTAACATGTGACTCTTTTTCCCAGCATTCAGATGTTTAACTCAAGTTACTAGATAGACTAGATCCGTACGGTTAATTAAATTTAATCAGAGATCAGAGTATCTATAGGGAATTCGAGTGAAATCGCTAGTCTATGAATGGTTATTTATACTCTTTCTTTCAACAGAAATAGAGAAAAGTGGTTAATCCGAACTGCGACGCTAATCCGCAAAGATGAATCGGACCACTAAGGAGATTGCGATTATCTGGAAATTCTACGGTTTTCCGCACGATTCTGAGCAGATCAAATATTTGAACCAGGACCGTTTCTTGGCATAATAATCCAAGAGGCGCCTGGATTTCTTCTGACCAAGGAGAATGCTAAAATCCCATGCGAATCAAGCTCATGCAAGCCTGAAAGACATGCTGGATAAAGCCAGGAAACCGTTGATTGCTATGTACAAGAGCCACCGAAGGAAAAGATTTGCTGTATATTTTATTGCAACCGCTGTTTTACAACGAAAGAGAAGCAAATGTTTACCGGAAGGATCTGGTACAAAATCAGAAAGTGTTGATACCGACACCAGTGATTTTTGTGAAAGTTTCTAAAGAATCAAGAGTTGTTATCGGAGAAGTTACTCTTTATAAATGAAGTCTGGTATGACGAGACACAAATCGTTGACGTATTCCAAGGGCAAGAGTTACCTATGAATCCAGATTTGAAATTCTGCTAGAGAACAAGCCTGACCATACTATTGAACTTCTAATAAAGAAAGATAATCTAACAATTTATGCTCCAATGTATTCACAGCTTGATCATCAATTGCTATCTGCTTATAACGGGCCAAAAATTACAGATATTGTGATTTGTATAGTAATTATGTTTCTAACTGTCTGGATGATTGTACTAACAAAGAAAGTACGTACATTGAAGTTTAAAAACACTGCATCTTCAATTATTAAATGGATGAAAGAACAAAAACGTGTTGCGAAAAGGTGGAAACCTAGCCTAATTGGTAAAAGGTGGAAATATTGCATGCTTCCATCTATCTCTCTTGAACAAAGAACAGATGAAACCAAAGGGGGGTTATGTCGGGTATATTGGAAGGGAAAAATAAAAATGGATGCCTGTAGCCATCTTGTTTTTAAATAGAAAGTCTTTTCTTTTGCAATTTTCCCTAGTTTTGGAAATGAGCAGAGATTTTTTTTTAAATAGTTCACGGCTAGGTGACCAGACATGAGGGAACCTTAAAATGTCTTTATTTGATATAATGCCGAGCCAAGTGCTAGACGTGTCATAATTAAATTTAATGGTTTGTTTTAAGTTTTTGAAACAAAGATATTTTCTTTTTGGGTATAGGAATAAAAGTTAAAGTTTTTGTATAATGTATGATTATATTCACGAAAAATATTTTTATAATCAAGGTATATTTTATTATATTTACAGTAGAAAATATATGTTCCAATAAATATTGTAGAATATAGGATTGGTAAATAGTATAATTACTGAAGTATAATTCTGTGATTTAACTAGAAAGGAATTCAACTGATAAAGAGACCCAGTAAAATTTTGAGAGAAGTAAGGAAATAAATTTTATTGTGGCATGAGAGACTCAAAGTCTACACTGAGAGAAGAGGGTCTTTGTAAGTCAAATTGACCTCTGACATGAGATAAGGTTTATAAAAATTAAATGGTGGAATTAATTAAGAAGTGCAATACTGCCCTCTAGAGGATAGTAAATATTATATTTAATATAATAAATAGATTGCCAGTGACGTCAAATTGACTATAATTGGAGATACGACAATGCAGTCAGCCATTCCAGGACATGAGGCATTCAGAGATTTACACACATCGCTAAGCAAGCCATTCCAGGACATGAGGCATTCAGAGACTAACACACATCGCTGATCAAGCCATTCCAGGACATGAGGCATTCAGAGACTTACACACAAGGCTAGCAGACCATCCCAGGACAATGCACTCAAGACTCACACCAAATCTCTAACTTCTATGCATTGATTATCTGAAATTGATAATTTTCACATATTCCAAAAACAATATTACATAAAGAATATTCCAAGGCAGTAACTCATTTAATCCAGATTGGAGGTAATGTATGAAAGCTATTTTTATTCAGATTAATGTAATTATATATATATTGGAGTATTTCTTGCAACAGATAGACTGAGATTTCTCAGATACTGTTAGATCCAGAATCTAAAATATTTCTATTCTGCAGATAGAGATATGAAGAAGAATTGGATATAAGGATTTATACTAAATAAACTGTTGTGAAGATTGATATACCGGTATATATATATTGAATCTGGAAATTACTGTGATTGAAATTAATAAGCAAGCAATTATATAACTATAAAATAAAAAGCAGAAGATTAGAAGTTTAATTCTCGAGATTAGGGGAGGATTCACTAAATAAGTTTTTATTACTTATCATTTTAAAATAGAATAAGTGATAGCTCATCTTTTGTTGATACATGTAGCATAGAGAGATACATATATCTCTATAAGATCTAGCTTGTTAAACATTGGTTTGCTGGGAAATCGTTAAGCAGAAATGTTTATTAACCATTTGTGTATTAGTTACTAACTGATAAGGTAAATGATATTAATCATATATGCAGTTACTAACAGGAGATATATATATATACACTGTGAAGCTAGTTTTTATGTGCTTATGTATTTTGTGGTTTATAAATTTTTGTTTATGATATGAGATTTGAAACTTTTTTGTATACGTAATAAATATATATATTTTTATCCGATTATTGATTAGTGTATTCTTCAATGCCAAACACAGACAATTAAAAGAATTTAGGAGAATTTCTAGGAAATATAAACGATTGATATTTGAGTCTCGTATAAATTTCTTATTGAATATAATCCCTGACATATTGGAGGCGAGCTGCTGAAATAAATCCAATATCTGACATCTGGAAGGAATGAAAAGGATTGAAAATTGAAATATATATATTTATTTCCCCAAGGTGGGGTAAAAGTACACCTCAATATAAAAGCAACAGAAATAAAAATTGGGCTAGGGCCAAATGCGTTTTGCGCCTCTCTTTGGCGCTTCCTCAGTGGCAAAGGTTAAGGGATTACCGTCCTCTTTTAAATCCATCCTTAAATGGTGTGGGACAGAGGAATGAAAGTGAAACCACCTGGCATCTGTTCCGCTTTGTGGCTGTTCCGGCGCTCATCGATGACGTCACTCAAACACAGTTGTCGCAGCCCCTCGATGCGAACCGGAAGTCTGTGCTGGAGAACTGTGCAGAACCTTGTTCTATACAAGCGCTACATCGATGATTTATTTATTATTTGGAAGGGGAGTGAGGCCCAATTAAATACTTTTTTCGAGCAATTGAATAAAAATGATTGGGGGATTATTCTGGACACTCAATCTAGCAAACATGAAATAAACTTTTTGGATTTAACCATCTATATAGAGAATAAGGAAACTTATTTTAAACCCGTGGATACAAATAGTTTCATACAGTTCACTAGTTGTCATTCCCATACCTGGCTCAAAAGTGTCCCTGGTAGTCAATTTACCTGGTAGTCAATTTACCTGTATCCGAAGAAATTGTAAAGAAGATCGAATCTTTGATGAACAAGCACTTAAGATCGAACAAGACTTTATAGAAAAAGGGTAAAGAAGATTTCCTCGACACTACTATTAATAATATTAAACAGTGAGACAGAAAAGATCTATTACAATACAAACCGCGACCTTCTGTAATGGAAAATACATCTTCTGGGGTCCCATTAATATATAATTTTAATTGTTAATCAGGACAGATCAGTAGAATTTTTAGGAAACACTGGTCTATCCTACTTCAGGGTCCTGCACTTAAGGATATCTTGGGAGATCAACCAATAATTATTAATAGGGGGGCTAAGAACATAAAACAGAATATCGTTAAAAGTCACCTGTGTCAAAAAAAGAAAAGCGACAAATTTTTCCATATAAAAGAAGGTTTCTACAGGTGCGGATCATGTAATGCATGTAAAAACCTGAATTTAAAAAAACCCAGTTATGATGCAATTTCAGCATACAGTAAACCTTAAACTGAAAGGTATTACTAGCTGTCAATCGAAAAACGTAATTTACGCTTTGGTGTGTCCGTGCAATAAAGTTTACATAGAGAGAACTATCAGGCCTCTTCACATTAGAATTATGGAACACGTGCGTAATATCAGAAAGAATTTTGAGAATCACACTGTTTCCGCCCATTTTACAAAATATCATGAAGGGTCGCCTGCTGGTTTAGAATTTTCTGTTCTAAGGAAAATTACCAAGAATTGGCGAGGGTAAGATTTTATTAAAAAAATTAACCAGGAAGAGATGAAACTCATCTTTTATTTTAACACCTTAATCCCAATGGACTAAATACTGATTTTGAATTGTGCCATTTTCTTTAAAAATTCAAT
This sequence comes from Leptobrachium leishanense, assembly GCA_009667805.1. NCBI lineage: Eukaryota > Metazoa > Chordata > Amphibia > Anura > Megophryidae > Leptobrachium > Leptobrachium leishanense. Next base: position 46,521,425 of record CM019072.1, read on the forward strand.
CCAACTGGTCATTTTTTAAAACAATTACTTTTTCTCTCAATTTCCTTTATTGGTCTGCCACTACCAAGATTTTTTGGGGGTCCTGTTCATGTTTGCAATATCCCATACCCAATTTTATAGAGTCCCCAAATAGGGGTTTACATACTGTATACTGTTTTTTGTGATGATGATGTCAATTTTGGATTTTGTCTTTGTTGCATTGGATTTTAACTATGTATTTTATTTTGTTTGTAGTTCATATAAAAAATCCATCAATGGACAAACCGGGTCCGCCTCGGTGTTGATCTGATGCTAGTGCTGGTGGAAAGTGTGGAGGGAAGTGGGCGGCGTTTGATGTGCATGTCCTTCTGTGGAGAGCAGGAGAGCTCTCGCTGTGAGGATGCGATTGCGATGTGGGACCTCCACGTGCTCCAGCGCAGACTTCCGGTTCGCATCGAGGGGCTGCGGCAACTGTGTTTGAGTGACGTCATCGATGAGCGCCAGAACAGCCACAACGCAGAACAGATGCCTGGTGGTTTCACTTTCATTCCTCCGTCCCACACCATTTAAGGATGGATTTAGGAGAGGACGGTAATCCCTTAACCTTTGCCACTGGGGAAGCGCTCAGAGAGGCGCGAAATGCATTTGGCCCTGGCCCGATTTTTATTTCTGCTGCTTTTATATTGAGGTGTACTTTTACCCCACCTTGGGGAAATAAATAAATATATATTTTCATTTTCAATCCTTTTCAATCATCTGTGCCCATTACCTTCTCCGAAGGAGCCGGGGTATGCCATACCACCCACGGATATTCTAATGACCGGGAGAGTATAGGCAAGCGGGTTGGCCTACAACAACCTGGGAGGCTACCATATGAGGGCTGGAAGCTCACAAAAAGGGTGAGTTACCATTCTGCAACCCTGAATGTACATATCACCTATTGTTTCTGCAATTTTGCCCTATGCATTGTGTTCTTTATTTTTGAGGTATTCAAGATATAAGGTTGATGAGACCTCCTGATACATCAAGAATATCTTCATATAGATGGTTACTCCTTTCAATTTGAATACTCCTTAAAGAACCCAGCGCTGTTTAATGTATGTATAAGACCAATGCTTTGTCAAGTTTTGGTCATTGCAAGTGCATGACCATAGTCATCATTTTTTATGTTTTTTACGTAATACTACCCTCATTCCCTCTACCCTTTTCCCTTTCCCAGAAGTAGCGTGGAGGATCTACAGGGTTACATATACATTAGTCACACATCCATGACTGCACATATATTTAAAACACAAAACAGAGCCACTGTTATGAAATGCAATATAGTGTGGATGAATAGGGCCATACATGGGCACAGTATGACTGCAAGGAAGCATTAGAATTGTTGGTGACATCATAGAGTTACAGAGGGGGGATGCATTTAGCATTACACACATGTATCCACTTGATACCTATGATTAGCTAAGCTGGCAATCGTAACAAACTGTTCAGACATGGGATTTATTCTGCTGGTAGTGCCAAGGTCTATTGCTACATGTTTATTATGTTGTATGAAGGGTAGGGTTGCATGGCCGGGCATGTTTTCCTGGATTCATATTATTTATTCATGCTGATGGGCAGTGCATTTACAAATCCACGCCGCAGCATGTATTATCCATGTGCTGCAGGTAGGAAATCCTTAAGGAACACCAGGTGATCAGCCTGGATCTCCTATCTGCAGTTTATAACTTATACATGTTGCAGGGTGGCATTTTGCAGTCATTGCCTTGGGGAATTGACTTGTGTACACATGCACGCATGTTGTTTCAGCAAACACATTCACTGCAAATCAATTTAACAGTTGCCTACATGTATTGTTATCCCTTCCTAGCAGAGAGAGGTTATTAGCTCTTCTGTCCTAGTCCGCTATTTCGTTGCATCCAGTATAACCCCTTTTGTGTCTCTATCAAATTTCCCACCGTGTTTCCACCAGTATTCTTCCAGTCTACAGCTACTCCTCAAAGAACTGAAGGAGGAAAAGAGGTCCTGGGCACCTACCAAAGGGTGCCCGATGCCGTATAGACCGAGCCTGTGATTGTGAGGCTCCAAAATTGGTGAGTTTAATGTAAAAATCACTCTGTTTTAATACTTTACAGTATTACGCTATGGAAGCGCTGCCTTCCGTCTCTTTTTAGTCTACTCGGCAAGTATCGTGGCTCAAAGAAGGGGAGCGCCATCCTCTATATGGCCGGAGGCATTTAATCCCAGAGCCGGGACAGTTATATGCTCTTACCAATGTGAATGGTATACATCCCCCACGACCCTTTATACTACCCTATTTTTGATACCATCTGCACTATTATACTCTCTTCCCCCCTTTTCACCCTCTTTTTGTCTTTGAGAGACGAGGACGAGGATATGGATTCATTAATTAAGGAGAACTGTCATCTGACATTTTTAAGTATCTTCATATACAGGTGAAACTCGAAAAATTTGAATATCGTGCAAAAGTTAATTGATTGTCATATGAATTGCACCTTATTGATGCGCCGTAGGGATTTCTATTGTATTTCTAGTTGCCTACATGTGCCTGTAAGTGGAGACACCTTTGTAGGGGATGAGGAACAATACCTTTTCATATATTTATTAAAACCCTGTTATCTCTGCAGACCTACAAGCTGTAGGGACTTTTGAGATATGAGTGGAATGGTCCTAGTCAGGACATCCTATCACTAAAAAATATGAGCAGGTCATCAAATTAGGACACATGAGGTTAATCACTCTGTCACTAGCAAAGGCATGCAGTTTAATTGAATGAATGGAGTAGTGGAAATTGGAGATGAAGAGAACCACACCAGAGCAATTCTCCCGTTCATCTCAGGCCAGCTATTTGGTCTCGATAGTGGTCTTCTCCAGCCAGTTTTCCTGATTGTCACCTTTGTCTGAATGAGCCTTGTCTTTTCAGCTTACCTGTAAAGTACTGGCAATTGATGCGCTGTCTGACCTCAGTACTCACATCCTCTTCAGCAGCTGGGGCCTGTATTGGGACAAGATCAGGATCCACAGTAGGGATGAGCCGAACACCCCCGAGTTTGGTTCGCATTCAAACTCGAACTTTCCAAATGTTCGAAATCGAACTCAAACCCGAACTCAATACAAATCAATGTGGCTGAAAGTTCGATTTTTAGAGTGCCCTCCAAGAGGGCATATATGTTAGATATTTGCCATAAAAGGTGTATGGGGGTCCGGGTAGTGCCCTGGGGGACAGGAAACAAGGACAAAAAGTAAAAAAAAAAGTTTTTAAAGGGACAGTGAGTTTTCCATGAAATAAGGGTTAAAAATAAAAACAAAAAATTCCTTCAAATATCGTGCCTAGGAGGTCCCCATAACCTGCCCGTGAAGTGGCGGATTTCTCGGATGTATAGAAATATTTTAAAAAACAAAAAATGACATTTCAAATGACGGTAAATGCTCTTCCTTTAACCCTTTCGCTGCTGAGGCTTTTCCCGCCCCTGTGCTGAGGTCATTTTTTACCTGTTTTGCGCATCATGTTTAAACGTGTTTTTAAGGCTTATTTTAGTATATGACATCGACATATTATATATCGTTCTTTCCGTCAGACTCGGTAGATTCATAATATGTCATTATTATATGTATACGTTATGTCATGTTTGTATATTATAACAAAAAATGCAATAAAATATGTATTTTCAATAATTTACAGCGTGTAAAGTGTTTTTTTCCACATTTTAACATGCGAGCAATTGCGGTTATATTTTGTATGGGGTGCGCTTGTTAAAAAAATTAGAGATGGGGTCTCGTTACATTTTTTTTGGGGGAAAATGACACCATTTTTAACAAACGCACCGCATACAAAAATCGTTAATGCAGCATCATTGTTCACATTATAATTGAAATGGGAACAATATTGCTGCATTAACAAAACAAAAAAAAAAAAAAAAAGTGTTTATTTTTTTTTATTTTATTTTTTTTTTTTAATTTTTTTTTTATTTTATTTTTCTTTTTTTTTTTTTTTACAATTTTTTTACTTTCATGTTTGGTATCGTTGGAACGGCCATGCTCTGGCCGATCCAACGATATCAAAATTTAACCCCTAACTGCCACGGATCGGGAGATAGGGAGTTCATTGGAACTCCCTATCTCCACAGTTCGTGGCAGTTAGGGGTTAATGCTAGGACTGGCGTCATCGTGCTACGCACGATGACGCCAGTCCTCTGGGGGAGTTCCCGGAAGCTTGGCCGACATCCAAGATGTCGGCCAGCTCCCGGGAAGGATCGCAAATCGGCGCTTTTCAGCGCCGATTTGCGATCCAGCTCCCCAGGGGTTAATGCCAGGCATCATTTGGAAGGGCAGGCTGTGCCCTTCCAAATGATGCCTGGGTTAAGCCCCTGTGAGCCGCCGATCGGGAGGGAGAGAGGTCCGAAGGACCTCCCCCCCCTCCTTTCAGGCGCCTCCTCCGCACATGCGGGGGGGCGCCTGAATTATGTGTCATCGCGGGGGCGCGATGACACATAATAATGGCGGCCACTGCTCCGGATGCCGGGCTGACATCCAGGATGTCAGCCCGCACCGGAGGGGCCAGCGATCGGCCGGAACCCGGCCGAACGCTGACCCCAATGCGAGGACGCGCTCAGCGCGTCCTCCGCATACCAGCGGCAATGCTGAGGACGCGCTGAGCGCGTCCTTAGCATTGAAGTGGTTAATCTATCCATAAACAACTTCTTCGGGCGGCAGTCTGTATGAAAAGAAGAGACATTTTCGTACACGCAGAAAAAGTTTAGTGATTTTTTGGCTAAATTATTGTGAAACTTATGCAGGCTTTGGATGAAAGTAACAATAGGTGCTTTAAAATTGGGCCTTAACGTCGACAACAGTGCCGTCACACCGTAACCCCTCTGAGGATATAAATCTGATACAGGCATCAATGGCAGTGCACCAAATATTGTGCCTTTGGTGCCAGGCCAGCAAGTACCATCATACAGTAACCCCTCTGTGGTATTGTGGAAGAGTGCAGGGGTGGACCATGCGGTCAGGGCCGGTGCTAGACTATTTTGCGCCCTAGGCAAGACCAGCTACTTGCACCGACCAAAAAAAAAACGACACAACATGAAACTGCTAAATTTCTTTTTATTTAAGAATAAAGTTTGAAAAGCATCAATAGTAAAGGTAAAATAAATATAAATAAACTGTATTAAACCATTTTAGATTAACTCTATTAAACAAATTAAAATTAACTGTATTGAACAAATATAAATTAACAAAAAAAAATAAGAGTTGTCACGTAAGTTTCAATTTCAGACACATCAAAATTTCACTTTGCGTGCCTTATCCTTTGCAAATTTTCATCATGCGTATATATATATATATATTGCCCAGGCCAGCTCACATCAGGCTCACAGACAGTCACAGATGCGCCATCATAGAAACATAGAAACATAGAAAAATGTCGGCAGATAAGAACCTTTCGGCCCATCTAGTCTGCCCGATTACATGGATACTTTACCTGGATTTATCTTTTGTTTAGGATAGCCTTATGCCTATCCCATGCTTGCTTAAATTCAATTACTGTTTTGGCCTCTACCACTTCTACTGGAAGACTGTTCCATGTATCCACCACCCGCTCAGTAAAATAATGCTTCCTGATGTTACTTTTAAACCTTTGCCCCTCTAATCTGGGTTTTTTAGACTGGGTTTTTTGCCTTCTTTTGGATCAACAGCAGTAGGTTATGTGGGAGAGGCTGAACCCGATGGACGCATGTCTTTTTTCAGCCTATATAACTATGTAACTATGTAACTATGTAATCTAAGACTATGTCCTCTTGTTTTGCTATTTTGTTTCCTTTTAAATATACTCCCTTCCTCCTCCTTGTGGATTCCCTTTACGTATTTAAATGTTTCTATCATATCTCCTCTGTCTCGTCTTTTTTCCAAGCTGTACATGTTAAGATCATTAAGCCTTTCCTGGTAACTTTTCTCCTTCAAGCCGTACACCATTTTAGTAGCCCTTCTCTGAACTCTCTCTAAGATGTCTATATCCTTCTGGAGATACGGTCTCCAGTACTGCACACAGTACTCCAAGTGAGGTCTCACCAGTGCTCTGTACAGTGGCATGAGCACTTCCCTTTTCCTACTGCTAATACCTCTCCCTACACAACCAAGCATTCTGCTAGCATTTCCTGCTGCTCTATTACATTGACTACTTACCCTTAGATCCTCTGAAATAATGACCCCTTAATCCCTTTCCTCAGATGTTGAGGTTTGGACTGTATCAAATATTCTATATTCAGCCCTTGGGTTTTTACGTCCCAGGTGCCTTATCTTGCACTTATCCACATTAAAACTCAATTGCCACAACTCCGACCATTTTTTTAGTTTACCTAAATCATTTGTCATTTGGCTGATTCCTCCAGGAACGTCAACCCTGTTGCAAATCTTTGTGTCATCAGCAAAAAGATATACTTTTCCATTAATACCTTCTGCAATATCATGCGTATATATATATTGTCCAGGCCAGCTCACATCATGCTCACAGTCAGTCACAGATGCGCCATCATCATAGCCGTGTGCAGCCTATTGCATTAGGGTGTGCACCCAAAAGCTCAAACACATGAAAAAAAAATTATGTTATATATACACACACACGCACCCTTATGCATACATACACACGCGCACACTGTCACACATTTAGCCTAAATATATCATTACAATCAGGGTAATTCAAAGAGAATCGAAAAGTCACCGCACGTTCGGTGACTTTTCGTTCTCTTCAATTCGGTTTGTTTTGACGATTCCCAGTTCGGAGACCCTGTAGTGTATTCAGCAAGCACCACAGGGTCCCCAAATTGCAGGGAAAGGTCGCCGCAAACCCGCCGAAAACTAACCGCAAAACCCGGCGAATGCACGCTGAAAACCCGCAAAAACATCTAGATTAACCCGCTGGAAAAACCCGAACAGGAGCAGATCACACGCAGCGAAGCCACCGGAAAAAGCCGACACCGCAGACGAATGGAGTGAATAAATTAGCAAAACAGTTTGCTTGAATGTTTGAAAGTGAAACGCTGTTTGCAAAGAAACTACCAAGCGAAAATGTCTGAAATTTACATATGAGGTCCAGGGAATGATAATAAAAAGGGCTGTTACAGAAAAAATAAGTTAAAAAAAAAAGGAAAATGCTTAAAATATCCTAAAAAAAAATCTATAAATAAAGAGACTTTTTACTGCAGAATTTTATAATGAACAGTTTATTAGATATTGAATTAAAACGGGAATATTTTTAACATTGAAGCATATGGGATTCGCCTGAATAAACTTGCCGAATGAAACCACCGAACAGCAGCGCATTTCGGGAACCTTTCACTGCTGGTTTGTGTTCTCTGAATAGCCGAAGCATTGCTTTTTTATGGGGATTTCACTGCCCTCGAACAGGCACCGAACAGGCACCGTATGTGCAGGCAATTCGCCAGGATTTGGTGAATTGCCTGCTCTCTGAATAGCCGAATGGCCAGGAAAGGTAACCGGACGCTGATTTTCAGCGTTCGGTTAACTTTCTCCAGCCATTCGGATCTCTTTGGATAACCCTGTATGTTTATAATTCAGAGGTGCAGCAACCTTGGCCATCCAGTTGTTTTTGAACTACATTTCCCATGAGTCTCGACTAACCCAATTAGTGGATGAGTATTGTGGTCGGTTGTGTTTTATGACTATCAGGGTTATTCAGAGAGAGGTGAAACTCAGGAGAATGACTGGAGAAGTGAAAATTCTAGGTCAAAATAGCCAAACAAGAAAAATTCTCCCATTTATCTCACTTTCCAAATCGGCTATTTGGTCCAGATTGTTCTCTTTTCCTGCCATTCTCCTGGTTTTCACCTTTCTCTGAACAACACTGAGAGAGAGGTGAAAGCCAGGAGAACTGGCAAGAGAAGAGAACAATCTAGACCAAATAGACGATTTGGAAAGTGAGATAAATGGGAGATTTTTTCTGGATTGGCTATTTTGACCCAGAATTTTCTCTTCTCCAGTCATTCACCTGAGTTTCGCCTTTCTCTGAATAACCCTGTCAGGGTTATTCAGGGAGCGGTGAAAAGCAGGAGAATGACTGGAGAATGGAAAATTCTAGACCAAATAGCCGATTTGGAAAGTGAGATAAATGGGAGAATTTTTCTGGTTTGGCTATTTTGACCTAGAATTTTCTCTTCTCCAGTCATTCTCCTGAGTTTCACCTTTCTCTGAATAACCCTGTCAGGGTTATTCAGAGAGCGGTTATTCAGAGAGCAGTGAAAAGCAGGAGAATGACTGGAGAATGGAAAATTCTAGGTCAAAATAGCTGATTTGGAAAGTGAGATAAATAGGAGAAGAATGGAAGAAGTTTTAGGAGGGAAATTAATTCTCACTCAGAAGCAGACACTACCCCTCATTCTACATACAATGTATCAAATTCATTACACCAGGCTAAAAACACCTGGTGTTTATGCTGTTTGAAAAAGACAGGTCATTTAGAGGTGAGAACTTTGCACCTACACATTAGTTTTTAATTCAATATCTAATAAACCGTTGCTTATAATATTCTGAAGTAAAGAGTCTCTTTATTTCTAGATTTTTTGTATTTTTTAAGCATTTTTTATACTTTTTTCAAAATTCTTTTTTTTGCGAACCCGAACCGAACACACCCAAAAAGTTCGAAGTTCGCGAACTTTCGAACGACCAAAGTTCGAATCGAACTCTGAACTGATCGAACCGAACAGCTCATCCCTAATCCACAGCAGGCTCCAGATCCTCATCAATGGCGGTGCCGTCCTCAATCGCCATGTTATGCAGCATGCAGCATGCCAGGACTATTAAGGCCACTTTGGGGGCATGGTACTGCAAGGCCCCACCAGATCGGTCAATATACTGGAAGCGAATTTTGAACAGTCAGAAGGTCCTCTTAATGGCGCTGCGGGATATCTGGTGCGCTGAGTTGTAGACATCCTACTCTGGCGTTTGCGGTCTCCTAATGGGGGTCATCAACCATGGCCTGTGTGGGTATCCAGCATCACCTAATACATGACACATAACACACAGTGATATTCTGTTAGATGAGGCAATACATTAAGGGACATAAATAGTTTGGCAGCAGATATGTGCACTCACTAGGGATGAGCTGTTCGGTTCGATGTGTTCGGAGTTTGATTCGAACATCGCCAGTTCGGATGTTCGTGAACTATGAACATTTCCGCGTGTTCGCCACATGTTCACCCACAATGCACCACAATGGACCACAATGCACTTTTTCCACTGGCCTGAAGCTTGTAATTGGCTACAGCCTGCACCTGACCACAGTTTAGATGCAAGACTATGACAATCACGGCTCAGAGTCCTGATTGGACAAATTTTGCCCAATCATGGGTTTACAGAGCTAAGTCCCGCAGCACACTATATAAGGCTTGAACCCAGCCAGCCAGCACGTGTTTTTCTGCAGGAGTGAGAGGAGATTGTACTGTCAGTGTGTCTTCTCACTGCAAGTGACAGCAATTGGGGGGGGTCTCACTTGTTGCAGATATCTGAGAATTGTGGAAAGTGTGTCTTCTCAGTCAGTGACAGCAGCAATTTGGGGGGCTTACTTGTTGCAGATATCTGGGAATTGGTGGTGGAAAGTGTGTCTTCTCAGTCAGTGACAACAGCAATTTGGGGGGCTCACTTGTTGCAGATATCAGGGAATTGGTGGTGGAAAGTGTGTCTTCTCAGTCAGTGACAACAGCAATTTGGGGGGCTCACTTGTTGCAGATATCTGGGAATTGGTGGTGGAAAGTGTGTCTTCTCATTCAGTGACAGCAGCAATTTGGGGGGCTCACTTGTTGCAGATATCTGGGAATTGGTGGTGGAAAGTGTGTCTTCTCAGTCACTGACAGTCAGCTATCAGGGGGTGTCACATAATTCCATAAAATTCTGTGAATTGTAATCAGATTTCTGCGAATTGTAATCTGTGTCTTGTCACACTGCCACCCATCAGGGGGGCTCACTGATTAATAGGAGGTTCCTGGGAATTGTAATTTGTGTCTTGTCGCCGCCACCCATCACGGGGTCTCAATGATTTATAGGAGGTTCCTGGGAATTGCAATCTGTGTCTTGTCACTGTCACCCATCAGGGGGGCTCACTGATTTAACCCCTTAATGACCCCTGACGTACCCTGTACGTCCTGTCCTCGGGTCTCCCTTAGACCCGCGGACGTACAGGGTACGTCAGCGGCGCCAAATCCCCCTCCCGCCCGATACTCACCTCCCTCGTCGGATCCCACGGCGATCTGGCAGGGAGTAAGCCTGCCCATGTGATTTACATGGGCAGGCGAGGCTGATGACGTCGCCACGCTGCGTGGTGACGTCATCAGAAGGTGCCCCCATGTGTTTCAATGGAGGGGAGGGGGGGGCTCCTTCGGAGCCCTCTATCTCCCCAACCATTGAAGCTAGGTAGATGCCGTTTGCACCGCTGGAGAGGGGAGAGCCTCCCCTTTCCAGCGGTGTATGGCATTAACAGTTTCGCCGCCGGATCGCTTTTCGGCGCCAATTGGCGCCAAAATGCGATTCAAACCTGGAGGGGGGCTGACATCTTGGATGTAAGCCAAGCCTCCAGGTCCCCCCCATCCACTGACAACCTCACCATATGTGTGAGGATGTCAGTGGGCCAGTTAACCCTCTAGCTGCCATGTAGAGATAAGGGGATCCTAAGGATCCCTTTATCTCCGATCCATGGCAGCTGGATGGTCATATTTGCCATCATTTAAAAGGCCTGATTATGGCCTTTCAAATGATACCAAACATAACCAGGTTTGGTTTTAAAAAATTTTTTTTAAAAAAAAATTAAATAAAAAAAATAATAAAAAAATTAAATAAAATAAAAAAAAATTTTTTTTAAAAAGTTTTTTTTGTCTGGGGGGAGTTTAATTAAATAGGACCTAGGCTGTCATCTAAAAATAATTAGCACAAAATGGTCAGAATGAGCGCAGCGCACATAGGTGAACTGTCTCAGCAGTGAAGGGGTTAAAAAGCAAACGCATGTTAAAATTGGGTATTTCTAGTCTCAGGACAAAATTTTGAACCTATTTAGCCGGGGTCTTTTTGGGTGGTTGTAGATTTTGGGGATTAAATTACGAAAAAGTGTGTTTTTACCATTTTTTTCCTCATATTTCATATTTTTTTTATAGTAAATTATTCGATATGATGGAAATAATGGTATTTCTAGAAAGTCCATTTAATGGCGGGAAAAAGGGTGTATAATATGTGTGGGTCGAATAAACGAGTAAGAGGAACAATTGTCCTAAACACTAACAGCGCAGAAACGTAAAAACAGCAGCGATCACTAAAAGACGGATTTGTGTAAAACCGCCCGGTCACTAAGGGGTTAAAGGAGGTTCCTGGGAATTGTAATTTGTGTCTTGTCACTGCCACCCATCAGGGGGTCTCACAGATTTATAGGAGGTTTCTGGGAATTGTAATCTTTGTCTTGTCACTGGCTGCCAGCTATCAGGGTGTCTCACTGAGTTATACCAGAGTTCTGGAAATCTTTAATATAGATAACACAGTTGAATCACAGTTCTGCATATCTCCAATTTTTATAACGGAGTTGAATCAGAGTTCTGTATATCTTTAATCTATATCACTCATCATGTCAGAAAGACCAAAAAGGACAGGCAGACGCTCCCAGACACAGATAAGAGGGCAAGCAGCCTCTGTTCTGGGAGGCTGTGCCTTTGGTCGTCGTGGACGTGGCACATTCTCTGCAGGGGCATGCTTGTCCTTTCTAAATGGTGCTGGCCGTCTTAAGCAGCAGCAACATACAGAGGATTTGGTGGATTGGCTAACCAGGCCATCCTCATCCTCCGAGTCCTCTGCCAGCCAGGCTTGTAGTGGGTTACAGTCCACCTCAGCTGCCAAAGCATCTAATGCAGCCTCCATGTCCACAGCTACTCCTGCCGTAGCCTCACTATCACACACAGAGGAGTCAGCTGAATTGTTTGACTACAATGAGAGTGACATGCTGCTTGAAGATGCGCAGCAACTCCAGTGCTCGGATTCAATCTCTGAGGTTAAGGAAGGGAGTATAATCAACCTAGAGGAAGGGGGTGCCAGTGATGACACACAAATAACTGGCACTCATGTTGCCCCTGCAGCTGCAGTACTCTGCCAAGTTGGCTCCAGTGACGAGGAGATAGGGGGTGATGACAATGATGATGAGGTCACTGACTCCTCCTGGGTGCCTGATCGAACAGAGGAGTTAAGTGAGGAGGAGGAGGCCCAACAAACACGAGGCACAACGTCCTCTATGACCAACCGTAGCCAGTCCAAGGCATCAGATGTCAGAGCTGCTCAGGTGCAGAGCGCTGTTGTCTCAAAGCACACATCCAGGAACTCTGCTGTCTGGGAGTTCTTTAAGAAATGTGCAGCAGACTGCACCGTTGCTATTTGTAATCTATGTCACATGAGGATCAAGCGTGGGAAAGACACCGGGCACTTGGGTACCACGTGCTTGAGGTGACATATGACCACCTGTCTTGCATCCCGTTGGTGCAACACTTTGCGCAGGTCCTCCTCACCTGTCTCTACCCCCACTATATGTCCTGCCATGTCATTGACTACAACCTCCACTGACAGGGATGATGCTACAGTAATAGATGTACCAGGTCCTTCCTCACAATGTGACAGCATCCCATCAGCTGAAAATTTACGCAGTCAGATTACGTTGCCCCAGCTGCTGCAGCGTAAGAAAAAATATAGTCCCAACCATCCCCAAGCACAGCGTCTAAATGCCAGCTTAGCAAAATTACTTGCATTTCAGCTGCTGCGTTTCCAGCTGGTGGACTCTGCTTCCTTCCGTGAATTTGCAGAATGTGCTATACCACAGTGGCAGGTTCCAAAATGCCATTTCTTTTCACGGAAGGCCAATCCAGCACTATACCAGCATGTGGAACACAATGTTATGGAGTCATTGGGAAAGGCAGTCAGCAGCAAGGTGCACGTGACTTTAGACAGGTGGTCCAGCAAGCATGGACAGGGTCATTACATTTCCTTCACGGCACACTGGATAACTATGATTGCAGCTGGGAGGGATCCAAGATGGGGCTCTGTGCTGGAGCTTGTTCATCCACCACGCCTCCAGAAAGCTGCTTGTATGAGGTCTGTCTGCTCCACCACCACCTCTCCCTCTTCCTCCTCCTCCTTCTCTGTCTCTGGCGAAGTGGGAGTTAAACCAAAGCGTGACAGGGGCTACGCAATGGCTAAAGCAAAAGGATGCCATACAGTGCTTGAGCTGGTTTGTTTAGGGGACAGTAGCCACACCGGGCAAGAAATTCTGTCAGCTCTGCAGGGCCAGGTGCAGAGATGGTTAACACTATGCCAGCTTCAGCTGGGAATGGTCGTCTGTGATAATAACCTTCTCTCCGCCCTACACCAGGGTAAGTTGACGCATGTACCATGCCTAGCACACATCCTAAATCTGGGCGGTACAGCGATTCCTAACCAGGTACCCAGGGCTGGCAGAGCTTCTCAGCCAGGCCAGAAAAGTCTGCAGCCACTTCAGACAGTCATTCCCAGCAAGTGTTCGCCTGGCAGAAATTCAAAGAGAATTCCACCTTCTCACAAACTGTCTGATCTGTGACATGCCCACCAGGTGGAACTCGACATTAGCAATGCTGCAGCATCTGCACAAGCAGCAGAGGGCCATCAACGAGTACCTGTGTGAGTATGGCACAAGGACAGGTTCAGGTCAACTTGGTCCCCCCCCGAAGTGACTGATCAAGTCCATTCGAAAATTCCGAAAATATTTAGTTTCGGCTCGGAAAACTTTTCGGATCTGTCGGTTTTCGGGTCCGATCCGATTCGGAAAATCGGCCGAATCCGAAAACACGAATCGGGAAATTTCGTGAAAATTCCGAAATTCCGAAACCCGAAACACACATCCCTAATTACCAGATATATATCATTTTAATATTGGACCGCAGGGTCCAACCCTGCACTCTTCCACAATACCTCAGAGGGGTTACGGTGTGACGGCACTGTTGCCGACACTAAAGGCCCAATTTTAAAGCACCTATTGTTACTTTCATCCAAAGCCTGCATAAGTTTCACCATAATTTTTGCCAAAAAGTCACTAAACTTGTTCTGTGTGTCCTAAAATGTCTCCTCTTTTCATACAGACTGCCGCCCCAAGCAGTTGTTAATGAATAGATTAAAGGACGTTTACTGTCATTTGAAATGTCATTTTTTTGTTTTTAAATGTTTCTATACATCCTACAAATCCGCCACTTCACGGGCAGGTTATGGGGACCTCCTAGGCACGATATTTGAAGGAATTTTTCATTTTTATTTTTAACCCTTATTTCATGGAAAACTCACTGTTCCTTTAAAAAACGTTTTTTTTTTACTTTTTGTCCTTGTTTCCTGTTCCCCAGGGCACTACCCCGGACCCCCATACACCTTTTATGGCAAATATCTTGCATATATGCCCTCTTGGAGGGCACTCTAAAAATCAAACTTTTGAGTCCCATTGACTTGCATTGAGTCCTTTTCATGTTCACGTTCGAACTCGAACTTTTGAAATTGTTACAGATGATAAATGTATCATAGGAATTGCAACTCACATTTGTTGGAGCTTCTCCAAGCTCGAGGTAGAGCGCACATGGATTTGGTTCTGTAAAAATGTCAGATATACACAGAGATTTTCTGTTTCTTCACTTTCCTGCATATCAACGATTGCGGCGAGGAAACTCCGATGCTTAGGAGTGGGTTACCTGAGAAATTTCCAGAAAGCAACCGGAGGCTTGAACCCGCTCAGAGCCAGTGTTGGGGCTCCTTCTTTGTGAGTGTATCTATGATAAGACACTATACCTTGCAGACCTGATGAGATATACTGCACCAATGTATCTTGTGTTCTCTTTTTTAACATTATGTACCTATGTTGATGATGTTAGCGTGAGAGTCGCCCATATTCCCTAACGTTCATGTCAAGCTTACCAGATAAGTATCCATTTACATCCTTTCTTAGTTTGGGGGAAACCACTAACCATCTGGTTAAACTGGATATTTGGTGGTGGTGTATATTGTGGGCGCTTACCATCTCTTTCTGCAAAAGGAAAAGGGCTGACTGAGGTTACAGATGAGAACCGAGAGTAGTGGGAGTAGCAATAGGGAAAACAAAATAATACTAGAACCTAAAGATATAAAGGAACAAGGAGCACACAAGTGGATTGGCTAAACACAGAACTAAGGAAACAGGCGGGGCAAGACAGGAATAATAAGACACAGGCAAAATGGAAAGGAATACGGATGACACAGGAAAACTAAGGTAAATTTGGTAAGTCTGTGGCAGCGGTTTCCGACAAGGAGCAGGCAATAGGTGTTGTCAGAGGTCATGGCAAAGGGATCTTTTCAGTCGGCTGGCAATAGAATAATCAAGTCCAAAGCAAGGGGGTCTGATACACAATTAATCCAAAACCGTGTAAGGCACCAAGAAATAATGGTAGAAGATACAGGTGGTAAAGGTAGGGTAACTTGGTGGGTTTCTCGATAGGGTTCTCGGAAGGGTTCTTGGTTAGGGATGAGCCGAACACCCCCGAGTTCGGTGCGCGCTCGAACTCGAATTTTCCAAATGTTCGGATGCGAACTCGAACTCAATACAAGTCAATGGGACTGAAAATTCGATTTTTAGAGTGCCCTCCAAGAGGGCATATATGCTAGATATTTGCCATAAAAGGTGCATGGGGGTCCGGGTAGTGCCCTGGGGACAGGAAACAAGGACAAAAAGTTTAAAAAAAACGTTTTTAAAGGGACAGTGAGTTTTCCATCAAATAAGGGTTAAAATAAAAAAGAAAAATCCCTTCAAATATAGTGCCTAGGAGGTCCCCCATAACCTGTCCGTGAAGTGGCGGATTTCTCGGATGAATAGAAATATGTAAAAACCAAAAAATGACATTTCAAATGATGGTAAATGCTTTTCCTTTAATCTATCCATAAGCAACTGCTTGGGGCGGCAGTCTGTATGAAAAGAGGAGACATTTCTGGACACGCAGAAAACGTTTAGTGATTTTTTGGCTACATTATTGTGAAACTTATGCAGGCGTTGGATGAAAGTAACAATAGGTGCTTTAAAATTGGGCCTGCAGAGTCGGCAACAGTGCCGTCACACAATAACCCCTCTGAGGATATGAATCTGTACAGGCATCAGTGGCAGTACACCCTTTGGTGCCAGGCCTGCAAGTGCCATCATAAAGTAACCCCTCTGTAGTATTGTGGAAGAGTGCAGGGGTGGATCATGCAGTCTTATATTAAAAAGATATGAATCTGGCAAAAGCATCAGAGCACCCAGATATTGTGCCTTTTGTGCCAGGCCAGCAAGTGCATTCCTACAGTAACCCCTCTGTAGAATTGTGGAAGAGTGCAGGTGTGGACCTTGCTGTCCTATATTAAAAAGATATGAATCTGGTAATGGGCGTCAGTGCACCCAGATATTGTGCCTTTGGTGCGAGGCCAGCAAGTGCATTCCTACAGTAACCCCTCTGTAGAATTGTGGAAGAGTGCAGGGGTGGACCATGCAGTCCTATATTAAAAAGATATGAATCTGGTAAAGACTTCAGTGCACCCAGATATTGTGCCATTGGTGCCAGGCCAGAAAGTACCATCATACAGTAACACCTCTGTAGTATTGTGGAAGAGTGCAGGGGTGGACCTTGCAGTCCTATTTTAAAAAGATATAAATCTGGTAATGGGCGCCAGTGCACCCAGATATTGTGCTTTTGGTGCCAGACTGCCAGGCCAGCAAGTACCATCATACAGTAACCCCTCTGTAGTATTGTGGAAGAGTGCAGGGGTGGACCTTGCGGTCCTATATTAAAAAGATATGCATCTGGTAAAGGCGCCAGTGCACCCAGATATTGTGCTTTTGGTGCCAGACTGCCAGGCCAGCAAGTACCATCATACAGTAATCCCTCTGTAGTATTGTGGAATAGTGCAGGGGTGGACCATGCGGTCCTATATTAAAAAGATATGAATCTGGTAAAGGCGTCAGTGCACCCAGATATTGTGAATTTCATGGCAGCAAGTTGCCTTCACACTGTAACCTTTTTGTGGTATTGTGTCAAGAGTGCGGGGTTGGACCCTGCTGTTCAAAAAATTAAAATGATATAAATCTGGCACAGGCGTCAGTGTAGCCAAATATTGTGCCTTTCATGGCAGCAAGTGCATTCACACTGTAACCCTTTTGTGGTATTGTGGAAGAGTTCAGTGCTGGAGGTTTTGTGAATGCAGAAGACATCCCCGATCTTTTACGTTGCGTCAGCATCAGGGGATTGATAGCTGCTGATCCAGGACTGATTCATTTTTATAAATGTCAGCCGGACTACAGAGTCCGTGGACAGACGCACTCTTTTGTCTGTGACAAAACCTCCAGCAGCACTGAACATCCTTTCAGAAAGCACGCTAGATGAAGGGCAACCTAGTAGCTGGATAGCATATTGGCTAAGTTCTGGCCAGTGATCCAATCTCAACAGCCAGTAAGCCAGTGGATCATCTGCTGGAAAGGTATCCAGGTCTGCCCTTGCCCCTAGGTACTCCTGCACCATATGGTGAAGACGCTGGCAATGGGTGCCTACATTTGACGTTCCTGGGCGTCGTTGACTAAAATTTTTAACAATGCATCAGTCAAGCGGCCCCGGCCTTCAACACTATTACTCTGATCATTCTCAGCCTCAGAAACACGTGTGTCATCACTTGGTAACCTACCAGTGCCTGGAAAGGTGTTACACAAGTGTCGCTTTAGAGCATCCTCAAGTTTTTTCATCCTGTGCTCCCTCTGTGTGGGCAGGATGAGCTCTGCAACTTTACCCTTGTATCGTGGATCAAGAAGGGTTGCCAACCAGTAATGATCCCTCTCCTTGATAGCACGAATCCTGGGGTCCTTTAGCAGGCTTTGCATTATAAGGGAGCCCATGCAGCATAGATTGGAGGTGTCATTAGCTTCCGAGTCTTCCTGTTCAATGAAGATGACCGTATCGTGCACTTACTCCCCCCAGCCACGTAGTAGCCATTGTGTTTCTGGGCACACAAAACCCTCCCTTGAGGAATCCCCACCTTCGATGCCCCCACTACTTAAATATTCCTCCTCCTCCTCCTGTCTGATCTGAGGAGGAACCGCTGGAATGCTGTCTGCGGAAAGACTGGGGCCTTCAGAGCTAGGGAAGGCCTCCTCTTCCTCCCGCTGCTCTGCCTCTAGAGTCACATCTATAATTCCTCGCAGGAACACTAAAGGAATTGTGTCACTGATGCATGCACTGTCCCTGCTCACCATCCTCATTGCCTCCTCAAATGGTGACAGTACAGTGCATGCATCCTTGATAATCAGCCACTGCGGGGGGAAAAAAAAACAAGTTGACCTGAACCTGTCCTTGTGCCATACTCACACATGTACTTGTTGATGGCCCTCTGCTGCTTGTGCAGATGCTGCAGCATTGTTAATGTCGAGTTCCACCTGGTGGGCATGTCACAGATCAGACGGTTTGTGGGAAGGTGGAATTCTCTTTGAATTTCTGCCAGGCGAACGCTTGCTGGGAATGACCGTCTGAAGTGGCTGCAGACTTTTCTGGCCTGGCTGAGAGGCTCTGGCAGCCCTGGGTACTTGATTAGGAAACGCTGTACCACTAGATTTAGGACGTGTGCTAGGCATGGTACATGCGTCAATTTACCCTTGCGTAGGGCGGAGAGAAGGTTGCTGCCATTATCACAGAAGATCATTCACAGCTGAAGCTGGCGTGGTGTTAACCATCTCTGCACCTGGCCCTGCAGAGCTGACTTAATTTCTGGCCCGGTGTGGCTCCTGTGGCTCCTGTGGCTAAACAAACCAGCTCAAGCACAGTATGGCATCTTTTTGCTTGAGCCATTGCGAAGCCCCTGTCAGGCGACGGTTTAACTGCCACTTCGCCAGACACAGAAGGAGGAGGAGGAAGAGGGAGAGGTGGTGGTGGAGCAGACAGATCTCATACAAGCTGCTTTCTGGAGGCGTGGTGGATGAACAAGCTCCAGCACAGAGCCCCGTCTTGGATCCCTCCAAGCTGCAATCAGATTTACCCAGTGTGCCGTGAAGGAAATGTAACGACCCTGTACATGCTTGCTGGACCACTTGTCTAAAGTCACATGCACCTTGCTGCTGACTGCCTTTCCCAATGACTCGACAACATCTGGAAAGGCAGCAGCTGCAATGCAAGTAATTTTGCTAAGCTGGCATTTAGACGCTGTGCATGGGGATGGTTGGTACTATATTTTTTCTTACACTGCAGCAGCTGGGGCAACGTAATCTGACTGCGTAACTCTTCAGCTGATGAGATGCTGTCACATTGTGAGGAAGGACCTGGTACACCCATTACTGTAGCATCATCTCTGTCAGTGGAGGTTGTAGGCAATGACATGCCAGGACATATAGTGGGGGTAGAGACAGATGAGAAAGAGGAGTAGGACCTATGCAACGTGTTGTGCCAACGGGATGCGTGGCAGGTGGTCATATGTTGCCTCAAGCACATGGTACCCAAACGTGGGATGTCTTTCCCACGATTGACCCTCATCTGACATAGATTAGAAATAGCAACGGTGCGGTCTGCTGCACATTTCTTAAAGAGCTCCCAGACAGCAGAGTTCCTGGATGTGCTTTGAGACTAGGGATTAGCTGTTCGGTTCGGACGGTTCGGAGTTCGACCCGAACTTAGCCTGTTCGATTAGATCGCGAACACCGAACATTTCTGGGTGTTCGCCGCATGTTCGACCACAATGGACCACAATGCATTTTCCCGCTGCCCTAAAGCTCGTAATTGGCTACAGCCTTGCACCTGACCACAGGTCTGGTGCAAGACAGGTTCAACAGTATGCCAATCACGGCTCAGGGTCCTGATTGGGCAAATTTTGCCCAATCATGGGCTCACAGAGCTAAGTCCCGCAGCACACTATATAACGTTTCCACGCGCCGATTTTGCACGCATTTCAGAGGAAATTTCAGAGGAGATAGTTGTGTGTTGTTACTGCCGGTCTGCCACGCTACTGGGGGGGTCTGGGGGGGACTCATTTCTACCAAATATCAGGGAATTTAGGTGATGTGTGTCTTGTCACTGTGCCAGCAAGTTTTTTTTGGGGTTTACAAATTTCTTTAAAACATTTGTGAATTGAGGTGATCTTCTGTGTCTTGTCACACAGCCAGCAAGTCTTTTTGGGGTTTACAAATTTCTTTAAAACATTTGTGAATTGAGGTGATCTTCTGTGTCTTGTCACACAGCCAGCAAGTCTTTTTGGGGTTACAAATTTCTTTAAAACATTTGTGAATTGAGGTGATCTGTGTCTTGTCACACAACCAGTACGACGCAGTAATTTGGGTGTCACTAATTTCTTTAAAACATTTGTGAATTGTGGTGATCTGTGTCTTGTCACACAACCAGTACCAAGCAGTATTTTGGGGCTCACTAATTTCTTTAAAACATTTGTGAATTGAGGTGATCTGCGTCTTGTCACACAACCAGTACCACGCAGTATTTTGGGGCTCACTAATTTCTTTAAAACATTTGTGAATTGAGGTGATATGTATCTTGTCGCACAACCAGTACCACACAGTATTTTGGGGCTCACTAATTTCTTTAAAACATTTGTGAATTGAGGTGATCTGTGTCTTGTCACACAACCAGTAGCAAGCAGTATTTTGGGGCTCACTAATTTCTTTAAAACATTTGTGAATTGAGGTGATCTGTGTCTTGTCACACAACCAGTACCACGCAGTATTTTGGGTGTCACTAATTTCTTTAAAACATTTGTGAATTGAGGTGATCTGTGTCTTGTCACACAACCAGTACCACGCAGTATTTTGGGTGTCACTAATCTCTTTAAAACATTTGTGAATTGAGGTGATCTGTGTCTTGTCACACAACCAGTACCACACAGTATTTTGAGGCTCACTAATTTCTTTAAAACATTTGTGAATTGAGGTGATCTGTCTCTTGTCACACAGCCAGTACCACGCAGTATTTTGGGGCTCACTAATTTCATTAAAACATTTGTGAATTGAGGTGATCTGTGTCTTGTCACACAACCAGTACCACGCAGTATTTTGGGTGTCACTAATTTCTTTAAAACATTTGTGAATTGAGGTGATCTGTGTCTTGTCACACAACCAGTACCACGCAGTATTTTGGGGCTCACTAATTGCCTTAAAACTTTTGTGAATTGAGGTGATATGTGTCTTGTCACACAACCAGTACCACGCAGTATTTTGGGGCTCGCTAATTTCTTTAAAACATTTGTGAATTGAGGTGATCTGTGTCTTGTCACACAACCAGTACCACGCAGTATTTTGGGGCTCACTAATTTCTTTAAAACATTTGTGAATTGAGGTGATCTGTGTCTTGTCACACAACCAGTGCCATGCAGTATTTTGGGTGTCACTAATTTCTTTAAAACATTTGTGAATTGAGGTGATCTGTGTCTTGTCACACAACCAGTACCACGCAGTATTTTGGGGCTCACTAATTTCTTTAAAACAATTGTGAATTGAGGTGATCTGTCTCTTGTCACACAGCCAGTACCACGCAGTATTTTGGGGCTCACTAATTTCATTAAAACATTTGTGAATTGAGGTGATCTGTGTCTTTTCACACAACCAGTACCACGCAGTATTTTGAGGCTTACTAATTTCTTTAAAAAATTTGGGAATTTTTATAATCCGTGTCTTCTCACTGGCTGCCACCCATCAAGGGGTCTCACTGATTTATAGGAGGTTTCACTGCCACCCATCAAGGGGGTCTCACTGATTTATAGGAGGTGTCTGAGACTTGTAATCTGTGTCTTGTCACTGGCTTACAGTTATCAGGGTGTCTCACTGAGATATACCAGAGTTCTTTAAATCTTTATACCAGAGTTGAATCAGAGTTCTTTATATATTAATCTATATATCACTCACCATGTCTGAAAGAACAAAAAGGACAGGCAGACGCTCCTAGACACAGATAAGAGGGCAAGCAGCCCCTGTGTCGGGAGGCTGTGCCTCTGGTTGTGGTGGACGTGGTGCATCCTCTGCAGGGGCACGCTTGTCCTTTCTAACTGGTGCTGGCCGTCTTAAGCAGCAGCAACATACAGAGGACTTGGTGGATTGGTTAACCAGGCCATCCTCATCCTCCGAGTCCTCTGCCAGCCAGGCTTGTAGTGCTTTTCAGTCTGCCTCAGCTGCCAAAGCATCTAATGCAGCCTCCATGTCCACAGCTACTCCTGCCGTAGCCTCGCTATCACACACGGAGGAGTCAGCTGAATTGTTTGACTACAATGAGAGTGACATGCTGCTTGAGGATGCGCAGCAAGTACAGTGCTCTGATTCAATCTCTAAGGTTGAGGAAGGGAGTAAAATCAACCTAGAGGAAGGGGGTGCCAGTGATGACACACAAATAACTGGCACTCATGTTGCCCCAGCAGCTGCAGCATACTGCCAAGTTGTCTCCAGTGACGAGGAGATAGGGGGTGATGATGACAATGATGATGAGGTCACTGACTCCACCTGGGTGCCTGATCGAACAGAGGAATTAAGTAAGGAAGAGGGGGAGGAGGAGGCACAGCAAACACGAGGCACAACATCCTCTGTGACTAACCGTAGCACTAGCCAGTCCAAGGCATCACATCATGTCAGACCTGCTCCGGTGCAGAGCGCTGTTGTCTCAAATAACACATGCAGGAACTCTGTTGTCTGGGAGTTATTTAAGAAATGTGCAGTAGAGCGCAGCATTGCTATTTGTAATCTATGTCAGATGAGGCTTAAGCGTGGGAAAGATACCGGACACTTGGGTACCACCTGCTTGAGGCGACATATGAACAACTGACATGCATCCCGTTGGCGCAAAACTTTGCGTAGGTCCTCCTCCTCCTCATCTGTCACTACCCCCACTGTATGTCCTGCCATGTCATTGCCTACAACCTCCACCGACAGGGATGATGCTACAGTAATGGATGTACTAGGTCCTTCCTCACAATGTGACATCATCCCAGTAGCTGAAGATTTACGCAGTCAGATTACGTTGCCGCAGCTGCTGCAGCGAAAGAAAAAATATAGTCCCAACCATCCCCAAGCACAGCATCTAAATGCAAGTTTAGCAAAATTACTCGCATTGCAGCTGCTGCCTTTCCAGCTGGTGGACTCTGCTCCCTTCTGTGAATATGCTGAATGTGCTGTACCACAGTGGCAGGTTCCAAAACGCCATTACTTTTCACGCAAGGCCATTCCAGCACTATACCAGCACGTGGAAGACAATGTTATCCAGTCATTGGGAAAGGCAGTCAGCAGCAAGGTGCATGTGACTTTAGACACGTGGTCCAGCAAGCATGGACAGGGTCGTTACATTTCCTTCACGGCACACTGGGTAACTCTGATCGCAGCTGGGAGGGATCCAAGATGGGGCTCTGTGTTGGAGCTTGTTCATCCACCACGCCTCCAGAAAGCTGCTTGTATAAGGTCTGTCTGCTCCACCACCACCACCTCTCCCTCTTCCTCCTCCTCCTCCTTCTCTGTCTCTGGCGAAGTGGCAGTTAAACCGTCGCCTGACAGGGCCTACGCAATGGCTCAAGCAAAAAGATGCCATACTGTGCTTGAGCTGGTTTGTTTAGGGGACAGGAGCCACACCGGGCCAGAAATTCTGTCAGCTCTGCAGGGGCAGGTGCAGAGATGGTTAACACCACGCCAGCTTGAGCTGGGAATGATCGTCTGCGATAATGGCAGCAACCTTCTCTCCGCCCTACGCAAGGGTAAATTGACGTATGTACCTTGCCTAGCACATGTCCTAAATCTGGTGGTACAGCATTTCCTAACCAATTACCCAGGACTGCCAGAGCTTCTCATACAGGCCAGAAAAGTCTGCAGCCACTTCAGACGGTCATTCCCAGCAAGCGTTCGCCTGGCAGAAATTCAAAGAGAATTCCACCTTCCCACAAACCGTCTGATCTGTGACATGCCCACCAGTTTGAACTCGACATTAGCAATGCTGCAGCGTCTGCACAAGCAGCAGAGGGCCATCAACGAGTACCTGTGTGAGTATAGCACAAGGACAGGTTCAGGTCAACTTGGTTTCCCCCCCGCAGTGGCTGATGATCAAGGATGCATGCACTGTACTGTCACCATTTGAGGAGGCAACGAGGATGGTGAGCAGGGACAGTGCATGGATCAGTGACACAATTCCTTTAGTGTTCCTGCTGGAGCACACGCTGCAGGGAATTATAGATGTGGCTCTAGAGGAAGAGCAGCGGGAGGAAGAGGAGGCCTTCCCTAGCTCTCAAGCACTAGCCCTCCCAAACACAAGGGCTAGTGCGTGGCTGGGAGGAGGAAGTGCACAATACGGTCATCCTCATTGACCAGGAAGACTCAGAAGATAATGCCACCTCCAACCTACGCTGCATGGGCTCCCTAATGATGCAAAGCCTTCTAAAGGACCCCAGGATTCGTGCTATAAAGGAGAGGGATCATTACTGGTTGGCAACCCTTCTTGATCCACTATACAAGGGTAAAGTTGCAGAGCTCATCCTGCCCACACAGAGGGAGCACCGGATGAAAAAACTTGAGGACGCTCTAAAGCGTGTAACACCTTTCCAGGCACTGGTAGATTACCAAGTGCTGACACACTTGCTTCTGAGGCTGCGGATGATTAGAGGAATAGTGGTGAAGGCCAGGGCCGCTTGACTGATGCATTTTAAAATTTGTTTAGTCCTCGACGCCCAGGGACGTCAAATGTAGGCACCCATTGCCAGCGTCTTCACCATATGGTGCAGGACTACCTAGGGGCAAGGGCAGACCTGGATACCTTTCCAGCAGATGATCCACTGGCTTACTGGGTGTTGAGATTGGATCACTGGCCAGAACTTAGCCAATATGCTATGCAGCTACTAGGTTGCCTTTCATCTAGTTTGCTCTCGTAAAGGACGTTCAGTGCCGCTGGAGGTTTTGTCACAGACAAAAGGGTGCGTCTGTCCACCGACTCTGTAGACCGGCTGACATTTATAAAAATGAATCAGTCCTGGATCAGCAGCTATCAATCCCCTGATGCTGAAGTAATGGAATAGATCGGGGATGTCCTCTTCTGCATTCACAAAACCTCCAGCACTGAACTCTTCCACAATACCACAAAAGGGTTACGGTGTGAAGGCACTTGCTGCCATGAAAGGCGCAATATTTGGCTGCACTGACGCCTGTGCCAGATTTACATCATTTGAATTTTTTGAACTGCACGTTCCAACCCTGCACTCTTCCACATTACCACAGAGGGGCTACTGTATGATGATACTTGTTGGCCTGGCACCAAAGGCACAATATCTGGGTGCACTGACGCCCATTACCAGATAAAAAACTTTCAAAATAGGACCACATGGTCCACCCCTGCATTCTTCCACAATATCACAGAGGGGTTACTGTATGATGATACTTGCTGGCCTGGCACCAAAGGCACAATATCTGGGTGCAGTGACGCCTTGACCAGAATCATATCTTTTCAATATAGGACCACATGATCCACCCCTGCACTCTTCCACAATGCCACAGAGGGGTTACTGTATTATGATGGCACTTGCAGGCTTGGCACCAAAAGCACAATATCTGGGTGCACTGACGCCTTGACCAGAATCATATCTTTTCAATATAGGACCACATGGTCCACCCCTGCATTCTTCCACAATACTACAGAGGGGTTACTGTATGATGATACTTGCTGGCCTGGCAGTCTTGCACCAAAGGCAGAATATCTTGGTGCACTGACGCCTTAACCAGATGCATATCTTTTTAATATAGGACCGCAAGGTTCACCCCTGCATTCTTCCACAATACCACAGAGGGGTTACTGTATGATAGTATTTGCAGGCCTGGCACCAAAAGCACAATATTTGGGTGCACTGCCACTGACTCCTGTATCAGATTCATATCCTCAGAGGGGTTACGGTGTGACGGCACTGTTGGGGACGCTAAATTACCAATTTTGAAGCACCTATTGCTACTTTCATCCAAAGCCTGCATAAGTTTCACAATAATTTAGCCAAAAAAAATCAGTAAACTTTTTCTGCGTGTATGAAAATGTCTCCTCTTTTCATAGAGACTGCCACCCCAAACAGTTGTTTATGGATAGATTAACCCTTTCACTGCTGAAGACGTGTGGGACACGTCCTCATTGATGCACGTTGCATGCTGAGGACGTGCCCCACACGTCATCAGCTGTGCGGGACCCCCGGCGGAGATACTCACCTCTCTGTTCGGGGTCCCACGGCGTTCTGACTTCAGCGTCCTCAGACGCTGAAGTCAAGCTCCTCCCGGCGTAAATGACGTCATCGCGCCATGCGCGATGACGTCATTTCCAGGCGACCCCCCGGCAATGCCGGGAGATAGCCTGGAAGGGAGGGGGGGGGATCCGTTCGGATCCCTCTCTCTCCCGATTGGGAAGGAGCAGCGGTAAAAGCCAGGCACCGCTTAAAAGGGGAGAGTCTCCCCTTTTAAGCGATGCCTGGCTTTAACCCCTCAAGTGCTGGGTTGCACTTCAGCGCCTTGCGGCGCCGAAGTGCAGCCTATCTCCGGTGGGGGCCGCCATCTTGGATGGCGGCTATGCCCCCGGGACTCCCCTCGCTGTCTGACGTCATCACGCATAGCGTGATGACGTCAGATAGCCGGGGAACCCCTAGCTGCCGGGGATTTCCCAAGGAAATCCCCTGGTGGAGATAGGGGGTTCTTGTGAACCCCGATATCTCCAGAACCGTGGCAGCTAGGGGGTCATGGAGGGTGTCATTTGAAAGGCCTGAGCATGGCCTTTCGAATGATACCCAACATGACTAGGTAAAAAGTAAAAACAAAATAATAAAAAAATAAAAAAAAAATTAAAAAAAAAATTAAAAAAATAAATCAATAAAAAAAATCATTTTTTTTTTATTTGTGTGTTGTTTTTATTAATGCAGCAATATTGTTCACATTTCAATTATAATGTGAACAATGATGCTGCACTAATGATTTTTTCTATGGGGTGCGTTTGCTAAAAATCACGTAATTCCCCCCAAAGAAAGTAACAAGTCCCCATTTCAAATTTTTTGTACAAGCGCACCCCATAGAAAACATAACCGCAAACGCTCATGTGATAAAATGTGAAAAAAAACACTTTACACACTGCAGATGATTAAAAATTCAATTTTTATTGTATTTTTTGTTATAATATACAGGCAGGTCATGACGTATACATATAAAAATGATATATTATGAATCTGCGTAGTCTGCCGGAAAGAACGATATATAATATGTCTGGGTCATTTATTAAAATGTGGCTTCAAATCGCGTTTAAACATGATGAGCGAAAGCGGTAAAAATGAGCTCAGCACACAGTGGTGAAATGCCTCAGCAGTGAAGGGGTTAAAGGAAAAGCATTTACCGTAATTTGAAACAATATTTTTTTGTTTTTAAGTGTTTCTATACATCCTAGAAATCCGCCACTTCACGGGCAGGTTATGGGGACCTCCTAGGCACGATATTTGAAGGAATTTTTTGTTTTTATTTTTAACCCTTATTTGATGGAAAACTCACTGTCCATTTAAAAACCTTTTTTTTAACTTTTTGTCCTTGTTTCCTGTCCCCCAGGGCACTACCCGGACCCCCATACACCTTTTATGGCAAATATCTAGCATATATGCCCTCCTGGAGGGCACTCTAAAAAACGAATTTTCAGCCCCATTGACTTGCATGGAGTTCGAGTTCGGGTTCGGGTTCGGACCCGAACATATGGGAAGTTCGGGTTTGGGCCCGAACCGAACTCGGGGTGTGTTCGGATCATTCCTATTTGAGACAACAGCGCTCTGCACCTAAGCAGCTCTGACATCTGATGCCTTGGACTGGCTACAGTTGGTCATAGAGGACATTGTGCCTCGTGTTTGTTGTGCCTCCTCCTCACTTGACTCCTCTGTTCAATCAGACACCAAGGTGGCGTCAGTGACCTCTTCTTTATTGTCATCACTCCCTATCTCCTCGTAAATGGAGCCAACTTGGCAGTATGCTGCAGTTGCTGGGGCAACATGAGTGCCAGTTATTTGTGCGTCACTGTCACCCCCTTCCTCTAGGTTGATTATACTCCCTTCCTCAACCTCAAAGATTGAATCAGATCACTGTAGTTGCTGTGCATCCTCAAGCAGCATGTCACTGTCATTGTAGTCAAACAATTCAGCTGACTCCTCCGTGTGTGATAGTGAGGCTATGGCAGGAGTAGCTGTGGACATGGAGGCTGCATTAGATGCTTTGGCAGCTGAGGCAGACTGTAAACCACTACAAGCCTGGCTGGCACAGGACTGGGAGGATGAGGATGGCCTGGTTAGCCAATCCACCAAATCCTCTGTATGTTGCTGCTGCTTAAGACGGCCAGCACCAGTTACAAAGGACAGGCGTGCCCCTGCAGAGAATGCACCACGTCCACGACGACCAGAGGCACAGCCTCCCAACACAGAGGCTGCTTTCCCTCTTATCTGTGTCTGGGAGCGTCTGCCTGTCCTTTTTGGTCTTTCTGACATTGTCAGTGATATATAGATTAAAGATAGGCAGAACTCTGATTCATCTTTGTTATCTAGATTAAAGATATCCAGAACTCTGGTATAAATCAGTGAGACACCCTGATAGCTGGCAGCCAGTGACAAGACACAGATTAAAATTCCCAGAAACCTCCTATAAATCTGTGAGACCCCCTGATGGGTGGCAGTGACAAGACACAGATTACAATTCCCAGGAACCACCTATAAATCAAGTGAGACCCCCTGATGGGTGGCAGTGACATGACACAGATTACAATTCGCAGAAATCTGCTAGAAGTATGTGGGACCCCCTGATAGCTGGCAGTGAGAAGACACAGATTACAATTCCCAGAAACCTCCTATAAATCAGTGAGACCCCTGATGGGTGGCAGGGACAAGACACAAATTACAATTGCCAGGGACCTCCTATAAATCAGTGAGACCCCCTGATGGGTGGCAGTAGGAAAACACAGATTACATTAATTCCCAGATATCTTCTAGAAGTGAGACCCCCTCAATAGCTGCTGGCAGTGAGAACACAAAGATTAGAACAATTCCCAGATTTTTTGTAGAAATGAGACCCCCAAAATAGTTGGTGGCAGTGAGAACACACAGATTACCACAATTCCCAAATATCTTCTAGAAGTGAGACCCCCACAATTGCTGCTGGCAGTGAGAACACAAAGATTAGAACAATTCCCAGATATTTTGTTGAAATGAGACCCCCAAAATAGTTGCTGGCAGTGAGAACACACAGATTACTACAATTCCCAGATATCTTCTAGAAGTGAGACCCCCACAATTGCTGCTGGCAGTGAGAACACAAATATTAGAACAATTCCCAGATATTTTGTAGAAATGAGACCCCCAAAATAGTTGCTGGCAGTGAGAACACACAGATTACCACAATTCCCAGATATTTTGTAGAAATGAGACCCCCAAAATAGTTGGTGGCAGTGAGAACACACAGATTACAACAATTCCCAGATATTTTGTAGACGTGAGACCCCCTCCAATAGCTGGTGGCAGTGAGAACACACACTAGCACAACAATCTCCTCTCAAAAAACACGCATTGTGGCTGAGTGAAGCCTTTTATAGTGTTCTGTGGGACTTAGCTCTGTGAGCTTATGATTGGGCAAAATTTGCCCAATCAGGACTCTGAGCCCTGATTGGCATAGTCTTGCACCTGTCTTGCACATAAACTGTGGTCAGGTGCAGACTGTAGCCAATTACAAGCTTCAGGCCAGTGGAAAAGTGCATTGTGGTCCATTGTGGTGCATTGTGGGCGAACATGCGGCGATCACGCGGAAATGTTCGGAGTTCGACGAACAGCCGAACGGTCGATGTTCGAATCGAATTCCGAACATATCAAACCGAACAGCTCATCCCTAATTAACAAGTGCTGGCACCCGGCTAGCCAGTGACATGGAACATTGCCCAGACCCCTCAGGCAGCACCGCAGGGGCCGAGGACGTAACAAAAACCCACAGATATGTGCACTGAGTATGAGCGTTCACAGAGCACCACAGAAATAAAACCCACAGTAATGTGCAATGTTTCAACCCCCCCATTCACCACTCATTTCATAACCCCCACTCACTACTCATTTCATTTCATACCCCCCACTCACCACTCATTCCATTTCATACCCCTCCACTCACTAGTCAATTCATACCCCCTCACTCACCACTTATTTCATGCCCCCCACTCATTTCATATCCCGCACTCTCTACTCATTTCATACCCCCCCACTCATCACTCATTTCATACTCCCTCACTCATTTCATTTCATACCCCCACTCACCACTCATTTTATTTCATACCCCACCACTCATTTTATTTCATACCCCCACCACTCACTCCATTTCATGCCCCACCACTTTATTTCATACCCCCACCACTCACTTCATTTCATACCCACCACTCACTTCATACCCTACCACTCAGTCCATTTCACCCCCCACCACTCACTTCATACCCCCCCCCCCTGTGTTCAATTCACTTTTGGTGAACCTGGGGGAGGAGATGGGTCATGGATGCAACAGCTCTGAGGAGACCATGCAGCTGCACGTTCATCATGCTGGAGTGCTGGGAGGAAGTGACATTATTTGATTGACTGGAATCAGGTGGCCCTCTCTGAGTCTGGGTCTGGGGAGTTAACTTTGATGGATCGCTTCGTGGCCACGCTCGCCCTCTTGGATAGGCTTTGCGGGGAAGGCAAGGCTTGTGCCATGGTTGAGAGGTCTCTTTCTGCATTATCTTTCCTTTTCAGTTTTTGGGTTGGGAGGATGTTTTGCATCATTTTTAGGATTAGGAGGGTTGTGCGGGGTTGGAGTTTCTAGCGTGTTCGTGATGGGCATCGCTTGCTGTTGATAGATGTTTTGGAGGGTTTGTTGGGGTATTGCCATTTGTGATGGCTTTCTATGGAGCTCTGTGGATTGGGGACTTTTTCACACCTCGGGTATGCTCCGTTGCCACTTTGCCGTTCTTGGATGTATGGCTGTCTGGTACGGGTGTCCATCTTTGGCTCCAGTGCTTTAAGACTGCAGGGCTGGAAGTGGGTCTGAGATTTGCTTGCTGGGTTTTGGTGGTGCCTTGTATCCCTTGCGATAGGTCGAGGAATGCCTGCGTGATCGGGGTTCGGCTCTGGGTTCTTTTCTTTGCCACCACTCTGGCTCGGCATTGACTCGTTTTTAGTTTGTGTGTGTTTTCCGGAATTCTCTTTGGCGTTTGGGTCTGCCTTCGTCCCAATTTTTGGTGCACTCTTTTCGTTTCGGCGCAGCTACTACTGATAGACCCAACCCGGATCTATCTGAACAGCAAGTAATGAGGGTTGGGGGGTGGTCATCTACACAACATCGTTCATACAGGGGTCAAATATGCACACGCAGGCAGCACAATAGGCTATTTTGTGCTGCGTGCTCTGCATATTCCGGTCGGCGGCTGTGTATTTCTTAAGGCCTGCATGGGGAATCCAAGGTGGCCGCCCCCTCTGATAACATCAGAGACGGAGTACCAGATGTCTACTGCCCATGCCTGCCCAGTCCTCTTCCAGTGAGTGAATGACAGAGACGCGCTGGGTCAGAGAAGGCAGCTGCTCCCAACGTCTCTGTCACTGGCAGAACTACTGGGTTGCTGCTGCAGATGTGCAGAAATGTGTCTGCCGTCAGGCTGGCTGCTCTGAGACAGTGAGTTACAGCGTGTATTGAGAAAGATGACCCCGCAGCCCTGCAGATTTTACGGAGCTCACACACAGAAGAGATGCTCTCTGTGTCTCTATAGTGATGATCTGTGCTTGTGCATTCTCCTGAGTGTTGGAGCTGTCATTCAGTGAAGTCTGTGTGTGTCTGAGTAGTGGGGGAAGGTCCCCACCTCCCTCAATGGCCAAAGCTTTAACTGTTTCAGAGCTTGCAGCCTTTAAGCTGAAACGCTTCCTCCCCAAATTCCCCTGCTTGCCGGATGCAGGTTCTCCCCACTGTATGTGTGTGTCAGAATGTATAATGTGTGTGTGTGGTGTGTGTTGTGTGTGTGTGTCGCAGAGTGTATTATGTGTGTATGTGTGTGTGTTTCAGAGTGTATAATGTGTGTGTGTCTGGACAATTTGGGGGATCATTGTGAATGTAGGGGTCACTAGGAATAACATTGTGTGGTCAGTGGTATATTTATTTTGCTATATTTGCCATATTTACATTTATTTAATGCTAATATTTAAGTTTAATAAATTTTAATTATATTTATTCTAATTTTTTTTTTAGATTATTATATTTATTTTTTATGTTTAAAATGTAATATATTTTAATAGATTTGATTTGATAAAAGATTCCTTGCCCCAGTGTGTCACAAAATAAACAGAAATGGTATAGCACACAACGGACACTACTTAATGAAAATAAGTCCATTTATTTATATTTTTACATGTATTGTAACCGAAGTAGGCCAGAAACTAGTCGCCATCTTGTTTCCTAGCAGCCATTTTGAGCAGAGCAAAGATTCACGTACTTGTAAATAGCAAATATTAACTGACATCGAAAAACTTGCATAGATTTGAGGCATTCCAGAGACTTTCAGGCAGAGCAATTAAATAAGCAAGATCCGGCCAGCATAAACAGGAGTGTCAGAGAACTGATTTAGATACACCAAGGCCAGAGGAGCCACAACCGAGAACAAAGGGCCTCGTTAGACTAGCTGCACCCTTATCGTATTCTAACAAAAACAAGTCTCTTGGAGGCAGATAATGACAGGATCCAGCTAGATGTTAAATTATCCAATTGCCATAACTGTATATGAAAACTGCCAATTTACTGCCAATATGTGGAATGTCTTTGTGTCCGAGAAAAGGGGATAGCACATTTGCCCTGGGGAGGGCAAATCGCCCATGTGAGGGTGATTGGGATGTAACTTTTTACTAATCGATGTATAAGAATTGAAACCCATCCTGAACTCATCACTCAAACTTTGCGATTCAATCCTGTTTGAGTCTTGACGTCAATAAAGAACGCTTTTCCTGCAATTGACTCATGTCCAGCCTGTCATTGACCGCACCGTGCCAACCTTTCTCCCGACTGAACTGAGTGGATTCCGATAATATTTCTGGAGGCTCATCCGGGATCGGTCGGCAGCAGATCAGTGGTGGCAGTGGGACAGTAGCGGTTGACTGCAAGCCCTAGAGGTCCCGGAAGGCTGGGTGTCCGTTGGGCAGTGGGACAGTAGCAGTTGACTGCAAGCCCGAGAGGTCCCGGAGGCTGGGCGTCCGTTGAAGGTGAGCTGACTTCTGCAGGTGCCAAGCGGGATTTCCCATTCAGTGGAGCTCGACTCGTCCCTAACGGACTCCCGGCCTGGGAACTGGGACATCTTCGAGTCTGAGGAAACAGCGTCCAGTGCAGCACCTGAATAAGTTAAAACTGGTTTTATTAGTGTTGCTCCCGGCCGAAGTTGAGAAAGGGGGCCTATTTACAGGGTTCCATTGGGATTCTGGATTTGTCACCATGAGCAGGGGGCTAGTTAGCTGCACCTCAATGGCTGCTAGTCAACACAGAGATGTACCCGGCAGACCGGATACCAATCTGTTAGTTAGTTATTTGATTGAGGCATTGTTTAAACTTGTCGTACTCTTTGGGGAAGTTATTCCCTTCGGAGCGTCTTGTTTTGTTTTCGTTTTGTGACAACACGTGGGTATATCGGGGGTTGGGCTGGGAGCCCCGCGTAGTGGTTGTTTCGTGTTTTGCGTAGATTACAAGTGTCTGTCTTGGCGAACAATAGGTAGCTGCAGTATAAGGGTGTTTTGGTGGGCTTTAGCCCTGGACAATCAGCATTTGCAGATGTATTGCTAGCCGCAGAAGAATACATAGCAAACTCTAGCTGGTAGATAGGTAGGATACCTGCAAAATTTGAAATCTCTGTCATATGCTGAATGTATCTGGTATAGTGTGTGCTGTGAGTGCTGTGAGTGAACGTGCGCCTACCTGGAAACAGGGAAGCAAATCTGAGAGTGGACACCGAGTAAGTGCGTTACCGCGTCCAGGGCAACTTGGCCAGCCACAAAAGAAGGAAGCGAGACTGTCACAAGTAGGGATGAGCCAAACACACCCGAGTTCGGTTCGTATTCGAACCTGAACTTTCCAAATGTTCGAATCTGAATCCGAACCCGAACCCGAACTCGAACTCAATACAAGTCAATGGGGCTGAAAATTCGGTTTTTAGAGTGCCCTCCGAGAGGGCATATATGCTAGATATTTGCCATAAAAGGTGTATGGGGGTCCGGGTAGTGCCCTGGGGGACAGGAAATAAGGACAAAAAGTTTTTAAAAAAGTTTTTAAAGGGACAGTAAGTTTTCCATGAAATAAGGGTTAAAAATAAAAATGAAATATTCCTTCAAATATCGTGCCTAGGAGGTACCCATAACCTGCCCATGAAGTGGTGGATTTCTATGATGTATAGAAACACTTAAAAACAAAAAAATACGTTTCAAATGACGGTAAATGCTTTTCCTTTAATCTATCCATAAACAATTGCTTGGGGCGGCAGCCTGTATGAAAAGACATTTTAGGACGCGCAGAAAAAGTTTAGTGATTTTTTTTGGCTAAGTTATTGTGAAACTTATGCAGGCTTTGTATGAAAGTAACAATAGGTGCTTTAAGGCTGGGGTCAGACTAGCGCACTTTTAACGTGCGTTTAGGCGCACTTAATCTTGGCCGCACTAGCAGCAAATGACACGCAATGACGGCCAATATACGAAATACGGCCGCACGAAAGTCCGGCCGCGCAACGCAAGTGGTAAATGAACGCATTTTTTCGAGAATGCTGAACCGCTAGTACTGACGTACAGAGTGCGCTGCGTCCGCATAGCGGCGTGTGTGCGTGATTAGGAGACGTCAGACGCTGCTCATGTCCGGCCAACATAACGTCCAGACACCCAAAGTTTCCTGGTTTGGATCCGTAAAAAATCACGCACAAAAATGTGCATCGTATGACCATTTAAGCGCTTTCCGTGAAAAAACACCTCAATGCGTTCGGACGCACTTTTTGACGTTCGCTGCGAAAAATGTGTTCGTTTGACCCTAGTCTAAAATTGGGCCTTTAGCGTCGGCAACAGTGCCGTCACACAGTCTCACCCCTCTGAGGATATGAATCTGATACAGGCGTCAGTGGCAGTGCAGCCAAATATTGTGCCTTTGGTGCCAGGCCAGCAAGTGCCATCATACAGTAACCCCTCTGTGGTATTGTGGAAGAGTGCAGGGGTGGACCATGCGGTCAGGGCCAGTGCTAGACTATTTTGCGCCCTAGGCAAGACCAGCTACTTGCACCCACCCAAAAAAAACGACACAACATGAAACTGCTAAATTTCTTTTTACTTAAGAATAAAGTTTGAAAAGCACCAATAGTAAAGGTAAAATAAGTATAAATAAACTGTATTAAACCATTTTAAATTAACTCTATCAAACAAATTAAAATTAACTGTATTGAACAAATATAAATTAACGAAAAAAAAAATAAGAGTTGTCACGTAAGTTTCAATTTCGGACACATCAAAATTTCACTTTGCGTGCCTTATCCTTCGCAAATTTTCATCATGCCTAAATATATATATATTGCCCAGGTCTGCTCACATCATGCATATATATATTGCCCAGGCCAATCCCCTGGTGGAGATAGGGGGTTCATTTTAACCCCGATATCTCCAGGCATCTAGTGGGTCATGGAGGGTGTCAATCGAAAGGCCTGAGCATGGCCTTTCGAATGATACCCAACATGACCAGGTATAAAGTAAAAAAAATAAAAAATAAAATAAAAACATGTATTTTTTTTTGTGTGTTATTTTTATTAATGCAGCAATATTGTTCACATTGCAATTATAATGTGAACGATGATGCACTAATAATTTTTTTCTATGGGGTGCGTTTGCTATTAATCACGTAATTCCCCTCACAAAATTTAACAAATCCCCATTTCTAATTTTTGTACAAGCGCACCCCACAGAAAACATAACCCCAAACGCTCATGTGCTAAAATGTGAAAATAAACAACACTTTACACACTGCAGATGATTAAAAATTAAATTTTTATTGCATTTCTTTCGTAAAATATACAGCCAGGACAGGACGTATACATATAAAAATTATATATTATGATTCTGCGGAGTCTGCCGGAAAGAACGATATCTAACATGTCGGTCATTTAACAAAATGTGGCTTCAAAATCGCGTTTAAACATGATGAGTGAAAGCGGTAAAAATGAGCTGAGCACACAGCGGTGAAATACAGCATATTAAAAGTTTTAGGAGGGAAATTAACACTTCTCAAATCTCAATCAGAAGCAGACACCACCCCACCCCCTCAGTATAGTCTACAATGTATCAAATTGATTAGACCAGACTAAAAACACCTGTTTGAAAAACACAGGTCATTTAGAGTTGAGAATCTTAACAATGGGTAACAGAACATCATACCCCAAAAAAGGGAAGGTGGGAGAGACCCCTTTAAAGTATATGATGTGTAATTTAAAAATTTTGTCAAGGTGCCTCAGTATGGTGTTGATTTAACAAAGGAAAGACTACAGACCCTGTGCACCATAGAATGGCCAGCCCTAGTCCCTGACTGGCCAGAAGAAGGGTCTATTGATCCTGTGCTGATCCAAAAGGTCCATTCCCAAGTAACAGGAATGCCTGGACATCCAGACCAGTACCCCTATATAGACATCTGGAGTAGGGATGAGCTGTTCAGTTCGATCTGTTCGGAGTTCGCATCGAACATCGGCCACTCGACAGTTCGTGAACTTCCAACTTTTTGGGACGTTCGCCAAAAGTTCAAAAAAAAATTGAAAAAAGTATAAAAAAATGCTTAAAAAAATACTAAAAATTCTAGAAATAAAGAGACTCTTTACTGCAGAATATTATAAGCAACAGTTTATTAGATATTGAATTAAAACAGGAATATTTTTAACATTGAAGCCTATGGGATAAAACATTCTGGTTACTAAAACATCAGGCAGACACGGCCCTCTAATCAGGCACTGTAGAGGGCAGCCTGCAGGGGCCTCCCAAGGATCCCCTTGAGGAGCATGCGATGACAGAGATGCGACTGTGCGGGCTAGCCGCCCTGGTGCATGTGGCAGAGACAGGCAGCGCAGGGAGGGAGCCACTGCACCTGCGGCCACGGCAGAAACCCCCCCCCACAACCAGGATCAAGGGAGCCCCCACTGACCACCAGGCTAAGGTAAGGCAACATATTTCTAAAACAAATAAAATCTGAGGACATTTTTTAACGTCCCCGGAAACATAAAATACATTTTTTTTTTTATTTCTCCACCTGGCTGAATGTATTTAATTATGTATATTAGTGGGCTGCTCAGGCAGTGGGTTTTTTTTTGTGTGTATATTTTTAGCAAATTTATAGGGGAAGGTAAGGGCACGTTTGATATATTTATATATAGATAAGATACATATCTATATTCTTATATTACGAGTATAGCAGTCTGTAGTGATACCTTTTTTATTGGACTAACGTTACATTTAAGTACAAGCTTTCGAGAGTGTTCCTCCCTTCATCGGGTATAGAAGCTTACTGATCAGAATAGTAGAATAAAACATTGAGACATTCATAGGGCGCACAGTTGGGGGTGTTAGATGTTGTACATCGCCAAATGGCATGGTCAGAGGGGA
This sequence comes from Leptobrachium leishanense, assembly GCA_009667805.1. NCBI lineage: Eukaryota > Metazoa > Chordata > Amphibia > Anura > Megophryidae > Leptobrachium > Leptobrachium leishanense. Next base: position 46,559,102 of record CM019072.1, read on the forward strand.
AAAAAAAGGAACATTTAATTGTCTCAGGCAATAAGACCACATTGATGCAATCATGTCCACTTCAAAAGGAATGTGAAAGGACAGAACGAAAAAAAAAAAAAAAAACAGCGAGTATGGGGAAGACACAGAAAAATAGGAATTATGAATATTATGTGACGTTATTATAGTGGGTTAGAAAACCCGAATCTACATTAAGTCCTCGTTTCATACTGTTGAAATATGTGATCATTTTCATTTCATATGTTTTTCATTCCCGGTGGTCTTTAAAATGGCCTTTGAGGATTTTAATTCTGAGGTTTTGGATGGAGTGGCCTGCTAGATTGAAGTGATGTCCCACTGGGGTACAATATGTGTTTTCCTGGTGGTTCCTGACGGGGTTTGTTACAGCGTTTGGTCCCATTCTGTATGTCATCCTGTTCCTGAGTGAGTTTGCTGCGGACCAGTTTTTGCCTCAGGTTTGGGGGTTGCTTGAATGCCAGTAAGGGGGCTGTGGGAATATTTCTTTGAGCGCAGGGTCCTCTGTGACCAGTGGCTGCAGATCTTTGATGATTTTGCGAATTCCCTCTAGAGTTGGGTTGTAGGAAACAACTAGAGGGATCCGTGTGGTGTTTTTCTTTTCTTTGTAGTGCAACAGCTGTTTTCGCGGTGTTTTCAGGGCCGATTTGATTTTCTCAGAGATTGTCCTTTCCTTGTAGCCCTTCCTCAAAGGCCATTTTAAAGACCACCGGGAACGCAAAACATATGAAATGAAAATGATCACATATTTCAACAGTATAAAACAAGGACTTAATGTAGATTCGGGTTTTCTAACCCACTATAATAATGTCACATAATATTCATAATTCCTATTCTTATTGCCTGAGACAATTAAATGTTCCTTCTTTTTTTTCCCCCTCTGACCATGCCATTTGGCGATGTACAACATCTAACACCCCCAACTGTGCGCCCTATGAATATCTCAATGTTTAATTCTACTATTCTGATCAGTAAGCTTCTATACCTGACGAAGGGAGGAACACTCTCGAAAGCTTGTACTGTAAATGTAACGCTAGTCCAATAAAAAAGGTATCACTACAGACTGCTATACTCGTAATTTTGGCATCTGGACTAACACGGCTTACCTAATCTATATTCTTATAAATATATATATCCAGACTTGTATTACACACACATTTTGGCAACTAATTGCCCCCCCCATTTGGCTGATCACTCCAGAAGAGATGTTGAACCCGATAGAGCAGAGAATAATATATATATATTCTCTGCTCTGTTGGGTTCAACATTTCTTCTGGAGGGATCAGCCAAATGGGGGGGGCACATTTAGTTGAGATTGTCCACATGCCACCCCCATGTGCGTATGTGTATATATGGTCTGAGGTCTGTGGGTGTACAGTGGCAAGAAAAAGTATGTGAACCCTTTGAGATTACGTGGAGTTTTGCATGAATTGGTCATAAAATGTGCTCTGATCTTCATCTAAGTCACAACAATTTGAAAAACACAGTCTGCTTAAAATAATACAACACAAACATTATAGGTTTTCATGTGTTTATTGAACATAACATGTAAACATTCACAGTGCAGGGTGGAAAAAGTATGTGAACCACTAGCCTAATGACTTCTCCAAGAGCTAATTGGAGCCAGGAGTGAGCCAACCTTGAGTCCAATCAGTGTGATATTATTGGATGTGTTGCTGAAAGCTGTCCTGCCCTTTAACAACACACACCAGTTTTGGGTTTACTGGTTTCAAGAAGCACTGCCTGATGTGAACCATGCCTCGCAGAAAAGAGCTCTCAGAAGACCTACAATCAAGAATTGTTGACTTGCATGAAGCTGGAATGGGTTACAAAAGTATCTCCAAAAGCCTTTATGTTCATGTGTCCACTGTAAGAAAGACTGTCTACAAATGGAGAAAGTTCAGCACTGTTGCTACTCTCCCTAGGCGTGGTCGTCCTGTAAAGATGACTGCAAGAGCACAGCACAGAATGCTTAATGAGGTAAAGAAGAATCCTAGAGTGTCAGCTAAAGACTTACAGAAATCTCTGGCACATGCTAACATTTTTGTTGACATATCTACAAAAAGGAAAACATTAAACAAGAATGGAGTACATGGGAGGACACCACGGAGGAAGCCATTGCTGTCCAAAAAGAATATTGCAGCACGTTTGAAGTTTGCAAAAGAGCACCTGGATGTTCCACAGCACTACTGGCAAAATATTCTGTGGACAGATGAAACCAAAATTGAGTTGTTTGGAAAAGACTCACAACACTATGTGTGGAGAAAAAAAGGCACAGCACACCAACATCAAAACCTCATCCCCACTGTAAAACATGGCGGAGGGAGCATCATGGTTTGGAACTGCTTTGCTGCCTCAGGGCCTGGACGGATTGTTGTCATTGATGGAAAAATGAATTCCAGAGTTTATCAAGACATTTTGAAGGAAAATGTAAGACCATCTGTCTGCCAACTGAAGCTCCGCAGAGGATGGGTGATGCAACAGGACAATGACCCAAAGCATACAAGTAATTCAACAAAAGAATGGCTTCAACAAAACAAAATATGCCTTCTGGAGTGGCCCAGTCAGAGTCCTGACCTCAACCCGATTGAAATGCTGTGGCATGACCTTAAGAGATCGATTCACACCAGACATCTCAAGAATATTGCTACACTGAAACAGTTTTGTGAAGAGGAGTGGTCCAAAATTACTCCAGATCGTTGTACAGGTCTGATCTGCAACTACAGGAAACGTTTGGTTGAGGTTATTGCTGCCAAAGGAGGGTCAACCAGTTATTAAGTCCAAAGGTTCACATACTTTTTCCACCCTGCACTGTGAATGTTTACATGTTCTGTTCAATAAAAACATGAAAACATATAGTGTTTGTGTTGTATTATTTTAAGCAGCTTGTGTTTTTCAAATTGCTGTGACTTAGATGAAGATCAGAGCACATTTTATGACCGATTCATGCAAAACTCCATGTAATCCCAAAGGGTTCACATACTTTTCCTTGCCACTGTATATATATCTGCGTGTTGATATATATGTATATATAGGTCTGTGTGTGTGCTATAAAATAATACAAACACAACATTTATAGGTTTTCAATGTGTTTATTGAACATAACCATGTAAACATCCAGTGCAGGGGGAAAGTATGTAACCACTAGCCTAATGACTTCTCCAAGAGCTATTGGAGCCAGGAGTGAGCCAACCTTGAGTCCAATCGTGTGATATTATTGGATGTGTTGCTGAAAGCTGTCCTGCCCTTTAACAACACACACCAGTTTTGGGTTTACTGGTTTCAAGAAGCACTGCCTGATGTGAACACATGCCTCGCAGAAAAGAGCTCTCAGAAGACCTACAATCAAGAATTGTTGACTTGCATGAAGCTGGAATGGGTTACAAAAGTATCTCCAAAAGCCTTTATGTTCATGTGTCCACTGTAAGAAAGACTGTCTACAAATGGAGAAAGTTCAGCACTGTTGCTACTCTCCCTAGGCGTGGTCGTCCTGTAAAGATGACTGCAAGAGCACAGCACAGAATGCTTAATGAGGTAAAGAAGAATCCTAGAGTGTCAGCTAAAGACTTACAGAAATCTCTGGCACATGCTAACATTTTTGTTGACATATCTACAAAAAGGAAAACATTAAACAAGAATGGAGTACATGGGAGGACACCACGGAGGAAGCCATTGCTGTCCAAAAAGAATATTGCAGCACGTTTGAAGTTTGCAAAAGAGCACCTGGATGTTCCACAGCACTACTGGCAAAATATTCTGTGGACAGATGAAACCAAAATTGAGTTGTTTGGAAAAGACTCACAACACTATGTGTGGAGAAAAAAAGGCACAGCACACCAACATCAAAACCTCATCCCCACTGTAAAACATGGCGGAGGGAGCATCATGGTTTGGAACTGCTTTGCTGCCTCAGGGCCTGGACGGATTGTTGTCATTGATGGAAAAATGAATTCCAGAGTTTATCAAGACATTTTGAAGGAAAATGTAAGACCATCTGTCTGCCAACTGAAGCTCCGCAGAGGATGGGTGATGCAACAGGACAATGACCCAAAGCATACAAGTAATTCAACAAAAGAATGGCTTCAACAAAACAAAATATGCCTTCTGGAGTGGCCCAGTCAGAGTCCTGACCTCAACCCGATTGAAATGCTGTGGCATGACCTTAAGAGATCGATTCACACCAGACATCTCAAGAATATTGCTACACTGAAACAGTTTTGTGAAGAGGAGTGGTCCAAAATTACTCCAGATCGTTGTACAGGTCTGATCTGCAACTACAGGAAACGTTTGGTTGAGGTTATTGCTGCCAAAGGAGGGTCAACCAGTTATTAAGTCCAAAGGTTCACATACTTTTTCCACCCTGCACTGTGAATGTTTACATGTTCTGTTCAATAAAAACATGAAAACATATAGTGTTTGTGTTGTATTATTTTAAGCAGCTTGTGTTTTTCAAATTGCTGTGACTTAGATGAAGATCAGAGCACATTTTATGACCGATTCATGCAAAACTCCATGTAATCCCAAAGGGTTCACATACTTTTCCTTGCCACTGTATATATATCTGCGTGTTGATATATATGTATATATAGGTCTGTGTGTTGATATATACGTATATGTCTATGTGTAGTATCAATGCATCCCTACTCTATACACGGCGCTCCATGTCCCTATAATATATATGATCAGGGGTTACCTTTTTTTATATATTTTTATACTATTCCTATTAAATTAACAGTAATTTTTGATGCATTTTATTCAGTAGAAACTTTTTTTGCCTATATAACATGTGCTTTGTGAAAATAAAACGGTTTTGTGTGTATAATTTTAATTTAGTTAGTGGATTCCTGTCCAGTGCAATGAGAAGCAAACGTAACGTAGTGTAGACACGCTGCGAGGTGGAGCGGAGTGCAGTCAAGCCTGCAAAATGTTTGCTTCTCTTGGCTTCGCTACGCTGTGCGTCGCTACATGCTCAGTGTGTCTCAGCCTTTATTCCCGCATCGCTAGCTTACCGAAACAGTTTGTATACTTGTTACTGACCCTGCTTGTTCTGAGGACCCGTTCTGTTGCCGACTTTGCCTGCCATTTGACTATTCTCTCTGTGTATTCCCCTGCTTGTTCTGTTTGCTTCCTGTTGCTACTGGTGTGCGCCGATTCTCACCATATACAGTAGCGCAGTACAAGTGCCTAAACATTGCTGACCTAGTTTTGTTATAGCTGCTGATGTAACTGAATGGATCGGGGATCTCTTCTGCATTACCAAAACCTCTACCACTGCACTCTTCCACAATACCTCAGAGGGGTTACGGTGTGAAAGCACTTGCTGCCACCAAAGGCACAATATTTGGGTGCACTGCCACTGACGCCTATACCAGATTCATATCAATTTAATGTTGGACCACAGGGTCCAACCCTGCACTCTTCCACAATACCACAGAGGGGTTACGGTGTGACGGCACTGTTGCCAACACTAAAGGCCCAATTTTAAAGCACCTATTGTTACTTTCATCCAAAGCCTGCATAAGTTTCCCCATAATTTAGCCCAAAAGTCACTAAACTTGTTCTGTGTGTCCTAAAATGTCTCCTCTTTTCATACAGACTGCCGCCCCAAGCAGTTGTTTATGAATAGATTAAAGGAAAACCATTTACCGTCATTTGAAATGTAATTTTTTTGTTTTTAAATGTTTCTATACATCCTACAAATCCGCCACTTCACAGGCAGGTTATGGGGACCTCCTAGGCGCGATATTTGAAGGAATTTTAAATTTTTATTCTTAACCTTTATTTCATGGAAAACTCACTGTTACTTTGAAAACTTTTTTTAAAACTTTTTTCCTTTTCCCCAGGGTTTCCTGTCCCCCAGGGCACTACCCGGACCCCCATACACACAAACTTTCGAGTCCCATTGACTTGCATTGAGTTCGGTTTGTGTTCGAACTCGAACTTTTGAAATTGTTCGAGTTCGAATGCGAACAGAAAATGGGGGTGTTCGGCTCATCCCTAATCTGGAGGTATTTTGTAAAAGATAAAAGCCATCATGTCATGTTATCAGTGCAAAAGAAAGATGATTGCTCCTCACAGAAATCTGGGAACCCCCCTATTCTGGTGCGGCACCCTGATGATTCCAAACTCCTTCCACCGCCCTATCCATCTTTTTATGCAGTGGCACGCCAGGCACCTGATGTCGTGTCCGTGGAGCGGAGGGTGGGGGCGCCGGCTGCTGCCCTGCCTGACTATGGTGGGGCGGCTGCAGTGGTGAAAATGCTGAACATGATTACCCCCTCAAAGGTTGAGATACCAGTGGTGTACAGACTGGAGAGTCTGGGGTTGGATCTCCAGGTTGAACTTCCCTTACAGGGTGCAGTTCCCAACCTGAAGGCTGTAACTCGGGCTGACAATAACATCTCCAAACCCCGTGCATACCAGCACCCTGGTAAACTCCAACTCCCATTATGCACGGTGCCTTGGCCAAGCAAAAATGGGGGCCCAGGACTGGATGTTTTAACCTATGTCCCGTTTACTACTCTGAGAAGCCCGCTTGTATTACGAGTTTAGTTGAGTCTATTATGGCAACACAGAATCCCACGTGGGCTGACTGTCAGCAGCTAATGCTGACATTATTCACCACAGAAGAAAGGGGACATATTAACATGAATGCCCGTAAATATTTACTGACTACAGTAATGGAGCAGGGCCACGCAAATCCAGAGGCATGGGCAGCAGAGCATTACCCTAATGAAGATCCCCAATGACCATATACAGAGGCAGGCATGGCCCACCTCCAGGATTACCGTGCTGCCATTTTAGTAGGGATAAAAATGGGAGCAAAGAAACCTGTTAATATGGGAAAAATAGCTGAGGTGATGCAGGAAGCGAAGGACTCCCCTAGCGCCTACCTGGAGAGATTAATTGAGGTTTACCGAATATATAGCCCACTATATCCTGTAGCGGCTGAAAATCGCTGCATGGTTAACTCTTCACAAGCACAGAGAGATATACGTAACAAGTTACAAAAGCAGGAGGGATTCATTGGAATGAATATTAGTCAGTTGGTGGAGATTGCTAATAAAGTATATCATAACCAGGATTTAGAGGAGAAGCGGGAGGAGACACGGAAACTGAAAGCCAGCGAAGGCATGTTAGCTGTGGCTTTGGTTGAAAGAGATGGAGTGGGAGGGACACGTGTGGGAACTGTGCATGGTGGACCAGGTCGGGAAGGGGAACAAGGGGAAAAGGTGGCCGTACCGATCTGGGTTGGAACCAGTGCGCATTCTGTAAGGAAGAATGACACTGGCATCACAAATGTCCCAAACTAAGGGAGAAAAATGGGATGGAGAATGGTAATTTGGGTGGGGGAATAGCCCGTGGGCAAGTGACTAACGGGAGATACGAGAGGAATGAGAATAATGGAACTGGGTTTGTGGGTTTGGCGGGAACGTCCTTTGAGGGACAAGCTGCATATTGACACACACCAGGGCCGATCCCGCACTCGGTACCAGCGAGCCCACGGTCATAATTAGAGTGTGGGATGAGGATAACATTTTCATGGTTGACACTGGGGCAGAATATTCTGTTGTGACACAACCCATTGCACCCCTGGCGGGAGGGGAAGCCGATATTGTTGGTACATTGGGAGTCTAGGCTAAATATCCATTTCTAGCTCACGCATTTGCAGCTTAGGGGGTCATCAGGTTGAACATCAATTTCTGTATATGCCCGAATGTCCCATCCAGCTCCTGGGTTGGGACATCCTGAGTAAATTGCAAGTCAAAATTACGTTCCTTCCCGGGGGTCACGCAGAATTAGACCTACCCGAGAGTGGTAGCTCTACTCGGCAGCACTGTTCAGTCACACCAAATTTGCTACCCAGTAACATCGCACTAGTTATGTCTAGAGAGGAAGAATGGAGAACAGTACCGCTCTGTCCGGTTATCCCAGACACGTATACACTACTCCTTGATTGTCCCGGGGTGTGGGCAGAAGACAGTCCACCAGGATTAGCTGTAGATATCCCACCTGTGTACGTTGATCTGAAACTGGGAGCTGTGCCTGTGGCACTGAGACAATACCATATTCCGCAGAAAGCAAAGCAGAATATACAGACACATTTTTTTTTCCATATAAAATTTTTATTAGTTAAAGTTCACACATAAACATACAAATTGACAGAAATAAGACACTAAATACCAAAAAGAATAAAAGAGCCACGCAGGGCCCTACATGTAATAATAGATCTAACAAAGAACGTAACGAGTGACTGTAAAAAATCATGTGGACCAAACGTTTTCATTGTGTGAAGCTAAAATACAGCAGAAATTAAAACCCACATACATAAAAAAATTACAAAAAAAAGAAGAAAAAAGAAAAGGAAAGAGAAAAAGGATGCTCAACAAGATATCGACATAAATTAAATTAAATTCTCAGAAGAAACAAAGGTCGTCCATCCCTCCCATACATCCTGAAAAGAGGAAAGAGAGTTTGCAGCCCTGTGATACATTTCCTCATAATGATACATGTCCTCTAATGATAACATAACTTGTCTCATTGAGAGACTGACCTTGGAGAGCCAATGGCGAGCGATGGTAGATTTGGCCACACTAAATACAATCTAAATTATACCTCTATGCCGTAATTATATATTAACCCCTTAGTGACCGGGCGGTTTTACACAAATCCGTCCTTTAGTGACCGCTGCTGTTTTTACGTTTCTGCGCTGTTAGTGTTTACGTCAAATTTTCCTCTTACTCGTTTATGTAACCCACACATTTTTTTTTTTTTATTTTAAATTTAAAGTTTTTTATTTTGAAATAAGTCAGCATTACATCATACTGTAAAATAATGGATGACCTCGCAGGGCCAAACAAGAAGACATAACAAGCAACGGAAACCACACATGGCCAAAAAAGTGTCATCGTAAAAACAGCGAATCGAAAAAATCTAAGGATAGCAATATGTTAGCAGAAAACATCCCCTAGACGGGGGGTCTCATCAAGGTGGGAAATCAAACATATATAAATGCAGCCACTTAAGGCCGGCCAAGGTAACTACGGTCAGCTGGTCAAAAAACATGCGTCGCAAAGAAGGACAGGGCGGTAAAAATAAGTAAAAAGGCAGAAAGTACCATGTGCAGGCAAAAAAGCAAAAGCCCTATGCAATGCAGGCTGGGACTGATCAAAACAAATTACCAACCGTCCTGAAAGTCCAGGCACTAGGCCAAGCTAGAGACCAGGGACACGTAAGCATATAAGAGAAATGCAGGGGAGGGGGTGTAATTCAGTAAAGCTCAGACCTGGAGAGGTAGAGGGCATAGAAACCAGCCTTCAATCCGGTCGAGGGTCCGGAGGATCTGGTGAGAGGCCCGCAGCCGCAAGGTCAATCCAAGCCACCGCGGGATCCGTGATGGTATAGGGGACATTTGCGTGGGTCACCACCAAAGCTCCTGCCAGACCACAGCGATATCGGACACCCTGTCGGCGAAGAACTGATGTCACTTCACGAAAACGCCTGCGAGCCATCAGGGTCTGGAATGGGAGATCATGATACAGGGCCAGAGTGGAGCCCTCAAAGCGTACGGGATCCCTCGCGCCCGGAGCAGACATAACCTTGACCTTGAAAGCCACTTCACGGAAGGCCACTACGACGTCTCGAGGAGCCCCAGGTGTGTTCGTCGCAGGTCTCCTGACCCGAAACACCGACCCAAGCATGTCAGGTGTGTCAGGGGGAAGCCCCGTGACCTGAAGCACAAGACGAGTCACGTAGGACGGCAGAGCGTCGGAGGTAATAGAGTCCGGGACACCCCTGACCCTGATGTTTCGGCGTCTGTGTCTCGTTTCAAGCATCTCCACAGAGCGTGTCAGAAGTTCGACTTGGTATCGCAAACCAGCAACCTGACCAGACAGGTGAGTTTGTTCCGTTGTCACAGCAGAAGTCGTCTCCTGTACCACCTTCACCTGAGCACGCATCGCCGCTATCTCCGTGCGGACCGCCGCCACCTCAGGCTGCCACACCTCACGTATCACCCGAAGCTCCTCCAAGATCCTGCGGAGATCCCCCTTCATGGAGGGGAGATGGTCGTCCTCCTCCTGCACCTGTTGCTGTCGAAGTCCCGTCCCCACTGCAGACCGATGATCCGAGGTCACACTATTACTGGCGAGGTAAGGGGAATCTCAGTCGGGTCCCCATCAAAAATATCCTCTGTGTCCGGCGTTGCCCCGGACGATGTCCGCATTGCTGATTTCTCTCTCTTCTGTGCCCGTTTCCTAGCAGCCGCCGAGAGGGGTCGGGAGTCAGACGCCGGTGACTGCGGGGCAAGCCAGGGCATCCCAGTAATACCCCCTGAGGTTCATAGTCGCTGTCAGCCTCCGAGGAGCCATAGCCCGGGGGGAGGGAGGAAGAAGCAGTCAGTCCCGTAAAAGCGGACCCACCTCGCAAAACATCCCGAATGTCCCTCTGTCGGGGGGCCCGTCGCTGGAACGACCGGTAGGCATGGTTCCGGAGATGCTGGGCTGGCACGAGGTCGCAGGGCGGTGAGGGAATCTCAATACGCCTCGAGTAGGCTTCCAAGATGGCCGCTGTGACTAGGCCCAAATCGCGCTGCCGGCAGCAATCTGTCCCCGGGAACGAAACTCAGGGCTAAATCAGGTACCTCAACTCTCCAGGATCCCTCTAGCCAACCGGGAAGCTCACAGGGCAGTGCAAACGGCGAAAAAAGCAATAAAATCCGTGGTAGACACAGAGCTCCTCCAAAATGCTGCTGCTCGCTTCCACAGCTAGCTCCGCCTCACCCACACATATTTTACACTGTTTTTCTCGACATTAAATGGACTTTATAAAGATACCATTTTTTTCATCATTTCATATAATTTACTATAAAAAATATTGTGAAATATGACAAAAAAATTGAAAAACACCACTTTTTCGAACTTTGACCCCCAAAATTTCTTATGTATCAACAACCGTCAAAAAAAATTAATTCCTTAGTAGTTTCTAAATTTAGTACTGAGTTTAGCAATACCCAATGTTTACATATTCCTCGCTTTTTTCCTTATTTTATGCAACAATAAGTGCAAGTAGCACTTTGCCATTTCCAAAGAGTTTATTTTCAAAACTAGTGATAGTGACATTGTAACACTGATATCTGTCACTAATTCCTGAATAACCCTCCACATATACATATTTTTTTAAAGTACACAAATCAAGGTATTAAACTTGGGGTATTTTGACTCTTTCCATGCAAACCATTTTACCACAAATCTATGCCAAAGTTTGAGAAAAAAAATTTTTTTGGTGATTTTTTTTTTTGAACGCAATTTAAGAATACATGTACTGTGAACTTTAAGGTTTACTGCCAAAGAGCACCCAAAATATGTTCAGCAACATCTTCTGAGTAAATTGATACCACCCATGTATAGGTATGTCGGGTCATTTGGGGGCTAATAGGCCTTATTTGGGGGTGCGCATTTCAGTTTTCCAACTTGGAATTTTCACATTTCGTCATCATGCACCCATGTCCTATTTGGGACATTTTTGAAGCCGGCCAAAGTAATTTACCCCCATCAAACCATATATTTTTAGAATGGGCACACCCTAGGGTGCTTCAAAGAGTTGTATTTTAACACTTTCCATGCACTAGCTCTATGTCAAACTTTCAGGTAGTCACTTTTTGGGTTATTTTTTCACACACATTATACTTTAGGCATGAATTGTCAAATCCAGTTATGGGTTACTGCCAAAAAACACCCCAAAATATGTTCAGCAACATCTTCTGAGTAAATTGATACCACCCATGTATAGGTATGTCGGGTCATTTGGGGGCTAATAGGCCTTATTTGGGGGGTGTGCATTTCAGTTTTCCAACTTGGAATTTTCACATTTCGTCATCATGCACCCATGTCCTATTTGGGACATTTTTGAAGCCGGCCAAAGTAATTTACCCCCATCAAACCATATATTTTTAGAAAGGGCACACCCTAGGGTGCTTCAAAGAGTTGTATTTTAACACTTTCCATGCACTAGCTCTATGTCAAACTTTCAGGTAGTCACTTTTTGGGTTATTTTTTGTAATGCAGGGTTTGGATCCCCTGTGAAGTGTGTGTATGGAACCCAATGGCAAGCTATGGATAAGGAAATCAGGAGGCGATGGAGAGTAAAGTAATCTTTTAGTGAACTATAAATAGTAGTTAAAGTCCAGAAAATAATACAGTCAATAAGGTTGGAGTGGAATTCGTAAAACAAAGTCCCAGGAAGAACAACGGATAATAACGAGGATGATGGCGTGGTCGATGGTACAATCCGGGTCGAAGAGTGTAGAAGGCGGCGTAGTAGGTGGCACAATCCGGGTCGAAGGGTTGAAGAAGGTGGCGTAGTCGATGGCACAATCCGGGTCGAAGGTTGAAGAAGGTAGCGTAGTCGGTGGCACAATCCGGGTCGAAGGGTTAAAGAAGGCAGCGTAGTCGGTGGCACAATCCGGGTCGAAGGGTTGAAGAAGATGGCGTAGTCGTTGGCACAATCCGGGTCGAAGGGTTGAAGAAGGTGGCGTAGTGGTTGGCACAATCCGGGTCGAAGGGTCAGAAGAAGATGGCGTAGTCGTTGGCACAATCCGGGTCGAAGGGTTGAAGAAGGTGGCGTAGTGGTTGGCACAATCCGGGTCGAAGGGTCAGAAGAAGATGGCGTAGTCGTTGGCACAATCCGGGTCGAAGGGTTGAAGAAGGTGGCGTAGTCGTTGGCACAATCCGGGTCGAAGGGTTGAAGAAGGTGGCGTAGTCGTTGGCACAATCCGGGTCGAAGGGTCAGAAGATACGTGATCAAGGAATACGAGGAACTCTAGGAAAACTGAGGCGGAAGGCACAGTAGAACCTGGATAATGTGCTGGGAAGGAAGGCGGATTTAAATAGGGTTCATGGGATCATGAGAATATCTCTCACCTGGTTCTCGTAGGTGGAGTTGAGGTACCTGGATCTTTGATAGGTCAATGGGAGGCATTCGAGGATCTCCAGAGCAGGTGTCCCGCAGTACCCTTAATCGGCCAGCCGAGGGCGCCAGAGTACCTGATTTTACACTACATAGGAGGGTCTGTTCTCGCGCGTGCGTGCATTCCTTTACAGGGCTTGGATCCAGCCGGCGGCGTGGGGCGTCTCCTGGCTCTTCCTCTCCATCCTGCGGACCCGGAACTCGGAGCAACGCGCCACGAGGGACCTCAGGTGAGTAGGGAACCTCTCCCAGCATGGCGGTGTGGGCCGGGGAAGGCCGCGGAGCGGGGCATGACAGGACCCCCCACCAAGGCGCGACCCCGGGTGCGCCTCACTGATGGTTTGGAGGGGTAACGAAGATGAAAGGCACGAACCTTAGCTGGAGCATGAATATTGGTGCCAGGTTCCCAGGAGCGATCTTCCGGACCGTAACCTTTCCAGTGGACCAGGTATTCCAACTTGCCATAACGTAGTCGGGAATCCAGGATCCTTGAGACCTCGTATTCCTCTTCTCCGCACCGACACGGGAGTGATCGGGTCGGCGTGTCGTCCAGGAAAAGGATTGTCACGCCAAGGCTTTAGGAGGGAGACATGGAAAACAGGGTGAATCCTGTAGGAGGAAGGAAGGGTTAAATGGGCTGCCACCGGATTGACCATTTTGAGGACCTGGAACGGGCCGATGAAGCGAGGCCCCAGTTTCTTAGACGGGCAGTCTAGTCGGAGATGAGCAGTGGATAGCAACACCTTGTCTCCGGGTGCGTATCGCGGAGCGGGTCTTCGGTTACGGTCTGCATACCTTTTTTGGGTGTCTTGAGCCTGTTGTAGTTGATGGCGTAATGTTCGTAGTTGGAGGCGTAAGGGTCTTAGACGGTTTGCCACTTCAGGAACCGGAGTGTTCAGAGGTATGTCGGGTAGAATATCGGGGTGGTATCCGTAGTTGGCATAGAAAGGAGAAAGACGTGTTGACGAATGTACCTGGTTGTTGTAGGCGAACTCAGCGAGTGGCAAGATGTCCAGCCAGTCGTCTTGGAGATGTGTGGTATAACAGCGGAGGTACTGTTCCAACGTCTGGTTCGTCCGTTCGGTTTGTCCGTTGCTCTGAGGATGAAATGCAGAGGAGAGATATCTAGAAATTTTTTAGACTACGACACATTTGAGACCAGAAGCGAGAAGTGAACTGGGATCCTCTGTCTGAAACGATGGAATGAGGGATGCCATGCAGTCGGAATATTTCTCTGATGAAGAGTGTAGCTGTCTGGGCAGCGGTAGGAAGACCTATTGCTGGAATGAAGTGGGCCATTTTGGTGCAACGGTCCACCACTACAAAGATCGTTGTGTGTTGGCGTGAGGGGGGTAAGTCAACGATGAAATCCATCGAGAGGTCTTTCCATGGATGTTGTGGAAGCGCCAAGGGTTGTAGAAGACCGGCAGGGCGAGCTCTTGGTTGTTTGTTACGTGCACAGATAGGACAGGAAAGAACAAAGGCGGCAACATCCTTCTTGACTGATGGCCACCAGAAATATCGTTGTACGGTGTTTATGGTCTTCTTGATACCCCGTGGCCGGCAGCTGGAATATCGTGTGCAGTTTGTAGTACTTGTAGACGGGTCTCCGGAGGCGCATATATCTGTTTTTCGTGATACAGGTATCCTTTGATGGGGACGAGTCCTTGGATGTTTGTAGGTGGATGTCGACTGTACCTTCGTATGTGCTCCATTAGGGTCTTTTGTAGCACAGAAGAAGCCACTGGGCAGGATCGTGTCGTTTGGTGTCATGGTAGAGGGCGTACCAGAATCATACTGACGAGAGAGGGCATCCGCCTTTCCGTTTCTCTTTCCAGGTCGATACGTGATGAGTAGTGAGAAACGAGAGAAGAAGAGCGCCCACCTGGCTTGTCGGGGTTGGAGTCGTTTGGCAGTATGGAGATATTCAAGGTTGCGATGGTCAGTAAAAACGGTTACAGGGTGTGTCGCTCCTTCGAGAAGGTGTCTCCACTCCTCGAGAGCGTTCTTTATCGCAAGCAGTTCTTTCTCACCTATGTTATAGTTTCGTTCGGCAGAATTGAGGCGTCTGGAGTAAAAGGCTACCGGATGCAGGAGTTTCTTGTCCCCGGATCTCTGAGATAGGATTGCGCCCAGGGCAATGTCGGAGGCGTCTGTCTCTAAATAGTATGGGAGGTGAGCCTCAGGCTGTTTTAGGACGGGTGCTTGGGTGAAGCTCTTCTTAAGTCTCTCGAAGGCCTGTTGAGCCTCTGCAGACCATTGAAATCGCACGTCCTTTTTGGTTAGCGATGTAATAGGTGCGCTGAGGTGTGAAAAGGATCGGATGAAACGTCGATAGAAGTTGGCAAACCCCATGAATTGTTGGACCGCCTTTTTGTCTTTAGGTGTTGGCCAATCGAGGATGGCCTTGACCTTGGCTTCATCCATCTCGACATGCCCTGGTGACAGAATGTATCCCAAAAATTCGATGGATGGGCTTTCGAAGGTGCTTTTTTCAATTTTACCATATAATTTGTGCTGACGGAGGCGAGACAGGACGAGTCGGACGTGCTGTTCGTGCTCTTGGAGAGAGCGGAGAATATCAGTAGATCATCCAAATAAATCACCAGGAAGGTATCCAGGATGTCACGAAAGATGTCATTGAGAAAGTGTTGAAAGGCAGCTGGGGCATTGCACAAGCCGAACGGCATGACGCGATACTCAAAGTGACCGTATCGAGAACGGAAGGCGGTCTTCCACTCGTCCCCTCGTCTCATTCGCACCAAATTATAGGCTCCGCGGAGATCAATCTTTGTGAAGATACAAGCATCCTTCACTCTATCCAGTAACTCGGGGATCAGTGGTAGCGGATAACGGTTACGTACCGTGATTGCGTTCAATGCTCTGTAGTCGACGCATGGTCGGAGCCCACCATCTCGTTTCCCAACAAAGAAGATACCGGCCCCGGCAGGCGAAGTGGAGTGACGTATGAATCCTTTTTGGAGCCCGTCCTCAATATACTCCTTCAAGGATTGGGATTCAGGAACGGATAGGTTATAAATGCGCCCATGGGGTATGGGTGCTCCTGGAAGAAGGTCGATGGGGCAATCGCATTCTCTGTGTGGAGGTAGCGTGTCGGCCCCTTTCTTCTCAAAACATCTTGGAAGTCAGAATATTTGACCGGTAGTTCAGAAGCTGGGTAGGTAGAAAACCCAATCTTTTCGGTGGTATACCCGTTCGTACAGAAGTGTTGGCAATGGTGAGAAGGGAAAGAGACGGTGTTGGAGGACCAGTCGATGGAAGGATTATGGGTGCGAAGCCAAGGAAGCCCTAGAACCAGAGGGAACAAAGGAGAAGGTACAATGTCCCATTGGAGGCGCTCCTGGTGTTTAGTACCGATGAGCAGCAACAAAGGAGTGGTTTCATGGGTGATGGGGCCGGTACGTAGTGTGCTTCCGTCGACCATTTGTAATGGTGTGGGAGTCTTCTTCAGTCGTGTAGGGATCGCTAGGGAGGTAGCGAGGGTGAGATCGAAGAAGTTGTTACTAGCTCCGGAGTCTATGATGGCGGACACGTTCACACTTCTATCTTCCCACTGCAGGATGACAGGAATGGTCATATGAGCGGAGGTGGAACCAAATACACATTGAAGTGATATTACGGAGGGAGTGGTTCTTACCTCCGTCAGAAGGAAGTGGTGGTCGTATAGGGCAGCCACGCAAGAGGTGACCGGGTGACCGGTTGACCGCAGTACAGGAAGAGGTTTTGCGCGCGCGTCGTCTGCTTCGTTCAGCAGGGGACAAGGGACCTCGTGCTAAGCCAATTCCATGGGTTCGGGAGGTGAAGGAGTGGAGTTGGGGGATCTGACAGAGGTCGTGGATGGAGTTTCAGACCGTCGACAGGTAAGGAAGGAGCGGTGGCCATTCTCTCTTGACGTCTCTCTCTGAAACGTTGGTCCAGGGTAGGGATCGCAGGATCATGGCGTCCAGTGTTGTGGGAACCCCTATTCGGGCCAGTTCGTCCTTTAGTTGATCAGAGAGACCATGACGGAAATGATCTCTAAGACCCGTTCAAGCCTCGTTCAAGCCGGCCACAGCGCACAGCTCGACTCTCGAGATGTAGTCCTCCACTGGTCGTCGTCCTTGTCGTAGATGCCGAATTGTGGATAATGCGGTTGATGAACGCAGAGGGTCATCATATATAGGGTTCATGGCTTGGACGAAGGAATTCCAGGAGGATAGAAGAGGACTCCCTTCACGCAGAAGTTGGAAGGCCCAGTCCTGTGGAGCCCCGGACATCAATGAAATGGCTGAGCGCACTTTTACGGAGTCAGATCCATAAGTACGGGGACAAAGAGAGAACATAAGTTCGCAGGCGGTGATAAAGGTGCGGTACTTTGTGCGATCACCGGAAAACCGTTCGGGTGCATTGGCTCTGGGTTCTGGAGCGAGGAGTTCGGCCTGTTGAATAACGGAACCGGAGGGTGAAGGAGGTAGTGCCGTGGCCTCGGCGCGACTCTCCTCTCTGTGGAGTAAGGTTTCTTGGCTGGTCTGTAGGTTCTGTACCATCTTGGCTAGGGCGGCCATCTGTTCGGTGAGGATAGCAAGAACCAGAGCGGTGCTTGCGGGTTCCATGATGATCCAGGTTCTTCTGTAATGCAGGGTTTGGATCCCCTGTGAAGTGTGTGTATGGAACCCAATGGCAAGCTATGGATAAGGAAATCAGGAGGCGATGGAGAGTAAAGTAATCTTTTAGTGAACCATAAATAGTAGTTAAAGTCCAGAAAATAATACAGTCAATAAGGTTGGAGTGGAATTCGTAAAACAAAGTCCCAGGAAGAACAACGGATAATAACGAGGATGATGGCGTGGTCGATGGTACAATCCGGGTCGAAGAGTGTAGAAGGCGGCGTAGTAGGTGGCACAATCCGGGTCGAAGGGTTGAAGAAGGTGGCGTAGTCGATGGCACAATCCGGGTCGAAGGTTGAAGAAGGTAGCGTAGTCGGTGGCACAATCCGGGTCGAAGGGTTAAAGAAGGCAGCGTAGTCGGTGGCACAATCCGGGTCGAAGGGTTGAAGAAGATGGCGTAGTCGTTGCACAATCCGGGTCGAAGGGTTGAAGAAGGTGGCGTAGTGGTTGGCACAATCCGGGTCGAAGGGTCAGAAGGATGGCGTAGTCGTTGGCACAATCCGGGTCGAAGGTTGAAGAAGGTGGCGTAGTGGTTGGCACAATCCGGGTCGAAGGGTCAGAAGAAGATGGCGTAGTCGTTGGCACAATCCGGGTCGAAGGGTCAGAAGATACGTGATCAAGGAATACGAGGAACTCTAGGAAAACTGAGGCGGAAGGCACAGTAGAACCTGGATAATGTGCTGGGAAGGAAGGCGGATTTAAATAGGGTTCATGGGATCATGAGAATATCTCTCACCTGGTTCTCGTAGGTGGAGTTGAGGTACCTGGATTTTGATAGGTCAATGGGAGGCATTCGAGGATCTCCAGAGCAGGTGTCCCGCAGTACCCTTAATCGGCCAGCCGAGGGCGCCAGAGTACCTGATTTTACACTACATAGGAGGGTCTGTTCTCTCGCGCGTGCGCGCATTCCTTTACAGGGCTTGGATCCAGCCGCGCGGGTGGGCGTCTCCTGGCTCTTCCTCTCCATCCTGCGGACCCGGAACTCAGAGCAACGCGCCACGAGGGACCTCGGGGGAGTAGGGAACCTCTCCCAGCATGGCGGTGTGGGCCGGGGGAAGGCCGCGGAGCGGGGCATGACATTTTCACACACATTGTACTTTAGGCATGAATTGTCAAATCCAGTTATGGGTTACTGCCAAAAAACACCCCAAAATATGTTCAGCAACATCTTCTGAGTAAATTGATACCACCCATGTATAGGTATGTCGGGTCATTTGGGGGCTAATAGGCCTTATTTGGGGGGTGCGCATTTCAGTTTTCCAACTTGGAATTTTCACATTTCGTCATCATGCACCCATGTCCTATTTGGGACATTTTTGAAGCCGGCCAAAGTAATTTACCCCCATCAAACCATATATTTTTAGAATGGGCACACCCTAGGGTGCTTCAAAGAGTTGTATTTTAACACTTCCATGCACTAGCTCTATGTCAAACTTTCAGGTAGTCACTTTTTGGGTAATTTTTTCACACACATTGTACTTTAGGCATGAATTGTCAAATCCAGTTATGGGTTACTGCCAAAAAACACCCCAAAATATGTTCAGCAACATCTTCTGAGTAAAGTGATACCACCCATATATAGATTTGTTCTGTTGTTTTTGGGGTGCTACGCCAATCTTTGACATGTGCTTGTCAATTTTCTAATTTGACATACAGTATCTTCTTTGCTTATCTTCTTTTTAGGGGCCTTTTTACATACCCCAGTTTTATGAACGTGCATATATTTGGTAAGCTAACACCCCAAAGTATTGTAAATGGAGTGTTTTTATGCTATGGATGCAACCGTTTGCTCCAAACAAATTGGATACTGTTTGGTGGTCATTTTTCATTTTCACACCCACATTAGATTTGGACTGTGATTTAGGAGACACTGTTGTTTGTTACTGCATGAAAACTCTCCAGGTTGTTTTCTGCAAGGTCTCCTGAGTACACCCATGCCCCCCATGCATAGGTTTGCCAGGATTTTGGGAAGGTTCAAGTACAATTTTTATGACTTTGTCATTGGAGTTGAAATTGAGATTATTTCTTCAGCTAGGCTTAGCTTTGGTTTTGGGTCTACCGCATACCCCAGTTTGAATTATTGCCAGAAAATTGTTTATATTTGTTATGTTGACACCCCAAGGTATTGCATATGGAGTGCTTTGATGCCATGGATGCAACGGTTTTAGCCCAAAACATTTGAGAAGGTGTGTGGTGTAATTTTTCAATTTTCAGATTTTTACGCCCACATTAGATTTGGACTGTGATTTAGGAGACACTGTTGTTTGTTACTGCATGAAAACTCTCCAGGCTGTTTTCTGCAAGGTCTCCTGAGTACACCCATGCCCCCCATGCATAGGTTTGCCAGGATTTTGGGAAGGTTCAAATACAATTTTTATGACTTTGTCATTGGAGTTGAAATTGAGATTATTTCTTCAGCTAGGCCTAGCTTGGTTTTGGGTCTACCGCATACCCCAGTTTTAATTATTGCCAGAAAATTGTTTATATTTGTTATGTTGACACCCCAAGGTATTGCATATGGAGTGCTTTGATGCCATGGATGCAACGGTTTTAGCCCAAAACATTTGAGAAGGTGTGTGGTGTAATTTTTCAATTTTCAGATTTTTACGCCCACATTAGATTTGGACTGTGATTTAGGAGACACTGTTGTTTGTTACTGCATGAAAACTCTCCAGGTTGTTTTCTGCAAGGTCTCCTGAGTACACCCATGCCCCCCATGCATAAGTTTGCCAGGATTTTGGGAAGTTTCAAATACAATTTTTATGACTTTGTCATTGGAGTTGAAATTGAGATTATTTCTTCAGCTAGGCCTAGCTTTGGTTTTGGGTCTACCGCATACCCCAGTTTGAATTATTGCCAGAAAATTGTTTATATTTGTTATGTTGACACCCCAAGGTATTGCATATGGAGTGCTTTGATGCCATGGATGCAACGGTTTTAGCCCAAAACATTTGAGAAGGTGTGTGGTGTAATTTTTCAATTTTCAGATTTTTACGCCCACATTAGATTTGGACTGTGATTTAGGAGACACTGTTGTTTGTTACTGCATGAAAACTCTCCAGGTTGTTTTCTGCAAGGTCTCCTGAGTACACCCATGCCCCCCATGCATAGGTTTGCCAGGATTTTGGGAAGGTTCAAATACAATTTTTATGACTTTGTCATTGGAGTTGAAATTGAGATTATTTCTTCAGCTAGGCCTAGCTTTGGTTTTGGGTCTACCGCATACCCCAGTTTGAATTATTGCCAGAAAATTGTTTATATTTGTTATGTTGACACCCCAAGGTATTGCATATGGAGTGCTTTGATGCCATGGATGCAACGGTTTTAGCCCAAAACATTTGAGAAGGTGTGTGGTGTAATTTTTCAATTTTCAGATTTTTACGCCCACATTAGATTTGGACTGTGATTTAGGAGACACTGTTGTTTGTTACTGCATGAAAACTCTCCAGGTTGTTTTCTGCAAGGTCTCCTGAGTACACCCATGCCCCCCATGCATAAGTTTGCCAGGATTTTGGGAAGGTTCAAATACAATTTTTATGACTTTGTCATTGGAGTTGAAATTGAGATTATTTCTTCAGCTAGGCCTAGCTTTGGTTTTGGGTCTACCGCATACCCCAGTTTTAATTATGCCAGAAAATTGTTTATATTTGTTATGTTGACACCCCAAGGTATTGCATATGGAGTGCTTTGATGCCATGGATGCAACGGTTTTAGCCCAAAACATTTGAGAAGGTGTGTGGTGTAATTTTTCAATTTTCAGATTTTTACGCCCACAATAGATTGGACTGTGATTTAGGAGACACTGTTGTTGTTACTGCATGAAAACTCTCCAGGTTGTTTTATGCAAGGTCTCCTGAGTACACCCATGCCCCCCATGCATAGGTTGCCAGGATTTTGGGAAGGTTCAAATACAATTTTTATGACTTTGTCATTGGAGTTGAAATTGAGATTATTTCTTCAGCTAGGCCTAGCTTGGTTTTGGGTCTACCGCATACCCCAGTTTGAATTATTGCCAGAAAATTGTTTATATTTGTTATGTTGACACCCCAAGGTATTGCATATGGAGTGCTTTGATGCCATGGATGCAACGGTTTTAGCCCAAAACATTTGAGAAGTGTGTGGCGGTAATTTTTCAATTTTTTTTTTTTTTTACGCCCACATTAGATTTGGACTGTGATTTAGGAGACACTGTTGTTTGTTACTGCATGAAAACTCTCCAGGTTGTTTTCTGCAAGGTCTCCTGAGTACACCCATGCCCCCCATGCATAGGTGTGCAAAGATTTTGGCAAAATACAGCACCAATTGTAGAACATAAAAATGTACGAATAAAATGTAAAAGTCTGGTGCAGTAAAAGAAAAAAAAAACTAAACTGAACTAACTAACTGGGTGTGAGAAAAAATAGAAAGGAAAAAAAAATCACAGATCACGCACAGTGTGATATATCTTGAAACAGTCCCCAAGACACAGACCGGGTTGTCCAGGGCATTCTGGGCAGTAAAAGATTGTGTCTCCTCTGCCCCCTCTTGAAACACACCCTGCACCTTTTTTGGGGTTTCTGTTTGCCCTCAGTAGGGGGGATTTTATAAATAAAATGCGTAGCCCCAACTCTGTCCCCCATCACCGCCCGGGGAGCAGGTGCATCCTGGTTCAAAAGCCCCGAAATGACCTGGAGCTGAAACTGTAAAAAGGACAGCGTCACTCCGGGGTTTGCCTTTTTGCAGAGTAAAAAGGCATTGTGGGTTGCAATTTGCATCAGGTAAATTGCAACCTTTTTGTACCAGGCCCTTGACTTTCGCATAATCTGGTAGGGCTGGAGCAGCTGATCTGCCAGATCAACCCCACCCATATGCCGGTTATAGGCTTTGATGCACACTGGCTTCCTGATGCGCTCAGCTCTGCCACGTACAGAGACCTCCACAGACCTCTCAGTGTGGATGGTGGATAGAAGGTATACATCCTTCTTGTCTCTGTACTTGACCGCCAACAGCTCCTCTTGGCGCAGAGCTGAGGACTCCCCCCTTTTTTACCGGGTGCGGACAAGCTGTGCTGGGAAACCTACGCGGTTCTTGCGAACAGTACCGCATGCTGCTGTATCAAAACAATACAGCTTGAACAAAGGGACACTTGTATAAAAATTATCAACATACAAGTGGTACCCTTTGTTCATGTTCAAAAAGTAGGTCCCACACAATCTTGCCACTGGTTCCCATGTGTTCTGGGCAACCTGGAGGGTCAAGGCTACTATCCTTTCCCTCGTACACCCGGAAGGCCTGAGTATACCCACTCTCGCTGTCACAGAGCTTATACACCTTCACTCCATACCTGGAGCGTTTGGAAGGAATATACTGCTTGAATCCCAGCCTTACCTTGTATTTCATTAGGGATTCATCCATGCAGATATTCCTTCCAGGTGTATAAGCCTCTGCAAACCTGGCGGCGAAGTGGGTAATCAGGGGGCGGATTTTATACAGCCTGTCAAACTGGGGATGCTCTCTAGGAGGGCACAGGCTGTTGTCACTGAAGTGCATGAAACGCAAAATGTTTTCATACCTTCTACGTGACATTGATTGGGGGTAAATGGGGGTAGAGCAGATGGGGCTACTGCTCCAGTAGGAGCAAATTGAGGGCTTCTTTATGATGCCCATCAGCATAGTAAGTGCCCAGAATTTCAGAAATTCTGGCACATCTAGCGGGGTCCATTGCTGCCTTGCCAAGTAGGAGTCTGGCTTCGCAGCACAATGCTGATGGGCATACAGATTTGATTGGGCCACGATGTGGCCCAACAAATCATCCCCCATAAACACCTGCAAAAACTGTGTGGCGGTAAATCCTGCAACATCAATATTGATGCCAGGATTTGCCGTGAAAGGAGGGATATCTGGCCTCTGGCGATGAGGCACTACCCACTCCTCAGCTGGAGCTGTGCGTCTCCTGCTGGCAGGTGGTGACCCAGGATCTGCATCAGAAACATCACTAGATACATCAGCCAGCGTAGATGATGTATCTAGCGACGTCTCTGAGCAGTTGGCGGGGTCGAAATCAGGGTCGGAGTCTGACGCAGATGCCTCCGATTCTGACGCCAGGATGGCAAATGCCTCCTCGGCGCTGTACACCCTCTCAGACATTATATATAATAGATTATAAAATTTTATAATTATTATATATAATAAGCGGATAGTTGGTTCTTAGAAGAACCGTTGGGTTTCACAAGAAAATACAAATAAACACCTAAATCTCTCTAAATCACTCTAAACCTGCCTCAATTCTTCTAAATCTCCCTAAAATCTCTCTAAATCTGCCTCAATTTTTCTAATCTCACTAAAATCTCTAACCTGTCAAATCTGATCTCTCTCTCTCGCTCACCAAAACACAAGTGAGGAGAGGGAGAATCACAGAGGTCAGAGCCAATATTTACAAAATATTGACCTGACCTGACAAATTAGAAATTTTATTTTGATTTTTTTTTATTTCTGATTGGATGTTGCTAGCCTGCCTCTCTGATGAGGCAGGCTAGGAACATCCCACTCAGCCCCAAGATGACCCTGCCCTTAGAAGGGCAGCGCCATCTTGGCTGTCATTTTATTTTATTTTATACCTTTTTATTGATTTTTATTTTTCTTTTTTTTACTTTTTTTACACTTTTTTTTACTCTGCTGGGTGCCTTGATCCCTCGAGGCACCCAGCAGAGCACCTGATCACTCATGTGATCGTTTTGTACTGAGTGCCACGATACCTCGTGGCACTCAGTACTTCCTGCCGCTACCGGAAGTGATCGCTCAGGGGGAGCGATCACTTAGCGGACCGGCGGCAGGTAAGCATATTGCAAGGATGCCTCGATGTCGAGGCATCCCTGCAATATACACAGAGCAGCTGGAAGCGATACCGATCGCTTCCAGCGCTCTCTAGAAGTGCCGGGCACCTCTCCGGTGAAACCGGATGTTGATCGCTCCCGGGGAGCGATCACAAGGTGCCCCGGCACTTCTCACCGCCATTGCACGGATGCCTGGACTCCCAGGCATCCTGCAATGGCGTTTGAGCTGCTGGAAGCGATCCGATCGCTTCCAGCGCTCTCTAGAAGTGCCGGGCACCTCTCCGGTAAAACCGGATGTTGATCGCTCCCGGGGAGCGATCACAAGGGGCCCCGGCACTTCTCACCGCCATTGCACGGATGCCTGGACTCCCAGGCATCCTGCAATGGCGTTTGAGCTGCTGGAAGCGATCCGATCGCTTCCAGCGCTCAAAAAACCGCAGGACGTACCATGTACGTCAGCGGGTCTAAAAGAGACCCGCTGCAATGACGTACATGGTACGTCCTGGGTCCTTAAGGGGTTAATCGGTAGCATATGTAATAAATATTGTTTAGGACATAAGGGCATGGTCAAGCCTGTACAATGAGAAATCAATCTACACACCTTATCCAAAAAGGTAGCAATAAGTGGGCATTGCCAAAAGACATGGAGAAGAGATCCGATACTAGTACTACAACCCCAACATACTCCGGAATATCCGGGTATGTGAGCCAAACGATTCGGGGTCAGGTACCATCTATATAAAAGTTTAAGGTGTGATTCCCGTAAATTAGTACTCCTGGTGTATTTATAAACCGTTTCAGAGGGATAGTACCAGTCATCCCTTGGGGGTCGTTATTAACAATTCTTTATCCCATCGGGACATATAGGGTAGTTTCTTATTAGGATTCACATTTAATAGACTGTCATAGCATAAAGACAACGTTTTTTTCATGACCTCCCTACCTAGACATAGTTTGTGATAAGCCGTAAGGTCTGCTGTTGCGAAGGAAGATAAGCCTCGTTGAGTCAGTGCATATTTAACTCTAAGGTATGTAAAACAGTCGCTAACGGGGATAGCAAATTCCTGCACTAAGTCCGGGAAGGTTTTCATAGAGGAGGACGTGAAAAGCTGGTTGACCTGGGTAAGACCCACCTTAAACCAGTGGTCAAGATTCAGGTCCTGGACAGTACGGCAAAGAAAAAGCAACGGGCCATATTTAGCAACGGAAAGGTCTTAAAAGCGGTCTGCCCCACTGTCGCCACGAGGTGAGGGAAATTGAAGTCGAAGGCAAAATACCCATGAGTTTACGGAGTGGAAGTGTTACAAACCAAATCAAATCATGTATGCGAAAGGGGGCAACATAGGCATTCTCCATACGGAGCCATAGCGAGGATAGCAGTTGTGCTAACAGTCGCACTTTGTAGTACGCAGTGATATTCAAAAAGCCCAAGCCCCCCTACGCCTAGGCGCAGTGAAAGTGCAGGCTGAAATGCGCGGCGGTTTCCCATTCCAGATGTGTGCATAAAGCATCTTTTGCATACGGAGCAACATATGGGACGGTATAAAAACTGGGATATTTCTGAAAAAATAAAGAATCTGGGGAGGAACACACATCGTAAGAGCCGCCATGCAACCCATCCATGAAACCTCCAATGAATGCCAGGATGTCAGTTGGGAGGAGATAGAGGTCAAAAGGGGGTTATAATTTTGCTTAAGGATAGAGCCCAGAGTGCCGTGATTTGGTAAGAGAGATTCCTAAATATTTTAAAGAGGTCATCCTCCAATCAAAGGGATACAAGGCACGTAATGAGGAAAGAGAGGAGTTAGCAACATGCAAGGGTAGCGCTTGTGTCTTGCTCACATTATTTTTATAGTAGGAAATCTGGCCCTAAGAGTCAAGTAAGTTAATTAGGGAGTGTAAGGAGGTGTCGGGAGAGGTCAAAAATACCAAAATGTCATCAGCGAACAACACCAATTTGTGGACCCCATCCGGGGTCGTGATGCCAGAAATAGAAGGGTCTTGCCTAATACACGAGGCCAGGAGTACCAGTGCTAAGACAAAAATCAAGGGGGAGAGGGGACATCCTTGTCTGGTATCGATGGTAATTGCAAATGAGGAGGACAGAAACCCAGACGCCAGAACTTTCGCTGTTGGGGAGGAGTAGAGACCCATGATACTATTAATGAAGAGAGTGGGGAAACTAAACGACTCCAGAGCCATACGCATATAGCCCCAATGCAGGCGGTCAAAAGCCTTTTCAGCATCCAGTGCTAAAAGAATCCCAGGTGTATTGGTTCTATAGGCAATGTCAATTATATATAAAATCGTCGGGTATTGTCACAGGTTTGTCTGCCTGGAATGAAGCCAGTCTGTTCCGCTGAAATAAGAGAGGGGAGCAGAGGGGCTATTCTGGAAGCTAACAATTTGGTACACAATTTAGCATCTACATTCAGTAGTGAGATAGGGTGGAAATTAGCGCAGCTCTTTGGGGGTTTGCCCAGTTTGGGTAAAATCACGATAGTGGCCTGGCGCATTTCTGGGGGAATTACACCTGTGGTTTTTATATAGTTAAAGAATCTCGTAAGGGTCAGTATAAGGAAAGTTGCAAAAGTCTGATAATATAAGTTAGAGAAGCCATATGAGCTCGGGGCCTTATTCTTTGGAAGAGCTTTAATGGCTGTGCACACCTCCTCCTCCGTAAATGGAGCAAGTAGGTCCACCACCTTTGATCGGGACAAAGAGGGGAGGTCAGCTCCTTGAAGGAACCGAGCTACCTCCTCCAAATTTGGTTTATGAGTCAGGGGATCGCTCCCCAAGTTGTATAATGAGGCGTAATAGTCTGCAAATTCTTCCATAAATCCTGTCCCCCCCTTTATCCAGTAGGTGAGATATCTTGGTTTGGAGTTGTTTGGATTTTAGCTTGGATGCCAACAGACGGCCTGCCTTATTGCCCTGGGTATAATGGGTATAATTTAAACGTCGTATGGCCCGCTCAGAGGATCGTAGGGTAAGGTGAGTTAAATCTTGCCGAAGGGATGTCAATCGGGAAAGAAGGTCAGGCGTAGGGCAGGTTTTATGTTGGGATTCCAAAATGGAGATTTTACACTGTAAAGAGCCTACTTGGATACCCATTTCCCTTTTTTCGTTTAGCCCCCCTCTGAATCAGGTGACCCCGCACCACGGCCTTATATGCTAACCACACCAAGGAGATGGCCACCTCTTCCGTCTCATTCAATTCAAAGTACTCCTGCATCACCTTAGAGATATCAATCACGTCAGTATTACTCACAATAAGGGAATCATTTAGTCTCAAAGCACCCATACCCTTGGCCGGATAGTCAGCTTCAAAGTCGATCGTCAAGGGAGCGTAGTCAGGTCAAGTTATGGAACCGATATGGGAAACCAGTAGTCGAGGGGCAGTGGAGCCATGTATTAAACATAGATCAATGCGGCTGTAGGATGAGTGAACTGGGGAGAAAAACGTATAGTCCCTGGTGGAGGGGTTGCATAATCTCCATGCGTCATATAGGTCAGAGGAGTGCAGAAAATCACATAACAGGCGGCTGGTGGGATGCGGTTTGTGAGGCATGGCTCGGGACTTGCCGGTTGTGTGTCAACTAATTTGTCAGGGGTGCAGTTAAAATCACCACATAATAAAAGGGTTCCCTTTGCTACATCCTTAATTTTACTATACGCCTTTTTAAGGAAACAAATTGGGTTATCATTAGGCAAACACAAGTTAGCAATAGTTATTGGTAATTCATTCATAGTGCCCACCAAAATCAAAAGGCATCCCAGCGGGTCAGCATATTGAGTCAAACACTTAAAAACCCAGTCCTTATAGAAAAGGATCGAGACGCCCTTGGACTTCGTCTGGGCAGTAGAATGATAAGAAACAGGGTACATAGCAGATTTCAAATGCATTGTGCGCAAGGCACAAAAATGCGTCTCCTGCAAGCATACTATCGCCGATTTAACCTTGTGAAGATCACGAAACAGAGCATGACGTTTGTACGGAACATTCAGCCCCCTAACATTCATGGAAAAAACCCAGAACTGTGGTTTACGCATGGGTGAATAACCACACTATATCCACATTTACGGTAGGCTTAAAATGAAAGAGAAAAGGGGAAAGAACAGGGAAATATGGAGGCCAGGGTCTCGAGAGCATAATAACAGACAAAAAAGAGAATAAGCCTAGATGAGAAGAGAAAAAAAATCAAACCACTCTGTACCACAAGAATACAGCAAAATAGAGTCATTCCACAGTTGCAAAAAATTGTGCAAAAACAAAAAGAGTTCAAGGAAACTCAAAACGGGTGACGAGAGGACGAAGTACTACTCATAGCCCAGCGCTAGCACAAAAAGCGCTGAACCAATAAGCAGAGGTTCCCAAGGCAGGCATATAAGGATACCACCTAAACTGTAGGGCAATTTAGGGAGACAACATGAATCAATTTTGTCCCCATCCCTGCTTCACGAAGTTGGATAAACCATCAAAGAACAGAGAGAACAATAAAACCTTCCAACAAGGCCAGGCAAAATAAGGTTCATCGAAGGAGTAGGGAGATCTGTCACTTAGGCCGGATTCTATGCCATTCTGGAGAGACTTTGATCGGTGAAAAAGGGGGCTCGCGCGGAGGTGAGAAGTCAGCCAGAATATTCCACTCTTTCAAAAATTGTAATCAAGTGTTAATATCAGGGATAACATGCAGGGTTCCATCTCTCCATACTAGAAGCTTTGTGGGGAATCCACACCTGTACGCCAGCTTGTGATTGCGAAGAAGCTTCGTAAGAGAGGAAAATTCACAGCGTTTGGACATGGTTAATGCCGAGAGGTCAGCAAAAAAAGAAATGTCAGCATATGGGGCAGACAAAGGCATGGATTTTCGTGACGTGGACATCAAGGCCTCCTTGAAATGAAAAAAATGGACCCGTACAATAACATCAAGGGCCACTAATGTAGGCAGGTTTTTTGCTTGCGGGAGACGGTGTGCACGATCCAGTAATAGGTCTTGTGGTGTAGTATCAGGCAGTAAAATTTGAAACATCTCTAAGAGGTATGGTTGTAAATACGCTAATGTGACGGCTTCTGCAATACCCCTGATCCGAATGTTATTGCGCGGTGTGCGATCATCAATATCAGCCATTTTAAGTGCCAATGAGTTGTGGGTCGCTTGCAAGGCCTGATGCCTATCCACCAGATCATTATGGGCTAAACATAAATCATCTGCCTTAGTTACACTCACCCAAGTCTTGAACGTCTCGACTTAGCTCCTGCAGCGCCCCTTTAATATCTGCCTATATGGTCGTGCGTAGCTCCTGCAGCATTGCATGCAATCTACTCTCTGATGGAGGTAATGAGACAGACAGTTGAAGCTGGGCTGAGGTTTCTGCATCTGGGGCTGGTGAGAGTTTATGCTGTGGGGAGCCGCCATCTTGGGCCTCCTTACCGCAATCTTTCTGGGTGGATTTTGGAGGTTCTAGCGCTCGTTGTGCCTTGGGAGGTGCCATCGGGGGTGCAGAGACTGTTCCCCCACCTGGTAGTATCGAAAGTGCCTCGGGGTACCCCTCAGAAGCCGCTGGATTGCAAAATCAGCTCCGGCCGCTAAAGCTACTCCACCATGTGACCGTGCGCTGCAATGTCCGGACACGCCCCTATACAGACACATTTACAAAGCCCGAAAGATCATAGTATATTAAAATTTTGCGTGTCACCATGGAACACACCGTTACTACCAGTGCAGAAGGAGGGAACACAGGAGTATAGCCCAGTGAAGGACTTAAGAGCAGTTAATGAAGCAACAGTAACTTTACATCCTGTCGTTCCCAATCCTTACAACCTACTGGCGCTTATACCCGGAAGTACAGAATAGTACACTGTGCACGATTTAAAAGACACTTTCTTCTGCATCCGCCTCGCCCCCAGCAAGCCAGCCCCTATTTGCATTTCAGTGTAAAGTTTCAAAGACAGGGGCTCAACATCAAATGACGCGGACACGCCTCCCGCAAGGTTTTAAAAACTTGCCCACAATTTTTGGCTGCGCCCTAAGCCAGGATCTCCTGTCTTTTAACTCTCAGCCAGACAAAGTCGTATTGCTACAATATGTCGACGATTTCTTGCTTGCTTCCCCAACCGAAAAAGACTGTATAGCCGCAACCAAAGCACTTCTGTAGTTGTTATGCCAAGCTGGCTACAAGGTGTCTAAAAAGAAAGCACAGATCTGTAAAAAAACAGAGTTATTCAGAGAGAGGTGAAAATCAGGAGAATTACTGGAGAATTAAAAATTCTAGGTCAAAATAGACAAACCAGAAAAATTCTCCCATTTATCTCACTTTCCAAATTGGCTATTTTGACCTAGAATTTTCCATTCTCCATTCATTCTCCTGCTTTTCACCTCTCTCTGTATAACCCTGAAAGTGTGAAATATCTATAGGGTTATCCAAAGAGATCCAAATTGCTTGAGAAAGGTAACCGAACGCTGAAAATCAGCGTTTGGTTACCTTTCCTGGCCATTCGGCTATACAGAGAGCAGGCAATTCGCCAAATCCTGGCGAATTGCCTGCACATACGGTGCCTGTTCGAGGGCAGTGAAATCCCCATGAAAATGCACTGCTTCAGCTATTCAGAGAACGAAAACCAGCAGTTAAAGGTTCCCCTAATGCCCTGCCATTCGGTGGTTTAATTCGGCAAGTTAATTCAGGAGAATCCCATAGGCTTCAATGTAAAAAATATTCCCGTTTTAATCCAATATCTAATAAAACGTTCATTATAAAATTCTGCAGTACAGAGTCTCTTTATTTATAGATTTTTTAGGATACTTTAAGCATTTTTCTTATTTTTTTTTTTTTTTTTAAATCCGATTTTTCTTTTTTTTTAAGTTTACTTATTTTTTCTGTAACAGCCCTTTTTATTATCATTCCCTGGACCTCAAATGCAAATTTCAGACATTTTCGCTCAGTAGTTTCTTTGCAAACAGCTTTTTACTTTCACATTCATACAAACTGTTTTGCTAATTTATTCACCTCCCTCTGTCTGCGGTGTCGGCTTTTTCTCGGCTTTTTCTGGTGGCTTCGCTGCGTGTGATCGGCTCCTGCTCGGGTTTTTCCGGCATCTTCGACGGGTTAATCCAGATGTGTTTGAGGGTTTTCGGCGTGCATTCGATGGGTTTTGCGGTTAGTTTTCGTCGGGTTTGCGGCAGCTTTTCCCTGCAATTCGGGGACCCTGTGGTGTTTGCTGAATACACCGCAGGGTCACCGAAATGGGATCGGCAACACGAACCGAATTGAAGAGAACGAAAAGTCACCGAACGTGCGGTGACTTTTCGAATCTCTTTGATAACCCTGCTAGTTTTTCAATTAACAGGAACCAAGCAGGCTCTAGGTCCTGAACGCAAAGAGGCAGTGTGCCGTATCCCGCAACAAAAAGGCACGCAGCCAAGTTTGTGAATTCCTAGGTGCTGCAGGATTCGGTCACCTGTGGACCCCCAGAAATAGCCAAGCCCCTGCATCAAGCTACCAAGGGGGTTGAGCAAGACCCATTTTTATGGGATGAAGAACAGGCAGCAACTTTCCTGAAACTAAAGACTTTGTTAATGGAGGTTCCAACCTTGGGCCTACCTGACCACAGCAAACCATTCCAGCTCTACATGCTGGCCTAGGCCTGTAGTCTACCTATCCAAGCAACTCGACCCTGTGGCCTGCGGCCTACCCCCGTGCCTGCGAGCAGTGGCTGCAACAGCAATGCTAATATCTGAAGCTGACAAGTTGACATTAGGAGTAGGACAAGTCCTTCGTAGGGATGAGCTGTTCGGTTCGGAGTTCGATTCGAACATCGCATGTTCGCATGTTCGCAAACTACGAACATTTCTGCATGTTCGCCGCATGTTCACCCACAATGCACCACAATGGACCACAATGCACTTTTCCACTGGCCTGAAGCTTGTAATTGGCTACAGCCTTGCACCTGACTGCAGGTCAGGTGCAAGACAAGTTCAAGACTATGCCAATAACGGCGCAGAGTCCTGGTTAGGCAAATTTTGCCAATCATGGGCTCACAGAGCTAAATCCCGCAGCACACTATATAAGGTTGCACACAGTGCTTCAGCACACGTTTGAGAGGAGATTTGAGAGGAGATTGTTCTTGTGTTAGTGTGTGTTCTCAATGCCAGTCTGTCACCAGCTACTGGGGGGGTCTCATTTCTACAAAATATCTGGTAATTGTTCTAATCTGTTTGTACCCAGTATTTTGGGGTCAGTAATTTCTACAAAATATTTGGGAATTGAGGTAATCTGTGTGTTCTCACTGGCTGCCACCAAGTATTTTGGGGGGTCAGTAATTTCTCCAAAATATCTGGGAATTGAGGTAATCTGTGTCTTGTCACTGCCACCCAGTATGTTGGGGGTCAGTAATTTCTACAAAATATTTGGGAATTTAGGTAATCTGTGTCTTGTCACTGCCACCAGCAACTATTTTGGGGGTCAGTAATTTCTACAAAATATTTGGGAATTGAGGTAATCTGTGTCTTGTCACTGCCACCAGCAACTATTTTGGGGGGTCAGTAATTTCTACAAAATATTTGGGAATTGAGGTAATCTGTGTGTTCTCACTGGCTGCCACCAAGTATTTTGGGGGGTCAGTAATTTCTAAAAAATATTTGGGAATTGAGGTAATCTTTGTGTTCTCACTGGCTGCCACCAGCAACTATTTTGGGGGTCAGTAATTTCTACAAAATATTTGGAAATTGAGGTAATCTGTGTGTTCTCATTGGCTGCCACCAAGTATTTTGGGGGGTCAGTAATTTCTACAAAATATTTGGGAATTGTGGTAATCTGTGTCTTGTCACTGCCACCAGCAACTATTTTGGGGGGCAATAATTTCTACAAAATATTTGGAAATTGAGGTAATCTGTGTCTTGTCACTGCCACCCTGAATTTTGGGAGGTCAGTAATTTCAACAAAATATTTGGGAATTGAGGTAATCTGTGTCTTGTCACTGCCACCAGCAACTATTTTGGGGGGGGGTCAGTAATTTCTACATAATATTTGGGAATTGAGGTAATCTGTGTGTTCTCACTGGCTGCCACCAAGTATTTTGGGGGTCAGTAATTTCTCCAAAATATCTGGGAATTGAGGTAATCTGTGTCTTGTCACTGCCACCACCAACTATTTTGGGGGGTCAGTAATTTCTACAAAATATTTGGAAATTGAAGTAATCTGTGTGTTCTCATTGGCTGCCACCAAGTATTTTGGGGGGTCAGTAATTTCTAAAAAATATTTGGGAATGGAGGTAATCGGTGTGTTCTCACTGGCTGTCACCAGCAACTATTTTGGGGGGTCAGTAATTTCTACAAAATATTTGGGAATTGAGGTAATCTGTGTCTTGTCACTGCCACCAGCAACTATTTTGGGGGGTCAGTAATTTCTACAAAATATTTGGGAATTGAGGTAATCTGTGTGTTCTCACTGGCTGCCACCAAGTATTTTGGGGGTCAGTAATTTCTCCAAAATATCTGGGAATTGAGGTAATCTGTGTCTTGTCACTGCCACCACCAACTATTTTGGGGGGTCAGTAATTTCTACAAAATATTTGGAAATTGAAGTAATCTGTGTGTTCTCATTGGCTGCCACCAAGTATTTTGGGGGGTCAGTAATTTCTAAAAAATATTTGGGAATGGAGGTAATCGGTGTGTTCTCACTGGCTGTCACCAGCAACTATTTTGGGGGGTCAGTAATTTCTACAAAATATTTGGGAAATGAGAAAATCTGAATCTTGTCACTGCCACCAGCAACTTTTTTGGGGGGTCAGTAATTTCTACAAAATATTTGGGAATTGAGGTAATCTGTGTCTTGTCACTGCCACCCAGTATGTTGGGTGTCAGCAATTTCTACAAAATATTTGGGAACTGAGGTAATCTGTATCTTGTCACTGCCACACAGAATTTTGGGGGTCAGTAATTTCAACAAAATATTTGGGAATTGAGGTAATCTGTGTCTTGTAACTGCCACCCAGTATGTTGAGTGTCAGTAATTTCTACAAAATATTTGGGAACTGAGGTAATCTGTATCTTGTCACTGCCACCCAGAATTTTGGGGTCAGTAATTTCTACAAAATATTTGGGAATTGAGGTAATATGTGTCTTGTCACTGCCACCCATAATTTTGGGGGGGTCTGTAATTTCAACAAAATATTTGGGAATTTAGGTAATCTGTGTTCTCACTGGCTGCCACCAAGTATTTTGGGGGGTCAGTAATTTCTACAAAATATTTGGGAATTGAGGTAATCTGTGTCTTGTCACTGCCACCCAGTATTTTGGGGGTCAGTAATTTCCACAAAATATTTGGGAAATGAGGTAATCTGTGTCTTGTCACTGCCACCAGCAACTATTTTGGGGGGTCAGTAATTTCTACAAAATATTTTGGAATTGAAGTAATCTGTGTCTTGTCACTGCCACCAGCAACTATTTTGGGGGGGGGTCAGTAATTTCTACATAATATTTGGGAATTGAGGTAATCTGTGTGTTCTCACTGGCTGCCACCAAGTATTTTGGGGGTCAGTAATTTCTCCAAAATATTTGGGAATTGAGGTAATCTGTGTCTTGTCACTGCCACAGCAACTATTTTGGGGGGGGGTCAGTAATTTCTACATAATATTTGGGAATTGAGGTAATCTGTGTGTTCTCACTGGCTGCCACAAGTATTTTGGGGGTCAGTAATTTCTCCAAAATATCTGGGAATTGAGGTAATCTGTGTCTTGTCACTGCCACCACCAACTATTTTGGGGTCAGTAATTTCTACAAAATATTTGGAAATTGAAGTAATCTGTGTGTTTCATTGGCTGCCACCAAGTATTTTGGGGGTCAGTAATTTCTAAAAAATATTTGGGAATGGAGGTAATCGTGTGTTCTCACTGGCTGTCACCAGCAACTATTTTGGGGGGTCAGTAATTTCTACAAAATATTTGGGAATTGAGGTAATCTGTGTCTTGTCACTGCCACCAGCAACTATTTTGGGGGTCAGTAATTTCTACAAAATATTTGGGAATTGAGGTAATCTGTGTGTTCTCATTGGCTGCCACCAAGTATTTTGGGGGTCAGTAATTTCTCCAAAATATCTGGGAATTGAGGTAATCTGTGTCTTGTCACTGCCACCACCAACTATTTTGGGGGTCAGTAATTTCTACAAAATATTTGGAAATTGAAGTAATCTGTGTGTTTCATTGGCTGCCACCAAGTATTTTGGGGGGTCAGTAATTTCTAAAAAATATTTGGGAATGGAGGTAATCGTGTGTTCTCACTGGCTGTCACCAGCAACTATTTTGGGGGGTCAGTAATTTCTACAAAATATTTGGGAAATGAGAAAATCTGAATCTTGTCACTGCCACCAGCAACTTTTTTGGGGGGTCAGTAATTTCTACAAAATATTTGGGAATTGAGGTAATATGTGTCTTGTCACTGCCACCCAGTATGTTGGGTGTCAGCAATTTCTACAAAATATTTGGGAACTGAGGTAATCTGTATCTTGTCACTGCCACACAGAATTTTGGGGTCAGTAATTTCAACAAAATATTTTGGAATTGAGGTAATCTGTGTCTTGTAACTGCCACCCAGTATGTTGAGTGTCAGTAATTTCTACAAAATATTGGGAATTGAGGTAATCTGTGTCTTGTCACTGCCACCCAGAATTTTGGGGTCAGTAATTTCTACAAAATATTTGGGAATTGAGGTAATATGTGTCTTGTCACTGCCACCCATAATTTTGGGGGGGTCTGTAATTTCAACAAAATATTTGGGAATTTAGGTAATCTGTGTTCTCACTGGCTGCCACCAAGTATTTTGGGGGGTCAGTAATTTCTACAAAATATTTGGGAATTGAGGTAATCTGTGTCTTGTCACTGCCACCCAGTATTTTGGGGGTCAGTAATTTCCACAAAATATTTGGGAAATGAGGTAATCTGTGTCTTGTCACTGCCACCAGCAACTATTTTGGGGGGTCAGTAATTTCTACAAAATATTTTGGAATTGAAGTAATCTGTGTCTTGTCACTGCCACCAGCAACTATTTTGGGGGGGGGGTCAGTAATTTCTACATAATATTTGGGAATTGAGGTAATCTGTGTGTTCTCACTGGCTGCCACCAAGTATTTTGGGGGTCAGTAATTTCTCCAAAATATTTGGGAATTGAGGTAATCTGTGTGTTCTCACTGGCTGCCACCAAGTATTTTGGGGGTCAGTAATTTCTAGACATGTGCATTCGTTATAGTACTAATACGTTTTCGTCTGAATTTTCAGATGTTTTCGTATTCGTGAAGCTAACGATATCCGAAACCCTTCACTCCAAATGACAAAGGAAACGAAAGGAAAATGCATTACATTTTCGTTTCAGTTCTTTTGTAATATTATTTGATTCTGATGCTGGACAGGACTCACTGTGATTAGCAGATGCCCGGCGCCCGATTGTGCTGTTTGAAGGGAGATTAACTGGACAGACTATCTCCGTATACACACACACACACACACACACACAGTGCCTCTCCCCATCTGTTTAATTTTATAAACTGTTAATTAGTGGAATCTTTAACAATATAATGTCTGGATCTATAAAAGGTGTGAGGAGCTATGTAGGCACTTATCTCCCCAGGGGGCCGTCACTGATAACAGGCATTTTATGGTTAATGATTCTTCCAGTGACTGCTTGTAAAATTAGACAGGGGGCCAGGTATCTATCTCCCCTCCTAATCAAACTCTAGTTTGTGGCTCTTGAGTTCTCAGTCCGGCACATAGAGGAAAGGATCGTGTCTCAACCTGTAAAATTTTTCTGGTGCATCTGACCTTACAGTAAGGGAAAAAACTCAATTATATACAACACAGGGAACATTTTACATTGCCTTTTAAAAGGGAATTCGTTCATATAAATCAAGGGGGAACGAATTGTAATAAAATTTACATAAACATATATATATATATGTTTATCAGTTTATCAGTTTATGTAAATTTTATTACAATTCGTTCCCCCTTGATTTATATGAACGAATTCCCTTTTAAAATGCAATGTAAAATGTTCCCTGTGTTGTATATAATTGAGTTTTTTCCCTTACTGTAAGGTCAGATGCACCAGAAAAATTTTACAGGCCGAGATTTATATGAAGGAATTCCCTTTTAAAATGCAATGTAAAATGTTGCCTGTGCTGTATCTGTGTTTTCCCTGATGTGTTTCTTAGTAAGATAACACCTGGGTGAGCTTTGCAGGCACTTTGCTCCATGCAGGGCATCCACATTTGAAATCACAGGGAGTCCTGTCTGGCACTGACAGGATCATCCCTCTGCCTGCCCTGTATAATATTTCTCATGCTAGCAGTGTGACGGGATGGAAGTCCGCCTGCGGTCCTGCTCTATCTGACCCTCCCCCCCTTTTGATGGTATCCGGCCTGACTACCGAGTGGCACGGCACTCGGCGTCTCGAGCGGCCTGGAGGATGAAATGGCATTGGTCCGGTGTCTGGAGAGATGGTGCGGTGTTGCCTTGGGGATCCCGTTCCTGGGTTGAGTGGTGATGCAGGAGACCACTGAGTGTCTCCTGCAATAGTGATTGTAGCTCTGAAATGAAGACACCAGACGTGGCTGTATGCCTTAAAACAGTGAACTGAATTTTATGGGTTTCAACAGGGTAATTTATACAACTTCACACAAACAGATTACCATCTCCCCCACCCACATAACCAGCACTGATTGGCTCCTTTCCCAGCCTCCTGTTCCCTATCAGGTCCCTTTCAGCCTTCCCATTGTCCAGGGATTAGGCAGATGAGGTCTTGGAAAAGCCTCCAATCAACTGGCTTGCTGTATCCTCTATTTTGCCCTTTCAGGCTCCCCCATTGTCCAGGGGATTAGGCAGATGAGGCCTCCAATCCTCTGGCCTGCTGCATCCTCCATCTTGGGGCATGAGATCCTTTGTTCTGTGAAACCATGCTGGGATGAGCAAAATGGCGACGGGGAAAAACATATACAAACGGTTTCTTTCATACGTTTACAGTCACATCATACAGGGTACATTTTTATTACATTACACCAATAAAACCACATCTAGCAATAAAATAAGAGGTCCATAGGCTCACACGCAAAACCAAAACAGGAAAAATGGTCTTTAAAAAGGGTTCAGTCTTTCGTCCTGTGGCTCGCTGAAAAGAGCTCTCATGTCCGTTCCGTGACAAGCAGAATTTACAACCTCCCAGAGATGCCATCATGCCATGTACTCTGCTGCTGTTTGAGGTCAGAGGGAAAGTAACAATTTCATTATATTATGCATGTGGGAAACCATGTTACATCTCTCCAGGATACATTACTGCCTTAATATAATAATTGTTATATTTGTATTTCTCGTTTGATGTCAAACAGCAACAGAGTATGTGTATCACTGGGTGCTTGTAAAGTCTGGCTGCATTATACAACTTCTCTCACTTGAAAGCTGCAAAAAGTAAGCGGCCAGTGTGGTGACTTCATACACAGGGAAGATTTTATCTGTGCCTCAAAGCGATTCTTTTGTTTAAAATGCAATAAATAATATACTTTAAATGTTCATTTTAATAAAATATATTTTAATTTAAAAAAAGTGTGGTCTCCTCATTCAGTGGTACAAAAAGATCCCTTTCTCAATGCTGCTAACTGCTGTGTCACAAAATAAACAGTCAGAAGGCATGTTGTAGCACAGAAAGAAAACTGCTTTATTGTGCAAAAGGAGTAAGACCATGTTTCAGGCCTGCAGGCCTTTTCTCAATACTTTTTCCCTCGCTTATTAATTTTTTTTTAAGTTACAGTGAGCAGTAGCGCCAGGTCGAGGCTTCAACCCTTGTTACTGCCCATTCACACACCATTCATTCATTATAGCTCCCTCTACACATTCATACAACACTCATACTTAATTTACATTTTTGACTACTGAAGCGAATAATATACATATTTTTTTGTATTATTACTATAGGTAGATATAATTTCCCTCCTGCATTAGTGTGATTATTACTATAGATAGTGATAAGGAATAATTATCCTTGTTCTCCTGCTGTCTGGAATTATCTCAGCCATTAGTTCTCATTTACTTCCTTGTACCCGGCCGGGCCTTTTCCTTGTTCAGAGTTGTAGAAAGCATATTCCCAATGTATACATTGATTATGATAAATGAATTGAGCTCAAGACGCTGATGTCACATCTCTTTACTATTCAATATCTGCTGGTTTCACAGTTTTCACAGAGTTAAATACAGAAAAACATTTCAGACTTAAGACCGCCCCTCAAATACAGAATTGGATAAGCTTTAGGCGCATTTTCCAAATTGTCTCAGACAAAGAATTTAGATAACAATACATCCTTCAAATTAAGGAAAAAAGCGAGAACGAGAAAAGGTGGCTATTTTTATCTTGCCAAAATGGCTAATAGAACTGATGCCACTAATAGCTGGTAATCAGTAATTTACCGTAATTTGTACTATAAAAATAATATTACTTTATTAATTAATTAACAAATACAACACATGTAACCATATAAACATAAAGTGTATGATACGTGTAATGGTGCTAATGACGACCTAACGATCTATGAATGATCGCGTGGCTGACTTACAAATATACCCTGTAGATACTATGTATTAATTTAGCAATAGATATCCAGTTAGAATGTTAGTAGCGTGGATTAGCAGAGTTAACCCTTATTACGATGAGTAGAATATATTCTTCACCACTCTGATTTACTGCATCATGATCATGCTATAACAGGTGCATATTGCTAGATAGATATATAGGCAGTTGGAAAATCCCAAAATTATGCCCACTGATGGTATAGCAATAAAGGTATAAGTGTGTATACTTAATTAAGGGATGACATAAAAAGTTGTAACCAGGAGTGAACGTACAAATTCTCGATTGTAAGGGAATAAACCTTAACAAGGTTGTAAATAAACACTCTATTAGGGATATCTTAATAGCCAATAATGCTGCTTTAAATAGCGTTGATCCTGGCTATATTCGGTATAAGCCGTTGGGAAAACCGTATGGGTTATAAATTATGTCCCCCAAAGTGTATGTCCCACGTTGTTAGTTCACAAGTTATTCCCAAATCAGTCGGTGTTCAAATGTTTAGCTCACTGGTTTAACACGTTATTGAGCAGCAGTCGCTTTGAAATTATGCAAATGGGACCCACTGTGAATAGCTGGCTAGTAGCCAAACCACAAGGATAGAGGTTCTAATGGAAGATTTACCACGATTGTGTTGACACAATAAATAAGGTTGTCCCTAAAGGTAGGGGACTTCAAATAGTACTTGAAATGCCCCCTAAATATATGCACATAACATTTATAGCCCAAAGCGTCCAATCTTGGGGAATATTAGGGTTAATTCCCTGTTTACACGCATATCAATGTCGGCAGTAATCGTATTGATTGAAAACGCATGAGACCCATTTAGGAAAAAAGGGGGTATCTGTTCGCCAACCCACAATATTGTAAATTAATAGGGTTTTTGAAACAATCGTGTTTACACAATGGGATATCAATCGAAATACACCGATTTGCAGTTGGCAATCTAATCGGTTGCCTCTAAGTGGGTACACATTGCATTAAAGGGACCAAATATTCTATTATTGGGACACCAGAAGGGAGGGAGGGAAAAATTGAACACAAATTGGACAAATTGCCACAATATATAATTTCTCCCAAGAATTAGGAATATCCATTAACAATTGACGATTAACTAGATTGCCCTCTAAATAATTGCATATTACAAGTGAAGCGTCTATCATTAGGGTTAGTTAGAATTAATTCCCTTATGCCACATATTACTAGTTGTCAGCATACTTGTTAGAGATGTACAGGTTAGAACTCTTCGGGAAACAGGATAGCTGTGCGCTAACCCATAGGAGTGCAAATACTTGTAAGAATTATGACAATTGTAATTCCACAGAATTGTGTCAATCACCGACCAGAAAATAACAACAAATTAGCAGTTGGCAATTTCCTTAATTGCCCCTAAATAGGTATACGTTAGCATGTAAAGCCCAAAATATCCATAGTTTGAACCCCGAGTACCAGAGGATTTGGCAATTTTGCCGGTGGATACCGCGAATAGCAACTAAAGTGCAGACCGCACATAGATGGCATATATTCGCCTTCCAAAAGCTGTAACTAGGTGGCCAAAGAAAAGTTTAGCGGAGTCAGCACATTCCAGTTAAATGGTTGATAAACTATTTCGCCATAATCATCCACACCAGTGGTCGAATATTAGCAGACAATAAATTGCGGGTACATCCTATATCTTGCCAATGTTTCCCTGGGTGTAACAAATTAGTTCATTTCTGTTCTGTCCCTGAATACATTCGTATAAGTGCTAATTTAGATTGTAAATAACATACTGCATAGTTGCAATCATGCGATCATTAGAGTCGCCAAAAAGAAAAAGTGAAAAATGTGCACCCCGTGCTAAATCATTAAAACCAAAGTATGGCCATAGCCAAAACTCTTGTTGCTACGCTAACGCGCGTTTCGCCGCATAACCGGCTTCGTCCAGAGCGCTCTGGCGACTCTAATGATCGCATGATTGCAACTATGCAGTATGTTATTTACAATCTAAATTAGCACTTATACGAATGTATTCAGGGACAGAACAGAAATGAACTAATTTGTTACACCCAGGGAAACATTGGCAAGATATAGGATGTACCCGCAATTTATTGTCTGCTAATATTCGACCACTGGTGTGGATGATTATGGCGAAATAGTTTATCAACCATTTAACTGGAATGTGCTGACTCCGCTAAACTTTTCTTTGGCCACCTAGTTACAGCTTTTGGAAGGCGAATATATGCCATCTATGTGCGGTCTGCACTTTAGTTGCTATTCGCGGTATCCACCGGCAAAATTGCCAAATCCTCTGGTACTCGGGTTTCAAACTATGGATATTTTGGGCTTTACATGCTAACGTATACCTATTTAGGGGCAATTAAGGAAATTGCCAACTGCTAATTTGTTGTTATTTTCTGGTCGGTGATTGACACAATTCTGTGGAATTACAATTGTCATAATTCTTACAAGTATTTGCACTCCTATGGGTTAGCGCACAGCTATCCTGTTTCCCGAAGAGTTCTAACCTGTATATCTCTAACAAGTATGCTGACAACTAGTAATATGTGGCATAAGGGAATTAATTCTAACTAACCCTAATGATAGACGCTTCACTTGTAATATGCAATTATTTAGAGGGCAATCTAGTTAATCGTCAATTGTTAATGGATATTCCTAATTCTTGGGAGAAATTATATATTGTGGCAATTTGTCCAATTTGTGTTCAATTTTTCCCTCCCTCCCTTCTGGTGTCCCAATAATAGAATATTTGGTCCCTTTAATGCAATGTGTACCCACTTAGAGGCAACCGATTAGATTGCCAACTGCAAATCGGTGTATTTCGATTGATATCCCATTGTGTAAACACGATTGTTTCAAAAACCCTATTAATTTACAATATTGTGGGTTGGCGAACAGATACCCCCTTTTTTCCTAAATGGGTCTCATGCGTTTTCAATCAATACGATTACTGCCGACATTGATATGCGTGTAAACAGGGAATTAACCCTAATATTCCCCAAGATTGGACGCTTTGGGCTATAAATGTTATGTGCATATATTTAGGGGGCATTTCAAGTACTATTTGAAGTCCCCTACCTTTAGGGACAACCTTATTTATTGTGTCAACACAATCGTGGTAAATCTTCCATTAGAACCTCTATCCTTGTGGTTTGGCTACTAGCCAGCTATTCACAGTGGGTCCCATTTGCATAATTTCAAAGCGACTGCTGCTCAATAACGTGTTAAACCAGTGAGCTAAACATTTGAACACCGACTGATTTGGGAATAACTTGTGAACTAACAACGTGGGACATACACTTTGGGGGACATAATTTATAACCCATACGGTTTTCCCAACGGCTTATACCGAATATAGCCAGGATCAACGCTATTTAAAGCAGCATTATTGGCTATTAAGATATCCCTAATAGAGTGTTTATTTACAACCTTGTTAAGGTTTATTCCCTTACAATCGAGAATTTGTACGTTCACTCCTGGTTACAACTTTTTATGTCATCCCTTAATTAAGTATACACACTTATACCTTTATTGCTATACCATCAGTGGGCATAATTTTGGGATTTTCCAACTGCCTATATATCTATCTAGCAATATGCACCTGTTATAGCATGATCATGATGCAGTAAGTCAGAGTGGTGAAGAATATATTCTACTCATCGTAATAAGGGTTAACTCTGCTAATCCACGCTACTAACATTCTAACTGGATATCTATTGCTAAATTAATACATAGTATCTACAGGGTATATTTGTAAGTCAGCCACGCGATCATTCATAGATCGTTAGGTCGTCATTAGCACCATTACACGTATCATACACTTTATGTTTATATGGTTACATGTGTTGTATTTGTTAATTAATTAATAAAGTAATATTATTTTTATAGTACAAATTACGGTAAATTACTGATTACCAGCTATTAGTGGCATCAGTTCTATTAGCCATTTTGGCAAGATAAAAATAGCCACCTTTTCTCGTTCTCGCTTTTTTCTATACTTACAATGAAGGTTCAATCCTATTAAACGCTGGTAATTTAAGCTCCTCTTGCTTTGGACCCGTTTTTTATAAGGGGCACCAAATCTAATTATTCACCATCCTTCAAATTAACCCTAGACATTGACACTTTACACATCCTGTTACACCTAATCAATGATCAGTTCCTTACATCAAAGAGAGCTTAGTCCGGTAACTCTTAGAGTCTTTGTCTCAGGCCACAAGGATGTTGACTTAATGCCTCCTTCCTCAATAAATGCAAGGATTGAGGCAGGTGGTCA
Source organism: Leptobrachium leishanense (assembly GCA_009667805.1). Classification (NCBI taxonomy): domain Eukaryota; kingdom Metazoa; phylum Chordata; class Amphibia; order Anura; family Megophryidae; genus Leptobrachium; species Leptobrachium leishanense. The sequence goes on from CM019072.1 coordinate 46,603,437, forward strand.
ACATCTGTTTCCTACTCTGACCCAAAGAGTTTATCTGAGGATCAATTTGATATAAGAATACGCATTCATAGAAAGATTAAAATATTCCTCAACAGGTAGATATAATTTGCCTCCTGCAGTACTAGGATTATTACTATAGGTAGATATAATTTGCCTCCTGCAATACTAGGATTATTACTATAGGTAGATATAATTTCCCTCCTGCAATACTAGGATTATTACTATAGGTAGATATAATTTCCCTCCTGCAATACTAGGATTATTACTATAAGTAGATATAATTTGCCTCCTGCATTAGTGTGATTATTACTATAGGTAGATATAATTTCCCTCCTGCAATACTAGGATTATTACTATAGGTAGATATAATTTCCCTCCTGCAATACTAGGATTATTACTATAGGTAGATATAATTTCCCTCCTGCAATACTAGGATTATTACTATAGGTAGATATAATTTGCCTCCTGCATTAGTGTGATTATTACTATAGGTATATATAATTTTCCTCCTGCATTAGTATGATTATTAACCCCTTAAGGACCTCTGACGTACCCTGTACGTCCTGTACTCGGGTCTCCCTTAGACCCGCGGACGTACAGGGTACGTCAGCGGCGCCTAATCCCCCTCCCGCCCGATACTCACCTCCCTCGCCGGATCCCACGGCGATCTGGCAGGGAGGAAGCCTGCCCATGTGATTTACATGGGCAGGCGAGGCTGATGACGTCGCCACGCTGCGTGGTGATGTCATCAGCAGGCGTCCCCATGCTTTTCAATGGAGGGGAGGGGGGGCTCTTTCGGAGCCCTCTATCTCCCCAACCATTGAAGCTAGGGAGATGCCGTTTGCACCGCTGGAGAGGGGAGAGCCTCCCCTTTCCAGTGGTGTATGGCATTAACCATTTCGCGCCCGGATCACGTTGCGGCGCCAATTGGCGCAAAAACGCGATTCAAACCTGGAGGGGGCTGACATCTTGGATGTCAGCCAAGCCTCCAGGTCCCCCCCCACCCACTGACAACCTCACCATATGTGTGAGGATGTCAGTGGGCCAGTTAACCCTCTAGCTGCCATGTAGAGATAAGGGGATCCTAAGGATCCCTTTATCTCCCGATCCATGGCAGCTAGATGGTCATATTTGCCATCATTTGAAAGGCCTGATTATGGCCTTTCAAATGATACAAAACATGACCAGGTTTGGTTTTAAAAAAAAATTAAATAAAATAAAAATAATAAAAAAATTAAATAAAATAAAAAAATGTTTTTTTTTTAAAAGTTTTTTTTGTCTGGGGGGAGTTTAATTAAATAGGACCTAGGCTGTCATCTAAAAATAAATAGCACAAAATGGTCAGAATGAGCGCAGCGCACATAGGTGAACTGTCTCAGCAGTGAAGGGGTTAAAAAGCAAACGCATGTTAAAATTGGGTATTTCTAGTCTCGGGACAAAATTTTAAACCTATTTAGCCGGGGTCGTTTTGGGTGGTTGTATAACATCCGGGTGAGAGGGGTAAGTGAAGACATCGTTGAGGTAAAGGCTTTCCTTATCGACGCATTTACACACATCTTGGGAGGCCCTCCTTTGCCGCAAGCGGCGATTGACAGGGCACATAGGGCTCTACGGCCCAAAGCTACCACTACAGCAGCACCGCCACGAGATTTGATATGTCATCTACCTGACTACGCACTAAAAGATGCCATTATGCAGCATGCCCGCACACGGCGGCACTGGCACTTTGCGGATGAAAAGTTCGAATTATTTCAAGACCTTTCACCGCACACGCTCGCGGCTCGACGTGCACTGCGTCCCATAACCAAGCTCTTACAAGACAAGAAGATCCCATACAGGTGGGGATTCCCCTTCACATTAACAGTACGGAATAATAACATCCAACATATAATTCGCTCCCCGCCGGACATCCCGAACTTTCTATCGACCCTTGGCCTACCGGAGCTTGAGATCGCGGATTGGGAGACTGACTCTGTGCAGACTCCCACGACACAGCCCGAAAATGCCACCACTCGCCCACAAAGTTCACCCAGGAGACGACGGCCAAGTGAGCTCCACTCAAAGGATCGCACTAGACCCCCGACCCCACCTACAAGCTGAGAACCTACAGCTCTCGCACAAGCCTCGACATTGATACAGAATCACGGACTATCCGGAGCTACCACATGATGACCAAAGACTTAGACAACGCTGATATCACATCCCGGAAAGACTATGTGGATTGCAACAGACCAGAGGCCTACTGAGTGTGACCTTTCCCTGGATATCCTAATATAATTCGCTGACCCTGCCAGCTCCGACCTTCACATATCTGAGTTACACATGGTACCTTTATCGTTATGATAGTTTAGCCTCTCTTACTGTATTGTCATGTTAGACATTTCAGCGTTAATTTACCTCATTAAGAGTTGAGTTTAAATAATATACAAACTGTATGTATAGGTCTCTAGGAGGTGGACTTAAAAGAGCGGGAGGGGGGAATACAGGGGGGGGACGGGGAGGGTGGGTGGAGGGAAAGCTGATGGTGGTATACACTATAACGTTTCTGATGACACTGTGACTTCTATTGATCTTTTATAGATTTCCCCTTTTATTTCCATGACCTGTAGGACCCTTTTATGTCATCTCTCTCTCCTTATATAGTACTATGCTACCGTAACTAATAATAACGCCCTTCGCACTTTTAGCTGGTCCCCTGCTCTCTCACTCCCCCACTGCCTCTCCGCGTCCCCACCTCCTGTGGGTCGCCTCCCTTTATCATTCTCTTCGCTATTGAACGGAGTCCTACCTGTCTATACTCTCGAATGACCACCGCGGTCCCAGGTATAATTAGAAACCAGAACGCTCTCTTACTGTTTTTATATAACTTGTTTTATAACTGTTAAGATAGTTGTGATCGGGAAGTTTAATTATTGCTAACTTTGGAGCACGTTAAGATATATATATTGCTAAAGCATATGGCGGAATTACTTCATTGAATCCTCTCGTCAGATGAATGGAACGATAAACCTAGGTCGCGTTTATGCTAGCCACTTCACTAAATAATGAGCTATCAGTCGGCTCAGTTGGGCAGGTGAGCAGACGGACCTGTTGTATATTAAAGGACAACATCCCCCCACCCTGGAGGTGCTCATCTGACCTGATCAAGACGTTTTCCACCCCCCGAGGAATAGTGCGATTTTTCCCATACCTGTGGCTCTACCTACTCAACCGACTGGTTACGTAGTGGTGGAAGTTACCGTAGCGGGTGCACTCTGAACCTCTTTCCTACCGTGTCCACCACTATTTTGATATATACTATCTCAACTCTCACACCTGTTCACTACTTCCTTCCCCTTCTTGCCTCTTTTTCTTCCTATATCAACCTCCACACCCTCAACCTCTAAAACCCCCCCTTTTTTTTTCTTTTTTTTTTTCTCTCGCTCGCCTCCCTTGCAGGCACTACTATCCATTTAATCTTGCATCCCTATAACTGGTGCAGAACTACGCTTCACTATGTCGCACCAACAGTCCTCATATAAACCACAAGATTTAAAATTGTATAGTCTCAATGTCCGAGGACTTAATATTCCTGAGAAACGATCTAGACTATTAAGAGATCTCCACTCCTCTAAAATAGCCGTCGCCTTAATCCAGGAAACACACTTCCGCGCTGACTCGGTCCCAAAACTGGGCAATGCCAACTTTCCTGTGTGTTTCTTTAGTAATTACTCTGTGAGTAAGTCTCGCGGCGTAGCAATCCTATTCTCAAAAGACATACCTTTTAAGTTTGAGGCGTCGGACATGGATGAGGGAGGTATATTCCTCTTCGTTAAAGGAACGATCCTGGACTCCAAATATACTTTTGCGAATGTATACTTACCGAACAAGAAGCAGCATTCTTGTCTAAAGCGGATACTGCGGAAATTGGAACTATTCGAGCAAGGCGTGACAGTATTGGCTGGAGATTTCAACGTGACACTGGATCCACTTATGGACTCCTCTACGGGCTCCACGGCCACTCCTTCTTATGTCCTCCGTGGTGTGAAGCGCTCCTTACAGGAACACCGGTTTGTGGACGTGTGGAGGGCGCTGAATTCTGCGGATAAAGATTACTCCTTCTACTCGCCGGTGCATGCAGTCCACACCAGAATAGATTACTTCTTCTTGCACTATGCAGACCTATCGCTCCCTACTTCGGCAGCAATTTTGGCAACTACCTGGTCAGACCACGGTCCTCTCTCTCATTGCAGTCTCCATTGTTTGTCCCTCGTGAGAGACAGTGGCGTCTTAACGTGTCAATCCTAGACGATACGTTACTGAGGGAAGAATTACGTAACGTCCATGAAAATTTCTTTGAAGAAAACAACGCGCATGATACACCTATCCCGGTAATTTGGGAGGCACATAAGGCAGTCGTCCGCGGGTTCTTCATCAGCAAAAGTACGGCCCGGAAAAAAGTAAAAGACGGGGAACTTAGAACGCTCACAGCGGAGATTAGAACTTTAGAATTGGAACATATTGCCACCAACGACCCTGAAGTGTACTTACGCCTCCTGCAGTCCCGGCGGAACCTAGATACCATGCTTAATACCTCACTTCGCTTTCAAGCCCTACGGGCCAGATCATATTTCGCCTTACATGAAAACAAGCCAGGTCGCCTCCTAGCAAGAGTCCTCCGTCAACGCAGTTCTAAATCATATATCCCCAAAATCAGAGCGAAGTCAGACACATTTGTGACTGACCCAAGGGATATATCAAAATCCTTTCTAGACTACTTCACCAAACTATATAACCTAGAGAAATCAGGCGCACCTCCCCCATCACCTGAAAGTATTGACAAATTTTTAACTCGGACAATAAAACGCTCGCTAGATCCTACGGATAGATCCTCTTTAAATGCCGAAATAACGTCGGAGGAGAATATAGTTGCCCTAAAAACAACAAAAAATGGGAAGAGTCCTGGCCCAGACGGATTACCAGCGGAATACTATAAAAAATGCTCGAAGGAACTGACTCTCGCCCTCCTGAGTTTGTTTAAGGTGATACGAGAAGGGGCTTCTGTACAGCCTCACTCGCTGATGGCCACGATCTCCCTGATAAACAAAACCTGGAAAGGACCACACTTGCTGTAGCAATTATAGGCCCATTTCCCTACTGAATTCAGACATGAAGATACTGGCGCGAATCCTAGCTAACCGACTTAAGCGCTTTCTTCCACAACTTGTAGACCCGGACCAGGTCGGCTTCATACCTGGTCGTGAAGCAAGAGACGCAACCACACGGATACTTAATGCATTGGCCCGGTCCAATAATATGTCCGCACCATTATTATTACTGTCGACGGATGCCGAAAAGGCCTTCGACAGGATACTCTGGCCCTTTATGTTCCAAACATTGCAACATTTTAATCGTGGAGCGGACTTTATTCAATACGTAAAGGCCCTCTACTCTACACCAGCAGCAAGGGTCAAAGTAAATGGCGCCCTCACTCCCTCATTCCCGATATTAAACGGTACGAGACAAGGCTGTCCGCTGTCCCCATTACTCTTTGCGCTCAGCCTAGAACCACTTTTAGCCTCAATCAGACAAAATCCCCAAATCAAGGGACTCCGAGGTAAATACCTAGAACATAAGGTCTCTGCTTATGCGGACGACCTTATATTCATTCTACCGGACCCAGTAGCATCTATGCCTGAAGTACTTAATGAATTACAACAGTATGGTTCCCTCTCAGGTTTTAAAATTAACAACAATAAATCTGAAATCCTAGCGGTCGCAATACCGGGACCATGGAGAAAATGCCTGAGAGAAAAATACCCGTTTCGATGGTGTTCGTCCTCACTGACCTACCTAGGGATTCGATTGTCGGATGATTTCTCGAAACTATTTGCACTTAATTATATAGCTTTGCTGAATACATTTAAATCAGACATTATGGCATGGAACCCCAAATTTTTATCGTGGACAGGGAGAGTCGGAGTAATAAAGATGAATCTCCTCCCCCGTCTCTTGTATCTATATCAGGCCCTTCCACTTTTCTTACCGAGATCATATCACCAGCAGATCCGTAAACTTTTCATCAAATTTATTTGGCCTCATGGACGCCCGAGACTAAAATACGCCACGCTCTGTAAGCCAAAACTATGCGGCGGACTCGCTCTCCCGGATACAAATTTATACTATTATGCAGCGCATCTGACCAGGATAGTGGACTGGATGACCAGTTCACCAGAACGGAGATGGCTGGATATTGAGGAAACTCTCACGGACCAACCCCTCTGGACCCTACCGTGGATATCATGGTCAGCAGCTAGACCATTTGCCCAACTAACATCACTGCCAGGAATCACATTGTACATATGGCAGACAATACGATTAAAATATGCCTTGTCAACATATCCCTCGCCACTACTACCGTTGCTTGATAACCCTGACCTCCCAATTTCAGTTCTACCAGCACTGGTGGATTGTTTTACTGATTCACATCGCTTCCGGGCCCTACATGTCTTTCGAGATGAGACGTTTAGGCCTCTAGAATGTCAGGATCGGACGGAACCATCCTTTGCACTTCGCTTTAATTATTATCAAATTAAATCCTTCCTCAAGAAGCTGAAAGGTAATACATCCATGACCAGACAACTCACACAATTCGAATCAATCTGCCTCCGGGCAGCCCCACTAGCACACAGCATTTCTCTACTTCATAGTCTCCTACGACAACTTGACGGTGAATCCCCAGATTTTATGGCTAGATGGGAACGTACTTTAGGCTCCCCTATTTCAGAAGAGGCATGGACGAAGACAATGACTTTAACGCACTCTGGTTCGTCGATCAATAAGTTACAGGAATCCTCCTACAAATTTTTAGTGTTTTGGTACAGAACACCCACACTACTGGCTGCTTTTGATGCATCACACTCTCCTACATGTTGGAGATGTAACGCCGCGCTGGGTACGTACCTACATATATGGTGGGAGTGTACACACATTGGACCATTCTGGAGGAATGTACATAACATGATACTCAAGATTACTGATACAGATCTTGAATTCACACCACAAACTTTCTTGTTATTGCACTTACCGTACTCAATAAAAGTCTTGAAGAACTCCATATTACTACGTATACTACTGGTTGCGAAGACACTAATACCCATTTGCTGGAAATCCACGACCGTACCCTCCATGAAAATGCTATCTGATAAATTGGAAACTCTACGTACAAACGAAGAGCTAGCCTTAAAACCTGCAGCAGCGGCTCAACATTTCACTAAGGTATGGTTTCACTGGGCAGCCTATTGCTCTTCAACTGAGTTCAGGAGAGTGCTGGCTGGGGCGGAGGTTGGCACGGTTGATGTGGACGCGCCAGATCCAAGTGAGGAAGGCGACGGGCCTATCTTGCATACATAGGCAAGGGGTCGCATACTCCACCCCCATATTGAATACTTCTAATATTTATGCCACTCTCTCTCCTCCTCCTCTAACCCTGACATTTGCTACTTTAAAATGATGCCCCCCTCCCCCCATTTTTTTTTTGTTGTTTGTTTCTCCTCTCTCTCCCCTCCCTCTCCCCCTCCCCCCATTACCTATCTTATTATCCCTGCCTTACTTCATTCATTACATTCATACACTCTCCCTCGAGCATACCTAGGCTGCAGCCCTGGTACGACAAGTAGTCCTAAGGGATATTACTCTGGACATGACCATGAGATGTGAAATCACTATTATGTAATTATAATCTCGCACGTGACCAACTAAGATCTACACCACACACGGCCAGAGCCTCTTTTATAGATGTCCACGTTACCACACACTGTTGTCGACATTATGTTCGAATGTTGTTACGTATTATCTGACAATGAAACTCTGTATATCTCGTGGTCTGTTCATGATTGCCTCTACGCAAACTATGTTTTCTGTGACTGACCAGATTATTGGCACATGCCAAATGCCTGTTAAAACTGTCTTTAAAAAATGAATAAAAACTTTTCATTCCAAAAAAAAAAGTGCTGGGCCTTGTGCCGATGATACAGAAAAGACGACAGCATTACATTCCTTCCTCCTCCACGCTGAGGTTATGGATCAGCAGCACACCGCAGAGAACATCTTACATGCACTGAAGAACATGATGGCACAGTGGCTAGGGGAGCAGTTTGGTACACAAGCTCAAATGGGTTTTGTAGTAACCGATGGTGGAAGCAACATGATAAGGGCTCTCCGGGATGGAAGATTTGTGGGTGTGTGGTGCGCAGCTCACATCCTGCATCTAGTGGTGACAAAGGCACTCGATGAGAGCATTAGTGGAGGAAGGTTGGGGGCACTTGTTGAATCGTGCAGAAAAATTGCTGGTCATTTCCACCACAGCGCAAGAGCTAGCCAGCTCCTTAGGCAGCAGCAGAAAAGGGCAGGACTCCCAGAACACCGGTTAAAACAAGATGTGGCAACAAGGTGGAACTCCACATTAGACATGCTGGAAAGGATTCTCGAACAGCAAAAAGCAATCCACGCAATGGCGTACAAACATTCCATTGGCATTAGCAGCCCACTAGGCAGGGATGACTGGGCCGTATTGGAACAGGCAGTGGAAGTCCTGAAGTCTTTCCGATTAGCTACAGAACACTTGAGCCGAGCGAGTGCTAGCTTGTCTGAAATCATACCCGTATTCTACTAACTCCATGACTCTATGGATGACTTTCTGTCCAACAGAGAAGAGTTGCCTGGCGGTAAACCTCCACATGCCGATGTCACTGTCCTTCTGACCAGACTTTATGAACAGCTGGAGTACCGAATAAGACAGCACATTGCCCCTTGTCCTGAGTATATGCTGGCCACAATTTGCAACCCTACTTTTAAAGGAAAGTCTGCACTTCATGACGATTCCCTTTCATTTTGGCAGCAAACACTCAGATAAGATACGGGACAGGGATCATAAAAACCGTGCACAGTTCCAGAGGGAAGAGGAGGAGACAGAGGAGGAGACGTTGGAGGAGTCTATCATTGAGGATGATGACAGTGACACACCCACATGTGAGAGGAGGTCCAGTGCTGCTGCTCAGAGCAGCGTTCCCAGACCTGTATTTTTTACAAAAATGTACACTAGTTATGGGTCAGGATACAGAGTCGGACCTAACAAAAACTGGCCAATTGAAAATGCTAAGACATTTGTTACGGCATACCTTGCTGAGTCTCCTTTGGAACCCAATACAGACCCTTTTCAGTTTTGGGAGAACAAGAGAGGTGTGTGGCCTACATTTGCAGAGGTAGCCATAGAGCTCCATTCTTGTCCATCAACCACTGTACAAAGTGAGCGGATTTTCTCCATTACGGGAATATTCTGTGCCCTCAGCGCTCCCAATTATCACCCCAGCTGTTAGAGCAAATGACATTTCTGAAGGTGAACTTGCCGAAGCTGGGATACCCGGCCCTAGGTTTTGATTCAATCAAAGAAATGCAAGCACACAAGTTTAGTTAGTAGAAGTTCATAAATCCCAGTTGTTTTTTTTTTTTTTTTTTTTTTTTAAAGATAGATAAAGATTTTTAAAAGTTTGTAAACTTTGTATTTGATGAAGAGTAGGCCCACACCAGAAACACCACTCAGCTTATGAAACCTTCACCCTTAGGCAGGCACCCACCCAGGTGAGTGGCTCAACATATTTATTTATTATTTACCTTATGCCGAAACCATCATTCTAAATAATTATTTCTGCTTTATATTATATATTAATCTGGAAATACCTCTTCCTTTCACAGTTTTTAATTTTTTTTACCTTGAAATGGGTGAAGAAGATGGAAGATACTAGTTATGAGAGCTTTGCACTGCAGACAGACTGCATATGGTAAGAAATTTTAGATGAATTAAATTGACAATAAATAGACAATAATAATATATTATATTTACAAGATATAAATAATTTAATCATAATGAATTAATTTAATATATTTTTTAAAAAATATATTTTTTTTTCTAGTAACTATTTTACCATAAAAGGATCCATTTTTTTTTTCTTGTTTTCAAGTATGTCTTCCTGGGACTTTTAGTAATACAAATATATATAATTGAACATAAAGAATTAAAATATAAACAGTGCACTAATACTGTATTACAAGGTATTTATGGACGCAGACGAAAGCCGGTTCACACAGTCTGGGTCTGCTTTCTGATCTCCTGCCCAAGCCGTTGTGTCTGAAAATTAAAACCAGCCTCTCCAAGGTATCCTGGTGGATTGGACATGGCTGTTCTACTGTAATATGAGACAAGAAACAAGCAAAGTTTATAATTCTTATTCTGTAACATCTGTGCAATTGATTTAGGATTGTGTTCTTTCTTCCTGCAGTGTGAGTGTGCAGCGCGCATACATTACTTACGTGCACTCGTGCAGGAGGACTGACAGTGGGTGATGGTACTCTTCTTCCCATTCCCACAGGATGCATCATGCCACGTTACGGACTACCGTTGTTAAAGACAAAAGTACAATACTTACTTAGCAAGCAGATGGATAAAGGTTCGTTCTCTCCCCCTCACTCCCTCCCTCCCCCCCCACTCCCTCTACCCCTCTCCCTAATTCTTTATCCCTTGTGTGTTTGTTTTGTAGGTATTCACTGGAAACGGGCCCCAGACGTGCTGCCTTGGAGCTGATCCCTCTGGTGTGATGCATCCATAAAATAGGAATGTCAATCAAAAGGTAAGTCTCAAGTGTTGTGAAAAAGACCACATTTTTTTTTTACATACATTATGGGTAATTATTCAGAGTCAAACTGACCCTAAAATTGCATGCAGATCAGTTCATTTTGCTATACGGTGCAATTGTGGCCTGGCCAATCAGTGGGATTTCTGTACTCTTTTTGACCAACAGTGATTGCTTTATGTAACGATCTATTTCTTTTCATTTAACTCACCAGCTCTCTGCTGTCTGTCGTGCTCATAGTCCGTCCGTAGTCGTATGTATTCCGATCCCTGACCCGTCGTGACATCCAAGAGGAGGGTGATGATCCACCACCAGACGCCTCTCCCACAGGCTCAGTTCCCCATGGCGCATCTTCTGTTCTTTCTCCAACTTGTACAGTCGCCTTGCGTTTGCAGTCATAATAGCTAAAGAACAACACAATTATTTTATTTAAAAAATATTTGTCTAAAAAATTGCATTTATTCATTGTCGGGTCACTGAACAATTTTCTCCATTTACAAGAAGTTAGAACTGATTGCAAAGTTGTGACTATAGTAGGAGACAAATTTTATGTGATTTATGACAACATATGTAAACAATTTAAGTATTTACAGTTCTGATTTATTTATATATTTTTTTATTTTACTATGTTTTGTGCTACAAGAAATAAATAGTTTTAACAAGTTATATCATGTGTCTCCTCTCGACTCATTAGCATTTGACAAAACAATTATTATTTTAAAAAAAATCAAAAAAATTGCATTTATTCATTGTTGGGTCAGTGAACAATGAACATTATAATGTTCGGTCCTATACTGTGCTTGTTTAGTCAGGTGTGCTACCTATTCATCATGATTGATTAGGGATGGGCTGCCGGTTTAAATCAGTTCGAAAAGTTGATTTGAACATCAGCAGTTGGAAAAGTTCAAACAGCAAACCTTTTGGACCATTGGAAAATTTAAAAAAAAAAAAAAAAAGACAATATAAATATTAAAGACACCCTTACCTTACCTGTAGAATATTATAAGAAAGGTTTGGTAGGTATTGCATTATAAACGTGAATTTTTTTAACAATGAAGTGAATAAACATTTTCCACCCCTTGTTGTAAAACCTTTCCCACACCTTTTTTAACAGATTTCAAACGAACTATCATCAAATGGATAATAATGGATATCCATTTGATAGTTCATTTCAAATTCGGTAGTTAGTCATGATTATACAAATACTCAAATAGGTGCACATTTTTTAAAAAATCTTTATTTCTTCTTTGTTTATTTCCTGTTCCCCAGGGCAGTAGCCTATCTTGCACACATATATATGCCCTCTCGAAGGGCACTTTAATTTTTGAACTTTTGGAGAACCATAGACTTACATTGTGTTCTATGTTCAAATTCTAAAGTTTGAATGCGAGGCAAATACGGGGGTGTTCTGTTCGTTCGGTCCATTACTATTCATATTCATGATCTATAAAAAAATCTTTTAATTTACTTACCGGTGACGAATGCATTCAATGGTTCAATGGGTTTGTGTGCTGGACCGTGTTAACTAAAAAACTGTAAACAGCATCCCTCACCCGTACTCCCCAGCATTCAGCCCTCTTCTCTTCATTTCCTTGTTACTCTTAGATGAGAAGTTTTTTCTTTTCGGACACCACCGCCGCCACCAGAGCATTTTTATCATCGGTGGTAAACCTTGGCCCCCTTTTCTGCACAGGCTGGAGTACATGTAAGGACAGGGTGGAGGAGGAACTGCCACTGCCCTCCCTTATCCTCCCACCCCTCTCCCTCACATCATCCACCTCTCTCTCGCTTCCCGCCTCCCTCCCCCCTCACAATGCTCACACGCCCCAAACTCCTCACCCCTCACACCCCGGCCCAAACCCCTCACCACACGCCCCAAACCCCTCATCCTCTCAACAATCACACGCCCTCACACACCCCTCACACGATAAGGTCTTGGCTGGACTGTCGGCAGCTGCCATTCCCCCACACTGGTGTCTTCCTGCAAAGACGTGACCATATTGGCGGGCAGCGTCTTAGCGGGCAGCGATGGGAGAGAGAGAGCTCATAGCTGGGAGGAAGTGTTGCGTGAAGCAGCGAACAGGGGCAAATAAACTAGACCTGAGCCGCACTGATCTTTGGGTTGTGTCGGAGAAGACTTCACGCAGTCCTGCCATCAATATTTTTTTAGAAATTCTTGGTTATAATGAATGTGACTGTGGCGGAGTGGACAAAAATCCATGTTGTTGTGACATCGCCTAAGCTTAACAAAACCATGCCACGGTAAAATGTATTGTAATCAAATCTCAAGGGAGTACAAGAAGGTTGTGTTAGTGTGTGACATTTTTTGGCCAGGGAGGCACTAGTGTAGTAATCTACTGTGGTGCACATGATTGCACAGTCACATTCATGGCCACAAATATGTTGACAAATTTATGACAAAGTGTCCATAGAAGTGTCAATAAATGTATGTACATATAATTTTTAACAGTGTGGAAAGTAGCAATACAATACATATTAACTTATTAAGTAAGGAAAAGCAACGCACAGTGCACACAAACAGGAAAATATAGAAAAAAATATAACATTTATTTACAATAAAAAAATTAAAAAAAGGAAAAACTGCCCAACAGGGAAACAGTCACAACACTAACAAACAAATTAACAATGTGTCAATAGGGAGGGAGGAGGAGGCTGGTCACTCAGAGAGCCTTTCCAGGACTTCCACCACATTGTCCACGTTCTCACTCAAGCCCTGGAGCAACTCCCTAATGGCATGAACTTTATTTTGTATTGCCTGCAGTTCCCCTATTGCCCCCCTGATGCTGGACCTGTCAGGTCTGGCTTCTCCAACTGCTATATATCCAATAAACGAAAGAAGGAAAATACAGTAAGTAAAAGTAAAGCAGGTTTATATTTTTGATTGAAACTCTTTAAAAAATATAACACTATACCAGTGCTGGCGGCCTCCTGTGTCTCCGACTCCGACTCCGACTCCCCCTCCTCTTCCTCCTCCTCCACCACCACCAATATATCTTCCAGTGCTATATATAAAAAAATTAAATGAAAATACACGGTAAACAAAAAAGGTTTCTGTTTTTGAGCAAAAGTCGTTGCAAAATACATACAACAGTAAAATAAAAACCTGGACTGGTGGCCTCCTCCTGCGGCTCCCTCTCTCCCTCGTCATCATCCTCCTCGGGCTCGTGCTGCACCTCTTGTGCTGCTAATATATAAAAAAAATTAATGAAAATACACAGTAAACAAAAAAGGTTTCTGTTTTTGAGCAAACGTCGTTGCAAAATAAAACAGTAGTATAGTTACTATATAATATATACCAGAGCTGGTGGTCGCCCGTGGCTCGGATGCCGCCGCCGCCGCCTGCTCCGTGGCATTAGTCGCTGCTGCTGCCTTCTTCCTGTTTCCTGCCAAATCAAAAAATATAATAAGACGTAAATATGCATACTGGAAAAAAATGCTATATCTATAAACTATAATTGCCGAACGTATTGCGACACCCCTCCTCTCCAGTCTCCGCCACTACCCTACCAGTTTGACCCACCACTACTACTCTACTCCCATGATCTCATAGTTCTGAAGTCAGTGACGTCACAACATATTTATTTATTATTATTTTTTTTTTTTATTTATAAAGGATTTTATTACCAGGAAGGATACATTGAGAGAGTTCTCTCGTTTCAACTAGTATGTCCTGGGTTCAAGAACATTGAAGTGTTACAGTTACAGAAATACAAAGTAATACAATGCAAGATATTAAAAACAACACAAATATACAGAATAACAGAAAAAATAAAAATATGCAGGAAATAGAGTCACTATGTTACATGTTTACACTACAGGCGCATTCTGTATTTATTCACCTCTGGCCTGCAGTGCACATATATATACTACTATAGACATATATACAGTTGTGTTCAAAATTATTCAACCCCCACTGAAATTGAGTGTTTTGGCCAGTTTGACTTTGATTTTGATCATTCAGTCATCTTGCTTACAATTAAATCAAAGAGGCACGTGTAGGTCAGACAAATATAACATAACTTTTAGAATGAAATAACCACAAATGTCTTTTCTGTGCTCACATCATTATCAGTTTTATTCAACCCCCAAGTGACATTCAATCTTAGTACTTATAACTGTAAAAGGATGTTGTACTAACAGCTTTTAAACATGAAGCATAGCTTGACACAAGTGTCTTGCAGCGATCTACAGGTATCTTCGCCCATTCATCATGGGCAAAAGCCTCCAGTTCAGTCACATTCTTAGGCTTGCGCACTGCAACTGCTTTCTTTAAGTCCCACCAGAGGTTCTCAATCGGATTTAAGTCAGGTGACTGCGATGGCCACTCCAAAATGTTCCAGCCTTTAATCTGCAACCATGCTCTAGTGGACTTGGAGGTATGCTTGGGATCATTGTCCTGTTGAAAGGTCCAACGTCTCCCAAGCCTCAGGTTTGTGACGGACTGCATCACATTGTCATCCAATATCTCCTGGTACTGAAGAGAATTCATGGTACCTTGCACACGCTGAAGCTTCCCTGTACCTGCAGAAGCAAAACAGCCCCAAAGCATGATTGACCCCCCGCCATGCTTCACAGTAGGCAAGGTGTTCTTTTCTTCATAGGCCTTGTTCTTCCTCCTCCAAACATAGCGTTGATCCATGGGCCAAACAGTTCTAATTTTGTTTCATCAGTCCACAGAACACTTCTGTGGTTGTCCACATGACTTTTGGCATACTGCAGTCGACTCTTCTTATTCTTTGGAGACAGCAAGGGGGTGCGCCTGGGAGTTCTGGCATGGAGGCCTTCATTACGCAGTGTGCGCCGTATTGTCTGAGCTGAAACTTCAGTACCCACATCTGACAAATTTTTCTCAGTTCCTCAGCAGTCACACGGGGACTTTTCTCCACTCTACGCTTCAGGTAGCGCACAGCAGTCGAAGTCAGCATCTTCTTTCTGCCACGACCAGGTAGCGTTTCAACAGTGCCCTTTGCCTTGAATTTGCGAATGATGCTTCCTATGGTCTCTCTTGGTATGTTTAACATCTTTGCAATCTTCTTATAGCCATTGCCCTTCCTGTGAAGAGTAATCACCTCTTCTCTTGTCTTCCTGGACCATTCTCTTGACTTCACCATGTTTGTAACCACACCAGTAAATGTCTAGAAGGAGCTGAGTATCACAGTCATTTTAAAGCTGACTAATTGGTGCTTATTATGCTTTATTGCTGCTCCGTGACATCCACAGGTGTTTTCAATACCTGATTGAAAACACTTGAATGAACCTCTGTTCTTCAGAGTGGTAGTCTTTAAGGGGTTGAATAATTGTGTCAATGAAGAATTCACAAAAGAAGCATTTACTACTGTATTACAAAACCAATTGATGTCATTTTAGTTGCATATGGTTCTTTAAAAAGTCCTTGTAGGATTTCATTCTGAATACAATTACAAATGTACACTAAATTCCCTAAAACCCTTTACAGCATTGGGGGTTGAATAATTTTGAACACAACTGTATATATATATATATTACGGTTCAATTATAAAAAAAATATTCAGAAGTAAAAATTACGCCGACCGATCACAATATGTGTCAATTTCTGGCAGCTCCTCCCTCCCCCTCCCTGTCACTTTCGGTGTACCCCAAGGCTCAATACTACTAGGCCCCCTGCTATTCACAATATTCATAAATGTTAAATGATATGATCTGCCCAATGTCTGCAAAGCCTAAACTGTACATAATACGTAACTACGCAGACGACACTGTAAAATCTATATACCAACAAACCAAATCTCCCGCAGCTGGAGGCCGTGCTGCAAAAACAATTCACTTCACAGAGGTAGAAAAGTGGATCAAACACAAGAAACTTTTTCTAAATGCTGACAAAATGATGCTCTTTGGAACAAAACCTACATTACACAAATTGCAAAATCCACATCTATGTGTTGGGACAAAAATGGCACGCTCGCTGATCACAGTCACTTCTCTCAAATATCTGTGGTTGGACCCTAATCTATCCTTTGGCCCCACATTGAAAAACTCTCATCTAATAAAACTTTACTACTAGGTGCCCTGTATAGAAACAAATGCTGCCTGAGCCCCGCGGTAACAATTGTACAACAAATGCTGCTTATGCCCTGCCCTATTGATTACGGAGAATAGATGTAGTATGTATGCACTGTATTTGCAGCGGCCACGCAAAGTTGCAAACACACCTTCAGAAACTTAACTTACTACATGTACATTCATTGTATAACTCATTCTGCCGCTTTGCACTTGCAGCATTACAATAATGTAACTACATGACCCACCATTGTAACATGTTAAAAGAGATAAACTGGCCATCCCATGCCATCGCTGGAGAGTACACACAGCAGCACTGGCAGAACCAACGCCATAGCGATTAGCGACCAACGCGGGCGCTATGAGCCCCGCAGCCGAGTGGGGCCTGGTGAGGAATGGATAAGATTAAGTGACAACAACCAGCGGGCAGAGCCGGTGCCTTTTGGATAAATTGATATGGGGGGATGAATTGATATTGGGGGGATACATTTATTTGATATTGGGGATGGGGGTATTATTGATATTGGTGAGAAATAATTTGATATTTCTCTGTTTTCCCAGGAAGGATACATTGAGATTTCTCTGGTTTGTTCATTTCAAAGAAGGATAGTGTCATCATGGAACTGACATAGTGCTCCACGCTTCAAACTTTAGTTTAGTTTTAAATATATATACGTAACGTTATTTATTTCTTAGGTAAAAATAAAAATGTGATTTTTTTAAAGATACAAGTAATGTGCTGGGCGCGAGTGCAACTATTGATTGTCATGTCAAATGCTTTCTTTCATATAGAATGATATATTAAATTTATAAATAGCTTTGACAGTTGAGAGACGAATAATTTCAATTTGTGGATTTATGCTAAAGGGATTTTTCTTATTTTATTTGTCTATCTCTATTATCTCTTGAGACTCACTTACATAAGGTTGAACTTGTGTGAGTCACCCATTGTCTATGTCTACTAGACTTAGTCTCTCACCACACAGGCACACACTAACAGGGTTATCCAAAGAGATTCGAATTGCTTGAGAAAGGTAACCGAACGCTGAAAATCAGCGTTCGGTTGCCTTTCCTGACCATTCGGCTATCCAGAGAGCAGGCAATTCGCCAAATCCTGTCGAATTGCCTGAACATACGGTGCCTGTTCGGTCCCTGTTCGAGGGCAGTGAAATCCCCATCAAAAAGCACTGCTTCGGCTATTCAGAGAACACAAACCAGCAGTGAAAGGTTCCCCTAATGCCCTGTCATTCGGAGGTTTAATTCGGCAAATTTATTCAGGAGAATCCCATAGACTTCAATGTTAAAAATATTCCCGTATTAATTCAATATCTAATAAACCGTTCATTATAAAATTCTGCAGCAAAAAGTCTCTTTATTTATAGATTTTTTAGGATACTTTAAGCATTTTTCTGAATTTTTTTAAAAAAAATTAAAAGTCCGATTTTTTTTTTTTTTTTTTTCAGTTTGCTTATTTTTTTTGTAACAGCCCTCTTTATTATCATTCCCTGGACCTCCTGTGAAAATTTCAGACATTTTCTCTCACTAGTTTCTTTGCAAACAGCGTTTCATTTTCCCAGATTCATACAAATGGTTTTTCTAATTTATTCACTGCCTCCTCTACGTCACAGCTGCTTCGGCTCTGTGTGATTCGGCTCCTTTTCGGCTCCTCTTCGAAGGTTAATCCAGATGTTTTTGCTTGTTTTCAGCGTGCATTCGGTTAGTTTTCGTCAGGTTTGCGGCAGCTTTTCCCTGCAATTCGGGGACCCTGTGCTGTTTGCTGAATACACCGCAGGGTCACCGAAATGCAATCGGCAAAAGGAACCGAATTGAAGAGAACGAAAAGTCACCGAACGTGCGGTGACTTTTCGAATCTCTTTGGATAACCCTGTAAGTATCCATCTGTCATCTCTCTGATTCCCTTCATTCAATAGATTATGTAAATTATGTTTGAGAAGCTGAGAAGCGCAGGCCAAAGGATGTGTTTCGTTTAGGAATGAATATGTGACATATATAGTAGTACAGTACACACAGTAGGAGCCAGGCAGGTACATGACATGTATTGTTCACCATTTGCTATGCAATTTCTGTTGGACCTGTCACCTCTGCATAGCGGCGTTTGAGATTTCTCACGTTTTACACAAAGGATACATTGAGATTTCTCATGTTTTCCAGGAAGGATACAGATAACATTGAGATGTCTCTGGTTTTCTGTATGTCATTCTGGGTGGCGGCGACGGCGAGTAATATGTACCGTTAGCGTTAGGGTGTCTTGCCCAAGGACAGGAAACATACTGGAGAGACGGAGAGGTACTCTTGCCGGGATCAAGCCCATGTCTCCTCCAGTCCCACTCCTCCAGGCTCTCTCTCTGGGTGGTAGTAGTGGGTAGGGTAGTGTACTGTGCCAGTGCCACATGCCATACTTGAAATGAGAGAAATCTCAATGTATCCTTCCTGGTAAAATCCTTTATAAATAAAAAATAAATAAACATGCATGAGTGTAGTGGTGGTCGTGTGTTAATGTTTTTTGGGGGGTATACTATGCGAGTGTTAGGTTGCATGCGGGGGAGGGGGCCCATAAAACATTTTGAAATGGGGCCCTGTGATTCTAGTTACTCCCCTGGTACACAGTGACAGCACACAGTCAGTCACACACACATGTCACACAGTGCCAAAAACCCCCCACAAAATACCAGCATTGTAAATAAATAATACTAATTCATATCATATACAATACAATACATCAACAAATATCAGAATTTTCATGTATTAAAATTGTATTGTAAATAATCACAAAAAAGAAGAGCTTTGACAAACTGCATATGTGTATGAGTCCAGAAAAAAAGAGAATCAAAGTATTTCTGTGCACATTAGATTTAGCACACGATGCAAGCACTTATTATATACAGGATTTATAGCGCCTACAGTTTGCGCAGCGCTTTACAATATATATAACATAACACTTACGTTTGGCTATGACACGCAGGATTTCCCACATCTGCTCCTCCTCGCGCGTCTTTAAGTCAGACCAACGCTTACGCAGCTGGTCATTGGTCCCAGTTACGTCGAATTTCTCAAGCAGCGTCCGACGTACCTTCCCAAGTATTCTTGTCTTCCTGGTGTTATTTTTACTGCCGTAAGGGCGCTTACGGCAGTCATAATCGTATTTTTGTTCATTATTCGAACAAGCTCCACCATTTCAATAAAGGACATGTTCATTGCCCTCTTCTTTCTGGATCTGGAGGACCCTGGGGTATCTTCAATGTCTGGGCTCAGACTACCGTTGGGGGAGCCTGCTTCGCTTCCTGCCATCATGGTGGATGTAAAGGAAGATTGAACTTTGGCCTGTCTAAAATCCGATAATATCGGCAAAAAAACGTAAAATTTACGACCTGTCGTAAGACTGTGGTAAGTACGGACATCGTTCGTTCGCGCATGCGCGAACGAACGAACGACCGACCCGGTCCGAAAATTTAAATTTTAATTATTTTTTAAATGCATTTTGAAGCCTTATTTTATTATATGACCGAGACATCTTATATATCATTCTTTCCGGCAGACTCGGCAGATTCATAATATATCATTATTATATGTATGCGTCATGCCCTGTCTGTATTAGAACAAAAAAATGCAATAAAATTGGAATTCAATAATTTACAATGTGTAAAGTGTTTTTTTTTCACATTTTAAGTCATGTGAACGTTTGCGGTTATATTTTATATGAGTTGCGCTTGTTAAATAAATTAACACATTCATCTAAATACATCAAATATCACAATTTTCACGAATATGTAATATCACAAAAAATAAGAGCTATGGCAAAACCAAAAATGCATGTATGAGTCCTGAAAATGCAAAGCTATACAGTATACACATTGCATAAAAAAAGGACTAGATCAATCAACGTATTTCTGTGCACATTATCACATGCAAGCACATTATTATTATTACACAGGATTTATATAGCACCGCCAACTGTTTGCGCAGCGCTTTACAAAATAAGATAACATAACACTTACGTTTGGCTATGACACGCCGGATGTGCCTCAATCCTCACGCATCTTCAGGACAGGTCAGACCAGCGCTTCAGCAGCTGGTCGCGTTAGACACGTTACTACTTCGGTCCTTTTTCCAGGAGGGTGGTGCAAGCCAGGATACGGTCCTTGCGGACATTGTTCTTCCTGCCATAAGGGCCCTTACAGCAGTCATAGTCAAGCTTCTCGAAGATGCGAAATTGCGAACCAGCTCCACCGGCATCTCCTCAAATGCCATGTTGCTGGCCCGCTTCTGGGTGTCTCTGGGGTGGAAGGGGGATGACGTGTCCGTCCAATAGGACTCTCTTTGAGTTTGAGCCATGATGGGATGTTTTTTTTTTTGGTCTGTCCAAAAAATTCTCAAACTCTACATACAATGGCTCCGTAAAGTTTACGACAGGCCGTAATGGAGATGGATAAACGCGCGTATCTCATCATGGGCATATTCCATCATCATACGCGAACCACGGGCGTAAATGATCCGACTACGACAGAATTATCGTATCTCAACAGAATTATCATATCAACAGAAATATCGGATCAATGGAAATAACATATAGGCACTGGCTGGGGCGGTCAGATTTTCTAACGGTCAGGAACTCAGGATCAGGACACTGGACTAAAACAGTGCTATATATCCATCCAGTGTGCTGATGGTTAGAAAATTTTAATGTATATACATTTAACGGCCGCACACACACGGACTTACTCTATCCAAACAAAGTTCAGAATGATGTGAAACATTGGGACTTTGGATAGATTGATTTTCGACTATCCAAAAGTTAAAAAAATAAAATGGTCGAAATCGAATGCAAAAGTCCCGATGTTTCACATCGGGATGTCAGATAGAGTAAATTCTGGAGTTAACCCCCTAGGTTGCCAGCCACCAATGGTGGAGATCGGGGGTTCCATTCCAATGACCCCCCGATCTCCCAATCTGTGCCGTGGCGCCACCTACCTAGGGGTTAATGTTTGGTATTGTTGAATCAGCCAGAGCATAGCCTTTCCAACCACACCAAGTCCAAAACATGACCATTGACCATGTTAATTTTATATTTAAAAAAATTAAATAAATAAATTTTAAAAAATAAATAGTTTTTTTTTTGCTAATGCAGCAATATTGTTCCCATTCCCATTTCAATTATAATGTGATTGTGAACAATGATGCTGAGCTGCACTAATTATTTTTGTATGGGTTGCGCCGCCCGTTTGTTAAAAATTGTGTAAGCATTTTCACCCAAAAAAAATTTATTTAACAAAACAAGTCCCCATCTCTAATTTTTTTAACAAGCGCAACTCATAGAAAATATTTACAACCATAAATGCTCGCATGTTAAAAATTAAATGTCAAAAAAACCTTGTAAATTATTGAAAAATGAAAATTCTAATTTTATTTCATTTTAACTAAGTTATAAATAATGTACAAACAGGATATACATAATATCATACATAGATATAACACAGACGTATAAATAAATTATACCGCAGAGAGCTGCTTCCCCGCAGTGTGTGGATGGATTCATATTCATATGCTGCTACATTAATTATACCGCGGCGCGCAGCCGCAGAGAGGCACTTGTTTTGTTCCCCACAGTGTGCGTATTTATAATATGCTGCTGCATTCTTTTTATTTATTTTTTTCGTTTTAAATCATTTTATTTTTCGTTTCTGATAATTTTGTAACTTTGTTCAGCTTCTTTTCCATTTTAAAACCTAAGTTTTATTCTGTTTTTTTTATTTTTTTTAAAGTCAGACCATTTGGGTCAGTTTTTCTTTTTTTAAAATCGTTATGTTCATTTTTGTCCCTTTCATAGTCGATTTTAAAAATTTTAATATGATTAAATAAAGTTGTGCAATGCATTTATTATTATTCATTTCAATATTCATTCATATAAGAGAAATGGAAACGAAGTCCCGAATGGAACCGAAATCACGAATACAACAAAAATAAATTCCAATTTTACACATTTTAAGTCCATTCGAACATTCCGAAAATTTTTGTTTCGGTTCGGAAATATTTTTCGGATCTAGCGTTTTCGGATCTGGACCAATTCGGAAAATCGTCCGAATTCGAATGCACGAATCGTGAAATTTCATAAAAAATCCGAAATTCCGAAACCCGAAACGCACATCCCTAAATACCACAAAAGGGTTACGGTGTGAAGGCACTTGCTGCCATGAAAGGCACAATATCTGGGTGCACTGATGCCCATTACCAGATTCATATCTTTTTAATATAGGACCGCAAGGTCCACCCCTGCACTCTTCCACAATACGACAGAGGGGTTACTGTATGATGGACTTGCTGGCCTGGCAGTCTGGCACCAAAAGCACAATATCTGGGTGCACTGACGCCCATTACCAGATTCATATCTTTTTAATATAGGACCACATGGTCCACCCCTGCATTCTTCCACAATACCACAGAGGGGTTACTGTATGATGGTACTTGCTGGCCTGGCACCAAAGGCACAATATTTGGGTGCACTGCCACTGACGCCTGTATCAGATTCATATCCTCAGAGGGGTTACTGTATGACGGCACTGTTGCCGACGCTAAAGGCCCAATTTTAAAGCACCTATTGATACTTTAATCCAAAGCCTGAATATTTTCACCACAGTTTAGCCAAAAAAATAACTAAACTTTTTCTGCGTGTCCGGAAATGTCTACTCTTTTCATACAGACTGCCGCCCCAAGCAGTTGTTTATGGATAGATTAAAGGAAAAACATTTACCGTCATTTGAAATGTCATTTTTTGGTTTTTACATATTTCTATACATCCTAGAAATCCGCCACTTCACGGGCAGGTTATTGGGACCTCCTAGGCACAATATTTGAAGGAATTTTTCATTTTTATTTTTAACCCTTATTTCACGGAAAACTCACTGTCCCTTTAAAAACTTTTTTTTTACTTTTTGTCCTTGTTTCCTGTCCCCAGGGCACTACCCGGACCCCCATACACCTTTTATGGCAAATATCTAGCTTTTATGCCCTCTTGGAGGGCACTCTAAAAATCGAATTTTCAGCCCCATTGACTTGTATTGAGTTTGAGTTCGAATCCGAACATTTGAAAAGTTTGAGTTTGAATGCGAACCGAACTCGGGGGTGTTTGGCTCATCCCTAGCAGTGACAAGACACAAATTACAATTCACAGGAACTTCCTATAAATCAGTGAGCCCTCCTGATGGGTGGCAGTGTGACAAGACACAGATTACAATTCGCAGAAATCTGCTAGAAGTATGTGACACCCCCTGATAACTAACTGTCAGTGACTGAGAAGACAATTTACAGAAATTTTATGAAAGTATGTGACACCCCCTGATAGCTGACTGTCAGTTACTGAGAAGACACGGATTACATTTCACAGAAATTTTATGGAAGCATGTGACACCCCCTGATAGCTGACTGTCAGTGACTGAGAAGACACACTTTCCACCACCAATTCCCAGATATCTGCAACAAGTGAGACCCCCAAATAGCTGTCACTGGCAGTGAGATCACACACTAACAGAACAATTGCCTCTCACTCCTGCAGAAAACACGTGCTGGCTGGGCTGGGTTAAAGCCTTATATAGTGTGCTGCGGTACTTAGCTCTGTGAGCCCATTATTGGGCAAAATTTGCCCAATCAGGACTCTGAGCCGTGATTGGCATAGTCTTGCACCTGTCTTGCACCTAAACTGTGGTCAGGTGCAAGGCTGTAGCCAATTACAAGCTTCAGGCAAGTGGAAAAGTGCATTGTGGTCCATTGTGGTGCATTGTGGGCGAAGATGCGGCGAACACGCTGAAATGTTCGGAGTTCGCGAACATGCGATGTTCGAATCAAACTCTGAACCGATCGAACCGAACAGCTCATCCCTAGTTAGGAATCACTCTACAAATAGGTGCCTTGATGGGGCGAGTGAGCTTACTGTCACGGTTCCCAGATCCCACCACGCAGTACTTAACACCCCACACTCCACAGAGCCCAGAAGCTACCAAACAGAGTAGACGTGAAAGATCTCTAACTGTCTGGTCCTTAGAATTGGCCAGGTAAACTAGCTAGACAGAAAGGGTTAACAACACGGGGAGTAGTCAGCCGAGCCAGAATCAGGAATACAGAGTTGAGAATGGTCAAATGGAATAGCCGGGTCCATATCAGAGCAGTGGCGTAGTACAAGAAAATGGTCTAGGGCAACAGAAGGCAGAATAGTCAGAAACAAGCAGAGGTCAATAACGGGTTAATTCAATATAGCAGTCAGGTACAAGGAGCGCAGGTATGGATAACCACGATCTGGCAACTGCTGAGAATACACTGAGGGTTTTTAAAGACCTTCACCAGGCCACGCCCCCCACTCAAGCCGCGACTCATGCAACCACCTCCCTGCCTGTCTCCATTTAAACCGGCCATTGGTCAGCGAGCAGCATCAGACATGCTGCCCTCAAGCACACAGGTAGGGCTGGAAGCTCCCAACGTTACACTTACGTTTCAATGGCCATTAAAGCAAACTAAAACCTCTGATAGTGTTTTGCTGCACATGGAATTGTATAGAAACGAGCGCAGATGACGTTTTTTTTTCTTGTTATGTTTAATACATGAACTGGACTGTTACTCCTGGCTGTTGCAGCCGCTCTGGTGAGTACAGGCGTGATACCATTTTTGCTGTATGTATGGATATCCATTCGATAGTAGACATGTGCATTCGTTTTAGTACTAAAACAATTTAGTCCGAATTTTGGGATAATTTAGTTTTCGTATGACTCAAGAGAAACGAAACTGCTCAGTACAAAAAACGAAAGAAACTAAAATAAAATGCACTACATTTTAGTTTCAGTCCTTTTTGTGATATTACATTGATGCGTGAAGGAGACCAGCAATGAAGAGCGCAACATCCGAAGTTCTGCACCCTCCACATGCCAATGCAGTAGGATGTTCTATACAGAGAGGGGCATTAATTAATGCAGGAGGATGTTCTATACATTATACAGTGAGGGGTATTAATGCAGGAGGATGTTATATACCTTATACAGAGAAATATATAAATTGAGGAGGATGTTCTACACAGAGAAGGACATTAATTCAGGAGGATGTTCTATATATTATACAGAGAGGGGTATTAATTAATGCAGGTGGATGTTGTATACATTATACAGAGAGGGGTATTAATTAATGCAGGAGGATGTTCTAAACATTATACAGAGA
The DNA here is from genome assembly GCA_009667805.1 of Leptobrachium leishanense. Classification (NCBI taxonomy): domain Eukaryota; kingdom Metazoa; phylum Chordata; class Amphibia; order Anura; family Megophryidae; genus Leptobrachium; species Leptobrachium leishanense. The sequence goes on from CM019072.1 coordinate 46,629,374, forward strand.
GGATCATTTTTTTTCAGCCCTTTAAATCCAGTGGCTGTGAGCGCGGAGATCGACTGCTTGTTACATTATCTCTCAGTACAATGTATCAGGCTCAGCTGTTACAGTTACTAACATCGCTCAGAGTTTCAGTAAAACAAGGAAATAATATTGTTCTAACCTCTTATATATAAAAATATTATTTACTAGTTTTACTGAAACTCTGAGCGCTGTGATGAGCAGCCGTCAGTTACTGTAACAGCTTTGACAAGAGTGAGTGTCTGTGGAGGCGCTTGATTAATATTTCAGTATACGGGGTTGCTGCCTACAAGGTGTTGCACAAAAATCTCAACTTAAATGTGCAAATGGATTATGTAGAAAAGGGTAGGTCCTAGTGGTGCACTTGATAATTCCCGAAATGGGAGATAATTTGTGTGGTAGATATATGTCAATGGTCGTTGGATAAAACACGTGCAAAAATGCATATAACGTGCAAAGGCACAATCATAAAGTGCAATTCAACAGTAGTGGTGCTATTACCTACTGGCATATATGTGAATCAATCTCACAATTAAAAACCATAAAGTGCAAATTGCATATAAAGTGCTTAGACTCGTAATTTTATTCTGTTAATATAGTGCAAACACAAATAAGTGTTGGTGTGAATCCTGAAGGTTCCACAATCTCACAATGCAAATCGTGAGTGCAAATGCATATAAAGTGCATATACTCGTAATAATCTTCTATTAATAAAGTGCAAACACAAAAAAGTGTTGGTGTAAAATCAAGGAGTCCTTATTTGTGTCCAATAATTTTACCAGTCTCTAGTCTATTGCCGCACAAAGTGCGGGTGCAGAGAGTTACCCAAAGGGTAAATGAATCCGAACCAGGATTGTTGACTGCCAAATGATTCCTAAAGTCAAATGTCCCAGCGTTGTACTTCCTTCCTCCAATTGATGGATTTCATAACATGGGGCGGAGAGAAGAAAAATAATAGTGCAGACTGCTATGATTGATTGAGGTGGGTATATATATATATATAATACACTCACAAATTCAAGAGCCTGATGGGTCCCGGCTCTGGATTGAAATGCCTCATGTCAAATACAGGGTGACGTTCCCCCTTTTTTAGCTGAGAATCGTCCGGTGGTTCTCAAATAAAACACATATAGAGAGGGAATGCTCCCATAGCATAACTCAGCTTGTATATTTGGATGATTACAATTATCATTCAACTCACCAATGGTGGAGCCTCGATTATCTCAGGCTCAGCGTAAAGGCGAATGGTGCTTCTCAGTCAGGTGAGCACCTAACCCCTTTCTCCTGTGGTGTCTTCTCGTTCCAAACTCTACTCCTTGATCGACTTCAATTAAGGAGAGTAGGGTGGCAACAGGTCTTCGTCAGAAAAGGTTAAAAATCAATTGATTGAATCAGAAAAAAAGATGAAAACTGGATAAAGTAACAAAAAATGGTTTTATTCCATAAAATGGGGGGGGGTTAAAGAATGGTTACTGTGACGCGTTTCGGCACCCACTGTGCCTTTTTCAAACAGTGCAGTGTATATAGGATAGGGGGAGATCTCATTTCAAGTTCCACTTTTATAATAAAACTATAATGAGTCAGCAGATTAGCAAAAACTCGTGAGGCCGGCTTTACTTCCGGGTTCGCGGCTGCTATAGTCACGTGATGATCTGCACGTCATTCCTGTGCGTCTCCGCCATCTTTGTTTGCGTTCCAGCGTGGACGCTTCGTGTTCCAATGTATTAGTTCTTTTACTGGCGCTGGTTATACAAAGATCTGCGGTGGGATGCATATAAATACAATTGCAATAGCTTTCCTCTAAAGCTCTAGTGTATAATTTACATGTACCTATGCAGTTTAATTTAATTTATTCCAACACGTCCTGATGAGCGGATCTGCTTATACTATGGCATATATTTAGCTTGTAGGCACCTTGAATATAAATGATTTGAAGGAGAAAAAAGTCCATGGAGAAAACTCTTCTCTGTTAACTCCAAAAAGTCAGGAAAGGGGAAGAAAAATATTGTGCAAGTCCTAGCATATTAATTAAACACTATCGAATAAAATGGGAGAGGGTGGAGGCACAAAAGGAAAAGAACCTCCAGCCTTTTACATATATGAGACATAAAATCGATAAAAAGTTGTAAATATAATTAAGATTAAAAATTAAGATCTACATTAAAAGTAAACGAATAAATTAATTATTTATAGGATATCCTCCATATTTGGGTTGTCTTCATATTATAGATAGTGGGGGAAGCGACTGTCTCGTGGGGAAGGGTTCCTGTGGTATAGGAAGGGGGAGGAGGAATGGAGTTAATTAATAGGATCAGGGCTATGGGGTCATATTATGAATCTCTTAATAAAACTTAGTTCAGGAAATGACATAATTCAAAGTCTGCATTCAGACCCTGGGGTTGTAATGATCCCATTCTAAAAATCATGTTCATTTCCTCTTTTCCTATTAACTGGTCGAAGTTGCCGCCTCTCCAAGGAGGCTCTACTTTCTTGACCCCTATAAAACTAAGGCCTACTGGATCTTGAGCATGTTTAATTTTAAAATGTAGAGAGACGCTGTGCTTGTCGTAACCCTTTCTTATATTTCGAATATGCTCCTGTATACGGAGATTGAGGGGTCTGGTCGTCCTACCGACATATTTCAAGCCACATGGGCATGTTAACACATATATTACATTTTTCGTAAAACATGTGATGGTTTCTTTTATTTTGATTGTCCCAGACGCGCCTTCTACTTGGGTCACAATTCTTTTCTGTCCTCTAGTGTTGCGGCAATTCAGGCAATTGCCACACTGATGAAATCCTTTTTGTATACCAAAGGGGTTGGTCTTCTTAGTTTTCTTACAGGTGTGTCCGTGCGCCAGTTGCATCTTTAAATTGCCGACACCTCTGCATATCATTCTAGGTTTTTCTGGGAGTACATCCTTTAGTAGTGGATCATTTTGTAGAATGTGCCAGTATTTGTTCAGTTTTTCTTATAGTTTTATTCTGGGCATTATAAGAAAAAATAAATGGAACATCGTCAGTGTATCCTAGTTGGGGATTGTTTCTCTTTCTCAATAGGGTATCTCGACTGGTCTCTTGTGCTCTTGATCTTGCTATTTCTAGACTTTCTGGAGAGTATCCCTTTTCTATAAAGTCCTTCTTGAGTTTCTCCGATTGTAGTTCGTAGGTCGCTTCATCCGTACAATTCCTCCTTATTCTCGAGAACTGCCCCTTTGGGACCCCGTCCAGCCATTGGGGAAGGTGGCAGCTCGTTTTTCCAATAAAGCTATTTACATCCACTTTCTTAAAAAAAGTTTTGGTTTTGATCATATTATTTTCTTTATAAATATTTAGATCCAGAAATTCGACCTTCTCATTACTCCAAGTGGTTGTTAATTTGATCCCTTTATCGTTCCTACCTAAATGGATAAAAAACTCCTGTAGTTCATCCACTCCTCCTCTCCAAATTAAAAAAATATCGTCGATGTACCGTCTATAACACACTAGGTTGTCCGAATATAAAGATAAAAAGGATTCCTCCCAGTGTGCCATAAATAAATTAGCATAGGATGGTGCAAATCGCATGCCCATCATCGTTCCAATTTGTTGTAAGTAAAAATTCTCCTGGAAATAAAAATAATTATTCTCTAAAATCAATTTAATTCCTTCTAAAATAAAAACAATCTGTTCCGGCTGTAAAGTAACATTTTGTTGTAAAAAATGTTTAGTGGCTTCCAATCCTTTGTCATGGGGTATGATAGTATATAATGCCTGTACATCACTTGTAACAAGCATCATTCCCTCTTCCCATTCGATATCTCTCAAGACATTTAAAATGTCATTTGTGTCTTTTAAGTGTGATACAGTGCTTGTCACGAATGGTTGCAGCTGTTGGTCCAAATACTCGGACAATCTACTTGAGATTGAACCCACTCCGGAGACGATGGGTCTACCTGGTGGTTTCTCGATGTCTTTATGGATTTTGGGGAGGAAGTAGAACACTGGAGTTCTTGGGTGTTCCACTTTCATATATTTATACTCTTTATTATTGAGTATCCCCAATGTATATCCTTGATCAATATAATCTAGAAATTTCTGTTTGATATCCTCCGTTGGGTTCTTATTTAGTCTTTTATAAGTGATAGCGTCATCCAAGATTCGGTTGGCTTCTTCCTTGTAGTAGGTAGCCGACATAATCACTATGCCTCCTCCTTTGTCTGCTGGTCTGATTTCTATGTCCTCATTTGAGGTAAGTTCCTTCAGTGCCTCTTTTTCTCTTCTCGTAAGATTATCTATTTTCTTGTTGGTCTTGATTTTCCCAAGGTCTGCCAATACCATATTTTCAAAAGTATTGATTTCCTGCGAAACCATAAATTTCGGAAAAAAGGTTGATTTTTCTTTCACGGTAGTGTGTTTATAGAACTCCAATGTACTAACTCTTTCCACTGGATTGTTTAAAAAATATTTCTTTAAACATAAATTCTTTTTAAATTTTTGTAAATCTATATACATCCCAAAGGGGTCTATATGCGAAGTCGGGGCAAATTTCATGCCCTTTTCGAGGAGTTTGGTTTGAGCCTCTGTGAGTGTTATGTTACTTAAGTTATATATCCCTCCATTCTCATCTGTTTCTCTGTGCATCTTCTTTCTTCCTCTGATTGACATCCTCGTCTCGGTAAGGTCTCTTGGCCGGTGACCAGCCTCTCCTTATAGTGGCTAGATCTCTGTGTAATGGAGGCTGGGCCCCGGTGAAAATCCTGGAGGCCCTCTAGAGCCTGATATCTGTTTTGGGTGGAAATGTTTGGAGGTCTCCGTTCATTAGGAGGTCTCCATTCTTTCTCCAGTGGTCGTCTAGGATTTGTTCTCCAGTTTGTGCTCTGTGTTTGTCTGTTCCCTTGTTCATAATACCGATTCTCGTGTCTGGGTTTCCTGTATGTGTATCGGTTGCCCTCCCTGTTGTCAGGGTAGCTGTACATTGGTTCATAGGTTCTCCTCGGATTATGTTCATCTGTATGGAAACTCTGGTAATAGCTATTCCTCCTTCGTGGTTTCCAAGTTCGAGGTGTTCTTTGGGGTTTACTTTCAAGATCTTCGTATGGAGGTGCCAATCTCTGGTTATGAGATTTTAGGTTGGATTGATTATTCCATAGCGGTGTTGGTATTGAATTCATATGCTGGCCTTCCACGGTCTCCTGGTCTTCTTGTTGCCAAACGTTGCCCTTCTTGTAGTCCGTTATATCCCTTAAGTATTTTTTCCTTTTTCGCTCCTTGACTTCCTCATTTAATTTATCTAGATCTTTTTCCAATCTTTCTAAATGGAGGTCCATTTCTTGCTCGGACAGAATTTTCTTAAGTTCCTTATGATTATTCTCAATATTCGTGTTTAATTCTATTAGAATCTCCTTCCTTCTCTCTATGATCACCTTCATGCTATGAAGGGAGAAGCCCTCAAGCATCTTTTCCCATCGTTCACGGAATATAGTATCATCTTTATCCCATGCCAGATTTTTAATGAATATCAGGCCTCTGGGTACCATTTGATCTATAGTGTATCTTTCTAAAGTGATGATGTCCCATTTGTTCCTAATCTCTTTCTCGAGTTGTCTTTTTAAAGTGTATTTGTTAATGGGTTCCGTGCCTGTATGTTCCGGGCCTAAGCCTTCAAAGGCATCTTCATTACATTTTCCAAATTTACTTCTAAAATCCATGGGGATATTTATAGCTGCCTCACAGTTTGAGAATTTTAAAAGGAAGTGACAAGAGTGAGTGTCTGTGGAGGCGCTTGATTAATATTTCAGTATACGGGGTTGCTGCCTACAAGGTGTTGCACAAAAATCTCAATTTAAATGTGCAAATGGATTATGTAGAAAAGGGTAGGTCCTAGTGGTGCACTTGATAATTCCCAAAATGGGAGATAATTTGTGTGGTAGATATATGTCAATGGTCGTTGGATAAAACACGTGCAAAAATGCATATAACGTGCAAAGGCACAATCATAAAGTGCAATTCAACAGTAGTGGTGCTATTACCTACTGGCATATATGTGAATCAATCTCACAATTAAAAAACATAAAGTGCAAATTGCATATAAAGTGCTTAGACTCGTAATTTTCTTCTGTTAATATAGTGCAAACACAAATAAGTGTTGGTGTGAATCCCGAAGGTTCCACAATCTCACAATGCAAATCGTGAGTGCAAATGCATATAAAGTGCATATACTCGTAATAATCTTCTATTAATAAAGTGCAAACACAAAAAAGTGTTGGTGTAGGTAATAGCACCACTACTGTTGAATTGCACTTTATGATTGTGCCTTTGCACGTTATATGCATTTTTGCACGTGTTTTATCCAACGACCACTGTAACAGCTTTGCCTGACACGGGGCAGTATTACAATGTTGGTGCTAACTTAACCAGAGCTGTTTTAAACTGAAAACCTCCATAGGCTACAATGGCTCTGGGAAGTTTACAACAGCTCTGGTTAAGTTAGCACCAACTATTTAATATGGCCCACATTGTGCTGAGAGTGAGAGATACTGTAACAAGCAGCGATCTCAGCCCTCTGAGGAGCCACTACAATAGTAATTGTATCCATTGGTTTTTGGATGAATGAAGTTAGTTTTCATACTAAAGAACTGAAAACAAATTTCTTTAGCAACTAAATAAATTGCATTTTAGGACTAATCCATTAGTTCAAAACGAAATTTTCTGCTGTGCACATGTCTATTCGATAGTTCATTTCAAATTCAATAGTTGATATCAATTATTCAAATTTTTATTTTATGATGATGACACAGTGTAAAACGAAATAAATTTGTTATATACCGTTTCGAATTCGTATTGATTCGTTATTCGGAAGTACTTCCGAAATACGAATTATCAAACTTCGTTCCAAATTCCGAATTTGTCCGAAACGAATGCACATCTCTACTTAGTATGTATGACCAGGTAATAACCGAATATAAAAAAACGAAATTGTAAAGTTACCAGCGAACTGACCCAAAAGGACAGCCACTGTTTATCAGGGAGTGGCAAACGACAATGGCAGATTGCCTTTAATCAATAACACAAAAACACTCCCAGATACCAACTAAAAACAACATATACACAAAAAGCATAGTAGAGAGAAATTAGAGATATGTTTAGGGACAAACCAGCGGAATGTACTGCCAAGATGTGGTTTAGACACCAGATCAATAGGTGTATAAATAACAGGCAACTAATGAAATGAACCAAACCTAGGTACTGAATTCCCAAAGACTAAATACACATCCAATATGCAGAATTCTAGGAAGCTATAGGTACATAAATGAGGCACATTGACCACACGCTGCTGTCCCTAAGACTTAATCAGATTCTGCTCTTACCCTCACTAATGCTTACAAGACAAACAGCATTAAAACCAAGAAATTTAGACACTCAGCTCGACATATGTTTCGCCAGAGATAACCGGCTTCATCTGGAGCGAATATTGAATAGCTTGTGCTAGGTATAAGTCTCCCTCTTTAAAAGGTGGTCTGTCTAATTAAATGAACCAATGAAAAAGAACTTCCATAATTACTAAAGAGTGTCATGTGAAGACCAAAGGATTGGTAACTAATGCCAGCAGATCAAAGCTAATTGATGAATTAATTAGCTGCATCCAGTCATAGGTGCCTTGTCACATGTTATTATGGGGCCAATGAATGAGCCAGGACCAGCATTTTAAATAAGTAAACATCAACATCGAACTGAAACGAATTGCTAAACGTAATGAATGGATCAAAATAAAGAATAACATTCATATGTTATCAACTACAGAAACATCAATCATAACCTATGATTAATGTAAGAATGGTGATCGCTATTATGCAGTATGAGAGATGTAAATGAAACGCCGCATAGTAACGGCCACATTGTCAGATGTACTAAACGCATAGTGCTGATAAATTAATATAACTAATACGATGATTAAAGTGCCACGTGGTGTGCTGTCGCCTGCAGGGTATGCATATTAATAAACTAGAATTGGCCAGTAACCGAAATGCTACGAGTTGTAGACCTAACTAATAATATACCAGGATAAAGTAGCACCCCATAATAATCAATATTGGGCAGTATAAGAAGCATATTGACAGGACCTGCTTTGTCACCTAATTGTAGGATACCCCGAGTGCTAAGAAGGTGTTGTACCAATAGGTTGTATTTAGACCAATACGATGAATGAAGTACCGCGTGACGTACTTCAGCCTATGAGATACATGGGTTCACAAATATAATTAGCCAATAAACCGAGTGCTGGATATTAACAACCAACGTACTGTATTACAATAACAATCGGAACTGCAGGCAATGAGAATTAAAGCCTATTACCTTATAATATCTCGGAGAGTGCGTTCAGTTTCATAATCATTGCCGCGCATGTGGCATTAAGAGCAATAGCCGAATCTTGAATTAATGCACAACGTGCAGTCAAGTGAATCACAAAAGGGCTATAAAATAGGATCAAAGATTGATTAAAGTCGTGGGAATTACCTGCTGATAACAACAGGGTACTGACTGCCCAAATATTCACGAGTCAGATATAAACGTGACAAAGACGTCCCAAATGACATATCTTTCTAATATCGTTGATGTAAACATAATGACCGCATACTACAAATGAATGGCAGCCAACCGGTACTATGGTCAATGAATAAGCAATAAATTAAAGGAATAGTGTATACACTACTGTATAACCTTATTGACCCCTCAACAAGAGAAAGAGAATGGATTTGGCACTATAAAATAGTTATGTACATTTATCAGGATGTTAATCTTATAATATGGCACACCTTCACCCGCAAGTAACTTTTATGGTGAAAAGAAAAACTAAATTAAAAAATGATAATGATAACAAATCCAAGAATTACGGATGGGTGCCTAAAAGGCTGTTGAAAAGGATACTATTACCAACGAAAGTGAGATTATGACATTAGTGACTGGACAGCCTTATCACTGGAACTACCTCATCATTGAACCAGTAAATTATAGTGTACATATTGTACTAGTAATGCTGGTAATTAATCAATGACCCCCTACTCTGCAAGACTATGAGTGCTAGAAGACTAGTAATAGGACCATAAAGAAATGCACTCCTATACTGACAAAATGAGAATTTCTAACCAAATAATCTTAAAACCAAAAATGACTGATGATATGCCTAAACTGCATACTGTACTAGTTATACTGATGATCGAAAAGTAATGACCCCATATTTGGCAGAATTAGAATACTACTCCACTTAAGGCTTCTGTGTAAAGGTGACCCGTCAAACTAATAAGGTGCCCTGTTTATTATAGGCAAAATATCAACCACATATATATAAAGGTACCTAAATCATGAAATGAATAGTTTATCACAAAAAGGGAGTATAAGAAAAACCTTCATTAAGCTCTTTAGGGGCTAGAGTCTGCAACTTATATATCCATCGACATTCTCGTTGTCGTAATTTACGATCATAGTCGCCTTTTCTTGGTGATGGAGAGACCATCTCTAAACCACAGAATTTCAAAACTTTGACACTGTTATTATGGTATTGTGACAAATGGCGTGAGATAGGTGTTTCTTGGGTTCGCCGAATGGAATGTATATGTTCCATAATCCTTCTTTTGAAGGGACGAAAAGTCTTGCCAACATACATTTTTCCACATTCACACAGGGCCAGATATACTAGGCCTATTGAGTTGCAATTGAAAAATGTCTTAATCATGTGATCTCGTGTTTTAGAAGAATCCACGATTTTTTTAGAGTCTTTTAAAATGTGCTTACAGGCGACACAATGACCACATTGATATGTACCCCGCAAATTGGTGGATAACCATGTGGGTGGTGGTTGAAATGATGGACTTGAGTAATGACTGTGAACTAGCCTGTCTCTCAAATTTTGACTGCGTCTCGCTGTAATAGACGCCCTTGATGCTTCTTGGAAATGTGGATCAATGGTCAAAAGAGGCCAAAAACGGTTCAGGATTTCCCGAACTTGATGCCAACCTCTATCAAAAGTGCCTATGCATATTATTGTTTTATCTTTTTTAGTCTCTCGATGATCCAAAAGCGATTTACAGGACGTCTGTATGGCACGATGGAATGCTCTCTTAAGGAGTTTATTGGGATAGCCTTTCTCCCTGAAATCTTTTCTCAAAATGTTAGCCTTCGTCTTGAATTCATCATCAGTGCAACATAACCTTCTCAATCTCAGATACTGACCAGTGGGGATACATTTCTTTTGAGGATATGGGTGAAAACTCTGCCAATGTAAAATGTTATTAGTGGCTGTCTCTTTTTTATGAAGAGTAGAGGACAAATGCCCCCGTTCAGTTTTTGAGATTCAGATATCCAGAAAAGAAATGCTGGACACCTGGATCTCATATGTAAATCCCATTGATGTACCGTGCAATTGATGAAAATATTGACCCTTGAAAACAAAGTAATTATGGGTTAAGACAAAGCGTAATAAATCAACCTAATATATACAAGTATCCTATGCAGCATCTACCCATATTATTATTATTTATTTATAAAGCACCAGTAAATTTGCAGCGGAGTGCATGCATAAAACACATCGGGATAAATATCTAGAGATATGTGTGTATGAGATAATTCTGCAGACAGGCATACATACATTTGTGATATATTCCTTAAAATTCATTCATAATTAACAGATTTAATCTACTGTTACTGAATGTTAATAAACGAGACACTCGTTTTTTTATAATCAATTAAATGTGGTATGGGCTCTATCTTTTATAAAAAATCAGTACCATGATTATCTATTATAGCTCACCACATAAATTAAATATTCAAATACCACCTAGGAATCTTGTATAATATAATGTTACAGATCATATTGCCTATAATGTCATAATATGTCTTTACAAACTTAATTTGTAGGTAATTTCAGTGCTATATATATAAAAAAAATCTTTAACCTTTTTTTTACAGCTCATGCAAAAAAATTTTTTTGAGAAAGGATTTTACCAGGAAGGATACATTGAGATTTCTCTAGTTTTCAAGTATATCCTGGGTGGCGAGTATGTACCGTTAGGTGTCTTGCCCAAGGACCCTTACTGGAGAGGTTGCTCGCTGGGATCGAACCCATGACTCCACAGGCTCTCTCCACGCAGAGCAATGATGTTACCTCTACTCCACCATTGTCCAAGGTTTGCATGGCTAGAGAGCTTTAGATGTCACCAAATTAAAATGCTCTTGAATTCACAATGAGTTTCAGTTCTATGTACTATCCTGTCATATGAACTTTGCATTGTTGCAGGGTGTGAGCCCAATATGCAGTGAGGCATCTGTTAAAGGAAGCAGGGCTAAACAAGATATTTATTTTAAATAACATAAACAGCAGAAGCAACTAAACAGGAGAACAGAATCAAGATGTATAGAGGAAAGAGGGTGAGATGGGCAATAAGCTAATGCAGAGGAGAGACACAGGAAAAGAGGTGGAAGGAATAGATAGATGGCTAGGAGTAGTGGGAGAACTGAACCAAGAGGGATTAGAGGAGGAGGGGTGGGCGAGGCAGGCAAAGACCTAAAGTAGAGGGAAGATACAGGAAAAGGGAATGAATCAATAGGATGGCTGACAGTGATGAGAGTGGGAGCAGAAGTGAGAAAGTAGACGGTTATAGGGAGCTAAAGATAGGGGGAGGCAAAGAGCAGAATGAAAAGGTGAAAGGATTAAACAGGATGAAATAGGAGACACAGGAGGAAACTGAATAAGTAATAACTACTGAATATAAATAGAAATGAAAACAGATTAATTAAGATTAACCAAACTAGAATCCGAGGCAGAATATACAGATAAGGGCTAGGCGATAATCGTTGTCAGGAATCAGGCAAAGGTCGTGGTTTTCAGATAGCAGAGTAATCAAAGTCCATAGAAAGGGGTCTTAAAAACGTAATAATCCAAATAGAGGGGGGAGCAGGGAACAAGGAATGGAGGTTACCAGTGAGGCAGAAGGAGTCCAGATATATGGCCCAGATGGGTGGCGGATCAGATGGGTGGCGGATCAGATGGGTGGCGGATCAGATGGGTGGCGGAACTGATGGGTGGCGGAACTGATGGGTGGCGGAACTGATGGGTGGCGGAACTGATGGGTGGCGGATCTGATGGGTGGCGGATCAGAGCACAGGTCAGCTAGGTTGCAAAGTTCTGACTTCAATGAGGAAGTGTTCGTCCACAGGCGGGTGGAACTTCCTCTTAAGGAGGCCTCATTAGTGTGGGATGAGATGAACCTGAGGCCTCCCTGGAATCAGCACAGGATTCAGATAGGTGTCCAGGACTCTGTATAGAATGAATGCAGGTTTACAGACAAGTCCCCCGGAACCTGTATATGTCATATGTTTTTAGCAAGAGTCGCCGCAGGTCTTGGCCTTCCTGCGGCAGCGGCGACGAGGGGCCTGACAATCCATTGTACTCCTTCAGCTTCACGACAATGCGGTTTGGCAATATCTCCTTCTGGAGATCTGGTTTTATGGCCCCCGAGTGCTTCAGAATCTTTGGTTATGTTGAGACGTTTAAAAGGTCCATTGTCTGGGAAGCTCATTCTGTTTACCAGGTGTTAAACAGTAATGAATTTGTCTGCTTGAAAGAAATTCCAGGTATCCCTGTGAGCCTTCTTCCTAAAATATGAAGAATTATAGAAATTTCATATCTTAATTGACCTGACACAACACTGACCCTTTTCAGGTGGAATGTGACTGCAAACCTCAGGATACAAAAACAAACATCATGGTGCAGGTTATAAGACAAAAAGACTGTGTCTAAAGGATAGATCAGCCCACTCACGCTTTCCAGAGCCTGACCGGCTCTCCTGCTGTCGCCCGGGGGTTGTTTTTATGGCACAACTCCGAAGAAACCACAGGATGCACTTTACTTCAAAAGGAATTTATTCCATTAAAAAAAGGGACAATGTCCAAACATATAGACATAAAATTCTATAAAAACAATAAAATCACATAAAGATACTGAACGTGTTTCGCCTGGGCATGTGAGCCTCTCGGCTTCCTCAGCGGTAATGACATAATGGCTCTTTGGTCCTCTTATATTCTGTTGTCCTTGATTAGTCCTCCAATCAAAGGATTCCCAATCACTGTGTGGGCAGGAGTTGTCCATTAGCTTCAGTGGCTGGGTATCCGGTGAGTATCCGGTGGCTGGGTATCCGGTGGGGGGAACCAGAAAAATACCACCCGCAGGCAAATACACCACTCTACACAGTATGAGTGACACTCCATCCCTGTGCTAGATAACAATTGTATTTACAGCATTATACTATGTTCTGTGTTCTTCTTTTTATTGAGGCGTCCATTAGATCGAACTACACAATTTGTTCTGAAGTTAAGTCTCCTTAATATGACACGTATAGCACTGGGTGCGCCACACCCACATTTTTGTTTTTTAGTTTGAATACATTGGTGTCGTAGACAGGGACGACACATGTGGGAAATAGGGCAATCGTGCCTTTTTTTGTGTCGCCACCACTTATTATCACCATCGCGCCGTTATCTCTCCCTTTATTCATTCTATAGATAAAATATTATACAAAATGAAAGGGGTGGGGTGCCCACCAGATACCTGTGACTAAACCACTCGCTGAATGCTGTATGTTTGTGGAGGTTCCTCTATATACCTTCAAAATAGTCAAATACAGTAACACAACACAGCGCTCATAGACCTTAGTCCACAAGAAAGCGGAGTAAACTCGTTACATGCATAGATGCAGTGATCTTCATTTCCAAAAAAATGTTGGTTTTCTTTATGATGTTACCGGTGGAATCAATACTGTGAAGAAAAGAAACTGGAATTGTGCAGTACGTCAGCTCAAAGTTAGATACTATCTCATTGGTATTGAACTCACATTTAAAAAAGCCCACAACTGGCTCTAGGGAAAACAGCTCTTTCACAGTCTTCCTTCAGGTGCCCATATACCCCTTGGTGGATCCCTTAGATTTCACCGGAATATTGCTTTTGGTTTAATATACTGCATCCATTGCAGCCTCTCCAACCTCAGGATTAGCACATCTCTGGGTGTCTAATCTCACTCCCCTTCTAATCTTTCCTCTGCATGGGAATCCATCTCATCTCACCTCTTTTACTCATAGGTCAGTACTCCCATATAACACTGAATACGCATAATACACGGCACACATTACTGTGAGGGTTATTGCTGTGGAGCTCTGTGATATGCTCACACACAAATTTTGGCAAACTGACAGCAAGTACGGCGCTTGTTCGAAGGCAGTGAAAGTCCCCATTGAGAAGTAATGGTTAATCTGTTCAGAGACACCGAACAGCAAAGAAATGCCCTGATGTCTGCAGTTTTATTCAGGCGAACGAACATCATAGGTTTCAATGTTAAAAAGATTCCTGCTTTTATCCAATATCTAATAAACCGTTTATTCCTTTAATCCATGGTAAAAAATCTCTTTATTTATTGATTTTATTTTTTTAGTAATTTTTAGGCATTTTTCAAAAAAAATTAAAAAAAATTATAATAGCGGTTTTCTTTTTTTTTCTGTAACAGACCTTTTTATTATCATTCATAGGAACTCATGTTAATTCCAGACATTTTCGTTCAGTAGTTCTTTTTAAAACAGCAGGCGGCGGGTTTGCGGCAGCATTCGGTGGCTGATTCCCTGCACTTCAGGGACCCTATGGTGAATTCACCGGGGAAATTTGATTCCCCAAAGTGCGGGGAACAACAAAACACTGAAATGTCTGCGTCATTTTGGTGCTCTGTGAATATCCTCTTTGTGGTGTTTTTTATGGCCACCCCCTGGAAAGTGCCAGCCTAGGCCTTGTCTACCCAGTATATACTTGAAAATGAGAGAATTCTCAATGTATCCTTCCTGGTAAAATACATTTGCGTAAAAAAAATATATATATTTTTTTAGGGTGTCAACCTAGGGGGTGGTGTCACCCGGTGTGGACCGCACCCCCGCACCCCCTTGCGACGCCCCTGGCAGTGCTTTAATATGAATTTGTTATAATACAGGCACACCCCCCTCACTTTATTCTCCCCCTGCAGCGGCCCCCTCACAGTCACAGTGGGTCGCCACTCACCACCATCACCTATCAAAGTCATTCACGAGGGCCTCTCTGTCCTCCAGCTCCTTCTTGCAGGCAGGCTGGCTGGGCTGGCTCCAATGGATGCTGCAGGCTTCGACCGCAACCTTGTTCCTCCATTCTGCCACTGTGTATCACGTGTCTTGGTCACATGGATGAAGGGGGCAGTGCCAATACAGTAGAAACATGTCGTGCTCATGGTTTCAATGTTGAAGGCACGCACACACGCACGCACGCACGCTGCATTTTGGAAGTTAGAGGCACGTTCAACGCGCAGCTACTTTACCGGGGATGCAGAAACAGGCAGCCGCGGGTCCTACTGAGTGGTGGGGAAGCTTTTTCAGTGTATAGGGTGGATTTATTTTTTGCCGCCCCCTGAAAGTGCTCCAAAAGTGCCACCCTAGGACCAAGGCCTTGTCAGCCTAGGCCAAGATACATCACTGGTACTGTGTATGAAATGAATTGCAAAATGGATTGGATATTTTTTCCATGTGCCTTAGTGGATGATAAAGTCTGTAGGATTGATTTAGTTACAGTTACAAGTATTTATAAAGCGCCAATAAATTCCTTGGCACTGTACAATGTGAGAGACAGAATAACAAATATACATACATGTTACACACGCGGAACAGAAGGAGAGAGGACCCTGCTCAAGAGCTACAATCTAAGAGGAGAGTGGTGACCCATTAGGTGAGGGTGAATAGGGTAGGTGGAGTGGAGGGTTGCAGGAAGGCTGAATGGGAAGAGGAGCAGGAAATGACAGTGGGGAGCATCTGATCATTGGCAGAGCGAAGTGGTTGGGATGGGATGTACCCGCTAATAAGGTAGGAGATGTAGGCAGGGGCACTGTTATGGAGAGCTTTGTAAGTGAGCACCAGTATTTTGAAATGGATTCTAAAGGAAACAGGGAGCCAGTGTAGAGATGGACAGAGGGGTGAGGTGTGAGAGGTGCAGGAGGTGAGGTGTATGAGTCTAGCACTGGCATTGATAACAGACTGCAGAGGGATAATCTGGGATCTCTTGAAGCCAGAGAGAAGGAGGTTGCAATAGTCCAGGCAGGAGATAATAAGAGCTTGGACAAGTATTTTATAATCTAACAATTGTGATGTCACCACCGAGGATTAAAATATACTTAAAAACATATCCTATCGCAAATCCCCTGCGGCGTTTCTTCCTCTTAACGCCACATACAAAGTTATCAATCCAAAATTGGGGGATGTACGATCTATAAGACAAAATAACATCTCATGGTGCAGAGGGTAGCAAATTTCTATATTAAAAGGCCCCCGCTATCATAGCACTCACAAAATTAAGAATAATTGTAGGCATATAGTATTGCTTGTTACCGCTCCCAGAGGAAGATCTTCGTTTAGTTCGCCCGCCGCCACAGGAAAGAACCACAAGGAAATTTCCAAACGAGGATTTATTGTAAACAGCATACATTCAAATAAAATAAAATCTCCAACACGTTTCGTTCATCAAACTTCATCAGGGAGAAAGATGCCAAAAATAAAAGGAATAAAACAACCACCATCATCGCCGACTTAAATAGTATCTCTTAATTAGTCTCATCTGTTTTCACTTCACACGATGATGCATGTATCCTGGATCCAAAGCGAGGCTTGGCTATGCCAGACCTTGAAACGAGGCTTGGATGTCTCTGCTTCTTCTCATGCAGTGACGCATAAATCCCGGATCCAAAAAGAGACTTGGCTGTCCTAGATCCAGAAGCGAGGCTTGGGCATCACAGCTCTAATACGCATGACAGGATAGCCGGCGTTTAGATGTATTGAAGACAAGCGAACTCCAGAGAGTCCCCCGGATGGCGGCGCTCACATGTCTTCTTACAGTGGCGGCTCCTTAGCGATACTCATAACCATATAATAAAAACAAAAATAACAATAACAAAGAAAAAACAAAACATATAATAAAGAAAAAAAGAGAAAAAAATTAATATATATATTAAAAAAAGTATAAAAACAGCAATATATAATTTACAATGTAAACATTTCTAAAGACATCCCTTTATGTCCATTTCCATATTAAGACCTCCTTTCCTAAAAATCCATTTGTTTTTTTTTCTTGCCAGAACTCTTGTAAAATCACATCCTCTCCAATGTTTGTGAGCTATATCAATCCCAATGCATTTAAAATTGGCAATATTAAATTTGGGGCAATTATGGCAATGTATAGGAACACTGTGGTCTAATTTATTCCTCCTAATATTACCTAAATGCTCTAAAATTCTCACTTTTAATTCCCGACTGGTTCTTCCTATATATTGAGCCCCGCATGGACATTCTAATAGGTAGATAACCCCTTTAGAGGTACAATTAATAAAGGTTTTTATCTCAAATTCTTTATTAAAGAGATTGCTTTTAAAAAGAACTGTTTTCCTAATTTGGTGCACACATGCCCTACAGTTTCCACATGTAAAGAAACCAATGGGTTTTTCAGAATTAAAAATTCCTCGTTTCACCATTTTCAACTTCGGTAGTTGGCTAGGTGCCAAAGTATCTTTCAGATTTGCTGCTTTCCTAAAAATAACCGTTGATGAGTTAGGGATATAATCTTTTAATACTGGGTCAATTTTCAAGACGTGCCAATGTTTCTTTAAAATTTTTCTTATTTGTGTAGCATGAGGATTAAACTGGGTAATAAATGCGAAATCAAAGCCTTCCCGGCGAGGTGTCTTTTCTTTTTTCTTTTTAAAAAATTCTTTCCTGTCTTTATCTTTAATAATTTTCCAGTCTCTTTTAATAATATCTTCCCTATACCCTTTTTGTTTATATTTTAACATCAAGGTTTGTGCTTGATCTTCAAAGACATTTATTTCAGTACAATTTCTCTTTAGCCTTGTTAACTGGCTCTTGGGTACGTTGTCCAACCACCAATTAAAATGCAAACTATCTCTATTTATTGCCGTGTTGACATTGGTTTCATTAAAAAAGTTTTGGTTTCCAATTTTCCATTTTTTACATAAATGGTTAAATCTAAGTAGTCAACTGAATATTTATCGACTTTGGAGGTAAAGGACAAATTAAAACTGTTACAATTTAGGGAGTCAATATAACTTTCCAAAGATTCCTTATCACCTCTCCATATAATCAAAACGTCGTCTATGAACCTCCGCCATAGGACCAGTTCGCCCCTGGCCACGCCAGACCACACCTGTGGCGGCGGGCGAACTAAACAAAGATCTTCCTCTGGGAGTGGTAACAAGCAATACTATATGCCTACAATTATTCTTAATTTTGTGAGTGCTATGATAGCAGGGGCCTTTTAATATAGAAATTTGCTACCCTCTGCACCATGAGATGTTATTTTGTCTCATAGATCGTACATCCCCCAATTTTGGATTGATAACTTTGGACAGGCATTTTAGCCTGGATTAAGAAAAGGACGGATGCGTGCAGTGTTTTTTAGGTGGAAGTAGTAAGATTTGGTAAGAGACTGAATGTGAGGAGTAAAGGATAGATTGGAGTCCAAGAGGACCCCGAGGCAATGAGCCTGAGAGGTAGAACTAATGGTGGGACCATTCACCAGAAGAGAAATGGGTGCAGGAATCGAGGTCTTAGAAGGCGGGAAGATAAGAAGTTCAGTTTTTGAGAGGTTGAGTTTGAGGAAACGGGAAGTCATCCAGTCGGAGACAGCTGACAGGCAGGCAGTAACACGGTCAAACACCGGAGGAGAGAGAATGGGAGAGGAAAGGTAAGTTTGGGTGTCGTCAGCATAGAGATGATAATTGAATCCATAAGAAGAGTTGAGATTGCCCAGAGAGGCCGTATAGATTGAGAAGAGTAGGGGACCCAGAACAGAGCCTTGAGGTATCCCAACTGAAAGAGGAACAGGTGGTGAAGAGACACCAGCAAAAGAGACGCTGAAGGAGCAAAGTGAGAGATAGGAAGAGAACCAGGAGAGAGTGGTGTCACTGAGGCCAAGCTGACGCAGCGTGAGGAGTAGAAGAGGGTGGTCAACAGTAGGGATGAGCTGTTCGGGTTTGGACGGTTCGGGGGTTCGACCCGAATTTAGCCTGTTCGAGCAGATCGCGAACACCGAACATTTCCAGGTGTTCGCCGCATGTTCGACCACAATGGACCACAATGCATTTTCCCACTGGCATGAAGCTCGTAATTGGCTACAGCCTTGCACCTGACCACAGGTCTGGTGCAAGACTGGTTCAACACTATGCCAATCACCGCTCAGAGTCCTGATTGGGCAAATTCTGCCCAATCATGGGCTCACAGAGCTAAGTCCCACAGCACACTATATAACGTTTCCACGCAGCACTTCTGCACGCATTTCAGAGGAGATTTCAGAGGAGATAGTTGTGTCTTGTTACTGCCTGTCTGCCACGCTACTGGGGGTGTCTGGGGGTGTCTCATTTCTACCAAATATCAGGGAATTTAGGTGATGTGTGTCTTGTCACTGTGCCAGCAAAGTTTTTTGGGGGTTTACAACTTTCTTTAAAACATTTGGGAAATAAGGTGATCTTCTGGGTCTTCTCACTGTGCCAGCAAGTCTTTTTGAGTCTCATTTCTACCAAATATCAGGGAATTTATGTGATGTGTGTCTTGTCACTGTGCCAGCAATTTTTTTGGGGGTTTACAACTTTAAAACATTTGTGAATTGAGGTGATCTTCTGGATCTTGTCACTGTGCCAGCAAATCTTTTTGGGGCTCACTAATTTCTTTAAAACATTTGTGAATTAAGGTGATCTGTGTCTCGTCACAGAGCCAGCAAGTTTTTTTGGGGCTCACTAATTTCTTTAAAACATTTGTGAATTAAGGTGATCTGTGTCTTGTCACACAAACAGTACCACGTATTATTTTGGGGCTCACTAATTTCTTTAAAACATTTGTGAATTAAGGTTATCTGTGTCTTGTCACACAAACAGTACCACGCATTATTTTGGGGCTCACTAATTTCTTTAAAACATTTGTGAATTAAGGTGATCTGTGTCTCGTCACACAGCCAGCAAGTTTTTTTGGGGCTCACTAATTTCTTTAAAACATTTGTGAATTAAGGTGATCTGTGTCTTGTCTAACAAACAGTACCATGCATTATTTTGGGGCTCACTAATTTCTTTAAAACATTTGCGAATTAAGGTGATCTATGTCTCGTCACACAGCCAGCAAGTTTTTTTAGGGCTCACTAATTTCTTTAAAACATTTGTGAATTAAGGTGATCTGTGTCTCGTCACACAAACAGTACCACACATTATTTTGGGGCTCACTAATTTCTTTAAAACATTTGTGAATTAAGGTGATCTGTGTCTCGTCACACAGCCAGCAAGTTATTTTGGGGATCACTAATTTCTTTAAAACATTTGTGAATTAAGGTGATCTGTGTCTCGTCACACATCCAGTACCACGCTGTATTTCGGGGCTCACTAATTTCTACAAAACATTTGTGAATTGAGGTGATCTGTCTCTTGTCACTGGCTGCCAGCTATCAGTGTGTCTCACTGAGTTATACCAGAGTTCTTTAAATCTTTATACCAGAGTTCTGTATATATTAATCTATATATCACTCACCATATCTGAAAGAACAAAAAGGACAGGCAGACGCTCCCAGACACAGATAAGAGGGCAAGCAGCCCCTGTGTCGGGAGGCTGTGCCTCTGGTCGTGGTGGATGTGGTGCATCCTCTGCAGGGGCACGCTTGTCCTTTATAATTGGTGCTGGCCGTCATCTTAACCTGCAGCAACATAGAGGGGATTTGGTGGATTGGCTAGCCAGGCCATCCTCATCCTCCGAGTCCTCTGCCAGCCAGGCTTCTAGTGCTTTACAGTCCACCTCAGCTGCCAAAGCATCTAATGCAGCCTCCATGTCCACAGCTACTCCTGCCATAGCCTCGCTATCACACACGGAGGAGTCAGCTGAATTGTTTGACTACAATGAGAGTGACATGCTGCTTGAGGATGCGCAGCAAGTACAGTGCTCTGATTCAATCTCTGAGGTTGAGCAAGGGAATATAATCAACCTAAAGGAAGGGGGTGCCAGTGATGACACACAAATAACTGGCACTCATGTTGCCCCAGCAGCTGCAGCATACTGCCAAGTTGGCTCCAGTGACGAGGAGATAGGGGGTGAAGATGACATTGATGATGAGGTCACTGACTCCACCTGGGTGCCAGATCAAACTGAGGAATTAAGTGAGGAGGAGGGGGAGGAGGAGGAGGCACAGCAAACACGAGGCACAACATCCTCTGTGACCAACCATAGCACTAGCCAGTCCAAGGCATCAGATGTCAGAGCTGCTCCGGTGCAGAGCGCTGTTGTCTCAAAGAACACATGCAGGAACTCTGCTGTCTGGGATTTCTTTAAGAAATGTGCAGCAGACCCCACCGTTGCTATTTGTAATCTATGTCAGATGAGGCTGAAGCTTGGGATAAACACCGGACACTTGGGTACCACACGCTTGAGGCGACATATGAACAAGTGACACAAATCCCGTTGGCGCAAAACTTTGTGTAGGTCCTCCTCCTCCTCATCTGTCTCTACCCACACTGTATGTCCTGCCATGTCATTGCCTACAACCTCCACCAACAGGGATGATGCTACAGTAATGGATGTACCAGCAGGTCCTTCCTCACAATGTGACATCATCCCAGTAGCTGAAGATATACGCAGTCAGATTACGTTGCCGCAGCTGCTGCAGCGAAAGAAAAAATATAGTCCCAACCATCCCCAAGCACAGCGTCTAAATGCCAGCTTAGCAAAATTACTCACATTGCAGCTGCTGCCTTTCCAGCTGGTGGACTCTGTTCCCTTCCGTGAATTTGCTGAATGTGCTGTGCTGTGCTGTACCACAGTGGCAGGTTCCAAAACGCCATTACTTTTCACGCAAGGCCATTCCAGCACTATACCAGCACGTGGAAGACAATGTTATCCAGTCATTGGGAAAGGCAGTCAGCAGCAAGGTGCATGTCACTTTAGACACGTGGTCCAGCAAGCATGGACAGGGTTGTTACATTTCCTTCACGGCACACTGGGTAACTCTGATTGCAGCTGGGAGGGATCGAAGACGGGGCTCTGTGCTGGAGCTTGTTCATCCACCACACCTCCAGAAAGCTGCTTGTATGAGGTCTGTCTGCTCCACCACCACCACCTCTCCCTCTTCCTCCTCCTCCTCCTTCTCTGTCTCTGGCAAAGTGACAGTTAAACCGACGCCTGACAGGGTCTGCGCAATGGCTCAAGCAAAAAGATGCCATACTGTGCTTGAGCTGGTTTGTTTATGGGACAGGAGCCACACCGGGTCAGAAATTTTGTCAGCTCTGCAGGGGCAGGTACAGATGTGGCACTGTGTGACGGCACTGTTGCTGACACTAAAGGCCCAATTTTACCTATTGTTACTTTCATCCAAAGCCTGCATAAGTTTCACCATAACTTAGCCAAAAAATCACTAAACTTGTTCTGCGTGTCCTAAAATGTCTCCTCTTTTCATACAGGCTGCCGCCCAAGCAGTTGTTTATGAATAGATTAAAGGAAAACCATTTACCGTCATTTGAAATGTCATTTTTTTGTTTTTAAATGTTTCTATACATCCTACAAATCCGCCACTTCACGGGCAGGTTTTGGGGACCTCCTAGGCATGATATTTGAAGGAATTTTTCGTTTTTGTTATTAACCTTTATTTCATGGAAAATTCACTGTTCCTTTAAAAACTTTTTTTTTTTTACTTTTTGTCCATTTTTCTATCCCCCAGGGCACTACCCGGACCCCCATACACCTTTTATGGCAAATATCTTGCATATATGCCCTCTTGGAGGGCACTCTAAAAATCAAACTTTCGAGCCCCATTGACTTGCATTGAGTTTGGTTCGTGTTCGCGTTCGAACTTGAACTTTTGAAATTGTTTGAGTTCGAATGCGAACCGAACACAGGGGTGTTCGGCTCATCACTATTCTCCATCTGGAAATCTGATGGATGAGTCTGGGTTTGGCGGTTTCCAGGAGAATGGTACTTGTCTGACTGCATTGTGCCAAGTGTAAAGTTTGGTGGAGGGAGGATTATGGTGTGGGGTTGTTTTTCAGGAGCTGGGCTTGGCCCCTTAGTTCCAGTCAAAGGAACTCTGAATGCTTAAGCATACCAAGACATTTTGGACAATTCCATGCTCCTAACTTTGTAGAAACCGTTTGGAGCTGGCCCTTTCCTCTTCCAACATGACAGTGCACCAGTGCACAAAGCAAGGTCCATAAAGACATGGATGACAGAGTCTGGTGTGGATGAACTTGACTGGCCTGCAGAGAATCCTGACCTCCACCAGATAGAATACCTTTGGGAAGAATTAGAGCGGAGACTGAGAGCCAGCCCTTCTCGTGCCAAAATCAGTGTGTGACCTCACAAATGCGCTTCCGGAAGAATGGTCAAAAATTCCCATAAACACACTCCTAAACCTTGTGTACAGCCTTCCCAGAAGAGTTGAAGCTGTTATAGCTGCAAAGGGTGGACCGACGTCATATTGAGCCCTATGGATTAGGAATGGGATGTCACTTAGGTTCATATGCGAGTCGAGGCAGGTGAGCGAATACTTTTGGCAATGTAGTGTAAACACCATACGGATACCTCTAGTTGTTTCCTACAACCCAACTCTAGAGGGAATACGCAAAATCATCTAAGATCTGCAGCCACTGGTCACAGAGGACCCTACGCTCAAAGAAATATTCCCACAGTCCCCCTTACTGGCATTCAAGCAACCCCCAAACCTGAGGCAAAAACTGGTCCGTAGCAAACTCATTAAGGAACAGGGTGACATACAGAATGGGACCAAACACTGCAACAAATCCTGCTGAAAACTGTGCCAACATATATGTGACAGCAGCACTGCCCGGCACAACAGCACTAGGGATGAGCTGTTCGGGTTCGGATGGTTCGGGGTTCGACCCGAACTTAGCCTGTTCGAGCAGATCGCGAACACCAAACATTTCCGGGTGTTCGCCGCATGTTCGACCACAATGGACCACAATGCATTTTCCCACTGGCCTGAAGCTCGTAATTGGCTACAGTCTTGCATCTGACCACAGGTCTGGTGCAAGACTGATTCAACACTATGCCGATCACCGTTCAGAGTCCTGATTGGGCAAAATTTTCCCAATCATGGGCTCACAGAGCTAAGTCCCGCAGCACACTATATAACGTTTCCACGCAGCGCTTCTGCACGCATTTCAGAGGAGATTTCAGAGGAGATAGTTGTGTCTTGTGTAGCGCTCACCCCCAGGAGGAGCCGCTGAAATTGAACCTCGGGTCAGTCTCTCCGCACTAGGGAATAAATATACTCCAGCACCGTCGTGGATTTTATAAATTATATAGTTTACTAGAATAAATGGCATATAATGAATAACACGGTGTTCGTATATATATTTACAGTACTTCGTAATGCGGGAAACGCGCAGCGGAAAAGAAATACGATGCTTCGTAATTCGAGGAACGCGCAGCGGAAAAGAAATACGATGCTTCGTAATTCGAGAAACGCGCAGCGGAAAAGAGAAAATACAAGGCTTCGTAATTCGAGAAACTCGCAGCGGAAAAGAAAAGAAGAAAATATATCTTTAATCCCCTTTCTTGAGGTTGGGGAGTGAGTCCCGCACAGGTTATGTCTCAGAATGTATGCGTGTGTGTGTGTTATGGTACCCGGGTACAATATCCAACTGGCCAGTGAATTGTTTATGAGGTATCTTCGACTAGTCAAGTTGGGGCCCTGTGGGTTTTGGAAACAAACAGCAGCGTGCTTCATTTTCACAACGGCCTGGAAGGCCTCTCACCCATCCGCCAGATACTTGATGCTCCGCTCGACCCAGGACGTCTCTCCGCTCGATGTTGACTGGGGTTCTCTTGGTTACTGGATCCGCTGTCGGGCTTTCTGCACCTGCCGCAAGATGTCCAGCTCACCGCCTGCTCTCCCTGTCCGATCGATCTGTGGTACTCCTAACTCGGGGTCTTCCAGCTTCCCCAATATCAGCGTGGGTAGTCTGGTGAATCACTGGGTCTTCCTCTGATAAGGCTGAATAACCCGGTCTTTAACTCTGTCAGGCCCCAGCTGCGCTCCGGCCTGGTCACTGTCACGTTTTGCAGCACTGGGTCTTGCTTCTCCCACTCCCTGGCGTGCTCTGCCAGCTCTCTCCACGAGGCTCAGGATGTAAGTGTCTGTGTCCCACTCACTTCCTGTGTCTGCCCCCAAAGCATGCCAGGAAATGTAGTCCCAATGTTTTCTGTGTTTGTCCAGCATAATCTTAGCATGGTCTCTGTCTCCCTCTGGTGGCCATTGCAAGTAAATGCAGCAGAACAGTCTTTTTAACACAGCGCTACACTAGTTTTACTGAAACTCTGAGCGCTTTGATGAGCAGCAGACAGTTACTGTAACAGTTTTGCCTGACACATTGTGGTGAGAATGAGAGATACTGTAACAAGAAGCGATCTCAGCCCTCTGAGGAGCCACTACAATAGTAATTGTATCCACTGGTTTTCGGATGAATGAAATTAGTTTTCATACTAAAGAACTGAAAACGAATTTCTTTAGCAACTAAATAAATTGCATTTTAGGACTAATCCATTAGTTCAAAACAAAATGTTGTGCTGTGCACGTGTCTAGTTTTGGCAGCTGAGGTGGACTGTAAACCACTATAAGCCTGGCTGGCAGAGGACTAGGAGGATGAGGATGGCCTGGTTAGCCAATACACCAAATCCTCTGTATGTTGCTGCTGCTTAAGACGGCCAGCACCAGTTAGAAAGGACAAGCGTGCCCTGGCAGAGGAGGCACCACATCCACGGCGACCAGAGGCACAGTCTCCCAACACAGAGGCTGCTTGCCCTATTATCTGTGTCTGGGAGCGTCTGCCTGTCCTTTTTGGTCTTTCTGACCTGGTGAGTGATATATAGACTGAAGATATACAGAACTCTGATTCAACTCTGTTTTAAAAATTGGAGATATGAGGAACTCTGATTCAATTGTGTTATCTAGATTAAAGATTTCCAGAACTCTGGTATATCTCAGTAAGACACCCTAATAGCTGGCAGCCAGTGACAAGACACAGATTAAAATTCCCAGAAACCTCCTATAAATCAGTGAGACCCCCTGATGGGTGGCAGTAACAAGACACAAATTACAATTCCCAGGAACCACCTATAAATCAGTGAGACCCCCTGATGGGTGGCAGTGACAAGACACAAACTACAATTCCCAGATATCTGCTAGAAGTATGTGGGACCCCCTGATAGCTGGCAGTGAGAAGACACAGATTACAATTCCCAGGAACCTCCTATAAATCAGTGAGACACCCTGATGGGTGGCAGTGACAAGACACAGATTACAATTCCCAGGAACCACCTATAAATCAGTGAGACACCCTGATGGGTGGTAGTGACAAGACAGAAATTACAATTCCCAGAAACCTCCTATAAATCAGTGAGACCCACTAATGGGTGGCAGTCACAAGACACAGATTACAATTCCCAGGAACCTCCTATAAATCAGTGAGACCCCCTGATGGGTGGCAGTGACAAGACACAGATTACAATTCCCAGATATCTGCCAGAGGTGAGACCCCACCAACAGCTGCTGGCAGTGAGAACACACAGATTACAACAATTCCCAGATATTTTGTAGAAGTGAGACCCCCCAATAGCTGCTGGTAGTGAGAACATACAGATTACAACAATTCCCAGATATCTTGTAGAAGTGAGACCCCCTCAATAGCTGCTGGCAGTGAGAACATACAGATTACAACAATTCCCAGATATCCTGAAGAAGTGAGACCCCCTCAATAGCTGCTGGCAGTGGGAACACACAGATTACAACAATTCCCAGATATCTTGTAGAAGTGAGACCCCCCCAATAGCTGCTGGCAGTGAGAACACACACTAACAGAACAATCTCCTCTCAAAAAACACGTGCTGGGGCTGCGAGAGACGCCTTATATAGTGTGCTGCAGGATTTAGCTCTGTGAGCCCGTGATTGGGCAAAATTTGCCCAATCAGGATTCTGAGCCGTGATTGGCATAGTCTTGCACCTGTCTTGCACTTGACCTGTGGTCAGGTGCAAGGCTGTAGCCAATTACAAGCTTCAGGCCAGTGGAAAAGTGCATTGTGGTCCATTGTGATGCATTGTGGGCAAACTCGAACCGAACACGCGGAAATGTTCGGAGTTCGCGAACAGCCGAACGGCTGATGTTCGATGTGAACTCCGAACACATCAAACCGAACAGCTCATCCCTACTGTCTTGCACCTGACCTGTTGTCAGGTGCAAGGCTTTAGTCAATTACAAGCTTCAGGCCAGTGGAAAAGTGCATTGTGGTCCATTGTGGAGCAGTGTGGGCGAACTTGAACCGTACACGCGGAAATGTTCAGAGTTCGCGAACAGCCGAACGGCTGATATTCGAGGCGAACTCTGAACAGTTCAAACCGAACAGCTCATCCTTAATGTAGAATAGTGATGGGCCGAACACCCCCATGTTTGGTTCGAATTCGAACTCGAACAATTTAAAAAGTTTGAATTCGAATGCGAACATGATTCGAACTCAATGCAAGTCAATGGGACTTGATCGTTCGATTTTTAGAGTGCCCTCCAAGAGGGCATATATGCAAGATATTGGCCATAAAAGGTGTATGGGGGTCCGGTTAGTGCCCAGGGGGACAGGAAACAAGGACAAAAAGTAAAAAAAAAAAAAAAATGTTTAAAGGAACAGTGATTTTTCCATGACATAAAGGTTAACAGGGTTATCCAAAGAGAACCGAATGGCTTGAGAAAGGTAACCGAACGCTGAAAATCAGCGTTCGGTTACCTTTCTCGTCCATTCGGCTATCCAGAGAGCAGGCCGTACGGCGAAGATGTGGAGAAAGGTTGCCGAAAGATGGACCCGTTCGCCACCGTTCGCCGCAATCGCCGAATGCAATATCGTCACATTGAAAAACTCAGGTTCACTCTATCCAGAGAGAGCCGAATTGGCATGAAATGTTGCCGAAATGCCCTGCCATTCGGCGACTTAAATGAAGTAAATTTCCCAATTAAGAAAAAAAAAAAAAAAAGGATAAAAACACCACCTGTTTCCTGTCCATCACCATTTTGGATAGTGTTGGAGATAATAGTGTTGTTATTTTTGGAGTGTTGGAGATTGTATAGTGTTGAGGCGTTGGAGAGTTTACCTCACTATAATGTTACCGTTTCAGCTGCTGCTGGAAGCACGCAGCAGAGAGGCTGCTGCGCGTAATGGCGCAGCCATTGCTGCAATTGGCTGTGCGTTGTTGGATGCACATGCTGCGGCAGGAGAGGAACAGGTAGGACTGGCTAATCCCGCTAGGGTCGCTGTTCCCAGGGTATTCCTGCAAAGGGTTATCCTGGAGAACCTGAGTGACCGCCAAATCCTTAAGAAATTTCGGCTGTCCCGTGAGGCCATCCTGGCTTTATACCAGCGCATAAGGCAGGATCTGGAGCCGCTGAGTGGAAGGGGTCATTCTATTCCCGGGCTTGTGAAGTTGTTAGCGGTCTTGTACCATTTTGCCAAACACTCCTTCCAGGCAGATTCTGGGGAGGAGGTCGGGATTAGCCAAGCGTCCTTTTCAAGATGCCTTACGCTAGTGGTTAGGGCCCTCACCTCAAGGGCCAAGGAATTCATCCATTTCCCCACCAACCGGGCCTCGTGGAGGAAGGTTAAACTTGATTTTTTCCAAGTAACAGGTTTTCCAAAGGTCCTTGGAGCACTCATGTTGCACTGCTTCGGCCCACAAACCACAAGGAACTATACAGGAATACACCATTCCTTGAACGTCCAAGTGGTTTGTGATGCGGATCAGCGTATCATGAGTGTCCGGCCTGGAAACCCTGGCTCCTTCCACGACTCCCGGATTTGGTAGGAGTCCAGCCTGGCCACCCTCTTTGATGAAGGACAAATGCCGGACGGCTGGCTCCTCGGTAAGTCCCAGATTAAATCATGTTATTATTGTTTATCCAGATTTTAATGTTTGCTAGTAACAATAATATTTTGTATTGTGTTCTGTCTGTCTTTTAGGTGACAAGGGATATGCGTGTCAGCCTTGGCTCCTGACTCCACTCCGGAATCCACAAACCCCTGCAGAGGTGCAGTACAACAGTGCCCACTGTGCTACCCAAAACATTATAGAGCGCACCTTCGGGGTTCTAAAGTCCAGGTTTCTATGCCTGGACAAGTCTGGTGGGTACCTGTTGTATCCTCCATTGAAGGCAGCCGATATCGTCTTTGCATGCTGTATATTGCATAACGTGGCTTTAATGCATCGTGCGCCCGTTATCCGCATTGGCAATATAGCGCCTGAGGAAGATATGTACCCTCTTGCAGAGGATGTGGATCCCTGTGACCGGGGTCCCGTGGTAAGGGCGAATCTCATCGCTATCCACTTCCATGTAAGAAATGTTCCATTATCAAATATTATCACAATCCATATACTTTGTCATGTTGTATTAATGTCTTCTCTATTCATTGCCTGTATGTTTTGAGCAGAACGCACCTTGAAAACGATGCTACCTGTACGTCTCCTGCCACAGGCCACTATATGTCAATAAGGTAAGTACATGTTCCTATAAATGATACACGATAGTTTGTCCCTTTTAAAATGTTCTCATTGATCACCTCTGGTTTTCCTCCAGCGGTTATTGACAGTGGTTTTGTCTTAAGTTCTTCATAGAGTAGGTGGAAATCCCTCCCTGAACGACCACGACCTCTTTGAAGAACTGCAAATTTCAAATATATTCCATGATAGATTGTCAAATCCTATGCAATTGTCATGATATAAACCCATTTGACAATCTATTGTTATATCCTACTGCAGATGTGTCATTTGTGATGCCTATGTTGCGTTCTGCGCATCATCCCCTGCTGCCAGTGTCTGCACCTTGTCTGGAACACCAACCCAGTGTGACATGTGAATCATCATCTACATCAGGTACAGCGCTCTCCCATTGCATTTACTGCGCGAGTTGAACCATTCACCTGTGCATAGAGCCTCTGCATGTAACCCATGTCATGTCTCTCTCTCCCACTGTAGATGCACCGGCATGTTACTGACTGTTCGGATGGTGTACCTTGATGGATGACAGTGTGACAGTCAATTTTGTCAGTGTATCATCATTTTATGTGTTATTGCCAATATATGTATAATTATTTGGAGTCCATAAATATATTTATATGTTGTATTGTTGGAAATGTGTTTAGTCTAATGATATGTGCATGTAACAATACTAGCTGTATCAAATAATATGAATACAGCAAGAAACCCTGCTTGTGTTGCACATTGTCATGTAATGTGTGTTTGTACATTCAAAGTAGACCTGAAATAACAGACATGAGACATGTTTTCATTTTTGCCCTAAATTGATTATTATTTCTTTGCCAGGGGGCACCTGGCTGAATTATGCCCCCAAATAAAAATCAAATATTTAATTATGTTTTTGTGTGTTTTTTTTATATCAAAATATAATATAATATTAACAAGGGGATAGCGGTTTGGTGCCAGGAAGAAGTCGTTCACGTGGGAGGAGAAAAAAGGGGCTGAAAAAGGTCTTCCCCCATAGGCTTCAATGTTACAGGTGTGGGAAATGTTTCACCCCATAGGCTTCAATGTTAAAAAGGGGGCTGGAAAAGGTCTTCCCCCATAGGCTTCAATGTTACAGGTGTGGGAAATGTTTCACCCCAAGGCTTCAATGTTAACTAATTTCCTTTGTTTTATTAAATATATAATCAACCGTTGCTTATTATATCCTGCAGTAAAGAATCTCTTAAAGGTTTATTATTCAATAGGATATTTTAATGAATTAATAATTAAGAAATACAAACTTCCTTTCTTTGATATCAATTCTAAATTGAACCTGACTTTTTAAATCTACAAGAAAAAGCTAATCAAACCACCGACTGTAATTCCTGGATGGAAAACAGTATGCAACAAAATAAAACCATGGATAAAGATTTATCCAAAAGAAAGGTTTTATCAGTGCACATCTCGACAATCTATGAGGGCCGCCACATGTCCGTGTTTTTTAGAATAAGTGGCCTGTACATCATCTGCTGACGAGGCGTACCTGTACGCCTCACCAGTCGTAAGCCACCCCAATGGGCAACAGCCACCCGCTGTAATAGTGTTCATGTCTGAGGAGTGTTTGAGAAGGGAAATTTACAAGACGCCAGGGACGCAAGCCTCTCTGCCAGGGTCGGCTGTGGATCTGGATCTGCCGGTTGCTGGGTTTCCGGTGAGGAAGCGGGGAGCTCGACAGGTGACGCCGATGCCCCTGATGCTGTGATATGAAAGATGATAAAAGAACATTAGGGCCAAAATGCAGAATTTAAAGAACAAACATCAGGAAATAAACATGTTTGAAAGACATCCTCTATGTGAAGGTTCACACAGTGCACATTCACATGATGATACCTCCCACACAAATATATTGGAGTCACGCAGACAAATGTGCACAATGTTGTGTTCTGATATATACTGTTCCCAAGAGGATGATTGCACTCCCTTTCAACAGCTTACAGTATTCTGCGCTCACAAGGGTTAACATGGCTAGAGTCACTTATGAACAGAGAGTATTGATCGTTATGATCACAAGCTCTAACTGCTCATTCAAAACATCAGCCGCGGGAAAAGAACATTTGCACCAATGAGAGCAAATTAGGAATCTGTTTACTGCAGCTGAACAAACTTCAAAGATGTGAAATGCTAAACTCTCAGCATACGGACAGAATGGCGGCTCAATCCCCCGCTTCCGGCTGCTGGGAGCGGAGCAAGACTGTGTCCAAAATTTGAGCAATCTCACTCAGCGGGCCTGCACGATATCTTGTGAGAGGAGATACCGCTGGTCATGTGACCTGGCAGCAAAAGCCTACATGGATTCCTAAGGATGCTCAAAACAGCCATCACGTGCTTGCCCAAGCATCATGGAGACTAGCGGACATTACAGGACAGGCTGCTGGGCTCTGTGCCTGCACCATGATCTAAAGGTTACAAAGGGATGGTAAGGTTCAACCTAAATATGTACATTTAAACCTTTGTGTCCCTGTTTGACCTGTAGGAAGCTGATGGGGCCC
The DNA here is from genome assembly GCA_009667805.1 of Leptobrachium leishanense. Classification (NCBI taxonomy): domain Eukaryota; kingdom Metazoa; phylum Chordata; class Amphibia; order Anura; family Megophryidae; genus Leptobrachium; species Leptobrachium leishanense. The sequence goes on from CM019072.1 coordinate 46,661,519, forward strand.
TTGACATGTAGCTTGTAGGAGCACTTGGCAAATGTCCATTATGTATGCAAATGTTACATGAAGACTAGACTTACGTATTGGGGCATCGGTGTCTATCGCCTGCCGCACGCCCTCGAATGTCTCCGGCCCCAGCAACTCATAGAGATCCTTCTCATAATCCGACAGATCCAGATCGTCAGCAGGGCCTCCGCCGGTGACATTAGTGGAGCGCGCGACCCTGGCCACCTTGCGTCGAATCTGGCGCTTCACATCAAAGTAACTGTGAAAGGACAGAAGAATTACAATATTAATTTATGTGAAACGTCAATGTCAGATCAGTTTGAAATATTCTTACACATGTGTGATCTGAAGTGAGCCATTGCATCTCTACATAATGATGGATTCAGGATGCACTAATGTGACCCGTACAAATTTACAGACTATCAGGGTTATTCAGAGAGCGTGAAAAGCAGGAGAATAGAGAATGACTGGAGAATGAAACATTCAAGATCAAAATAACAGATTTGGATAGTGAGATGAAAGGGAGATTTTTTCTGTTTTGGTTATTTTGACCTAGAATTTTTCATTCTCCAGTCATTCTCCTGCTTTTCATGCTCTCTGAATAACCCGAGATGTTTACAGGGGTTCATGATGTAACCCTTGCACAACATGGGAGCTTCTAGGGCTTGCACATGGCAGGAGGGTCTTGAAACTGCAGGGTGTGCAGGTAGGCCATGCTGTGTGTATATTTGCACATATACGCATGTATAAGCAATGTTCACTTTTAGTCTTGTGTTGTGTGTGGATGAGGCCATGGGCTGTGCAGGCAGCCCCAATTAGAGGTGCATGACTGCACCTGACAGCGAGGCATACCTATGCTACTCGCCATCAGTGACTGAAGGGAATAGGAGCACCAAACGTCTCGCACTGATCGGTAGCAACCTATATATATTTCTTTAGTTTAATATGGGACACATATATATGCAGAATCCCTGTTATTAAGTTTTGTTTCTGTATCCTACAGGATTAGTTTCATTTCTGAAGAAATTATCTGCAAATTCCCCGAAATCACATGTTCTGTATGTTAGGGGGGGGTTTTCCAGCCACTGCCTCCCGCTCTACCAATTAGAGCATGAGATGAGAAACACAGCCTCTTTTGCAGAAATGTATAAATAATGTGTCCAGACAAAAAGAACCAGAGATGTGTTTTGAGTGACTACAAGGCTTCCGTGTCTTAATTTATCATTCTAATCATCTCTCCATCAACGTTGATGAGATTTTAATCTAAGGTGTCAATATCAGCTCGAGACGGGGTTTCGAGTAAAGAACAAAAAGGACGGAGAGGAGACAGTTAATTCTCCACAGATTTGGAGGCAGCTGCCGAGATACCAGGACGAGGGGTGATAGGTTGAGTATTCTTCTTGTCCAGACGAGGGCTCTGACCTCGGTTTACGAGCTAAATTGGTCCGTGCCTTTTTTTTTTTTTTAATGTATCTGGGATACAGACATAACTAAATTGGGACAGAGTTCCCGTACGGGAGTATGTCAGGGACTGCTCCGTATCTAGGGTATCTGGGATACCCAAGACAACCTTGGATTAACATCTAAAACTGTATATTTGATGCATGTTTATCAATAAGTATATAGATATATATATTGTTAAAGTATAAGTTAAAGTGCCGAGTGGTCTGTAAGGTAAGACGGATGCTCGTCATTCCTGTATTACCGATTTAATTATATATGTGTATAAATGTTATGAATGTGGATTTAGAGTTGTGTGTGTATATGTGCTCTGTGCAGTAAGTGTATATATGTGATATATGGCTGCAGCCAGTGTGGGTATGTGCTATTTACAGAGCAAAAGTGATATATAGATATATATTGTTAAAGTATATAAGTTGTTTTTTTTCTCGAGCACTGTGAAGAGCCTCTCTTTTTTTCTTTCTTTCTCTATTTTATCTGTCTGAATATTTAATTGTACAACTAACCATGGGTACTCAAAATAGCAAGGTTAAAGAATATCCTTTACCATTAGTAGGGGAATTCTGTAAAGATTATGTAGCAAGAGCAGGAGGGACAGATTACTACCTTATTAATCCTTGGGTGGATAATATGGCGGGATGGACGGAGGCAGTCGGTAGTTTTAACCCATTCCCCAGACAAGGTGATAACAGTTTTTTCCACATGGATATGGTAAAGGGGTTATGCCTTGATGACACCGAAGCATGGCCCTATTACCGGGGAGACCCTCAGTGGGACATGCAGTACATGAGACTGGGAGGAGAACAGTGGTTAATTTTGTCAAGTCATTAGTTTAATAGACAGACTAAACAATGCAAAAAGGCCCCCGCAACAAGGTCTGATTGTTCCAGAGAACATAAAAAAGAACAAAGTATACCACGCAATAAACAGGAAGTGCCTCGTGCCAACTGAGGACCTCGACCCCCTCCTCCTTATAAGCAGTCAATATATTTTTCCCTAGTGGGGTTTTCTGACACTGAGATATTGGGTGCAGTGGGAGCAATGGAGGACCACAAATCCTCAGCCCCCACCAAGTCCGATGATACTAAACAGGAGAACACACAAAAAAACCCTGAACCAAGTGCGCCCCCTTTGTTTAGAAATAGTGGTGAGCTTTCCCAGATCATAACCCGCACTCAGGCCGGGACCCCGATCAATCCACCAGTCAAATATGATGATATTTTTTATTTTCCTTTTATGACCGTTGGAGACAGATTATTTAAAAAAGGCTTTGGATATAGAAGATATTAATAAAATTTTAACACACTGTCCAAAGCCAAGAGAGACCCCTTTAGGCACACTCAACTATCTAAAAAAGGCTTGTAATGGCCGCAATTTTACGCAGAAAGACATGAGACTAATTATAGACGCTAATATAGATCAATAGGCTGGATGGAAGTGGAGCCACGTCCCTTCCATTTCTGAGATACAAAAACATCCAACATCTGATAATTATATTTTAAACGATGAAGATGGAATTAATAAAATGTGGCAGGAGATTGAAACCGAAATGACCCTGGTTTACAAAGCACGGTCATCCTTGCCCATAGCGGTTGCATGCAAACAAAAACAAGGGGAGGGATCTCCTTGGGAAACTAGAAGTCACAATATATTCCAGAACAGGGGGTCTTATTATTGACTCACCAACACTCCCCCTCTTCTTAGACATGCACCATCATTTTTTACTGACTACAGAAACGCTACCCACTGAACTCCGGGACTTGGACCAGTTGTGGTCCAACGGTCCCTATGACACTGGACTGATTAGTTGCACTCCATATAAAGCCAGACTATATGACAATAGCAACCCTGTTTACCAGAAACAATATCCTTTGTCCAAAGAAAAAGAGGACGGATTGCACCCCATGATTGACCAATTCCTAAAGGACGGCATTTTAAAACCAGTGGTATCTCCATACAGCACCCCTATTAACCCCGTAAACAAAGCTGACGGCACTGTCAGGTTCGTCCAAGACTTGCGTGCAGTTAATTCCCTAGTGATTCCAATAGCACCAATTGTCCCAGATGTTACATCACTCCTGTCATCCATACCAGCAGCACACACACATTTTTCAGTGATTGATCTCAAGAATGCATTTTTTAGCATCCCTGTGCACCCAGACACGGCACTACTTTTTGCATTTTCATTTGAAGGCACACAGCTTACCTGGTCTAGAATGCCCCAGGGGTACATCGATTCCCCGGTGGTCTATAGCATTGTGTTACAGGCCACTCTGAAATCCTGGCACCCCAGCCATGGTTCTGTCCTGCTGCAGTACGTGGATGATCTCCTCGTATGCAGTCCTTCAGAGGAGGCCAGCCGGGAGGATGGTGTATCTCTATTAAAATGGTTACGAGAATGTGGGCATAAGGTCTCTCTACAGAAAATGCAATGGTGTAAAACGCAAGTCGAATATTTGGGGTTTGTTCTCAGACAGGGAGAACGGAGCATCAGTCAGAAGCGAGTCCAGTCTGTCACGGGCCTGGTCAACCCGAAAACCAAGAAGGACATGCTGTCATTCTTGGGTATGATAAATTATTGTAGACAGTGGATCCCTGACTGCTCCTATTACGATAACATTCTGAGACAAGCCACCCTGTTGGGTCAATCCGATATGATAAAATGGTCAAACGAAATGTTAAATGCCTTTAGGGTTCTCAGAAATGCAAGGATGACAAGCCCTGCGCTCGGCCTCCCCGATTATGTTCTTCCATTTCATTTGTTTGCAAGGGACAACTGTAAAACTATGGCAGGGGTACTGACGCAAGAACACGGTGGCCGGTTGCGCCCAGTCGTTTTTTGTTTTTTTTTTTAAAAATACTGCCAGTCACAGTGCAAGGGATGCCGGCATGTCTGAGGGCTCTAGCTGCATGCGCAATGGCTGTCAGTATGGCAGGCCAGTACACTTTAGGATGCGAAACTTACCTACACACAACACATGATGTCCTGGCTTTACTTAGAGGCATACACACCCAGCACATGTCTTCTCAGTGTTTCAGCGGCTATGAGGTCACTCTGCTCAGCAACCCTGCCTTACACATAGAGTACAGCTCCAGTATTGCAGGCCTGGCGCCCATTCTTAATGCAATACTAGGCCTTAAAGAACCCTCTGACTCACTACCTGAGGCCCATGACTGTTTTTTTAAGTATTGAGTCTGATACAGCACCCCGCTCTGACCTTATGTCCATTCCAGTACCAGACGCTGACGTAGTGTTTGTTGACGGATCCTGCACGCGACCCAATGACCAGACATACCATGCCGGATATGCAGTGGTCCAACTCCCTGATAAGATACTCGAAGCAAAATCTGTACCCTACCAATCAGCCCCGGCAGCAGAACTTATGGCCCTTACTAGAGCTTGCCAACTGTATGAAGGAAAGCCTGTCACTATTTACACAGACTCCAAATATGTTTATGAGGTTGTCCATGACCATGGAATGATATGGGAAAAGAGGGGATTTATGGCAGCAGATGGAAAGAAGATTTCCCATTTATCCCTGGTCATGGATCTCCTAGCAAGCATTCTTTTGCCATCCCAGATAGCAGTACTACACTGCAGGGCACACACTGGATCATTCAAGGACAGGTTACGTAAGGCCACAGGAGGGACATTCAAGAAATGGAAAATAGTGCTCCCAATAGTCCTAGCAGAAATCAGGATGTCAGTAAATAGGAACACAGATTATTCCCCTTTTGAGATACTGATGGGGCGCCCATTTCCTTTGCCATGGTCACGGATACCCCTGGCACTGGAGACAGGGGACCTAGAACAGATAAGGGATGAGTATGTCAGGCAGCTAATAACCACTCGAGGAAACCAGAGACGAAGTTACTTTTAGGTTTTCTCTTTCAGACACACCAACCCACCTGTTCAATCCAGGAGACAAGGTCCTGGTAAAGAGACTGCAAAAGGGAAAAAGGCTGGAGGAATTCACGTATGGACCAGAGACCACGGTGGTAGCCGTTACTCGCACAGCTGTACTGATGGAGGATAGCCCGGTCTGGATCCACGCCTCCAGGATCAAGAGAATCCCGCAAGGGGCACTAACGGGGGCAGCTAATAGCCTTGGCCTCCATCAGGAAGAGGACCCGGACCAAGAGACACTCACGAGGGCAGGCAGCCCTGTCCTCCAACAAGGGAAAGATGACGACCAAGGATTCTTTCCGAAGAATGTGGAATCTCATGCTGGGAAAGAAAAAGACTGAAACGACATGTTTACCACCCTCGCCAAAGCTGTCCCAACCCCTGTTGCCCAGCCCCACCACAAGTCCCTTACAGCTCAGCATTATTTGTTTCTTTTTTTTCCTGGTCTTAAATTGCCCGCAATGCCAAACCAAAGACGTTTACATGACACAAGATAAAGGACAAATGACTTTTTGGTATAATTCCTCAGCCGGGAGAAGGGATATATATTTACCCTGGGGAATATACTTGCTACCGATCTATTGAGAGGGGTAGGAACCTTACCTTTTTCCCTGAGGGGTATTGCGCTAAATACAGCACTATAAACAGTACTAAGTTGCAGAATTAGGTTTTTCTAATTGGGGATCTTTACTGGATATGTGGAGACCTCAAGATTAGGGCGCGCCTGCCCCTCCAGTGGTCCGGTGAGTGTGCCCTATCGAAAGCAGTTATGGGATTCTATATTGTTTCAGACCCCGAGGAAATTCCAACTTTTTCCACTCAGCGCATAAAGCGAAAGGCTCCGAACCCCCAGGGAAGTCTTGACCCACACGTCTATATTGACGCAATTGGGGTTCCAAGAGGGGTCCCTAACGAGTTTAAAGCAAGGGATCAAGTCAAGACGGGCTTTGAGTCCTTCCTAGCCCCCCTTGTTACTATTAACAAGAATGTAGATTGGATTAATTATTTGTACTATAATCAGCAGCGTTTTGTTAATTATACGCGAGATGCTCTACAGGGTCTTGCGGAGCAGTTACAATCGACTTCTATTATGACTTTCCAGAATCGGATGGCTCTGGACATGATATTAGCCGAAAAGGGAGGCGTGTGTAAAATGATCGAAGGGACGGGTACATGCTGCACCTACATCCCTGACAATGTGGGCCCCAATGGCAAGGTTACCCGCGCCATAAAAAAATTGACAGAACTTTCAGAAGAAATGAAACATAACTCGGGAATAGACAATCCCTGGGACCAACATTTTGGGTGGTTCAAGGGATGGCGCCAGGCTCTAACCCAGCTAGGCATTATTCTACTGCTAATTATTCTCTGTATCGCCATTATTGTTTATTTTCTAATGCCCTGTTTAAAACAGATGGCAAATAAAGCCATCTCATCCAATATGATGCTTAGTCTTCCCTCTAACACCCCTGAGGACTATACTCAGTATGTGCAGCTGCGTCGCATAATCCATAATAGGCAAAGAAATGGGATTCTAGGAGGACAGTAGCGAAGACTGGAATTGGGAGACTGTCATGTGTTAACCGTTCCGTGACAGGTACTACCCCCCTGGTTCTAATGTTTCTCGTGTGAGTAATGAGGGATTTGTTCCCCTGCTCACGCTGTCCAAGGACTGTTTAAAGAATCATATGTTAAAACAGAATGATTCTAAGAGGGGATTGAAGGGAATAGGAGCACCAAACGTCTCGCACTGATCGGTAGCAACCTATATATATTTCTTTAGTTTAATATGGGACACATATATATGCAGAATCCCTGTTATTAAGTTTTGTTTCTGTATCCTACAGGATTAGTTTAATTTCTGAAGAAATGATCTGCAATTTCCCCGAAATCACGTGTTCTGTATGTTAGGGGGGGGGGTTTCCAGCCACTGCCTCCCGCTCTACCAATTAGAGCATGAGATGAGAAACACAGCCTCTTTTGCAGAAATGTATAAATAATGTGTCCAGACAAAAAGAACCAGAGATGTGTTTTGAGTGATGAAGGAAAAGGAATCCTCAGACCACCATCTGCTGACCTATAAGAAGGACCCTATAAGTAGTTAAATAACACCCCATGAATTATAATATTAATAGATAAATTAAGGTTTAAATATAAGTAATAGTTTTAAGATAAATTGATAATCAGCAGTATTATAGGATTAAGTTTCACTTCTCAATATGTTTGCAAATGTCTTTAAAATGACAATGATGCTGATGTTTGCATATATCTTTAAAATGATAAAAATGCTGATGTTTGCAAGTTTCTCTCAAATTAAAAAAAGTGCTGATGGCTAGTATGTCTCAAGAAATCACATGTCTCAAGAAATCACATGCCTCGGGCCACGGGACTGTCCAGAAATGTGTCACCAGACCTGTATTGAAACTGGCCAATGAACTATGTTATGTTTTGAAATGTTAACCAATGAAATAAAGAGACAACGCCTTGACACAGGTATAAATATGTGTCAAAAACCGTTGGAAGGCAGAGAGAAAATTGCCAGACAAAAATACATGCCTCGTGTGTCTTCTTTGAAGGATTTTTTTTCTCTCTCCCTGCGCAGAAGGAGAGTTAACTCAAGGTGTGCCTAAGACAGGGTCTTAGGGGTTAAAGGACGGACAATTGGAGACGATTATTCTCTTCAATCTGGAGGTACTGCTGAGATGAACAGTCACCCCTCGTCCTGGTGAGTATATTGTCTTGTCTGGACGAGGGCAATGACAGCGTTTATCTCGAACTAAAATTAGTTGTCCATGTCCTATAGTGTATCAGGGATACAAATTAAAAGAAAACGTTGCCAGGGGCCGTTTATTTAAAGAAGGAGTGGGTCAGGGACCACACTCAATAGAAGGGACATTATATGTCCAATTGATCACACCTTGCGTTAACCCTCATAAAATGTATAGAGTATAAGAATATTAGAGTATAAGGATATTAGAGTGTTAAGATTCACTGTTGAACGATCTGTAAGGTAAGACAGACGTCCATCAGTTGTGATAATAGAGTAAATTATATAAGTTGTAGAGGTATAAGTTAAAGTGCCGAGTGGTCTGTAAGGTAAGACGGACGCTCGTCATTCCTGTATTACCGGTTTAATTATATGTATATATATATATGTATATATTGTTAAAGTATATATTATTATAGAGTGATAAGTTAATTGGGTGGCAGGAAAATCTGTAAGGTAAGGCAGACTTTTGCCCCATTGTATACTGATGGTACTGTGTATATATATATGTATATATAAGAGCTGACTGGTTGGACATTGTTTGCTGTGAGGTGCATGTTGTATTGGGCAGAGGTGTTTGTTGGCCATTTGTGTGTTAGTTGCTGACTGATGGGGTGGATGATGTTGGTCATGTATGCGGTTGCTAGCCGGAGATGCATATATTGTGAAGCTAGTTTTTATATACTGATGGATTGTGGTTTATAAATTTTTGTTTATGATATGAAGGAATTATATAACTACAAAATAAAAAGCAAAAGATTAGAAGTTTGATTCTCGAGATTAGGGGACGATTCACTAAATAAGTTTTTATTACTTATCCTTAAACTAGCTCATCTTTTGTTGATCCATGTAGCATAGAGATATATATATATGTATATATATATATAGTAAGAATTTAAGTTGTTTTTCTTTTCGAGCACTGTGAAGAGCCTCTCTTCTTTCTTTCTTTCTCTATTTTACCTGCCTGATTATTCAATTGTACAACTAACCATGGGTATTCAAAGTAGCAAGGTTAAAGAATATCCCTTACCGAAAATAGGAGAGTTTTGTAAAGATTATGTAGCACGAGTAGGGGGCACAGATTGCTATTTAATTAACCCATGGATAGATAATCTAGCGGGATGGACAGAAGCAGTGGGAGTTGTGATCCTTTCCTCAGACAGGGAGACCACAGCCCATTCTATATGGATATAGTGAAAGGATTATGCCTCGACGACACCGAGGCATGGCCCTATTATCAGGGAGACCCTCAGTGGGACATGCAGTATATGAAATTAGGGGGGGGACAATGGTTAAATGGTGACAGAATACTAGTTTAACAGGCAAAGTAAACAATGTAGAAGAGGGACCCCATTGTCCTCTGACAGCGCCAGACTGCATAAAATAGAACAGAGTATACCACGGAATAAACAAGAAATACCCCGTGCCAGCTGGGAACCACGACCCCTCCGTCTTATAGACAATCCATATATCCGTCCCTTTACTGAGACAGAGGTCTTGGGTGCGGTAGGGGCAATGGAGGATTTGAAACCTTCGGCCCCATCCACATCCAAAGACGAGAAAAAAAAAAAAAAGAGGAAGTAAAAGAAAAAAAAAAAAAAAAAAGGCAGAAGAATATATACTGGCTTTCGTTATTATGGCCACTCGTATATAACAAAGGATCGCCATTAATAAGCCCTTAAGATATGAGAATAACACCAACAAAACCCATTTTCCATTTATGACCGTGGGGAATAAGTTACTTAAAAAGGCGATAGAAATAGAAGATATTAATAGAATTTTTAAACATTGTCAAAAAGAGAAAGAGGACGGACTACGTCCTATGATTGACCAGTTTCTACAGGATGGTATCCTGGAACCTGTAGTCTCCCCCTTCAGTACCCCAATTAACCCTGTACGCAAACCAGATGGTACAGTGCGGTTTGTACAAGATCTACGTGCCATTAACTCCCTTGTCATCCCCATTGCACCAATAGTCCCGGACATTACAAAACATACACATTTTCTGTAATTGACATGAAGAATGCATTTTTTAGTATCCCTGTACACCCTGACACGGCACTACTTTTTGCATTTTCATTCGAAGGCTTACATGGAAAAGGTTATCTCAGGGGTACGTTGACGCCCCGGTGGTCTACTGCAGGCCACTCTGAAATTCTGGCACCCCAGCCATGGTTCTGTCCTGCTGCAATACGTGGATGATCTCCTCGTATGCAGTCCATCAGAGGAGGCCTGCCGGGAGGATGGTAAATCACTTCTTAGGTGGTTACAGGAATGTGGGCACAAGGTCTCCCTTAAAAAAATGCAGTGGTGTCAAACGCAAGTTGAATATTTAGGGTTTGTTCTCAGACAGGGGGAACGGAGCATCAGTCAGAAGAGAGTCCAGTCTGTCACGGGCCTGGTCAACCCGAAAACTAAGAAGGACATGTTGTCATTCTTAGGCATGATAAACTATTGCAGACAGTGGATCCCTGACTGCTCCTACTACGATAACATTCTGAGACAAGCCACCCTGTTGGGTCAATCCAATATGATAACATGGTCTAATGAAATGTTAAATGCTTTTAAGGTTCTCAGGAATGCAATGATGATAAGCCCCGCGCTAGGCCTCCCTGATTATGTACTTTCATTTCATCTGTTTGCAAGGGACAATTGTAAAACCATGGCCGTGGTACTGACGCAAGAACATGGGGGCCGGTTGTGCCCCGTAGCATTTTTTTCAAAGATTCTGCCAGTAACGGTACAAGGGATGCCGGCCTGTTTGCGTGCCCTGGCAGCATGTGCAATGGCCGTTAGTATGGCAAGCCAATACACACTAGGGTACGAAACTCACCTACACACAACCCATGATGTTTTATCTTTACTTAAGGGCATACATACACAGCACATGTCATCACAACGCTTTAGTGGATATGAAGTCACACTGCTAAGCAACCCTGCACTGCACATAGAATACAGTTCAAGTGTCTCTGGTCCAGCACCAATCCTAAACGCTTTACTGGGTCTTAAGAATCCCTCAGATACCATCCCACTCGAACATGACTGTGCTCTCTCCATTGAGTCTGAAACTGCACCCCGCCCAGATCTCATGTCAACACCTGTTCCGGACGCAGATGTCGTCTTTGTTGACGGCTCCTGTACCCGCCCCAATGACAACACTTATCATGCAGGCTATGCAGTGGTTCAACTCCCTGACACTGTTCTAGAATCAGGGCCTGTACCCTACCAGTCTGCCCAGGCAGCAGAACTGATTGCAGTAACACGAGCATGCAGGCTCTATGCGGGTAGACCTGTCACGATATACACTGACTCCAAATATGCTTATGGTGTGGTCCATGACCATGGGACGATATGGGAAAAGAGGGGATTTGTGGCCACAGATGGCAAGAAGATTTCCCATTCGACCCTGGTCACGGACCTCCTAGCAAGCATTCTTATGCCCGCTCAGATAGCGGTGTTACATTGTAGAGCACACACCAGAGCCTCAGATCCTATTGCAAAAGGGAATCATCTGGCTGACCAAGCAGCTAAACGAGCAGCACAACAGGACATAGCTAAACTAGTAATGCCGGGTTTTGCGACCTCCCACAATGGATGGGGACCAATTATTTTGTACTTTACAAAAATATGCAACCACAGAAGAGCTAAAGAATTGGAAATTGGTACTCCCCATCATTCTGGCTGAAATCAGAATGGCGGTTAATAGGAACACAGGCTACTCCCCCTTCGAGATACTTATGGGCAGACCCTTTCCATTACCATGGTCTACAGGTAGGCTAACAATGGAGACAGGGGACTTAGAGCAGATAAGGGATGAATATGTTAGGCAGCTGATCTCAACCCTCGAGACAACCAGAGATGAAGTTATATTTAAGTCTCCCTTTCTTTCAGACAAACCTACCCACCCATTTAATCCAGGAGACAAGGTACTGGTAAAGCGGCTACAGAAAGGAAAAAGACCAGAGGATTTCGCCTATGGACCAGAGACCACGGTGGTAGCCGTAACCCGCACAGCTATACTGACAGAGGACAGCCCAGTCTGGATTCACGCCTCTCGAGTCAAGCGGATTCAACAAAGGACTCAACAAGGGGTACTAACGGGGGCAGCTAATAGCCTTGGCCTCCATCAGGAAGAGGACCCGGACCAAGAAACGTTAGGGCAGAAAGCCCTGGCTTCCAACAAGGAGAAGATGACAACCAAGGATCCTTTTCGAAGAGTATGGAGACGCATGTGGGGGAAGAAAAAGACTGAAATAATATGTTTACCCCCCCTTCGGAACATATGTCACAACCCCTATTGTCCACACCCCTACCAGAAAAGAACCCCAACGCAAACCATCACTGTCTGGCCACCTGTTGTTTTTTATTGTCCACCATTACTGCAGTATGATACTGTACAAGGCAACTGTATATATATGTGTAACCGATGAGTACTGGGGACATAATTGTGATTATTGGGGCGCAGTGGAGTGGACACGGCAATATGGATTTGGTACCTCTGATGCGGTAGTTAACAGATGGGGATATAAACCAGATAGCGCCGCACGACGACGCAGTTCCGAGGGACAAAGCCTATTAAATCGTATGACTTTGATTGGGAGAGGTGGGTGGCGGTGCTCAATCAGAAGCGGAGCTCAGACAGTACAATTGACGCTGACTATACAACACCCTTCTAAGGCCGACACGGGTGTCTATGTAATGGGAATATACGCAACTGCCACAACCAAATTCCCTCGATACAAGTTCAAACTCCAAGATATGGCCATTTTATAAGAAGGAAGAGAACCCATTCCTACCCAGGAAATATGGAGAGGTAGTGAGACCTCCTCCTCTCCTACCTAACACCAAATCAATAGCCAATCCCACCTATGAAGACAGCATAGTAATGGAAACAGGATTTTCAGATGTAAATGTTTGGCTAGAATGGGTAAAATTTAGTGCCCTAAACAATAACCGTACAAATTGTTATGTGTGTGGTGCTGCTAGCCACATCTAGGCACTGTACCTTTTAATATTCCGCAAGGTGTAGAAGAATGTTTTCTTAGTTTATATACTAACACCACTGATAGCCAGAGTTTATGTGAATATTGGAAGAATAGCTACCCCATACTAACACGCCTCCCACAACCAGGAGAAGGGATACATGTTTACCCAGGGAACTATACCTGCTATAGGTCAGCAGAAAAAGGTAGGAACCTCACCTTCTTCCCCGAGGGTTATTGTGCCAATTATAGCAATATCAACAGTACTAAGTTACAGAATCAAGTTTTTCTGATTGGGGATCTCTACTGGATATGTGGAGACCTCAAGATTAGGGCGCGTCTGCCCCTTCAATGGTCAGGTGAATGTGCCCTAGCTAAGGCCATAATGGGATTTCATATTGTTTTGGATCCTGAGGAAATTCCAAATATTAGCTCACGTCGCAGGAAAAGGGAAGTCCCAAGCCCACAAGGTAGTCTTGATCCGCATGTCTATATTGATGTTATAGGGGTACCAAGAGGGGTCCCTGATGAATTTAAAGCAAGGGATCAGGTAAAGGCAGGGTTTGAGTCATTCCTAGCACCTCTTGTTACTATTAATAAGAATGTAGATTGGATTAACTATTTATATTATAACCAGCAGAGATTTGTTAATTATACTCGCAAAGCTTTACAGGGCCTCGCGGACCAACTACAATCCACATCCATTATGACGTTCCAGAACCGAATGGCTCTGGACATGATATTGGCTGAAAAAGGAGGTGTATGCAAAATGATAGAGGGGACAGGTACATGCTGTACCTACATCCCTGATAATGTAGGCCCAAATGGAAAGGTGACCCGCGCCATAAAAAAACTAACTGAGCTCTCCGAAGAAATGAAACGTAACTCTGGTATAGATAACCCTTGGGATCAATACTTCGGGTGGTTTAAAGAGTGGAGACAGGCCCTGATACAACTAGGCATTATACTATTGTTAATTGTTCTTTGTATTGCAGTAATAGTCTATTGCCTTATGCCCTGTCTGAAACGAATGATGGCCAAGGGTAACCCCACCACCATGATGTACAGTACACCTCTACCGTCCACTCCAAATGATTATGCAGAATATGTCCAACTCCGCCGAATAGCTAATCGGAAGTAAAATATACTGTAGGTTAGGAAGATAAATAGGCACTGGGAGACTGCCATGTGTTACCCGTTCCGTGGCAGGTACAGCCCCCCTGGTTCTATATTGATCCACATGGGTATTGAGGGTCTCGCTCCCCAACCCATACTAACTTACAGTAGATAGATGAAACAAAGAAAGAATCAAATAGTATGATCATACTATGATTCTAAGAGGGGATTGAAGGAAAAGGAATCCTCAGACCACCATCTGCTGACCTATAAGAAGGACCCTATAAGTAGTTAAATAACACCCCATGAATTATAATATTAATAGATAAATTAAGGTTTAAATATAAGTAATAGTTTTAAGATAAATTGATAATCAGCAGTATTATAGGATTAAGCTTCACTTCTCAATATGTTTGCAAATGTCTTTAAAATGACAATGATGCTGATGTTTGCAAATGTCTTTAAAATGATAAAAATGCTGATGTTTGCAAGTTTCTCTCAAGTGAAAAAAAGTGCTGATGGCGAGTATGTCTCAAGAAATCACATGTCTCAAGAAATCACATGCCTCGGGCCACGGGACTGTCCAGAAATGTGTCACCAGACCTGTATTGAAACTGGCCAATGAACTATGTTATGTTTTGAAATGTTAACCAATGAAATAAAGAGACAACGCCTTGACACAGGTATAAATATGTGTCAAAAACCGTTGGAAGGCAGAGAGAAAATTGCCAGACAAAAATACATGCCTCGTGTGTCTTTGAAGGATTTTTTTTCTCTCTCCCTGCGCAGAAGGAGAGTTAACTCAAGGTGTGCCTAAGACAGGGTCTTAGGGGTTAAAGGACGGACAATTGGAGACGATTATTCTCTTCAAGTGACTACAAGGCTTCCGTGTCTTAATTTATCATTCTAATCATCTCTCCATCAATGTTGATGAGATTTTAATCTAAGGTGTCAATATCAGCTCGAGACGGGGTTTCGAGTAAAGAACAAAAAGGACGGACAGGAGACAGTTAATTCTCCACAGTGACCCTCACAGCATCAGACACATGGCCACCCTTCAGGGTTTGTAATGGCCAGCAACTGGCTACAATCCTCTTTCAGGGGTGAATGTATTATATTTCGGACGCAAGGTACTGTATACGTGACAATGGATTATGTGAGAGTCAATGGACACAGCATGTACACTTCATGAGATGACATGTTCATGTTATGTTCCCAATACATACACTGCAAGGCATACATCCACACTTTGGGAAAATATATGGATATGCCACAATTATCTTTGTGAGCTCACATATGTCCTACTGGAGGGCCTCAATCATACAAATCCTGTAAATTTACATTTGTACTACACAATACGCTGGTATATCGCATTCAGACATGATGCAAAGACTCGTAGTACATATTGAAGGAATAATGAGACCTGATCTGACTTTGATCGACTTAAATCTAGGGATTCAAAGCTAAAATGTATTAACCCCATAAAGCACACAAGGTAACATTTACTGTACATCATGAATGCATTGACTTAACTGTGCCCTGGTCCTTTATGGGTTAACCAGCATATTAATTTGAGGGACATAAGGTAGAGATTGCCAGTGATTAAAATTCATAGCCCAGGTATTGATACATTTGCAAGAACCACACCCTGTGAAGCCAGCTGCAAATGTATCTAATTAATGAGACCAGACAGATGATTCACACCTAAGTTAAAAAACTTACTTTCCAACTGTCAATAACATGGGCTGATGTCCATGCTTTCACTTCTATGAAGAGATTTAAAAGCAAATTTTCCAGCATTTAACCCTGACATATACTGGCACATTCACTCTTCAATGTCATTAACACTGCACAGCCCATGGAATTTAAACGTGTGACATATTACACCTGAGAAACACATGGCCCAGACCACATGCTTTGACACAATGCTACTGATTTAAACGCACATATTACAGCATTTAACCCTGACATATACTGGCAAATTCACTCTTCAATGTCATTAACACTGCACAGCCCATGGAATTTAAACGTGTGACATATTACACCTGAGAAACACATGGCCCAGACCACATGCTTTGACACAATGCTACTGATTTAAACGCACATATTACAGCATTTAACCCTGACATATACTGGCAAATTCACTCTTCAATTTCATTAACACTGCACAGCCCATGGAATTTAAACGTGTGACATATTACACCTGAGAAACACATGGCCCAGAACACATGCTTTGACGCAATGCTACTGACTTAAACGCACATATTACAGCATTTAACCCTGACATATACTGGCACATACTCTTCAATTTCATTACACACTGCACAGCCCATGGAATTTAAACGTGGTGACATATTACACCTGAGAAACACATGGCCCAGAACACATGCTTTGATGCAATGCTACTGATTTAAATGCACATATTACAGCATTTAACCCTGACATATACTGGCACATTCACTCTTCAATTTCATTAAGACTGCACAGCCCATGGAATTTAAACGTGTGACAAGTTGACACCTGATTTCTACATGGGAAAATATGTAAGTTAAAGCCTGCTTGAGTGTTTTAAAAGCATATGGTGAAGATGCTGGCAATGGGTGCCTACATTTGACGTCCCTGGGCGTCGTGGACTAAAAAAATTAAAAAATGCATCAGTCAAGCAGCCCTGGCCTTCACCACTATTCCTCTGATCATCCGCAGCCTCAGAAGCACTTGTGTCAGCACTTGGTAATCTACCAGTGCCTGGAAAGGTGTTACACAAGTGTCGCTTTAGAGCGTCCAAGTTTTTTCATCCTGTGCTCCCTCTGTGCGGGCAGGATGAGCTCTGCAACTTTACCCTTGTATCGTGGATCAAGAAGGGTTGCCAACCAGTAATGATCCCTCTCCTTGATAGCACGAATCCTGGGGTCCTTTAGCAGGCTTTGCATTATTAGGGAGCCCATGCAGCGTAGGTTGGAGGTGGCATTAGCTTCCGAGTCTTCCTGGTCAATGAGGATGACTGTATCGTGCACTTCCTTCTCCCAGCCACGCACTAGCCCTTCTGTTCTGGCACACGAACACTCTCTTGAGGAATCCCACCTTCAATGCCCCACTACTTAAATATTCCTCCTCTTCCTCCTCCTGTCTGATCTGAGTAGGACCCGTTGGAACGCTGTCTGCGGAAAGACTGGGGCCTTGAGAGCTAGGGAAGGCCTCCTCTTCCTCCCGCTGCTCTGCCTCTAGTGCCACATCTATAATTCCCCGCAGAGTGTGCTCCAGGAGGAACACTAAAGGAATTGTGTCACTGATGCATGCACTGTCCCTGCTCACCATCTTCGTTGCCTCCTCAAATGGTGATAGTACAGTGCATGCATCCTTGATCATCAGCCACTGCGGGGGAAAAAAAAAACAAGTTGACCTGAACCTGTCCTTTTGCCATACTCACACAGGTACTCATTGATGGCCCTCTGATGCTTGTACAGATAGAAACATAGAAACATAGAAAAATGTCGGCAGATAAGAACCTTTCGGCCCATCTAGTCTGCCCAATTACATGGATACTTTACCTGGATTTATTTGTTTAGGATAGCCTTATGCCTATCCCATGCTTGCTTAAATTCAATTACTGTTTTGGCCTCTACCACTTCTACTGGAAGACTGTTCCATGTATCCACCACCCTCTCAGTAAAATAATGCTTCCTGATGTTACTTTTAAACCTTTGCCCCTCTAATCTAAGACTATGTCCTCTTGTTTTGCTATTTTTGTTTCCTTTTAAATATACTCCCTTCCTCTACCTTGTGGATTCCCTTTACGTATTTAAATGTTTCTATCATATCTCCTCTGTCTCGTCTTTTTTCCAAGCTGTACATGTTAAGATCATTAAGCCTTTCCTGGTAACATTTCTCCTTCAAGCCGTACACCATTTTAGTAGCCCTTCTCTGAACTCTCTCTAAGAGGTCTATATCCTTCTGGAGATACGGTCTCCAGTACTGCACACAGTACTCCAAGTGAGGTCTCACCAGTGCTCTGTACAGTGGCATGAGCACTTCCCTTTTCCTACTGCTAATACCTCTCCCTACACAACCAAGCATTCTGCTAGCATTTCCTGCTGCTCTATTACATTGACTACTTACCCTTAGATCCTCCTTAGATGCTGCAGCATTGCTAATGTCGAGTTCCACCTGGTGGGCATGTCACAGATCAGATGGTTTGTGGGAAGGTGGAATTCTCTTTGAATTTCTGCCAGGCGAACGCTTGCTGGGAATGACCGTCTGAAGTGGCTGCAGACTTTTCTGGCCTGGCTGAGAACCTCTGGCAGTCCTGGGTACTTGGTTAGGAAATGCTGTACCACTAGATTTAGGACGTGTGCTAGGCATGGTACATGAGTCAATTTACCCTTGCGTAGGGCGGAGAGAAGGTTGCTGCCATTATCACAGACGATCATTCCCAGCTCAAGCTGGCGTAGTGTTAACCATCTTTGCACCTGGCCCTGCAGAGCTGACAGAATTTCTGGCCCGGTGTGGCTTCCGTCCCCTAAACAAACCAGCTCAAGCACAGCATGGCTTCTTTTTGCTTGAGCCATTGTGTAGACCCTGTCAGGCGTCGGTTTAACTGCCACTTTGCCAGAGACAGAGAAGGAGGAGGAGGAAGAGGGAGAGGTGGTGGAGCAGACAGACCTCATACAAGCAGCTTTCTGGAGGCGTGGCGGATGAACAAGCTCCAGCACAGAGCCCCGTCTTGGATCCCTCCCAACTGCAATCAGAGTTACCCAATGTGCCGTGAAGGAAATGTAACGACCCTGTCCATGCTTGCTGGACCACGTGTCTAAAGTCACATGCACCTTGTTGCTGACTGCCTTTCCCAATGACTGGATAACTTTGTCTTCCACGTGCTGGTATAGTGCTGAAATGGCCTTGCGTGAAAAGTAATGGCGTTTTGGAACCTGCCACTGTGGTATAGCACATTGAGCAAATTCACGGAAGGGAGCAGAGTCCACCAGCTGGAAAGGCAGCAGCTGAAATGAGAGTAATTTTGCTAAGCTGGCATTTAGACGCTGTGCTTGGGGATGGTTGGGACTATATTTTTTCTTACGCTGCAGCAGCTGCGGCAACGTAATCTGACTGCGTAAATCTTCAGCTGCTAGGAGGATGTCACATTGTGAGGAAGGACCTGGTACATCCATTACTGTAGCATCATCCCTGTTGGTGGAGGTTGTAGGCAATGACATGGCAGGACATACAGTGTGGGTAGAGACAGATGAGGAGGAGGAGGACCTACGCAAAGTTTTGCGCCAACGGGACGCGTAGTGTGGTCATATGTCACCTCAAGCACGTGATACCCAAGTGTCTGGTGTTTATCCCACGCTTCAGCCTCCTCTGACATAGATTACAAATAGCAACGGTGAGGTCTGCTGCACATTTCTTAAAGAACTCCGTGACAGCAGAGTTCCTGCATGTGTTCTTTGAGACAACAGCGCTCTGCACCGGAGCAGCTCTGACATCTGATGCCTTGGACTGGCTAGTGCTACGGTTGGTCACAGAGGATGTTGTGCCTCGTGTTTGCTGTGCCTCCTCCTCCTCACTTGATTCCTCAGTTCGATCTGGCACCCAGGTGGAGTCAGTGACCTCATCATCAATGTCATCTTCACTCCCTATCTCCTCATCACTGGTGCCAACTTGGCAGTATGCTGCAGCTGCTGGGGCAACATGAGTGCCAGTTATTTGTGTGTCATCACTGGCATCCCCTTCCTCTAGGTTGACTATACTCCCTTGCTCAACCTCAGAGATTGAATCAGAGCACTGTAGTTGCTGCGCATCCTTGAGCAGCATGTCACTGGCATTGTAGTCAAACAATTCAGCTGACTCCTCCGTGTGTGATAGCGAGGCTACGGCAGGAGTAGCTATGGACATGGAGGCTGCATTAGATGCTTTGGCAGCTGAGGTGGACTGTAAAGCACTAGAAGCCTGGCTGGCAGAGGGCTCGGAGGATGAGGATGGCCTGGCTAGCCAATCCACCAAATCCTCTGTATGTTGCTGCAGGTCAAGAAGACGGCCAGCACCAGTTATAAAGGACAAGCGTGCCCCTGCAGAGGATGCACCATGTCCACCATGACCAGAGGCACAGCCTCCGGACACATGGGCTGCTTGCCCTCTTATCTGTGTCTGGGAGCGTCTGCCTGTCCTTTTTGTTCTTTCAGACATGGTGAGTGATATATAGATTAAATATATACAGAACTCTGCTTCAACTCTTGTATAAAGATTAAAGATTTACAGAACTCTGGTATAACTCAGTGAGACCCTTTGATGGGAGGCAGTGAAACCTCCTATAAATCAGTGAGACCCCTTGATGGGTGGCAGTGAAACCTCCTATAAATCAGTGAGACCCTTTGATGGGTGGCAGTGAAACCTCCTATAAATCAGTGAGACCCTTTGATGGGTGGCAGTGAAACCTCTTATAAATCAGTGAGACCCTTTGATGGGTGGCAGTGAAACCTCCTATAAATCAGTGAGACCCTTTGATGGTGGCAGTGAAACCTCTTATAAATCAGTGAGACCCTTTGATGGGTGGCAGTGAAACCTCTTATAAATCAGTGAGACCCCTTGATGGGTGACAGTGAAACCTCCTATAAATCAGTGAGACCCTTTGATGGGTGGCAGTGAAACCTCTTAAAATCAGTGAGACCCCTTGATGGGTGGCAGTGAAACCTCCTATAAATCAGTGAGACCCTTTGATGGGTGGCAGTGAAACCTCCTATAAATTAGGGAGACCCTTTGATGGGTGGCATTGAAACCTCCTATAAATCAGTGAGACCCTTTGATGGGTGGCAGTAAAACCTCCTATAAATCAGTGAGACCCTTGATGGGTGGCAGTAAAGCCTCCTATAAATCAGTGAGACCATTTGATGGGTGGCAGTGAAACCTCCTATAAATCAGTTAGACCCTTTGATGGGTGGCAGTAAAACCTCCTATAAATCAGTGAGACCCTTTGATGGGTGGCAGTAAAACCTCCTATAAATCAGTGAGACCCTTTGATGGGTGGCAGTGAAACCTCTTATAAATCAGTGAGACCCCTTGATGGGTGGCAGCCAGTGAGAACACACGGATTATAACAATTCCCAAATATTTTGTAGAAATTAGTGACCCCAAATATACTGCGTTGTACTGACTGTGTGACAAGACACAGATCACCTCAATTCACAAATGTTTTAAAGAAATTAGTGAGCCCCAAAATACTGCGTGGTACTGGCTGTGTGACAAGACACAGAAGATCACCTCAATTCACAAATGTTTTAAAGAAATTAGTGAGCCCCAAAATACTGAGTGGTACTGGCTGTGCGACAAGACACAGATCACCTCAATTCACAAATGTTTTGTAGAAATTAGGCAGCCCCAAAATACTGCGTGGTACTGGTTGTGTGACAAGACACAGATCACCTCAATTCACAAATGTTTTAAAGAAATTAGTGAGCCCCAAAATACTGTGTGGTACTGGCTGTGTGACAAGACACAGAAGATCACCTCAATTCACAAATGTTTTAAAGAAATTAGTGTCCCCCAAAATACTGCGTGGTACTGGCTGTGTGACAAGACACACATCACCTCAATTCACAAATGTTTTAAAGAAATTAGTGACCCCAAAAAAACTTGCTGGCACAGTGACAAGACACACATATCAATTCCCTGATATTTTGTAGAAATTAGACCCCCAAGACCCCCCCCAGTAGCGTGGCAGACCGGCAGTAACAACACACAACAATCTCCTCTGAAATTTCCTCTGAAATGCGTGCAGAATCGGCGCGTGGAAACGTTATATAGTGTGCTGCGGGACTTAGCTCTGTGAGCCCATGATTGGGCAAAATTTACCCAATTAGGACTGAGCGGTGATTGGCATACTGTTGAACCTGTCTTGCACCAGACCTGCCATCAGGTGCAAGGCTGTAGCCAATTATGAGCTTCAGGCCAGTGGGAAAATGCATTGTGGGCCATTGTGATGCATTATGGATTCGAACATGCGCCGAACACCCGGAAATGTTCGGAGTTCGCCATCTACCCGAACAGGCTAAGTTCGGGCCGAACTCTGAACTGTCCGAACCCGAACCGCTCATCCCTAGTCCTGCACCATATGGTGAAGACGCAGGCAATGGGTGCATACATTTGACGTCCCTGGGCGTCGAGGACTAAAAAAATTGAAAAAGGCATCAGTCAAGCGTCCCCCTTCACCGCTCTTCCTCTGATAAACCGCAGCCTCGGAAGCACCTGTGTCACTTGGATAGAAACATTTAAATACGTAAAGGGAATCCACAAGGTAGAGGAAGGGAGTATATTTAAAAGGAAACAAAATAGCAAAACAAGAGGACATAGTCTTAGATTAGAGGGGCAAAGGTTTAAAAGTAACATCAGGAAGCATTATTTTACTAAGAGGGTGGTGGATATATGGAACAGTCTTCCAGTAGAAGTGGTAGAGGCCAAAACAGTAATTGAATTTAAGCAGGCATGGGATAGGCATAAGGCTATCCTAAACAAAAGATAAATCCAGGTAAAGTATCCATGTAATTGGGCAGACTAGATGGGCCGAAAGGTTCTTATCTGCCGACATTTTTCTATGTTTCTATGTAACTTACCAGTGCCTGGAAAGGTGTTACACAAGTGTCGCTTTAGAACGTCCTCAAGATGTTTCATCCTGTCCTCCAACTGTGAGGGCAGGATGAGCTCTGCAACCTTACCCTTGTATCGTGAATCAAAAGGCTTGCCAACCAGTAATGATCCCTCTCCTTGATAGCACGAATCCTGGTGTCCTTTAGCAGGCTTTGCAGAATAAGGGAGCCCATGCCGCGTAGGTTGGAGGTGGCATTAGCTTCTGAGTGTTCCTGGTCACTGAGGATGACCCTATCGTGCACTACCTCCTCCCAGCCACGTACTAGTCCTTGGGTTTCTGGGGACACAAAACCCTTCCTTGAGGATTCCCCACCATCAATTCTGCCACAACTTAAATATTCCTCCTCCTCCTACCTCCTCTCTGATCTGAGGACCCCTGGAATGCTGTCTGCGTAAAGACTGGGGCCTTGAGAGCTAGGGAAGTCCTCCTCTTCCTCCCGCTGGTCTGCCTCTAGTGCCACATCTATAATTCCACACAGAGTGCACTCCAGCAGGATCACTAAAGGAATTGTGTCACTGATGCATGCCCTGTCCCTGCTCACCATCCTCATTGCCTCCTCAAATGGTGACAGTACAGTGCATGCATCCTTGATCATCAACCACTGCGGGGGGGGAAACAAGTTGACCTGAACCTGTCCTTGTGCCATACTCACACAGATACTCATTGATGGCCCTCGGCTGCTTGTGCAGACGCTGCAGCATTGCCAATGTCGGGTTCCACCTGGTGGGCATGTCACAGATCAGACGGTTTGTGGTACGGTGGAATTCTCTTTGAATTTCTGCCAGGCGAACACTTGCTGGGAATGACCATCTGAAGTGGCTGCAGACTTTTCCAGTCTGGCTGAGAAGCTCTGCCAACCCTGAGTACCTGGTTAGGAAACACTGTACCACCAGATTTAGGACGTGTACTAGGCATGGTACATGCGTCAACTTACACAGGCGTAGGGTGGAGAGAAGGTTGCTGCCATTAACACAGACGACCATTCCCAGCTGAAGCTGGTGTGGTGTTAACCATCTCTGAGCCTGCCTATGGAGAGCTGACAGAATTTCTGTCCCGGTGCGGCTCCTGTCTCCTAAACAAACCAGCTCAAGCACAGTATGGCATCTTTTTGCTTGAGCCATTGCATAGCCCCTGCCATGCGTCGGTTTAACTGCCACTTCGCCAGAGACAGAGAAAGAGGAGGAAGAGGTGGTGGAGCAGACAGACCTCATATAAGCAGCTTTCTGGCGGCATGGTGGATGAGCAAGCTCCAGCAAAGAGCCCTGTCCTGGATCCCTTCCCGTGTAGCAAGCAGAGTTACCCAGTGTGCCGTGAAGGAATTGTAATGGCCCTGTCCATGCTTGTTGGGCCACGTGTCTAAAGTAATGTGCACCTTGCTGCTGACTGCCTTTCCCAATGACTCCATAACATTGTCTTTCATGTGCTGGTATAGTGCTGGAATGGCCTTCCGTGAAAAGAACTGGCGTTTTGGAACCTGCCACTGTGGTACAGCACATTTGGTAAATTTACAGAATGAGGCAGAGTGCACCAACTGGAAAGGCAGCAGCTGTAATGCGAGTGATTTTGCCAAGCTGGCATTTAGACACTGTGCAAGGGGATGGTTGGGACTATATTTTTTCTTACGCTGCAGCAGCTGGGGCAATGAAATCCGACTGCGTAAATCTGCAGCTGATGGGATGCTGTCACATTCTGAGGAAGAACAGAAAAAAGTGGTGATTCTCTGCGCTTCCCTCTTTGGTGTTGGATATTTTTCAGGTGATAGATCTTCTTATGATATTATAAATCGCTTTTCACAAATGATCTTCAATCCTCAGGAAAAAGGGGATAAATGGCAACATAGTGTGATCCATATCATCATCAGTGCCCCCCAATAATTTATATAAAGGTTAAACTCACATGTGGAGGTGTCATAAATCAGACACTAGATGTACTGCGCAGACGGTATTTTTGAGGAGATACCGGACTCCCCTTTGAGATCTTCATTCCCAGGTGCTCCTCCAAGAAAATAAAACAAACAGCTGCAGGACCTTAAATAAAGGTTAATGAAATTTTATTCTTTAAACAATTAAAATAGTAAAATATCAATGCCCAAACATGTTTCGCGACCAAGTCGCTTCCTCAGTAGGCAAAAAGTAAATCTGATTTATGACACCTCCACATGTGAGTTTAACCTTTATATAAATTATTGGGGGGCACTGATGATGATATGGATCACACTATGTTGCCATTTATCCCCTTTTTCCTGAGGATTGAAGATCATTTGTGAAAAGCGATTTATAATATCATAAGAAGATCTATCACCTGAAAAATATCCAACACCAAAGAGGGAAGCGCAGAGAATCACCACTTTTTTCTGTTGTTCTAGTATTTGACGGTTAGAGGTAAACCGTCTTGTGTGTGAACTTCTGCTGCTGACTGTTGAACTGCCATTTATTTAGTACGGACTTTTTTTGATCCTACATATCTATTGTATAACTGTTGCATTGTTCAGTTTGTCCACTAGGGGGCGCCAGATACTTATTTTTCCTACATTCTGAGGAAGGACTTGGTACACCCATTACTGTAGCATCATCCCTGTCAGTCGAGGTTGTAGGCAATGACATGGCAGGACATATAGTGGGGGTAGAGACAGATGAGGAGGAGGACCTATGCAAAGTGTGGTACCCAAGCATCTGATGTTTTTCCCACGCTTGATCCTCTTCAGACATAGCTTACAAATAGCAATGCTGCAGTCTGCTGCACATGTCATTAAGAACTCCCAGACAGCAGAGTTCCTGGACATGAGCTGCGAGACAACAGCGCTTTGCACCTGAGCAGCTCTGACATCTGATGCCTTGTACTGGCTTCGGTTGCTCATAGAGGAAGTTGTTCCTTGTTTTTGTTGTGCCTCCTCCTCCTCACTTGATTCCTATGTTCGATCAGGCACCGAGGTGGAGTCAGTGACCTCATCATCGTCATCACCCCCTATATCCTCGTCACTGGAGCCAACCTGGCAGTATGCTGCAGCTGCTGGGGGAACATGAGTGCCAGTTCTTTGTGCGTCACTGGCACACCCTCCCTCTAGGCTGATTTTACTCCCTTCCTCAAACCTCAGAGTTTGAATCAGAGCACTGGAGTTGCTGCGCATCCTCGAGCAGCATGTCACTGTCATTGTTGTCAAACAATTCAGCTGACTCCTCCGTGTATGATGGTGATGCTATGGCAGGAGTAACTGTGGACATGGAGGCTGAATTAGATGTTTTGGCAGCTGAGGTGGACTGTAAACCACTTCAAGCCTGGCTGGTAGAGGACTCGGAGGATGAGGATGGCCTGGTTAGCCAATCCACCAAATCCTCTGTATGGTGCTGCTGAATAAGACGGCCAGGACCAGTTAGAAAGGACAAGTGTGCCCCTGCAGAGGATGCACCACGTCCACGACGACCAGGGGCACAGCCTTCCGACACAAAGGCCGCTTGCCCTCTTATCTGTGACTGGGAGCTTCTGCCTGTCCTTTTTGGTCTTTCTGACATGGTGAGTGATATATAGATTAAAGATATACAGAACTCTGATTCAACTCTGGTATAAAGATTGGAGATATGCAGAACTCTGATTCAACTCTGGTATAAAGATTGGAGATATGCAGAACTCTGATTCAACTCTGGTATATAGATTGGAGATATGCAGAACTCTGATTCAACTGTGTTATCTAGATTAAAGATATTCAGAACTCTTCTATAAGTCAGCGATTTCACTGATGTTTTCCCTGCAAGGCTGCCAATGTCGTCTACTCTCTCTCTGATTAACTTCCTCTCCAGCAGGCTGCAACACCCTGATAGCTGGCAAGACCCAGATTCAACTCTGAATAGATAAAGATACAGATTAAAGATACAGATGAACTCTGATTCATCTGTGGTATTCTATGGTATCTAGAATTAAAGATATACAGATCTTCCAGAACTCTGCTATAAGTCAGTGATACACCCTGGTAGCTGGCAAGACACAGATTCAAATTTCCAGAACTCTGCTATAAGTCAGTGATACACCTGATAGCTGGCAAGACACAGATTCAAATTTCCAGAACTCTGCTATAAGTCAGTGATACACCTGATAGCTGGCAAGACACAGATTCAAATTTCCAGAACTCTGATAAAAGTCAGTGATACACCCTGATGGTTGGCAAGACACAGATTCAACTCTGAATAGACAAAGATAAAGATTAAAGATACAGATAAACTCTGATTCAACTGTGGTATGATATTTCACAGCCAGGCTTCCAGTTCCCTGCTATTTGCCACTGTCAGCTTATCCCTGCAAATGCAACAATCTCCTCTCCGATTCACTCCTGCAACACACATGCTAGGGCTGCGGGGAAGCCTTATAAAGTGTGCTGCGGGACTTAGCTCTGTGAGCCCGTGATTGGGCAAAATTTGCCCAATCAGGACTCTGAGCCCTGATTGGCATAGTCTTGCACCTGTGTTGCACCTGACCTTTGGTCAGGTGCAAGGCTGTAGCCAACTACAAGCTTTAGGCCAGTGGAAAAGTGCATTGTGGTCCATTGTGGTGCATTGTGGGCGAACACGCGACGAACACACGGAAATGTTCGCCGTTCTGCGAACAGTAGAATGGCCAATGTTCAATGCAAACTCATGTTCGCATCGAACCGGTAGCCTGTCCCTAATGGAGAAGCACAATTCGTCGCTCGGGTTTGTTGGACCCTTATCAGCTAGGAGCTAGGCATAATGACCAGTTGCAGTGGATGCTTGGACCCGTAGGGTAAATCAGTGCTTACAAGGGTTTTGGTGGAGGACAAAAAGTGAGATAAAAAGCCTCCACACTATAATTAGTTGTGTATGAGTGTATCACAAAGCTGCACAGCAATAAAACCCACAGAAACATGCACTGCGTATGAGCATAACAGAGCTGCAGAGCAATAAAACCCACAGAAACATGATGCACTGTGTATGAGCGTATCACAGAGCTGAACACCAATAAAACCCACAGAAACATGCACTGTGTATGAGCGTATCACAGAGCTGCACAGCAATAAAACACACAGAAACATGCACTGTGTATGAGCGTATCACAGAGCTGCACGGCAATAAGACCCACAGAAACGTGCACAGTATATGAGCGTATCACAGAGCTGCACAGCAATAAAACCCACAGAAACATGCACTGTGTATGAGCATATCACAGAGCTGCACAGCAATAAAACCCACAGAAACATGCACTGTGTATGAGCATATCAGAGCTGCACAGCAATAAAACCCACAGAAACGTGCACTGTGTATGAACGTATATCAGAGCTGCACAGCAATAAATCTCATTTCATTCCAAATGCCCTCACTGTTTTCATTTCATTAACCACCACCTCTTTCCATTTCATTAACCCCCACCTCTTTTCATTTCATTTAATCCCCCCACTCTTTTCAATTCATAACCCCCCTTTTTTTTTAATTCATTAACCATCCCCACGCATTTTATTTCAAACCCGCCCAGTCTTTTAATTTAATTTAGCCCCCCTCTTTTCAATTCCTAACCCCACTCTTTTCATTTAGTTTAACCCCAACCCCCACTCTTTTCATTTAATTTCTACCCCACTCTTTTCATTTAATTTAACCCCACTCATTTAATTTCTACCCCCACTCATTTCATTTAATTCAACCCCCACTCTTCATTTAATTTGACCCCACCTCTATTTCCAGCTCGCACATGGATATTTTGCCCCAGCAGCTCACACATGGTTATATTTGCCCCCAGCTCATATGGTTATATTTGCCCCCAGCTCACACATGGTTATATTTGCCCCCAGCTCACCTCATATGGGTACATTTGCCCCAGCAAACACATGGTTATATTTGCCCCCAGCTCACACATGGTTATATTTGCCCCAGCTCATATGGGTATATTTGCCCCAGCTCACACATGGTTATATTTGCCCCCAGTTCACACATGGTTAATTTGCCCCAGCTCATATGGGTATATTTTCCCCCCAGCTCATATTGAAGTGGAAATAGACTGGAAGATGGCCGCCATTATAAGCCAGGCGACCATCTTGTTCAGAATATTGGTTCACTTGAAAATAACTAGGCAGGTTTTTAGCTGAAACTAGAATGAGGCTACGTAGAGAGTTAGGAATGTGCTAGATTAGCAGAAAAGCAATTAAAGCTCTGAGAAAGATCTCTGCTGTTCCTGGCA
The DNA here is from genome assembly GCA_009667805.1 of Leptobrachium leishanense. Taxonomy (NCBI): domain Eukaryota; kingdom Metazoa; phylum Chordata; class Amphibia; order Anura; family Megophryidae; genus Leptobrachium; species Leptobrachium leishanense. The sequence continues at coordinate 46,690,567 of CM019072.1, forward strand.
CGGAGGAGAGGAGAGAAGTGGATACTCCAAGGTCGTTGGGGCCCGCAGAAATACAAAGGAGTATAGAGATCAGACCAGGTGCCATCTGTAACAAATAATTGAAGACGCTAAGGAACCGGGCGCAGCCCGGAACAGTAAGAGCAACTAATCATGATTTACTGAAACTAACACAAACTTTGCCAATTTACGGCCAATTAATGAAATGTCTTTTGTATTAGACTAAGGGAGGTACTAACCCACGTGGGGTGGGATAGTGTAACCGGGAGGTGGGCTAATTGGGATGTACCTAATTATGTATTTGGGGTATAAAACCTCAGGACACTGTATAATAGGGATGTGCGTTTCGGGTTTCAGAATTTCGGAATTTTCACAAAATTTCCCGATTCGTCTTTTCGGATGCGGCCGATTTTCCGAAAATTTTTAGATCCGAAAATGGCAGATCCGAAAAGTTTTCCGAGCCGAAACGAAAAAATTTCGGAATTTTCGAATGGACTTGAAATGTGTCAAATCGAAATTTATCATTTTAATATGATTAAATAAAGTTGTGAAATGTATATTCAATTATTCATAAGAAAAAAAGGATCTTTACTTAATAAAAAAAAACACGATAGAATCGCCAGAATTATCGTAGACACTTTGAAACGAGGAGAACAGACGTTCCGAAAAAACGAAAATTTCCGAAAAGTCGATACAAAAAAACGAGCAAAGTGACACGAAAATACGAAAAATGGTCGATATTCCGAAAAAAAAATGTACACGAAAAACGATCCGAACCGAATCGAAACAGAAATCGGTCAAAACGAGCCGAATCGAAAAGTTTAAACATCCGAACAAATCGAACCGAATCGAACCGAAAAAAAAATCGGTGCACAAGCCTACTGTATAATCGAGGCTCAGTCTTTGCGATTCAATCCTGTCTGAGCATTCTGTGACGTCACAATAAAAGTTTGCCTTTCCTGAAGAGACTCGTGTTCAGACAATCCTTGCTCGTGTCCGGTCCGGCCTCGTCCCGAGTGAACCAAGTGGATTCCGGTTACATTTCTGGGGGCTCGTCTGGGATTCGGGCCCTTGCCGGCACAGTAACGATTGCTGGACACTGTAGCGGTTGACTGCAGGTGCGAGTGATCCCACTGGTTGGGCGTCCGTTGAAGGTGAGCTGACATCTGCAGGCGCCAAGCAGGATTTCCTGTACAGTGGACCTCGTCTCGTCCCAAACGGACCCCCGACCCGGGAAGCTGGGACACCCCTGAGTCCGAGGACACAGCGAACAGCGCGGCGATAGGTAAAGTGTCTTCTATGTTTGTATGTCTAATGGAAATACCTGTATAATTGGAAACGTCCGGCCGTAGTTGGATAAGGAGACCCGTGGCCACGGTTTCGTTGGCATACCGAACCTGCCGCATATAGCACGGGGCCAGAGAGTGGCTAGCGCGTGTCTGGACCCGGGGGATTGGATGCTAACTATTGATTGTATTGATTGAATTGATTGTATTGAATTGTATTGGAGTCTGCATTTGAGGGAGATGGGAGCCGCGTGGAGTTGCGTTGTCATAGTCAGTGTTTGTAAATAGAGCTTCATCACGTGGACAAAGGAAAGGCGGAGAGATTTCTGTGACCAGGCTTAGAGCCCTGTGTCAGTGCTAGTGTGTATGTCGTGTAGTGAAGAGGGCTCATTGGGGCCAGCGGTAGCTGCAGAGATAGTGGTGCCGGGTGGGTAGAATTACTCATAGGCAAATTGGACTTGCAGATGGAAGTGTAGTTATACAACAGGGTGCACATAGTCACAAGCCTTCAAGAGTTAGAGTTCAACCAATTGGGTACAGGGAGCCAAAAGGAGGGACGGTGTGCCCTCGGCTAGTAGAAAGAGTTGAATTGTTTATGTATTGTTTTGTGCTGAACGTATCTGGTACAGTATGGGTTATGAATGATTGCTGAGACTGCTGTGAGTGAACGGGCGCCTACTCGCATTGCGAGAAAGCAAACTTGAGAGTGGACTCCCAAGGTACGTTTCCGGCTCAGGCGACTGCAGTCCGGCTACTGACGGAGGAAGCGAGTCAGACACATATGAATTGTTGACTGAAGTACCAGACAGTAAATTCTAAGTGTTCTTACTAAAGAGTAATATCTGCATTGTAAAAAGGTTACTGCTCTTAAGAGTAACAATGGGTAACGGGTCATCCAAGCCCAAAAAGGTAAAGATTAGGGTATATGGTGCGAAATTTTGAAGCACTATATACAACACATGATTATGGTGTAAAATTAACTAAAGAGAAATTAACAGGAATGTATACAATGGTGTGGCCACTGCTGGTTCCAGACTGGCCAGAGCAGGGGTCAATGGACCCGGCGCTAATACAGAAAGTGCATTCCCAAGTAACTGGGAAATGCGGACATCCTGAGCAGTACCCATATATAGATATATGGAAGTATTGTGTAAAAGATAAAAGTCATTTTATAATGATGGCGGGACGTAACAAGAAGCAGGTGCCCCCCAATAGAGAAAATAACGAAAAGAAAAGACCGGTGTTGGTAGAACAGCCGGAGGAGATTGATCCCCTGTCCCCGCCCTATTCATCACATTATGGGGCAGCTAGAGAAGCTTTGCGTGCCGCGGTTGTGCAGGCGGAGAGGGGGAGGCGAGCGGCTGCTACTTGTCCGCCGGCTTCCTCCGCTCCAGCAGGTTGAGCTGCGGAGGAAGATGAGGGGGCAGTGGGTGGAAGAGATAGAGAGGTCCCGCCGGGAAAGATCGAAATGCCCGATGGGAGCATATATAAATTGGTAGACCAAGAGGACAGTGATGATGATGATGATGAGAGTGAAGGTGTAAAACAAGGTGCTACCACTCGCGCAGCGAACAATGTATATAAACCCCCGAGACCTATATCAGCACAACCCAGGTAAAAGTAAAATGCAGATGCCCCTACGGGAAGTGCCAGGTCCCTTATTGGAAAACGGAGCACCTGGGCCAGTGCATTACACATATGTCCCATTTACAACGACAGATCTGTTCAATTGGAGAACACACACACCACTGTACTCCACTAATCCCGCAGCGGTGGCCAGTATGGTAGAGTCAATTATGCTCACACATAACCCCACATGGGCAGATTGCCAGCAATTAATGCTGACAATGTTCACTACTGAGGAAAGAGCCCGAATAAATAGTAGCGCGCGAAAAATTTTACTTGCCCAAGCCGTAGAAGATGCCAGAGCCCAGCCAGAAGCGTGGGCAGAGGAACACTACCCCAAAACAGATCCCAAGTGGCCGTACAATACCGCTGCAGGTATTGCCCACCTGCAGACGTACCGTACAGCGGTAATAATGGGTGTTAAAGCGGGAGGGAAGAAACCCACAAATATGGGGAAAATAGCGGATGTTGTGCAAGACTCTAAAGAATCCCGAGTGCATTTCTAGAAAGATTACTAGATGCATATAGGATGTACAGTCCTATTGACCCTGAAGCGGTGGAGAATCAGAGATTAATTAATTCTTCTTTTGTGGGTCAGTCGCAGAGGGATATACGGAATAAAATACAGAGACAGGATGGGTTTTTGGGTAAAGGTATTAGTGAATTGGTAGAAATCGCTAATAAAGTGTATCATAACCGGGATTTGGACGAAAAGCGGGAAGAAATGAAGAGACAAAAAGGGCATACAGGGGTGGTCGGATATATGGGAAATGGAGGGAGAGGTGCCCCAGATAGAGGGAGAGCGAGGGGTTGTGGAGGTAGAGGTAGGGGAGACCCCTGGGTACCTCCAGGACTCAATCAGTGCTCCTGGTGCCGGGGCGAGGGTCACTGGAAAGATACTTGTCCGGCACTTTTGGCTAAACTCGGGGCACAAAGGGAAGCTGGGGAATCGGGAGGTCAGGCCCCCAATGGTCAGGTAACAAACAGGCAGATATAAGAGAAATGACGGTGCCAGTGCAGGGTTTGTTGGGTTAGCGGGGACGTCATTTGAAGGGCAAGGTACATATTGACACGGACCTGGGCCCATCCCGTTCGGCGGTAATCACGAGCCCACGGTCACTATGAGAGTGGGAAATAAAGATGAAATTTTTATGATTGACACAGGTGCCGAATATTCTGTTGTAACACAACAAAATGCTCCCCCGGTAGGAACTGAGGTTGATATCATGGGAGCAATGGGGGTGTCCGCAAAATACCCCTTTCTTGCTTCACGGAAATGTAGTGTGGGTGGGCACAATGTTGAACATGAATTTTTGTATATGCCCGAATTTCCCATCCAGCTCCTGGGGCGGGATATCCTTTGCAAATTGCAAGCCCAAATTACATTTCTCCCCGGGGGTCACGCTAGATTAGACCTGCCTGAGAGTGGCAGCTCTGCACGGCAGCACAGCCCAGCCAGCAGTGCATCCAACCCGCAAAAATTGCAGTAATTATGCCCAGAGAAGAAGAATGGCGTACAGCATTAACGCCGCCGGCTGACCCGGACCCGTACACACTGCTTCTGGGCATTCCTGGTGTCTGGGCCGAGGAAAATCCGCCCGGACTTGCTGTAAATATCCCTCTGGTATACGTTGATTTAAAACCGGGTGCAACGCCTGTGGCTCTAAGACAATATCATATCCCACAAAAAGCCAAGCAGAATATCCAGACACATTTGCAGAGACTTAAAGATCACAGCATATTGAAATTCTGCGTGTCACCGTGGAACACACCTCTGTTGCCAGTACTGAAAGAGGGCACACAAGAGTACCGCCCAGTTCAAGATTTGAGTGCGGTTAACGAAGCCACAGTAACCTTACACCCCATGGTTCCTAATCCATACAATCTGTTGGCATTAATTCCTGGAGATACAAAATATTACACGGTGCTTGATTTAAAAGACGCTTTTTTCTGTATCCGCCTGGCTCCGGCAAGCCAGCCCCTTTTTGCGTTTCAATGGGAGGACTCAACCACGGGAGCGCGTCATCAAATGACCTGGACATGCCTCCCTCAAGGTTTCAAGAACTCGCCCACGATTTTTGGTTGCACGCTCAGCCAGGACCTCCTGTCCTTCAACGCTCAGCCAGACAAAGTTGTTCTATTACAGTATGTTGACGATTTATTACTGGCTTCTCCCACAGAAAAAGACTGTCTCTCTGCCACAAAAGCCCTATTACATCTGCTGTGCCATGCAGGTTACAGAGTGTCCAAAAAGAAAGCACAAATATGTAAACAGACTGTGAAATATCTAGGTTTTCAATTAACAGGTACCAAGCGTGCACTGGGGGCAGAGAGAAAAGAAGCAGTATGCCGAATACCCCAACCAAAGACAAGGAGACAAGTCCGTGAATTTCTGGGAGCCGCAGGCTTCTGCCGCCTGTGGATCCCCAACTTCGCAGACATTGCTAAACCCCTTCATCAAGCCACAAGAGGAGGAGAGCATGACCCCTTCCTCTGGGAAGATGAACAAAAAGCAGCCTTTCTGCAGTTAAAGACTCTGTTAATGGAAACTCCAGCACTGGGACTGCCAGATCACAGCAAGCCCTTCCAGCTGTACGTGCATGAACACAATCAAACAGCTACAGGAGTGCTGATTCAGAGTTTCGCCTCTTGGCTGAGGCCTGTGGCCTATCTCTCCAAGCAACTTGATCCTGTGGCCTGCGGCCTACCCCCATACCTGAAAGCTGTCGCAGCCACAGCAATGCTGATAGCAGAAGCAGACAAGCTGACACTTGGACAAGTTCTTCATGTCAAGGTGCCCCATGCTGTCAAAGCCCTGCTGGACATCAAAGGAAGCTACTGGTTCAGCAATAGCCGGATGACGAAGTACCAAGCTATGATGTGTGAGAATCCACGGGTTCATTTGGACCTCATCGCTACCTTGAACCCTGCTACTTTACTGCCTGACTGCGAAGAGGATCCAGATCATGAATGCCTCCAAGTCATGGAAGAAGTGTTCAGTAGCAGGCCAGATTTGAAAGACGTACCCCTAGACAAATACGATCTACAGCTATTCACTGATGGTAGCAGTTACATGGATGATGGGAAGAAAGTCTCCGGCTATGCAGTTGTCTCAACGGAGGAAATTATTGAAGCAAATCCTCTACCAGGCCATACATCTGCACAACTGGCTGAAATAACAGCCCTGACCAGGGCCCTACAACTCTCAGAAGGTAAAAGAGTAAACATCTACACAGACTCCAAATATGCCTTCATGACTGTCCATGCACATGGTGCACTCTACAAAGAAAGAGGTCTACTAACTTCCTCAGGACAGCAAATCAAATATGCAACTGAAATAACTGCCCTTCTGGATGCCGTATGGAAACCAAGTGCTGTCAGCATCATGCACTGTCGTGGCCACCAGAAAGGTCATGATGAAATCCCGAAAGGCAACAGGCATGTGGCCAGGCCGCAAAAGCGGCTGCTAGACCATTGCTAACATCTGACCAAGCCAAAGTTCTGCTCTGCAAGCAAGAGGACCAACCTGCTATGCCAAACTACGAATTCTACATGAACTGGAGAAAATTTGAACCTGGAGGCGAATTTATTGAAATTGTTTTGCACAAATGGCACAATAACTACGAACTATTAGAACTCAATCATGATTATATCCAATGGCTTTTCCCAACCCGGTCCCAAGGTCGAAATTTCTACTCCACTCCTCTGAACCCTCAAGAGACACATCTTATGATTAACACCTCAGAAGTTCAGCACAGACTCCGCAGAGCGTACAAAATGATGCTGAAATTCTTCGGCGTAAAATTAATGGGGGAGTACGGAGAAGATAATGACACAGCAGTAACAGAAGTTGAACGAGCAGAAAATTTCGCCTCACGTTTTGAAAATCTAACAACCAACCCTCACAATAATTTGAGAATTACACGAATACTGTCAAGTTTGGGAGAACTGGGAGCAGAAGAGTACCAAGCCAAATTGGTGAGGTTCTTCCTCAAGGAGATCCTTATCAAAAACAAACTGCCAAGAATGAAGAAAAGTGCGATGAACTTTTTCATACCAGCAGTGAGAGATTCAAAAGAGAGACAAGATCTGCTGTTCTTTGCCTGGCGATATTATTTCCCAAAAGAAGAATTCATCTGGGGAAACCATGGAGAATTGGCACAATACAAAGTAAAACCAGTGGTGGCTGCACTCTTACCGGCGCCACTGAGTGAATGGACACCTGTGTATTCAGAAAAAGAGAAGAAATGGCTATCGGAAGAACAAGGCGGATATGGAGAAGACGGATGGTTCCAGTTAGAAAATGGACAAATAGTTCTGCCAGCAACACTGGCGCCTGAGATTGTAAGAATGCTCCACGCAAGTACCCATGGAGGAAGAGAAATGATGGAACAGCAACTGGAGCTGCATTTCTACGTACCAGGACTGTCAGTAATCTGCAAAGCAATAGCCCAGCAGTGCGTGACATGCGCCAAGAATAATCCAAGAACGGGCCCGTCTCAACCTCCAGGAAAGCAGCCAATTGGGCTGTCTCCGATGGCATCGTTACAGATAGATTTCACAGTGTTGCCACCTTGCAAAGGATACAAATATTTACTGGTAATGGTGTGCACCCTAACAGGATGGGTGGAAGCTTTCCCAACGAGAACAGAAAAGACAGTGGAAGTGGTGAAAAGTCTGATGAAAGAAATAATACCACGTTACAGACTGCCTCTTGAAATAGGGTCGGACAATGGCCCTGCATTTATACAGAACTGTTTACAGCAACTTGCCCGACTGTTGGGCATCACCTGGAAGTTACATACTGCCTACAGGCCCCAAAGTTCGGGAAAAGTCGAGAGAATGAACCACACCCTAAAGACTTTGATGTCCAAACTGTGCCAAGAGACGTCACTGAGCTGGTTGGATGTGCTCCCGATAGTCTTATTACACATTAGGTGCAGGCCAACCCCCCAATTGAAGCTAAGTCCGTACGAACTTAAGTTCGGACGGCCTACTCCTCTGATTAATGGACTAAGGGGGGACCTTCGGCATTAGGGGAAACTAAATTGAATGATCAGGTTGTACTGTTGGGTAAAGCAATGCAGAAATTGAATACTTGGGTGGGAGATAATATACCTCACTTTTTGTACCCTCCACTGCATAAATATTGTCCAGGTGATTCAGTATGGGTGAAAGAGTGGAAAAATGATCCACTAGGCCCAAAATGGAGAGGTCCTTACTTTGTCCTGTTGTCAACCCCTACAGCAGTAAAGGTTGCCGAGGTGGTCCTGTGGATACATCACTCCAGACTGAAGGTAGCTGCAGCCAATCCTGAACCAGTATGGAAGGTCGTCACCAACGAGACCAATCCACTGAGGCTAAAGCTATCAAAGACCACAGTCACAAGCCCTTGAGAGCTTCGACTGAAAGCATCCAAGATACTCAACCTATGGGTGTTCTGATGGATACAGCGAGATCTAATTATCAACTGATGGAGAATGCTGAGAGGGTTATTTTTAGGGCCCGGCCCCGACCCGTGATCAACCGGAAATGTCTTTTGTTTTTGAAATTCCGGCGGGGAGGGATTGGGTTTATGTGACTGTGAAGAGAATTGCCCAAGGGTTTTTGACAGTTGGGGGAATTCTGGTACTGATTTTGTTTCTTGCACATCTGATTTATGGACTGTCACGTGAATCATGCCCCAAGTGTCCAAGCACCACCAAAAATCGGAATGGTACACACCCGGTGATGGAGAACCGTACCATGTGGAGACAAAAGCGAGAGGCGCTATCTGGAACCCAGCTGGAAGGACACTTACTTGTGCAATTTAAATATGACTATGCTAAAAAGTCTGGATAAACCACGTGTTGGGTGTGTAGTAGACTGCACCCAGAGACAATTCATATACCATTCGCATCTGTCCCAATGAATTTGAGTATGTTTGCATCAGAAAATAGTACAGTACAGACAGTTGATATGTCAAGGGAGAAACCTGAACCTTTCAGTCCCGGGCACCCCATAATAGGACCAGTGTACCAACCAGAGTGGTGTTTTCAACTAGGCCCAGATAGGGAGATAAATAACGAGGGTGGGGTATGTAACTCAAGTCAGTTCAATTGGACATCATACATGTACATATTCAGAACAGGACTGATGGCACATTATATATACATACGATGCAGGCAATTCACTAGAGAGCAAGAGGAGGAGATTGCGAATGCAACCAATGGAAAACAGGATGTGGTGGATATGATGAGACGACTGAGACAGCTTGCAATAGCGATAACAAAGGGAACACTGTATTCATCACCATTTATAGTGAAAGGAGGGTACCAGGTGTGCTGTGAAGGAGTGTGTTACACATGGGTACCATCTACAGTAACGGGAATGTGTTATTTGGCTAAATTGATCCCAATCCAGAAGGTAAGGGGGAGGACACTAATTCAGATACAATACTTCACCCTAGGTATCCACTGGTGTTTGAAAGACAGAAGAGAGAGCTGTTCAAGAAAGCGGATCGAATATGGGCATGGCTTCCGGCATGGACTGGATGGGGAAGAGAGTTGATGGCAAGAATGAACAGTTATGCCAGTTTGATGGATGAGATTTTGAATAAGACTAGTTGGGATATTCAGTTGTTGAATCTGGAAGTACGAGAGATACAAAAGGTGCAAATGATACACAACATGGCACTGGAACAGATCAGTGCAGCTTTGAATAGATTGTGTGAGATGACGATGCATTATGAATGTTGCACTTTCATCAAGAACGCTACACATGACGTCCCTGACTATTACCAGGTAATTCAAGATCACCAAGAAAAGGTAGCACAGTTGCAGAACACAGCAAGGAGGATCGCTGCCGATGGCTGGAATCCACTCCGTGGGTTCGGAGCAATCGGAGATTGGTTTGGATCCATTCTGAGATTTATTTCGCAGATTGGATCTATGATTCTGATAGTGGTGGTGATCTTGATTGTAGGAGTACTACTGTATCGTATAGGGCTTTGTCTCTGGCCGCTATGCAAGAAGGCACTGACACCCACACAGACACAAAATATACCACTGATTATCCCACAAGGTATGTTCCCAACAAAAATAGGCCCCCCAAGTATGAGTGAACTCGAGAATAAACTAGTGAGGTGTAATGGCTACAAGTCTCAGGAGAAGAGCCTGAGGCTTGAGCCAAGGGGGGAATGAAGTGGAAATGGACTGGAAGATGGCCGCCATTATAAGCCAGGCGACCATCTTGTTCAGAATATTGGTTCACTTGAAAATAACTAGGCAGGTTTTTAGCTGAAACTAGAATGAGGCTACGTAGAGAGTTAGGAATGTGCTAGATTAGCAGAAAAGCAATTAAAGCTCTGAGAAAGATCTCTGCTGTTCCTGGCACGGAGGAGAGGAGAGAAGTGGATACTCCAAGGTCGTTGGGGCCCGCAGAAATACAAAGGAGTATAGAGATCAGACCAGGTGCCATCTGTAACAAATAATTGAAGACGCTAAGGAACCGGGCGCAGCCCGGAACAGTAAGAGCAACTAATCATGATTTATTGAAACTAACACAAAGTTTGCCAATTTACGGCCAATTAATGAAATGTCTTTTGTATTAGACTAAGGGAGGTACTAACCCACGTGGGGTGGGATAGTGTAACCGGGAGGTGGGCTAATTGGGATGTACCTAATTATGTATTTGGGGTATAAAACCTCAGGACACTGTATAATCGAGGCTCAGTCTTTGCGATTCAATCCTGTCTGAGCATTCTGTGATGTCACAATAAAAGTTTGCCTTTCCTGAAGAGACTCGTGTTCAGACAATCTTTGCTCGTGTCCGGTCCGGCCTCGTCCCGAGTGAACCAAGTGGATTCCGGTTACAATATGGGTATATTTGCCTCCAGCTCTCACCTCCTGTCTGCTCCCCCCGATTAGATCCTGCCGGCGGCTGAGTGCTTTTCCCTCCTACGTTGGGTCGCCAGCATGAATATCTGCCGCTCGACTGGGGTTCTATACACCAGCCAGCTGCGAGATTGCGACTGGCTGATGTATAGAACCCCAGGTGAGCGTCAGATATTCATGCTGGCGGCCGCACGTAGGAAAAGCATGCGGCCGCCGGCAGGATCTTCTCGGGGGGAGCGCTTGGATGCCCCCCCAAACTGGATACCTGGGGCCACCGCCTGCCGGCCCTCCCCTCTGCATGCCCCCCCGTTGACCTGGGGGCTTGTGGCTGGTGGATGGAACTTTCAAATCTGCTGCAGCGCTGGAAGGAAGGGACGTCATATGACCACTTCCTCCCAGCGCTGCAGCTCTGGGACAGAAATGCTCGGCAGCCGGGTATTCAAGAACCGGCGGCCACAAGCGTTTTGTCCCACGGAGCGGCGGGTCTCACGGAGCGGCAGGTCACAACCGTCCCATGGGGCGGCGGGTCCCGCTGAGCAGCAGGGCCGCCGCCCCATGGAAAGTGCAACCCTAGGCCTAGGCCTTGTCGGCCTAGGCCAAAATACACCATTGCGTCCAGCGGCAGATGACGTGCCGTGTGGGAGTTGCGGCCATTGAAGTCAATTTGGCATACTAGTTTGCCCCACATCTTAAAATCCAACCTGCCGCAAGGACGACATGGTACGCCCTGCGGCGGGAAAGGGTTAATTCACAGAAAATGAATGTGGAGGGGACGCTAGGAGAGGACTTGCCCCCAAGAGCCTCATGACCTTGCTACGCCTCTGAGTATGTGTAGTAGCAGGGCACATGTGGGCTGATTGGGAAGATGGAGCAAGAGATGTACAGTGAAGGATCATGGAGTGACCCGATAGGCTTCTCTAAAGTATTGAGTTTGGGGGGGCGTGGCTAGCCGGCGACACGAGCAGCCGCATGTTCTGAGAGCTCTGTGTGCGGCGCTCGGTTTTTCCATTCCAGCGGCACTTACAAGGGGCACCCCAACTTCAAATTACTTCCCTCGGGGTCCTAACACCATCCGGAGGCAGGATGGCACCTCCAAAGGCCCAGCGGCAGCTTGAAGGGACCCGGACCAGCCGATCTGAGAAAGGCCGCAAAATCCAAGATGGCGGCTCCCCGATTTCGGGCTCCTCTCTCTCTGGCCTGGACTTGGAGGAACAGGATGCGGACCTCCTCTCTAACACGTCCCCAGCATCTGAGAGGGCAATGCATGATATGCTCCAGGGACTCCGCACTACCCTCCAGGCTGACTTCAAAGAGGCGCTGCAGGAGCTGCGCCACGATGTTCAGGATCTAGGTGAGCGTACTGACAACCTTGAGACCAAATCTGACGATATTTGTCTGGCTCATAATGATCTTGTGGACAGACACCAGAATTTACAAATCGCACATGATGCGCTGGCCACCAAAGTTGCTGACTTAGAGGACCGCTCACGCAGAAACAACATGCGGATCCGTGGAGTCCCGGAGGCAGTGGGCCTGGCTGATCTCCCGGCATATCTCATGGAGGTCTTTCAACTTTTACTCCCATCGGCCTCTCTCCAGGACTTACTCCTAGACCGCGCTCATCGACTGCCCAAAGCGAAACATCTTTCACCGGATGTCCCCCGAGATGTTATCGTCCGAGTTCACTTTTATCATATTAAGGAGTCCTTAATGTCTGCGGCTAGGAAAGGCCCGGCCCTGCCTACTCCGTATGCTAACTTGCTACTGTTTGCGGATCTATCAGCGATGACCCTGGCAAAGAGGCGCGAATTCCTCCCCTTGACGAAGCTCCTGAGGAACCACGAGGTGGCTTACAGGTGGGGTTTCCCGACCAAATTGCTTATATGGAGAGAAGGGAGGCTACATGCTATCACCAACATCCCGTCGGGCATGCTGCTCCTGCAGGAATGGGGGTTTGTGAAGGAGTACACCCCCCCTCGCGTGGTAACTACATCTCCACTTAAAGTTTCGCCAGAGTGGCACCGCGTCAAGCCAAAATGATCGGCGCCCTATGTCTGGGCCTGTTTTGATATCGTTCTCCTCTGCCCAGCTGTCCCGACTGCTTTCTACTTCTTCTTAAATGTTGGAGAGACCCTCTACTTCATAGAGAACCGAGCTCCCTCACCCCCCTGTTGGTGGCTCATATCTGACACGAGCTTATTGCTCTGGATATTTTTGTTTGCGTTCTTCTCTGGTACGCCAGGGATACCCCCCGGTGGGTGTTTACTACCCTGAGACTTTACCTCGCTTTTTTTTTTCATCACGGCGAGTTACACCTCTTTACACTGCGGGCTCGCAGTGTTTTTTTTGTTACTGAATTTCTCAATTTCTTTTTTCCTTATTTTGTCCTCCCTTTTTATTTTTATTTTTATTTTTCTTTCGGTTCGTCTGGTCCAGTACTCCCTCCAGTTTTCCTGCTGTATGGTCCCCTGGACGAACGCTTCTTCCTCATGGGGGACTGTCTACATTGGGGGTTGGGAGGGGATGGGAACGCTTACAAACGGATGTTTCCCAATATATGATTGATGGGTTCCCCTGAACTGAAATTTTTCTCCTTAAACGTTAGAGGTCTGAATGTTCCTTTCAAAAGACACTGTCTTTTCCGAGATTTGCATAAATATAAACCTGCGGTAGTGTGCTTACAGGAGACACATTTTCGGTCTCACGATGCCCCCCGTCTTCGGTCTCAGATGTACCCTGAAGCTTATCACTCTATGTCTCCAACCAAATCGAGAGGGGTCTCCATCCTCTTCCATAGAGACTGGTTGTTTCAGGTTGCATCTCAACACCAGGACAAGGAGGGGAGAATGTTGATATTGATTGGCTCTTTAAATGATGTTCCGGTGACTATTGTTAATTTGTACTTCCCGAATGTTAACCAGTTGCAGTTCCTCAGGAAAGCCCATAAACAAATTCAGTCCCTTAGCCAAGGCGCGGTGTATATCTGTGGCGACTTTAATATGACCCCCTGCCCCATGGTTGACTGCCAGTCCTCTGGAAGCCGCCTCCCCTCTCAAAAAGCGAAGTCTCTTGGCCGACGCTTCACTGATTTTCTGCACTCTGTTGACCTGTATGATGTCTGGCGCATCTCCCACCCCCAGACTAGGGATTACACTTTCTATTCCCAGGTGCATTCCTCCTATAGCAGAATCGATTTATGCCTCATACACCGGACTATGGTCCACCACCTCTTAGATGCTCACATCGGACCCATGACATGGTCTGACCATGCCCCCTTGATTCTGTCCTTCCGGGCTCATTTTCCGGCTCGAGGTATGGGCTCGTGGCGTCTAAATGATTCCTTGATTGTGGACCCGGCTGGGAGGGATGGGGCGGCGTCGGTTCTTGAGGACTACTTCAGATTGAACACCTCGGAGGAGGTTGCGATCTCCTCTGTGTGGTCAGCCCACAAAGCGGTTATCAGAGGTCATTTCATTAAACAGGGGGCTTATAGAAAGAAACAGTATACTCTTAAAACATCAACTCTCTTACAACAAATCTCCTCCTTAGAATCCCAAAATAAGAATAAGCCGACCCCATCGATTGCATCCAATTGCTTTCCTTGCGGAAAGAGTTGGAGCACTTAAACCTACAGGCTATGGAACGATCCCTACGCAAATTAAATTACACTTCCTATACTCAAGGTAACAAGGCGGGAAAGTTACTGGCCTCTAAACTCAGGGCAAGACGCGTTCAAACTAAAATCACCCATATTGAAGGATTAGGGGGACAAATAGTGCGCAACCCAGCGCTGATTGTCTCAGAATTTGCCAACTACTATAGCTCTCTTTACAATCTTAAACTTGACTCGGCCATTTCACCGCCCTGCTCGGCAGAAATTTCTACCTTCTTAGCAGAAGCGCAATTGCCGACATTACTGCCCCATCAGCAAGCTGACTTACTAACTCCTTTCTCTGAGGAGGACGTCTACAAAGCAATCCGGGCTCTCCCGAAGGGTAAAGCACCCGGCCCTGATGGCTTATCTAATCTCTACTACCAAAATTTCGCCTCCCTCCTGGTCCCTACTCTGACAGCCTTATTTAATCATATTAAAACCACTGGCCAAGTTCCCCCAGAGATGCTCCTGGCCACCGTAGTCACACTCCCTAAACCGGCAAACCCCCCACTCATTGTGCGAATTTTCGCCCCATATCCCTACTGAATGTTGATATAAAACTTTATGCAAAATTATTGGCCTCGCGCGTTGCGCCCCTGCTCCCTAAATTGATTCATCCGGATCAGACAGGATTTGTACAGGGGAGGCAGACTTGTGATAATACACGTCGCCTGTTTGACATAATAGACTTAGCTAACCGTTCTGGAACCCCGGGGCTCCTACTGTCTTTAGACGCAGAAAAAGCGTTTGATCGCATGCACTGGGGCTTTATGCGCCAAACGCTGGAGGCCTTTCAATTTCCCGCCTCATTTATCCAAAGTGTTATGGCTCTGTATTCCACCCCCTCGGCAAAGGTGTTAAGCATGGGATTTTCATCCCCTACTTTTCCAATTACGAACGGCACTCGTCAAGGTTGTCCTTTATCCCCACTAATTTTTGTCTTGGCACTGGAGCCGTTAGCATCTCATATTAGGTTGAACACATTTATATCAGGTCTGCCTACACCGGCAGGCGAACAGAAACTCGCTCTATTTGCAGATGATATCCTCCTATATTTATCCACCCCAGACACCTCACTCCCTCCTCTTTTTAATTTACTGGAGAAATATGGTCGGCTATCCTACTATAAAAATAATGTTGGTAAGACTCAGGCCCTCCCTTTGCATATTCCTGGTCCCTCGCTGGGTGATCTTAAAACTCAATACTCGTTTGACTGGCGTTCGGACTCTATTAAATACTTAGGTATTTTCCTAACAAAAAATAGGAGCTCCATCGTTAAGCATAATTATCTCCCTCTCCTGCAATCCATTGAAAAACAACTGCAATCATGGCACTCAGTGGATCTGTCCTGGCTGGGCCGCATGGCCTCCTTAAAAATGTCAATCCTCCCGCAAATCCTTTACTATTTTCGCAATGTTCCGATCTTTCTCCCAGCACATATCCTCCTACGTCTGCAGAAAATGTTATTTGCCCACATCTGGAAACGCAAGCCCCCTAGAGTTTCGGCTACTACAATTACAACTCCGAGAGAGTTGGGCGGCCTTGGCTTCCCTGACCTGTTAAGATATTATAGAGCTTCCCTATTAGCCCAATTATTGGCCGCGCTGCACTCCTCAGAACCTCCTGTATGGCTACGCCTGGAAAATGCCGTTATCGCTCCTAATTCTATACATGACTTTATGTGGTATGACCCTCTCCCTAGAAGTAAACTGGAAGGGATACTTCCCTCCTCTTATCTCTCGGTCCTGACCTGGCGCCATTGGGGTAGACCATTATTGAAACCGCTTTCACTGCTCAGTTTTGCACCTCTTAGTTTTTTAAGTAGATTATCCCCTGACCTGAACCTTGCCTCCTGGACGCTTCAGGGAGTGACCCTTGTCCAACACCTTCTCACTCCAACCTCTATTAAACTGTTCCCTGACCTAGTACAAGAATTTGGTATTTCCTCCAAAGAAATTTTTACCTATCTTCGTATTAAACATATATTGTTGGCGCACAGGACCAGGGCGATACCAGGCAAAGAAATGACAGCTTTCCACAGGCTATGCTTGGGTAAAAAAAACTTAAGGAAACCGTTGTCTCTATGTTACCGTTGCTTAGTGTCTCCTAATACGGAATGCAAACTGCCATATATGTTGAGATGGGAGAAGGACCTAAATTTATCATTCTCACGAGAGGACTGGTTTTATGCCACATCATCAGTGTATCGCCTATCTAAAAGCACAGGCATGAGAGAAGCACATCTTAAATTATTATACCGCTGGTACCTTACCCCTGCTCGACTGCATCATATCTCTAAGGGTGCCAACGTATGCTGGCGTTGTTCAACAGAGAAGGGTTCTCTGTTACACGTTTTTTGGTCCTGCCCGAAAATTAGCTCTTACTGGGCTGATATCCATGGCCTGACCAAATTATGCACCTCATTGGATATTCCTCTGCAGCCTGAAACGTACCTGTTACACTTCATCCCCATCACCATCCAAATACCACCCAGAGGGTTGATGTCGGCTATTTTCGGGGTCGCCAAGTTAGTGTTGGCTAGTCACTGGAACTCGACCTCCGCCCCCTCACTCTCAGAAGTCCTGACCCGTTTAGATAGTATCTGTAAATACGAGGAAATGTTCGCTTCGGCCCATAACACCCTTCCACAGTATCAGGCTACTTGGGAAGGTTGGATATCTTATAGATCCTCCAAGGGATCCTCTTCATCCCCTTAAAAACTCTTCAAACCCCTAGCAACAAAAATCCTTTTACACCCCCTCTTAAAATTATTTCAACCAGCCGAACCGCATGTTTTACTCTCTGTTTCCCTTTTCTTTTTCCCTCCCTTTTTTTTTTTTTTTTTTTTTTTTTTTTATCTTTTAGTTTTTTATCTACGTTTATTTCACTACTATATTAACCACTATATTTGTTTTTTATTGTTTATTTACCATGTAAAAAGTACCGTACAATGTTGATAACAATCTAACTGCACATATGTGATATATAGCGTTGACAGGCCCTGCGTGGCCGTTATTGTCCTTTCATATTTTGTACTTCAAATTTTTAACGGTACTCAATAAAAATCTTTATATTGAAAAAAAAAAAAGTATTGAGTTTTCAGAGACTTCTTGAAGGACTGGAGAGATGGGGATGAGGAAGTTCCATAGAAAGGGGACAGCACAGGAGAAGTCGTGAAGGCGGAAGTTGGGGGTGACTGTACAAGGATTTGATAGCATCAGATCATTGGCATTCACTGCATTCTATGGCCAAAGTCTCACAGTGATGTGCAAGTACTATGAAGATACTATGGGGCGGGGGGCAGCTTACAACACAAAAGACCAGAAAAATTGATGCACTCAGTGACACATATAGAGTAAACTATTTTCCTAACTAAACATACAAGAAAAAAAATACACATGTAAGATATCAGCAGCATAAAATAAACAAAACAAGGATGTTTTTTTTATGGCAGTTTCCCTTTAAACAGTCTATATAGCATGATCAACCCCTTAATGAACTGATATTCGTTAAAAGGCATTTAAACAATAAAAATGCATGAAAATAATAAAGGTCGATTAAAAAAAATACAAAATGTTTTAAAAAACATGAAAAATTAAGGGGGGATTAAAAAAAAAAATCGCCTAAACACCCCTCCTGAAAATATCCTAAAAAAAATAAAAAAGGCTTTTTGTTAGAACTGAAAAGAATAAACGGTTAAATAAAAATGTATTAAAACAATAATATTTTTTACATTGAATCCTAAGGGATTCACCTGTTTAAACCTGCCGACCTGAAAATCGGTTTGTGGAAAAAAGGGACTTTCACTAACATTTCGGTGCAGTTCAGCGTCTCTGAATAGATTAACCATTATTTATTGTCTATGGGACAATTTCACTACTGCCAAAGGTCGCCGAATTGTGGTGATCTGAGGCAAACTGTACCTTATTTTGCTGTCAATTCGCCAGTATTTGGAGAGTTTACAGCTCTCTGACTAGCCGAACGGCCACGAAATTGGACCGTATAATGGAATTCACCATTCGGTGCTCTTTAGGGGTTTTTCAAAGTGCTCCAAATTGACTGGCGGGTGAGTTCGGTGGATCATTGGCTGCGTTTGGCGGTTTGCTCGGCGGGTTGTGTTTCGGTTTTTGGGTAACTGGGGGCAAAATTTAAGGCAATTTTTTGCGGGGCAAATAAATTTTTTACTATTATTATTTCATGGGAGGGTAAATAGGGGGGACACTTTTCTCGGGGGGTAGCTGAACCCAGGAGTCATTTTACCCCTGGTCGGTGCCATCTTCTCCCTGCAGGCTGCGGCTGGGAGGCCAAGACTTGGGGACTCCAGGATGCCAGTCACCCTGACAGCCGGCATGTCCTATGACATAATCAGAGGGAGCTGGCCCTCCAACTAGCCCCCACTGATTATATCATAGGGCATGCTGCTTGACGTTTGCCGCCAGACAGCTGCCATCAGTCCCTGCCGGGCCAAGACTGCAGCCTAGGGAACATGTCTTGTGTTCCTTAGGCAGCTTGGCTGAGCAAGTACAATTAAGGCCTGCTGTCGAGTGGCCGAGCGGGCAGACTCCTGGTATGCCTGATGACCAGTCCGGGCCTGGGCGTACTAGTATGCCCCGCTGCCAGGTGCTGCAGCACACTGTTCAGGCTATCCCACAGCAGCCAACAGCACGTGCTGGGCAGGGCCAAGGTAGCCAATAGAAGTCAACAGGGCGTACTAGTGCTGTGGGAAAGGGCTAAAGTCCTGTGACTGAATGTTGTTGTTTTTCTAAAAAAAAACACAATGTCCTTCAGTGAAACTTTGATTGCCTCTTGTTCTTGTTTCCATTTTCTATTAAGTTATATATTTTTTATTTAAGATTTTTAAAATGCTTATTAAGTCTGTGAATCTGATAACAGAGAATGTCCTGCCATATTCTGTAAAATAACAGTCTTGATTCCTTACAGTACAAATTCCAATGTAACAGTAACAAATACTTCTGAAGAGATTGATTGGTATTTTACTTGTGAAGTTTAATAATAATAAAAACATATTGTAATTTAAATTGTTCCTAAATTGTTGCCAACTTTAATTGTAGTTTAAGGAGAATGCACTCTAGGAAATAAAGTTGTTTCATTGTTTCCTTGTAATATACACATGGGTCATCTCTTGGTAGTTGTTACTGATCCTGTCAAAAATAATTAAACTTTATTGTACAAAGACAATCCATGGATTCAGTATAATTCAATTGCCTCTATGCCCCTTAGGGTTTTCTCTCTAAGTCAAAAGATTTCCTCTTTTAATGTTACACATCAATGATGTAGGATTACCTGATTTAATTTGTGTTGTGTTACATTTTCAGTTTGAGTAGCTGGGTGTAGAATTATTACATGTTTCAACCATTGTCGCATTATGACCACTTGATGGTGCTGCTAAATTTCAAAATAACACTTATGGAGATATTATTTAAAACACATCACGTGAGATAGGTAATATAATTGGAGTATCGTTTAAAAAGCCCCATTCTATGGCGATTTATTCGTAGCAGATATAAAAAAAGGTTGCCGTCTGCAAGAGAAAATGCTTGACTGCAAATGAAGAAGCATACAATATTTTCCTTCGCTTATCCGGATCGTAAACTGAGCGACTGACGTACCTGCCTCTACTTGGTAAGCTAATTTAACAGGCACCCTGAACTTGCACAATATAAGAAATATATACTGAGGTGTAGGCAATATAACTTAATACTATTTTTTTTAGCAGTATTTTTACATTTCTAATTTTCTAAACTTAGTTTGTTTGTAAAATATATAAGCATTGAACGTAGGCAAACACAGACACATAGAATACATCCAAACATAGAGTAAATGCAATATCCCCTTATTTGTTTGTTTTGAATCAGATGTTTTGATATTAATTCTAGTTTAAGTCTTGTCAATATTTAACACTATTTATACTTTATGATTTTGATTGACATGTATATTTTTATTTTGTAAGGAGAAATGCATGCTCATAATCAGTTTTCTTGGTCTAATGGTTTGATTATAAAATTACAAAATATGTATGTGTTTTAATCACAGATTCTAAAACTCAAGATGCTAAAGCAGAATCAATCTGGCTGCAAGATATCTGCTGTAGTTCCTTTTACAGAACTTTCTCTTGAGAAAAAGGATGTCGAACTTATCCTAGTTAAGGAGCAAAATGGAGTTCAGTACACCAATAACACTATAATTGCCTCTAATTTATCTCTGCGGAATGGAGTCGAGGAAGATCAGGAAAGAGAGCAATGGGGCAAAAAGATAGATTTCCTTCTCTCAGTTATTGGGTTTTCGGTGGATCTTGCGAACGTATGGAGATTCCCTTATCTATGTTACAAAAATGGGGGTGGTAAGTGTTTATCAATACATTCATACAATGTTTTTCAATACTGGAATGTAATTTCAAAACCTACCACTGTAAAAAGCAAATGAAGGTTGCTATAATCATGCTTTATTATATAGGCAGAGCATATTGAGAAAATGCTTACAATTTAAGTTTGCAGCATTTTAAAACAAATAACTCACCGGAATACCCATGTGCTTACAAGTTATAGGTGGTAAAAGGAACAAGAGACAAAAGGAAGCAGAGACATTGCATTTTATAGCTAGAGAATCTTTTTACCATGTGAGGGGTTTAACAAATTAACATGTTTAACACTGAAGACGATTGGTCTTTAATACTAACACACTGAGTCATGCAGATTAAATTATTGAGGAGATTGCTTTTGAGATGTGAAGCAGATCTAGAATTGATGACTGGATACTGCTATTTGTATTTGGTATTGCTGATTCCTGTGTTGGGCAATTGCTCAGCTAGTTACTGGATGCTGAGCTTTATTGATTGGATTGCTGATTGTGATGTGAAGGATAACATAAATTGGCTGCTGGATACTGGGCCTTTTAAAAGATTTCGGGGGGGGGGTGACGAGAAGCTTATTGCTTCACACCTTTTACCGATCGAGTGTCTCCTGTAATAACCTGCTAAAGTGGAAGACTTCCCTCCACCTTGAAGGCTGTCAAACAGGTAACATTTTAATAACCTTCCATGGTTAATAAAAAACTGAAATGGAGTGCCTCGACCAAACAATCCCCACGCAATAGAGGTCTGCTGTCGCTATGTATCAGTGTTGGTGGTTTCCCCAAAACCAATCTAGGATCGAATCCAAAAAAGCATTCAGTGATGGTACAGCGCACTCATTGTAGTAGTTTATAACATACACTTTGCGCAGTAGCTGTCAATCTTCTTGGTATCCACACATATCATATGGAAATAAAACCATGAAAAAATAATTGCAAAATATGTAACTGATATACATTGTGACAGACAGCAAGGCAACGAGCATGGTTGTAAATGGGATATATATAAGAGGAGAACTTTTAAAGCCCCAGGGAAATGTATATCAGCATGTGTGTACTGTAGCTGGGCATGCTGGGAGTTGTAGCCTGGGTCCCTGGGGTTGAGCCTGAGGCACAGGTGTGGCTGTTCAGGCTTGCTCAGCCTTAATATAAGGGAAGCTGATGTAAGTGTAGGAGGGGAGTGTTCAGCTTGTGGAGAGAGCTGAAGGAAAGAAAAGCGTTTGATTGCTGAATTGCGGTGTACTGCGCTGAAAATAAAATAAAAAAACTTAAAAGAACCACATAGTGTTGCGGTGTTTTGGTGGCCTAGAAGACGTGGCTAAAGGTGATCTTTTACAACATGTATTGCTATTATTCAGTGATAATACACTTACAAACAAAGAGCAATTCTGGCTCTAGTGTTGTCCGCCTTATGGGTATTTATCTTCTTTTTCACGGGTACCCATTAACCCTCAGAGATTCTTTGTTAGGATCTTGTATATGAAATATAAAAGCACAACCGGGAAACTTCCCTAATGTGATTCTGTTATAGAATTATATACCAAAAAAATGGCCGAATTTGCACGTACTATGGATAGAGCCTGCCAGGCTCTAGGAATATCAGTGAGTGGACGTTTGGGAAAAATCCACAAAAACCTCTCCCATACGAAAGCAGGAAACAGCGGGGTAAAAAAATCGAGCGCTTTTATTAAAAAAATCATGTATCCAGGACGCGTTTCGCTGGCGTACCGGGTTCATCAGCTGGTAAAAACAAAATATAACAAACTGATTCCACACTGCCGTTTATAAATCCATCTAATTACAATAAATTAAAAACACGAGTGGTAATTAAGTTCTGAGCTTCTCATATGTCAACATTTGGAAAACACTTCTGCATACCGGTTCTCCAATTACATTTCTACTGGGATGTAAATTTTGTTCTATGTAGCGTGCGAATGCGCCCCTTATGCGTTCCATCTTGGAACTCAAAACGTCATTAGGTATGTTCCGTTGTTGTATCGGACAATTTTCTTTCTCAGTTCGGTCTGGGCTTTAGATAGTTCGCCTCTAGTAACGGGATTTTCCATCTCATTTTACCGCTATGAGGGATAGATGTTCCTCCCTTCATGCTTCCGAATAGATACTCGCATCCATATGCAATAAAACATATACTTATTAATTAGCACTATTTTCAAATAAACCTTTACTCTCCATAGTTACGCATGGAGATTCTCTATTGCCAGGGAAAACAAATCCCATATATACAGCTTCTCAATTAAAATATCCCCATCAGATTTATATCCAATTTTGTGGAACCTTAGGGCTCTATTTCGCTCTAAGCGTTAAAACGCAGGCGCAAGGGAGGAAAAACTGCGCCCGCAGTTATACCCCTTGCGCCCGCGTTTTAATACTGGATTACAATGCAGGCGCAAAAAATGCTGCCTGCAGTGTTATCGAGCGATAAGAGTCGGGATGCTCGCGGCAGCACTGAGCGCAGCCGCGAGCATCCACTCGCTGGAGTCCATAGGACTCCATTGTGTTCCTCCCTGCCGGTCACGTGACTGGCCGGATCTCGCCTCGCGAGATCCGGCTGGTCGGCCTAGGGAAACGCAGGGAAAGACTGGGGGGGACTTTTCGCCCTAGTCTTTCCCTGCTCCCGCCGGCCTGAGGAGGTGAGCAGAGCTGTGGTCCTCGCGGCGGGACAGAGGGTGATTATGTGCTTGTTTATTTATTTTTTAAGGCTGGTGTTAACGGTTTCTGCAGCAGCGGAATCCGTTAACACCAAGTCCTGGCTCTGGTTAACTTTGCGCTGACCAGAGCCAGGCGTTAATCAGCCCTGGGACATTGTAATAACAGCGCTGATTAACACTTTGCGCTCCCCATGTTAAACATAGGGAGCACAAAGTACAGTAACCTGTCGCAGCGATGCGCAAGGTACCAAACGCAAACGGGTTTTATTAACCCGTTTGCGTTTGGATTGTAATATGCGGTAAATAACGCGGCAAACGTTTGCGTATAGAATGTAATAGTGCCCTTAGTGTTTAATATACTGTACCTAAAGTACCTAATAAATCAATAGATAAATTATTCAAGTCCTTAAAATTCTAAAATGACATGCATATTACTATCTAAATATTTTTATATACAGTTCTATATATGTGATATTACTTTTAAAGTACCTTGTGTGTCTAAAGTGTCTGTATTATTACAGCAACGATGTGCTGATTTATTTTAATTAAGCTTTTAAAGTGCTATGTGTGTATAAAGTGACATATTTTACACTAATAACGTGCTATTTATTTCAATTGGTATAAAATATTGTAAGTATTAATATTTCCCATTATACAAAAGATGTGAACCTTTATCTCATAAACAACAGCAAAAAAAAAGGGGTTACTAAATCCAATATTTACGTGCATATTATCTTATTGATTAAAGTGCTATGTGTCTGCTGCTTTAAAGTGTCATGTTTATCATAAAACTATCAGGTTTATTCAAAGAGCTCCAAATTGTGGCCGAAAGGTAACCGAACGCTGAAATTCAGCGTATGCTTACCTTTCCTGGCCATTCGGCTATCCAGAGAGCAGGCAGTTCGCCAAATGCTGGCGATTTGCCTGCACATACGGTGCCTGTTCGAGGGCAGTGAATTCCCCATAGAGAAGCAATGCTTCGTCTATTCAGAGAACACAAAACAGCAGTGAAAAGTTGCCGAAATGCCCTGCCATTCGGTGGTTTCATTCGACAGATTTATTCAGATGAATCCCATAGGCTTCAATGTTAAAAATATTCCAGTTTTAATCCAATATCTAATAAACCGTTGATTATATTATATATATAGATATATATATTATATTCTGCAGTAAAAAGTCTCTTTATTTTTTGATTTTTTTGTATCTTTAGGCATTTTTCGGGATTTGTTTGCGAATTTTTCTTTCTGTTTTTTTAATGTTTTTTTCTTTTTTCTGTAACAGCCCTTTTTATTACCATTCATTGGATCTTATATGTAAATTCCAGACATTTTAGTTCTGTAGTTTCTTTGCAAACAGCGTTTCACTTTTCAAATATTCAAGCGTACTGTTTTTTTTTTTTCACTCCATTCGTTTGCGTGTCAGTTTTTTCCGGCGGCTGCTCTGCGCTGTGATCGGCTCGGGTTTCTCCAGCATGTTCGGCGGGGTTAATCCAGATGTTTTTGCACCGAAGTGCGCACGCACCACGCTAGTGGCAACGGACGCCTTTTAGGCCTCAACGTAAAAGCGCTATGACGGATGCCCTGAGTGCACCGCGTCCACGTAGCGGCCTGTGTTCATGATGCAATGTCAGATGCAGCGCATTTACGACGTCCATCATGTTGAGGCTCAGAAGTTTTTTTGGTCTGGCTGACTGTACCTGTCATTTAATTTTAATTAATTTTGATACCCATATTTCCCTTTTTTTTCTACATCTGTCAAAAAAAAACGGACTGTGTGGTGTCTACAGTATCTTCTGTCAGTACGTCCGTCCGTTATGCACACACGCAGAGTGCGCTCAGACTGCGTTCACCATAACGCACGTTGCATTACATCAGGGCCAAACATGAATCAGACAGATTTATCCGAACTAATGTCAAGACTTGGTGAATGGTGATATTATCAGAAAACAGGAGGAGCAGGACCATTGCATGGACCAGTTTGCTCAGGCTTTGGATTTACTTATGAATCAGTCCAGCAAAGCTTCACCACCTTTGATATTGTAGCGCTCACTCCCGGAGGAGCCGCTGAAAATGAACCACGGGTCAGTCTCCCCGCACTAGGGAATAAATATACTCCAACACGCTGAACAGTTTTATATTTTAAAAGGTTTACTAAAAGGTTTGCAGCTCTTAAGACACGGTATATGCAGGAAAATTTACAGTACTTTCATAACACGATAAACGCGTAGCGGTAAAAGAAACGAAAACACGAGGGCTTCGTATTTTCGGAAAAAACCCCGACCGAGCAGAAAATTAAAAGATACGAAATTCGAGGAAAAACCGCGTAGTGGGACACAATAAAATACACAGTTCTCGTATCACGGTAAACGCGCAGCGGGAACAAAAAAAGGGAAAATTGTTCAGAATGTAACTTTAACTTTGCCCCCTTGTATGGATAGGAAAAAGGAAACTGAGTCCTGCACAGGTTAAGTCCCAGAACGTGAAGTGGTATGTGTTTGTGTGTGTGTAGGGTACCCGGGTACTTTTCAACTGGCCAGTGAGTTTACTTTAACGATGTCTTCGACTAGTCAGTTGGGGCCCTGTGGGTTTTAGAAGGAAAACAGCAGCGTACGTTCTTATTTACACACGGCCTTGGGGACCTCTCACCCATCCAGCGCAAGCTTGAGGTTCCGCTGACCCAGGACGTCTCTCCGCTCGATATTGACTGGGGACGCCGACCACCGGATCTGTTGTCTGGCCTTCTGTCTGTCAGCCACGACTCAGCCAGCTTACCGCCTGCTCCCCGCTTCAATTGACCGCGGAACTCCTTACTCGAGGGGTCTTCTCTCCTTAGCACTGCACTCGGATAATAGATGGTGATGTCTATCTCCCGCAAGGCTGGGTGACCCAATCCTAAGGTCCGATCCACTTTGTCTGCGCTCCGGCCTATCTGTTGGTCTCTCCTTCTCTGTACGTGCATCCACTCTCCTCTGCTCCCTGGCGCGCTCTGCCTGTTCTCCACGAGGTGCAGGATGTACAGCTCTCCACAAACCCACCCACTTCCTGTTTCTTCGCAAAGCATGCATGGACATGTAGTTCAAGTGTCCAGGGTCTTTAATCGTGATAGTCTCCATCTTGTGGCCAAAAATGGGTACTGCCACAGTAAACTTTAACACATCGCTACACTCTCCCCCTCCTAGAACTCTTGGGTCTCTCCAAGGAGGTACAACAGTTACATTATCCTTTTACAATATGCACACAGTTTATACAGCATATACAGGTTCAGCAGCATACATGCAGTGGGTTAGAAACACTTTCTCAAGCTGACTCATGTTCTGGGCTACCTCAGCTAACATAGCAGACACTTCGGGCAATCTCTGCACAGTGGTGATGGCCTCTTCAGTGCTATGTCCGGGTGAGTCATAGGTAAGTCGCTGGGGCGGCCGAATAGAGCGTTTTTGTTCAGGCTCCCTCCGTTCCTCTTCAGGTGGAAGTACTATGGGCGTTGGCTCAATTTCTCTTTCTATCACTGGAGCAGACGTTTCTTCAGAGTATGATCCCTCCAGTGAAGGCATAGAACCGTAATCACCTGAATAAGCTTCCGGAGCTACCGGGATCCCCACAGCCTCAGGGGCTTCCCACTGAAATTCAGGCGGCTCAGAGATATCAACAGTCTCAGGGACTTCCAACAAGAATTCAGGAGCCTCAGGCCTCAAATTACTCTCCCATCGTTCCGGAACTGAGGTAATCTCTTCAGGCTCCGGTGAACGTATCCAGTCCAGACAGAAACTTTCTTCCTCACTGTCCCTTTCGCTCTCTTCGACAGCCCGGGTCTGTTGAGACCGAGTAACAGGAGGGACACGTGGAGCACGCGGATTCGCCGGAGGAAGTTCGTTTTCCACTGGTACCCTCACAGCCTCTCTCAATGGTAACAAGTGATTTCGGTGCCAATTCTTGAGGGGACCAGCCTTTCCATCAGGGCGAATCTGATACACCGGCAAACCTGGCAGTTGTTTGCAAACAATGTAAACCTGAGAACTCCATCTATCCGCCAGCTTGTGTCTCGCAGCAGCACCCAAATTCTTCAACAGAACCCTATCACCGGGTTGTAAATCCTGTACTCGAACCTTCAGATCATAGTTCTTCTTGTTCCTTTGCTCCCTGTTACCTGACGTCAAACGAGCCTGTTCAAACGCAGAAGCCAGATTCTTCCGAAGTCTATCCACATAGTTTTTATGAGAAGCTACCGACGTCTGGTCTAGAGATAACCCAAATGCCAAATCAACCGGCAGTCGAGCTTCTCTTCCGAACATAAGACGGTACGGTGAATATCCAGTGGCATCACTCTCCGTACTGTTATATGCATGCACCAGAGTAGCTATGTGACGACTCCAACTCTGCTTCTCCACATTAGACAAGGTCCCCAGCATATTTAGCAGCGTGCGATTAAACCTTTCAGGCTGAGCATCACCTTGAGGGTGGTATGGCGTAGTTCGAGTCTTTTGAATTCCCAACAACTCCAGCAATTGCCCGACCAATCTACTTTCAAAGTCTCTTCCCTGATCAGAGTGTATTCTTCTTGGCAGGCCGTAATGAACAAAAAACTTTTCCATCAGCACCTTCGCCACTGTCGGAGCGCGTTGGTCTTTGGTAGAAAAAGCTTGGGCATAACGGGTAAAGTGATCAGTCACTATCAGAATGTTCCCTTGCCCACTAGCATCCGGCTCTAAGCACAGGAAGTCAATGCACACCAAATCCATGGGTCCCTGACTCTGTAGATGGCTCATTGGAGCAGCTCGGGTTGGTAGAGTTTTCCTCTGAATGCACCTCAGACAGGAATGGCAATAACTCTCAACTTCAGCCCTCATGCAAGGCCAATAAAACCTATCTCGCACCAACTTAAAAGTTCTCTCCGCACCCAAATGTCCATGCTCATCATGTAATGATCGCAACACACTCTCCCTGTGTTTAGTGGGGAGAAATAACTGTTGAATCTCTTCGGAATTGGTCGAGGGGCCCTTCGGTAGACCACCCCATCCAACATCTTCAACCGCTCCCACTCTTTGTAAACCAATCTGGCTCCATCCGGGGAATTGGTTAACAGAATCTCTCGCTGGTTTGTAGTCAGGGCCTGTATGGTCAATGCAATCAAAGGGTCTCTAGCTTGATCCGCTTTCAAATCCTGCTTGGAAAAGGTAGGTAGATTTTCATCCCTCAATTGCGTAGGGTTACAGTAGAACTCAGGAACAGCCGCGGCCATGACTCCTATGGCCTCCGCTTCAACTCCTCCCTTGACCCGGCGTTCTGTTCCTTGACACAAAGCTTGCACCCCGTCTGGAGTTACCTGAGTCCATTCTGTAGTGTAGGGTCTTCTCGACAGAGCATCAGCATCTCGATTGTTCACCCCAGGGCGATACTTCAGGCTGAACCGAAACCCTGACAGAGCGGCCAACCACCGATGTCCCGTTGCGTCCAGTTTTGCAGTAGTAAGGATATAGGTGAGAGGATTATTATCCGTCTTGATCACGAACTCAGCTCCATACAGATAGTCTTTCAACTTGTCCACCACTGCCCACTTCAAGGCTAGGAACTCCAGTTTGTGAGTAGGATAGTTCTTCTCAGAGGGCGCAAGGCTCCGGCTCACGTACGCCACAGGCCTCAGCAATCCATCATACTCCTGATATAGGACTCCTCCCAGACCTTCTCGGCTGGCATCCACATGTAGTTCATACGGCTTGTGAGGGTCCGCGTAGGCCAGAACAGGAGCTCGGGTTAGATTCTCTTTCAGCTTCACAAACGCACCTTCACATTGACTAGTCCATTCACCTTGTATGGACTCTTTAGCTTTCCTTGGTCCCGGAGCGGAGGGATTTCGATCAGAGACCTTACAGCCTTCTTCGGTGGTTTCTTTCTGTAGGAGTTTGTTCAGCGGCTGAGCTATCTTTGCGAATCCTCCCACAAATCTTCGATAGTATGAGCAGAATCCCAAGAAAGATCTAAGTTCAGTGACGTTTCGAGGTCTAGGCCAAGAAGCTACGGCCTCCAACTTTCGAGGATCTGTCGAAACACCTTCTGCCGAGACCACGTGTCCCAGATATGTGACTGACGGTAAACAGAACTGGCATTTCTCCAGAGACAATTTCAACCCCTCTTCATGGAGCCTCTTCAAGACCTTCTCCAAACGTTGCTCATGCTCTTCCAGAGTCTTCCCGAACACAATTATGTCATCCAGGTACACTAACACTTCGATTAGATTCATATCCCCGACTGTCTTCTCCATCAACCGTTGGAACGTAGCTGGAGCTCCCGTCAGACCTTGAGGCATTCTATTGAACTCAAAGAACCCCAGTGGACAAATGAACGCAGTTTTCTCTTTGTCTTCAGGGTGCATCGGTATCTGATGATATCCGCTTCGCAGGTCTAACACACTGAACCACTTTGCTCCAGACAAACACTGTAAGGCGTCTTCAATCCGAGGAGTGGCATATTGGTCGGGGATGGTTCTTCGGTTCAGGGTGCGATAGTCTATGCACAAGCGGACAGAACCATTCTTCTTCCTGACCAGCACTATTGGAGATGCATATGGACTCCTGGATTCTTGAATCACATTGGTTCTCTGCAACTCATTTAGCTGTTCTCGCAGATCATCCAAGTCTCCCAGCGGAACTCGCCTTGACCTTTCACGAAACGGCTTGTCTTCTTGCAACCGAATGCGATGTTCCGTACTCTTAGCCAGGCCCACATCGAACTCATCTTTCGAGAATAATTCTTTCCACTTTAGAACTTGACACTGAAGACGTTTCTTCCACTCAGGTGAAATGGGGGGGTCCTTAGGTAGAATCTTTCATCTGGGATCTCTTTATCCACTCCCCCTCCTAAATCGGTGGAGAGGGGTGTAGCAGACTCTACTTGCCCGATAGGCATTCGTGCTTTAAGGACTACTGGAGAATCTGTCACATTGCACACACTGACCGAGACTCTTCCTCGTGTCCTCTTCAAGGCTTTTGTGGAGATTATTTCAGGAATTACTTCGACTCCGGTTTCACTCCCATGACTGACATCGGTTCCCAGCACCACATAGGGACCTGGTTGCGATCCGTTCAACTTAACTGAAACCCGGAAGCTCGCTACTTCTCCTGCTTGCAGAACCTTCTCTGTCCCACCCAGTCTCCACAGTCTTCCCACCTCAGCAGGTGCTTTCCGTTCTTCCACCATCCTCTGATAGACCGGTCGTAACATGGGGTGCACTCCTTGAGTTGACCCTTCTTCCACTACGATGGGGGTCAGGAGACGCCGCACTAGGTCCGTATTCGTCCCCACTATCAGAGAGCTTCTGTTCGCACCCGAGGGTCGGGGGCACACAATGGCTAAGGCGTCACAGCCTCCGGACTGTCCGATGACTTCAGATCCGATCTCCAACCTTACTTGCAGATACCCGTCATAAGGGAGTTTCTCAGTGCCGATACCCCATATTTCCAAGTCCTTCAATTCTTGCAGAGGAATGTGCTTTAAGTGTTTCTCATAGAAGTCTTTATAAATCAAAGTCACTTGAGCACCTGAATCTAATAGAGCTTTGGTGTAGACTCCCTCCACTTGGATTGGCACAATTGGAGAAGGACCTATCAGCTGGTCAGGAAACTTGGTGGAGGTATCCGGACGCTTAGACCCTGTTTGCTGGACCCTGGCCTTTTTCTTGGCCCGTGCAGGTTTTGGGTGTGCATTGCCTCCCCATGACGTAGACCCGGATGCTAAGGGAGTGACTCTTTCCATTCTGGCAGGCTCAGCAGCAGTAGGCTTAACTTTGGGCCCTCTTGCCCTCTTAGCTTTAAATTGATTCTTGGAGCGAGATTCAACTTCTGGGCACCTAGGTTGCTCCTTTACTGGTGCCCTCTGGCGTTTCCCGCTGGCGGAGTAGATAACAGTCCCTCTAGGGCTTTCAGCAGCCACTCAACTTTGTCTTTCTCAGGCTTCCGGCCTTTACACTGCGCACGGAAATGGCCCATTTCTCCACAACCGAAACATCTCTTCCTCGAAAGTGGAGACACGGTTGCTTGTTGAGGTTCCAATAAGAGATTTGAACCAGACGCCACGGCAACTTCAGTCGTCTGCATACCTGTTAGGAACTTTTGCATTTCCCCCTGCATCTCGGTCACCTTCATCAACACCCTGCACAGTTCAGCGTGCGCTTTCTGCAGTTCAGTTTGAGCTTCCTGTACCTTCTTTACAGTCTTGAACAACTCGCTTCGTTCAGAAGAGTTCGATTCTTTCGCAGCCTTTTCGACGAATTTAAAACCGACTAACTGCTCCTGTTCATCCAGATCAGATCCATAGGTGTCTAACGAGTCATTTTCAGGCTGCAGACCGTCGTTATATCTTGCAGGTTGTGCATAAGCCCTTTCTCCCCGCCTGAAGGATTTCTCTTCCAGCAGAGCCTCCTCCTCTCGTACCACTCGGATCAGTTCCAGGTACTTCAACTCTTGATTAACTGCTCTGCTTCTCAGCTGCATCATCACCGGATCTAACGGTTGAGAGCCCCTCAGGATCTGCTTTATTCGTATCTTGTCTACGTCAGCCGGTTTGGCCCCTTTCTTGAGGAGTATTTGGTGCAGAATCTTATCCAAGCGCCTCATGTAATCAATCATTCTCTCACCTCTCTTCTGATAGGTGTGTTCGTACTGGTATACTAGTTCCGCTGCCTTTTCTGTTCGCCCAAACACTTCTTCAAGAACGTTCAGATAATCCAAAGCAGTACAATCTTTCCTACTCAGTTTTAGGTTTCTCACCGCTTCTGACGCAGGTCCCTTTAAACTCTCGGTGATCCTTTGCTTTTCTGGGCCTCAGGGACGTCCCACTCATCCAGTGCCTGCATCGCCTGTTCCACCCATTCCTCAAAGGTTTCTTCTCCCGCCGGAGTTGGTACATTTCCTGTAAAGTTCCTTAACCGTCGATAACCGAAATTAGTGTGAGGAGGGCTTGTTTTCTGACATTTAGCCAGCAAATCTCCAATAGCCACGATAAATTCAGGCCCGATCATGGCCAACGGACTGGCGCGGGGAACACTTTCGGCTTCGCCACGTGGCGCACTTAGCTGAATCAGTTGGACTTCCACCTCATCGGTCAGCTTCACGCTCCGCCCCGAAAACATGTTGGAATACCTTTTCTCCATTCGAGAAGAACATGCGTGTGAGAGGTATCTGGGTTTTTCTTAATGTCCAGGATTAACCCCCGATGATCTGGTGCTAGCGTGGCCACGGCCTGGCGAATCTGATCTTCGGCCCAAGTGTCTGCGGAAATATCCATGACTATGCAACATGCTAACTGACTACTATGCTCCCCACACCATTCGGCAGCAGTGTCTGGATCCATATTTAACCCTTTAGATGTGGTTTCTCCAGAGACTGAATCCCGGAAACGAGCCCCCACGTGTAGCGCTCACTCCCGGAGGAGCCGCTGAAAATGAACCACGGGTCAGTCTCCCCGCACTAGGGAATAAATATACTCCAACACGCTGAACAGTTTTATATTTTAAAAGGTTTACTAAAAGGTTTGCAGCTCTTAAGACACGGTATATGCAGGGAAATTTACAGTACTTTCGTAACACGATAAACGCGTAGCGGTAAAAGAAACGAAAACACGAGGGCTTCGTATTTTCGGAAAAAACCCCGACCGAGCAGAAAATTAAAAGATACGAAATTCGAGGAAAAACCGCGTAGTGGGACACAATAAAATACACAGTTCTCGTATCACGGTAAACGCGCAGCGGGAACAAAAAAAGGGAAAATTGTTCAGAATGTAACTTTAACTTTGCCCCCTTGTATGGATAGGAAAAAGGAAACTGAGTCCTGCACAGGTTAAGTCCCAGAACGTGAAGTGGTATGTGTTTGTGTGTGTAGGGTACCCGGGTACTTTTCAACTGGCCAGTGAGTTTACTTTAACGATGTCTTCGACTAGTCAGTTGGGGCCCTGTGGGTTTTAGAAGGAAAACAGCAGCGTACGTTCTTATTTACACACGGCCTTGGGGGCCTCTCACCCATCCAGCGCAAGCTTGAGGTTCCGCTGACCCAGGACGTCTCTCCGCTCGATATTGACTGGGGACGCCGACCACCGGATCTGTTGTCTGGCCTTCTGTCTGTCAGCCACGACTCAGCCAGCTTACCGCCTGCTCCCCGCTTCAATCGACCGCGGTACTCCTTACTCGAGGGGTCTTCTCTCCTTAGCACTGCACTCGGATAATAGATGGTGATGTCTATCTCCCGCAAGGCTGGGTGACCCAATCCTAAGGTCCGATCCACTTTGTCTGCGCTCCGGCCTATCTGTTGGTCTCTCCTTCTCTGTACGTGCATCCACTCTCCTCTGCTCCCTGGCGCGCTCTGCCTGTTCTCCACGAGGTGCAGGATGTACAGCTCTCCACAAACCCACCCACTTCCTGTTTCTTCGCAAAGCATGCATGGACATGTAGTTCAAGTGTCCAGGGTCTTTAATCGTGATAGTCTCCATCTTGTGGCCAAAAATGGGTACTGCCACAGTAAACTTTAACACATCGCTACAATATCATGTTTGAACTCAATCCAGGGATGTGTCCCACAGACAGAGCCAAGGTGGGTTATGTTATTAACCACCTTACCGAGAAAGCCATGCTTTGGGCAACTCCTTTGTGGGAATTAAAGAAACCTGTTGTGTACAATTATACAGAGTTTATGCAAGATCTTAGGTGCACTTTTGATCCTGCAAGGCAGGCAACTGTTGCTGCCAGGACCTTGTACTGCATATCTCAGGGCAACCAACGAGTTGCTGATTACGCTATAGAGTTCAAGAC
The DNA here is from genome assembly GCA_009667805.1 of Leptobrachium leishanense. Taxonomy (NCBI): domain Eukaryota; kingdom Metazoa; phylum Chordata; class Amphibia; order Anura; family Megophryidae; genus Leptobrachium; species Leptobrachium leishanense. The sequence goes on from CM019072.1 coordinate 46,724,837, forward strand.
GGTGGCTGCTGACAGAGCTGGACTGGGACAAAAAAACAGCCCTGGACTTCATTCAGACTGGCCCATTCTGATATGCAAACACGCAGGGCCGGATTAACCACTTGGCTGCTATGGACGCGCTCAGCGCGTCCAGCCAAGTGGTTCTCTTGTGCTACGGACACGCTGAGCGCATCCTAGCACAGGAGGCAGCAATCGGCAGGGATTCCGGCTGATTGCTGGCCCCCCCAGTGCGGGCTGACATCTTGGATGTCAGCCCAGCACTCCGGGACCCCGGCAGGGACATTAGATGTCATTGAAGCGGCGCGATGACATCTAATTCATGGCGCCCCCCACGTGTGCGGAGGAGGCGCCTGAAAGGGAGGGGGGACCTCTCTTCCTCCTGATCGCCGTGGGCCACAGGGTTAAGGCAGGCACCATTTGGAAGGGCATAGCCTGCCCTTCCAAACGGTGGCTGACATTAACCCGTAGGGAGCCGGATCATGATTCGGTGCTGAAAAGCGCCGGATCGTGATCCTCTCCCGGAGCTGGCCGACATCTTGGATGTCTGCCAAGCCTCCGGAACTCCCCCTGAGGACTGGTGTCATCGTGCATAGCACGATGACGTCAGTCCTGGAGTTAATCCCTAGCTGCCAGCAATGGTGAAGATAGGAGGTTTATTGGAACCCCCTATCTCCCGATCCGTGGCAGCTAGGGGTTAATGTTTAATATTGTTGGATCAGCCAGAGCATGGCCTTTCCAACTATACCAAACATGACCATGTAAAAAAATTTTTTTTTTAAAAATAAAAAAATATTTAAAAAAAATTATTAAAAAATAAACAAGTTTTTTTTTTGTTTTGTTTTGTTAATGCAGCAATATTGTTCCCATTTCAATTATATTGTGAACAATGATGCTGCGCTAACGATTTTTGTTTGAGGTGCGTTTGTTAAAAATCGCATAATTTTCCCCAAAAAAAAAGTAACGAGACCCCATTTCTAATTTTTTGAACATAAAAATGTAGACTCGAGTACAGCCCCAATAGTGGATCAACAGAGTAGGGGTCTCTTGCTACACAGCCCCATACAGCAACCGAATAAATGAAGAAACTCCGGAGTCCACAATATAAATTCAAATGGATTTAATCCAACACCAAGAAAGCAAGGCAACGTTTCGACCACAACTGGTCTTTGTCAAGCCTAGCTTGACAAAGACCAGTTGTGGTCGAAACGTTGCCTTGCTTTCTTGGTGTTGGATTAAATCCATTTGAATTTATATTGTGGACTCCGGAGTTTCTTCATTTAATCGGTTAAATTTTTTAACAAGCACACCCCATACAAAATATAACCGCAATTGCTCGCATGTTAAAATGTGAAAAAAAAACACTTTACACGCTGTAAATTATTGAAAGTTCTAATTTTATTACATTTTTGTTATAATATACAGACAGGACATGACTTATACATACAATAATGATATATTAGGAATCTGCCGAGTCTGCCGGAAAGAACGATGTATAATATGTCTGGGTCATATACTAAAATAAGCCTTCAAAACGCGTTTAAACAAGATGAGCTCGGCACAGAGGCCTCAGCAGCGAAAGGGTTAATATATTGATATGGACTGGAGCAGGGCCAGCATAAGACAATGTGCTGCCTGGATCCAAGTATAAAATACTGACCCCCCCATGCCCACCAAAACATGTTGATGCGTATCACAGAGTGGCACAACAAAAAAACTCCCAGTAATGGGCAGTGTGTAAGAGCATATCACAGAGCTCCACAGCAATAAAACCCACAGTAATGTGCAGTGTGTATGAGCGTATCACAGAATCCACAGCAATAGACTTAAAAAATAATTATGGATTATTAAAATAAATTGTATTTTAATATGAATTATATATTCATGTAAATGTAATTTGAACAATTAAAATAAATATGCATTAAAATATACTTAATTTAAATTAGAACATTGATTAAATTATTTTATAAAAAATAAATCATATGATAAATATACTTTACAAAATGTAATTCGGGTACACTTCTAAGAAGGGGCTCAGAACTGTGACATACAGGGTTATTCAGAGAGAGGTGAAAACCTTGACAATTGCCAGGAGAATGAACAATTTAGACCAAATAGCCAATTTGGAAAGTGAGATAAATGGGAGAATTTTTCTGGTTTGGCTATTTTGACCTAGAATTTGGACATGTCTCCCTGCTACATGGCTATGGCTGATTAGCAAATACTTTCATGAGCTCTGCAGACTCCTGTGATAATTAATCCCTTGACTGCTCCTATAGAGAAAGCACAGCACTGCCACACTGAGCTCCAGCTTAATAGGCTATAGAAAGGGAGGGGGGACTGTCAGATCAGAGGATCTGTCAGATTTACGGCTCCCTGAGTGCCTGGCTGTGAGACGCATCAGTGCCGAGGTATAAGACATAAGGGTTGGATTCACCCTCACTTGGCATGTTTAGTCAATACCTTACGTATTTTCACATTTTGGGGATGGCTCCTGGTCACTGCACAGGCATTATAGATTTGTAGCAACATGTAATGCTCCAGTTGCTGCTGACTTCAAACTCTGAAGCCACCAGTCACTGGAAGGAGAAGCTGTAAGTAGAGTGGAATCATCACAGTCTCTGTGGATTCCGCTCCTTTACACACAATAAAGCCATAGCCAGCTCCAGAATCTATGTGTGGGTGTCCAATGAAGCCCCCCTAACTCACCCCTGCAATGCAGAAATCCTTCAGACCTTTGAAACAAGTGCTGACATTCCACATTAGTGTTATCCAGTCCTGGTTATACTAAGTGCTAGACTAAGTTTTAAAAAAAAATCACCCCCAGACTCAGCCGGCCCACTGACCCATCGGCCCCTCTGGAATCTCCCGGTGCTCCCGATGGCCAGTACATGCCTGGCTGCTGAGTAGGGATGAGCTGTTCGGTTTGATATGTTCGGAGTTCGCATCGAACATCGGCCGTTCGACAGTTAGCGAACTTCGAACATTTCCTCGTGTACGGTTCGAGTTCGAATTTCTTTTTAAAAAAAATATAGAAAATACTAAAAAATCTAGAAATAAAGAGACTCTTTACTGCAGAATATTATAAGCAACTGTTTATTAGATATTGAATTAAAACGGGAATATTTTTAACATTGAAGCCTATGGGATAAAACATTCTTGTTACTAAAACATCAGGCAGACACGGCCCTCTAATCAGGCACTCTAGAGGGCAGCCTGCAGGGGCCTCCCAATGATCCCCTTGAGGAGCATTGAGGAGCATGCGGCCGCCGGATGACAGATCTGCGACTGTGCGGGCTAGCCACCTGGGTGCATGTGACAGAGACAGGCAGATGCACCTGCGGCCATGGCAGACCCCCCCTCACAAACAGGATCCAGGGAGCCCCCACTGACCACCAGGCTAAGGTAAGGTGACACATTTCTAAAAAAAATAAAATCCGAGGACATTTTTAAATGTCCCCGGGAACATAAAATAAAACCTTTTTTTTTCTTTCTCTACCTGGCTGAATGTATTTAATTATATATATTAGATACATTCAGCCAGGTAGAGGGGGGTGGCATGTGGGCTGCGCGGGGTCTCAGGCAGTGGTTCGTTTTTTTTGTGTGTATATTTTTAGCAAATTTATAGGGGAAGGTAAGGGCAGGTATGATATATATATATATATATAGATAAGATAAATATCTATATTCTTATAAATATATATATCCAGACTTGTATTACACACACATTTTGGCAACTAATTGCCCCCCCATTTGGCTGATCCCTCCAGAAGAAATGTTGAACACGATAGAGCAGAGAATAATATATATATTCTCTGCTCTGTCGGGTTCAACATTTCTTCTAGAGGGATCAGCCAAATGGGGGGTGGGCGCATTTAGTTGAGATTGTCCACATGCCACCGCCCCATGTGCATATGAATATATAGTCTGAGGTCTGTGGGTGGGTGTATATATATATATCTGCGTTTTGATATATACCTATATATAGGTATGCGTGTTGATATATACGTATATGTCTGTGTGTGGTATCCAGGGCCGGTGCAAGCATTTTTGTTTACTCAGGCGAAGTTGCATTTTGGTGCCCCACCATCCAATCCGTGCCATGCCAATCGGGAGTGTTTGGTGTCCTTACGCATTGCCAATCTATGCTGTGCCTGGTGCCCCTCCTGTGCCACAGGGCCAATCTACAGAGTGTGTGGTCCCCTCCTTTGGCAATGTGGCATAGGAGGGGCACCAAGCACTGCACAAATTTGCAATGTGGCCTGGTGGTGCCCCCTGGTCTTGCTGTGTCAATATACCCACATATTTCAAACTGCCAGCCACTCCCAGTGTTTCCCTGTGATCCTGCTACCTACCACTCTCACTCTGTTGCTGTGGTCCATTGTCTGACTCCAGGTCTCCAGAAGCAGACTGGCAGCAGCGTCCTCGTTCTCTAATTCAATTCACTCCCCCCTAATTCGTTTTTTCCCCTTTAATTATTTTCACCCCCTCCCCCTTAAATTCATTTCATATAGCGTATGACAGAGCTCCACAGCAATAAAGCTTACAGTAATGTGCGAGGTGTATGAGCGTATGACAGAGCTCCACAGCAATAAACCTCACAGTAATGTACCGATATCAGTTTACTCAAACCCCCAGCAGAACATTACACACACACACACATCCAGCAGAACATTACACACACCCCAGCAGCACATTACACACACACCCCAGCAGAACATTACACACAAGATGTCACCTGGTAAACTCTTCGTGCCTGAAGGGGAAAGAGTACAGGTTATGATGGTCTATCATGATTCTAAACCGTTTGAGCATATGGGTAAACAAAAACCCTAGCCACTTTTGAAAAGAAGTTCTGGTGGGCAGGTATGCAAAAGGATATCAAGGACTATATAGCTACCTGTGAGGTATGCTGTAGAAGTAAGAATCCTAAGACCTTACCCATTGGCTTATTACAACCATTGCCAATTCCTGAAAGACAATGGGCCCACCTATCTATGGACTTCATTACTGATTTGCCTGTGTCACAGGGTAATACAGTCATCCTTACTGTTGTGGAAAGGTTTTCCAAAATGGTGCATTTCGTACCTTTGGCTAAACTGCCATCAGCCAGTGAGCTGGTACCTGTATTTGTCCATAACATAGTCTGACTCCAAGGGGTCCCTCTGAGAATTGTATCCGACAGAGGGACGCAGTTCGTGTCTTGATTCTGGAGAGGGTTTTGTGACAACCTGGGCATCGAGCTCAGCTTCTCTTCGGCCTACCACCCTCAGACAAATGGGGAGGCTGAGAGAGCCAACCAATGTGCAGAACAATCCTTAAAATGCGCCATTTCAGAACAGAATGAATGGTCAGATCTGTTACCATGGGCCAAAATTGCCCTTAATAATGCAGTTAGTGAAACTACTGGTCACTCACCTTTTCATACTGTGTTTGGTTATGATTCTCCCATGCTCCTTTCTGACTTTCAGGGAATCGCCTCGCCTGCTCTTGACGAGCATCTGATGTCGTTGAAGGGGACATGGGAGAAGGTTAAGGAGATTATGAAAACTAACGTAAAAAAAAACAAAAGGAGAAAGCAGACAGACGAAGAAAGCCTGCCTCCGTATATGTAGTGGGAGTTAGGGTCTGGCTTTCCACCAGAAACATCAAGCTACTGGTTCCCTCCATGTAAATAGCCCCGAGATACAAAGGTCCCTATAGGGTCATACGCAGAGCGAACCCTGTGTCCTATGCCTTGGCATTACCCCCTACTTACACATTCACAATGTGTTTCACGTTAACCTCTCTAAGCCTCTTACATGTAACAGGTACACAACAGTCAATGTTCCTCCTCCACCCATTCAGTCCCAGGGTGAGGGGGAGTATGAGGTCCGTGCCATCCTGAAGTCCTGTGTGGTCAGGGGTGTTGTCCAGTACCTTGTGGATTGGGAAGGTTATGGTCCTCAGGATAGGTCTTGTCTGCCAGCCAGCGAAATCCATGCGCCTCGTCTGGTTTGCCAATTCCATGTGACCCATCCTTCTGTGCCTGGGGGTCATCCTGAGGCTGACCATAGACAGGGGGTGTTCTGTGACGTCCTCTGCCACTGCGGCACTGCCTGGGGGGTATGGGCGCCCGGCGGCGTCGCTGAATGGTTGGTGCCAGAAGGAAGAGCTGGCAGATCGACGTCTGAAGGGGCGGGACTTGGCGTGATGACGCTAAGCCGCCGGCCTTAAGTACAGGGCGCGAGTCTCTACTTGTTGCCCTGACATGGAGTATTTTCCCGCATCGCCAGCTGACTTTGAGTCTGTCTCTGCACACCTTGATTATTGTTGACAATCGCTTGCCTGTATGAGGACCTTGCTTTATTGATTGACCTGGATTACCCATTGACGATTCTCATGCTTAATCCCTGTATGTTTGTTTGTGTTTTCATGCCTATGCTTCACCACATGTTTTCACTTAGGAGATCTGCCCTCCAGGTTGCCCGCTTCATCAACCTCCCGGTCTGTCTAACAAGTACTGTGTCTGGGTACACTATACCGTGTCTCTCAAGTTGTGGGTAGTGACCCAAAAGTGGGTCGCGATCAGGGGCGGACTAGGTCACAGGGCAAGTGTAGGGATGAGCTGTTCGGTTCGATCTGTTCGGAGTTCGCATCGTACATCGGCCGTTCGCGTACTCCGAACATTTCCGCGTGTTCGATTCGAGTTCGTCCACAATGCACCACAATGGACAACAATGCACTTTTGCACTGGCCTGAAGCTTGTAATTGGCTATAGCCTTGCACCTGACCACAGGTCAGGTGCAAGACTATGCCAATCACGGGTCAGAGACCTGATTGGGCAAATTTTGCCCAATCATGGTCTCACAGAGCTAAATCCCGCAGCACACTATATAAGGCTTCACACAGCCCCCAGCACGTGTTTTTTTTAAGAGATTGTTCTGTTAGTGTGTCTTCTCAGTGCCAGCAGCTATTGGGGGTCTCACTTCTACAAGATATCTGGGAATTGTTGTAATCTGTGTGTTCTCCCTGCCAGCAGCTATTGGGGGGTCTCACTTCTACAAGATATCTGGGAATTGTTGTAATCTGTGTGTTCTCACTGCCAGCAGCTATTGGGGGGTCTCACTTCTACAAGATATCTGGGAAGTGTTGTAATCTGGGTGTTCTCACTGCCAGCAGCTGTTGGGGGGGTCTCACTTCTACAAAATATCTGGGAATTGTTGCAATCTGTGTGTTCTCACTGCCAGCAGCTATTGGGGGGTCTCACTTCTACAATATATCTGGGAATTGTTGTAATCTGTGTGTTCTCACAGCCAGCAGCTTTTGGGGGCTCTCACTTCTACAAGAAATCTGGGAATTGTTGTAATCTGTGTGTTCTCACTGCCAGCAGCTATTGTGGGGGGGTCTCACTTCTACAAGATATCTGGGAATTGTAATCTTGTCTCTGCCACCCATCAGAGGTCTCACTGATTTATAGGAGGTTCCTGGGAATTGTAATATGTGTCTTGTCACTGTCACCCATCAGGGGGTCTCACTCATTTATAGGAGGCTCCTGGGAATTGTAATTTGTGTCTTGTCACTGCCACCCATCAGGGGGTCTCACTGATTTACAGGAGGTTCCTGGGAACTGTAATTTGTGTCTTGTCACTGCCACCCATCAGGAGGTCTCACTGTTTGATAGGAGGTTTCTGAGAATTGTAATCTGTGTCTTTTCACTGCCAGCTATCAGGGGGTCCCACATACTTCTATCAGATTTCTGCGAATTTTAATCTGTGTCTTGTCACTGCCACCCATCAGGGGGTCTCACTGATTTATAGGAGGTTCCTGGGAATTGTAATTTGTGTATCAGCCGTACTTCGTCATCATGGGTGTTGGCGAAGTCCTGTTTCAGATACATTGTGTCACCGGATGCAGAATGTCCCTCGCCCTGCTACTTGTGCCGAAATAAATTCCTCATGACTTTGTGGTTAGCTATTCTGTTGAAACAGCGGAGTTACGCAAGATACATTTTGATTCTTTCTGAAAGGACAGTTTTATTAATTCAGCTCTTAAAGACATATTAACTACTTAAATGAGCATTTTTCTAAGGCTTTGAATATTATTAAAGCAGATACATATTCTTGTCCATAACAGTCCCCCCTAAAAATGCACATTTCTCATGCGTCCCCTTGGAGACAAGCTGCGCCTTTATCCATTCCCCTAATAGTCTCGCCAGCCATCTCCCATTTTCACCGAAGTTTGAGACGAAAAGCTCCTATTGAACCAAACCCCTTTGTAATTCGGACTTGGGCTTGGTCGAGACTGGTGGGTCAAGATTCGGACCTACAACTCGTCTTGCAATTGGTCACAAACCTGTAGATTAGCATAAGAGTTCCAATGTCCTCCCAGTTTCCCCACATAAGTGTCTAAGCATAACAGGGGTAGTGGACTCCACAGTTCTTTCTACAACATTTTTATTGCAGGGTAAAACACAACATCCAATCACCGCCAACAGAACCATCACTGCCAGGATAACTATCCCTATTTGTGTGAGGATCTTCTGCCAGCAGCTCATCCAACTAAAATACTGATCCCATGGAACAGTAATACCAGAGTTCTTCTTCAGTTCCTCAGACAGGTCTTCCAATTGCTTAATAGCTTTAGTGACCTTACTAGTAGGGCCTGTGTTATCCTGGATAAAGGTGCAACAGGAGCCACCTGTACCTTTCAGCATCTTACAGACCCCACCCCTCTCTGCCAGTAGCATATTGAGGGCCATGCGGTTCTGGAAGGTCATTGCAGAGGTCGGGCCTAGCTGGTCGGCCAAACCCTGGAGGGCATCTCGGGTATAGTTAACAAACCTCTGTTGATTGTAATAGATGTAGTTAATCCAATCAACATTTTTATTGATGGTTATCATGGGGATTAAAGATTTGAATCCCGTCTTTACCTGGTCTCTAGCTTTGAACTCATCAGGCACCCCCCTTGGGACTCCTATGACATTGATGTAGACGTGTGGGTCAAAACTGCCAGGTACGGGTTTCGCCTGTCTCCTTTGTCTAGTGAGTCTGGGGGTGTGGGCTTTTGGCAGATCATCATCAAAGGGCAGGATGTGGAGGGACATGATGGCTTTAGCCAGAGCACACTCACCGTCCCATGCACCTACCAAGCGGGAGCGGACTCACAGGTCACCGCAGATCCAATAGACATCTCCCAGGGATATCACCTGGTTTTGCACTTTCTCCTTCTCCACAGCACTGTACCGCGCACAATAACCTTCTGTGAAGTTCCCAACCACCCGGCCACCGGTCCCCCAAGAGGAGTAATAGCTGTAGTTCCCGGGGTAGATAGTGATACTCTCTGAGAGTCTGGGGTTTTGTGTCTGGAGGGGATATTTGGACTTCCATTCTTCACAAGCATCGTGATTTAAGGTGTTATTGGTAAACAAACTGAGAAAACATTCCTCGATATCCTCGGGGATATTAAAAGGTACCATACCTAGATGAGACCTAGCACTGCCACACACATAGCAATTGGTTCTGTTGTGGGACTAAGCACTATATTTCATCCATTCTAACCAAACATTCATATCTGAGTATCCTGTTTCAATGGCCACAGTATCCTCGAACGTGGGATTAGCGATGGCTACTATACCATTGGAAGAGATTATATGGCGTTTAAGGGGTATGGACTGTTGATGTGGAAGGATCCAGTCCGGGACAAGGTACATGTCTCGCAGGCGGAATTTTCCCAGGCTCTGAGGATTCTCTGACCCCCCTTTTTCCCACATACCCAGAATGTAGCTCCCTGCATCCCCGGGTCCAGGATTTACTAGGGTTAGGATTAGTTTCAGTGGCGATGCCCCTGTTCTAGGCTTAAATACCTCGTCATCATCTGACTTCTGCAAATCTTGGTTGGGGCATGTGTTTGGGGCCATTTTCAGTGTCATGCGAGTAAGAAGTGATTTACCGTTTTTATCTTTCTTGTCTAAGGCGCTTTGTGGTTTGAGTCCCCAGGAAACCCCAGTATTCCATCCCACTGATCCCATCTACCACACTCCTGTCCCCAGTAGTCATTGGTAACGCACATATATATATCGTAGTTGTGTGGGATCCCATTTCTCCGGATACACTGCAAGCGGTGGCCTGGACAGGGGTTTTCATCACAATAGTTAAAGGTATAAGTTTCCACTCGAGTGTTAGAGGAATTGTACCAGAAAGTGGTTAGTTTGTTTTCCCGGGCGGTAGCAATCTGATGTCCCATGGTAACCTGTGGAATTATGTCAATGCCCACCCGTTCCCCCACGACCTCTCGCACCATGGCAACAGCCGCCTGTTCCATTATGATAGCAACATTTTGCCCCTTAATTCCCACTCCCAAATGAGAAGGATATAGACGATCATGGCTGGGTTGCTTTCTGGTCTGTCTCCGGTGCACAGGTCTTTTTACAGTGGGAAGCGTGGATCCAGGTGGTCTTTCCTTCCAGCTTCACTGAAGTTGCTGTTGTGAGGAGGACCTGGAAAGGGCCGTCGTATCTGGGCTGAAGTGGAGTTTTCCGAAGGAATTTATTAACTAGTACCCAGTCTCCTAGGACCAATTGATGCATGTCGTTGGTACTTTCGGGATCTGGAATGGAAGAGAACACCTGACCATAGATATCAGTTAATGTTTTTTAAACACTGGTGACATATTTTACCAGACTGTCAGATTGTAATTGCAGTTGCTGGGTAACATAGTACCCTAGTCTGGGGGCCGTGCTGAACAGTATTTCAAAGGGTGACAGATTGTGTAGACCGATGAGGGCATTCATCAATGTTTTTGAGAGGTGTGAGTGCCCATGTGCCCATTGTACCACAGCTGGATAGAGAGCCTTAGGTAGCACACCTTATTTCTCATGCAGAGGAGTCCGTGTATGCGTGTGGCCCCCCCCCTTTTCACTGTTTGATGCAGAGCCCTGCAACTGTGTTATCTGTACAGTACTAGTCTGTACTAGTAGTGGGACTAGCTGCTCGAGTTCCTTTTCCTGTGTCTGAGTGGCTGCTAGGTGCTTTTACTTTCATAAATCAGACCAAAATCATGAGTGACCCTATATGCGTATCTGGGCTCTGTGTAAATAAAGAAAAAAGGCTGCTTGTGTGAGTGTAGTTCCGCTTTTTTTTTTTTCCTTCGGGCACAAAGGGTGGGGGCGAGAGGGGAAGTGTACAGGATTGAAAATTCACTTGTGACAGCGCAACCAGTATGATATATATATACTAAACTCGTCCGTGAAGCGGGAGCCATCCACATACAGTGTCAGGTAGGGGCTGTGAGAGGAGTATCGCACACAGGGGCCAACGGATAAAGGGATATGGGGTCAGGGGAGTCATCAGAACCAGAGTCCATAGGGGCCTCGTGGCTATCATCATCACAATCAAAATTACCCCCTTCAGGAAAAGGAAGAAGAGGAGCCCGGGAAGGGTGACGTTATCCGGGAGCAGTACGGAACAATGCAGGCGCAGGTGCTTTGTGGAGGACAGATATTTGGGCTGGGTTTGTTGGAGGAAGGCAGAAATGTCATGCAGTGCCAATACTTGGAACGGCCCACCCCAGCTCGGTGCTGCCCATGTCTTTCTTTTTATTATCGTAATCCATACTTAATCAGCAGGCATCACCAGACTGTTGTAACTAATACCCTTGAGCTGTTAGAGAATTAGGGGACAAAACTTTTCAGACATTAGTAACTTTATCATGTACATAGCTAGTTAACACTCTGTGGGGTGGTCATTAACTAGAAAATCCTATACAAAATACACATTTATCCATAAAAATAACAACCTGCAATCTTCTGATACAGACAGTTTGCATACTATCCATTATAAACCAAAATAAGGGGCACCTATAAGCTATTGCAGGAGTTAAAAAAAACCTCGCTCTACCCAAAATTGCATAGAGTTGTACATTTCTTGTTTTTCCTTTTTTTTCCCTACAGGGATATTCATCGAAAAAAAAATATATACAGTTGTGTTCAAAATTATTCAACCCCCACTGAAATTGAGTGTTTTGGCCAGTTTGACATTGATTTTGATCATTCAGTCATCTTGCTTACAATTAAATCAAAGAGGCACGTGTAGGTCAGACAAATATGACATAACATTTATAATGAAATAACCACAAATGTCTTTTCTGTGCTCACATCATTATCAGTTTTATTCAACCCCCAAGTGACATTCAATCTTAGTACTTAGTACAACATCCTTTTACAGTTATAACAGCTTTTAAACGTGAAGCATAGCTTGACACAAGTGTCTTGCAGCGATCTACGGGTATCTTCGCCCATTCGTCATGGGCAAAAGCCTCCAGTTCAGTCACATTCTTAGGCTTGCGCACTGCAACTGCTTTCTTTAAGTCCCACCAGAGGTTCTCAATCGGATTTAAGTCAGGTGACTGCGATGGCCACTCCAAAATGTTCCAGCCTTTAATCTGCAACCATGCTCTAGTGGACTTGGAGGTATGCTTGGGATCATTGTCCTGTTGAAAGGTCCAACGCCTCCCAAGCCTCAGGTTTGTGACGGACTGCACACATTGTCATCCAATATCTCCTGGTACTGAAGAGAATTCATGGTACCTTGCACACGCTGAAGCTTCCTGTACCTGCAGAAGCAAAACAGCTCCAAAGCATGATTGACCCCCCGCCATGCTTCACAGTAGGCAAGGTGTTCTTTTCTTCATAGGCCTTGTTCTTCCTCCTCCAAACATAGCGTTGATCCATGGGCCCAAACAGTACTAATTTTGTCATCAGTCCACAGAACACTATCCCAAAACTTCTGTGGTTTGTCCACATGACTTTTGGCATACTGCAGTCGGCTCTTCTATTCTTTGGAGACAGCAAGGGGTGCACCTGGGAGTTCTGGCATGGAGGCCTTCATTACGCAGTGTGCGCCGTATTGTCTGAGCTGAAACTTCAGTACCCACATCTGACAAATCTTTTCTCAGCACCTCAGCAGTCACACGGGGCTTTCTCCACTCTACGCTTCAGGTAGCGCACAGCAGTCGAAGTCAGCATCTTCTTTCTGCCACGACCAGGTAGCGTTTCAACAGTGCCCTTTGCCTTGAATTTGCGAATGATGCTTCCTATGGTCTCTCTTGGTATGTTTTTAACATCTTTGCAATCTTCTTATAGCCATTGCCCTTCCTGTGAAGAGTAATCACCTCTTCTCTTGTCTTCCTGGACCATTCTCTTGACTTCACCATGTTTGTAACCACACCAGTAAATGTCTAGAAGGAGCTGAGTATCACAGTCATTTTAAAGCTGCCTAATTGGTGCTTATTATGCTTTATTGCTGCTCCGTGACATCCACAGGTGTTTTCAATACCTGAGTGAAAACACTTGAATGAACCTCTGTTCTTCAGAGTGGTAGTCTTTAAGGGGTTGAATAATTGTGTCAATGAAGAATTCACAAAAGAACATTTTACTACTGTATTACAAAACCAATTGATGTCATTTTAGTTGCATATGGTTCTTTAAAAAGTCCTTGTAGGATTTCATTCTGAATACAATTACAAATGTACACTAAATTCCCTAAAACCCTTTACAGCATTGGGGGTTGAATAATTTTGAACACAACTGTATATTCTTTTCCATAACACCGTTGCTATTTGTAATCTATGTCAGATGAGGATCAAGCGTGGGAAAGACATCCCACGCTTGGATACCACGTGTTTGAAGCGACATATGACCACCTGGCACGCATCCCGTTGGCACAACACTTTGCATAGGTCCTCCTCCTCATCTGTCTCTACCCCCACTATATGTCCTGCCATGTCATTGCCTACAACCTCCACTGACAGGGATGATGTTACAGTGATGGGTGTACCAGGTCCTTCCTCAGAATGTGACAGCATCCCATCAGCTGAAGATTTACGCAGTCAGATTACGCTGCCCCAGCTGCTGCAGCGTAAGAAAAAATATAGTCCCAACCTTCCCCAAGCACAGCGTCTAAATGCTAGCTTAGCAAAATTACTCGCATTACAGCTGCTGCCTTTCCAGCTGGTGGATTCTGCTTCCTTCCGTGAATTTGCTGAATGTGCTGTACCACAGTGCAGGTTCCAAAACCCCATTTCTGTTCACGGAAGGCTATTCCAGCACTATACCAGCACAATGTTATGGAAGACAATGTTATGGAGTCATTGGGAAAGGCAGTCAGCAGCAAGGTGCACATAACTTTAGACACGTGGTCCAGCAAGCATGAAAGGGCCGTTACATTTTCTTCACGGCACACTGGGTAACTCTGATTGCAGATGGGAGGGATCCAGGACGGGGCTCTGTGCCGGAGCTTGTTCATCCACCACGCCTCCAGAAAGCTGCTTGTTTGAGGTCTGTCTGCTCCACCACCTCTTCCTCCTCCTTCTTCTCTGTCTATGGCGAAGTGGCAGTTAAACCGACGCAGGGCAGGGGCTACGCAATGGCTCAAGCAAAAAGATGCCATACTGTGCTTGAGCTGGTTTGTTTAGGGGTCAGCGTCCACACCGGGCCAGAAATTCTGTCAGCTCTGCAGGGGCAGGTGCAGAGATGGTTAACACCATGCCAGCTTGAGCTGGGAATGGTCGTCTGTGATAATGGCAGCAACCTTCTCTCCGCCCTACGCCTGGGTAAGCTGACGCATTTACCATGCCTAGCACACGTCCTAAATCTGGTGGTACAGCGTTTCCTAACCAGGTACCCAGGGCTTGCACAGCTTCTCAGCCAGGCCAGAAAAGTCTGCAGCCACTTCAGACGGTCATTTCCAGCAAGTGTTCACCTGGCAGAAATTCAAAGCAAATTCCACCGTACCACAAACCGTCTGATCTGTGACATGCCCACCAGGTGGAACTCGACATTGCTGCTTGTGCAGATGCTGCAGCATTGCTAGAGAGCCATCAATGAGTACCTGTGTGAGTATGGCACTAGGACAGGTTCAGATCATGTTTTTCTTTCCCCCCGCAGTGTCTGATGATCAAGGATGCATGCACTGTACTGTCACCATTTGAGGAGGCAAGAAGGATGGTGAGCAGGGACAGTGCATGCATCAGTGACACAATTCCTTTAGTGTTCCTGCTGGAGCGCACTCTGTGGGGAATTATAGATGTGGCACTAGCGGCAGAGCAGCAGGAGGAAGAGGAGGCCTTCCCTAGCTCTCAAGGCCCCAGTCTTTACACAGACAGCATTCCTGTGGGTCCTCAGATCAGACAGGAGGAGGATGAGGAGGAATATTTAAGTAGTGGGGGCATTGAAGGTGGGGATTCCTCAAGGGAGGGTTTTGTGTGCCCAGAAACCCAAGGACTAGTATGTGGCTTGGGAGGAGGAAGTGCACTATGGGGTCATCCTCATTGACCAGGAAGACTTGGAAGCTAATGCCACCTCCAACCTACACTGCATGGGCTCCCTTATCCTGCAAAGCCTGCTGAAGGACCCCAGGATTCGTGCTATCAAGGAGAGGGATCATTACTGGTTGGCAAGCCTTCTTGATCCAAGATACAAGGGTAAAGATGCAGAGCTCATCCTGCCCGCACAGAGGGAGCACAGGATGAAACAACTTGAGTACGCTCTAAAGCGACACTTGTGTAACACCTTTCCAGGCACTGGTAGGTTACCAAGTGATGACACAGGTGCTTCTGAGGCTGCGGATGATCAGAGGAAGAGCAGTGAAGGCCAGGGCCGCTTGACTGATGCCTTATTAAATTTTATTTCGTGGAAAACTCACTGTTTCTTTAAAAACTTTTTTTTTTTACTTTTTGTCCTTGTTTCCTGAACCCCAGGGCACTACCCGGACCCCCATACCTTTTATGGCAAATATCTTGCATATATGCCCTCTTGGAGGGCACTCTAAAATTTGAACTTTCAAGTCCCATTGACTTGTTTTGAGTTCGGTTCGTGTTCGAGTTCGAACTCGAACTTTTGAAATTGTACGAGTTCAAATGCGAACTGAACACGGGGGTGTTCGGCTCATCACTAGGCAAGTGCCCCCAGGCCTCTCTAATGCCTGGGACCCACGGATGCATCTTATCTGCGGCAGCGGTCCCCAGGTGGCATGGCTACCTCTGAATGTTCCCAGGCACCACCTGGGACCCGCTGCATCAGGTAAGATACTCTGAAATGGCAAGGTGGGGGGATTCTGTAAGGTGTGGTGCTTTCACGTTGGTCCAAGTTATTCCATTGCTCTTCAGTGTCTCTCTGAGGCACTGAAGAGCGTAGGTTCAGGAAGACGCGCACTGCAGACTTTCTCAATCTCTTGGTCAGTTTGATCTTATGCAATTAGCGTAGTGTTCAGCTATGCAAATTACGTAGGCTCAGGGAGGGCAGGCTGCTGCGAAAAAATAGTGTGCGCAGCGGCAGAGACAGACGGTGGGGGAGCGCGGAGCAGTTTGTTAAGTGTTATAATATTTTATTATTCATTCAGTAGTGATTTAAATAAGAGTTGCTTTGTCTACCATCACCCCTGACTTTGAGACACTTATTAAGAGCAAGAAGCATCCCCAGTTTTCCCTTAAGCTCTAATTAATTTAATATGTTTCAATTACAGTTTATTTTATTGGGTTTTTGCCTCAACAGCCCTTTTCATTTTCACTAGTGCTGGGATTCTGCACTATCCATTTTGGAAAAAATCCGTTTGTTTACAAAATTGTTTAAAAAGTGCATACATTGTAGAATATTGCTCACATTGTTTTGTGGAATAAATTATAATGTTTCATAAATTCAATTATTTTTGGGTCGCGAGTTAATGACTAAGGACAAATGTGGGTCCTGAGGGTCCACAGGTTGAGAACCACTGCACTATACCATATATGGTCTCTATATAGGGGTCTGTTTTTCAATGTACTAGATCAAACCTAAGTCCCAAGTGTTTGAGTAACGTCTGCTCTAAGTACCAAAGCTAATCGCAAGATCTATGACAGTAGGCCTGCCCTGCAGCTTGCAGCGAGTATTTACTCTATATGGTTGCGATCAAGTATATGAGTATTACCTCTGTTATCAATCCTACATGTACCACAACCATTACTGGTACCGATCTGAAACCTACCAATAATCATGCTTTTGATGTACAAGTCTCAAATCACTTTATCCATTTGAATATAGATAATGTGTTTTCGCTCAGTGGTCTCTTGGTCATGAAACCATTTGAGGCTGAGTGGTATCTAGGGTTTTGTATTTTCTCCCTGTTTTGGGATTATAGGTATTACAGTCTTTTCTGCCTTGGAATTTCATATCATAGAAATCTGTCCATAAAGATCCTAACAACATTGATCCGGGGTGAGCACCATAGAACACATTAGAGTACGTCTGATATTAGCCTAAAGAGTTTATTCACAGAGCACCCAAATGACACCGACATTTCAGTGTTCTGTTGTTTCCTGCACTTCTGGGGAAACAAATTTTCCCCAAAGTGCAGGAAATCGGCTGCCGAATACCGCCGCAAACCCGTCGCCCGCTGTTTTAAATAAAAAAAGCTACTGAGCGAAAATGTCTGGAATTAACATATAAGGTCCTATGATAATAAAATAAGTCTGTTACAGAAAAAAGAAGATCCGCTATTAACCTCGTCACTGCTGAGCCATTTCACATCTGTGTGCTGAGCTAATTTTTATCGCTTTTGCTCATCATGGTTAAACGCGATTAGAAGCCACGTTTTATTATATGACCGAGAAATATTATTTATTTTTTTCGGCAGACTCATAATATATCATTTTTATATGTATACATCATGTCCTGCCTGTATATTATAACAAAAATGCAATAAAATTAGAATTTTTAATCATCTACAGCGTGTAAAGTGTTTTTTTTCACATTTCATCAGATGAGCGTTTGCGATTATATTTTCTATGGGGTGCGCTTGTACAAATATTTGAAATGGGGACTCGTTACATTTTTGGGGGGGGAATTACGTGATTTCTAGCAAACACACCCCATAGAAAAAAATCATTGTTCACATTATAATTGAAATGTGAACAATATTGCTGCATTAATAAAAACAACACACACAAAAACCCCATGTTTTTTTATTTTATTAAATGTATTTATTTATTTTTTATTATTATTTTGTTTTTAATTTGAACATCATTCGAAAGGCCGTGATCAGACCTTTCGAATGACACCCCCGTGACCCCCTAGCTGCCATGGTTCTGGAGTTATCTGGGTTCAAAGGAACCCCCCTATCTCCACCAGGGGATTTCCTTGGGAAATCCCCGGGCAGCTAGGGGTTTCCCAGCTATGTGCGATCACGGCAGGAGGTGAGGGGGAACCCGGAGGTGGAGCCGCGATCCAAGATGACGGCCCCCACCGGAGTTAGGCCGCGATTCGGCACCAAATCGCGACCCGGTGTCTGAGGGGCTAAAGCCAGGCACAGCTTAAAAGGGGAGACTCTCCCCTTTTAAGCGGTGCATGGCTTGCGACGCTGGCCCCTCCTGATCGGGAGAGAGAGGGATCCGAACGGATCACCCTCTCCTTTTCAGGCAATCTCCTGGCATTGCCGGGGGTCGCCTGGAAATGACGTCATCGCGCATGGCGCAATGATGTTATTGACGTTGAAAGGGGTTTAAATTCAGCGTCTAACTTCGCAGAGAGGTGAGTATCTCTGAGGGGGCTCCTGCTTGCGCATGACGTGTGGGGAACGTCCTCCGCATTTAGCAGGAGTTAATGAGGACATTCCCCACACATCTTCCGCAGGGAAAGGGTTAAAAAAAGGGAAATTTTTTTGCAGAAAATAAAATTCTGAAAAATCCCTAAAAGATACTAAAAAAAAATCAATGAATAAAGAGACTTTTTACTGCAGATTAAAATAATAAATGGTTTACCAGATATTGGTTAAAAACAGGAATATTTTTAACATTGAAGCCTACTGAGTTCGCCTGAATAAAGAATATAAAGATAATAAACAAATAAAAATAAAAAAATAGCAAAACCTATCAGAGAACACATGGAACAGGGGATGGAATAACACTTGAGACAAGAGAAAATTTGGGCACTATTCCCACTTGTGCGCTACCATGGGGACGCTAACAGAGAAAGTCTACGGATGCAGGTAGCGTCCCCATTTTAGTGTGATATACTGGGGCAGGCGCTACCTCGGCAGCTTTCCCAAGAACGCAGAGCTAACCATTCTGATACTCACGAGTATCACCTCCTGAAGTCCATAGGGATAGTATGGGATTTATTGGGGGGGGGGGGCGTTTAGGAGGTGTTAAATGATTTTGCAAAAGCAGAATCATTTAGCACCAGGTTTTAGGAGTAGCTAAAATTTTGGCTTTTCTGTCCCTTCGGCAATTAGTGCTAGCACTTTGTAATGTCTTACTTATTGAAACACTAATTAATGATTGCTCTGTTAAACATAGGATCTGCAAAGTACATTAAGCGCGTGGAAGCGAGCAAAATCACCAATTTGCTTTCTTACAGGTTTAGCGTCAGGAATGTAATATGGGTGGCATGCATTAAACAGACTTTTGGAGGTCACGCTTTCACAACCGAATGCTAACGTTAGCGTTCACTATGGAGTAGTGTAAACATAGAAGGACTAATAGGGCCAGTGGACGGGCCTTAATTGATCAAGTTTAAGTATATAATAATTACAATTTTCTTTCAACCCACCTAATATTTTTTTCCGTTTATACTTTCAAGGTGCCTTCCTGATCCCATACACATTGTTTTTAATAATTGCTGGAATGCCTCTGTTCTACATGGAATTAGCTCTTGGACAGTATAACAGAGAAGGGGCAGCCACAGTATGGAAGATTTGTCCTGTTTTCAAAGGTACGTTTTAGTAGAAGGGAAATATGTGAACATTTTTTTTTTTTATATAATTATAATTCTGACATTGGGTTATCCACTAAGCAAATACCAGATATGTTATTGCAGAGCTGAGAAACACTGGAGTTTCTCAAAACTAAAATCCAAGCAGCAACAGCAGGAATTTTACAGCAAAGCTCCTCCTATTGATGTTTTGATTTTAGTTTTGAGAAACACTGACATTGTCAGTGTTGCAACACCAAAATGCACAGAGACAAAATTTTACAGAGACAAAAATCTGAGGTACTCCTATTGGATCAATAAAACTTTAGTGACACCACACAAAGATGTCAATACCAATACATCATTAGTATTTAAAAGAAGTAGATATTTTTATCTGCCAGGTGATAATAACCTGTGATCATACTGCTAGTGGTAGTACTACACTCACAGTAAGCTCCCTTGCTGGTCAGTTGCCCAATAAAAAGATGCAGGAATTAGTGCTAGTTAGTTACATACTTAGGCTGAAAAAAGACGTGCATCCATTGGGTTCAGCCTTTCATACATTACCTACCGCTGTTGATCCTAAAGAAGGCGAAAAACCCAGCTTGAATTGCATGCCACTATGCAACATACTGGGGAAAAAATCCTTCCTGACCCTAAATGACAGTCAGCTTTCTCCCTGGATCAAGCAGCTTTTACCCACATATTAAATAGTATAACCCTCAGTATTATGTTTTGCAGGGAGTCATCCAGTCGTTGTTTAAAAGTATGTACAGTCTCTGACCCAACCACCTCAACAGGCAGAGAATTCCACAGCTTTATTGTTGTCAATGTAAAATAACCAATCCTGTTCCTCAGGCCGAATTTCCATCCATTGAGTATAAATAGGTGACCTTGTGTTTTGTGTACAGTCCTACTAATGAATATATTTCCAGAAAAATGGTTTATATTGGCCCCGTGTATATTTATAATTATAAAGTTGTCAGATCCACTCTAAGACGCAGTTTCTCTAAACTAAGGGTACAGACAGGGTTATTCAGAGAAAGGTGAAAACCAAGAGAACTGGCAGGAGAAGAGAACAATCTAGACCAAATAGCCGATTTGGAAAGTGAGATAAATAGAAGAATTTTACTGGTTTGTCTATTTTGACCTAGAATGTTCACTTGTCCAGTTATTCTCCTGAGTTTCACCTTTCTTTGAATAGACCTGATTGTTTACATAGTTACATAGGCTGAAAAAGACATGCGTCCATCGGGTTCAGCCTTTCACGCATTACCTTCTGCTGCTGATTCAAAAGAAGGCAAAAAATCCAGTCTGAGCACTCGCTAATATGCAACATACTGAGAAAAAAATTCCTTCTTGACCCCATAATGGCAGTCAGGTTTCTCCCTGGATCAAGCACGTTTTACCCTCATATTAAACATTATGTAGGGGTGTGATGGCTTAGAAAATAATTTTGTTAGAATAATATGTCATTTGTTTCGTTATTTCATTTCGTTGATTTGTTATTTCATTTTGTTATTTCGATTTGTTATTTTAGATTGATTCATTACTTTGTTTCAGGTTGTTACTTCGGATTCTGAATTAGCGTAGTAGGGTAGGCCACATTGAGTTTACACTAGTGGTAGTAGTAGTAGCAGCAATCTTAAGATAATAGTGTATTAGTAGACAGTACTGGTGAGCTGCACAGTGCACACCCACTACACTGGCAAACTAGCCAATAAGGCAGCACAACAATGCATCACTTCTTCAGCTTTGACCCCACCCCTGACTCCATTTTGAGAGAATGTAGAGTTAGAGGTCAAGTGCGAGATGGTTTTGATTTGAGAGCATTTAATTGCTGTATAATGGATATTGGATAATTCTTGATTCGTGTGTGTGTGTGACTTTATTTTTTTTAAAGGATGTCTGGAGTGACAGAGCTTGAATGCATTGTGGTAGGGTGTGAGTGAGAATGAAGGTGTGAGTGACGTGTGAGTGAATGTTGGTGAGCATGGAGGTGAGAGACGGGGGGCGGATGAGGGGCAGAGTGTTGGGGCGAGTGGTAGTGACCAGAGGCATGGTGGTGTGGAGAGGAGTGCAGGGGGGCATGGACTGGAGGAGAGGCATGAAGGACTGGAGGAGAGGCGTGGAGGGCAGGTGAAGTGTGGAGGAGGGAGTGAGGAGAGGTGTTTGCAAGTACATAAAAGGGCAATGAATGTGTCCCCCTGATTGCTTCGGCATCCGACAATCTGACTGAAATCCAGCCAAAAACAAAACAAAGCCATGGGCCTTGGTTCAGCCCTCCTGAAAATGGTGTGTTAGTGGCTGTTGTGATGACCGTCAAAGCCACGTTATTTTCTAAGTCTGTGTCGGTCTCCGACAAGGCGGTGATTGGGGACCAAATCTGGCAGAAAGTGGAAGAAGTTGGCAAGATGGACAGGACCACCAGCTCTGTTCGACACAGGTAATTATAATTATTATTCAAATATTATATCACTGTTAGCTCTATAATCAACAGATTATAGATCTATCAGACTTGACAGTGCAATATCTTTCTTTGTTATATACAAATCATTATTTTCAGTTAGGTTAGTCATGTTGCTACATATATACAAAGATACTGATATGTTTTTGTGAACTATGCTGGAATGTTGCATCATTGTATCCTATGCTGATTTTCATTGTGAGTAATTTTTTTATTTTCTGTGTGATTTATGCTTTATTTGTTACTGTCATGGCTACTTGACATGCAGAACGTGTCCACGCCTGCTTTTAATTGCAGGGTGGACACACCTGTGGGATTCTAATTGACTGGAATATATATATATGTGTTTGTTTATATGTTGGCTATTCCTGAAGAAAGCACCTATAGGGACTGAAACGTTGAACTGATGCCTCAATAAAATTAAATTTTATTCATCTCTAGAAAGAAGTCTCCGTGTGCGTCCGAATTTGGGTTCTTTGTCTATCTGCAGCAGGATTGAATTCACCGGAGCCAAAAAATTCCTGGTATGTGGAGTGCGGAATTCCTTGGATATAGATATAGATATAGATATATATATATATATATATTACAAAATACACGAGAGGGGCAGCACTCAACCTTAACTACGCTTTCAGTGCGGGTGCATCTCAAGACATGATATACAACAAAACAGGAGGAGAGCACACCAAACATATTCAAACAATACAAAAGAAACCACAACAGCAGCTAAATTCATTTAGATATAGAGATTTACCAGATTTAACCCTTTAAATGCTTACAAACATTTCTTAACCCCTTCAAAAACACTGCAGTTCTTAACCCTTACACAGATTCAATGCTGAGCTCTGTTGAACAATGGTGGAAGTTTAGTTTGAAATGGATGGCCATGGATATATATATATATATAGTCATCCACAATAGTTCAGCTCACCGCTCTAGTTATCCAAAAATCATGCCGAGGTGCAAAATCCCAGTGTGAATCGATATAGTGAGAGGAATGGGAGCACTCACGGACTTGAAATAAAACAACAAAAGTTTATTGGGAAAGCATTAAAATCAAACGTTTCAGCTCACACATGAGCTTTCATCAGGGATAAAAACAATAGAGCTTTCATCAGGGATAAAAACAATAACGCATGACCCTGTTTATATACTGTATATAATGAGGTAACTTACCAACCATGTAAGCCACACCGTCTGCTGATCCTGTCGAACCGGAAGTGACGTATGGACACGAGATCTGTACGTCCTGAGGAATCTGATACCATGGTGATGTAAACAATTTACCCTATATCCATGAAATTGTAGCTGCATACTAAGGCAGGGATCAGACGGATGTCGGTAGGAGGGCAAGGGGAACAAGGACCATCAATCAACCTATGTCTAAACATACGGACGCCGTAATAAACTTATACCAATCATGGCCCTCTAGCTGTCACCAATCGGGAGATAAGTGGGTCCAAAGGACCCCCTATCTCCACCATAGGATTTCCTTAGGAAATCCCTGGGCAACTAGGGGTTACACTGCTAATGTGCATCATTGCACCATGCTAAATGACCTCATTTGACGAGGGGGGACCCGGAGATGGGGCTGACATCTAAGATGGCAGCCCCCACCGGAAATAGACTGTGATCTGGCGCCGATTGGTGCTGTATCGCGGCCTTGCACCTAAGGGGCTAAAAAAAACATTGTGACCTTTCACTGTGACCTTTCCAGTGATGCCGGTCTTGACTTTCTACTCCCTGGCGATTGGGAGATAGACCCCCCCCTCCTATTCTGCTCTGGCAGCGTGTGGGGGCAACTGAAACTGACGTCATCACGCCCAACGCAATGACATCAGTGTGTTGCGGGAGGGATAGGAGCGCGCAGATCTGACTTCAAGCAAGTCAGATATGCATGGGACCCCGGACAGAGAGGTTAGTATCGGCAGGGTGCGGGAATCAAAAGCAGCCCGCTTGCTGCAGGATGGCATTGCGCATCCTGCATTGGCACTGGGTTCAATTTCCTTGGCAGAGTATTGCGGTAAACCCTATACTGTTAGAAAGCCATCACTGTTTGCAACAAAAGGCATTCTTGTTGAAATGTTTTTAGTTTATATATCTTCTTTAGTGAAGTTAGTTAATAATGCTGTGTGCTCATTTACAGGTTTTATGACTGCAGGGCAGCAGTGCAGAAGAAGATGGCCCTGCAGTGTCATCAAGCATTATCAGCTGCAAATCCTGTCACATTTAGGACATGGGAGTCCCAGCTAAGGGAGGGGTTGTTCGCAGAGGATGAGGCTGTCGGCAAGGAGTCATCAAGGGAGCTTGTGAGTAAAAAGAAATAGATCGTTATATATTATAATCATAGGGTTGTTTCAAATTCAATATTCTTCAGGCCCTATCACCTCCTTAACGCTAGCGTTCAGATAAATGAGCAACAGCGCTAGGCTAATTGAGGTGATAGCGTTATGGCTAGATCGGAACCCGTTCATTAACGGTTTAAAAAAAATCTGTTAGGTTCAGATTTCGTTGCGCTAAGTATTCATCTACCAACACCCCCAGCCACAGAACCTGCATTTGGACTCTGCTGTCCAACCCGCCCACCCAATCCACCCTCCCACCCAGTGCTGGTCTAAAATTTGTAGCTTCCTTTCCAGCTACTTTCACTTTGGCAATCACCCTAATTAGCCCAAGGATCTAGCCCTTCCCATGAAATGTTAATCTGTATATTTGTGTCTTGTTTTCAATATCTTGCGTTTTATTACTTTGTATTTCTGTGACAACTGTAACAATTCAATGTTCTTGAACCCAGGACATACCTGGAAACGAGTGAAATCTCAATGTTTCCTTTCTGCTAAAATACTTTGCAAATAAATAAATAAATAATTAAATTAGTGCTTTTTAGTGTGAGCTTACTGTACTTTGTGCTCCCTATGCTTAACATGTGTAGCTCAAAGTGTAAGCAAGGAGTAACTAGTGTGAGGATCACAAAGTCAAAACACTCACTCATTAGTGCTCACCGCTGCAGATAACTGAAAAGTTAGAATCCCCTGGACCTATTGGGAAGGGGGACATGACTTATGGCCTGGGCTGAACAATCAGGATGGATTTGTGGAGCTATTGGTAAGAGGATGCAACAATGTTGCACTTACCTGGACTATATGGATAGTAGATAGTGGAGTCTTTACTGGAGCAACAGAGGGCCCTTGCTGTGGCTTGAGAGTTGTCCCTGCAAGACCTACTGGTGAGTGCTGTAGCGCCATCCCGGAAGCGATCCCCAGAGGAGCGTGAGGAGCCCCACCAGTGGCAGAGGGAGCAGCGCATTAGGCCCTCGGTTTGTTTGAGCCTGAGTTCTCAGAGGCTTCATGGGACCAGGGCGAGGGGTGAATATGAGGCTGCCGTTGTTGCCCCAGATCTGGGTTCTCCTTCGTTCGAGAGCTCCATAGTCAAGGCCGGATTAAGATCTCTATGGGCCTGGAGCTGAAGATTTTGGTGGCTTTTTTGGAATTTAGTGAAATGAAAACATGCAGGGTTATTCAAAGAGATCCGAATTGTGGCTGAAAGGTAACCGAACAGTGCGGTGTCGGCTTTTTCCGGCAGCTGCTCGGGTTTCTCCGGCGTGTTCGACAGGGTTAATCCAGATGTTTTTGCGGGTTTCGGTGTACGTTCGCTGGGTTTTGCGGTGTGTTTTGCGGGTTTGCGGCGGCTTTTCCCTGTACTACGACGGCCCCATGGTGCTTGCTGAATACACCGCAGTGTCACCGAAATGGGATCACCAGATCGCATCGTATTGAGGAGAACAAACAGTCACCGAACGAATGGGGACTTTTCAATTCTCTTTGAATAACCCTGATATTTTAGGTTATTTAATAGTGCAGATACGACTATATCTAACCAGGCAGATATGGGTATATCTATCCAGGCGGGTATATCTATCCAGGGTGCCGGCTGGGTGGAGTAGAGGTAACATCACTGTGCTGTGTGGAGAGAGGCTGTGGAGACATGGGCTTGATCCCGACGAGCACCTCTCCAGTAAGAGTCCTTGGGCAAGACACTTAACGGTACATACTCGCCACCCAGGACATACTTGAAAACGAGAGAAATCTCAATGTATCCTTCCTGGTAAAATCCTTTCTAGAAAAAAACCAAAAAGATACAGGTATACAGTATCTATCCAGGCAGATATAGGTATATCTAACCAGGCAGATACTGTGTGAGTAAATTTCCATTTCAAATCATTTACAGCGTGTAAAATACTTTTTTCACATTTTATCATCCAACCCATTGTGGCTATATATTCTATAGGGAATTCTTGTTAAATTCTATTAAATGGGAACCTTTTACTGCATTTATATGAGAAAATACACAAATTTTACCTTGCACCCAGCTTGGGAAATGAGTAGGTAAGTAAGGGCAGTGATATTGCTCATTTTATATGTGAAAAATGGACAATGCCATCGCTTTGAAACTAACATAAATAAAAAGAGTTTTTTTTTTCTTTTTTTTAAATTTTAAATGGTCACGTTTGATATCAATACAAATGCCAGACTCTAACCTGTTCAATGATGTCTCACTTGACCTTGTGAGGTGTAAAGATTAATGATGCGGGGTTCCAAAGTTTCCTCCTGTGCTCCTCACTGAAGTGCGGTGGTTTAGGTTTTTGATGTAACAATTCATAATAAATGCACTGTGCCATCACCTCCACCCTTGTTGGTGACATGAAAAATGAGATGCAGCAGCATTGTTTATTTTGAATACTGAAAAATATTGCTGCGCTACATAGAAAAAATAATGAAATATTTATTATTTTATTTTTATTGTTATATAAAACATGATTATGTTTGGTATCATTGAAAAGGTCATGCTCTGGCCTTGCCCGATCCAGGAGCCTGTTCAGCCTTCTCTTCTGGTAGCCAACGTGATCGGTTACTTCCGCTCCCAGGCAGCTTCCTGCTCGTCGCAGACTGGCCGCATCACAGCCAGCGTGCCAGCCATGCCCCCAAAATGGTGGAACTCACCAAAATGATTCAGATTCCTGCCAGAGGCCTCAATCTGTCCGAGATACTGGCAAAAATCAATCAGTGGCGGCTGTGATGGGCCTGGCATGGGTGTCATTGCCGTCTGGTCGTGGAATTGTTGATCGTGGGGGTCATGACCGGCGCTCTCAGCCAGAGAGTGGCTTGGATGTGGGGTCCGGGGAGTAGAAGCGAGTGCCCAGCTCTTCTGGTCGGATGGCTTCAGGGTGCCCATCGATAGACCCGTCTTTGCCTGCAGTCCCAGCTGGTCCTGGCAGATCCTCTCTTCTCCTGGTGGCACGAGAGTCCGATTTGGGGGCTGCTGCTGACTTGCTGGGTCTTTCAGGCAGTGATGTGGTTGGCGGATCTGGCTCGCTATCGACAGGCGATGGCAGAAGGAGTTAGTGGCCGGTTCTGGCGCATGCGCACCTATGTCCAATGCTGGATGTCTGGTGCTGTCTCTGCTGTTCCTAGTGGCCCTATGCTTCTGAGAATTGTAATCTGTGTCTAGTCACTGCCATCCATCAGGGGGTCTCACTGATTTATAGGAGGTTTCTGGGAATTGTAATTTGTATCTTCTCACTGTCACCCATCAGGGGGTCTCACTGACTTATAGGAGGTTTCTGGGAATTTTAATCTGTGTCTTGTCCCTGGCTGCCAGCTATCAGGGTGTCTCACTGAGTTATACCAGAGATCTGGAAATCTTTAATCTTTTTACCAGAGTTGAATCAGAGTTCTGTATATATTTAATCTATATATCACTCACCATGTCAGAAAGACCAAAAAGAACAGGCAGACGCTCCCAGGCACAGATAAGAGGGCAAGCAGCCTCTGTGTCAGGAGGCTGTGCCTCTCGTCATCGTGGACGTGGTGCATCCTCTGTAGGGGCACGCTTGTCCTTTCTAACTGGTGCTGGCCGTCTTAAGCAGCAGCAACATACAGAGGATTTGGTGGATTGGCTAACCAGGCCATCCTCATCCTCCGAGTCCTCTGCCAGTCAGGCTTGTAGTGCTTTACAATCCACCTCAGCTGCCAAAGCATCTAATGCAGCATCCATGTCCACAGCTACTCCTGCCGTAGCCTCACTATCACCCAAGGAGGAGTCAGTTGAATTGTTTGACTACAATGACAGTGACATGCTGCTTGAGGATGCGCAGCAACTACAGTGCTCTGATTCAATCTCTGAGGTTGAGGAAGTGAGTAAAATCAGCATAGAGTGAGAGGATGCCAGTGACAAAAAATAACTGGCACTCATGTTCAACCAGCAGCTGCAGCATATTACCAGGTTGGCTCCAGTGACGAAGAGATAGGGGGTGATGACAATGATGATGAGGTCACTGACTCCACCTGGGTGCCTGATCAAACAGAGGAGTCAAGTGAGGAGGAGGCGCAACAAAAACGAGGCACAACGTCCTGTATGGCCAACCGTAGCCAGTCCAAGGCATCAGATGTCACAGCTGCTCAGGTGCAGAGCGCTGTTGTCTCAAAGCACACTTGCAGGAACTCTGCTGTCTGGGAGATCTTTACAATATGTGCAGCAGACTGCAGCGTTGCTATTTGAAAGCTATGTCTGAAGAGGATCAAGCATGGGACAAACATAACACACTTGCGTACCACGTGCTTGATAAGACATATGACCACCTGCCATGCATCCCGTTGGCACAACACTTTGCATAGGTCCTCCTCCTCATCCTCATCTGTTTCTACCCCCATTATATGTCCTGCCATGTCATTTCCTAAAACCTCCACTGAGGGATGATGCTACAGTAATGGGTGTACCAGGTCCTTCCTCAGAATGTGTCAGCATCCCATCAGCTGTAGATTTATGCAGTCAGATTTCATTGCCCGAGCTGCTGCAGCGTAAGAAAAAATATAGTCCCAACCATCCCCAAGCACAGCGTCTAAATGCCAACTTGCCAAAATTACTCGCATTACAGCTGCTGCCTTTCCAGCTGGTTGACTCCTTCAGTGAATTTGCCGAATGTTCTGTACCACAGTGGCAGGTTCCAAAACACCAGTTCTTTTCACAGAAGGCCATTCCAGCACTATACCAGCATGTGGAAGACAATGTTATCGAGTCAATTGGAAAGGCAGTCAGCAGCAAGGTGCACATTACTTTAGACACGTGGTCCAGCATGGACAGGGCCATTACATTTCCTTCACGGCACACTGTGTAACTCTGCTTGCAGCTGGGAGGGATCCAGGATGGGGCTCAGTGCTGGAGCTTGCTCATCCATCACGCCTTCAGAAAGCTTCTTATATGAGGTCTGTCTGCTCCACCACCTCTTCCTCCTCTTTCTCTGTCTCTGGCGAAGTGGCAGTTAAACTGACGAGTGGCAGGGGCTACGCAATGGCTCAAGCAAAAAAAGATGCCATACTGTGCTTGAGCTGGTTTGTTTAGGGGATAGGAGCCACACCGGGCCAGAAATTCTGTCAGCTCTGCAGGGGCAGGCACAGAGATGGTTAAAACCACGCCAGCTTGAGCTGGGAATGGTCGTCTGTGATAATGGCAGCAACCTTCTCTCCGCCCTATGCCTGGGTAAGTTGACGCATGTACCATGCCTAGCACACGTCCTAAATCTGGTGGTACAGCGTTTCCTAACCAGGTACCCAGGGCTAGCAGAGCTTCTCAGCCAGACCAGAAAAGTCTGCAGCCACTTCAGATGGTCATTCCCAGCAAGTGTTCGCCTGGCAGAAATTCAAAGAGAATTCCACCTTCCCACAAACCGTCTGATCTGTGACATGCCCACCAGGTGGAACTCGACATTAGCAATGCTGCAGCGTCTGCACAAGCAGCAGAGGGCCATCAACGAGTACCTGTGTGAGTATGGCACAAGGACAGGTTCAGGTCAACTTGTTTTTTTTTTCCCGCCTGCAGTGGCTGATGATCAAAGATGCATGCACTGTACTGTCACCATTTGAGGAGGCAACGAGGATGGTGAGCAGGGACAGTGCATGCATCAGTGACACAATTCCTTTAGTGTTCCTGCTGGAGCGCAATCTGCGGGGAATTATAGATGTGGCACTAGAGGTAGAGCAGCGGGAGGAAGAAGAGGACTTCCCTAGCTCTCAAGGCCCCAGTCTTTACACAGACAGCATTTCTGCGGGTCCTCAGATCAGACAGGAGGAGGATGAGGAGAAATATTTAAGTAGTGGGGGCATTGAAGATGGGGATTCCTCAAGGTAGGGTTTTGTGTCCCCAGAAAAACAAGGACTAGTACGTGGCTGGGAGGAGGAAGTGCACGATGGGGTCATCCTCCTCAGCGACCAGGAAGACTCGGAAGCTAATGCCACCTCCAACCTACGCTGCATGGGCTCCCTTATCCCGCAAAGCCTGCTAAAGGACCCCTGGATTAGTGCTATCAACCATTACTGGTTGGCAACCCTTCTTGATCCATGATACAAGGGTAAGGTTGCAGAGCTCATCCTGCCCTCACAGAGGGAGGACAGGATGAAACAACTTGAGGAAGCTCTAACACGACACTTGTGTAACACCTTTCCAGGCACTGGTAGTTACCAAGTGATGACACAGGTGCTTGTGAGCCTGTGGTTGATCAGAGGAAGAGCGGGAAGGTGGCCGCTTGACTAGTGCTTTTTCCAATTTTTTTAGTCCACGACGCCTAGGGACATCAAATGTAGGCACCCATTGCCAGCGTCTTCACCATATGGTGCAGGACTACCTAGGGGCAAAGACAGACCCGGATACCTTTACAGCAGATGATCCACTGGCTTACTGGGTGTTGAGATTGGATCACTGGCCAGAACTTAGCCAATATGCTATGCAGCTACTAGGTTGCCCTTCATCCTGCGTGCTTTCTGAAAGACGTTCAGTGCCGCTGGAGGTTTTGTCACAGACAAAAGAGTGCATCTGTCCACCGACTCTGTAGACCGGCTGACATTTATAAAAAAGAACCAGTCCTGGATCAGCAGCTTTCACTCCCCTGACGCTGATGTAACTAAATAGATCGGAGATCTCTTTTGCATTCCCAAAACCTCTACCACTTAACTCTTTCACAATACCTCAGAGGGGTAACGGTGTGAAGGCACTAGTTGGCACCAAAGGCCCAATATTTGGGTGCACTGACACGTGTACCAGATTCCAATCATTTTAATATTTGAATGCAGAGTCCACCCCTGCACTCTTCCACAATACCTCAGTGGGGTTACGGTGTGAAGGCACAAGCTGGCACCAAAGGTCCAATTTTAATGCACCTGTTGCTACTTTCATCCAAAGCCTGCATAAGTTTTATCATAATTTAGCCAAAAAATTTGAAAACTTGTTCTGCGTGTCTTAAAACGTTGCCTCTTTTCATACAGGCTGCCGCCCCAAGCAGTTGTTTATTAATAGATGACGGTAAATGGTTTCCTTTAATTTGAAATGTCATTTTTTTCTTTTTAAATGTTTCTATACATCCTACTAATCCGCCACTTCAAGGGCAGGTTATGGGGACCTCCTAGGCACGATATTTGAAGGAATTTTTCGTTTTTATTTTTAACCTTTATTTCATGGAAAAATCACTGTTCCTTTAAAAACATTTTTTTTTTTTTACTTTTTATCCTTGTTTCCTGTCCCCCAGGGCACTACCCGGACCCCCATACACCTTTTATGGCAAATATCTTGCATATATTTCCTCTTGGAGGGCACTCTAAAAATCGAACGTTGGAGTCCCATTGACTTGCATTGAGTTCGAATCGTGTTCGCGTTCGAATCTGAACTTTTTCAAATGGGTGTTAAGAACATCACAAGCCAGAAGTAGTGATGGGCCGAACACCCCCGAACTCGAACACGAACCGAACTCAAAACAAGTCAATGGGACTCGAAAGTTTGAATTTTAGAGTGCCCTCCAAGAGGGCATATATGCAAGATATTTGCCATAAAAGGTGTATAAGGGTCAAGGTAGTGCCCTGGGGGACAAGAAACAAGAACAAAAACTATAAAAAAAAACGTTTTTAACCACTTGGCGCGTCCAGCGCGTCCAGCCAAGTGGTTCTCCTGTGCTACGGAAGCGCTCAGCGCGTCCGAGCACAGGAGGCAGCAATCCGCTGGATTCCGGTGGATTGCTGCACCCCCCCGGTGCGGGCTGACATCTTGGATGTCAGCCGTCAATCCGGGACCCCGGCGGGGACATTAGATGTCATCGCGGCGACGCAATGACATCTAATGCAGGCGCCCCCCCGCATGTGCGGAGGAGGTGCCTAAAAGGGAGGGGGGCGAGGTCCTTCGGACCTCTCTCCCTCCCGATCGCCGGGGAGTAGCGAGTTAATACAGACACCGCTTGGAAGGGCACAGCCTGCCCTTCCAAACGGTGTCTGTCATTAACCCCTGGGGAGCAAGATCACGAATCGGCGCTGAAAAGCGCCGGTTCGTGATCCTTTCCCGGAGCTTGCCGACATCTTGGATGTCGGCCAAGCCTCCGGGAACTCCCCCTGAGGACTGGCGTTATCGTGCTATGCACGATGACGCCAGTCCTGGAGTTAACCCCTAGCTGCCACCAACGGTGGAAATAGGGGGTTCATTGGAACCCCCTATCTCCCGATCCGTGGCAGCTAGGGGTTAATGTTTGGTACTGTTGGATCGGCCAGAGCATGGCCGTTCCAACGATAACAAACACCACTGTGAAAAAAGTTTTTTAAAAAAAAAAAAAAATTAAGAATAAAAATAAAAAAATATTTAAAAAAAAATTCTAAAAATTTGCTGTTAATGCAGCAATATTGTTCCCATTTCAATTATAATGTGAACAATGATGCTGCACTAACGATTTTTGTATGCGGTGCGTTTGTTAAAAATCACGTAATTTTCCCCAAAAAAAATGTAACGAGACCCAATCTCTAATTTTTTTAACAAGCGCACCCCATACAAAATATAACCACAATTGATCGCATGTTAAAATGTGAAAAAAAAACACTTTACACGTCGTAAATTATTGAAAATTCATATTTTATTGCATTTTTTGTTAGAATATACAGACAGGACATGTCATGCATTATACATATAATAATTACATATTATGTATCTGCCGAGTCTGACGGAAAGAACGATATATAATATGTCTGGGTCATATACTAAAATAAGCCTTCAAAACACGTTTAAACATGATGAGCAAAACCGGTAAAAATGACCTCAGCACAGAGGTGTGAAACGCCTCAGCAGCGAAAGGGTTAAAGGAACAGTGAGTTTTCCATGAAATAAAGGTTAAGAATAAAAATGAAACATTCCTTCAAATATCATGCCTAGGAGGTCCCCATAACCTGCCCGTGAAGTAGCGGGTTTGTAGGATGTATAGAAACATTTAAAAACAAAAAAATGACGTTTCAAATAATGGTAAACGGTTTTCATTTAATCTAATTATAAACAACTGCTTGGGGCGGCAGTCTGTATTAAAAGAGGAGACATTTTAGGACACACAGAACAAATTTAGTGATTTTTTTGGCTAAATTATGGTGAAACGTATTTAGGCTTTCAATGAAAGTAACAATAGGTGCTTTAAAATTGGGCCTTTAGTGTCGGCAACAGTGCCGTCACACCGTAACCCCTCTGAGGTATTGTGGTAGAGTTTCCGTGGTGGAGGTTTTGGTAATGCAGAAGAGATCCTCGATCTACTCAGTTACATCAGCAGCTATAACAAAACTGGGTCAATGTTTAAGCACTTGTACTGCGCTACTGTATATGGTGAGAATTGGTGCACACCAGTAGCAACAGGAAGCAAACAGAACAGGCAGGGAATACACAGAGAGAATAGTCAAATGGCAGTCAAAGTCGGCAACAGATCAGGTCCTCAGAACAAGCAGGGTCAGTAACAAATATACAAACTGATTCGGTAAGCTATCGATGCGGGAATAAAGGCTGAGACACACTGAGCATGTAGCGACGCACAGCGTAGCGAAGCAAAGAGAAGTAAACATTTTGCAGGCTTGACTTCACTCCGCTCCGCCACGCAGCGTGTCTACACTACATTACGTTTGCTTCTCACAACACTGGACAGGAATCCACTAACTAAATTAAAATGTACACACAAAACCGTTTTATTTTCACAAAGCACATGTTATATAGGCAAAAAAAGTTCCGTTCCCACTGAATAAAATACATCACAAATTACTGTTAATTTAATAGGAATAGTATAAAAATATAAAAAAAAGGTAACTGCTGATCATATATATTATAGGGACACGGAGCTCCGTGTATAGAGAAGGGATGCATTGATACCACACACAGACATATACGTACAGTATATATCAACTTGCAGACCTATATAAACGTATATATCAACATGCAGACCTATATAAACGTATATATCAACACGCAGACCTATATAAACGTATATATCAACACTCAGACATATATATATATATATATACATATATACACACCCACCCACTGACCTCAGACCATGTATACACATACGCACATGGGGGGTGGCATGTGGACAATCTTAACTTAATTCGCCCCCCCCACCCCCAATTTGGCTGATCCCTCTGGAAGAAATGTTGAACCCGACAGAGCAGAGAATATATATATTATTATCGGGTTCAACATTTCTTCTGGAGGGATCAGCCAAATGGGGGGGGGCAATTAGTTGCCAAAATGTGTGTGTAATACAAGTCTGGATATATATATTTATAAAAAATATCATATATATATATATATATAGCCTACCTGCCCTTACCTTCCCCTATAAATTTGCTAAAAATATACACAAAAAAAACAAAACACTGCCTGAGACCCCGCACAGCCAACATGCCACCCCCCTCTACCTGGCTGATAGTATTTAATATATATATAATTAAATACATTCAGCCAGGTAGAGAAAGAAAAAAAAAGGTTTTATTTTATGTTCCCGGGGACATTTAAAAATGTCCTCGGATTTTATTTTTTTTAGAAATGTGTCGCCTTACCTTAGCCTGGTGGTCAGTCGGGGCTCCCTGGATCCTGGTTGTAGGGGGGTCTGCCGTGGCCGCAGGTGCAGTGGCTCCCTCCCTGCGCTGCCTGTCTCTGCCACATGCACCCGGGTGGCTAGCCCGCACAGTCGCAGCTCTGTCATCCGGTGGCCGCATGCTCCTTAATGCTCAAGGGGATCCTTGGGAGGCCCCTGCAGGCTGCCCTCTACAGTGCCTAATTAGAGGGCTGTGTCTGCCTGATGTTTTAGTAACAAGAATGTTTTATCCCATAGGCTTCAATGTTAAAATATTCCCATTTTAATTCAATATCTAATAAACCATTGCTTATAATATTCTGCAGTAAAGAGTCTCTTTATTTCTAGATTTTTTAGTATATTTAAACATTTTTTATACTTTTTTCAATTTTCTTTATTTCAAACTTTTGGCGAACGTCGCAAAAAGTTCGAAGTTCGCGAACTGTCGAATAGGGATGAGCTGTTCGGTTCGGAGTTCACATCGAACATAGCCTGTTCGTATGTTCACTAACTACGAACATTTTCGCCTGTTCGCTGCGTGTTCGCCCACAATGCACCACAATGTACCACAATGCACTTTTCCACTGGCTTGTAATTGGCTGCAGCCTTGCACCTGACCACAGGTCAGGTGCAAGACAGGTTCAAGACTATGCCAATCACGGCTCAGAGTCCTGATTGTGCAAAATTTGCCCAATCATGGGCTCATAGAGCTAAATCCCGCAGCACACTGTATAAGTTTTCACACAGCACTCCAGCACACATTTGAGAGGAGATTGTTGTTGTGTTAGTGTGTGTTCTCACTGCCAGTCTGCCACCAGCTACTGGGGGGTCTCATCTACTGGGGGGGTCTCATTTCTACCAAATATCTGGGAATTGTTGTAATATTTGTGTTCTCACTCCCAGCAACTATTTTGGGGGCTCAGTAATTTCTACAAAATATTTGTGAATTGAGGTAATCTGATGTAATCTGCCACGCAGAATTTTGGGGGCTCAGTAATTTCTACAAAATATTTGTGAATTGAGGTAATCTGAGGTAATCTGCCACGCAGAATTTTGGGGGCTCAGTAATTTCTAGAAAATATTTGTGAATTGAGGTAATCTGAGGTAATCTGCCACGCAGAATTTTGGGGCTCAGTAATTTCTACAAAATATTTGTGAATTGAGGTAATATGAGGTAATCTGCCACGCAGAATTTTGGGGGCTCAGTAATTTCTACAAAATATTTGTGAATTGAGGTAATCTGAGGTAATCTCCCACGCAGAATTTTGGGGGCTCAGTAATTTCTACAAAATATTTGTGAATTGAGGTAATCTGAGGTAATCTCCCACGCAGAATTTTGGGGGCTCAGTAATTTCTAGAAAATATTTGTGAATTGAGGTAATCTGAGGTAATCTGCCACGCAGAATTTTGGGGCTCAGTAATTTCTACAAAATATTTGTGAATTGAGGTAATCTGAGGTAATCTCCCACGCAGAATTTTGGGGGCTCAGTAATTTCTACAAAATATTTGTGAATTGAGGTATTCTGAGGTAATCTGTGTCTTGTGAATAAATCGATGGAGAACCCACCGTTTAAGGGCTAGATAGAATAGGATAGTGATTAAACACTGAATAAGATTGTATATCAAATCCCCTTGCGAGGAAAAAACCTATTGCGTTATTAAAATAATTATTTTATTGGATACAATTAAAAAATATATATGAAGGTAGTTGTCAAATTTGACCACAGTAATTTATTTAAATTAAACATTAAACCCACATTATATTGTCAGTGATTAAAGAAAATTGAAGAATAAAGAATATATGAAAATATAAATCCTACTCGAGTAAATGGTGCGTCTACCAGTTACAATAATAGCGCGTATTAAATAAATGATGTATAATTAACATATATCACATCAGTGAAATTGATTGAGTAGGAAATAATGATTTTACACAGATGTAACTTCTGACAGTGCACTGAATAGACTCAATCAAATGTAATTGACCAAAAATCAATTACATTTGATTGAGTCTATTCAGTGCACTGTCAGAAGTTACTCAAAAGTTACCATTTACTCGAGTAGGATTTATATTTTCATATATTCTTTACTCTTCAATTTTCTTTAATCACTGACAATATAATATGGGTTTAATGTTTAATTTAAATAAATTACTGTGGTCAAATTTGACAACTACCTTCATATATATTTTTTAATTGTATCCAATAAAATAATTATTTTAATCACGCAATAGGTTTTTTCCTCGCAAGGGGATTTGATATACAATCTTATTCAGTGTTTAATCACTATCCTATTCTATCTAGCCCTTAAACGGTGGGTTCTCCATCGATTTATTCATTCTTTCGATCAGGTTTTAATACCTTAAGGGTACTCTATTGAGTTCCAGGTCAGCCTAATTTTTGTTGATAGCAATGTCTAATTTTTTGACTTCACTTAAAAAAATCAATAGATGGGGTAAAGATGCTGAACACGTGTTCTCTGATGAATTTACCCCCTCTCCATTAATGGATGATTACCTGGGGGGCAAATTCAACGATTTGTCGAAATCAGTTAAACAACAAATTAAGTCCAATTGGGAAATCACCACTCTTAGTAATTATCTTAAAAAAGATATGGTACCGAGAGGTTTACGTATTTACACTCCCCCGGCTGCACATATTGATCAACCGGGGTTTAAGGAAGAGTGGGAAGCAGCAGCAATTCTCTGCTCACGTGCGTTTATGCAAATTATTTGCAAATATGAAGAACAATCCCTATCTGTACTAAAAGATAAAATACAACAAGGTGTGGATATGATTAATACACAGAAAAAAGATCCTTTGTTCGGCCAATTAGAGGCTAAATTTAAATTACAAACTGAACGATTTGAATCCGAGATTAAGACACGTAAAGAGATTAAGACACGTAAACATAAGAAATTCATACGTGACCTACAGAGAATAACGTGTTCAAACCATCTAGGAATAATAATCGTATGAAACGGTGGAATAATTCAACTAGTGAGGCAGAATCATCTGAATCTGATACAGAAAGGGGGTCTGGTACATTCACTGCTAAGGGGATTTTGAAGAAAAATGTTTCTTTTTTAGAAGAACCTCAGGAACAACGAGGCAGAGGATTTCGCAGACAAAGAACAACCAGAAACAGTCGCCAGTGAAAAATCAGACAGAGGTTATTAATCTGTCTGGTTTTCCACTGAATCATAAACATATTGAAGTTCTGCAGAAGGGTCTTTCTTTTGTCCCTACACCTCAGTTCAATAAATTCATATGGATTAAGGACATACATTTATTTTCACGTAAACTGGCATTACATAAATTCCATGCCATAAGAGAGGAAACTCATCTTAAACATTTAGGACTCTCAGTTAAAGAGGACCAATGTATAAAAGATATGGTTTCTCTTCTGGAAGAGAACGAACAACTGAATATTAATCGGATTGAACATACCCTGGTTAAGACACAAAGTACTTTTACTCCAGCATTAAAACAATACAAAAATATTGACCTCTTCTGTACTTTAGTCTGCAATGAAATTGAGGACTTAGATCATAAATCAATTTGTGAACAGACTGATAGTAATCTCACTAGTGCACAACGCACTGCACTTCTTGATTTACGGTCCAATGATGAAATCATTATCAAGGCGGCTGATAAAGGGGGTAACATAGTGGTCATGTCTAGAGAAGGATACGAGCAAATGACCCTGAATGTGTTAAATGATCAAAGGACATATAAACAGCTGTTGTCTGACCCCACACAAAAATATCTAATTGAATTATATCAGTTTTTAGATGAAGGTTTGTCTCAGGATATACTTACTGAGAAAGAGTATAAATTTCTGAAGATTAAATATCCGACCATTTCGACGTTTTATACGATTCCTAAAATCCATAAAAATAAAGAACTACCACCAGGCAGGCCGATAGTGTCCGGCATCAACAACCTTACCCAAAACTGTAGCCAATATCTGGATAAACTTCTCAAAAACCATGTTAATTCGTTACCATCCTATCTGCGGGATTCTAAACAAACCTTGAATATCCTTAAAGATTTGCATATACCTCAATCGGCGTTGTTGTGTAGTCTTGACGTTGAGGCATTATATAGTTGCATTCCACATACAGAAGGCCTCCAAAATATTAGATCTTTTCTGACAAAACATAGCTCACTACCAGAGGTTCAAATTAGTTTTGTCGTCAGGCTCCTTAGATTTGTACTCACGCACAATTATTTTTTGTTTAATAACAAATGGTATTTACAACAACAGGGAAACGCGATGGGAAGTCCCTGTGCACCTACCTATGTTAATCTTTACTTGGGCTACTGGGAGGAAGAATTCATCTATAAATTACAAAATAATCCATATCTTCCAAAAATCATCTCTTGGAAAAGGTATATAGATGACATTCTGGTGGTATGGGATGGCTCAGAAAGTGAATTCATACAGTTTAAAGATCATCTTAATCATAATAATCTCAACTTGGTGTTCACTAGTGACATCCAATATCAAACACTCAACTTTTTGGATATTGCTATCTTCAAACTAACTAATAAAGACGAAACAACTCTATCCACAACCATATACAAAAAAAAGACAGCTACTAATAGTCTTCTGGATTGGCAAAGTCATCATCCCTTTCCACTTAAACGTGGCATACCATATGGGCAATACTTGCGACTGAGACGTATATGTTCTGATGAAGCTGAATTTAAGGAACGAGCTAAAGAATTAAAAAAGAACTTTAGAGATAAGGGTTTTCCTAACAAAATTCTTAAGAATGCATACAAGAGAGCACTTCTTATGCCTAGACAAACACTGCTAACAGATCCCACTCATTCTAATGAAACATCTGTTATTAGATGTGTTGGAAATTTCGACAAAGGGTGGAATAAAGTTAGGAAAATAATGGACCGTTATTGGCCTCTTATCACTTGGGATCCTCACCTTAAAGAAATTCTTACCCCATATGCAACGGCTACAGCGCGTAGATGCCGCAACATTAAGGATATGATTGTAAGAAGTCACTATGATGCTAGTAACATCTAGGCAAAGACCTGGCTTTCCAACAAATTACAAGGCACCTATAAATGCGGACATTGTTGTACATGCGAATTTGTCAAAAATGACATGACCACAATTAAAGATTCGAAAGGTGAACAAGAATTTAAAATAACATCCTTTTTTAATTGTAACTCAAAGGGTCTGATATATGCAATGCTGTGTATATCTGGTAAGCTCTATGTTGGGAAAACGTTTAGATCATTTAAATTGAGGATCCAAGAACATGTTCGCTCGGTCAAAAATCATTTAGATACATCTATAGCTATACATGTACGTCACCATCATAATAATGATCCAAAAGTTTTACGTTTTTTTGGTGTTGAAAAAGTAAACAGAATTCA
Source organism: Leptobrachium leishanense (assembly GCA_009667805.1). Lineage (NCBI taxonomy): Eukaryota > Metazoa > Chordata > Amphibia > Anura > Megophryidae > Leptobrachium > Leptobrachium leishanense. The sequence continues at coordinate 46,765,312 of CM019072.1, forward strand.
GCGGCAAGGAGATTATGATCTTGCCCTAAGAAGGCGAGAATATGTATGGATTTATCAGTTGAAAACATTAAATCCAGCAGGTCTTAATGAAGGGTTTAGTTTCACACCGTATATCGGTACATAAATTTTTGACCTTGTATTAATTTTGTTGTCCTTCCATATCTAGTATCATTTGATGCAGGTATTGAGATACAATGGAGCATGTTAATAATATGGCAACAGTGAGCATTGAGTTATTCACTAAATATATATGTGATCCTAATCAATTGATTGGTATCTGTACTTTATGAGTGTCTATTAACATCAGTATCAACAACGCTGTCCGGGGTATTTACATTCAATTCAACTGTGAATAGTACAACTAACAGTTTTTGCAGGACCCTTAACAATGCCTGTTCGGTGATGTTCTCCTCTTTTTTGTTCCTAGCAGGGATCCGTACTACTCATGACCCTTTGCAGATAATTAATACTCTAATCTAGTAATTAACCACCCATATATAGTGAGTAAGTCAGCAGGTCTCAAATAGCTCCTGATGAAATTGCTGTGGTGACAGCAGGGAAACGCGCGTTGAGCGTTAGGAGGTTAATTTAGCCTTTGATGAACATTGTATAGGTTAATTTAACCGTCAAATTGAATGTTCTCAACAATAATTGTATACTGAGCCTTATGGCTGTAAATTGAGCGTGCAAAGTGTATGCACACAGACTGCATTGTGGGTTGATTATGGTGCGTATCAAGTGCATGTATACAATCTGAATCGTGTGTTGTTTCATATCGCTAATTTAGCGTTTATCACCAAGTACAAGCTTGTTGGCTGGTAGACCAATCTTTTGTCATTCGTTCATATTGAAGAGCATAATTGCCGGTTAGATTTTACCATCACAACGAGCTCTTTTGAACCACTTGAGAGGCTGATATATATTTTTTGCTAATTCGAGCAATTTCAGTATTATAAACAGATCTAGCCTGTCGACTATAATCATGTGGCAAATATTATTATGTTTGAATGACCAACTGGCGATTCGCAAGGTACGGCTTTATTAATTATCTGCGGCACCAATCATTTTGGTTACTGTATTAACTGAACCCATTTGTCGGGCAGACTATATTTACTCAATGGCTTCGTTTTTGAACAATTTAGAGGCTGATAATTTCTTGCCAATTGTGGGTTCTAAGTATTACTAATTTATGTATCCTCCTGGTCCGAAAGATATAGGTGTTCAAACCGAGTGTGTATCCAGTAACACAATTTCAACCGCGATCCAGTGGTCATTCAATCCTAAGGGTACCAGCTATGATAAGCTGTGTTTGTCACTTGGTCTTTACCACATGCGTTATCAACTGTGTTTAAATTAACAACACAGCCTTAATCGCAATTTAGCGTTTATTCACTACCAAGCGTAGCAGCGATGAACAACAGTGTATATTCAAGTACAATTTATTTTGCTGTTTGAGTGTATTTAAGTTTTTGCAGACCATATTCACCTCTGAGGTTTACCTAAACGATCAGAATTATTTGTGCAATTGAATGCTTACAGCTAATTGTAAAGGTGTGGTTACACCAATGTTATTCCAGCATCTTGTCACTGCTAAAAAGCGTTTTTGAGCAAAACCTTGTATTTGAGGGTGGTATGGTTTGCTACACCTGCACGTTTATTAATTGAATATTCATGATAGTGGTCATTATTTGTGATCACTGTGTGCATATATTCAAACGTTTTCTTTGAGATATTTTATCATGCCTGAATAGGCATCTAATCTGTTCATGTGTTACCTACATTAATTGGTTTGTACCACTCATACCTATCCCACTTTGATAGCTCAATAATTGGTGACCATATCTTTTATGCTATTTAGCCTTATATTTCTCTCGTGGGGGCTCACATAATTGCTACCTTTGAGTACTTTCGTATTATTGGTTAATTTTTGGTCAATTACATTTGATTGAGTCTATTCAGTGCACTGTCAGAAGTTAAATCTGTGTAAAATCATTATTTCCTACTCAATCAATTTCACTGATGTGATATGTGTTAATTATACATCATTTATTTAATAAGCGCTATTATTGTAACTGGTGGACGCGCCATTTACTCGAGTAGGATTTATATTTTCATATATTCTTTATTCTTCAATTTTCTTTAATCACTGACAATATAATGTGGGTTTAATGTTTAATTTAAATAAATTACTGTGGTCAAATTTGACAACTACCTTCATATATATTTTTTAATTGTATCCAATAAAATAATTATTTTAATCACGCAATAGGTTTTTTCCACGCAAGAGGATTTGATATACAATCTGTGTCTTGTCACTGCCAGACAGAATTTTGGGGGTTCAGTAATTTCTAGAAAATATTTGTGAATTGAGGTAATCTGAGGTAATCTGCCACGCAGAATTTTGGGGGCTCAGTAATTTCTACAAAATATTTGTGAATTGAGGTAATCTGAGGTAATCTGCCACGCAGAATTTTGGGGGCTCAGTAATTTCTACAAAATATTTGTGAATTGAGGTAATCTGTGTCTTGTCACTGCCACGCAGTATTTTGGGGGCTCAGTAATTTCTACAAAATATTTGGGCATTGTTATAATCCGTGTGTTCTCACTGGCTGCCACCCATAAGGGGGTCTCACTGATTTATAGGAGGTTTCTGAGACTTGTAATCTGTGTCTTCTCACTGCCAGCTATCAGGGGGTCCCACATACTTCAAGCAGATTTCTGCGAATTGTAATCTGTGTCTTGTCACTGTCACCAGCTATCAGGGAGTCCTATCAGGGGGTCTCACTGACTTGTAGCAGATTTCTGCGAATTGTAATTTGTGTCTTGTCACTGCCACCCATCAGGGGGTCTCACTGAGTTATACCAGAGTTCTGGAAATCTTTAAACTTTATACCAGAGTTGAATCAGAGTTCTGTATATATTTAGACTGGAGATCTTTCACGTTTTGGGCAAGGACACCAACCTGTTCAGTAAGTATAGCCACAGAGGAGACAATAGCCACATAATTTTGAGTAGTGACGGATTCAGTGGTCACATCAGTGGAAGTCTCAACAGTTCTTTTATTCTGACTAACCTCAGTAGCCTCTGTCATGAGATGTGGTACTTCAGCATAGACCGGGATCTCTGTGTCACATACTTCTGTAAGGACCGGAGTCTGGATAACAGGTAACTCTGTAGGACATGAAGTCTTGACATTATACACATTGGTAGATAAGAAAACATTAGCGGCAGGTACCTTGGCATGTATCGGAGGCTCGGCAGTGGGCACCTTAGGAACGGGCACCTTAGCATGAACTGTTGTCTCAGCAGCGGGCACCTCAGCCTGGATAATGACTTTCTTCTGAACCTTATCAGCGTAGGTCTCAGGGTTCCCAAGCTCAACCTTTTGGGTGGTTGAGGGAGCTGGGTCTGGGGTGCCAGTATCAGAGGCATAGGAACAGGGAGAATTTTTTGGGGACTGGAGAGGCACAGTTGTAAACATGGCACCTCAGAATAATGGATAAGGTGCTCCAGTTTTAGGTACTGCACCTGAAGAGGGAACAGGTATATGAACATAGGAGCCTTGAATTGTACAGGTGGTGGGAGTAGCAGTCCTGGTACTTCCAGCCTTCTCATAAAGCTCCTCACCTTTTAGGTCCCTCTCTTTATCCAAAGAGTCAGGTAGGTAATAGGAAGCAGGTATGCCATCTTGTGATTTTCTATAGGGTGTACCCACAGTACAGCCAAAGTTTCCTGCACACCGACCTGGGCCACCATGGAAATGACGTTCATACTGGAGCGGCATATCACCATCAGAGTCAGCGCTGATTCTATCCCCTGATCCAGAACCATATGAAGGATGGCAAGGCAAATATGGTGGTTTGTTTTGCTGGCTGAGAATGGTGGGTGTCTCAGTAGAAGCCAGAGCAGATCCAATCTGCATGGGTATAGGGGAATCATAATCCATGGTTGTAGAAGGGGTACACTCCATAGGCTGGATAGGATCAAATTCTGGGTATACAGTGGGTTCAGCCTTCATGGGCTCAACAGGGTAATAATCCTCTTCTGATGTCAATGATGATGAGGTCACTGACTCCACCTGGGTGTCTGATCGAACAGAGGAGTCAAGTGAGGAGGAGGAGGCACAAGAAACACGAGGCACAACATCCTCTATGACCAACCGTAGCACTAGCCAGTCCAAGGCATCGGATGTCAGAGCTGCTCAGGTGCAGAGCGCTGTTGTCTCAAAGCACACATGCAGGAACTCTGCTGTCTGGGAGTTCTTTAAGAAATGTGCAGCAGACCCCACCGTTGCTATTTGTAATCTATGTCAGATGAGGCTCAAGCGTGAGAAAGACACCGGATGCTTGGGTACCACGTAAAGCGACATATGACAACCTGCCACACATCCCGTTGGCGCAAAACTTTGTGTAGCTCCTCCTCCTCCTCATCTGTCTCTATCCCCACTGTATGTCCTGCCATGTCATTGCCTACAATCTCCACTGAAAGGGATGATGCTACAGTAATGGATGAACCAGCTCCTTCCTCACAATGTGACAGCATCCCATCAGCTGAAGATTTACGCAGTCAGATTACGTTGCCCCAGCTGCTGCAGCGTAAGAAAAAATATAGTCCCAACCATCCCCAAGCACAGCGTCTAAATGCCAGCTTAGCAAAATTACTCGCATTACAGCTGCTGCCTTTCCAGCTGGTGGACTCTGCTTCCTTCCGTGAATTTGCTGAATGTGCTGTGCCACAGTGGCATGTTCCAAAACGCCATTACTTTTCACAGAAGGCCATTCCAGCACTATATCAGCACGCGGAAGACAATGTTATTGAGTCAATTGGAAAGGCAGTCAGCAGCAAGGTGCATGTGACTTTAGACATGTGGTCCAGCAAGCATGGACAGGGTCGTTACATTTCCTTCACGGCACACTGGGTAACTCTGATTGCAGCTGGGAGGGATCCAAGACGGGGCTCAGTGCTGGAGCTTATTCATCCACCACGCCTCCAGAAAGCTTCTTGTATGAGGTCTGTCTGCTCCACCACCACCTCTCCCTCTTCCTCCTCCTCCTCCTTCTGTGTCTCTGGTTACATAGTTACATAGTTACATAGTTATATAGGCTGAAAAAAGACATGCGTCCATCGGGTTCAGCCTCTCCCACATAACCTACTGCTGTTGATCCAAAAGAAGGCAAAAAACCCAGTCTGAAGCGCTCGCCAATATGCAACATACTGGGAAAAAAATTCCTTCTTGACCCCAGAATGGCAGTCAGATTTCTCCTTGGATCAAGAAGCTTTTACCCACATATTAAATATTATAACCCTTAATATTCTGTGTCTGCAGGAAGTCATCCAGTCGTTTTTTAAAAGTCTGTACAGACTCTGACCCAACCACCTCAACAGGCAGAGAATTCCACAGCTTTATTGTTCTCACCGTAAAATAACCCTTCCTATGCTTTAAGCTAAATTTTCTTTCTTCCAGTCTAAATGGATGACCCCTTGTCCTATGTATAGTCCTGTTAATGAATAGGTTATCAGACAATGGTTGATAATGGCCCCGTATATATTATTTATAAGGTTATCAGATCCCCTCTAAGGCGCCTTTTCTCTAAACTAAACAGGTTTAAGCTTGTTAGTCTTTCCTCATAACTTAACCCTTCCATCCCCTTATTAATTTAGTTGCCCGTCTCTGCACTTTTTCTAACAATATAATATCTTTTTTTAAGACAGGTGCCCAAAATTGCACGGCATATTCAAGGTGCGGCCTGACCATTGATTTATACAGAGGCAAAATTATGTTTTCATCCCGTGAGTGAACTCCCCTTTTAATGCATGCCAGTACTTTGCTGGCCTTGGCGGCTGCTGTTTGACATTGCACATTGTTACTTAGTTTGAAGTCTATGATTATTCCCAAATCCTTCTCCTGCTTGGATTTCCCTAACTCCGTACCATTTAGGGTATAAATTGCTTGTGTGTTCTTCACTCCAAAGTGCATAACTTTACATTTATCTAGATTAAATTTCATCTGCCATTTAAGTGCCCAGTCCCCCAATTTATCTAAATCCCTCTGCAGCGAAGTAACATCCTGCTCACATTGTATTACTTTTCCTAGCTTTGTGTCATCTGCAAACACTGATACATGACTTTCAATGCCTATCTCAAGGTCATTTATAAATAAATTGAATAGTATTGGTCCTATAACAGACCCCTGAGGGACACCACTTACCACTGGTGTCCATCTTGAAAATGTACCATTTATGACCACTCTCTGTACCCTATCTTTTAGCCAGTTTTCTATCCAAGAACAAGTATTTTCATCTAGACCATTTTTTCTTAATTTAAGTAGTAACCTTTTGTGTGGAACTGTGTCGAAAGCTTTGGCAAAATCTAAGTAAATCACATCCACTGCGACCCCCTGATCTATACTTCTACTTACTTCCTCATAGAACGTAATTAGGTTAGTCTGACATGATCTGTGTTTCATGAAACCATGCTGATTTTTGCCAATTACATTATACCTCCCAATAAATTCCTGAATATTATCCCTTAGTAACCCCTCAAATACTTTCCCAGCCACAGATGTTAAGCTCACAGGTCTATAATTCCCAGGCACAAATTTTAAACCTTTCTTAAATATAGGGACCACGTCAGCTTTTCTCCAATCCTCTGGTACTATTCCTGAAAGAAAAGAATCTTGAAAGATTAAGAACAGAGGTTTACATATTTCAACACATAGCTCTCTTAGTACTCGCGGGTGAATTCCATCTGGCCCTGGGGCTTTATTAACATTCACATTGTTTAATTTGTGTAAAACCTTGTCCTGAGTCAACCAGTCACTTTGTATTAGTAAGTTTTTATTAATGAATTTCATGTCGCCTGTTATAGGTTTCTCTTTGATAAATACTGAAGAAAAATAATCATTTAAAATTTCTGCTTTATCCTGATCTTCAGTTAACAATAACCCTGACTCAGATTTTAGTGAACCTACATTTTCACTCTTGGGTTTTTTAGAATTTATGTACCTAAAGAATCTTTTAGGGTTGGTCTTGCTCTCTTTGGCTATTTCTTTTTCATTTTCTAGTTTAGCCCATCTAATCGCATTTTTACATGCTTTATTGACTGCCCTATATGCTTTATAGGATGCCTCAGATTTATCAAATTTAAAAGCTTTAAATGCCTTCTTTTTATTTTTCATTTCCTTAGTTACCTTCCTACTAAGCCACATTGGTTTCAGTCTGTTTCTTTTATATTTATTAACCAGTGGAATATATTGTGACGTGTAATTTTCTAGTGTTAGTTTAAAGATATTCCACTTATCCTCAGTGTTTTTCCCGTGAAAGAGTTTCTGCCAGTCAATGACATTGAGAGCTTCCTTTATTTTAATAAATTGGCCTTTTTAAAATTATATATTTTAGCATGCCCCTTATGAATGTGTTTTTTTGAGTTTATTTCAAAAGTCACCATGTTATGGTCGCTATTTCCCAACTGTTCTTTTACATTAATATTTGAGAAAAGATCCACATTATTTGTTATAACCAGGTCCAGACAGTTATCCTCTCTAGTTGGTGTTTCTACCAGTTGTGACATGAAGGTATCATTTAAAATGTTCAGGAACCGGATTCCCTTTGCTGAATTACTAGTCCCACTATCCCAATTAATGTCCGGGTAATTAAAATCTCCAATAATTAAAGTGCTACCATGGTCTGCAGCCTTCCTAATTTGCTCTAACAGTTGTTCTTCCTCATCATTATCTATATTAGGTGGTTTATAGCATATGCCAACCAATAATTGACTTCCCTGTTTATTCCCCAACGAAATATTTACCCATAAGGATTCCACATTTCCCTCATCGCTTTCCAGTTGTGTAATATTAGGCTTTAAATGGTGAAGTGGCAGTTAAACCGATGCCTGACAGGGTCTACGCAATGGCTCAAGCAAAAAGATCGAAGAGTAGAACGAAAAGACGTTCAGAGTATCGGCGCTATTTTATATAGTAAACTGGTGATATATAATGCTGCTCACCTATTAGGTGTACCTGTCACCTTACCAGTATCTAACAGAAAAAATATAAATGAATATATTTAAGGGAGCGCAGTACATATATTGATGGAAATAATAAGCAAGGATTGACTTAGCTTAAAATTAGTCAGCATAGGGTTGAACCTTCTTATTCGGAAATCTGATCATATAATATCATCATCCTATATGAAAAGAAATATAAATTGCGTAACACAGTATGACAGTTTGAAACACACTAAGTGGTGTAGATGGTCGCACTCACAAAGGTGGAGCCCCCAATGGCTCGTATCAATTCGCCTTTAGGTCTCTTATAGGAGGGGGACCTCGCCCATATGGGATCTTGAAGTTTTCCTGGGATAGAGGATAACCAAAGGTGGAGTCTTCAACGCCTCTTATCATTTGGCCTTTAGATCTCTCATAGAGGGGAAACTTCGCCCATATATAGATTTCTTTTTGATGGCAGGATGTACCTCAAATGTAAAGGATAACGCTATAGTGCATTATCATTGATACACAAATAGGGTATATAAAAGTGAAAAACTCACGTGATTCAGAGCCTTCCAATATGATGGCTCTGTATATAAGGCATATGGACCTCTTATTTGGTCAGAGGGGGTCCTTCCTCCAGGATAGAGATAGATAGACTTCCAAAATGAAGAAAATTGAGCATAAAAGTAAAAGAAAATTTAATAAGAATAAAATCCGAAAAAAAAAACAGAATCCGAAATTATACAAAACTGAAAAAACAAATAAATGCGAAAGAAATAAATACGAAAAGAAAAAATCCGAAACGCGTTTCGCTTGCGTTCTGCAAGCCTCCTCAGTCGGTAAAATTTTACCGACTGAGGAGGCTTGCAGAACGCAAGCGAAACGCGTTTTCTTTTCGTATTTCTTTCTTTCGCATTTATTTGTTTTTTCAGTTTTGTATAATTTCGGATTCTGTTTTTTTTTCCGGATTTTATTCTTATTAAATTTTCTTTTACTTTTATGCTCAATTTTCTTCATTTTGGAAGTCTATCTATCTCTATCCTGGAGGAAGGACCCCCTCTGACCAAATAAGAGGTCCATATGCCTTATATACAGAGCCATCATATTGGAAGGCTCTGAATCACGTGAGTTTTTCACTTTTATATACCCTATTTGTGTATCAATGATAATGCACTATAGCGTTATCCTTTACATTTGAGGTACATCCTGCCATCAAAAAGAAATCCATATATGGGCGAAGTTTCCCCTCTATGAGAGATCTAAAGGCCAAATGATAAGAGGCGTTGAAGACTCCACCTTTGGTTATCCTCTATCCCAGGAAAACTTCAAGATCCCATATGGGCGAGGTCCCCCTCCTATAAGAGACCTAAAGGCGAATTGATACGAGCCATTGGGGGCTCCACCTTTGTGAGTGCGACCATCTACACCACTTAGTGTGTTTCAAACTGTCATACTGTGTTACGCAATTTATATTTCTTTTCATATAGGATGATGATATTATATGATCAGATTTCCGAATAAGAAGGTTCAACCCTATGCTGACTAATTTTAAGCTAAGTCAATCCTTGCTTATTATTTCCATCAATATATGTACTGCGCTCCCTTAAATATATTCATTTATATTTTTTCTGTCAAGCAAAAAGATGCCATACTGTGCTTGAGCTGGTTTGTTTAGGGGACAGGAGCCACACCGGGCCAGAAATTCTGTCAGCTCTGCAGGGGCAGGTGCAGAGATGGTTAACACCATGCCAGCTTCAGCTGGGAATGATCATCTGTGATAATGACACCAACCTTCTCTCCGCCCTATGCAAGGGTAAATTGATGCATGTACCATTCCTAGCACACGTCCTAAATCTAGTGGTACAGCATTTCCTAACCAAGTACCCAGGGCTGGCACAGCTTCTCAGCCAGGCCAGAAAAGTCTGCAGCCACTTCAGACGGTCATTCCCAGCAAGCATTCACCTGGCAGAAATTCAAAGAGAATTCCACCTTCCCACAAACCGTCTGATCTGTGACATGCCCACCAGGTGGAACTCGACATTAGCAATGCTGCAGCATCTGCACAAGCAGCAGAGGGCCATCAACGAGTACCTATGTGAGTATGGCACAAGGACAGGTTCAGGTCAACTTAGTTTTTTTACCCCCCCGCAGTGGCTGATGATCAAGGATGCATGCACTGTACTGTCACCATTTGAAGAGGCAACGAGGATGGTGAGCAGCGACAGTGCATGCATCAGTGACACAATTCCTTTAGTGTTCCTGCTGGAGCTCGCTCTGCGGGGAATTATAGATGTGGCTCTAGAGGCAGAGCAGCGGGAGGAAGAGGAGGCCTTCCCTAGCTCTCAAGGCCCCAGTCTTTCTGCAGACAGCATTCCAGCGGGTCCTACTCAGATCAGATATGGCAGGACATACAGTGTGGGTAGAGACAGATGAGGAGGAGGACCTACGCAAAGTTTTGCCCCAACGGGATGTGTGGCACTTGCTCAAATGTCGCCTCAAGCACGTGGTACCCAAGCGTCCGGTGTTTATCCCGCGCTTCAGCCTCCTCTGACATAGATTACAAATAGCAACGGTGGGGTCTGCTGCACATTTCTTAAAGAACTCCCAGACAGCAGAGTTCCTGCATGTGTTCTTTGAGACAAAAGCGCTCTGCACTGGTCACAGAGGATGGTCACAGAGGATGTTGTGCCTCGTGTTTGCTGTGCCTCCTCCTCCTCCTCACTTGATTCCTCAGTTTGATCTGACACCCAGGTGGAGTCAGTGACCTCATCATCATTGTCATCATCACCCCCTATCTCCTCGTCACTGGAGCCAATTTGGCAGTATGCTGCAGCTGCTGGGGCAACATGAGTTCCAGTTATTTGTGTGTCATCACTGGCCCCCCCTTCCTCTAGGTTGATTATACTCCCTTGCTCAACCTCAGAGATTGAATCAGAGCACTGTACTTGCTGCGCATCCTCAAGCAGCATGTCACTCTCATTGTAGACAAACAATTCAGCTGACTCCTCCGTGTGTGATAGCGAGGCTACGGCAGGAGTAGCTGTGGACCTGGAGGCTGCATTAGATGCTTTGGCAGCTGAGGTGGACTGTAAAACACTAGAAGCCTGGCTGGCAGAGGACTCGGAGGATGAGGATGGCCTGGTTAGCCAATCCACCAAGTCCTCTGTATGTTGCTGCTGCTTAAGAAGACCGCCAGCACCAGTTAGAAAGGACAAGCGTGCTCCTGCAGAGGATGCACAACGTCCACCACGACCAGAGGCACAGCCTTCCGACACAGGGGCTGCTTGCCCTCTTATCTGTGTCTGGGAGCGTCTGCCAGTCCTTTTTGTTCTTTCAGACATGGTGAGTGATATATAGATTAATATATACAGAACTCTGATTCAACTCTGGTATAAAGATTTAAAGAACTCTGGTATAACTCAGTGAGACACACTGATAGCTGGCAGCCAGTGACAAGAGACAGATCACCTTAATTCCCAAATGTTTTAAATAAATTAGTGATCCCCAAAATACAGCGTGGTACTGTATGTATGACGAAACACAGATCACCTTAATTCCCAAGTGTTTTAAAGAAATTAGTGAGCCCCAAAAAATATTGCTGGCTGTGTGACCAGACACAGAAGATCACCTTAATTCCCAAGTGTTTTAAAGAAATTAGTGAGCCCCAAAATACAGCGTGGTACTTTTTGTATGACGAGACACAGATCACCTTAATTCCCAAGTTTTTTAAAGAAATTAGTGAGCCCCAAAAAAAATTGCTGGCTGTGTGACCAGACACAGAAGATCACCTTAATTCCCAAGTGTTTTAAGGAAATTAGTGAGCCCCAAAATACAGCGTGGTACTTTTTGTATGACGAGACACAGATCACCTTAATTCCCAAGTGTTTTAAAGAAATTAGTGAGCCCCAAAAAAAATTGCTGGCTGTGTGACGAGACCCAGAAGATCACCTCAATTCACAAATGTTTTAAATAAAGTTGTAAACCCCAAAAAAACTTGCTGGCACAGTCACTGGTGTATTTTGGCCTAGGCCAACAAGGCCTAGGCCTAGGGCGGCACTCTCCCGGGGGCAGCGGCCCGCCGGGTGGCCCCACCCCCAAAAAAAAAAATTATTTTATTTTTTTTACTTTTGCAAACTATTTTACCAGGAAGGAAACATTGAGATGTCACTAATGTCCATGGAGTCGGCTGCTGTATGCTGCCACCGCAAACCCATGGCCTGCTGTTTTCAAAAGAACTACTGAACGAAAATGTCTGGAATTTACCTATAAGATCCTATGATTGATAATAAAAAGTTCTGTTACAGAAAAAGAAGAACCGATATTTAAAAAAAGGGGGGGATTTTGCCAAAAAAAATCTGAAAAATTACTAAACGGTACTAAAAAAAAAAATCAATAAATAAAGACTTTTTACTGCAGATTAAAATAATAAGTGGTTTATTAGATATTGCATAAAAACGGGAATATTTTTAACATTGAAACCTATGGGGTTCGCCTGAATACCTGAACCTGCTGATTGAAACCACCGAAGATCAGGGTATTTCACTGACATTTCTCTGCTGTTTGGTGTTCTCTGAATAGATTAACCATTACTTTTCTATGGGGATTTGCACTGCCTTCAAACAGCACCGTACTTGCTGGCAGTTCGCCAAATTTATGTGTGAGCATATCACCAGAGCAGTGGTGTACTTAGAGGAGTGGCGGAGGGCGGGCCGCCCCAGGTACCAGTGATTATTGGGGTGTCATTAGGGGGTACTAGGAGGTGCCACTGTCACTGTGTGTCAGCTTTGAGCTGTGTTCTCAAACAACGAGCAGCGGAGCATAGCGTTTGCATACGGAATAAAATCGAATAGAATAAAAATCCTTCTCTCCTCCCTCCATAGCTCCTCCCCTGCCCCGCAGCAGCTCTAGGAGGGGGATGTGATTTGTGTCCAGAGAGAGAAGACGACAGTAAACGGCAGGTAAAGGGGGGGTATCAGCAGAATATGAAGCCCTGTCTGCTTACTGCTGTTTAAAGTGGACCTTTCCTTAACCAGCACTGCAGTGATAGAAATTTGTCATTGAGCTGCCTGGCTCCTGGTGAGGCTGCGTGCGTGCAGGTCACACTCGGTCCGGCCAGTCAGGTGGTACTGAGTCTCAGTACCACCTGACTGGCTGAACCACGTGACACGCACGCAGCTGCCCACCCTTTCGTTAACATGGACTGTCACTCTATTCTGGACTGAACACCCACCAGGAAGGGAATCAAAGCCACGGTGCACCCTCTGGCAGTGACACCCCACTGCTGACAAGATGGCTCCACGCACAGGCACAGCCGCGATCCTAATGTGGCCTGAAGGGACCTCCTGCTGAGTCTGTACACAGTCTCTGCTGACTCTGCACACAGTCTCTGCTGACTCTGCACACAGTCTCTGCTGACTCTGCACACAGCCCTACCGTGGATGGAGGCCGGTAAATGTAGAATAAATAATTGCTGTCTGCTCATATACACTCGGTTTGCTGGGAGTTTTATTGCAGTGGATTCTGATACGCTGACACACACCACACATTGCATTACTGGGAGTTTTATTGCCGTGGATTCTGATACGCTGACACACACCACACATTGCATTGCTGGGAGTTTTATTGCAGTGGATTCTGATGCACTCGTACACACCACACATTGCATTGCTGGGAGTTTTATTGCTGTGGATTCTGATACGCTGACCCGCACATTGCATTACTGGGAGTTTTATTGCTGTGGATTCTAATACACTCATACACACTGCACATTGCATTGCTGGAATTTTTATTGCTGTGGATTCTTCTGATACGCTGACACACACCAAACATTGCATTTCTGGGAGTTTTATTGCTGTGGATTCTGTGATGCACACTGCATAGTACTGTGAGTTTTATTGCCTTGGAGCTCTGGGATACACTCATACACACTGTACATTACTGTGAGTTTTATTGATGTGCAGTTCTGTGATATGCTCATACACAGTGCACATTTCTGTGGGTTTTATTGCTGTGCAGCTCTGTGATACGCTCATATGCAGTGCACGTTTCTGTGGATTTTATTGTTCAACCAATTAGAGCAGCTGTGATCCAGTATACTTAACATGCGTGGCTGTTCTTTGTAAAAATGCTTGAATTTAAACATTTCATAATTTTATTTATCTCAATAGATACATTTGAAATGGTATACAAAATATACAAGTAGGCACTTGGTATCCACTTTTAATATAAAGAGAGGAAAAGGTGGAGCTTAAAGAGGAAGGGTGGGGATTAACCAGGAAGAGGTGTGGCCTTGACAGGAAGGGGTGCCTCAAATTTAAATTAGGGGGTGCACGAGTTTAGTCAGGCCTAGATTTTATTTTAGTCAGCACATGGATATGCCCCAGCACATGAATTTGCCCCAGCTCATAGGATATTGCCCCAGCTCACACATGGATTTGCCCCAGCTCATGGATTTGCCCCAGCAGATTGATTTGCCCCAGCACATGGATTTGCCCCAGCTCATAGGATATTGCCCCAGCTCACACATGGATTTGCCACAGCTCATGGATTTGCCCCAGCACATTGATTTGCCCCAGCACATGGATTTGCCCCAGCACATGGATTTGCCCCAGCACATGGATTTGCCCCAGCTCATAGGATATTGCCCCAGCTCACACATGGATTTGCCCCAGCTCATGGATTTGCCCCAGCACATTGATTTGCCCCATCTCATGGATTTGCCCCAACACATTGATTTGCCCCAGCTCATGGATTTGCCCCAACACATTGATTTGCCCCAGCTCATAGGATATTGCCCCAGCTCATAGGATATTGCCCCAGCTCACACATGGATTTGCCCCAGCTCATGGATTTGCCCCAGCACATTGATTTGCCCCAGCACATGGATTTGCCCCAGCACATGGATATGCCCCAGCTCATGGATTTGCCCCAGCACATGGATTTGCCCCAGCTCATAGGATATTGCCCCAGCTCACACATGGATTTGCCCCAGCTCATGGATTTGCCCCAGCTCATGGATTTGCCCCAGCACATGGATATGCCCCAGCACATGGATTTTCCCCAGCACATGGATTTGCCCCAGCTCATAGGATATTGCCCCAGCTCACACATGGATTTGCCCCAGCTCATGGATTTGCCCCAGCACATTGATTTGCCCCAGCACATGGATTTGCCCCAGCACATTGATTTGCCCCAGCTCATGGATTTGCCCCAGCTCATGGATTTGCCCCAGCACATGGATTTTCCCCAGCACATGGATGCCCCAGCTCATGGATTTGCCCCAGCACATTTACAAATACAAAATTTACAGAATCAGCGATATAACCGATAATAGTTAAATATACGATGTTCAGAATTACCGAAATGGAACCGAAATCCCGAATGGAACCGAAATCATGAATAGAGGGAAAATAAATTTCGATTTGACACATTTCAAGTCCATTCGAAAATTCCGAAAAATTTTCGATTTGGCTCGGAAAACATTTCGGATCTGCCGTTTTCGGATCAAAAAAATTTCGGAAATTCGGCCGAATCCGAAGGCACGAATCGGGAAATTTCGTGAAAAAAAAATAATTCCGAAACCCGAAACACACATCCCTAATAATAACAGGACAGGTTTCCAGCATATACTCTCTGCCTAAATGCTTCCCTGCATGACTGCTCTCTGCCTAAGATCAGAAGACTGTGTTCTTCCTGGTTACTGGTACAGCTTCCTTCTCCAGCATGCACTGCAGCAGGGAAGAGGGGAGTGGCATAGGAACCATTCCCAATCTGGAAACCTCTGAGAGAGACAGGGAATCTGTCTAAACATCACAGTTGCCTCGAACATAATGTGTGGTTGCGGGCATGGCATGTTGCTGATGCTCTCTCCTGGTTCCAGTGGGACCAGTTTTGGCAGGTGGCTCTGGGGGCAGCAACAACTGCAACTCCTTTTCCTCCGTGGCTGTGGACCCTCGCTGGATTGAGGCAGTTGTTGGAAGGTTCTCTGCCTGCGGCTATGTGGAGTTCCTATACTCAGGTCTGGCAAGTGTGGGGGTCCATTGTGCGGAAAGAACATTGTGCCGCGAGCAATGGCGACTCTAGGAACAATATTTAGGGAGGGCACATAAGATACCACAGTCAAAACTGGGGGGGCACTAATAATTTTCCCCACTAAATCATACCACTGAAAAAAACTATCACCTGGTGTAAACTAAAACGCCATTGCTAAAGCGCTGCAGAATATGCTGGTGCTTTATAAATAAAGAATAATAATAATAATAATAAAGGAAAAATGTAGTGCTTGTCACTAAAACTTAGTGCCCGACAACCTACTATCAGATTACCTTGTCCGTGGGAGTCCGTGTACAACATCGTTTAGCGCACTCTAGGGAATCGCTAAGACCTGGGCTGAGACCCAGCGCTAATGTGGTTGTGTACAGGATGAACCTGTTTTTTTCTAGTGCAGAGTGCCGGGTCATACCTATCCCCTGCCCTCACAAACTTGTATAAGTATGAACACATCCAGCCAAAAGTCCTCATACCCCTGCATTATTAAAATCTAGGGATGTGCACTGATTCTTTTTTCGATTCAGTTCGGGTCGTTCGGATTTTTAAACTTTTCATTTCGGACGATTACCGTTTCGGCTCGTTTTGTTTCGGCTCATTTTTCGTATCGACTTTTTTTGTGATATCGGACATTTTCGTGTTTTCGGATCGGCTCGTTTTTTTGTATCGACTTTTTTGGTGATATCGGACATTTTCGTGTAATCGGATCATCTGTTCTATTCGTTTTGACTTAAACTAATAGTATTTCGGATGATCCAATATTTCTGTCGATACGATATTTCTGTCGATACGGTAATTATGCCGATTCTATCATTTTTTATTAAATAAAGATCCTTTTTTCGTTAAAAATTGTGTAATTTTCCTCCAAAAAATTTAACAAGTCCCCATTAGTAATTTTTTTAACAAGCGCAACTCATATAAAATATAACCGCAAACGCTCGCATGTTAAAATGTGAAAAAAACACTTTACACTTTGTAAATTATTGAAAATTCTAATTTTATTGCATTTTTTGTTATAATATACATACAGGCAGGGCATAACGTATACATATAATAATGATATATTATGAATCTGCCGAGTCTGCCGGAAAGAACGATATATAACATGTCTGGGTCATATAATAAAATAAGGCTTCAAAACGCATTTAAACATCATGAGCGAAACTGGTAAAAATGATCTCAGCGCACAGGCGTGAAATGCCTCAGCAGCGAAAGGGTTCATTTCTATTTTTTTTAGTTTTAAATCATTTTATTTGGTCTGTTTTTTTTTTTCGTTTCAGATCATTTTGATGAACTTTTTTTCGTTTTAAAACCTTTTGTTCTGGTTTTTATTTTTAAAGTCAGACCATTTGGGTCAGTTTTGCGTTTTTTAAAACGTTTTGTTCATTTTTGTTCCTTTCATACCATTTTCATATGATTACATAAAGTTGTGCAATGCATATTCATAAGAAAATACAGAATCAGCAATGGAGCTGAAAAATATGATGTCCGAAATGACCGAAATGGAACCGAAATCACGAATGGAACGAAAATGACTTGCAATTTTACACATTTCACGTCCATACGAAATTATGAAATTATTTCGTTTTGTATCGGAAATCTTTTCGTATCGGACCTTTTCGGATCCGATCCGATTTTGGAAAATCGTCGGAATCCGAAGCACCGAATTGGTCCGAATCGAAACGCACACCCCTATTAAAATCCTCCAAGGTGGCCGTATCATCCATGTTTATATGCACACATATATTAATTAAGGCTGACGGGCATTGCATGATAAATGCTACCCAACAGCATGTAGAATCATTACACTGCATTTAATAGATCAAAAAGGAAAGCCAGGTGAGCGACAATAATTTTCCTGCTGCAAAATATAAATAATACATGTTTTAGGGCAAGCCTTATCCATGTGTCCCTTTAAACATGGTCCATAACCCTAATAATCAACCGCTTACATACTATGAATAATCCTCCCTCCTCCCTACCCACCGCGATGGTCACGCTATTGACCTTGTCTTTTCCAACCTCTGCTCCATTTCTGAGTTCAACTGTCGCCCTCTCCCCATCTCTGACCACCACCTTCTCTCTTTCAACCTATCTGGACTTCCTAAACACCCTGCTCCCCCACCCCGCACACACACTCGCAGAAATCTACAGGCTGTGGACCCCCATCAATTCTCCAACCTACTTCACCACCTCCCTCATACCTCATCCTTCACCTGCCCTGATGCTGCCACTAATCACTACAACACTACGCTTATCTCTGCTCTAGACACTCTTGCTCCTCTTCGACTCTGTAAGGCCCCACGCCGCCAGCTTCAGCCCTGGCACACCCTCCAGACTCGCTACCTGCAAAGATGCTCCCGCACCGCAGAGCGTGCCTGGAGGAAATCCCGCTCTGAAGCTGATTTTGTTCACTTCAAGTTTATTCTCCGGTCATACAGCTCTGCCCTCCACTTGGCCAAACAATCCTTCTTCTCATCTCTTATATCTACACTGTCCTCCAACCCTAAACGGCTCTGGTCCACCTTCAACACCCTCCTCTACCCACCTGCACCTCCCCCCTCAGCTGCCTTCAGCGCTCAAGACCTGGCAGACTACTTCCTCAGTAAAACTTTAACTATCAGAAGCAACATCCCAACACAAGATAGTTATCTGCCACCTCCACTCCCACAGGTCCCATCTGCCACCCTCTGCCGCTTCCTCCCAACCACTGAGGAGGAAGTCAATTCCTTATTGTCCTCCTCACATCTCACCACGTGCCCGCTCGACCCCATTCCCTCACATCTAATTCCTCCCCTCTCCTCCTCCCTCACCCCTGCTCTCACACACATCTTCAACCTATCTCTCTCCACTGGCTCCTTTCCATCCGCCTTCAAACACGCGCTAGTTACCCCTTTACTAAAGAAACCATCCCTAGATCCCAACTCTCCATCCAACTACCGTCCTGTATCCCTGCTTCCCTTTACCTCTAAGCTCTTAGAAAAACTAGTCTTCAACCGCCTCTCCATCTTCCTGTCCTCCAATTCCCTACTTGACCCCCTGCAATCTGGCTTCCGTCCCCTACACTCAACTGAAACTGCCCTCACCAAAGTCACCAACGACCTCCTAACTGCTAAAAAACACGGCCACTATTCTATTCTCATCCTGCTTGACCTCTCGGCTGCTTTTGACACTGTTGACCACCCCCTCCTTCTACTGACCCTCAACTCTCTGCGTCTCGGTGACACTGCACTTGCTTGGGTTGACTCCTATTTATCCAACAGGTCCTTCTGTGTGTCCTTTGCTGGTAACTCCTCCTCCTCATTGCCTCTATCTGTTGGTGTACCTCAAGGCTCTGTCCTTGGTCCTCTGCTTTTTTCCATCTACACCTCCTCCCTGGGCAAAATCATCAACAGCTTTGGCTTTAATTACCACCTCTACGCTGATGACACTCAGATCTACCTCTCTACCCCTGATCTCTCTCCCCCTGTCCTTTCCAAAGTCAGTGACTGTTTATCTGGCATCTCCTCCTGGATGGCCTCCCACCACCTAAAGATCAACATGTCAAAGACTGAGCTCCTACTTATTCCTCCCTCTAATGCCGCCCCACCTCCTGACTTCTCTATCACGGTGGAAGGTATCACCATCTCCCCATCAAACCAAGTTCGCTGTCTTGGAGTTACACTTGACTCTGCTCTTTCCTTCATCCCCCACATCAAGTCTCTTTCCTCCTCCTGCCAATACCAACTGCGTAATATTTACAGAATTCGGCCATTTCTTACCGCTGTCGCCACAAAACAACTCATACACGCCCTGGTAATCTCCCGACTCGACTATTGCAATAATCTCTTATCTGGCCTCCCTCTGTCCCACCTCTCCCCCCTACAATCCATACTGAACGCCTCCGCCAGGCTAATTCACCTCACCCGCCGCTCTGCCTCTGCCGCTCCCCTCTGCGAGTCCCTTCACTGGCTCCCCATCCACTGCAGAATTAAGTTCAAAATCCTTATCCTTACCTACAAAAGCCTCACTAACTCAGCTCCCCACTACCTGTCCTCACTAATCACCAAATACACCCCAGCCCGCTCCCTAAGGTCAAACAGTGACCTGCGCCTAGCTTCTCCCCGCATCACCTCTTCCCATGATAGACTGCAGGATTTCTCACGCGCAGCCCCCACTCTCTGGAACGCTCTCCCTCGTACTGTCAGACTTTCCCCTAACTTCTCTTCCTTCAAACGCTCCCTGAAAACATTCCTATTTAGGGAAGCCTACCACCCAACTCACTGACGCAACCATCAATCACTCTCACCTTACAGTCCTCTCCTCCTGTTTCCAACCCCAACCCTCCCAGATTGTGAGTTCCTACGGGAATAGGGCCCTCATCTCCTCCTGTACTGTTTGTCAAATGTTGTTCAATGTATTGTAACCCTGGCTATACTGTGCTTATTGTACAGCGCTGCGGAATATGCTGGCGCTTTATAAATAAAGAATAATAATAATAATAATAATAACCCCAGCATAAAATGTTTAAAATTAGGCAATATATTAGAATTAGGATATATGTGGATAAAGGATACATATATCATAATAGAGCCCACTGCAACAGCAGCGACATTGCGGAACAGATTACTATGGTGTATGGGGCCAAGAGAACACCTGTGCTGCATTTATTTCAATTGCCTGTTAATTGCCTGTTAATTTTGGGTGAGGACCTGTTTTTTTCAATCTATTTGGAGTTAGCACCAGGGTTGAGCAGTAGGTAAAATTTTGCGATTAGCTTCCCTCAAAAAATTTGCGCAGGCACAAAGTGATCTGTTAGTTGCAAAAGTGCTAGAAATCTCTATCGCTCCCCATGTTAAGGATAGGATGCGGAAAGTACAGTAAACTTGTGCTACACATCGCTAATAACGAAGTGCTAATTGATTTTTCCTGTTTGTAGGACATGGGGGGCAAGGAATAACCTGCGAGGGCAATTGCCCCGGCCCTGTAATCTACTTGTAAAACAGGGACTCTAAGTGCAAATTTGTGAGCGCAAATTTCTCCCTTTAGCAATAGCGTCCTTTATTTTGCTGTACCACATATGATAGTGCCCTTCATCTTTACTACTACAAATTTGAGACTTACCTTTTTCTAGATTTATCAACATCTTCCAGGAAACCAACTGCTCCTAGCACATCCCTGGAACGTTCTGGTAGTGAGTAGCTAACTCAAACAGAATTGTAAAATAATGATGAACGTCTATATTCCCTAGTGAATAAACACTAAGGGCTAAATTACAATCTTCACGCAAACGTTATCACTCACTTGCGTGAGCATTAATGTTTGCTGTGGCGTTTACCGCATATTACAATCCAAAGGCAAATGGGTTAAGAAACCCGTTTGCGTGTGGTACCTTGCGCTTTTCAGCGCGAGGTTACTGTACTTTGTGCTCCCTATACTTAACATGGGGAACGCAAAGTGTTAATCAGCGCTGGATTACAAAGTCCCCGCGCTGATTAACGTCCAGCTCTGGTTAGCGGAAAGTTAACCAGAGCCAGGACCTGGTGTTAACGGATTCCGGTGCTGCAGAATCTGTTAATACCAGCCTTAAAAATAAAAAAAATGAATCACATACTCACAGAGGGTCCCGCAGCGGGGACCGCGGCTCTGTCCATTAGCACATCAAAAAATTCATTAGCACATCAATGATTGTGCTCACTTGTGAAATTTACTGTACTTTTCGCACTCTATACTTAACATGGGGAGCACAAGCAGTAACTAGCGTTAGTATAAGTAAGGTATTAAATAGTGCTAGTGCTAATTACTGCACCGATGAGCTAAGCCTAAATTTTTACTGTCACCTAAAAGCTGGTGCTAAAACATTCCGCTTTTGCAGAATCGTTTAGCACCAGCTAACCCCCCAATAAATCCCATACTCCCCTCTCATCCTCCGTCAAGAATGGTGGCCCAATTCATTGCTCTTTGTCCCCGGGAGCTGAGTGAGACTGGGAACAAATAGTCCCCAGTCACCTTCCGTGGCAGAGCACCACAATCTCGTGGCTCGGAAGCACAACTCTCCATGGAGTCCTATGGAGTCCTTGTGTGAGGCGAGAGCCTGCCGATCATGTGACCTGGCCGCACGAGCGTCCATGGAGTCCATAGGACTCTATGGAGGGGATGCTCAGTACAGTGCTTTAGCGCTGTACCAAGCATCCAGAACCCTAGTGGCCGCTATGGGGCAGATTGCTGGACTTAGCTCCTGCCCCGTAATACACTGTGTAAACGGGGAGGCTAGGGTGAAATTAGCTAACATTAATTTTTTAATCTAGTGTCCCCGTTTTAGCGAGGCCCAGGTGACAGGGCCCTTAGTCGTTCATATCAGTACGCTCATTCATGGATACACTTTTTAGATAATAAATGTCAATATCCTGTTAATATATATAATATATTATAATATATTACAGGCAGCTAAAACCAAATAGTGATGTAATAAAGAACTTTCAATTAAATTCTTGATAAAAGGTATGCTAAATTATTTATTTTTTTTATTCTGTTTTTAACAGAACGTTGTAGTGGTGGTGACCATGACCAAAGTGACGAAGCGTCTGTGGGGGCACAAGAGGCCATTACTACTCCACGACGTAAGTACCACACGTGCAGAAAGAAAGATGTCACACCATCATCAACCACTGATATATGTGCTCTTTCATTTAGAAGAATACTTCTTTTGCACAATAGCAATTTGGGGACAATTTCCGAAATTTTGTTGCATAACTGTGTAAAATGATCACTATCCATCATTGAAAATATATGCGCCACAAAGCTATTATGAACCATATTTAGTTTTACTAGTAACTTATTGTGTAAGGAACTTCTGACATTCACATTTATTAAAATATCATGGTCTTAAAACAATATAAATACGGTTTAAGATTTTATTTTATTGTCAACTGTCAAGTATACTGATAGAACACTTTTGGATGTAATACATTATATGCACCAAAACGAATTCTATTTATTCATGTGTATACTAGTAACTGATCCGCTTTGCCTCTCTGATCTATTTCAGGTCAACGTGGCCAGTCAGGGAGGACATGAGGGAAGGCTTTCCCACTCCCCGGGGCCATTTGTGGACATGGACACAGCGTCTGAGGAAGCTGTCCCCAGTAGGGCTGCCACACCACCACGTTACTTGGCAACAGCAACAGGTTGAAGAAGGGTGAACAAACGACATACTGCAAGATATATTATTAGAGATGCACACTCTAAACAGAAATGCTAAAGTTTTAAATGAATCTGTGGCACGCCTGAGCCAGGACCTCCATCAGACGATGGAAATGCATGGCTCCAATCCATGATTACTATTACATTCCTAATGTTAAAACGGGAGTGGTAGGGAGAAAAAACTGCGCCTGCAGTTTTCTCCCTACCGCCCCCGTTTTTAATATGTGATTACAATGCAGGCGCTTAAAAAGCTGCCTGCATTGTTACCGTGCGATACATCCCTGGATGCTCGCGGCAGCGCTGAGCTTCGGCCGCGAGCATCCACTCAATGGAGTCCATAGGACTCCATTGAAGCAGATGTCGGCGGTCACATGACATGCCACATCTCGCCTCGCGAGATCCGGCCGGTCGGCGTAGTGATACACAGGGGGAGACTGAGGAACTTTTTCCCCAGTCTCTCCCTGCTCCTGCCGGACAGAGGAGGCGGACGGAGCCGTGGTCCTCACCGCGGGACAGGAGGTGAGCATACGATCACTTTTTTTTTTTTTTTTGGCTGGTGTTAACGGATTCTACAGTAGCAGAATCCGTTAACACCAAGTCCTGGCTCTGGTAAACTTTCAGCTAACCAGAGCTGGACGTTCATCAGCATTAGGACTTTGTAATCCTAACGCTGATTAACACTTTCCGCTCCCCATGTTAAGTATAGGGAGCGCAAAGTACAGTAACCTAATGCGCTGAAAAACGCAAGGTAGCAAACGCTAACGGGTTACTTAACCCCTTAGCGTTTGGATTGTTATATGCGGTAGCCACCGCGGCTAACGTTAACGCTCACACAGGTGAGCATTAACGTTAGCACCTAGATTGTAATGTGACCCACTATGTTTTGTGTTATACAGTGTAAATAAATAAATATATATTATACTTACCTCTGTCTCCTTCTGGTTACTGATCAAGTGTTCATATATGAAGAGGTGTAGTTGACTTTTGTTCTGTTTTAATATTAATAAACACAAAAAAACTTTAAAATTTTAAGTAAACTGGAGTAAAATAGTCTGTGTTGTGTTTTCTAGTGTTAAGAAGAAAACTAGAATTAAAAACTAATGATGACACACCGTAATGTATTATCAAATATTTTATTGCACAGGATCTACAGATGTTCAAGATATTCTTCACCACTGTGGAGTGTGGACTTTTGCCCAGATGACTTTTGACTTGAATTGTACTATAAAATGGACTTGTTTAACACTAAAAGATAAGAAGCAGTCATTTTGACTGGTTTGAATTTTCAAAATTGTGATAATTTTGAAAATACTTCAGATTTACTCTTCACACATATGGGCCATATTACAAAGTTAAAACTAACGTTAGTGCTCAGCTGTGTAAAGTGTCAACGTTAGCGTAGCTGGTCCTAGCACTTCCCGCCCATATTACATCCTGAACACTAAAGGGTTAAAAAACCTGATAGCGATTAGGAGCTTGTGCTTTTCAGTGTGAGCTCACTGTACTTTGTGCTCCCTATGCTTAACAAGGGGAACACAATGAGTTAATTAGAGTTAGTATTACATAGTCCTAACGCTAATTATGTCCCGCTGCAGTTAACAGAAAAGTTACCCACAACTAGGAGCTGGTGCTAATTGATAGCACTTTTGTGGAATCAGTCAGCACCAGTTGAAGAAAATACCAAAAATCAAATACTCACCTCTCATACCATAGCAAGAAAGGCGGCTCATTCGGCTTCTGTTTGCCTCTGGGAGCAGAAGGAGACTGGAGGGAAAAGACTCACTTCGCAATCACTCCGCTGACTTGCCGGATCTCGCGAGAGGCGAGATCCTGCAGGTCATGTGACTGGCAGTGAAAGCTTCAATGGAGTCCTATGGACTCCATGGAGGGGATGCACGCTCCGGAACTTAGCGCTATCGAGCATCTTGAGGCTTAGCATTGCATTACAGGGCAGGCTGCTGTATTAGCCCTTGCCCCATATTATCACGCTTAAACAGGGCCATTAAGGAGAAGTTCTATAAATCAAATACACCAGTTTAGCAACACAACTCGTAAGTAGTAAAATGCTCCCTAGAGTGACTGCTCTTGTTCACTCAAACATTTGCATATGCAGAGCTTTTTTACTGGGGTGCTCGCCAGTACTCAGTACTGGCACCTCACCACTCGGCACCGGCACCTCACCACCAGGCCAAACTAATAGGAGAGTGCATGATGCTCCTCCCTTCTCCTGCAGTGGCAGGCAGAGAATCGGAAGTGCTCGGCAGCTCATTTTGCTCCTGAACGCTTCCGATTGTCAGGAGTGTATGAAGGGACCGATAACCCTCCTCTTCTCCCAGCTGCTGCTTCCAAATACACTTCAAAACAGCATTTAAAAACATCAGCTCTTGCAACACAGGTATGTTCACCTGCTCCTGCTGTTACCACCATGTGGGGGTGTTCTCAAGGTCAAACATCCTCTCATTGGAGTCTCCCAATATTATTCAAACAGTACTTGGTGGATAGTGGAGTTTTATTGCTGTGGAGCTCATACACACTGCGTATTACTGTGAGTTTCATTGCCGTGGAGCCATAGGCGACTCTACAGGGGGGCAAGGGGGGGCAATTGCCCCCCCTAGGTTATTCCTTGCCCCTCCATGTGCCCCCAACCAAAAATCAGCATCCAGCTTACCACACTTATTCGGACCTCTGTATCTCCGTCCCTGTGCATCGTATATGGATGATATAGGTGTCATTGGAAAGGGCAGTTTCTGGCCTTTCCAATGATACCCAACATGACCATATTCAATTTGAAATAAAAGTCATAAAACATTAAATAATAACGGCACTTAAACTTAAGCATTTTCACAGGGTTGAAATGTCTCAGCGGTGAAGTGGTTAATGTTCAGACTATACATTACATTGTGCATTACGTTAGTTTTTGCCTTGGTTTAGTTGTATATTAAGGGTTAATGGGTAGGTTTCATCCCTCACGGTATACATTTTTTCCCCCCTTGATTAATGGCATTGTAGGGGTTAATCGGTAGCTACATGCCTCACAGTGTATTCATTTCATGTTTTACCTTGATTAATGGCATATTAGGGGTTAAGGGGTAGCTAAATGCCACATTGTTTATTATTTTTATTGTAGTTCCCTGGGTTTATGGCATTTTAGGGGTTACTATGGAAGTTAGAATCTAAAGGGTCTAATCATCTTTTGATCCTCTGCTTCTCGTCACATTTCGGGAAATTCATTTCAGAGAAAATATAGTGAATTCCCTATTTAGCGAATGGTCACTGTAATTTGCTAAAAGTGGAGTCGCTGAAGCAGCTATCAGACATGCAGCGAAAATTGCCGAATTGCGGCAAATAAAGTATCAGGTTAGTACAATAAAAAGGCATCATTGCATCACATTACTCATTGCATCACATTACTCTGGGGTTTTGGAATCTTATTTATATATACACTTATTTAGGGCACTATTACCTGGTGTGAGTTAACATGGTTTTGCGTTAGCGCCAGGTTAATGGAGTCTAGCGCCTGACCAACAGATCGTTTGCCTCCCGCTACAAACGGGAAAAATCACTTAGTGCGTTGCTATTAGCGATTTGTACCGCAAGCTTACTGTACTTTCCGCGTCCTTTACTTAACACGGGGAGTGCTAGAGATCTCTAGTGCTTTTGCAGCTAACAGATCACTTGGTGCCGGCGCTAATTTTTTGAGGTGCGCTAATTGAAACATTTTACCTACTGCTCAACCCTGGTGCTAACTCCAAAAAAACAGAAAACCCAGATCTCGCCTAAAATTAACAGACAATTGAAAGGAATGCAGCACAGGTGTTCTCTTGACCCCATACACCATTGTAATGGATCTGGTCCGCATTGTCGTTGCTGTTGCAGTTGGCTCTATTATAAATGTATCCTTTATCCACATATATATCCTAATTCTAATATAATGCCTAATTTTAAACATTTATGCTGGGGGTTATTCATAGTATGGAAGCGGTTGATTATTAGGGTGACCGCGTGGACCATGTTTAAAAGGACACGTGAATAAGTCTTGCCCTGAAACATGTATTATTTATATGCTGCAGCAGGGAAATTTGTGTGGCTCACCTGGCCTTCCTTTTGGATCTATTAAATGCAGTGTAATGATTCTACATGCTGTCGGGTGGCATTTATCATGCAATGCCCATCAGCCTTAATATATGTGTGCATCAAAACATGGATGATACGTCCACCTTGGAGGCTTTTAATAATGCAGGGTGTGAGATTATTCACTGGATGTTTTCATATTCAAGCTTGTGAGGGCGGGGGATAGGTATGGCCCGGCAATCTACACTGGAAAAAAAAAACAGTTCTATCCTGTACACAACCGCATTAGCGTTGGGTCTCAGCTCGGGTCTTAGAGTTTTCCTAGCGTGCGCCAAACGACCTTGTTCATGGACTACTGCAGACAAGGTGATCTGTTATTAGGTCGTCAGGCACTAAGATTTAGCGACTCGCGGTCATTTTTCCTTTAGTGATGGTGTTTTAGTTCACACCAGGTGATAGGGCCCTTTTTTTCTTATTTATTTATTATCTTATTTTTTTATTCAGTGGTATGATTTAGTGGTGAAAATTATTAGTGCCCCCCCAGTTTTGACTGCGGTATCTTCTGTGCCCCCCCTAAATATTGTTCCTAGAGTCGCCACTGCGTGGAGCTCATACACCCTGCGCATTACTGTGAGTTTCATTGCCGTGGAGCTCATACACCCTGCGCATTACTGTGAGTTTCATTGCGTTGGAGCTCATACACACTGCGCATTACTGTGAGTTTCATTGCTGTGGAGCTCATACATACTCAGCAAAACTGTGAGTTTCATTGCTGTGGTGCTCACAAATGATAGGGTATTATCCACTCAGTGCCAGCGTTGCAAACCCCCCCAAAAAAACAGCTAACTGCACTGCAATACAGACTTTTTTGCAACAGAGGCACTTAGTGGATAACCCCCATAGGGTTACAACAATAGTTGTGGTTCAGTTAAAGGAACCCAGTATTAAAAAATATGGTTCCCTTTTATAGTGTCTTCCTTTAAGTGAGCTACAACTATTGTTCATTAGGACATAAATAGTCATAATAATCCGTTTTCCCCGGAGTACCCTCACCTATATTCCAGAAAAAAAGGACTGAATTATATAATAAGAAATTAGGGTGCCTTATGGACTTCTGTATATACACACATCAGTATTGCATTGACCAATATTGTAACTTATACATTAGCACTGCATGGATCGCTTCTATAAAAATTAGACTGATACAGTATATCAAGCAGTTATCTCTTTTTCAATGTAAGGACTTCCTGTCCTCTTTGGTTGTGCACATGGGTGGAGTGACAACTAATGGGGCCCCGGGCAATAGGAGATCCTGGGGCTGCCCACAAAAGGTCAAACCCCCCCAAAAAACAACAACACATAGCTGACATGTACATTGTTGTGTTAAAGAATTAACCCCTTAAGGACGGGAGCAATTTTACAACTTTGGCGCAGTTTGGGAAGTAGAAGTTTGCTGAGCTCATTTTGACCATTTTTAAACGCGGTTTTAAGTCATGTATTATTATACCACCCAGACAAATTATATATCGTTCTTTCCGGCAGACTCGGCAGATTAATAATATATCATTATTATATGTAAATGTCATGCCCTGCCAGAATGCTATAACAAAAAATTTAAACAAATCTGAATTTTCAATAAAATTTCAATCATCCACGGTGTGTAAAAATTTTTTTTTTGCATTTTATTACCCAAGCCTTTGCAGTTATATTCTATGGGGTAGATTCATTAAAAAAATTTGAACGGGGAACCCATTTTTTTTTGGGAGAAATTACATGATTTTAGCTAAACCCCCCAACAAAAAAAATCATTAGTCACGTTTTTATTATTTTATTAATTTTTTTAAAATGATTTTTTAGCTGCCACCGATCAGGAGATAAAGGGGTTCAAAGAACCCCCCTATCTCCACCATGAGATTTCCTTAGGAAATCCCTTGGCAGCTAGGGGTTCCCTGGTTAACTGACGTCATCGTGCCACGCCCGATGATGTCAGTGGACGTGGGGAGTCCTGGAGGTTGGGCTGCCATCCAAGATGGCGGCCCCCACCGGAAAAAGGCTGTGATCTGGAACCGATTGGTTCTGGATCATAGCCTACCACTAAGGGGTTAATGCCATACATCCCTGGAAAGGCCAGGCTGTGCCCTTTTCAGGGATGCCTGGCATTTACTGTTAGCCCCCAGTGATAGGGAGATAGAGGGATCCAAAGGATCCCCCCCTCCCCTTCAGGCGCTGCCCCTGCTCCGGCGGGGGGGGCTTGAAACTGATGTCATCGCGCCGTGCCCGGCGTGATGACGTCAGTGCGCCGGGAGGAGCCAAAACCTCAGATCCGACTCCGCTGAATTCAGATCAGCAAGGGAGCCACCGGAGGAGGTGAGTATGGCCGGAGGGGGGCTGCAGACGCCGGGGACGTACCATTACGTCCTGCGGCGTTAAAGCCCGCCTAATGCAGGACGTAATGGTACTGTGGTGTTAAGGGGTTAATTTATTTACACACTTTTCGAAATAATGATTTTCCAGAGTTAAGAAAATCCACTCGAGTCCAACAGCAAATCGAGAATCCATTGTGCCCCCTCCAGACTTACAGATGGCGACCACTCTGCTGCTGCAGCCATCACCCACTCATTGCAGCTAAGGCTGCGCCTTCTGCACAGAAGGTCCTTGTTGCAAATGTGGGAAACTGCAGATCACTTTTCAGGTTTATAAGATAATATACATTACTGATACACTTGTATACAATGCATATTACAGAACTCCACAGCAATAAAACTCACAGTAATGTGCAATGTGTATGAGCGTATCACAGAGCTCCACAGCAATACAACTCACAATAATGTGCAGTGTGTATGAGCGTATCACAGAGCTCCACAGCAATAAAATTAACAGTAAAGGCAGCCCAGTCGTCCTGCCTAAGAAGACGGGCCATGACTGACAGACAGGGTCCTGGAATATTCTCTGGGAGGAGTGGGTTTTTTGGGCGGGAAAATACTGTACATAGATTGCCTTACATGTAAAAGTTTGATACTTTGTTGTGGGGCTATATATGCAATACAATGATGGGGGGAGTCAGCATTCCCATTTGAATGTGCTGCTGTGAACAGTCAGTGGAGAACGTTTCCTGCGTCCCTGCTCTCCTGGCTGTTTTTTCCAGTGTGTTGCAAACTTTTTCCTTACCTTACCGGCATGTCTGATCCAGCGGGGGGTGAGCTGTCAGCGCTGCTACTGGCGCAGGCTGAACGGTTCATATGAGAGCATGGCCACCAGGCATTGCAGCAGCTGATGGCTGATGTGCAGGAGCCTGGGATCTCTGCAGTGGCTGCGGTGAGGACGGATGCTGCGGTGTCTGTTAAGCGACCCGGTAAGACCCTGCGGTACACGAGGCCTCCTGCGCGGCTCAGCCCGAGTCCGCCCGTCCAGGCTACCCCCTGTCAGATGTTTTTGTTTGGAGAGACGCTGATCTCAGTGAGATACCTCCAGTTATGGAGTGTCACTGATCTCTAGGCAACTTGATATCGATAGTTAGAAGAAATGAGACACAACCCTTATCAGCAATACATATAATGTAGCAGATATGATCAGAATTAACGCAGAACCACATTAATCTCAGATCCTTTTATAACCTCAATCGATTAATCAATAAACCATGCCTTAACCAATTATTCCAGAAGATCCAAGATGGACATAATTTACATCTCTTTTCGTACGTATACAGATTCATAAAACCATAGGATAGATCAGTTAATTGAATTATATCGAACACAGATCTTTTCCAGCCAGTGATGCAACAAAAGTGTTTTTATTACAACAACGTATATATATGTTTAAACAGTTAACAAGTGTTTGAGTATTTGTTACACTAATCACATATCAGAGATTACACATTTTAAACATGGCCTAATTTGCCTGACTTGCATATCCACTTCCAAATACCTCTATTTCGCTTGGAAAGTTATGCCAGCTTCTAGCGAAGACAGGAGAATTAATTATCCACAGCCACTCGCAATCAATTTAACTATGATACAGATATTATCTGTTTATTATTGGATTTGAGAGATGTAGTATACAGATGTCACGCTGCAGTAATGACCTTTGACACCTTATTCTCAATCTATAATAATCACAATTAATGATTTATGGAATACGAGTTCGGCTAAAGACAGATAAACTCTTTATTAACGTTCAATTAAAATCAATCACTCCTCCTTATACTTACCTCTGACTTCGTAGCAGTCTTGAGCAGCGATCAGCCTGCAATTATAATCCTCTTGGGTGTATAATGCGTTGCTGTTTGATCTCTATGGAAATCTGTCGCTGTTCAATTATAGATAGTGGGATATGTAGTGTATCTCTGAATATCTGGGAAAACCAGAGTGAATTAGTGATACAGTGAGAGTATTAGTCAATTAAGACTTGAGTGTGCAGAAGTGAGCATTAGGGTCTCCTTTGTTAGTGTAGTTATTATCTCAATTGCGTGACTCCAAGAGTCCACTAAGGCTAGGGTCAAACGAACGCATTAATCGCAGCTACCGTCAAAAAGTGCATATGAACGCATTGACATATTTTTTCACGGAAGGCGCGAAAACGGTCAGACGACGCGTATTTTCGTGCGTGATTTTTTTACGGATCGTCAATTAAACACTTTTTGCATCTGGACGTTATGTAGGTTGGACATTAGCAGCGTCTGACATCTCCTAATCACGCACACACGCCGCTATGCCGCTGCAGCGCACTCTGTAC
The DNA here is from genome assembly GCA_009667805.1 of Leptobrachium leishanense. Taxonomy (NCBI): domain Eukaryota; kingdom Metazoa; phylum Chordata; class Amphibia; order Anura; family Megophryidae; genus Leptobrachium; species Leptobrachium leishanense. Next base: position 46,797,331 of record CM019072.1, read on the forward strand.
GTCAGTACTAGCGGTTCTGCGTTCTCGAAAAAATGCGTTCATTTTTCACTTGCGTTTCGCGGCAGGACTTTCGTGCGGCCGGACTTCGTATATTGACCGTCATTTGCTGCTACTGCGGCCGTGATTAAGTGAGCCTAAATGCAGGTTAAAAATTTGTTAGTCGGACCGCAGACTAAGTGCTCGTGTGTGGATGTTGGAATGTCCATGAATGTTCCCAGAATGTTTTCCGTGAAAAAGTGACCGCGAACTCTCTCGCTTGCGCGGTTTATCTTCTCATTCCACACCTCCTTTTCTATCCCTGACCAATCACAAAATTAGTTTCTAAACTTGAACTAAGCCATATATTTCAATTTTACAGATTATTTCTCGTCGCTTGAGGGCAATGTGGTATAACAAAATTTTGTACTACGCCTGGTCCCCTAATTGACATCTGTGACGCCATATTATTATCTAGTTTAATCCAAAACAATTCACTTACTCATCGTTTTAATTGGACCCCCGCTTTTGGTACAAGGTATACTCCTATACTCCCTACTACTACGGAAACTTAGATAACAATTAAAAAGCAACTAATCTTGGATTCGGCCTTGGAGTAGCTCAGAGAACAGAAAAACAATTCCCTTTTAAACTTCACTCTCGTTCACTATACTTTCAGTAAAAACGGAAAATTTCTGCTAAACAGTTTTATTCTCTAACATAACATTTCTTACGCCTACATATATATGTAGTATATATATTGATTATATAAGGCACTTAGTTATATTTGCACCCCTGTATACCCTGAGTAAATACTGTAAATATTCTGGTAATGTATCTTGTCTATCTGTTCAGAAAACAAAATGGATGCCGATGACATTTTGTCTCCATTAGCCTTTACCCGACACCCCACTAGGAGGGTTGGGCGTCCATCCAAGAGGGGTGCTTCGGCCTTGGATGCGGTGGTCAGTGCGGTGCCGTGCGCTGCCCCTTTGGCTGTTCCTGTTCCCAGATCTGCCCGTTCTCGTTAGGGGCGAGCCTCCAGAGTTTATGCTGGTTCCCACCAATAAAATGGTGGCCAGTGGCTTCCGGCAGCGTTGGCTACTAGAGGCGCACAGGAAGTAACGTCTTTGCGACGTACTTCCGGCCGCGGGTCAGCTGGTCCAGGTGCACCACCTGATGCTGCTCCTGCCTGCCGGATCCAGAACTCTCGTCCCCCACCGCGGCAAAGGAGGGAATCGTCTGGTGATGAAGAGAGGGACCAGCACCAGGGATCTCCTCGTTTGCCTGCACACTCCAGGACGCCACTGCGCATGGAGCAGGATAATTTTACTGAGGATTTGGCTGCTGGTGGACGGCGCTTGGACCCACGGTCGAGTGTTTCAACTCGTGAGTATTTGGCTCCTGCTGTCTCTGTTCCTGGGTGCTCGTCTGTCCCATCCGCGGCCTCTGTGCTCTCCCCCGCTCCTTCAGCTTCCTCTGTTTCATTGTGTCACGGTCCACCCTGTGTACCTGTCTAGCAAACCTGGATCTAAGAACTTTGCCCTGGATTTCTTCATTCTTGGAATCCAGTCCAGGTTTTGCCCAGGCTAAGCACCATGTCCAGGCTCCTGGAGATCCAGCCTGGGTTTTCCTGTCTAGCCCTGGACTTCCAGCTGAGGCCTATCCATGTTTAAGCCTCCTTTAAAGGCAGAGAGACCCAGCCAACAGTGGGTCTGCATTATTGTTATCCTTGACTGAGGTCTCTTGGTGGTGTGCTAACCTGCTCTTCTAGAACCAGCTATCCTACGTATCCAGGACCCATCTGTCTACCCGTGGATTACAGTTGTTGATCACCCTCTGACCTCTTTGATCCAGGTACCACTGTCCAGACTTCCTCTTCGTGGGCCCTGTCTGCAGTCTAGGACTGCACTACCCACAATCCACGGACTCTCCCTGGACTTTATTGCTATTCCCTTTGTTCTTTTGCCTGCAGTTAAGGACCATTTATGTTTTATTAAAGAATCTGCATTGTGTGACTCCTGTCTGGCCTCCCCTCTGTGTCGCCGCCTGCTGGGCTCATACCAGAACCGCACACGCCTCATGACACATTGCCTCTTGTTGCTGCGGGGTCCTCTCCTTTCTCTTCTGCTGTGTCCGTTCCGGCTGGGGGGTTTGATGCTTTTTTCCAGTCCTTTCTGTCTCTCCTTGTGCCTGGTTTGTCCTCACTTGCTTCTGATCCTGGTAGGACTGGTGATATAGCTGCGGGGGTTGTGGGATCTGGGGTGTCTACTTGTTCTGTTGCTGCCACGGGGCCTACTGTTTTGGGGGCTCTTGGGCCTACGGTGCTTGGGTCTGGGGTGGGCATTTCACCTTCGCTGCAGGGCTCCTTGCCTGGTTCTGGTCCAGTTCAGGTACAGCCTGTGGTTGGGGATGTTTTACCCATATGTGATCGTGGGGCGCTTGGGGCTGGTGCTGTGCCCCCTCCGGTTGTCTCTCCAGGGGTGGTTCTACAGCCCACTGTCTGTGAGATAGCATCACTGGCTATGTTGATTTCTAGCGACGTTAAGCAAAATATCATTCGGCGGGAGTTTGTCGACTTGTTGTCATTGGTTCCTCAGGATAGGGAGTCGGTGGACAAACTGCGTAAGCCTCTGAGTGGCGTGGACAAGGATAAGCCTGAACGGCAGTTGCCGGTAACCTTTGGCAATTGGCTGCAGGGGTTTCTGATTTATGCCAGTGTGCTTTGTGAACGTTCGCCTTCGTTTGGTGTTTTGCTTTTTGCGTACTTGGATCTTCTATGGGGCGCGTATAAGGTTTATGGGGGTCAGTGTTGGTACCAGTACGACCAGAGGTTTCGTCAAAAGATGGCGGTGCAACCAGATTTACGTTCGATGTTCAAGATGGTAGCATGTAGCTGCTTTTGATGATGCCAAATCGGCCCAGTTCTTCTCTTTTTCGTGACTCCACAGGATCAGTGCCTCCCGCTTCGAGAACACAGAAGCATGGAGTCTGCTGGCTCTTTAATGAGAGCCATTGCAGATGGTCATAGGTGTGCGCACGGGGTGTGCCGGGTGTGCCTGGGAACACCCTAATCAGTCAGTCTTTTTTTTTTATCGTGGTAGCCGCTGGATTTGAAACGGCAGCTCCAGCACTGCCACTTATCGCTGCCTGCTACTCTCTGGAGGACTCCATTAGGCTGCTGGAATAGCAGCAGACACACCCCAGCCTTTTTAAATGCCCAGTGACATGCAGGTGCTGGCTTGGTAGCTGCTCTGGGGGTAACTCTGTGCGTCTTTCAAATGCCCAAGTGAGAGGGAGTAGCGTGCACCTTCTGGCCTGATTGCTATTTCCCCTCTTCCTGCACGCATCTGCTATGGTATGTGTGGGGGGAAATAGTACAGAGAGGAGGAAGAGATCATGCAGCGGGGCAGAAAGCAGCAGGCTCCACTTCATGAGGTCAGGAGATGCATCAGTCAGTCCTGGGTCACTGTGGGTGTTATAGCCAGCTGACCGGGAAATCGTGGGTGATGGTTCAACGAAGGAAAGCAGACGGAGGCCTTTGTTTCAAAAGAAAATGGCATTTATTCAGCTGGTACCTGCTGGACTTAAGAGACAGATCTTATCTGTTCAAAAGCTTGAGTCACGAGAACATCAGACTCAGCTGCTTTTATACATTGTTCCAAAAATACAGCTCTCCTCCCAACATACCCAGATTGTCACGTGACAGTTACCATATGTCTGAGTTAGGACCTAATTTTACACACAATGTCATCTTTCCCCTTCATTCTCCTTTTGGGCTTCCAGCTGTCAGTCATAATTCTTCAGTTTGTCAGCACTTCCTTCGGCTTTGCTGACAAACTGAATTCTTTAGGCATGCAGATTGAAAATAGAATCTCAAGAGCACTCAAGGACAGCAAGTGTATTTTAAAACATGAATTGGATGAACATCTAAATGGCGGATCACTAGATTAGTATAGTTCTAAATTAAATCCCAGGAATTGCTATCTCATTCACTCCTCTTGGCGGAGAGTCTACAATGACCTCTCCCAGCCAACTAACTAAATCATTAAAGCTTTGTATTCTTCCGGGGATTTAAGCTTAAGTAAACCTTTTGCTCTAGGGATTGCTTCTTTGGTTCGAGGGTTCTACAAATCTCTCTTAATTCAACATTTAACAACTAAACATCAGTGCTGGTAATGTTTACATTTTCATCCATCAGAACAACATATTTATTAAATCTTTTCATCATTTCAATGCTCCATCCTGTGGAAGGAAAAAAGAAACCAAGACCAAATCATATCACCCTTGGAAAACAATACTCGTTTAGTAAATTTTTAGAAAATATCGGATGTGGTATTCCTAGGTCTATGGTGTCCCCTTGGATACGCTGCAGGGGAACCACCCAGGCCAAATAACACTAAGTTTTTATTTCAGTATTAATCCAAAGGTGGCATAGAGTTCCACAACAAATATGTATGCCATCCCCTGGCATCAGATAAAAATGGTTCTGAGCCAAGGTTGGAGAAAAATTAAGGATAGTGACTTGTGGGTGTATGCAAGGGCCTCTGGACTTTTATCATTAGTCTGTTTGTAATTATCAATCGTATTTACCATTACTTGAAGACTATCTCCTAGTGCTTCTGGGTCAGATAAATCTAGTGTTGTGTTGAACAAAGATTCTTTACACATTGAACTAGGTGGAACCTGGATCTTCTCTAGTTTAAAACACCATAGAGGGAAATAGGCCAAATTAGTAATGCAAATAGTGTGGTTTGTCTTTGGCATATCTAGGCTCTTAGTCAGTTTAAGTACACTAGGTGCCACTATACTTTTATTCACAGGGTAGTCAGACAAATTAAGAGGTACAGCTAAGGTGGGAATAACTGATGACCCTTGGTTCAATTTATTACACACCCAACAGGATTCATATCCTGACTTCTTTGCATACGCATACGTAAATTTAATAAACAAATTATCTTCTGGCCTTGTCAGCTCCCGCTTCCGTCTGTCCTGTACCGATGGGACAGTTATGTCAAGTTCTGGTGTCAAACCAATAGGGGCTGACCTCACTCCCTTAGGGAGCTAGATTGGAAAAAATAGTCCAGCAACAATTGTCAATAAAGTCAAAAAGAAAACAATAATCCCAATACATATCAGGATCCTTTGGTACTGCTCAAATGGTCTCTGTAGTCTGGTAAAAAGGGTATCTGGAAGCAGAGGCTCATGGGCCTCCTGGGGTATCTCTGGAGCTTCCATTGGTTGGTTAGGCGGTGAACTTAACGATCTTACAATATCAACAAGTACAAAGACTGGAGTTTGGAAAGCCGGTGGTCATCTAGACTTGGATCTCTCCTATTCCTCTCCGGTCTGTGCAGCTGATTGGATACGGTGGAAACGTAGCTTCAGCGGATCAGATTCACTGGCTATCACTTTCCATGCTCTGTCCGTAACCTCTGCTGCGGGTTTCAGTCAGGAGTGATGTATCCACGGCACCACCTCGGCCACTTTCACTGCAGTAGGAGTGGATAACAAGACAACATAAAAAAAACCTCCCTTTAGCTCCTATCTTCCATTGGTTAACCCATACTGCGTCTCCTGGACAGTACTTGTGTAGGGGTGGGAACAGAAAATAGGGTATGTGCTCGCTCTCCCATGTGTATACGTTCTGCATTGTCTGACCTAATTTGATCACTTGCTGACCTAAATCAGTTTCTCCTAATACTCGGGGATCCCCCCTCAACCCAGTTATCAAAGGGATAGGATAACCGAACATCATCTTGTATGGGCTCAATTTTAGGAGTGAGGTAGGATTGCTTCGGACAGGCAGCAGTACGATTGGCAACACATCCAGCCATTTCAATGACGTTTCTTGGTATATTTTAGCCATCAATGTCTTTAGAGTTCTATTCATTCTTTCCACTTTTCCAGAGCTTTGAGATCTGTATGTGGTATGTAGCTTCCACGAAATTCTCAGCAGGCGGGCGAGTTGCTGTAAACAACTTTGTACGAAGGCTGGACCATTGTCTGATCTGATTTCAAGAGGCAGTCCATACCTTGGAATAATTTCTCTCATCAAGCATCTCACTACTTCAGCAGTCTTTTCTGTTCGAGTTGGGTAGGCCTCAATCCATCCCGTTAATGTGCATACTAGCACCAGTAGAACAGTAAAGTCAATTTGTAGGGAGGACATTGGAGATAATCCAACAGATAATATTCCTGGTGGTCGTACTATCCCTTGCCTTAGGTTGTTCTTAGCACGAGTGACACACTGATGGGCAATTGCTTTGCAAATGGCGGTGAGTCCAGGAACATAGAAATACAGTTCTAGTTGTTGCTCCATGGCTGTCTTTCCTCCATGAGTCCTGGAATGCAAGGCCCGGAAAATTTCAGGTGCCAGAGTGGCTGGTAAGACAATTCTTTCATTCTCCAACTGGTACCATCCGTCTTCTCTGTATTCTCCTGGCTCTTCGGAGAGCCATTTCTTCTCTTTTTCAGAGTAGACCGGAGTCCAGTGAGTAATGGGTGTTGGTAACAGGGACGTCACCACTGGGAGAAGCCTCTTGGCATTCTTGGATATTCTGTGCTTCAAAACATATTCAGACAGTGCATCTCTTTCATGATCATTCTTTACAGCTGGCAAGAAATACTTCAGGGCACTTCCTTTCATATTTTGCAGCTGATCTTCAACCAGTATTTCTTTCAGGAAGAACTTCACCAGCGGAGCTTGGTATTGTGCAGCTCCCAGCTCTCCCATGCTTTTCACAATTCGGGTAATTCTCAGGTTATTATGGGTGTTGATATTCAAATTGGAGAAGCGTGTTGAAAAATTTGAGTCTCGTATCACTTCTATCTCCTCTTCCCCCACTAATTTTACGCCGAAGAAATTCAGCATCAGTTTATAGGCTCTCCGTAGCCTATGTTTGATTTCAGTGGTGTTTTTCATAATTTCAATTTCAGAAATAGTCAAAGGCTTTGCATGTTCATTTCGGCTTTGTTCACGTAGAGGAAACAACCATTGGATATAGCTGTGGTGCTTCTCCAGAAGTTCATATTCACAGTACCAGTGGCAAAGAACATCTTCAATAAATTCTCCATGAGGTGCAAATCTTCTTTTATTCATGTAGAAGTCAACATTTGGCTGATCTTGGAAAACAGCGTTCAGACAGAGCAGAGTTTCGACTTTCATTTGCGGGGATTTGGGTTTACATACTGGAATCTTGACAGTGAATCATCTTGAACCAGTCCTCTCTGGGGAACCGAAGTTTCATTTCGGTGTTCCGGATTTCCATTCCGGAAGCTTTTCAAGTGATTTTCAACATTTACCGGGTATCCTCTCCGGCGATCGGGGTTTCCTTCCCGAACACTTTCCAGGGGATTTTCATCTTGAACTGGGTATCCTCTCCAGTTTAGTTTCAAGTGAATTTTCTCTTGCTGCTGCACCTGCTGCTGTTGAGTGCTCATAGCCTTGGTTTCTTCCCAATCACAGCCACGCTCAAGGGCTTGTGTTTGTCTGGCTGCTTCCTTTGCCGCCAGATCTGCTTTCCGGTTTCCTCTGGGAACTTCTTCCTTGCCTTTTTGGTGGCCACGGCAATGAATAACACCAACTGCGGACGGTTTCCATACTGCATTCAGTAGATTCAATATTTCAAGGGCATATTTGACTTGTTTGCCTGTAGATGTTAGGAGGCCACGTTCTTTGTAGAGTGCTCCGTGAGCCTGAATTGTCATGAAGGCATACTTGGAATCGGTGTATATGTTCACCCTTTTGTTTTCAGATAGTTCTAGACCTCTGGTAAGGGCAATAATTTCAGCCAGTTGAGCAGAAGTGCCATTGGGTAGTGGTTTAGCTTCAATTGTTTCGTCAAGAGTGACTACTGTGTACCCAGCAAATCTCTTTCCATTTTCTACAAAAGTGCTTCCATCAGTGAACAGTTGCATGTCGTATTTGTCTAGGGGTATGTCTTTGAGATCAGGTCTGCTGCTATATACTTCATCCATTACTTAGAGGCATTCATGCTCTTGATCTTCTGGAGCATCTGGAAGCAATGTAGCTGGATTCAGTGTGGAGATTAGTTCCAAGTGGACTCTTGGGTTTTCACACAGCATAGCTTGGTACTTGGTCATTCTTGCATTGCTGAACCAATAATTGCCTTTATAGTCTAGAAGAGTCTGGACTGCATGAGAGACTTTCACAAAGAGTTCTTAGCCTAGTGTGAGCTTGGCAGCTTCAGCAACCAGGAGGGCAGTGGCTTCAAGCAACAAAGTCTTTAATTGGGTGACAGCCTCAGTTTGTTCTTCACCCCATATAATAGGGTCAGGCTCTGCACCTTTGGTGACTTGGTACAGAGGCTCAGTAATTCTCTTATTTGGCAATGAGTCTGTGGCTTGAGGGACAAGGCAGACTGATTATTTGCGTTCTGGATTGCACGCTCAGTTCCTGTAAGATGGAAGCCTAGATACTTGACACTGTGTCTGCAAATCTGTGCCTTGCGTCTTGAGATTTTGTAGCCTGCCTTGCATAAGATACTTAACATTTCTTTTGTGGCATTGAAACAATCTTCTTGAGTTGGTGGAGCAAGCATGAGATCATCAACATACTGCATTAGGGTATCTTTGTCTGGCTGAGAGTGAAAGGCAGATAAGTCTTTGTTCAGCGTTCTCCCGAGGATAGCAAACCTTGAGGGAGGCATATCATTTGATGTTTGGAGCCATTCTGGGCGTTTTCCCACTGAAAGGCAAACAATGGCTCATTCGCTGGAGCCAAGCGGGTACAGAAAAACGCATCTTTTAAATCAAATGTAGAATTCTGTGTTGCCGGGTATCAGAGCTAGGAGATTACACTCAATTGGGTCAAATCCGTATAAAGTCACTGTGGCAGAATTAATTGCTCTTAAATCCTGGACAGGTCAGTACTCTTGGGTATTCTCTCTCTGCACTGGCAGTAGCGAAGTATTCCATGAAAACACATAAAACTTTAGGAAAATCGTACTTTAAACAGATGTTCAAGGTGGACTTGGATGTGTTGCCAAGCTTTTTGTGGGATGTGGTAAATACACATTTTATAACATGCTTCTCTTTTCTCATCATTAACTTCTTTGTGTATTCCACATTTTACTTGTCTTTTCTATTTAGTTTACAATTTCTCCAGACTGATCTAACGCCTGCAGTATTTTTCTCTATATCTGTTGCCTTTCTCAGATGTTACTAATAGCCCATCCCTCCCACCTTTTCTCCTTCAGTGCATAAGGGGGGGGGGGTTTGGGCTTCAGACTTTTTTTTTTTAAATCAGCAGAGTCTCTTCCTAATTTAGCCCTTTTAATCAATGCTCTGTAGGGGCACACCCGAAAAACACAAAACAACGTCTGCGCTTCTCAGAAACCACATAGACACTATACACACCCTATCCCAATACACACAACAGGGATTACATACATAGATCATTTTCATTGTATTGCATACAAAACGAAAGAGCATATAAACCCACTATACACATATATAGCATTTATACAGACTGGGCAGCACATATACATTGTGCCCTAAACACAAACACAGCATATATATGCACTTAGTTTCTGCAATAATACTACCGCATTGCGCACCATTGCCTGAAACAACCGGACACAATGCTAGACAATATAACTTTCTCACATATAGCCTAGATTATATAAAACTATTTCGATTTAGTCTGTCAAGACAGACCTAACCTAATATATCAACACAAAATATAAACATACATCTTGCAATCAACAGACTACATCCATTCTAAAATCGCTGCACAGACACATAAAACGTTAATGCCTTTGTTCATCAGGGAGCTGACTCTCTCCCTCCCCTCTATGTAAAAAGTGGGGGAAACAAATGCGGAGAATCTCATTACTCTCAGCCATCACACACTCTGAATTAACATCCAACCCTTATTACAAAGATAGATCAAAAATAAACAACGTATATATACTCGATTAGTTTCTTCCCATTTGGCAACTATGGGACATATAGCTCCCTGATCAATCATAAACACAGTCAGACAAAAACATTCTACCATATAACCTTCTCGATTACCATCTGATCCATTGATCATCTCCTTTTCTTCTGGCCTGGGGGGAAGTGGGGGCTCAGAGACTCCTGCAGGTCATCACACAGTCCACACACAGGGCTTGTAACTTATCCATGTCTAATTATTCCCACACTCATGTTTATATTTATTTAAGGGCATACGTTTCTTTCTTTGCCCTGCTATCATAACAAAATGGCTTTTATCTCTCACACAGTACCTCCAAATATCTATATATGGATACTGATTTGGGTGGCCATATCTCCCGGTGCCCTGGGAGTACATTTTCTGTATTATCGCCGGGTCTATAAATCCCTGTTCTGGCCATTCAGGGACTAACATCGGCCAGATTATTGTATACAACAGTTTTAATTTTTCTTTACTCAATTCCATACCATAGTGATGTCTCATACAGCGCTTCAAAATTGTGCATCATATATGCCAGGGGTGTTTCACCCTCCCCTGTTTTTTTTTGTTTTTGTTTAAAAGACCCATTACCCATAGCTATTTTTGAAGACTATTTTTTTTCTTTTTTACAGTGCAGATGTAACTTGCAGAAAAAACACTTTAAAAATCATTTGTCTGATACTTCATGCAACAATTCATATATATATATCGTATTCGCTTCCTCCGTCAGTAGCCGGACTGCAGTCGCCTGAGCCGGAAACGTACCTTGGGAGTTCACTCTCAAGTTTGCTTCCTTGGTAAGCAAGTAGGCGCACATTCACTCACAACAATCTCAGCAATCACAACACGTACTGTATCAGATACATCTACCACAAAACAGTACATAAATAGTTCTATTCTTCCAGGTAACTTCTCCTCAGAGGGAACAAGTCCACTTCTCCTGCACACTCAACATTAGATATAATACACATAAAATACAGACACTATATTAAAAAAAACAGTTTTTTTGTTGCAGACAGCTAGCTCTCAATCATTAAATACAAGTACCTACTGCAACATCAGTATATACTTCACCATCAGTATTTATTTACCCTACTGCCGGGGCTTTAGCACTAGGGGGAATTTAACACTTTCTTTAGTTAATCCGGACTGGCTTTAGAGAGTATTACAACCTCTCTTGAGGCTCTGCAGACCTCTCTATTTCTTGCTAGAGGGAAGTCTATCCCCAGCCCCTGTATCACACACAGATACAGAAGTCTGGACTCTCTCCCTCCACAGCGCAGACAATTCTACAATTCTATACACTAATTGAAGCTAGCTGCTGGCTTTATTCAACACATAAAAATACAATTTGTTTAGTTACCCCCTTTCGCCGTGGCGTCACCAGTTTCCTCGGCCTGTTCCTTTTCGTGGATTCTCGGTCAGGAGCATGCCCCCAGCAGGTTGATGGTCCACAGGGCGAGAACTCTTGCTTGGCGCCTTTTTTTTTAGGAGGAGATCAACATACTTGGAGCTGGCATCTGCTGGATTCCACTGGAAATGCAGTAAATACTGCCGTTCAAACCTCCTTTGTTGAACCAAGGCCCGATCCCAGACGAGCCCCCAGATTTGTTATAGCCAGCTGACCGGGAAATCGTGGGTGATGGTTCGACAAAGGAAAGCAGACGGAGGCCTTTGTTTCAAAAGAAAATGGCATTTATTCAGCTGGTACCTGCTGGACTCAAGAGACAGATCTTATCTGTTCAAAAGCTTGAGTCACGAGAACATCAGACTCAGCTGCTTTTATACATTGTTCCAAAAATACAGCTCTCCTCCCAATATACCCATATTGTCACGTGACAGTTACTATATGTCTGAGTTAGGACCTAATTTTACACACAATGTCATCTTTCCCCTTCATTCTCCTTTTGGGCTTCCAGCTGTCAGTCATAATTCTTCAGTTTGTCAGCACTTCCTTCGGCTTTGCTGACAAACTGAATTCTTTAGGCATGCAGAATGAAAATAGAATCTCAAGAGCACTCAAGGACAGCAAGTGTATTTTAAAACACGAATTGGATGAACATCTAAATGACTGATCACTAGATTAGTATAGTTCTAAATTAAATCCCAGGAATTGCTATCTCATGGGTAGGGATGCCACTTGTTTATTTTTTATGCCAATGCCAGTAAAAAGTTAAGCCTGGCTGCTTCAAGCTCAGATGCATCAGGCAGTGGCATTCTGACCTCTCCCAGCACGGACAGCTCACTGACCCTCAGATCACTGGCAGCAGGGGAAACAAAGAGAGTGTACATGAAGAAAGAGAGAGAATACAGAAAGCATTAATGTAAAAAGAATGCAGAGAGTAATATAATGTAGAAAGAAGGGATACAGAGAAAGAAAATTCAGAGAGAAAAATACAGAAATAATATGGAAATAAAGCAAGCAGAGAGGAATGAATGGATACAGAGATTATGAATGGATACAGAGAGAAAGAATACATACAGGGTTATTCAGAGAGCGTGAAAAGCAGGAGAATGACTGGAGAATGACTGGAGAAGTGAAAATTCTAGGTCAAAATAGCCAAACCAGAAAAATTCTCCCAATTCATCTCACTTTCTAAATAGGATATTTTGACCTAGAATTTTTCATTCTCCAGTCATTCTCCTGCTTTTCACGCTCTCTGAATAACCCTGATAGAGACAGAAATGCAGAGGAAAAGAAAAGACAGTAAGAAAGAAAGCGAATGAAAGGATGCAGAGCGAAAGAAAAGATGCAGAAACAAATTTTCAGAGTGAAATAAAATACTGAGCAAAAGAAACAATACAGAGAAAGAAAGAAGGCAGAAAGAAAAAATAAAAAGGATGAAGAGAGAAGGAAAGATTACAAAGAAAGAATGCAGACAAATAATACTGAAGAAAGCCTACCGCTAGGACAGGGAGAGAGCGGCCTGGGGAAGTCAGCATTGAGTATGGAGGGATAGGGCTGGTGAGTATGGAGAAGGGAAGGGGATGCTTATCCTATATTTCCCTCGTTTATTGCAACTATTTTTTTTTTGTTGTGTATTTACCCCTACCTACCCTTTCTCTGTCTATAGTTATCTCTGTCTGCTAACTGGAAACCCTCCCACTTGTCCTGTCCCTGCTGACTGCAGAGAGTCCAAGGTTTCACCTTAGCACCCCCCCACCCGCTCCGCTCCTGACGCAAGATCGAGCTGCTGTTCTCACCGCTGGATGAGAGGTGAGTATCTGATTATTTTTTTGGGGGGGTTTTAAGCTGGTGCTGATTGATTCTGCAGAAGCGGAATCCGTTAGCACCAGGTCCTAGCTGTGGGTTTTATTTTTGATGTAATTAGCTTTAGGATTTAGTAATCCTAACGCTAATTAACTCTTTGCGCTCCCCATGTTAAGCATAGGGAGCGCAAAGTACAGTAACCTCGCACTGAAAAGCGCAAGATCTGTATCGCTAATGGGATTTTTAACCCGTTCGCTTTCGGATTGTAACATGGGCTGCATACACTAGGGCCACTTAACCTAATGTTAACGCTCACACAGCTGAGCACTAACCTTAGCGTTAAGAATGTAACGGGGCCCTGTGAGTTTTATTGTTGTGCGGTTTTATTGCTGTGGAGGTCTGTCATACGTTTATACACAGCATACATTACTGTGAGTTATATTGCCGTGGAGCGCTATGATACAGTAATGTGTGGTGTGTATGAGTGTATCACAGAGCTCCACAGCAATAAAACAGTAATGCGCGGTGTGTATGAGTTTTATTGCTGTAGAGTTCTTCGATACACAAATACACTGCACATTACTGTAAGCTGTATTGCTACATACAGAGGGGGAGGGTATATAACGATGAGCGTATATGTAAATGTATGGCTATGTGTGTAAATGTATGTAATTATATTTAAACAGGTTGCTGTGCATATACACTTGCACCTATTTTTTTGTCCCAGTCTGGCCTTGCCCCATTGTCATGCACTCAAAGGGCCAGTATCACTCCTGGAATCAGCAAACACAGTATATGTTGTCTGCCCTCCGTAAACTAGGACCAACTGTGGCCATCTTAAATTCAATGTGAGGAACAGGTAGGACACTAAATAGTGTTGCTGGGCAGCAAGAGGTTAAATAGCCACCTTACTCAAATTTCATCTCCTTTTTCCCCCTTAAAAAGGACACTACCACTTATATAAACTGTAACTAGATTACTTGTGCATTACAAATTAAGACACCTTTATAAAACACATGCTGCTATTTATTTCTTTGTTTGAAGTACACAGGAAAAATAAACGTTAGAGTTTTTTATCTCCTGTTTCAGTTTTGTGGATTTTTCCCATGAGGCAACATTTACCAAAATCTGTACAAACATCTTACTTTACTGCTGTTGTTTATCTAATCTACAGTTAATGGGGTGGAAGAGGGAATGTTTAGATAAGGCAGCAGGAGGTGTATTGTGTTCTCCAGGCTACTCCAGATCAGAGCTTGCATCTGAATGAGATATGACAGGGAACTTAAAAGAATTCTAACACCCCCCCGGTGATGTCCTTTGAATACATCCCACACAATACAATGATGTGAGTCGTGACTGACCCATTTACTCCATTCTATGGCCAAAGCCACACAGTGAGGAGTAAGTGATGGAAAGATACTGGGGGGGTTTACAACACAAAATATCACACAATGGATGCACCCAGTGACACATATAGAGGAAAATATCACACAATGGATGCACCCAGTGACACATATAGAGGAAAATATCACACAATGGATGCACCCAGTGCAGTGACACATATAGAGGAAAATATTTTCTTAACTAAACATACAAAAGAAAAACACATGTAAAATATCAGCAACATCAAATAAACACAATAAGGACATTGCATTTTATGGTGGTACTGGCCCTTTAAACGCTTTGCTGTGGACGATGCGCTGAGCACATCCTCTGGTTTCATTGTTGTGTGCGTAGGAAGCACACTCAGCTTGTTGTAGAAGAAGTCTCATAGCTCAGCACTGATAGTGGGCTTCTTTCACAGCTGGCTGACATGTTTGATGTGAGCCATTGCTGTGGGACATCCGCTTCGTACACTAGCATCACTGTCCAGTAACAGGGTCTCCATTCCTGATTATGTTTTAAGCCATAGATTATATAACCACAAAGGTTTGGTTGATAAAACGTGGAAAAATAAATTTACATGCTACAAATGATTGAAATCCTAATGGAAATTTTTTCACATTTTTTGATATGGCATTCTGACATGACATGAACCATACATATAGTAATGATGTATTTTGATTGCACGCAGGAGTGCATGTGCGTGTGTATATATATATATATATATATATATATACACACACACATACATACATACACACGCACACACACACACAAAATCACCAGGATCCCACTTCTATATGTATATATACTGTATATATATACACATGTGTTTGCGCTTTTGGGTGCACACCCTAATGCAATAGGCTGCGAACACCTATGCAGATGGTTCAACTCCTGTCGCTTCCTGCATGAATGCTCTCAATGCGGTGGCGGACATCCCACTTTTAAATGTTTTTGAAAAGGCGGGCTCGTTCTGGAGTGGGGTTGCCCCTAACAGGGGGGGCAGATTTAGAGGGGGTGATCACGGTGACCGTGGACAGTGGGCTAGAGGGGGTGATCCCGGTGAGTGTGGGCAAGAAGGGCCCGTGGCTTGACCGCTACCCTAAGCTTGTGTCGGCTCGTGTACTGTTTGAGGGTTTCAGTTGCGGTTTTCGAATTCCCTTTGTGCATTCTGATCTCCCTCAATATGTACACAATTTGAGATCGGCCCTTGACAAGTTGGAGGTGGTTTGGGATAAGTTGGATAAGGAGGTTTCTTTTGGTAGGATGGCTGGCCCCTTTTTGTCTATGCCGTTCCCGAATTTGCGGCTGTCTCCCCTTGGCTTAGTTCCCAAGAAAGTTCCAGATTCTTTTTGGCTCATCCACCACTTGTCTTATCCGAGTGGTTCGTCGGTTAAGGACGATATTCCCTTGGGGGATTGTCGGGTGCATTTTGACAAAGCTCTTGGTTTGGTTCAGGTGGCTGGGAAGGGCGCATTGTTGGCAAAATCGGATATTGAGTCTGCTTTCCACCTTCTTCCCATTCACCTGGATTGTTATCATCTGCTGGGCTGTGTGGTGGATGATTGTTTTTTTTTTTTATTGAGTTTCTTCAAAATTAACACAGTAAATCATAGCATGAAAAAATATCAGTACAGAATGGAAACCTGTAATCATACAGTCATGCAACAATGTTGTATAGTATGAAATCCAATGACATCGTATAATCAAACTAAAATCAGTAGATAGAGGGTGGGGGAAACTCACATTACAGTATATACGTTCACATTCCCACCTAGATAAAAAGAAAAGCAAGAGAGGACAGCCCTCCCCTCCGATGAGAGGCACGAAGAGTGTCAAAGCAAATACACATTAGACTTCTGACCGCCCATCAGCGAATTCCGAGAGTGCCTGTGGATCGGGTTGTGGGGCAAGGACATCAGGGACCTTGTCAGGTACCAATTAGTAAATTTGAAATCCCTTTTCAATTTAGAGATGACATTGGTCGGCAAACATGACATAAAATGTAACCATTTATCAAAGAATTATTGTACTTTGTATTCCTTATGGAGACCGGTCTCTACCCAGTCATATTGCAAGATAGCATAGAAACGGGTGTAGAACATGGAGAACGTGGGGGGGGAGGTGGCAATCCATTGCCCCAAAATGGCTTTTTTAGCTACCGAGAACAGCACGCCGAATAGGGCCTTCTGACTCCTGTCCAATCCGTGGGTTTCACTTTCGGACAAAAGGTTACACAAAGCCCAATCTGGGGTGCAAGGCACCTTTAATTTTAAAATCTTAACACCAAATCTCCATACGGAGTCCCAGAATATCGATAATAATGGGCAGGACCACAAGCAATGAAGTAGATCAGCATTCGCATGCGTACACTTGAGTGATAGGCGCCATGCAGCAATTTAGAAACATAGAAACATAGAAAAATGTAGGCAGATAAGAACCTTTCGGTCCATCTAGTCTGCCCAATTACATGGATACTTTACCTGGATTTATCTTTTGTTTAGGATAGCCTTATGCCTATCCCATGCTTGATTAAATTCAATTACGGTTTTGGCCTCTACCACTTCAACTGGAAGGCTGTTCCATGTATACACCACCCTCTCAGTAAAATAATGCTTCCTGATGTTACTTTTAAACCTTTGTCCCTCTAATCTAAGACTATGTCCTCTTGTTTTGCTACTTTGTTTCCTTTTAAATATACTCCCTTCCTCTACCCTGTGGATTCCCTTTACGTATTTAAATGTTTCTATCATATCTCCTCTGTCTCGTCTTTTTTCCAAGCTGTACATGTTAAGATCATTAAGCCTTTCCTGGTAACTTTTCTCTTTTTAGAAACATTTTGTCGTATTGGGCAGAGGGGATCTGCTTACGTGATTTGTTAGTGGCCGCGATCAGGGAAAAGGGGGATTGTTTGGGGAGGTGAACACACCAGGCAGCTAGACCCATGGTTGCGATCGACCAGTCAAATTGGGGCCTTAGCAGCGCGCAAAGAGATGCTGTGGATGGACCCAAGGACGCCTGGGTGTCCAGGGGATTGGAGAAGTCCAGCGGTTTTAAAGAGTTTAGCTGGGTAGATACGAACGCTGAGAGCTGTATATAATAAACCGGGTGAAGGGGGGTGGGGGCTGTCAGTGCACATAGATCTTTGTAGGAAATAAGGGAGTGCGCTGTCATAGTAGGTGGCCTATTTGAGTTAGACCTTCAGTCGCCAGGATCCGGAATGCTGAGGCCGCCGAGCCGGTCTGAAAGGCAGGGTTGTGTAATAGTGGTTGAAAAACGGAGGATTTCCAGGACAGGCCCAGCATTTGCGAGCTCGATACCACGTCTCCCGGCCGGAGAAAAGCAGGGTGTTAGATCTCTGGGTTGGCGGGATCAAGGTGAGGGGAGAGTGGAGAAAAGCCATTGGGGGATATTGGGAAGGACATGGCTCGATCCAAGGCACTATCAGTGTAACTAGATGAGTCAGAGATCCAATCTGCCACTATTCGGTACAGGGCAGCAATGTTATAAGAGTAAATGTCTGGTAAGTTCAATCCCCCAATACCATAGGGGAGCTGAAGTTTCCGTAGCACTATGCGCGGCCTTCCCCCACTCCAGATAAATCTGGTAAATAATGAATGGATGAATGCAATATCCTTACGCTTGAGAAGTATTGGAAGCGTTTGTATCGGGTATAATAGACGCGGGAATGAAACCATTTTTATGAGGCCGCATCTCCCCAGGTAAGACAGTGGGAGTTTCGCCCAGGAGGTTAGCAAGTTAAAGTTTTTAAATTGAGTCAGGAGGGGGGGGACGTTGACCTCATACAGTCTCGCTGTCAGGGTGGCACCTGGCATACGCCATGTGGGACCCGAGTTCAGGTGGTTAGAGCCCTTTAGGGAGGAATATTCTGGAGGTACCTGGGAGTAAGCTGACTGAGGCAGGTCTGAGTCCATGGTGAGGTACAAAGGGGTGAAGAGAATGCGTAGTCAGGGACGGTCCATGGATCAAAGGGCTGGCAGCAAGGTGGCAATGTGGGTTAAGCAGGTTCTGGTACACGGTTCTCAGCAGGAACATAAGCAGGTTAGTATAGCACATGGTTGACTTGTCAATGCAAAGCCAAGTTGCAGAAGCGGGAGTTGATCTTTTATTGACAGATAAGGGGGTGTGGTGTATGTTTGTGGTTTGTGTTTAACTGTTAACCCCCTTGAGTGCTAGACAGGTCTGAGGCAGCACTTTTCAAGTATGCATACATGCAGAGCAGGTTCTTGCGCACATACAGGTACTGCTCCCTGACAGAATCCCTCCACAAAGGAGCGGCCTCAGGACGATCCTAACTGGACTCGAAGCTGGGTACCTGCAGGCAAGAGGAATAAGTCCATTTTGCTGCTACCTGGTCCCAGGTGGGGAAGACAAAGGATCCCTGGACTGTATAGGGTCCTGGTTCTTCATGTAGAGGGTCTGAACACATAGAACTATCATAATCACGGAGAGACCTGGAAACAGATGGGCACAGATAGGGGTCAAGGGCACCTGGATACATTATGCTCACCTAGGCAGAGGGCAGAGGAGCAAGCTGCTCCATGTCTTCAGACTCTTCAGCCAGGGGTCTTATATGAGTAGACTGACTGTTTGTCTTCTGCTGGTGTCTCTGAGTCCTGGCTTTGGATGTGGTACCGGTTTCACCCTCCAGGGTGTTCTGGACAGTACAATCGTCCATCATAACAGTACCCACACGATGAGGTGGTACTACTGCAGGAAGTTCCTTTTCTCCAGGTTTGTCGTCACAGGGGAAGTCACTGAGCTGTATGGAGTCCTTATGGGGAAGAGAGGTGGTATCCCCCACATACTTAGTGTCTTGATCTGGGGGTCCCCTGGAACGCCGAGCGGTCTGCAGCTGAAGCTCACCATCCGAGTCTACAGTATCCCAATCCTCTGACTCGGGATCTTGTGGGTAACAGTGCCAGGGGAATGGAGATGGTACTTTCTGGCTGGGAGTAATGGGAGTCACAGTCAGCGTTAGGGTAGCAGTCTTGGGTAGCTTGACTGTTTCTCTGAGGTGTAGAGCTTCCTCAAACCTTTCCAGATCTTCTTTACGCACTATAGTCCCAATGGAGGCGTATACACAATCCTGGTTTAGGGTTTCCGTTGCCATAGGAGTGTGGATGATCGTAGCTGCAGTGGATTTTGGATAGGAGTGGGTCCCTTGTATACAGTAGGGACCCTGATCTTCTGGTACAGGTTCATACCTAGGTATAGGGTTCAGGGCAACAGCAGCACCAGTCATTAGCTGCTGCCTGGGAGCACTACCCAGAATCTGGGTGGTCATAACATCCATAGGAGTTGACTGGTCTAGCTCGTCAGGTACTGTGGTTTCGTAGTCCATTAGTAATTCAGGATCTGAAGCCACAATGGCAATGTTTTCTGTCGCTCTTGGGATGATAGACCCGTCCTCCTCCTCGGAGCTGATCTCCTCCAGTATCCTACCCCTGGATTTAGCAGACCAGACTTTCCTGGGGGTAGGAGTAGCAGTAGGCCGGGGCGCAGTCTTAGAAACAGGAGCCTTTCTGGCTTCATGCTTGGTCTGGGGGTTCTTCCTCCTCATCTGCATAATCCACCAGAGACTCCCTACCCCTGGGTACAGTGGGCTTGAGTCTTCTGGGCGCAGGCTTCGGTGTAGGAGGCTTTCTGGGTGCAGGCCTGGGAACCTGTGGTGCAGAGACAGGAGCGTGGGGTGCATCTTTAAACACCAGAGTTCATTCACACACAGTCTTTTTCATGGGGGTTTGCTGTGACACCATAGCCGGCTCAGGTGCGGGAGCTGGCCTTTTTGGGGGTCTTGCGGGACAGGCTGCGAGCCAGTGATCTCTTGAGGCACAGTAGATACAGAGACCCTCAGCCATCCTCCTGGCGCGCTCCTCTGGAGCTAGCGGGCCTTTGGCTTTCTTTGTAAAGAAAGGGAAAGTCTGTACTTATGGCGCCACCTGGTGGCTCTTTATGAGAGAGGAAATGCTATGTCTGGCAGCAGTGATAAAACACAGTAGTATCAAGCAGCAAACAAAGCTGCATAAAGTGCAATATATAACAATTGTAAAACAACAAATGCCATAAATAATCCCTGTAAAATTAGTTATAGCAGCAGTGTTAGGTAGCAGCAATAAATAGCATCAAGTATATCCACTTGCAATCTTAAATGTGCAAATGTGCAAACTTGCAAGCTGATGTGCAAACTTGTAAAGAAAGGGAAAGTTTGTACTTATGGCGCCACCTGGTGGCTCTTTAGGAGAGAGGAAATGCTATGTCTGGCAGCAGTGATAAAACACAGTAGTATCAAGCAGCAAACAAAGTTGCATAAAGTGCAATATATAACACTTGTAAAACAACAAATGCCATAAATAATCTCTGTAAGATTAGTTATAGCAGCAGTGTTAGGTAGCAGCAATAAATAGCATCAAGTATATCCACTTGCAATCTTAAATGTGCAAATGTGCAAACTTGCAAGCTGATGTGCAAACTTGTAAAGAAAGGGAAAGTTTGTACTTATGGCGCCACCTGGTGGCTCTTTAGGAGAGAGGAATTGCCATTTCTGGCAGCAGTGATAAAACACAGTAGTATCAAGCAGCAAACAAAGTTGCATAAAGTGCAATATATAGAAATGCTAAAACAACAAAATGTCATAAACAATCCCTGTAAAATTAGTTATAGCAGCAGTGTTAGGTAGCAGCAATACATAACATCAAGTGTATCCACTTGCAATCTTATATGTGCAAATGTGCAAAACTTGCAAACTGGTGTTGAAGCTTAACAAAATATGTGCAGCATAAACCGTTTCGTTGAAAAGTGCATCTGTGCAGTGTTTAGCAAGTGATAGCGCAACTAGAGTAGTTGATTCTATGGATAATGATAAACACTGTTAAAATTCACTGTGCAAAAGTCACAAAACACATAAGATTGTGGGCAAAAAATAGAAGTTAAATTCAGAGATTCAGTCCATTTGTATCATAAAAAGTGCATAGCACTGCGATGCGGATTGTGTAATACGATAAGGTGAGCAGAATACAGCAGCTGGTTATGCTCACAAGTAGTGGTATATCCCAAACCACTCAAAGTCTCATGTGGGGAGGGGGGTTATGAGCAAAGTCAGCGCTTCCTTCTGGTTATTCCTTCGTTGGATGGAAAACAATTCGATAGGCCTTCAGCATTGGTCTGAGTAGCAAGAGTGCCTCCAAAAGAAAAAAATCATACAAAGCATAGAGTAGTAAAGCTTTACATGCATGTGTATGATGAAAATGAAAGAGTTTCACTCACATGATTCAGTGTCCTCAATCAGACACTCGATATGCAGGCTGCTGGCAGCTTGGGTAGGGAATGCCAGATTTCCATTCTTTGTTGGTGGAGATGCAGGGCTTTGCAAAAACCTATAGCATATGGGATCCCAGTACCCAGTGCCTGTTCCCAGCAAAGTTTGTAGCAAGGTTTGAGCAGGCTGATGCTCTGGAAATGTAACCTCAGCAGCAGAGGAAAATGGAGAAAACACTCACAGATGTGTTAAACGTTTTATTCCTAAATAAATCAAATAAAATCAATCATAACAACAGAGTACACCGAAACGCGTTTCGCGGTATGTCACCGCTTCCTCAGCCAGTGTAATGCTGTAAAAGTTCATAGACCTTTTATTACAAACAAAAATTCAAAAAAAAAAAAATCCAACATGGCCTCAGAGAAAAACTCTTTTTTTTTTTTCTCTTCATAATTTAGAGTCCAAATGACATGGGGGGCCTATCTGTAGGCTGGACAATTCCACCCTGGTTTTTACTATTTAATATAATCACACAATGCAAGAGAAGTCTTCGATAATCGAGGAAGTATCTAGCTTCAATTGTTAAGAGCATATTTACACTTAAATTTAGATAATTAACCACATATTACAGTTCAAAAGTGGAACAATTCACACTGTTTTTTTCCTATATGGAATACATTTGAAGTAAGTCTGTGGGTAATCAATGCATTCATAGATGAAGGGCGCTGATATTCTCTCTTAAATATGGGACAATTTGCAGGAGACTGTTTAGAGAATATATCTATCAATAAGACCCTCTACGAAACTACCGATCGGGTCCAGCAAAGAACGAATGACACCGGAAGTATCGTGTGGAATGCATGGAACGCATACATCATCAGAGCGCATGCGCAAAATGGCGGCGCACATCGGGAGCTCGGCGATAGAGGCGTGGAACGCACGCCAATCGACGATTTCGGACATGTGGGGGCTTTTTATCCCAATTAAGGGGACTATATATATTGGTAATACACACTACTCTGTAAACCAGCTGAGGAAGCCGCAGCACGCGGCGAAACGCGTCCTGGCTATCTGGCTGTGCCAGATTTAATATCATTTTATTATTTTATGTTTTAATTAAAGTTGTTTTTTTTTACAATTTGGTCCCTATATCCTGGAATTCGTCGAGGTTTTCGTGGATTTGACCCATTAACAAATCCACAGGCACTACCACCTAGAGCTTGGCTAAAAGCTCCATCCAATGTGAGTTGACACTCTATTTGCAATACTTCAAATATTGATTGGTGGATCTGCACAAGAAAGTTTTTCTGTCTCTATGCTTTCTCCTATATTTGATGAATAAGAAGAGTTATCGATTGTGAAAGGTGTGGGTTACCTTCAGAATAACAAGAAGAAAAAGGACCCAGATGCGTCTAATCACTCAGAGCCAGTGATAGGGCTCCACATTTGTGAGTGGAACAGTTTAACAGTACTGCACCAATATTTGATTTATACACTCTGCACTATCATATGTATTTTCTTTTTGCTTCTTTTATATAAAATCCATGTGGATGATGCAAATTATGAGAACCACCTGAATCCCGAGAAGCGATTATCATCGCACTACCAGATACGTCTACGCTTGTTGTCACATGGATATATATTACCCAGCTCACATGTATATACATAGTGCCCAGCTCACATGGATATAGAGTGCCCAGCTCACATGGATAAATATAGTGCCCAGCTCACATGGATATATATAGTGCCCAGCTCACATGGATATATATCGTGCCCAGCTCACATGGATATATAGTGCCCTGGTCACATGGATATAGAGTGCCCAGCTCACATGAATATATAGTGCCTGGCTCACATTTTATATATATATATTGCCCCAGCTTACGTGGTCCCAATCGGTCTCCTGCCGCCTGCAGTGCCAGGCCAGGCCCCGAGTGCTTCTCACTGTGTGTGCGGCCGCCAGCATCAAGCTCTGCCACGCTCTCGCAAGATCCCAGAAGTTAACTCTGCGATCTCGCGAGATTGCGGCTCTGGTGGTTCCCAGGCGAGTGGCCATGCTTGATGCCGGCGGCTGCTCGCACAGTGAGAAGCACTTTGGAATCCTTTTTTTTGGGGGGGCAATTACCCAGTTGCCCCCCTGGATCTGCCCCTGACACCAACCCATGTTCACACACAAGCACCTGCTTGTTACATACTTACAAAACTTGGCTGCCTCTTTGGTCTCAGCTGTTCTCTCTCCTCCTGTCTCTCTCCTCTCGGATGGTCTTTCTCCCTCCCTGCACATGCTGGACACTTCCAGCACATGAGCAGGGGAGGCTCAGGGAGGCTCTGCATCACGCTGCTACTATGAGAGGGGTGGAGCCATCATAAACCCATGTGAGCTGTTGGCTGGGCTGGCAGCCTCATCTCCCTCCTCTTCCCCCTGTCGGGGCCAATACTTCCAGTGCAGCGTATGGGAATTTGATCCCACACACTGTCGAAGAAATGGGATAAACTGTGACCAACCCCTGCCTGGACTACAGGGTCAAGCAAACACAATCCAGGTCCTCGGTCAATGCCCGAGTGCCCGATGGGTCAGTCCGCCCCTTGTTGTGAAAGTTACCCTCGGGTTCTTTTTCCATTAGAGACTCCGCCTTTCATGAATATCTCAATACCAGGTGCATTGGGAACTCCACCTTATTAAAATATCTGTGTCAATAGTCTCTGTGCCCTGGGTTCCTCTGCAGTTCAATTCAAATTAGCCAAAAAGTGTGAGCCAAAACCCTCTACACCACTATTCTGGCCAGTAAAATAAAATCAAACAAAACAATTTATTAAAACAACATATCGATAAATTTACAAGACATCATCCGATGCATTTCATCTTAACAACTTTGTGACAGAAATCTCTGCCACCTTTTGAATGATTTGAGTTCCAGGTGTCGGACTGGCTGGCGCGGGCACTCACAGAATTGCTCGCACTACACATAGACTGTATGCCCCTTGGAGAAGAGCGGTTGCCAGCCTTGTGCCCACATACTACAGATAATTATGGCAGAGAATGTTCATAGGGCATTTGGGCATTGCCATACTGTTTGTAATTTGGTTTAAAGATTATTTCTGTGTTGAACCAGAATAATGTAGTTAGGCTAGTGTAATCTGGATTATGCAAGAATACTGCCTCACTATTTCTCAAATGTCTGTGTTTATCTTTTTTTGTTTGAGTATGTGGTTAATCTGTTGTCTGTAATCTGTTATCCCTATTTCCATTGTTTTGCCTCCTTAGAAATGTTAAGTAATGTTTGATTTAATTGTCTGTCCCTAATGTAATTATGTTTCACCTTCCAAAAGGTAAATGTTTGATTTAATTGTATGATTCAGCGTAATTAGCCATGGAGAGAGACTGGAGACACAGGTTTGAATCCCAGTAGGGGGCACCTCTCCAGTGGATGTCCTTGGGCAGGATGCCTAGTGGTGCATGCTCGCCGCCCGGGACATGCTTGGGGCGGGGGAGGTCTCAATGTATTTCATCTATCGGTGATTAAAGTAAAGAACCTGAGATGAGCCGCCTATCAATTAGCAGTTTGTGAGTGGCCAATTAGTGTTGAGTGTATGAATTGGTTATTGGGGGTATAACCCTATGTGTTCTATCTTTGGTTTTGTATATGCAAATGACCCCTGTGTGACCATATAAATCCATGTGTGCGTCCTTGACTAAAAGCAGTACAATTCTGAGCAAACTTGAAGTCACGGCTCATGTTTTGGGTAGCAGCTATCTTCTGCTCACTGTGCCAACAAAAGGCTCCAGGTCTACAGCTTCGGCTTATTTCTGGGGCAAGCTAGGCTCTCTGCATGTACCCATCTTTAAGCTGTGGCTAAGGAATGGGAGAATGACATGGGAGACACGAGGAGAACTCGGGTGTCCAGTGAGGAAGCGGCCTTTGGCAGATGTGACTCTGTCGGGGCACGCAGATCTGTTACAGTGGTGGCAGCTGGTGGGATGCTTCTTACAGTCAAAGGACATCCAAACCATCACTGGGACTCGATATCCAGACGGCAGAAGTAAGCGGAAGATGACAGCAGTCACAGAGACAGATATCTGACGAAGGTTGCAAGAACGGCAGAACCAGCATAGTGGAACAATGACGGATCAGGTCATACTGGAAGAGAGTGCGACGATCCGCCTGATGATGTGGTGGGAAGCTCTCCAAGCTGAGCGAATGTGCAACGGCAAAATTATCCCCTTCGGCTACGTGAGATATGAGCCAATATTGGAGAGTCATATGGTGGAACTGGGAGAACAGCCACCAGAAGAGGATGTGCAGGAGCTCCTCAGACTCGTCGTGAAGGAAGTGGTAATAGAGGAAAGATACAGAGCCCTCCGGTGGTATGCGGCAAATGTTTACCCATGGCTAGCGGATGACAGCCTGACAAAAGGCTATGGCTACGGTGGCCTTGGGCTATTACATGAGAAGCTAGTGAAGGATCCAGATTTCAGGAGTGAATCGGAGTGGCATCTGGAGGATATCTTGGAGTGCCGAGAGAGACGGAGCTCTCTGGTGAAGTCTTGTTCCAGGAGGATGTGGAATTCCTCAGTGTCCAGGAATGGGAGCTGGAGGTGGCCTACAGAAAGCTGCTAGACTCTGTTCAGCAGCAGGCTCCAGAGTCTTGGGGTTGGAACAGTGTTGTGGTGTCAGAAGAGCTGACAATGATGCAGAATCTATCTGTCTCTGTTTTCAGGCAGCAGAGGATTTTTACCCTACAACAGTGGATGGGACTGCAGTCTCCACTGATGTGGCCCAGAGGGACGGTTATGCCCTATCGAGGGAGGATTGCCTTCCGACATAAAAATGATAAAATTAAAGTCAAACCTGAGATGCGTTTCACTTGCAGACTGCAAGCATCCTCAGTCAGGAACATTCTGTGTTATCATTTTTATTATTTTATATGTTTAAATAAATACAGATTTTTATTTGGAACATCTTCTCCTGAACTGACTTCTTCAACCACATCCAACTGAGTGAGGAGGGCCCCCTCTTATATAAGAGGTCCAGAGGCTTAATTACAGAGCCACCCCATAAGGAGGCTCTGAACCATGTGAGTTTACACCAAGTGCTTTTCTTATATATATATATGCATAAGGAGAACACACTATACAGTCAGGTCCAGAAATATTGAGACATCAACACAATTCTAACATCTTTGGCTCTATACACCACCACAATGGAGTTGGAATGAAACAAACACAATGTGCTTTAACTGCAGACTGTCTGCTTTAGTTTGAGGGTATGTACATCCAACTCAGGTGAACGGTGTAGGACTTACAGCAGTTTGCAGATGTGCCTCCCACTTGTTAAGGGACCAAAAGTAATGGGACAGAATAATAATCAGATATCAAACTTTCCCTTCTTAATACTTGGTTGCAAATCCTTTGCAGTCAATCACAGCCTGAAGTCTGGAACGCATAGACATCACCAGACGCTGGGTTTCATCCCTGGTGATGCTCTACCAGGCCTCTACTGCAACTGTCTTCAGTTCCTGCTTGTTCTTGGGGCATTTTCCCTTCAGTTTTGTCTGCAGCAAGTGAAACATTTGCTCAAAGGGATTCAGGTCAGGTGATTGACTTGGCCATTGCATAACATTCCACTTCTGTCCCTTCAAAAACTCTTTGGTTGCTTTTGCAGTATGCTTTGGGTCATTGTCCAGCTGCACTGTGAAGCACCGTCCAATGAGTTCTGCAGCATTTGGCTGAATGTGAGCAGATAATATTGCCCGAAACACTTCAGAATTCATCCTGCTGCTTTTGTCAGCAGTCACATCATCAATAAATACAAGAGGGAGGGCGCGTCTGGGCGCCTAGGAGAGCGGACGCCATTCTCTTGTGTTCCGACCAGCGCCGTCTGAAACACGGTGTCTGAGTCCACCCTGCGGTGTAACTTTGGCGCCTGCTCCCCGGACCGCCTGCTGACTGTCCCGGGATCCCGCTGCTGTGGTTTGGCAGTAGTGGTGGCGGCAGGTGGGTGTCTTGGTGGCCATCTCTATCCGTGGCCTCTCACTGATGGCGGCCATATTGAGATTTAGCCCTGTGTGGCTGTTGTACAGTCTGACCGTCCTTCTATATTGTATGTGTTATTGCTGATGCCTTTTCAAAATAAAAATCTTGAATACAAAAAATAAATAAATACAAGAAAACCAGTTCCATTGACAGCCATACATGCCCACGCCATGACACTACCACCACCATGCTTCACTGATGAGGTGGTATGCTTCGGATCATGAGCAGTTCCTTTCCTTCTCCATACTCTTCTCTTCCCATCACTCTGGTACAAGTTGATCTTGGTCTCATCTGTCCATAGGATCTTGTTTCAGAACTGTGAAGGCTTTGTTAGGTGTTGTTTGGCAAACTCTAATCTGGCCTTCCTGTTTTTGAGTTTTACCAATGGTTTACATCTTGTGGTGAACTCTCTGTATTCACTCTGGTGAAGTCTACTCTTGATTGTTGACTTTGACACACATACACCTACCTCCTGGAGAGTGTTCTTGATCTGGCCAACTGTTGTGAAGGGTGTTTTCTTCACCAGGGAAAGAATTCTTCGGTCATCCACCACAGTTGTTTTCCGTGGTCTCCCGGGTCTTTTGGTGTTGCTGAGCTCACCGGTGCGTTCCTTCTTTTTGAGAATGTTCCAAACAGTTATTTTGGCCACGCCTAATGTTCTTGCTATCTCTCTGATGGGTTTGTTTTGTTTCTTCAGCCTAATGGTGGCTTGCTTCACTGATAGTGACAGCTCTTTGGATCTCATCTTGAGAGTTGACAGCAACAGATTCCAAATGCAAATAGCACACTTGAAATGAACTCTGGGCCTTTTATCTGCACGTTGTAATTGGGGTAATGAGGGAATATCACACACCTGGCCATGGAACAGCTGAGAAGCCAATTGTCCCATTACTTTTGGTCCCTTAACAAGTGAGAGGCACATCTGCAAACTGCTGTAAATCCTACAAGGTTCACCTGAGTTGGATGTACATACCGTCAAAGCTGACAGTCTGCAGTTAAAGCACCTTGTGTTTGTTTCATTCCAACTCCATTGTGGTGGTGTATAGAGCCAAAGATGTTAGAATTATGTCGATGTCCCAATATTTCTGGACCTGACTGTATATATATATATATATATATATATTCTCCATTCTTTTGAGATATTTCCATCATCTCTGGTATACTACCACCGAGTGGAGATGGGTGGGATCCCCCATAGAGATCCAGAGGTGTTCCATCCTGAGCCAATATAGGCTCCATCTTTGTGAGTGTATACATCAACTGCTACAATAGGGAATTTTTTTCCCCATGTACTTTATGCTGCGCGATTATTTTTTATTGCTTTCATTATAGGTTTATAACAAAACCATTGAAGAGAATATATAGAGATTCATCTTGGGATATTAAGATAAGTCTATAATCAATCTATCTCTATATGTGTATAGTTGATATATGAGGAGCGCTCCCTCTACACTTACCTAAGTGTTTTCTGTCTGTTCTATTTGTGGGTGTGGGATAGCACCTGTAAGGTGAGCTGCTTAACAAAATATAACTTTGCATTATTCTTAGCGTCATTACACTGAGAACCGCTACAGGTTCACTCTCCACCACCGATATCTGCTCTGACACTGAGGACAGGGATGAACACCTGAACAAACTATCTGCATCATTTCAGCAGAAGGGCTATAAGGAAAGGACAATCTCTAAAAAAATCTAGTCGGCCCTGAAACCACCGCACGAACAGCTGTTGCACTACAAAGAAAATAAAAACACCACACAGATCCTTCTAGTTGTTTCCTACAACCCAACTCTAGAGGGAATTCACAAAATCATCAAAGATCTGCAGCCACTGGTCACAGAGGACTCTGCGCTCAAAGAAATATTCCCACAACCCCCCTTACTGGCATTCAAGCAACCTCCAAACCTGAGGCAAAAACTGGTCTGCAGCAAACTCACTCAGGAACAGGATGACATACAGAATGGGACCAAATGTTGCAACAAATCCAGCTGCAAACTGTGCCAACATATATGTGACAGCAGCACTGCCTGGCACAACAACACCACATACAACATCAAGAGCTCGTACCTCTGCACGTCTGCCAATGTGGTATACATGATCCAGTGCACGGCGTGTGAAAAGGGCTGCTATATTGGTGAAACTACCTGTAACATGGGGTTTTCCGTCCACGTGCAGAATGCTCCCCTTCACGTCAGTATTCTGCAGAAGTACTGTCCAGAACGCAGGCAATCACACACAGGAGATCCTTGCAGTTTCAACCCAAAATGGAGACTGAGTTTATTTTACATTTTGCAACTGGTTCAAACAAACACACACGGAAGGTACAGAAAAATTTGAAACACGCCCAGCAGTGAAACAATGGCTTAATGAGTAGGAATCTGGATACAACTGTTTCCCCTGGGGAGGGTGATGCAAGCATGGCCAAAGTAATCCAAACTCACAAAGGAAAAGAATAACACAGTATAAATAGTTATATCACAGGAGACTTCACAATAAGTACATAAGGGAATATTAATATAACAGAGACATCAGGGAATAGGGCACAGGACACAAAAACCCTGCATCTATAATTGTAGATACAAGGTGACTTTAACAAAGGAAGGAGCAGGAAAACAATATAAAACATCAGGCTCGCACCTCTCAAAGACATTCCTAAGCCCATGTACTTTGAGTCCAAAGTGATGCACGTCACTTCCCCCTTTCTCCCCCCTTTGCGGGAGACTGACCTGGGAGAAGACCCAAAACAGGTTGATTTCCAGGTTAATCAGCAATGAAGTCTTTCTCATCTCACGGTTTCAGAAATGTCCATAAAGAGTCACCACTGAGCACAAGCCACTCACCCAGCCGACCCCCGCATCTTCTGTACTAGGTTTCTGTTGCTGGAGAGAATGTGGGGTAGCTGGTGTCTCTTCAGTCAATGGTTGGGGATCTGGGCCAACTGTCCAGTGGGCACACAGGTTAAAACCCCAACCCCATCCACGGCTGCAATGTAGATATCCTCTTGTGATTGGGTCCAGAGAACACTAGTGCTCTGCCGCACCGCTGGCTCCTCATCCGGGGCTGTGTTGAGCTTTGCTGGCGATGTGAGGCTGCTCTCCCTTGAGAGATCCAGGTCTGTCGCATCATGCCCTGACACCAGCACCTCTCCCAAATCCACAGGGAGTTCCTCAGGTTTCTCACCAAACAAACCAAAGTCTACAGGCTCCATAATCACTGTGCCCTCAAGTTGGGGATCTGGGACACCTGAACTGCATCTCCCTTGCGCAGTGGGAAGGACCGCAGCCACCTCCACTGCAAGCCGGAACAATTCTCATTTTTCCAGCTCCTCTGTCCGGTGCAATTCTTCAACAATGGCCTGCTGCTTCTTAGTCTCAGCCTCCAGTTGTACAACCTTTGTTTTTACTTCTGTAACTGAAGCTTGGCGCTCGGCCTGTATCTGCTGGTGCAGCGCTGTCTGGAGCCTCTCCGGTTCCAGCTATTTGGTGGGCTGCATCCAGCATACTCTTAGACTGTCGCAACTGCTCACCTGTACTATGGCGTTGTTCGGTCTCCGCATTAAGCTGCTCCTAAAGGCGTTGACATTTTTCTCTACAGGCAGTGATGGAAAGCTGGAGTTCAGCCTGCAGCTCTTGGTACTGACCCTCCAACTTTATAATCTGGGACTCCAGGTGATAATTTTCCTCCCAGGCTTCCTGCACCTTTGAAACACTGATGTCAACAGCTTCATCTCGCTCCCAAACAGCATTCTCCTTTGCTCGCTCAGCAGCTTTAAGTAAAATCCGTAAACGGGTGATATTCTCCCCCAGGCGCTGCACATTAGCCTGAGCATCGTCTCTGGATTGTTTTATTTCTTCCAGCTCTCTCTTGCTCTGTGGCAGAGTTTAGTTGCCATTTCAAAGTCTCTACCTGTCTTTGAAGCTGGTCACAAAGTTTGCATTCTCCCTCCAGCTCCCCTCCATTTCTTTCACCCGTCTACCCCTCTGCTTCTTTTTAGCCTGACTTGTGAAGGGTGGGTTGACCATCACGGTTGGTGCGAGGGAAAATTTGGTCTGGGTCTTGGAGTTGGCAGAAGCCAATCCTTCCAGAATCCCTGGCCTTTGCCAATCCAGGTTTGTAGACACCCTCTGGGTCTGTGGTGTCCTGCCCAGCCAGTTCTCCTCTTGGCTACAAATCTCCCCTGGCTCAATCCTGTCTGGGAGCTTGTAATTATTGTGCTCCACAAGCAGAGGTTTAAAATCTTCCTGGTCTCGCACAGCTCCCCCTTGTTGCAATAAACAGACCTCATACCAAACATTATGGAACAAGTCCATGCTAGGGTTCAGACCACATTGCTTGAGGCGTCTTTTTACCTCCTTGAGCATCTCCATCACGCTCCAGATTGCACCACACTTCTGCCTTTGGTCTCCAGCTCCTCCTGCAGCGATCTCTTAGATGTCTGGGTCCAGTTATAGGGAGCATAACATCCCACCGCTGCCACCAGTGTAACGTGGGGTTTCCATCCACGTGCAGAATGCTCCCCTTCATGTCAGTATTCTGCAGAAGTACCACTTCTGGTCCAGAATGCAGGCAATCACACACTGGAGATCCATGCAGTTTCAACCCAAATTGGAGAGTGAGTTTATTTTACATTTTGCAACTGGTTCAAACAAACACACAGGGAAGGTACAGAAACAATTGAAACACGCCCAGCAGGGAAACAATGGCTTAGGGAGTAGGAATCAACTGTTACAACTGTTTCCATGGGGGAGGGTGATGCAAGCATGGCCAAAGGAATCAAAACTCACAAAGGAAAAGAATAATACAGTATATACAGTTATATCACAGGAGAATTCACGATAAGTACATAAGGGAATATTAATATAACACAGACATCAGGGAATAGGGCACAGAACACAAACACCCTGCATCTATAATTGTAGATACAGGGTGACTTTAACAAAGGAAGGAGCAGGAAAACAATATAAAACATCAGGCTCGCACCTCTCAAATACATTCCTAGGCCATGTACTTTGAGTCCAAAGTCACACTAGCCTTAAACTAAATCTCAAGATGAACCTGCACAGACACTCCATCAAGAACGATCAGGAAAATACATTTTGTACCCCGGTGGGACATCACTTCAATCTAACAGGCCACTCCATCCAAAACCTCAGAATTAAAATCCTCAAAGGACATTTTAAAGACCATCGTGAATGCAAAACCATATGAAATGAAAATGATAACATATTTCAACACTATAAAGATAGGACTTAATGTGGATTCCGTTTTTTCAAACCATTATCATAACATGACATAATATTCAGAATTCTGGTTGGAGTTTGGTTTTCTTTTTCCTTTTTTTCCTTTTTTTTTCTTCTTCTGTGTCTTCTTCAGACTTCACGGATTTGTGTTTTTTTTCTTTCACTTTCCCTTTGAAGTGGTCATGATTTTATCACTGTTGTCTTAGATCTTGAGATCCCTCAATGGCTTTCCCCCCCCCTTTTTTATTTCCCCACTTTGACCATGCCATTTGGCGATTTACAACATCTAACACACCCATCCGTATGCCCAATTAATGTCTTAGGGCTACATTACATTCTCAATGCTAAAATGGGAGCGCAAGGTAGAAAAAACGGTGCCTGCAGTTTTCTTCCAACACCCCCATTTTAATGTGAAATTACAATGCAGGTGCTTAAAAAGCTGCCTGCATTGTTAGCGGATGCTACAATAGGACTACATTGAGTTTCCCCTGTGCCAGTCACATGACCTGCCAGATCTCGCCTCGCGAGATCCGGCAGGTCGGCAAAGTGATCTGCAGGGAGAGACTGGGGGACTTTTTCCCCCAGTCTCTCCCTCTTTTCCTGATGACAGAGGAGGCAGACGGAGCCACGGTCCTTGTCGCGGGGCAGGAGGTGAGTATCTGGATTTTTTTTTTTTTTTTTTTGGCTGGTGCTAATGGATTCTGCACCAGTGGAATCCATTAGCACCAGGTCCAGACTGTGGTTAACTTTTTGCTAGCCACAGCAGGACGTTAATCAGCGTTAGGACTTTGTAATCCTAACGCTGATTAACACTTTGCACTCCCCATGTTAAGTATAGGGAGAGCAAAGTACAGTAACCTCGCGCTGGGGAAAGAAAAAAGGATAAAAAAACTCTGCAAAAAAACATTTAAGAGTCTCAGGCACATAAGACAACAGTGATAAATAAATAAATAAAATGTCCACTTCAAAGAGAAAGTGAAAGGACAAAACAAAAAACACGACAGAAAAATAATAAGAAAAAAACGCAAAACAAAAAAAAGGAGAGAGAAAACCAAGCCCCAACCAGAATTATGAATATTATGTGACGTTATTATAGTGGGTTAAAAAACCCGAATCTACATTAAGTCCGGTTTTTTAACCCACTATAATAACTTTTCGGCCCCTAGACGCCTTTATCAAGGTAAAAGATAACCAACAATACAGTGAATTAAATAAGCAAAGAACAAATTACTCACCCCACCCCTCCCGTCCCAGCAAACCGCCGCACGAGGGGGAAGTGCCGGGCGCGTGAGCGCGATGACGTAAAGGGGGCGTGGCCAACGGATCCATTGCCATGGCGATCCAAGATGTCGGGAGGGGAGGGTTGAGGCGGCAGGCCGGTGTGAGGTCAATGAAAGTGAACTTAAAACAATCCCCGAAAGGGGAATGACAGAGAAAGCAGTCTGTAAATATAAGTAGGGGGAGATTTCAACCACTTGGGATGCCAGAGGGATCAACTTAAGGAGAACGAATATGGTTGAAGGTGTAAACAAAAATTAAAGTATATACTGTATATGCCCCGCAGTGTTGACTAAAAATTAAAAAGAAAAAAAGAAAAGGGAAAGGACAATTGACTTTTCACTGTTTTTAACCCGAGGGCAAAGCTTCCCCTTGTGTTTGGACTAGCATAATTGTCCTCACACTCAGATCAGCCTTGCCCTAGCAATTTAACCTAAGTGAAGCTTCATCCCAGCAGGCGTTGCCAAGGCAAAATGACCAAGGTATGAGGGATCATAGTTACATAAGCTGATAAAAGACAAGTGTCCATTGAGTTCAGGTTTTCACACATTACCTACTGCTGTTGATACAAAAGAAGGCAAAAAACTCCCCAGTCTGAATCGCTCGCCAATATGCAACATAATGGGAAAAAAAATCCTTCTTGACCCCAGGAAGGCAGTCAGATTTCTCCTTGGATAGAACAGCCTTTACCCAATGTTGGGCTCTATTACATTCTCCAAATTCGCAAATTCGTATGCGCAGCGCAATTTTTTTGCGTACAAAGTCAAGCGTTATCGCGTGAAAATTACTGGTGGTATTACGATCCGAAGGCATTTTTCATCTGTCAAAAAATAACGAAATAACGTTCGTAAAACCAACGCGCAACACGAAGAGAAATACGCGCGCAGTAACGTAGCGCATGTAAATCAGTGTGCGGACTGTTTTTTTCGCGGGATTCAGCCAATCAGAATTAAGAACCTTAATTGACATTATTTTTTTTATTTTTTTTACGATAAATGGTTTTCCTTTAATCTATTCCTTTTTTTAAAAAAAAAAATTTAATTCTTTATTTAGAGAATTATACAGTACAGAAAAGTCACAAAATCAAACTTATATAAGTGCAGCCACTTAAGGCCGGCCAAGGTAACTACAGACAGCTAGTCAAAAAACATGCAAAGCAAATAAGAACAGAGCGATAAAAATTTAATTAAAGGCAGAAAGTCCCAATTACAGGTAAAGAAGCAAAAGATCTATAAAATGCAGGCAGGGCCTTATCTAAGCAAGTCACGAACCGTCCTGAAAGTCCAGACACCAAGCCAATCTAGAGACCAGAGACACGTAAGCATATAAGAAAAATGCAGGGGGGGGTAAATCAATGATGCACAGCCCTGAAGAGGTAGAGGGCAAAAAAACAGCATTCAGTCCGGCCGGGGGTCCGGAGGATCCGGTGAGAGGCCACGGCCGCAAGGTCATTCCAGGCCCCCGCGGGATCCGTGATGGTATAGGGGACATTGGCGTATGTCACCACCAAAGCTCCCGCCAGACCCCAGCGATATCGGACACCCTTTCGGCGAAGAACTGATGTCACGTCACAAAAACGCCTGCGAGCCATCAGGGTCTGGAATGGGAGATCGTGATACAGGGCCAGTGATGAGCCCTCAAAGCGCATGGGATCCCTCGTGCCCGGGGCAGACATAACCTTGACCTTGAAAGCCACATCATGAAAGGCCACCACGACGTCTCGAGGAGCCCCTGGTGGATTCATCGCAGGACTCCTGACCCGAAACACCGACCCAAGCACGTCAGGTGTGTCAGGGGGAAGCCCCGTGACCCGAAGAGCAAGACGAGTCACGTAGGATGGCAGAGCATCGGATGTAACAGAGTCCGGGACACCCTTGACCCTGATGTTTCGACGTCTGTGTCTCGTTTCAAGCATCTCCACAGAGCGGGACAGAAGCTCAACTTGAGACCGCAAACCAGCGACCTGACCAGACAGGTGAGTTTGTTCCGATGTCACAGCAGAAATCGTCTCTTACACTGCCGTCACCTGAGCACGTATCGCTGCCACCTCCGCTCACACCGCCGCCACCTCAGGCTGACACACCTCTCGATTCACCCGGAGCTCCTCTAAGATCCTGCGGAGATCCCCCTTCGTGGAGGGGAGATGGTCGTCCCCCTCCTGCACCTGCTGCGGTCGAGGTCCCGAACTCGGGGTAGACTGACGATCCGAGGTCACACTTTTACTGGCGGAGGTAAGGGGAATCTCAGCTATGTCACCATCAAAAACGTCCTCTGTGTCCAGTGATGCTTTGGAGGATGCCAGCAGTGCTGCTTTTCTCTTCTTCTGCGCCCGTTTCCTAGCATCCACCGAGAGGGGTCGAGAGTCAGATGCTGGGGACTGCGGTGTAAGCCAGGAAATCCCAGAAGTACCCCCCTGAGGCTCAGAGTCGCTGTCAGCATCCGAGGAGCCATAGCCCGGGGGGAGGGAGGAAGAAGCCGTCATTCCTGTAAAAGCGGACCCACCTCTCAGAACATCCTGAATGTTCCTCTGTCGGGGGGGCCCATCTCTGGGAACGACTGGTAGGCATGATTTCGGAGAAGCAGGCATGAGGGCACAGGGTGGTGAGGGGATATCAATATACCTCGAGTAGGCTTCCAAGATGGCCGCGGTGACTAGGCCCAAATTGCGCTGTAGGCAGCAAACCGTCCCCGAGCGCTGAACTCAGGGCTAAGTCAGGTACTTCAGGCTCTCCTTGGGTCCCTCGAGACAACCGGGAAGCTCACAAGCCAGTGAAAACGGCAAAAAAGCGGTAAAAATCCGTGGCAGACACAGAGCTCTTCCAAAGTCATGCCGCTCGCTTCCTCAGTTAGCTCTGCCCCCCTAATTCACATCAATTTACCTTAATTGACTCACTTAAGTTTTTGCGCCTGTCAAAGTAAATCTGAGTATACATGCTGCAGCAAAATAAAAACACGCACGAATTCACAATTTAATTGTTTGGTTATGTGTAGAATGTGTAACTATACTCAGCTGTATTTTTGATTTTGTGCTGGTGTATTTCGTTACGACCAGGACGTTCGGATTTGACATTAACACCAGCTTTTCAGAAACGTTAAAATTATGCGCGCAAACGTTGGCCGTCAAAATTTGCACATAGATTGTAATACCATCCGCGTTTCAGCGTACGAACGCATTTGCGCTCACAATGTTAAGTATAGGGCACACAAAGTATCGTAAGCTCGCGCATCGTTTGTGCAGGTTCACCCGCTGTAGACGAATACGCGCATTAGTTTCGCAAACATTGTATTACGACATTGTGCGCAAATGTTTTTTCCCCTCGCGTTAATGCGTTTTTGTGCACGCGCTATTTTTTGCGTGAAGAATGTAATAGGGCCCGTTATTAGGCCCTTTGTGCAAAAAATAACGCATGGACAAAAACCCATTACCGCTAGGGGAAAAAACATTTGCGCACAACGTCGTATTACAATCTATGCGCAACGAATGCAATAGGGCCCATTGTTTACTCAAACATTTTGATTTTTAAAAAAGGAGAAAAAGGTGAAACTATAATAAGGAACTTATAGGTAAAGTCAGCTGCAGGGCCCCAACCTACAGCCAAGTCACCTGTATGCCCCCCAGGGTTGTCAAAAAATTTAAAACATAGTGAAAGGGCAATTGAATTTCACTGGTTTCACCCGCATGGCAAAGTCTCCCCTTGTGTTTGGACTAGCGTAATTGTCCTCCCACTCGGATCAGACTTGCCCTAGCAATTTAACCTTGTGTGCAGGCCAGCCTGCGTTGCTGTGCAAAGTAACCAAGGTACCAGGGAAACATTTTGATTTTTAAAAAAGCAGAAAAAATAAAAGGGAACTTATGAGTAAAGTCAGCTACAGGGCCCCAATCTACAGCCAAGTCACCTATATGCCCCCAGGGTTGTAATTTTATTTTTTAAAAAAGAGTGAAAGGGCGATTGACTTTCCCTTTTACTGGTTTCACCCAGATGGCAAAGTCTCCCGTTGTGTTTGGACTAGCATAATTGTCCTCCCACTTTGATCAGACTTGCCCTAGCGATTTAACCAAAGTTAAACAGGCAGGCACAGAGTCTTTTCACTTGGCAAACTAACGAGCAACTTTGAAACACACTTTGGCCTATGCAAATTCTTAATTATTTTTATAAATCTTAATATTTATAAAGCGCACCAGCATATTCCGCACCGCTGTACTATGGGCACAGTATAGACAGGGATACAATACATTGAACAACATTTTGACAAACCAGTACAGGAGGAAAGGAAGGTCCTATTCCCGTGGGAATTTACAATCTAGAATGGTTGGGGTGGAAACAGGAGGAAAGGACTGCAAGGTGAGAGTGATGGGCTGTAATGTGAGAGTAATGGGCTGGTCAGTGAGTCGGTTGGTAGGCTTCCCTAAATAGGTATGTTTTAAGGGAGCGCTTGAAGGAAGAAAAACAATGGGAAAGTCTGACCATATGAGGGAGAGCATTCCAGAGGATGGAGGCTGCGTGTGAGAAAACCTGTAGTCTAGTCTATCATGGGAAGAGGTGATGAAGGGAGAAGCAAGGCACAGCTCACTGACCTTAGGGAGTGGGTTGGGGTGCATTTGGTGATTATTGAGGACAGGTAGTGGGGAGCAGAGTTAGTGAGAGCTTTGTAGGTCAGGGTAAGGATTTTGAATTTAATTCTGCAGTGGATGGGTAGCCAGTGAAGGGATTCGCAGAGAGGAGCAGCAGAGACTGAGCAGCGGGTGAGGTGGATGATCCTGGTGGAGGCATTCAGAATGGATTGTAGAGGGGGAGAGGCGGGAGAGAGGGAGGCCAGATTATTACAATAGTCAAGTCGGGAGATTACAAGGGCATGGATGAGTTGCTTTCAGTCAGAAAGAGCTAAGGTTGGATATCTTATAAACCATCTCACTGATAAGGCTTTACTTTGGGCTACACCTTTATGGGAAAGTAAAGCTCACATGATTTATGATTACGAGGAATTCGTACATGATTGATGATACAATTGAGAAATACTTTCGACCCTACCAGAAGGGCAAAGACTGCTGGTCTTGTTTTGTTCCATATAAAACAAGGCAATCATAGGGTATCGGATTATGCTGCAGAATTCAAAACCCTGGCTTCAGACATAATGTGGATGAATGAGTCCTGGGTATTGGTGCTTACTGAGGGTCTCTCTGACGCGTTAATGTTTGAGCTCGCCCGTATGAATTTATCTGAAAAACTTAGCGAGCTGATTGGGTTCTGTATATCTCTGGATGACCAGTAGGGATGGGCTGCCGGTTCAATGCGAACGTGAGTTCGCATCAAATATTGGCCGTATGACCGTACGCAGAACGGCGAACATTTCTGCGTGTTCGCCCACAATACACCACAATGGACCACAGTGCACTTTTCCACTGGCCTGAAGCTTGTAATTGGTTACAGCCTTGCACCTGACCACAGGTCAGGTGCATGACTATGCCAATCAGGGCTCAGAGTCCAGATTGGGCAAATTTTGCACAATCATGGGCTCACAGAGCTAAGTCCCACAGCACACTATATAAGGCTTTGCAGGAGTGAATCAGAGAGGAGAGTAGATTGATGCATTTGCAGGGACAAGCTTACAGTGGCAAATAGCAGGGAACTGGCAGCCTGGCTGTGAAATATCATACCACAGTTGAATCAGAGTTCATCTGTATCGTTAATCTTTATCTTTATCTATTCAGAGCTGAATATGTGTCTTGCCAGCTATCAGGGTGTATCACTAACTTATAGCAGAGTTCTGGAAATTTGAATCTGTGTCTTGCCAGCTATCAGGGTGTATCACTGACTTATAGCAGAGTTCTGGAAAATCTGTATATCTTTAATTCTACAAACCATAGAATACCACAGATGAATCAGAGTTCATCTGTATCTTTAATATGTATCTTTATCTATTCAGAGTTGAATCTAGGTCTTGCCAGCTATCAGGGTGTAGCAGACTGCAGGAGAGGAAGTGAATCAGAGAGAGTAGAGGACATTGGCAGACTTGCAGGGAAAATACCAGTGAAATCGCTGACTTACAGCAGAGTTCTGAATATCTTTAATCTAGATAACACAGTTGAATCAGAGTTCTGCATATCTCCAATCTTTACACCAGAGTTGAATCAGAGTTCTACATATCTCCAATCTATATACCAGAGATGAATCAGAGTTCTGCATATCTCCAATCTTTATACCAGGGTTGAATCAGAGTTCTGTATATCTTTAATCTATATATCACTCACAATGTCAGAAAGACCAAAAAGGACAGGCAGACGCTACCAGACACAGATAAGAGGGCAAGCAGCCTCTGTGTCGGAAGGCTGTGCCCCTGGTCGTCGTGGACGTGGTGCATCCTCTGCAGGGGCACATTTGTCCTTTCTAACTGGTGCTGGCCGTCTTATGCAGCAGCAACATACAGAGGATTTGGTGGATTGGCTAACCAGGCCATCCTCATCCTCTGAGTTCTCTGCCAGCCAGGCTTGTAGTAGTTTACAGTCCACCTCAGCTGCCAAAACATCTAATTCAGCCTCCATGTCTACAGCTACTCCTGCCGTAGCCTCACCATCATACACAGAGGAGTCAGCTGAATTGTTTGACTACAATGACAGTGACATTCTGCTTGAGGATGTGCAGCAACTCCTGTGCTCTGATTCAAACTCTGAGATTGAGGAAGGGAGTAAAATAAGCCTAGAGGGAGGGGGTGCCAGTGACACACAAAGAACTGGCACTCCTGTTCCCCCAGCAGCTGCAGCATACTGCCAGGTTGGCTCCAGTGATGAGGAGAAAGGGGGTGATGACGATGATGAGGTCACTGACTCCACCTGGGTGCCTAATCGAACAGAGGAGTCAAGTGAGGAGGAGGAGGAGGCACAACAAAAATGAGGCACAACATCCTCTATGAGCAACCGTAGCCAGTCCAAGGAATCAGATGTCAGAGCTGCTCAGGTGCAGAGCGCTGTTGTCTCGCAGCACACGTCCAGGAACTCTGCTGTCTGGGAGTTCTTCATGACATGTGCAGCAGACTGCAGCGTTGCTATTAGTAAGCTATGTCTGAAGAGGATCAAGCATGGAAAAACATCAGACGCTTGGGTACCACGTGCTTAATGCGACATATGACCACCTGCCATGCATCTCGTTGGCACAACACTTTGCATAGGTCCCCCTTCCTCATCTGTCTCTACCACCACTATATGTCCTGCCATGTCATTGCCTACAACCTCCACTGACAGGGAAGATACTACAGTAATGGGTGTACCAGGTCCTTCCTCAGAATGTGACAGCATCCCATCAGCTGCAGATTTAAGCAGTCAGATTTTGTTGCCCCAGCTGCTGCAGCGTAAGAAGAAATATAGTCCCAACCATCCCCTTGCACAGCGTCTAAATGCCAGCTTGGCAAAATTACTCACATTACAGCTGCTGCCTTTCCAGCTGGTGGACTCTGCCTCCTTTCCGTGAATTTGTCGAATGTGCTGTATCACAGTGGCAGGTTCCAAAACGCCAGTTCTTTTCATGGAAGGCCATTCCAGCACTATATCAGCACGCGGAAGACAATGTTATGGAGTCATTGGGAAAGGCAGTCAGCAGCAAGGTGCACATTACTTTAGACACGTGGTTCAGCAAGCATGGACAGGGCCATTACACTTCCTTCATGGCACACTAGGTAACTCTGCTTGCAGCTGGGAGGGATCCAGGACGGGGCTCTGTGCTGGAGCTTGCTCATCCACCACGCCTCCAGAAAGCTTCTTGTATGAGGTCTGTCTGCTCCACCACCTCTTCCTCCTCCTCCTTCTCTGTCTCTGGTGAAGTGGCAGTTAACCCTTTCACTGCTGAGGCATTTCACCGCTGTGTGCTGAGCTCATTTTTACTGCGTTTGCTCATCATGTTTAAACGCAATTTGAAGCCACATTTTATTATACGACCCAGACATATTATATATCGTTCTTTCCGGCAGACTGGGCAAATTCATAATATATCATTTTTATATGTATACGTCATGTCCTGCCTGTATATTATAACAAAAAATGCAATAAAATTTGAATTTTTAATCATTTACAGAGTGTAAAGTGTTTTTTTTCACCTTTTATCAAATGTACATTTGCGGTTATATTTTCTATGGGGTGTGCTTGTACAAAAATTAGAAATGGGGACTTATTACATTTTTGGGGGGAATTATGTGATTTTTAGCAAACGCATTAGCAAAATCATTAGTGCAGCATCATTGTTCACATTATAATTGAAATGTGAACAATATTGCTGCATTAATAAAAATAACACAAAAAAATACATGTTTTTTTAATTATTATTATTATTTTTATTATTATTATTATTTTTTTTTACTTTATACCTGGTCATGTTGGGTATTACTCAAAAGGCCATGCTCAGGCCTTTCGAATGACACCCTCCATGACCCCCTAGCTGCCACGGTTCTGGAGATATCAGGGTTCAAACAAACCCACTATCTCCAGCAGTGGATTTCCTGGGGAAATCCCCAGGCAGCTAAGGGTTCCCCGGCTATCTGATGGCATCACGCTATGCATCCAAGATGGCGGCCCCCACCAGAGCAAGGCCACACTTCGGCGCTGCAAGGCACTGAAGTGCGACCCGGTGCCGAAGGGCTTAAAGTCAGGCACCGCTTAAAAGGGGAGACTTTCCTAAGTACCCAGGGCTGGCAGAGATTCTCAGCCATGCCAGAAAAGTCTGCAGCCACTTCAGACGGTCATTCCCAGCAAGCGTTCGCCTGGCAGAAATTCAAAGAGAATTCCAAACCGTCTGATCTGTGACATGCCCACCAGGTGGTACTCAACATTGGCAATGCTGCAGCATCTGCACAAGCAGCAGAGGGCCATCAATGAGTACCTGTGTGAGTATGGCACAAGGACAGGTTCAGGTCAACTTGGTCCCCCCTCGCAGTGGCTGATGATCAAGGATGCATGCACTGTACTGTCACCATTTGAGGAGGCAACGAGGATGGTGAGCAGGGACGGTGCATGCATCAGTGACACAATTCCTTTAGTGTTCCTGCTGGAGCGCACTCTGCGGGGAATTATAGATGTGGCACTAGAGGCAGAGCAGTGGGAGTAAGAGGAGGTCTTTTCTAGCTCTCAAGGCCCCAGTCTTTATGCAAACAGCATTCCAGCGGGTCCTCAGATCAGACAGGAGGAGGATGAGGAAGAGGAGGAATTTTTAAGTTGTGGGGGCAATGAAGGTGTGATTCCTCAATGGAAGGTTTTGTGTCCCCAGAAACCCAAGGACTAGTAAGTGGCTGGGAGGAGGTAGTGCACGATATGGTCATCCTCAGCGACCAGGAACACTCGGAAGCTAATGCCACCTCCAACCTATGCTGCATGGGCTCCCTTATCCTGCAAAGCCTGTTAAAGGACCCCAGGATTCATGCTATCAAGGAGAGGGATCAATACTGGTTGTCAACCCTTCTTGATCCACGATACAAGGGTAAGGTTGCAGAGCTCATCCTGCCCTCACAGAGGGAGTACAGGATGAAACAGGTTACAAGCGACACTTGTGTAACACCTTTCCAGGCACTGGTAGGTTACCAAGTGATGACACAGGTGCTTCTGAGGCTGCGGTTTATCAGAGGAAGAGTGGTAAAGGGGGCCGCTTGACTGATGCCTTTTGCAATTTTTTTAGTCCACGACGCCCAGGGACGTCAAATGTAGGCACCCATTGCCAGCATCTTCACCGTATGGTGCAGGACTACCTAGGGGCAAGGGCAGACCTGGATACCTTTACAGAAGATGATCCATGGCTTACTGGGTATTGAGATTGGATCACTGGGCAGAACTTAGCCAATATGCTATGCAGCTACTAGGGTGCCCTTCATCCAGCGTGCTTTCTGAAAGGACGTTCAGTGCCGCTGGAGGTTTTGTCACAGACAAAAGAGTGCGTCTGTCCACCGACTCTGTAGAC
This sequence comes from Leptobrachium leishanense, assembly GCA_009667805.1. NCBI lineage: Eukaryota > Metazoa > Chordata > Amphibia > Anura > Megophryidae > Leptobrachium > Leptobrachium leishanense. The sequence continues at coordinate 46,841,605 of CM019072.1, forward strand.
TGGCTGACATATATATAAATGAATCAGTCCTGGATCAGCAGCTATCACTCCCCTGATGCTGATGTAACTGAATAGATCGGGGATCTCTTCTGCATTCCCAAAACCTCCACCACTGCACTCTTCCACAATACCTCAGAGGGGTTACGTTGTGAAGGCACTAGCTGGCACCAAAATCCCAATACTTGGGTGCACTGACGCGTGTACCAGATTCATATTCCACCCTAAGTTATTAAAAGAGCTCAGTGGTGTAGTAGCAAAACCGTTAACAAGAATTGGTTAAATAAATCTGTTAACGGGAGTAGTCCCAGAAGACTGGAAATTAGCAAATGGTGTGCCCATTTACAAGAAGGGTAGTAGGGAGGAATCGGGGAACTATAGGCCAGTTAGTCTTACATCAGTAGTGGGGAAATTAATGGAAACCATGTTAAAGGAAAGGATTGTTGAACATCTTAAAACACATAGCTTACAGGATCAGAAACAACATGGGTTTACCTCAGGGAGATCATGCCAAACTAATCTTATTTATTTTTTTGATTGGGTAACAAAAATAATAGACAAAGGTGGTGCAGTAGACATTGCTTATTTAGATTTCAGTAAGGCTTTTGATACTGTTCCGCATAGAAGGCTTATCAATAAATTGCAATCTTTTAGCTTGGATTCCAATATTGTTGAATGGATTAGCCAGTGGCTGAGTGACAGGCAACAGAGGGTTGTGGTAAATGGAGTTTATTCGGCACAATGTCTTATTACCAGTGGGGTACCTCAGGGGTCAGTACTTGGACCCATTCTCTTTAATATTTTTATTAGTGATATTGCAGAAGGTATTAATGGTAAAGTATGTCTTTTTGCTGATGACACAAAGATTTGCAACAGGGTTGACGTTCCTGGAGGGATCAGCCAAATGACAAATGATTTAGGTAAACTAAAAAAATGGTCGGAGCTGTGGTAATTGAGTTTTAATGTGGATAAGTGCAAGATAATGCACCTGGGACGTAAAAACCCAAGGGCTGAATATAGAATATTTTATACAGTCCTAACCTCAACATCTGAGGATAGGGATTTAGGGGTTATTATTTCAGAGGATCTAAGGGTAAGTAGTCAATGTAATAGAGCAGCAGGAAATGCTAGCAGAATGCTTGGTTGTGTAGGGAGAGGTATTAGCAGGAGGAAAATTGAAGTGCTCATGCCACTGTACAGCACACTGGTGAGACCTCACTTGGAGTACTGTGTGCAGTACTGGAGACCGTATCTCCAGAAGGATATAGACATCTTAGAGAGAGTTCAGAGAAGGGCTGCTAAAATGGTGTACGGTTTGAAGGAGAAAAGTTACCAGGAAAGGCTTAATGATCTTAACATGTACAGCTTGGAAAAAAGACGAGACAGAGGAGATATGACAGAAACATTTAAATACGTAAAGGGAATCCACAAGGTAGAGGAAGGGAGTATATTTAAAAGGAAACAAAGTAGCAAAACAAGAGGACATAGTCTTAGATTAGAGGGGAAAAGGTTTAAAAGCAACATCAGGAAGCATTATTTTACTGAGAGGGTGGTGGATACATGGAACAGCCTTCCAGTTGAAGTGGTAGAGGCCAAAACAGTAATTGAATTTAAGCAGGCATGGGATAGGCATAAGGCTATCCTAAACAAAAGATAAATCCAGGTAAAGTATCAATGTAATTGGGCAGACTAGATGGGACGAAAGGTTCTTATCTGCCGACATTTTCTATGTTTCTATATCATTTTAATATTTGACCGCATGGTCCACCCCTGCACTCTTCCACAATACCTCAGAGGGGTTATGGTGTGAAGGCACTAGCTGGCACCAAAGTCCCAATATTTGGGTGCACTGCCACTGACGCATGTACCAGACTCATATCATTGTAATATTTGACTGCATGGTCCACCACCACTGCACTCTTCTACAATACCTCAGAGGGGTTTCATTGTGAAGGCACCAGCTGGCACCAAAGGTCCAATTTTAATGCACCTGTTGTTACTTTCATCCAAAGCCTGCATAAGTTTCACCATAATTTAGCCAAAAAATCACTTAACTTGTTCTGTGTGTGTCCTAAAACGTCTCCTCTTTTCATGCAGGCTGCCGCCCCAAGCAGTTGTTTATGAATAGATTAAAGGAAAACCATTCACCGTAATTTGAAATGTCATTTTTTTTCTTTTTAAATGTTTCTATACCTCCTACAAATCCGCCACTTCACGGACAAGTTATGGGGACCTCCTAGGCACGATATTTGAAGGAATTATTTGTTTTTATTCTTAACCTTTTTGTCATGGAATAATCACTGTTCCTTTAAAAATGGTTTTTTTAAAACTTTTTGTCCTTGTTTCTTGTCTCCCAGGTCACTACCTGGACCCCCATACGCCTTTTATGGCAAATATCTTGCATATATGCCCTCTTGGAGGGCACTCTAAAAATCAAACGTTTGAGTCCCATTGACTTGCATGGAGTTCGAATCGTGTTCGCGTTCGAATTCGAACTTTTTAAATTGTTCTAGTTCATAAGCGAACCGAACCGTTCCATCCCTATTTCTGGTTTATTTTTTCCCTTATTGATTACTGGATCACTTCAAGCACTTGCATGTGCACTTTCGAACATTGTTTAAATTAACTATTTGGAATTGTCACGCATGTGATTAACGGTGTTTCACTATGATTTTATTGCGTCATTGGTCCATCTTTTGTTGTTACATTTTCAGTGTATTTTATCTGTAGGTTTTTTGCATTTATTTGTTCCCTTAAGGGGTCAGTTATCTAAAAGTGTTTTACTATAGAACACCTTGGACTGTATTACAAACTGCCCACTAAAACGGGTGCACTATGGAGGAAAACATGCACCAACAGGTTTCCCTTTAACACCCCCCATTTATTATCACTATATTATGGGGCAGGTGCTGATTCAGCAGCCTTCCCCGTAATGCAGTGCTAATGCGCCGCTGCAATTATTACCTTCTGGAGGCTAGAGAATCGAAAAATAATAGTATCTAAAATTAACGGAAACAGTCAATTTAGATTATCATAAATTTATGATATTTTGTTAGCGGCCCAATTAGGAATATCGGAAACATCCAATACATTTTGATGTTTCCAATTTTTTAAACCTTTACATATAAAATGGTTAGGGGACTTAGGAGCTAGGTTTAGGGTTAGGACTAGGGTTATTGCTAGGGTTAGGGTTACAGCTTCTGTGTGTCATATGATAAAGGATAGGTTAGGGTGAGGGTTACCACTTACCTTTTCTTTCTGGTTTTTTTTTACTGTTGGGATAAATTCGAATTTTCCTGTTTATCTATGGACATGGCTTATTGATTTGAATTGTTTTTATCTAAATCTGGTCTTGGGGTGTATAGAAAGGAAATACATGGGTCCAATGTGTAATAATGCAATGTGCTTTCACATCTACACTTGCCCCCAGCATGGGAAATGAGAAGGTGAGTTAGCACAGTGGTATTTTTAGTTTATAGTTAAAAGAATCACTCCACTGCTTTCAGAACAAAAAAAGATTGTTTTATATTTGATTGTATTATTTTTACACATAGTCGTGATTGGTATCGTTGGAAAGACCAGACGTCGACCTATCCAATGCAACTCACTTGACCTTGTGGGATGAACAGCATGGAAATACAGGGGACCAAAGGACCACCATCTCTCCTCAAAGTGTAACGGTAGCGGTAACGCTGCTACACGAGTAGCGGAGTTGAGATCCTTGAGGGCAAAGGTTTCTGCTTGAATAACAACTTAGGTTCATAAACTACAGACTGTAACTTAATAGCCAAGGAGACACAAGGGCTAACTGAATTGCCTCTAGGCTCTGAAGGTTTCGAGACCAACAGATTACATAGGACACGCTCAGAAACATGATACGTGGGATGACAGTCCGTGAAGTATTCAAGGTGCAGGGCAGTCAAAAGAAATTCAGAAACAGTATGGACTGGTCTGAAATTGCAGATAATAGATACCTGGCTAATACCAGAAGGTACTGACTTGCAGACAAGGTTGTTCTCACGAGTATATTGAGAGATGCGATTAGAAATAATAAACGGCAGAAATAAACAATCTTTCTTAATCGCGGTTTTCACATGAACATTAACTGTACGTTGGGTAACGGTACCTCGAAAGGTCACAAGCGATACCCCAAGACGAGATGGGACAGAACCCAGACAGCATGCAATAAACCCAGTGGCAAGCATAGGGTTAAATTGCCAACGCTCATAGACAGAGATATACAAACGTGCAGATAGAGTGGTCAAAGTACAAGCCGGGTCAATTAACAGGAGAAGGAATCGCATACAGAAATGGGTCGGTAACAGGATATCAATATAGGAATAAACTTAGCGCTGCTGGAATCAAACTCCATGTCAGGGCGACGAGGCAACCCCTCTTGTCCTGTTTTAAACCCGGCGGCTCCTTGTGTTACACCAGGCCCCGCCCCCTCAGATGCCAATCTGCCATCAGAAAGTGCTGGCAACCGACCAGCCAGCAGCACACCACCCTGCCCAGACCCCCCAGGGAGCACAACAGGGGCTGAGGATGTAACACAAAGCTTACGTGGTTTTGATGGGGCAATCTGTAAAACACACTGGGTCATCACCTCTACACTTGGTCCTGGCATGGCAAAGGAGAAGTTTTGGCCTTTCCAATGACACCTAATCTATCCTTGTAGGACTTATGGATCCAGGGATACAAGGTTCAAAAGGACCTTTGCATCTCCTGTATTGAGATTTCCCTGCCGGGCAGGGGAACCCCTATTTTGACGTCATCACATACAGGGATGATGACTCCCAGGCTGGAGGGCAGTCCCACAGTGAGGGCTGACATCCAGGATGTCAGCCCAGTGTGACAGACGTCCCTGCTTATAGTCAGACCAGCACCGAGAAGGGACACAGACAGAACTTGAGTGGAGCGCCTTAGCACTGGGGAGTGAAACCTCATGATGTGCTTCTCTTATCCATGCACTCGCTGGAGGGCAGCATCCAGGGGCACCCACTAGGCTGACTTGAAGGCAGGGCCAGATCCACAACACTGCTTGCACCTGCAAAGAGCACCCTGCTCTCCGATCTCCTCTTCTTAATGCCGGCTCAGACAAGGATGCAACTGTGGAGGAAGGGATCATGGTACATGCCCCCTTTTGTCACTTTGAGAAAAGGAAGTTGCAGGGAGCCAGAACGGAATAATGTTGTGGTAGCCACAGGTTCTACTCCAGCCAACAGATTGGGAGGACTTCTAGGTGTTTGGTAATTAGCTGCACCTTCGGAAAAAGAGAGACAGAGGCAGGATATTTTTTCTGTAATGCTTTTTGTGGCGGCGCAAAATTCTGAACAGTATAATCTCTTCACAAAGGGCACCCTGCAAAACAAACTACCTAATATAGTTCTCATTTTTGGTAAAATAAGTAATATCAATGTACTAGCACTACTATAAAATCTACCTCTACATTTGTTCAGCCAGTTAAGAAGAAAAGGAAATTTAAATTTGAAAAATTTAAAAAATCTTTCAGTAGTTGCTATAGATTAAAATAATCTCAACAACAGTTAAAATAAAAAAAGGCAAAGACAAAAAAAATTAAAGTCACTCTCTCTCTGACTGTGCCACGTCATTGTCTTCTCTGTAAATGACATGCAGAATTTTTCATGGAAATACAGTAAAAGATTTAATTTAGCATATAAAATGTCAGTTGCATATCTTTCTAATGCAAGATGGATGTTTTCCCCATGAAAAGGGTGTGTTCTTGGATACACCATTTAGGTTTGGGTATAAGAGAGTAGAATGGAGAGGTGCATCATTTTATTTTCTAATGTCCTTTAATTTTAGATGACTGATATATTTGAGGTTTTCATATGTATAACAGAGCTGGAAAGCAATAAAACACCCACCAATGAGTCTCTAAACTATGATAAACATTGGAAGAAATATTTATTCATACTAATTCAACATTGGGTCTGGGGCAGATGAATTTGGAGTACCTAAGGTAGAACCTATCCCAAATAGGCCCCTGCATGTTAAGAATAGGGATGAGCTGTTCAGGTTCGGACGGTTCGGGGTTCGACCCGAACTTAGCCTGTTCGAGTAGATCGCGAACACCGAACATTTCCGGGTGTTCGCCGCATGTTCGACAACAATGGACCACAATGCATTTTCCCACTGTCCTGAAGCTCCTAATTGGCTACAGCCTGGCACCTGACCCCAGGTCTGGTGCAAGACTGGTTCAACACTATGCCAATCACCACTCAGAGTTCTGATTGGTCAAATTTTGGCCAATCATGGGCTCACAGAGCTAAGTCCCGCAGCGCCACTATATAATGTTTCCACGTGCCGATTCTGCACGCATTTCAGAGGAGATTTCAAAGGAGATAGTTGTGTCTTGTTACTGCCGGTCTGCCACGCTACTGGGGGGGTCTGGGGGGGTCTCATTTCTACCAAATATCAGGGAATTTAGGTGATGTGTGTCTTGTCACTGTGCCAGCAAGTTTTTTTGGGGTTTACAACTTTCTTTAAAACATTTGTGAATTAAGGTGATCTTCTGGGTCGTGTCACTGTCCCAACAAGTCTTTTTGGGTCTCATTTCTACCAAATATCAGGGAATTTATGTGATGTGTGTCTTGTCACTGTGACAGCAAGTTTTTTTGGGGTTTACAACTTTCTTTAAAACATTTGTGAATTGAGGTGATCTTCTGGGTCTTGTCACTGTGCCAGCAAATCTTTTTGGGGCTCACTAATTTCTTTAAAACATTTGTGAATTAAGGTGATCTGTGTCTTGTCACACAAACAGTACCACGCATTATTTTGGGGCTCACTAATTTCTTTAAAACATTTGTGAATTGAGGTGATCTGTCTCTTGTCACTGGCTGCCAGCTATCAGTGTGTCTCACTGAGTTATACCAGATAAGAGTTATTTAAATCTTTATACCAGAGCTGAATCAGAGTTCTGTATATATTAATCTATATATCACTCACCATGTCTGAAAGAACAAAAAGGACAGGCAGACGCTCCCGGACACAGATAAGAGGGCAAGCAGCCCCTGTGTCGGGAGGCTGTGTCTCTGGTCATGGTGGACGTGGTGCATCCGCTGCAGGGGCAAGCTTGTCCTTTCTAACTGGTGCTGGACGTCTTAAGCAGCAGCAACATACAGAGGACTTGGTGGATTGGCTAACCAGGCCATCCGAGTCCTCCGAGTCCTCTGCCAGCCAGGCCTCTAGTGCTTTACAGTCCACCTCAGCTGCCAAAGCATCTAATGCAGTCTCCATGTCCACAGCTACTCCTGCCATAGCCTCGCTATCACACACGGAGGAGTCTGCTGAATTGTTTGACTACAATGAGAGCGACATGCTGCTTGAGGATGCACAGCAAGTACAGTGCTCTGATTCAATATCTGAGGTTAAGCAAGGGAGTATAATCAACCTAGAGGAAGGGGGTGCCAGTGATGACACACAAATAACTGGCACTCATGTTGCCCCAGCAGCTGCAGCATACTGCCAAGTTGGCTCCAGTGACGAGGAGATAGGGGGTGAAGATGACATTGATGATGAGGTCACTGACTCCACCTGGGTGCCAGATCAAGCTGAGGAATCAAGTGAGGAGGAGGGGGAGGAGGAGGAGGAGGAGGCACAGCAAACACGAGGCACAACATCCTCTGTGACCAACCGTAGCACTAGCCAGTCCAAGCCCTCACATGTCAGAGCTGCTCCGGTGCAGAGCGCTGTTGTCTCAAAGAACACATGCAGGAACTCTGCTGTCTGGGAGTTCTTTAAGAAATGTGCAGCAGAACCCACCGTTACTATTTGTAATCTATGTCAGATGAGGCTGAAGCGTGGGATAAACACCGAACACTTGGGTACCACGTGCTTGAGGCGACATATGAACAAGTGCCACACATCCCGTTGGCACAAAACTTTGCGTAGGTCCTCCTCCTCCTCATCTGTCTCTACCCACACTGTATGTCCTGCCATGTCATTGCCTACAACCTCCACCGACAGGGATGATGCTACAGTAATGGATGTACCAGCAGGTCCTTCTTCACAATGTGACATCATCCCAGTAGCTGAAGATTTACTCTGTTAGATTACGTTGCCGCAGCTGCTGCAGCGAAAGTAAAAATATAGTCCCAACCATCCCCAAGCACAGCGTTTAAATGCCAGCTTAGCAAAATTACTCGCATTGCAGCTGCTGCCTTTCCAGCTGGTGGACTCTGCTCCCTTCCGTGAATTTGCTGAAGGTGCTGTACCACAGTGGCAGGTTCCAAAACGCCATTACTTTTCACGCAAGGCCATTCCAGCACTATACCAGCACGTGGAAGACAATGTTATTCAGTCATTGGGAAAGGCAGTCAGCAGCAAGGTGCATGTGACTTTAGACACGTGGTCCAGCAAGCATGGACAGGGTCGTTACATTTCCTTCACGGCCCACTGGGTAACTCTGATTGCAGCTGGGAGGGATCCAAGATGGGGCTCTGTGCTGGAGCTTGTTCATCCACCACGCCTCCAGAAAGCTGCTTGTATGAGGTCTGTCTGCTCCACCACCACCACCTCTTCCTCCTCCTTCTCTGTCTCTGGCAAAGTGGCAGTTAAACCGATGCCTGACAGGGTCTACGCAGTGGCTCAAGCAAAAAGATGCCATACTGTGCTTGAGCTGGTTTGTTTAGGGGACAGGAGCCACACCGGGTCAGAAGTTTTGTCAGCTCTGCAGGGGCAGGTGCAGAGATGGTTAACACCACGCCAGCTTGAGCTGGGAAAGATCGTCTGTTATAATGGCAGCAACCTTCTCTCCGCCCTACGCAAGGGTAAATTGACGCATGTACCATGCCTAGCACACGTCCTAAATCTGGTGGTACAGCGTTTCCTAACCAAGTACCCAGGGCTGCCAGAGCTTCTCATCCAGGCCAGAAAGGTCTGCAGCCACTTCAGACGGTCATTCCCAGCAAGCGTTCGCCTGGCAGAAATTCAAAGAGAATTCCACCTTCCCACAAACCGTCTGATCTCTGACATGCCCACCAGGTGGAACTCGACATTAGCAATGCTGCAGCATCTGCACAAGCAGCAGAGGGCCATCAACGAGTACCTGTGTGAGTATGGCACAAGGACAGGTTCAGGTCAACTTGTTTCCCCCCCCGCAGTGGCTGATGATCAAGGATGCATGCACTATACTGTCACCATTTGAGGAGGCAACGAGGATGGTGAGCAGGGACAGTGCATGCATCAGTGACACAATTCCTTTAGTGTTCCTGCTGGAGCACACTCTGTGGGGAATTATAGATGTGGCTCTAGAGGCAGAGCAGCGGGAGGAAGAGAAAGCCTTCCCTAGCTCTCAAGGCCCCAGTCTTTCTGCAGACAGCATTCCAGCGGGTCCTACTCAGATCAGACAGGAGGAGGATGAGGAGGAGGAGGACTATTTAAGTAGTGGGGGCATTGAAGGTGGGGATTCCTCAAGGGAGGGTTTTGTGTGCCCAGAAACAGAAGGGCTGGTGCGTGGCTGGGAGGAGGAAGTGCACGATTCGGTCATCCTCATTGACCAGGAAGACTCGGCAGCTAATGCCACCTCCAACCTACGCTGCATGGGCTCCTTAATGATGCAAAGCCTGCTAAAGGACCCCAGGATTCGTGCTATCAAGGAGAGGGATCATTACTGGTTGGCAACCCTTCTTGATCCACGATACAAGGGGAAAGTTGCAGAGCTCATCCTGCCCGCACAGAGGGAGCACAGGATGACAAAACTTGAGGACGCTCTAAAGCGACACTTGTGTAACACCTTTCCAGGCACTGGTAGATTACCAAGTGCTGACACACGTGCTTCTGAGGCTGCAGGTGATCAGAGGAATAGCGGTGAAGGCCAGGGCCGCTTGACTGATGCTTTTTTAAATATTTTAAGTCCACGACGCCCAAGGACGTCAAATGTAGGCACCCATTGCCAGCGTCTTCACTATATGGTGCAGGACTACCTAGGGGCAAGGGCAAACCTGGATACCTTTCCAGCAGATGATCCACTGGCTTACTGGGTGTTGAGATTGGATCACTGGCCAGAACTTAGCCAATATGCTATGCAGCTACTAGGTTGCCCTTCATCTAGCGTGCTTTCCGAAAGGACGTTCAGTGCCGCTGGAGGTTTTGTCACAGACAAAAGAGTGCATCTGTCCACCGACTCTGTAGACCGGCTGACATTTATAAAAATGAAACAGTCCTGGATCAGCAGCTATGATGCTGAAGTAATGGAATAGATAGGGGATGTCCTCTTCTGCATTCACAAAACCTCCAGCACTGAACTCTTCCACAATACCTCAAAAGGGTTACGGTGTGAAGGCACTCGCTGCCATGAAAGGCACAATATTTGGCTGCACTGACGCCTGTGCCAGATTTTTATCATTTTAATTTTTTGAACCGCTGGGTCCAACCCTGCACTCTTCCACAATACCACAGAGGGGTTACTGTATGATGATACTTGCTGGCCTGGCATTAAAGGCACAATATCTGAGAGCACTGAAGCCCATTAACAGATAAAAAAAACACTTGTCGATATAGGACCACATGGTCCACCCCTGCATTCTTCCACAATACCACAGAGGGGTTACTGTATGATGATACTTGCTGGCCTGGTACCAAAGGCACAATATCTGGGTGCACTGACGCCTTGACCAGAATCATATCTTTTCAATATAGGACCACATGGTCCACCCCTGCATTCTTCCACAATACTACAGAGGGGTTACTGTATGATGATACTTGCTGGCCTGGCAGTCTTGCACCAAAGGCAGAATATCTGGGTGCACTGATGCCTTAACCAGATGCATATCTTTTTAATATAGGACCGCAAGGTTCACCCCTGCACTCTTCGACAAAAATACCACAGAGGGGTTACTGTATGATGCTGGCCTGGCAGTCTTGCACCAAAGGCACAATATCTGGGTGCACCGACGCCCATTACCAGATAAAAAACTTTTCAATATAGGACCGCAAGGTTCACCCCTGCACTCTTCCACAATACTACAGAGGGGTTACTGTATGATGATACTTGATGGCCTGGCATTAAAGGCACAATATCTGGGTGCACTGATGCCCATTACTGTAACCGGAATCACAAGGTTCACTTCAGGATGGCGCCGGACCGGACACAAGCAAGGATTGTCTGAACACGAGTCTCTTCAGGAAAGGCAAACTTTATTGTGTCGTCACACAAATGCTCACACAGGATTGAATCGCAAAGAGTGAGCCCCATCTCCCACCGACAAGGGTTTTATACCCCAAATACATAATTAGGTACATCCCAATTAGCCCACCTCCCGATGACACTTTATTCCACCCCACATGGGTTAATACCTCCCATTGTTAGTACAAAGGGATTCCATACATTGACCGTAAATTGGCAAGCTTCATGTTAGTCTGACAGCTTGTGATTTGCTGCCGCACTCAATCCGGGCCGTGCCCACCTCCCTAAAAGCTATGTTTATTTTGCTACAGATAAAGCATGGTCTAGTTTCTACGCTCTCTTTGTCTTTCTGCAGGTCTCAGTGACCTTGCAGTATCCATTTGTCATCCTGTCTTTCCGTGATTCTATGTAAGCTCCATTCTAATGTCTAGGGAAATCTATCTAGTTATTTGCAAGTGAACCAATATTCTGAACAAGATGGCCGCTTGGCTCATAATAGCGACCATCTTCCAGCCTGATTCCACTTCATTCCCCCCTTGGCTCAAGCCTCAGGTTCTTTTCCTGATGCTTGTAGCCATCACACCCCGCTATTCTTAAACTCCTCATACCTTAGGGGACCGATTTTTGTTGGGAACATGTCTTGTGGGATCATCAGTGGTATCTTTTGTGTCTGTGTAGGTGTCAGTACTTTCTTGCACAGTGGCCATAGGCATAGCCCTATGCGGTATGTCAGTGTTCCTACAACCAAGATCACCACTATCATCAGAATCATGGATCCAATCTGTGAGATGAATCTCAGGATGGATCCAAACCACTCTCCGATTGCTCCGAACCCACGGAGTGGATTCCAGCCCTCAGCAGCGATTCTCCTTGCTGTGTTCTGCAGCTGTGCTATCTTCTCTTGGTGATCCTGGATTACCTGGTAGTAGTCTGGGACATTATGTGTGGTGTTTCTGATGTAGGTGCAACATTCATAATGCAGTGTCATCTTACACAATCCATTCAGGGCCGCACTGATCTGTTCAAGTGCCATGTCATGTATCATCTGCACCTTCCGTATCTCACGCACCTCCAGATTCAGCAACTGAATATCCATACTAGTTTTATTCAGAATTTCATCCATCAGACTGGCATAACTGTTCAGTCTCACCATCAACTCTCTTCCCCATCCAGTCCATGCCGGCAGCCACGACCATATCCGATCCACCTTTCTAAACAACTCTCTCTTCTGTCTCTCAAACACCAGTGGGTACCTAGGGTGGAGTGCTGTGTCTGTATTAGTGTCTTCTCCCCTTACCCTCTGGATCGGGATCAGTTTTGCCAAATAACACATTCCCGTTATTGTTGGTGGCACCCATGTGTAACACACCTTTCCACAACACACCTGATACCCCCCTTTCTATATAAATGGAGACAAATGTAGTGTTCCCTTCGCTATCTCTATCGTCAGTCGTCTCATTCGTCTCGTTGTATCCAGTGCACTCTGCTTTCCATCAGACACCTTCGCAATCACTGCCTCTTGTTCACTCGTGAGCTTTCTACATTGTATGTATAGAAAATTTGCCTGCTCTTTTGTGTCAATCGTGTAAATGTATGATGTCCAGTTAAACTTGCCTGAGTAGCACCCTCCATCCTCCTTATGTGTGTCTTTATCTGGTCCTATTTGGAAGCACCACTCTGGTGGGTATACTGGTCCTATTATGGGATACCCCGGACTGAATGATTCTGGTTTTTCCCTCGGTGCATCAAAAGAGTGTATTGTGACATTCCCTGACGCAAACATACTCAGATTCATTGGAACAGAAGCAAATGGGATGTGTCAGGAATCTGTCTCAGACTAAGCCTGTGCCCTCACCTAATCCCTGGCAAACCTCTATTTACCTGCATTTGCTTGTCATTAACCTGTTTATAATTGTATACAGGTTTCAGGATCTTCTCTGGCCATTCATCTGCTATCGTGGTGCCTTCAGGTGTATGCCATGACTCCTAATGAAGCCTGTTTAAAAGAGGGATCCACCCTTCCATCAGGGCTTCAACATTAACCTTCTGGTAGTGCAAGCAACCAGTCTAGTCCCTGAAGCTCTATGCTATTCTGAACCTGAACTCCTCCTGTGAACCTGGCAAGTGCACCCCTGCTTCCAACCATTTTCGCTGGCAAGTGCACCCCACTCTCAAGACTCCTCGCTGGCAAGTGCACCCCACTCTCAAGATTCCTCGCTGGCAAGTTAAACTCTGCTTTCCAGCAAACCCTGGAACCAGCATACAGTCTATTACTTGCATCATATAGACTCTGATCCATTTATTTCCTGCTGTGTTTATTCTCTAAATAAACCCTTTATGCCTGGTAACCTACGTGACTCCTCCATTCACTGCATCATAGGCTCACCTCACCAACCGTCGCACCCCATTCCTGACAGGATGTGGATCGTCTCTGGATGCATCCTACTACACACCCAGCACACAGTTTGTCCAGACTTCTTAGCATAGTCATATTTAAATTGCACAAGTAAATGCCCTCTTGGCAAAATCTCAGATGTCGCTTCTCGTTTTTGTCTCCACATAGTACGATTCTCCATCACTGGGTGCGTACCATTCCAGATATGGGAAATATCCACTTTCCCGGCAGTGCTTGGGCACCCGGGGCAGGCTCCATGCGAGAGTCCATAAATCAAGTTCGCAAGGTACAAAATCAGTACCACAAATGCCCCGAATGTCAAGATCCCTTGGGCAATTCTTTTCACAGTTACATAAACCCAATCCCTCCCCACCGGTATTTCAAAAACAAAGGACATTTCTGGATGATCAGGGGTGGGGGAAGCACCCTTGGGGTATCCCCCGTTGGTGGGTGGTCAGGACTTGTGTCCATCAAGACACCCACTTGTGGAATCATTTGGGTGTCTTCAGTTGGATCATTTAGGTGCTCACGGCTGTGGTCTTTGTCAGCTTTAGCCTCAGCGGATTGGTCTCGTTGGCGACGACCTTCCATGCTGGTTCAGGACTGGCTGCAGCTACTTTCAACCTGGAGTGATGTATCCACGGGACCACCTCGGCAACCTTTACTACTGTAGGGGTTGATAACAGGACAAGGTAAGGACCTCTCCACTTTGGGCCTAGTGGGTCATTTTTCCACTCTTTCACACATACTGAATCACCTGGACAATACTTATGCAGTGGGGGATATAAAAAGTGAAGTATGTTATCTCCCACCCAAGTATTCAATTTCTGCATTGATTTACCCAACAGTACAACCTGATCATTTAATTTAGTTTCTCCAATGCCCGAAGGTCCCCCTTAGTCCATTAATCAGAGGGGTAGGCCGTCCAAACATGAGTTCGTACGGACTTTTAATTGAGGGGTGGCCTGCACCTAATGTGCAAGAGGACTATTGGCAGCACATCCAACCAGCCTAAACGTCTCTTGGCACAATTTGGACATCAGAGTCTTTAGGGTACGGTTCATCTCTCTCGACTTTTCCTGAACTTTGGGGCCTGTAGGCAGTATGTAGCTTCCAGGTGATGCCCAACAGGCGGGCAAGCTATTGTAAACAGTTCTGTATGAATGCAGGGCCATTGTCCGACCCTATCTCGAGAGGCAACCCATAACGTGGTATTATTTCTTTCATCAGACTCTTTACTACTTCCACAGTCTTTTCAGTTCTTGTTGGGAAAGCTTCCACCCATCCTGTCAGAGTACACACCATTACCAGTAGGTATTTGTATCCTTTGCAGGGTGGCAACACTGTAAAGTCTATTTGTAGCGATGCCATTGGGGATAGCCCGATTGGCTGCTTCCCTGGAGGTTGAGTTGGGCCTGTTCTCGGGTTGTTCTTGGCACATGTCACGCACTGCTGGGCTATTGCTTTGCAGATTACTGACAGTCCGGGTACATAAAAATGTGGCTCTAGTTGCTGTTCCATCATTTCTCTCCCTCCATGGGTACTTGCGTGGAGTGTTCTTACAATTTCAGGGGCCAATGTTGCTGGGAGGACTATTTGTCCATTCTTCAGCTGGAACCACCCGTCTTCTCCATATTCGCCTTGTTCTCCCGACATCCATTTCTTTTCTTTCTCTGAGTACACAGGTGTCCATTCACTCAGTGGCGCCGGTAGGAGTGCAGCCACCACTGGTTTTGCTTTGTATTGGGCCAATTCTCCATGGTTTCCCCAGATGAATTCTTCCTTCGGGAAATAGTATCGCCATGCGAAGAACAGCAGATCTTGTCTGTCTTGTGTATCTCTTACTGCTGGTATGAAAAAGTCCATTGCACTTTTCTTCATTCTTGGCAATCTGTTCTTGATAAGAATCTCCTTGAGGAAGAACCTTACCAATGGGGCTTGGTACTCTTCTGCTCCCAACTCTCCCAAACTTAACAGCATTCGTGTAATCCGTAGATTATTATGAGGGTTGGCTGTCAAATTTTCAAAACGTGAGGCGAAATTTTCTGCTCGTTCAACTTCGGTTACTTTTGTGTCTTCTTCATCCTCCCCCATTACTTTTACGCCGAAGAATTTCAGCATCATTTTGTAAGCTCTGCGTAGTCTTTGCTGAACTTCTGAGGTGTTAATCATCAGGCGTGTCTCTTGCGGATTCAGAGGAGTGGAATAGAAATTTCAGCCTTGAGTCTGAGTTGGGAAAAGCCATTGGATATAATCATGATTAAGTTCTAATAGTTCATAATCATCTTGCCATTTGTGCAATATTATTTCAATGAACTCGCCTTTGGGTTCAAATCTTCTCCAATTCATGTAGAATTCGTAGTTTGGCATGAGAGGATGAGGCTCTTGCTTGCAGAGCAGGACTTTGGCTTGATCAATTGTTAGCTGTGGTTTTGCAGCTGCCTTTGCGGCCTGGTCAGCGCACCTGTTGCCTTTTGGGATTTCATCATGACCTTTTTGGTGGCCACGACAGTGCATGATACTGACAGCGCTTGGTTTCCACACAGCTTCTAGGAGAGCCGCGATTTCAGCTGCATACTTGATTTGTTGTCCCGAAGAAGTAAGTAGGCCTCTTTCTTTGTAGAGTGCACCATGTGCATGGACTGTCATAAAGGCATACTTGGAATCAGTGTAGATATTTACTCTTTTGCCTTCGGAGATTTCTAGAGCTCTGGTTAGGGCTGTTATTTCAGCCAGTTGTGCAGATGTATGGCCTGGTAGTGGATTTGCTTCAATAATTTCTTCTGCTGAGACTACTGCATAGCCAGAGACTTTCTTCCCATCATCCATGTAGCTGCTACCATCAGTGAATAACTGTAGATCGTATTTGTCTAGGGGTACGTCTTTCAAATCTGGCCTGCTACTGAACACTTCTTCCATGACTTGGAGGCATTCATGATTTGGATCCTCTTCACAGTCAGGCAGTAAAGTAGCAGGGTTCAAGGTAGCGATGAGGTCCAAATGAACCCGTGGATTTTCACACATCATAGCTTGATACTTTGTCATCCGGCTGTTGCTGAACCAGTAGCTTCCCTTCACATCCAGCAGGGCCTTGACAGCATGGGCACCTTGACATGAAGAGCTTGTCCAAGGGTCAGCTTGTCTGCTTCTGCTATCAGCATTGCAGTGGCTGCCACTGCTTTCAGACATGGGGGTAGGCCGCAAGCCACAGGGTCGAGTTGCTTGGAGAGGTAGGCCACAGGCCTTAGCCAAGAGCCAAAACTTTGGATCAATACTCCTGTTGCTGTTTGATTGTGTTCATGCACGTACAGCTGGAAGGGCTTGCTGTGATCTGGCAGTCCCAGTGCAGGAGCTTCCATTAGCAGAGTCTTCAATTTCAGGAACGCTGCTGGTTGCTCTTCTTCCCAATGGAAGGGGTCTTGTTCTCCCCCCTTTGTGGCTTGATGAAGGGGCTTGGCAATATCTGCGAAGTTGGGGATCCACAGGCGGCAGAAGCCTGCAGCTCCCAGAAACTCACGGACTTGTCTTCTGGTCTTTGGTTGGGGTATTCGGCATACAGCTTCTTTTCTTTCTGCCCCCAATGCACATTGGTACCTGTTAACTGGAACCCAGGTACTTACACTTTCTTTGCATATTTGTGCTTTCTTTCTAGAAACTCTATAACCTGCTTGGCACAGTAGATGTAGCAGGGCTTTTGTGGCAGATAAACAGTCTTTTTCTGTGGGGGAAGCCAGTAATAAATCATCTACATATTGTAACAAGACGACTTTGTCTGGCTGAGCGTTGAAGGAGAGGAGATCTTGGCTGAGCGCGCATCCGAAAATCGTGGGCGAATTTTTGAAACCTTGAGGGAGGCGTGTCCAGGTCATTTGATGCCGCGCCCCCGTGGTGGACTCTTCCCACTGAAATGCAAAAAGGGGCTGGCTTGCTGGAGCCAGGCGGATGCAAAAGAAAGCGTCTTTTAAATCAAGCACTGTGTAATATTTTGTATCTCCGGGAATTAACGCCAGCAAATTGTATGGATTGGGAACCACAGGGTGTAGGGTTACTGTGGCTTCATTGACAGCTCGTAAATCTTGGACCGGGCGGTACTCTTGTGTGCCCTCTTTCAGTACTGGCAACAGGGGTGTGTTCCATGGTGACACGCAGAATTTTAATATGCCGTGATCTTTAAGTCTCTGTAAATGTGTTTGAATATTCTGCTTGGCTTTTTGTGGGATATGATATTGTCTTAAAGCCACAGGCGTTGCACCAGGTTTTAAATCGACGTATACTGGGGGGATGTTCACAGCTAGTCCGGGTGGATTTTCCTCCGCCCACACCCCAGGAATTTCAAGGAGTAGTGTGTACGGGTCTGGGCTTGCCGGCGGGGTTGGTGCTGTACGCCATTCTTCCTCTCTCGGCATAATTACTGCAATTTTCACAGATCGGGGGTGCTGGTTGGCTGGGTTGTACTGCTGAGCAGAGCTGCCACTCTCAGGCAGGTCTAATTGACCGTGTCCCCCGGGAAGGAACGTAATTTGGGCTTGCAATTTGCAAAGGATATCCCGCCCCAGGAGCTGGATGGGACATTCGGGCATATACAAAAATTCATCTTCAACATTGTGCCCACCCACACTACATTTTCGAGAAGCAAGGAAGGGGTACTTAGCAGACACCCCCATTGCTCCCATAATATCAACTTCATTTCCCATTGGGGGAGCAATTTGCTGTGTTACAACAGAATATTCGGCACCGGTGTCAACCATAAAAATTTCATCTTTATTTCCCACTTTCATAGTGACCGTGGGCTCGTGGTTACCGAGCGGGATGGGCCCAGGTCCTTGTCAATATGCATCCTGCCCCTCAAATGACGTTCCCGCCAATCCCACAAACCCTGCTCCGGCACCCTCATTTCTCTCATATCTGCCGTCTGTTACCTGACCGGGGCTTGACCTCCCGATTCCCCAACCTCTCCTTGTCCCACAAATTTAGCCAAAAATGCAGGACAGTCGTTTTTCCAGTGACCTTCACCCCGGCACCAGGCGCACTGGTTGGGTCCCAGGGGTTCCCTAGGGGCTCCCCTACCTCTTCCTCTAGCCCCCCTACCCCTTGCTCTCCCTCTGTCCGGGCCACCTCGTCCTCCACCATTTCCCATATAACCCACAACACCTGTGTGTCCTCTCAGTCTCTTTATCTCCTCCCGTTTTTCTTCTAAATCCCGGTTATGATACACTTTATTAGCAATCTCTACCAATTCGCTAATACCTTTTCCCAAAAACCCATCTAATCTCTGTATTTTATTCCGTATAGCTCTCTGTGACTGACCCACAAAAGAAGAATTAATTAACCTCTGATTCTCCACTGCCTCCGGATCTATAGGACTATACATCCTATATGCATCTAGTAATCTTTCCAAAAATGCGCTTGGAGACTCTTTAGATTCTTGTACCACATCCGCTATTTTTCCCATGTTTGTGGGTTTCTTCCCTCCCGCTTTAACACCCATTATTACTGCTGTTCTGTACGTCTGGAGGTGGACAATACCCTCCGCGGTGCTATACGGCCACTTGGGATCTGTTTTGGGGTAGTGTTCCTCTGCCCACGCTTCTGGCTGGGGCTTAGCATCTGCTACAGCTGGGGCAAGTAAAATCTTTTGCGCGCTACTATTATCCGGGCTCTTTCCTCTGTGGTAAACATTGTCAACATTAATTGCTGACAATCTGCCCATGTGGGGTTATGTGTAAGCATAACTGACTCTATCATACTGGCCACTGCTGCGGATTAGTGGAGTACAATGGTGTGTGTGTTTTCCAGTATTAAAAAGATCTTTTCGTGTCGGGACATACATATATGTGTATTGCACTGGCCCATTCCTGCCACCAGTAAAGGACCTGGCACTTCCCGTAGGGGCATTTGATAGGGATTATGCTGATATGGCTCACGGGGTTTATGTATATTATTCGCTGCGCGAGTGGTAACCCCTCGTTTCTCATCTTCACCCTCATTACCGCTATTCTCCTGGGCTACTAATCTGTATACACTCCCATCGGGCATTTCAATTTTTCCCGGTGGGGCCTCTCTGTCTCCTCCACCCGCCGCCCCCTATTCTTCTTCTACAACCCCGCGTGACGGAGCGAAGGGAGCCGGCCGGGAAGTAGCAGCTGCCTGCTCCCCCCTCTCCGCCCGCGCAATCGCGGCACTCAAAGCTTCTCTAGCTGTCCCGTAACATGACGGGTATGGCGGGGCAAAGAGTCACCTTCCTCTGGGTGTTCTACCAACACTGATCTCTCTTTCTCTTTATTGTTTGGGGGTACCTGCTTCTTGTGTTGTCCCGCCAACATGATAAAATGACTTTTATCTTTTACACAGTATCTCCATATATCTATATACGGGTACTGTTCAGGATGTCCGCATTTCCCGGTGACTTGGGAATGCACTCTCTGTATTAGCTCGGGGTCCATTGACCCCTGCTCTGGCCATTCAGAAACTAACAGTGGCCACACAATTGTACACATTAATGTTAGCTTCTCCCTAGTTAACTCCACACCATAATCATGCGTTGTATATAACGCTTCAAAATTCCGCACCATATACTCTAAGGGCGTCTCACCCTTCTTTACCTTACTGGGTTTGGATGACCCGTTACCCATTGTTACTCTTCTCAGAAAACCAGTAAGCTCTTTACAATGCAAATACAACTTTTTAGCAAAAGCACTTAGAATCTACTGTCTGGTACTTCAGCCAACAATTCTCTCGTGTCTGAACCGCTTCCTCCGTCAGCAGCCAGACTGCAGTCGCCTGAGCCGGAAACGTACTTCGGGAGTCCGCTCTCAAGTTTGCTTTCTCGCAGGGCGAGTAGGTGCTCGTTCACTCACAGCATTCAATTCACTCACAGCACGTACTGTACCAGATACTTTCAGCACAAAACAAAACATAAACAATTCAACTCTTTCTACTAGCCGAGGGCACGCCATCCCTCCTTTTGGCTCCTTATACCCCGTTAATTGAACTCTAACTCTTGCCTGCTTGTGACTATGTGCACTCCGTTCTATAACAACACTCCTGTCTGCAATTCCAATTCGCCTATCGGCAATCTACCCACCCGGCACCACTATCTCTGCAGCTACCGCTGACCTCAATTGGCCCCCTTCACTACACGACGTACACACTAACACTGACTCAGGGCTCTCAGCCCAGTTACAGAAATCCCTCCTCCTTTCCTGGTCCACGTGCAGAAGCTCTGTTTACAAACACTGACTAGAATATTAAGGGTTATAATATTTAATATGTGAGTAAAAGCTTCTTGATCCAAGGAGAAATCTGACTGCCATTCTGGGGTCAAGAAGGAATTTTTTCCCAGTATGTTGCATATTGGCAAGCATTCAGACTGGGTTTTTTGCCTTCTTTTGGATCAACAGCGGTAGGTTATGTGGGAGAGGCTGAACCCGATGGACGCATGTCTTTTTTCAGCCTATATAACTATGTAACTATGTAACTATGTAACTATGTAACTATGACTATGACTATGCAACTCCACGTGGCTACTTTATCCCTCTCTTACAGAACTACCCTTTGGTTAACATTTGATCCCCCGGGTCCAGACACGCGCTGGCCACTTTCTGGCCCTGTGCTATGTGCGGCGGGTTCAATATGCTAACGAGACCGTGGCCGCGGGTCTCCTTATCCGACTTACGGTCAGACGTTTCCCTTTATACCGGTATCTCTGATACACATACAAACACAGAAGACACTTTACCTATTGCCGCGATGCTCGCTGTTTCCTCAGACTCGGTGGTGTCCCAGCTTCCCGGGCCAGGAGTCTGTTTGGGACGAGACGAGGTCCACTGAACAGGAAATCCTGCTTGGCGCCTGCAGATGTCAGCTCACCTTCAATGGACGCCCAACCGACGGGATCACTCGCACCTGCAGTCAACCGCTACAGTGTTCAGCAGCCGTTGCCTATGCCGGCAAAGGGCCCGTATCCCGGCTATCGAGTCCCCAAGAAATGTAACCGGAATCACAAGGTTCACTTCAGGACGGCGCCGGACCGGACACAAGCAAGGATTGTCTGAACACGAGTCTCTTCAGGAAAGGAAAACTTTATTGTGTCATCACACAAATGCTCACACAGGATTGAATCGCAAAGAGTGAGCCCCGTCTCCCCCCCGACAAGGGGTTTTATACCCCAAATACATAATTAGGTACATCCCAATTAGCCCACCTCCCGATGACACTTTATTCCACCCCACGTGGGTTAATACCTCCCATTGTTAGTACAAAGGGATTCCATACATTGACCGTAAATTGGCAAGCTTCATGTTAGTCTGACATCTTGTGATTTGCTGCCGCACTCAATCCGGGCCGTGCCCACCTCCCTAAAAGCTATGTTTATTTTGCTACAGATAAAGCATGGTCTGGTTTCTACGCTCTCTTTGTCTTTCTGCAGGTCTCAGTGACCTTGCAGTATCCATTTGTCATCCTGTCTTTCCGTGCCAAGAGCTGGCCAGATTTCCCCTCAGTTTTATTGCTTCTCTGCTAATCTACCACATTCCTAAAATTCTATGTAAGCTCCATTCTAGTGTCTAGGGAAATCTATCTAGTTATTTGCAAGTGAACCAATATTCTGAACAAGATGGCCGCTTGGCTCATAATAGCGACCATCTTCCAGCCTGATTCCACTTCATTACCAGATCAAAAACTTTTCAATATAGGACCACATGGTCCACCCCTGCATTCTTCCACAATACTACAGAGGGTTTACTGTGTGATGATACTTGCTGGCCTGGCATTAAAGGCAGAATATCTGGGTGCACTGACGCCCATTCCCAGATTCATATCTTTTTAATATAGGACCGCATGGTCCACCCCTGCATTCTTCCACAATACCACAGAGGGGTTACTGTATGATAGTACTTGCATGCCTGGCACTAAAGGCACAATATCTGGGTGCACTGCCACTGACGCCTGTATCAGATTCATATCCTCAGAGGGGTTACGGTGTGACGGCACTGTTGCCGTGCTAAAAGCCCAATTTTAAAGCACCTATTGTTACTTTCATCCAAAGCCTGCATAAGTTTCACAATAATTTAGGCCAAAAAAAATCACTAAACGTTTTCTGCGCGTCCTAAAATGTCTTGTCATACAGGCTGCCGCCCCAAGCAGTTGTTTATGGATAGATTAAAGGAAAAGCATTTACCGTCTTATGAAACGTCATTTTTTGGTTTTTAAGTGTTTCTATACATCCTAGAAATCCGCCACTTCACGGGCAGGTTATGGGGACCTCCTAGGCACGATATTTGAAGGATTTTTTTTTTTTTTAACCCTTATTTCATGGAAAACTCCCTGTCCCTTTAAAAACGTTTTTTTTTAAAACTTTTTGTCCTTGTTTCCTGTCCCCCAGGGCACTACCCGGACCCCCATACACCTTTTATGGCAAATATGTAGAATATATGCCCTCTTGGAGGGCACTCAAAAAAACCGAATTTTCAGCCCCATTGACTTGCATGGTGTTCGAGTTCGGGTTCGGGTTCGGTCCCGAACAAATGGGAAGTTCGGATTCGGGCTCGAACCGAACTCGGGGAGTGTTCGGCTCATCCCTAGTTAAGAAACAAAATTCTCTGAAAGATCTCATTTGAAAGACACTGCACTACTGTAAAGAAGTACTATAACAAGACATTCCAACTTTACAGCTGCAATAGGACAGCCAGCATGCTTGATTAATTGATTTGAAGAGAAAACAAAAATAAAAAATGAAGTTAGAAAAGAAATAAGAGAGCACCTAATGTCTTCTTTAAATGAAAAATATTACTAGGCTAGCCTAACATAAAACCTTACCTTCTGTAGCCTATATCTACAGGGCAGAAATGCTGAGGACACCCAACCTAAAGCAGAAGAATGTTGGTAACAGCAAACCAAGGTGCTTATGCCCTACAAGAAATTAGCTACTCTTACTTTCCCTTCACACTTTTCTGGTGCTATGAGTGAGCAACGAATTAAAAAATCTGTGGACGGACTCTCCATTATACAATTCATCTATCATATGTTTTGTCTATGTGATACCTTGATGCATTATTTTCCTGATGAATCAGAGAATCAAAAATTTGGAGAGGTTAGGATTTGTCTGAAAAGGAATGAACAACTTTAATGTTTATCTAGGTTTCCTTCATTAGCTATAAATTCAGTTATTTTGTCCTTGAACTAAATGTTTATTTCTGTTTGCCATATTACATTTGTTAAGATATGGTAAGGTAAAAATGGGGGGGGGCAGAGAGGTTAAACAGTAATCCTTCTGCCACAAATCCCTAATGATTAGCCTTAAAGTTAAAACAAATGTATCACCTTTAGTCACACGCTATACTCTTCCTCTATGCTCTTATGTTCTGACAGACCATCTTCCTTTGAAGCGCACTGGGACACCTGAAAGGGAGGTTGAAACCGTCAAAATGTTTTATTACCTATTCATAGGGCCACTCAAGAAATAAAAATAAATGGATATGTGTATTCCAGAAATACATAACTGTGCCTTTTCTTACAGGTGTTGGCTATACAGTGATATTAATTGCTCTCTACGTGGGATTCTATTACAATGTGATAATTGCCTGGTCTTTGTACTACCTTGCATCTTCCTTCACATTTGAACTTCCCTGGACAACATGTGGCAATGAGTGGAATAGTCCAAACTGCACTGATCCATTGCTTCTCAATATATCTTTATTCAGTAATGGAACCAAATATTCAAAGTACAAGATAACACCAGCCACTGAATTTTATGAGTAAGTGTTCCAGTTTAACTTTATATTTTGTTCTTCCTATTTGCTTTATTCCTATTTCAAACAAAACATCAATCAAAACTATTTAATGTATTTAGGATTGTTGAACAAATTCTGATTAGAATTGGATATGGTTAATGCTGTCAGATATGTATTTTATTTTGTTTTCTCATAAACCCGTACTAGCCTTGTAAGGCACAAGGGACAACGATTATAATATCACAGACAAATTTAAAGCAGATACTTGTGGTCTTATTTTATACCTCAATACGGAATGCACCTGTAAACATGTAACATAGTGACTATATTTCCTACATATTTATTTTCTGTTGATCTGTATATTTGTTTTGTGTTAATTTCTTGCATTTTACTATTTGTATTTCTGTAACCATGTTCTTGAACCCAGGACATACTTGAAAACGAGAGAGATCTCAATGTATCCTTCCTGGTAAAATCCTTTATAAAATAAAATAAAAAAAATTCAAAGTGAAATGTGGCATAGTTAACAAGCTTCAACTAAACTACATTGGAAGTACAAGTTCTTACAGAAGATATAAAATGTCTACAGTCTCAACTCTTATGAAATTGCAGGTTTTTGAAATATGTAAATTTATCCCCTTCAATACCAAGCACTTTTTGTTGAAAAATCTTTTATCATAATATGTATTTGAAACATGGGATGCAAAGCTAACAAATAAATGTAGGGTTAAATAGAAATTTCTTACGGAAATATGCCAGCTATTGAATACGGAGATGTAGTGTACAGTATGCAGCTGCCCCGCAAACGCACCTTCAGAAACTTACTACATTGTATAACTCATTCTGCCGCTTTGTGCTACAATGTAACTACATGACCCACCATTGTAACATGTTAAAAGAGATAAAATGGCCATCGCTGGAATCTAGATTAACTAAAAAATTCCATAAAAATGCCAAAATATTCCTAACAAATAAATAAATGCAGACACTTCTTGTTGTAAGTGAAAAAAATAAACGATTTAATAAATATTTAATAATATATCACTCATAAAAATGGGAAAATGAAATAAATGAAATAACCCATTGAAACAGACTGCCGAATCGACCTGAATTGACAAAATGAAACTAACCAAAATGAACCGAAAACCTATCGAAACGACCCGAAACTAAAAAAAACGAGACAAAAAAAAAAAAAAAAAGAATCGAAAAAAAAACGGCGTGCACATCCCTACTGAATACTCTCTCTGCAAAAGCCTGAGAAGCTGGTGTAAAAATCCTGTTTCTGGGTCTCTTCCAAAGATATAGATGTTTACTTTACCCAGCAGGATACAGGAGAAAGACGAATTGCTTTTTGTAGAAAAGTATTTATTTTACAATCCGACACTTCGATTCTTCACAGTCTATATGTTGAATAAAAATAAGATACAGGACAAATTGAAATTCAGTTATTCAGTTGTAGCAATTAAAAGTTCTTCTTTGTTAGATGTTTCTTTGCAATGCCAGATGTTACCATTGCTGGAGCATGCTAGATTGAAGCATTCAGTTGGATCCTGATCAGTTGGTACCTTACAATGGTTACCTTCGCTTTTATAAGGAAGATAGCTCCATCCCACTATTTCCTACTTTATTAGCACACATTTAAAACTATAGGGTTAAGGGACTACACGTGATATACAATATCCTATAGAAAAAAATGTTGGGCTCTATTACACTCTGAATACTAATGGTAGCGCTCACATGCGTGAGCACTACCGTTAGCTGCAGTATTTACCGCATATTACAATCCAAACGCAAACGGGATAAAAAACCCATTTGAGTTTGGTATCTTGCACTCCTCTGCAGGAGATTACTGCACTTTGCGCTCCCTATACTTAACATGGGGAGCGCAAAGTGTTACTCAGCGCTGGTATTACAAAGTCCCAGCGCTGATTAACGCCTGGCTCTGGTTAGCGAAAACTTAAACAGAGCCAGGACTTGGTGTTAACAGATTCCACTTCTGCAGAATCCGTTAACACCAGCTTCATAAAAAAAACAAAAAAACAGATACTCACCTCCTGTCCCGCGGCGAGGACCACGGCTCCAACCGCCTCCTCCGTCTGACGGGAGCAGGGAAAGACTGGGGAAAAAGTCCCCCCAGTCTCTCCCTGTGTATCCCTATGCCGACCGGCCGGATCTCGCGAGGCGAGATCTGGCTTGACATGTGACCGGCCTGTAGAAACTCAATGGAGTCCTATGGACTCCATTGAGCGGATGCTCGCGGCTGCACTCAGCACTTCCGCGTGCAGCCAGCATTTTACCGCCCACAAACAATGCAGGCAGCATATTTTGCGCCCGCATTGTGATGTGGCGCTAAAAAGCGGGCGCAAGGGGGAAAACTGCGGGCGCAGTTTTTCCTCCTTTGCGCCCGCATTTTAACGCCACCATCGTAATAGGGCCCATTGTGTTTCAATTCTGAGTGGGAAGGTTTCTCTTTGTTTCTCTGTTGAAGGACTAATTTAAAACACATGTGTTTGACTTACTATGGGGGTTGATAGATGCCATATTTGTTCAGGAATGTTGAGGAGATGTTGTTACTAGGGATGAGCTGTTCGGAGTTCGATTCGAACATTGGCCGTTCAAAGATTCGCAAACTTCGAACTTTTTTGTGACGTTCGCCAAAAGTTTGAACAATATTTTTTTTTTTAAAAAAGTATAAAAAGTGCTTAAAAAATACAAAACAAATCTTGAAATAAAGAGACTCTATACTGCAGAATATTATAAGCAAAGGTTTATTAGATATTGAATTAAAACGGGAATATTTTTAACATTGAAGCCTATGGGATAAAACATTTTGTTACTAAAACATCAGGCAGACATGGCCCTCTAACCAGGCACTGTAGAGGGCAGCCTGCTGGGGCCTCCCAAGGATCCCCTTGAGGAGCATGCAGCCGCCGGATGACAGAGCTGTGACTGTGCGGGCTCCCTGTGCGGGAACATAAAATAAAACCTTTTTTATCTTTCTCTACCTGGCTGAATGTATTTAATTATATATATTAGATACATTCAGCCAGGTAGAGGGGGGTGGCATGTGGGCTGTGCGGGGTCTAAGGCAGTGGTTTGTTTTTTTTGTGTGTATATTTTTATCAAATTTATAGGGAAAGGTAAGGGCAGGTATGATATATACAGTATATATAGATAAGATATATACCTATATTCTTATAAATATATATATCCAGACTTGTATTACACACACATTTTGGCAACTAATTGCCCCCCCCATTTGGTTGATCCCTCCAGAAGAAATGTTGAACCCGATAGAGCAGAGAATATATATATTATTCTCTGCTCTGTCGGATTCAACATTTCTTCTGGAGGGATCTGCCAAATGGGTGGGCGCATTTAGTTGAGATTGTCCACATGCCACCCCCCATGTGCGTATGTGTATACAGTGGCAAGAAAAAGTATGTGAACCCTTTGGGATTACGTGGAGTTTTGCATGAATTGGTCATAAAATGTGCTCTGATCTTCATCTAAGTCACAACAATTTGAAAAACACAGTCTGCTTAAAATAATACAACACAAACATTATATGTTTTCATGTTATTATTGAACAGAACATGTAAACATTCACAGTGCAGGGTGGAAAAAGTATGTGAACCTTTGGACTTAATAACTGGTTGACCCTCCTTTGGCAGCAATAACCTCAACCAAACGTTTCTTTTAGTTGCAGATCAGACTTGCACAACGATCTGGAGTAATTTTGGACCACTCCTTTTCACAAAACTGTTTCAGTGTAGCAATATTCTTGGGATGTCTGGTGTGAATCGCTCTCTTAAGGTCATGCCACAGCATTTCAATCGGGTTGAGGTCAGGACTCTGACTGGGCCACTCCAGAAGGCATATTTTGTTTTGTTGAAGCCATTTTTTTGTTGAATTACTTGTATGCTTTGGGTCATTGTCCTGTTGCATCACCCATCCTCTGCGGAGCTTCAGTTGGCGGACAGCTGGTCTTACGTTTTCCTGCAAAATGTCTTGATAAACTCTGGAATTCATTTTTCCATCAATGACAACAATCCGTCCAGGCACTGAGGCAGCAAAGCAGCCCCAAACCATGATCCTCCCTCCGCCATGTTTTACAGTGGGGATGAGGTTTTGATGTTGGTGTGCTGTGCCTTTTTTTCCTCCACACATAGTGTTGTGTGTTTTTTCCAAACAACTCAATTTTGGTTTCATCTGTCCACAGAATATTTTGCCAGTAGTGTTGTGGAACATCCAGGTGCTCTTTTGCAAACTTCAAACGTGCTGCAATATTCTTTTTGGACAGCAATGGCTTCCTCCGTGGTGTCCTCCCATGTAATCCATTCTTGTTTAATGTTTTCCTTATTGTAGATGTGTCAACAAAAATGTTAGCATGTGCCAGAGATTTCTGTAAGTCTTTAGCTGACACTCTAGGATTCTTCTTTACCTCATTAAGCATTCTGCGTTGTGCTCTTGCAGTCATCTTTACAGGACGACCACGCCTAGGGAACTTTCCCCATTTGTAGACAGTCTGTCTTACCATGGACACATGAACATCAAGGCTTTTGGAGATACTTTTGTAACCCTTTCCAGCTTCATGCAAGTCAAAAATTCTTGATCGTAGGACTTCTGAGAGCTCTTTTCTGCGAGGCATGGTTCACATCAGGCAGTGCTTCTTGAAACCAGTAAACCCAAAACTGGTGTGTGTTTTTAAAGGGCAGGACAGCTTTCAGCAACACATCCAATAATATCACACTGATTGGACTCAAGGTTTGCTCACTCCTGGCTCAAATTAGCTCTTGGAGAAGTCATTAGGCTAGGGGTTCACATACTTTTTCCACCCTGCACTGTGAATGTTTACATGTTATGTTCAATAAAAACATGAAAAGATATAATGTTTGTGTTGTATTATTTTAAGCAGACTGTGTTTTTCAAACTGTTGTGACTTATATGAAGATCAGAGCACATTTTATGACCAATTCATGTAAAACTCCACGTAATCCCAAAGGGTTCACATACTTTTTCTTGCCACTGTATATGGTCTGAGGTCTGTGGGTGGGTGTGTATATATATATATCTGCGTGTTGATATATACGTATATATAGGTCTGCGTGTTGATATATACATATATGTCTGTGTGTGGTATCAATGCATCCCTACTCTATACACAGCGCTCCGTGTCCCTATAATATATATGATCAGGGGTTACCTTTTTTTAATATTTTTATACTATTCCTATTAAATTAACAGTAATTTTTGATGTATTTTATTCAGTAGAAACTTTTTTTTGCCTATATAATATGTGCTTTGTGAAAATAAAACGGGTTTGTGTACATTTTAATTTAG
Organism: Leptobrachium leishanense; assembly: GCA_009667805.1. Taxonomy (NCBI): domain Eukaryota; kingdom Metazoa; phylum Chordata; class Amphibia; order Anura; family Megophryidae; genus Leptobrachium; species Leptobrachium leishanense. Next base: position 46,871,219 of record CM019072.1, read on the forward strand.
TTAGTGGATTCCTGTCCAGTGCGGTGAGAAGCAAACGTAATGCAGTGTAGACACACTGTGAGGCCGAGCGGAGTGAAGTCAAGCCTGCAAAATGTTTGCTTCTCTTCACTTCGCTACGCTGTGTGTCGCTACACACGCAGTGTGTCTCAGCCTTTATTCCCACATCGCTAACTTACCGAATCAGTTTGTATACTTGTTACTGACCCTGCTTGTTCTGCGGACCCGATCTGTTGCCGACTTTGCCTGCCATTTGACTATTCTCTCTGTGTATTCCCTGCCTGTTCTGTTTGCTTCCTGTTGCTACTGGTGTGTGCGCCGATTCTCACCATATACAGTAGCTCAGTACAAGTGCCTAAACATTGCTGACCTGGTTTTGTTATAGCTGCTGATGTAACTGAATAGATCGGGGATCTCTTCTGCATTACCAAAACCTCCACCACTGCACTCTTCCACAATACCTCAAAGGGGTTACGGTGTGAAGGCACTTGCTGCCATCAAAGGCAAAATATTTGGGAGCACTGACGACTGTACCAGATTGATATCATTTTAATATTGGACCGCATGGTCCACCACTGCACTCTTCCACAATACCACAGAGGGGTTATGGTGTGAAGGCACTTGCTGCCATCAAAGGCAAAATATTTGGGTGCACTATACCAGATTCATATAATTTTAATATTTGACCGCAGGGTCCAACCCTGCACTCTTCCACAATACCACAGAGGGGTTACGGTGTGACGGCACTGTTGCCGACACTAAAGGCCCAATTATAAAGCACCTATTGTTACTTTCATCCAAAGCCTGCATAAGTTTCACCATAATTTAGCCCAAAAAATCACTAAACTTGTTCTGCGTGTCCTAAAATGTCTCCTCTTTTCATACAGGCTGCCGCCCCAAGCAGTTGTTTATGAATAGATTAAAGAAAAACCATTTACCGTCATTTGAAATGTCATTGTTTTGTTTTTAAATGTTTCCATACATCCTACAAATCTGCCACTTCACGGGCAGGTTATGGGGACTTCCTAGGCACGATATTTGAAGGAATTTTTCATTTTTAATCTTAACCTTTATTTCATGGAGAACTCACTGTTCCTTTAAAAAAGTTTTTTTTTTTACTTTTTATCCTTGTTTCCTGTCCCCCAGGGCACTGCCCGGACCCCCATACACCTTTTATGGCAAATATCTAGCATATATGCCCTCTTGGAGGGCACTCTAAAAATCGAACTTTAGAGTCCCATTGACTTACATTGAGTTTGGATCGTGTTCGAACTCGAACTTTTGAAATTGTTCGAGTTCGAAGTCGAACTGAACACGGGGGTGTTCGGCTCATCCCTACTTGTTACCTATCTAGGCCGATAGGTTTCAAGTCACCCCTCTTTGTCTATATGAAACCTATTACCCATGGGACATAGACTAAGTAATTTAAGTTTCTAGAGACTTCAGTTTATAGAGGCCCTATCAGCAAATGCAACTAGTCTGTAATTAATTTAGATTAGCTCCCATCATTATATATATATATATATATATATATATATTTATCAAAATCGAAGAATATATCTCAGATATCATTATATTCAGAGGTTGTTGATATCATTGTATATAGGAAAAGGAATATATTTTTCAGCTGGCATAGCCAACAGGTCTAAAGCAAAAGGTTTTAAGTTGTAATAAATAGTGTCACTCTGTGTACACCAAAAATCTATTACTGTGTCTGACTCTGTCTCATCAGCAATGTATTGTTACAAAAGCTCTTCCTTATACATTCTGATCTGCTGCCTTATGTTGTTAACAGGCTTCCTCTGTCTAGGTATTCTGCTGTAGACTGGTAGTTTTGCGGAAGATGGTGCTGCTTTTTGTCTCAATATTCTTTTCTTTTAAGTCTGCATTATCTTCAGACTGATCCTCATCTCGTTCTTGTGTGTGACTGTGTAGCATTGTGGATTTTTCAACTACATACTCCTCTCCTTTTTAAGCAGTTCTGGAATATTATCAACAAACACATAAATAAGGGTTGCACAGGGTTGAGAAAACAAGCAGCTGCTGCAAATGGGGAGAACTTTCATTGTTTGGATCTAAGAAGCAAGCAAAACGTTGGTTTACATTAGACATATGCATTCGTTTTAGTACTAAAATGATTTAGTCCGAATTTTGGGATAATTTAGTTTTAGTATGACTCAAGAGAAACGAAACTACTCAGTACAAAAAACGAAAGAAACTAAAATAAAATGCACTACATTTTAGTTTCAGTCCTTTTTGTGATATTACATTGAGTGAAGGAGACCAGCAATGAAGAGCGCAACATCGCATCATCCGAAGTTCTGCACAGTCCACATGCCAATGCAGTAGGATGTTCTATACAGAGAGGGGCATTAATTAATGCAGGAGGATGTTCTATACATTATACAGAGAGGGGTATTAATGCAGGAGGATGTTATATACATTATACAGAGAAAGGTATAAATTGAGGAGGATGTTCTATACATTATACAGAGAGGGGTATTAATTAATGCAGGTGGATGTTGTATACATTATACAGAGAGGGGTATTAATTAATGCAGGTGGATGTTGTATATAATATACAGAGAGGGGTATTAATTAATGCTGGAGGATGTTCTATACATTATACAGAGAGGAGCCTTTTTTTTTAGCCCTTTAAATCCAGTGGCTGTGAGCACTGAGATCGGCTGCTTGTTACATTATCTCTCAATAAAATGTATCAGGCTCAGCTGTTACAGTAACTGACTGTAACAGCGCTCAGTTTCAGTAAAACAAGGAAATAATATTGTTCTAACCTCTTATATATAAAAATATTATTTACTCTATTTACTCTATTTATTTACTCTATTTTACTATTATTATTTTACTGAAACTCTGAGCGCTGTGATGAGCAGCAGTCAGTTACTGTAACAGCTTTGCCTGACACGGGGCAGTATTACAATGTTGGTGCTAACTTAACCAGAGCTGTTGCAAACTGAAAACCTTCATAGGCTATAATGGCTCTGGGAAGTTTACAACAGCTCTGGTTAAGTTAGCACCATCTATGTAATATGGACCACATTGTGCTGAGAGTGAGAGATACTGTAACAAGCAGCGATCTCAGCCCTCTGAGGAGCCACTACAATAGTAATTGTATCCACTGATTTTCGGATGAATGAAATTAGTTTTCATACTAAAGAACTGAAAACGAATTTCTTTAGCAACTAAATAAATTGCATTTTAGGACTAATCCATTAGTTCAAAACGAAATTTTGTGCTGTGCACATGTCTAGTTTACATTGCTCTTCATTTTCTGAGCAAGAGTGGCAAACTCTTGGGATTTAGTGTACTGTTCAAAGTCAGCAAGGTGGCTAAGCAGATCAAACAGGGTAGGGATTAACAGGGACATGGAAATGGAGTCACTTTGGAGGGTTTTCGTATGTTCCACAAAAGAAACAAAAGAAATCAGTAGGTCACGCAAATGACATAAGCTTTTACCATTCAATGGGAGCAAGCAGTCACATCCTATGTTGTTTTTGATTTGGCAGACCGAGTTTCACTTTGAGTTGTGCAAGCATGTAGAATGTGCTTGACCAGCGTGTGGGACAGTCGTACACAACAATAAGACCACACTGGTCCAATAACTTCTGTGTTGCAACAGATGATTTGTGAAAGAGTTTTAACACTGACCTTGCTTTATTGATGAGTCTCTTGACAGTTACCTCCTTCTGCACCATATGCATCACAAGCTGTAACATATGCACCATACACTGTGTCTGGTCCATGTCTACATGATGGTACCTAAGAGGAACACAGTCGCATAAAGAAAAGGTTTCTTCCATTTAAACCCTCAAAATCTAAATGAAAGAAACATGTTTTTGTATATGTGATCACATATACGGTGGAATATACACTGTGACTAGACCAGCCAGCCATCCTACTCCAAAATCAGCATCATTATACATGAGATAATGACTATCACGTGGATAAATGACTATCATGTAAAAGAAAAATAACATAAATAATAATGGCTCATGCTCACCGCATTTCATCAATCACTTCAGGCTCAGAGGCACTTTCCTTCATTGGGAGTCTTCATCAGAACTGGTTTCTTGACTTTCTTCCTCTTCTGCTGTGGTGTGTTTAAATGCTGCCACCATATTACTCTCATTGTCTGTTATTACTGTATGGGTCTTCTTCTTTGGTATGTCCCGCATACATTTGTTCAAGCATGCCTTGATTGTGCAGTGTATGGGTAGGCTACTTCTTCAAGGCCAACAATATGTGTTCAGGCTTTTTTTGTTCAACACAAACGTCGCATGAACTTATGGCAAGGAATGACGCTGTCAGTCCTTTTATTGTCCACAAATCAATACCAATAGATAAATACTCCATGCAGCTGCCAGCCTTGATTTGAACTTTTGTGTTTAATCTTAATAATGCTTGTCAATCAGATTGCTTATTTTACTTTTATTTGGAAAGGTCAGACTCCTATCTACTGTCTCCATCAGTTGAACAAAGTCCTCATCTTCAATCGTTGTGATTGGTAAACACGTGCGCCCAATCTATTTTGTTATGTTCTCCTCCTTGGTCAGTTGTTCTTTAGACTCAATTTTGTTCTTTGAAGTACTTAGAAGAGCTGATGACAGGGGGGCGTGGCCAAGCGTCAACCAAGATGGCCACATAGTCTCTGTGCTTCGAACCATCCACCCTGTAATCAGCGGATTTTATCCCTTCCTGGGACTTGTTCATTTGCCTTATTAACTCTGCTTGATCCAGGAACATGCCAGGCGTCACTAAATCGCAGAGGTTGAAATCGAAGGAGCCTCCGGTGTCCCCGCTGTTCGTAGGCCAGAGGACCCTGGCCAGTCAAGATGGCGGCCGCTCGATATTGCGGCCTAGTCCGGTAGAAGCATCGGATTCTGACAAACAGGAGGCAGCCACTTCAAGTATGGGTGCATCAGAGGTCTCCACAATCTTGGGCAGTATGGCAGATATGAAGGTATTTCTGGCAGGGGAGATGGAGAAAAATACTAAAGCTTTACAGGCCGATATACAGGCCCTGGGACTGCGTACTGCTGATCTAGAACACCGTACTGAAACTATTTCGGGAGCTCATAACCTACTGGTGGATCATTTCAATGCCATGTCCCATAAGATTGATGATCTGGAATCACAGAAGTTTTGGCTAACAGATCTCGTAGGAACAATCTCCGAATAAGAGGGCTGCCTGAGGGTGCTGAGGATGACCCGCTGGGTGAATTTGTGGTTGCTATGCTACGTCCCGTGGCCCCGGAGCTTCCTGATCACGCATGGGAGATGGACCAAGCACACAGGGCCCTACGTTCCCGAGGTGCAGCGGAAGACCGGCCTCGAGATTTCATTGTGCACTTTCTTCACTTTTCTACCAAGGAACTGATTTTATGTAAAAAACGCTCTACTCCTGTGCTATATGATGGTGCACCCCTACAATTATATCAGGATATATCTCTGAGCACGCTCCGTCGTTGGCGTTTATGTAAACCAGTCGCGGACCTTCTACGTGAACATAAAGTGGCATTCGCATGGGGACACCCTTTCAAAATTTTGGCCTTCCGAAACAGGAGAACACATGTCCTCTTGCCGCACGTGGATCCTACCAGAGTTTTCCAGGCCCTGGACATACAACCTTCTGATGGATTTGTATCCCCCGAGGGTCCGATCCCTCCGCTTCCTGGCCTACCCACAGAGTGGGTACAGGTGAAATCCCCAAGATGGGGCCCTCCTCCTTCAGGCCTGGGCTGAGGTCTGTTGGTCCTTTCTATTGCCTTTCCTGCTGACATCGCCTTCACATTGTCGTCCTTGAGTCCTTTTACCCTCTGGAACGCTCTGTTTTCGCAGATGGCTCACGGGGAAGGGAGGATTTTTTTCCTTTTCTTTGCTTACTCCACTTTCGGGTGGATGGTAGCGGTCACGGGGTTGAGTTTGCCTTATGGACCTTTTTTGGTCTCTATGGCTCTGAGGTGTGATTTTGCCCTCACACCCCCACGGCTCCTGGTGAAGGGTAAGCCCGGGAATTTTTGTGTTTTCTTTTTCACAGTTTTTGCTATGTGTCTTTTTTCTCTTATTTTCTAGGTTTTGTTGTAATGTTTTTTCATCTGTCTGGAGGTAGCCCGCCTTTACTCCTATTTGATGCTGGGTGGCATACGGGTCTTTGTTTGGCGCGAAGGAGACTCCTTATGTCTGGTTTACGGGCATGATTTGACCGCAAGTTTTTCTTGTTATTGCTATGACCCTGAAACTTACATCTTTTAATGTGAAGGGACTGAACTCTCCCTACAAACGTCGACTCCTTTTGCCCACTTTAAAATCTGATAAAGTGGACATTGCTTTTATTCAAGAGACACACCTGGGTAAACATGTTAAAACAGTGTTGACTGATCACGTTTACACCAGGGAGTTTTCTTCGAGGGCGTTGGGCAAACGTAATGGTGTCTCCATTCTAATTCGTAAATCGAGTCCATTACAAGTGGTATCATATAAATGTGATGTTGATGGCCGCTATGTTTTACTATCTGGTTCCCTCTATTCAAAAACCTATCATTTTTTAAATGTTTATGCACCTAATGCCTCGAATACAGATTTCTGGAGCTCTATCAGTGCCATTCTTGATACTTTGCCCTACGGAGCAGGGATCTTGGGTGGAGACATGAACGCAACGCCTTGCCCTGTCGTTGACAGAAGCGATTGCCCCACCTTGTCGAGCATCTCTTCTGTGAACGGACAGGATAAAATATTTGCTCGTTTTTTGAGAAGGGCGCGGTTAATTGATGTTTGGCGAGTCACTAACCTGAATGTTAGGGATTACACCTTTTACTCAGCTCCCCATGGTTCCTACTCCCGCATTGACCTGTTCCTTCTGAACGGAATGGCCATGTTTTACGTTATCAGGGCAGAGATAAATTCCATTTCCTGGTCTGATCACGCTGACATTGCCCTGTACCTCCATGCTCCGCAGGTGGCGGCTCCCTGGTCGTGACGTCTAAATTCCTCCTTACTGAAGGATCCTGCCATAATTCAGGAATTACGTGACAATATTTTGCTGAGAATTCTACTGATGATGTGTCACCTTCTACCATATGGGCTGCTCATAAGGCAGTATTGAGGGGTCATTTAATTAAGATAGCTACTCACCGTAAAGTTATTAAGCTCCAATAACTACTTTCCCTCCAGTCCTCTCTCCGCAATCTGGAACAGAAACATAAAACCTCTCCTTCACCTGAAGTTTTTGAAGAGCTAGTACGCACTAGGACATCCGTTAAGAAATTGTTACTAGATGATGTTACATAGTTACATAGTTACATAGGCTGAAAAAAGACATGCGTCCATCGGGTTCAGCCTCTCCCACATAACCTACTGCTGTTGATCCAAAAGAAGGCAAAAAACCCAGTCTGAAATGCTTGCCAATATGCAACATACTGGGAAAAAATTCCTTCTTGACCCCAGAATGGCAGTCAGATTTCTCCTTGGATCAAGAAGCTTTTACCCACATATTAAATATTATAACCCTTAATATTCTGTGTCTGCAGGAAGTCATCCAACCGTTTTTTAAAAGTCTGTACAGACTCTGACCCAACCACCTCAACAGGCAGAGAATTCCACAGCTTTATTGTTCTCACCGTAAAATAACCCTTCCTATGCTTTAAGCTAAATTTTCTTTCTTCCAGTCTAAATGGAAGACCCCTTGTCCTGTGTATAGTCCTGTTAATGAATAGGTTATCAGACAATGGTTGATAATGGCCCCGTATATATTTATATAAGGTTATCAGATCCCCTCTAAGGCGCCGTTTCTCTAAACTAAACAGGTTTAAGCTTGTTAGTCTTTCCTCATAACTTAACCCTTCCATTCCCCTTATTAATTTAGTTGCCCGTCTCTGCGCTTTTTCTAGCGCTATAATATTTTTTTTAAGACAGGTGCCCAAAATTGCACGGCATATTCAAGGTGCGGCCTGACCATTGATTTATACAGAGGCAAAATTATGTTTTCATCCCGTGAGTGAACTCCCCTTTTAATGCATGCCAATACTTTGCTGGCCTTGGCGGCTGCTGTTTGACATTGCACATTGTTACTTAGTTTGAAGTCTATGATTATTCCAAATCCTTCTCCTGCTTGGATTTCCCTAACTCCGTACCATTTAGGGTATAAGTTACTTGTGTGTTCTTCACTCCAAAGTGCATAACTTTGCATTTATCTAGATTAAATCTCATCTGCCATTTAAGTGCCCAGTCCCCCAATTTATCTAAATCCCCCTGCAGCGAAGTAACATCCTGCTCACATTGTATTACTTTTCCTAGTTTTGTGTCATCTGCAAACACTGATACATGGCTTTCAATGCCTATCTCAAGTTCATTTATAAATAAATTGAATAGTATTGGTCCTATAACAGACCCCTGAGGGACACCGCTTACCACTGGTGTCCATCTTGAAAATGTACCATTTATGACCACTCTCTGTACCCTATCTTTTAGCCAGTTTTCTATCCAAGAACAAGTATTTTCATCTAGACCAATTTTTCTCAAATTTAAATAGTAACCTTTTGTGTGGAACTGTGTCGAAAGCTTTGGCAAAATCTAAGTAAATCACATCCACTGCAACCCCCTGATCTATACTTCTACTTACTTCCTCATAGAACGCAATTAGGTTAGTCTGACATGATCTGTGTTTCATGAAACCATGCTGATTTTTGCCAATTACATTATACCTCCCAATAAATTCCTGAATATTATCCCTTAGTAACCCCTCAAATACTTTCCCAGCCACAGATGTTAAGCTCACAGGTCTATAATTCCCAGGCACAAATTTTAAACCTTTCTTAAATATAGGGACCACGTCAGCTTTTCTCCAATCCTCTGGTACTTTTCCTGAAAGAAAAGAATCTTGAAAGATTAAGAACAGAGGTTTACATATTTCAACACATAGCTCTCTCAGTACTCGCGGGTGAATTCCATCTGGCCCTGGGGCTTTATTCACATTCACATTGTTTAATTTCTGCAAAACCTTGTCCTGAGTCAACCAGTCACTTTGTATTAGTAAGTTTTTATTAATGAATTGCATGTCTCCTGTTATAGGTTTCTCTTTGATAAATACTGAAGAAAAATAATCATTTAAAATTTCTGCCTTATCCTGATCTTCAGTTAACAATACCCCTGACTCAGATTTTAGTGAACCTACATTTTCACTCTTGGGTTTTTTAGAATTTATGTACCTAAAGAATCTTTTAGGGTTGGTCTTGCTCTTGTAGCGCTGTGTTAAAACTTGCTGCCGGTAGTACCTATTTTTGGCCACAAGATAGAGACAATCGCGATTAGAGACACGAGACATTGGGACTACATTTCCCGGCGTGCTTTGCAAAAGGACAGGAAGTGGGTGGGACACAGGAGGCTTACTTCCCGAACCTCGTGGAGAACGCGACAGAGCGCGCGAGGGAACGGGAAAGAGCAGACGCAGTGCAAGACATCGCAGGAGGGCCTAGGCCAGAGCAAGAGTGAGACCTGTCAGTTCCTTATCGGGTCATTCGGCCTAAAGAGAAGGAGACCTCCGAGTTCCTGAGATTGCTGCAGATTAAAGAAGTCAAAGACCTGGAGTGAGGAGTTGCCGCGAGCTGATCGGATACGGAGAGCAGGCGGTGAGCGGGACAAGTCGTGGACAAGCAACAGAGAGTCAGACAACGGATCCGGCCGCTAGTATCCCCAGTCAAAATCGAGCGGAGAGACGTCCTGGGTCAGCGGAGCCTACAGCAACCGGTGGATGGGTGAGAGGCCTCCAAGGCCGTATGTAACTAAGGAACACACTGCTGTCTTCTCTTTAAAGTCCACAGGGCCCCAACTTGACTAGTCGAAGACATTCCTTAAGTAAATTCACTGGCCAGTTGAACAGTACCCGGGTACCACACACACATACACACCTTTTACATTCCGGGACTTAAACCTGTGCAGGACTCATTTTGTTACGAATCGGAACGGGAGTTAAAGTTACGTTCTGAATACATATTTTTCTCTTTTTCCGCTGCGCGTTTATCGTAATACGAAGAGATTGTATTTTGGGGTTCGCTACGTGTCTCTGTTTTTCCGAACTATTGGGCAATTGCATATATTTTTCTGTTCGGTTGCGAATATTTTATTCTTCCGAAATACGAAGCCTCGTGTTTCGTTTCTTTTCCGCTACGCGTTTTACCGCAATACGAAAGTACTGTAATAATATCTGTGAATACCGTGTCTCAACATCTGCTTATTATTTTAGTAAACTATTTAAATGATAAAAACTCACAGCGGTGTTGGAGTATATTTATTCCCTAGGAAAAAGACAATTTGCACAAAGTGCAACAAGAGTGGTAGTACAATAAATTTTAATGGTAATAAAGCATATCACAAAATAAAAAAGAGATTGGAAAAGAAGGTGGAAAATGACCCAAATGGAGAAATTATTATAACTGTACCAATTGGTGGAGTGGAAGTCCAAAAAGCCCAACAAGCTGGAAGTCTTAGTAGGATTATAGGTGTAACCTCACTATACCTCGGTGGTTCAAGCCACCTACATAACCAATAATACAATACACTATCTTAGTGTTTGAGAAACACCCAAAGGCAATAATAAGCAGTGGTGCTAAGAGCCCCACCAAAAACCATCAAGGGCACAATAAGTAACCATGTATAAAGGATCAAAGTCCACCGAATAAAGATTCAAATAGACTGTTAAAAACAAAAGAGAGGCATGTCTCGACCGGTTTCGCCCAAGCAGGGCTTAGTCTGGAGATATAATGCCCGCCCCAACTCACCCCCTAAATACCTTCAAGATCGTAATTTCAAGTGCGGTCAGCTGGATGCCCTACTGATTGGTAATTGAAAAAATGTATACATCAGATCGCATGGTATAAGGCTCAACTGGTCATGTGGTACCAATAAGCCAATGGTGAGCCTGCTAAAAGCACCACCATAACAGACACCACAGCAATAGCTATGAAGAAAAAAAAAAACAAAAAAAACACATATGTGTTAATCAAGTTAGTTGCAGAGAGCAACTTAGCTAATTCAACCAAACGGACATGTGGGACCAAAGAGCCAATCAGATAGCTTGTTTACCAATGACAAGGTAACTAAAAGCATACTAGAGCTTACAGACCCTAATAAAAATAATAAACCGCAAGGTCATCCAAAATAATAAATTGTATGGGTAACCCAAATGCCAGTAATCATAGGATGAGTCATTGATAAACAATCCTAAGCGCAGAATCTAAATATACAGCCGACATAATTGCAGAGATGAGCAGGTTGTAAAATAGACAGACATTGCTAATCAATAACCTATCACCTGACAATCGTGATGCGAAAAATTCCTTAACTTCAAAAAAAGGGGTCAGTGTAAAATAGAAAGACGGTTGTATATGTATATACTTGTATAGAGGACAATGTCCCAATAAGGACTGCGCTTAAAATGTATAAGAAAATAAACAAGTACAACCCTATGAAAAACTGACAAAGTATAAGGGGGCCCAACAACATTGAATGGATGAATATTGTGGATATGTAGGGGGAGAAGGGCTAAAAAACAAGGAAATTGCTAAATATCTAACCAATACATAGAGGATTAATAATAGTACAAAGGCAAAGTAATAAAGTAATGTAATATGAAAACGATAATTATGAACATAACAATGAAAATTCAAATAAATTCAAATAAAGGGAACAAACGTGAAGCCTTCATTGAGACCTGACGGTGATCTGGTGTGAAGGCGATATATCCAGAAGGCTTCACGTTTAAGTAGCTTATTGTCAAGATTGCCCTTACGAGGGCCAAGTTTGATGTGTTCAATACCCAAAAACCTAAAGTTGCTGAGTGAACACAACGTACATGACATAAAATGTCTGGCGACAGGAGTGTCCTTTTTCAGTCTAATCGACCGGATATGCTCCAAAATGCGGACTTTAAGAGGGCGAATAGTTTTGCCCACATATTTTTTACCACAATGACACAACAGCAAATAAATAACGCCGGCGGAGTTACAATTAATAAACTGGCGGACCGTAAATGAGATGGAATCGTCAAAGTTGTGAAATTGTTTCGGGGTACGGGAGACATAAGGACAGGCTACACACCTGCCACATTTATACATTCCCTTCAAGTTATTAGTCAACCACGAATCAGCAGGACGACAAATAGGTTGAAAATGGCTGTGTACCAATTTATCTTTGACATTAGGACACCTCCTAGCTGTCAAAGCAGGACGGTTGGAAATGACATCCTTCAAATGTGCATCATTAGTCAAAAGGGGCCAGTAACGCTCACAAATCCCTTTGACGGATTGCCAACCCAAATCAAAATCAGCAATGAGTCTTATGGGTTCAGACCCAGTGGTTGGAGAAGTGTCAAGTAATAAAGCATGTCGATCAGAGAGTAGTGCCCGTTTGTAAGCACTTTTGAGAATACGATGAGGATAACCTTTCTCTCTAAAAGCCAACCGAAGAGAATGTGCTTTGATTTTAAATTCGGTAATGGTGCTGCAGGTGCGACGCAGTCTAAGATATTGGCCAATAGGAATGCCCTTACGTGAGGAATAAGGGTGGTGACTAGTCCAAGTTAAAAGGTTGTTGGCTGAAGAAGGTTTGCGAAATAAGGTGGTATCAAGTCGACCCGCAGAATCCTTGTGAATGGAAATATCAAGGAAATTCAGCGAATGAGTTTGTATCTCATAGGTGAACTTTAAATTAAACTCATTGATGTTCAGGGTATCAACGAAGTTGGAAAACTCCAAGGCGGTGGAGGTCCAGATGACAATAATGTCATCAATGTAGCGACGCCAACTGAAGACATGAGATTTAAAAACTGTCAAATCAGGGCCATTAATGATGGTCTCCTCCCAATATCCGAGGAATAAATTCGCATAGGATGGTGCACACGGAGAACCCATGGCCGCTCCAACCAATTGTAGATAAAATTTACCATTGAACATGAAATAATTGTGATGCAGTACAAAATGGAGCAAACGAATGAGAAATTTAGTGTGTTTGGAGTGAGCGGTGCCTCTACGATTCAAAAAGGTCTCAACACATTTAAGACCTAATGTATGCGGAATGGAGCTGTACAAGGACTCCACGTCTAGACTACATAATAATGCGTCAGAAGGTACAGACGAATCTTCCAATTCCCTTAGAGTCTGCTTAGAATCGCGAATGTATGAAGGCAGGTTGAAAACAATCTTCTGAAGAATACGATCGATGTATTTACTAGCATTATGCGTCAGAGAGTTGGTGCCAGATACTATGGGTCTGCCAGGTGGTGTAATATTATTTTTATGAATTTTTGGCAGTGCGTAAAAAGTGGCTATTGTAGGACGAAGTGGCCAAATGAAATCATATTCATGTTGAGTAATAGACCCATCGAGTAAACCGTCGTTTAAAATGCTCATAAGATTGATCATGTAAGCATCAGTAGGGTCCTTCAACAAGACCTTATACGTTTTATCATCATGCAATAAGGACAAAACCATACGACAATATTGTTCATTTTCCATTAAAACCACATTCCCCCCCTTATCTGACATCTTAATGACAATTTGATCAAGACTTTGTAGTTGGGCCAAAGCAGTTCTCTCTTGAGAACTCAAGTTATCACAAATGCCAGACCGAAGCTCATTGATTTTAAGAGACTCAATCTCTTTACATACGATCTTACAGAAGTTGTCAAGGTGGGAATATTCAGAGAAATGCGGAGTAAATTTGCTTTTAGGTTTAAGATCAGTATAAGGAACATTGTCATTGGAGCAATCACTCTCATCCAGCAATGAAATTAGAGTAGAAAGACATTGTAGATCATTAATGGTGAGGTCATATTTCGAGGCAGACCTCTCAAGCCGCATGCGATGAAATTTGTGCAAGGCTAGTTTCCTAATGAACAAATGGATATCTTTAATCCAATTGAATGAATTAAAGCCAGGAGTGGGTACAAACGACAAGCCCTTCATTAGAAGAGAAATCTGATCATGAGACAAATCAATATTAGTCAAATTAATAATACGAAGGGGGTCGACTATAGCCTGTGATCCCCCCTTCTTCGGGTTTGCCTGCCCCGTGAAATCGAGGCAGACGATCGTTTCCCCCGTCTCTGGGGAGGGGTGTAAGGCAGGTCTAAAAAAGACACCGATTTTTTTAGGATGCCTTTAGACTCGGTGGTGGTCACCGCCCCAAACATATCATTATTAACAAGATCCTCATTGTCAGAGGACTCGTACTCAGAGGTTGAAGCCCCAGTATGTTCCCCAGAAACATCATTCGTGATACGAGTTCTATTCTTAGCAAATTTATACACATTTCCAGTTTTGTAATCTCTCTGATCCCTTACAAATTTACTCAACTTGCGTTCCTTGATGTCATTATCGTATCTATCAAGAATAGCTTTAAGTTTGTTTTCCAGGCCTTCAAATGCAGAATGAGAACTATATTCAAGGATTTTAATTCGTTCAGTCTCCAAGGTCTCATTAATCTTAGCCAAACTATCAGTTTCAAACTGCACCAAAATATTCATGTATCGTTTGGAGCAATCGTTGCTGGCTTGCAGCCACTGTTCCATAAATACAGTATCATGCAGATGAGAGGCCGGTGGTGTGTGAATGCGCAAACCCCGGGGTATCATGTCCCTGGACAGATAATTATTCAGGGACAGAATCTCCCATTTGGCACGTATCTGTTTTTTTTAAATTTTCTGGACACAAAAGAAAGTATGTTGAATATTGGGGGTGGTATCACCGTTGTGACTTGCCACCAACGGTATGTCATCCCCAAAAATATCAGAATGAGCTTGTCCCCAATGGTCTAAATTATCAAACGATGACAAGAGATTAGACATATTGCCAAATGTACAAGAGCCACAATGGTACTAAAACCAATCAAACAATTCAGAAACAACACAGAGAAGAGATAAGGCTCAAAAAAACCACTCAACAGGGCATAACCCAAAATTACAAGGAAAAAGACAATTTGCACAAAGTGCAACAAGAGTGGTAGTACAATAAATTTTAATGGTAATAAAGCATATCACAAAATAAAAAAGAGATTGGAAAAGAAGGTGGAAAATGACCCAAATGGAGAAATTATTATAACTGTACCAATTGGTGGAGTGGAAGTCCAAAAAGCCCAACAAGCTGGAAGTCTTAGTAGGATTATAGGTGTAACCTCACTATACCTCGGTGGTTCAAGCCACCTACATAACCAATAATACAATACACTATCTTAGTGTTTGAGAAACACCCAAAGGCAATAATAAGCAGTGGTGCTAAGAGCCCCACCAAAAACCATCAAGGGCACAATAAGTAACCATGTATAAAGGATCAAAGTCCACCGAATAAAGATTCAAATAGACTGTTAAAAACAAAAGAGAGGCATGTCTCGACCGGTTTCGCCCAAGCAGGGCTTAGTCTGGAGATATAATGCCCGCCCCAACTCACCCCCTAAATACCTTCAAGATCGTAATTTCAAGTGGGTTCTCCGTGTGCACCATCCTATGCGAATTTATTCCTCGGATATTGGGAGGAGACCATCATTAATGGCCCTGATTTGACAGTTTTTAAATCTCATGTCTTCAGTTGGCGTCGCTACATTGATGACATTATTGTCATCTGGACCTCCACCGCCTTGGAGTTTTCCAACTTCGTTGATACCCTGAACATCAATGAGTTTAATTTAAAGTTCACCTATGAGATACAAACTCATTCGCTGAATTTCCTTGATATTTCCATTCACAAGGATTCTGCGGGTCGACTTGATACCACCTTATTTCGCAAACCTTCTTCAGCCAACAACCTTTTAACTTGGACTAGTCACCACCCTTATTCCTCACGTAAGGGCATTCCTATTGGCCAATATCTTAGACTGCGTCGCACCTGCAGCACCATTACCGAATTTAAAATCAAAGCACATTCTCTTCGGTTGGCTTTTAGAGAGAAAGGTTATCCTCATCGTATTCTCAAAAGTGCTTACAAACGGGCACTACTCTCTGATCGACATGCTTTATTACTTGACACTTCTCCAACCACTGGGTCTGAACCCATAAGACTCATTGCTGATTTTGATTTGGGTTGGCAATCCGTCAAAGGGATTTGTGAGCGTTACTGGCCCCTTTTGACTAATGATGCACATTTGAAGGATGTCATTTCCAACCGTCCTGCTTTGACAGCTAGGAGGTGTCCTAATGTCAAAGATAAATTGGTACACAGCCATTTTCAACCTATTTGTCGTCCTGCTGATTCGTGGTTGACTAATAACTTGAAGGGAATGTATAAATGTGGCAGGTGTGTAGCCTGTCCTTATGTCTCCCGTACCCCGAAACAATTTCACAACTTTGACGATTCCATCTCATTTACGGTCCGCCAGTTTATTAATTGTAACTCCGCCGGCGTTATTTATTTGCTGTTGTGTCATTGTGGTAAAAAATATGTGGGCAAAACTATTCGCCCTCTTAAAGTCCGCATTTTGGAGCATATCCGGTCGATTAGACTGAAAAAGGACACTCCTGTCGCCAGACATTTTATGTCATGTACGTTGTGTTCACTCAGCAACTTTAGGTTTTTGGTATTGAACACATCAAACTTGGCCCTCGTAAGGGCAATCTTGACAATAAGCTACTTAAACGTGAAGCCTTCTGGATATATCGCCTTCACACCAGATCACCGTCAGGTCTCAATGAAGGCTTCACGTTTGTTCCCTTTATTTGAATTTATTTGAATTTTCATTGTTATGTTCATAATTATCGTTTTCATATTACATTACTTTATTACTTTGCCTTTGTACTATTATTAATCCTCTATGTATTGGTTAGATATTTAGCAATTTCCTTGTTTTTTAGCCCTTCTCCCCCTACATATCCACAATATTCATCCATTCAATGTTGTTGGGCCCCCTTATACTTTGTCAGTTTTTCATAGGGTTGTACTTGTTTATTTTCTTATACATTTTAAGCGCAGTCCTTATTGGGACATTGTCCTCTATACAAGTATATACATATACAACCGTCTTTCTATTTTACACTGACCCCTTTTTTTGAAGTTAAGGAATTTTTCGCATCACGATTGTCAGGTGATAGGTTATTGATTAGCAATGTCTGTCTATTTTACAACCTGCTCATCTCTGCAATTATGTCGGCTGTATATTTAGATTCTGCGCTTAGGATTGTTTATCAATGACTCATCCTATGATTACTGGCATTTGGGTTACCCATACAATTTATTATTTTGGATGACCTTGCGGTTTATTATTTTTATTAGGGTCTGTAAGCTCTAGTATGCTTTTAGTTACCTTGTCATTGGTAAACAAGCTATCTGATTGGCTCTTTGGTCCCACATGTCCGTTTGGTTGAATTAGCTAAGTTGCTCTCTGCAACTAACTTGATTAACACATATGTGTTTGTTTTTTTTTTGTTTTTTTTTTTCTTCATAGCTATTGCTGTGGTGTCTGTTATGGTGGTGCTTTTAGCATGCTCACCATTGGCTTATTGGTACCACATGACCAGTTGAGCCTTATACCATGCGATCTGATGTATACATTTTTTCAATTACCAATCAGTAGGGCATCCAGCTGACCGCACTTGAAATTACGATCTTGAAGGTATTTAGGGGGTGAGTTGGGGCGGGCATTATATCTCCAGACTAAGCCCTGCTTGGGCGAAACCGGTCGAGACATGCCTCTCTTTTGTTTTTAACAGTCTATTTGAATCTTTATTCGGTGGACTTTGATCCTTTATACATGGTTACTTATTGTGCCCTTGATGGTTTTTGGTGGGGCTCTTAGCACCACTGCTTATTATTGCCTTTGGGTGTTTCTCAAACACTAAGATAGTGTATTGTATTATTGGTTATGTAGGTGGCTTGAACCACCGAGGTATAGTGAGGTTACACCTATAATCCTACTAAGACTTCCAGCTTGTTGGGCTTTTTGGACTTCCACTCCACCAATTGGTACAGTTATAATAATTTCTCCATTTGGGTCATTTTCCACCTTCTTTTCCAATCTCTTTTTTATTTTGTGATATGCTTTATTACCATTAAAATTTATTGTACTACCACTCTTGTTGCACTTTGTGCAAATTGTCTTTTTCCTTGTAATTTTGGGTTATGCCCTGTTGAGTGTTTTTTTTGAGCCTTATCTCTTCTCTGTGTTGTTTCTATTTATTCCCTAGTGCGGGGAGACTGACCCGTGGTTCATTTTTAGCGGCTCCTCCGGGAGTGAGCGCTACACTCTCTTTGGCTATTTCTTTATCATTTTCTAGTTTAGCCCATCTAATCGCACTTTTACATGCTTTATTGGCTGCCCGATATGCTTTATAGGATGCCTCAGATTTATCAACTTTAAAAACTTTAAATGCCTTCTTTTTATTTTTCATTTCCTTAGTTACCTTCCTACTAACCCACATTGGTTTCAGTCTGTTTCTTTTATATTTATTAACCAGTGGAATATATTGTGACGTGTACTTTTCTAGTGTTAGATTAAAGATATTCCACTTATCCTCAGTGTTTTTCCCGTGAAAGAGTTTCTGCCAGTCAATGACATTGAGAGCTTCCTTTATTTTAATAAAGTTGGCCTTTTTAAAATTATATGTTTTAGCATGCCCCTTATGAATGTGTTTTTTTGAGTTTATTTCAAAAGTCACCATATTATGGTCACTGTTTCCCAACTGTTCCTTTACATTAATATTTGAGAAAAGATCCACATTATTTGTTATAACCAGGTCCAGACAGTTATCCTCTCTAGTTGGTGTTTCTACCAGTTGTGACATGAAGGTATCATTTAAAATGTTCAGAAACCGGATTCCCTTTGCTGAATTACTAGTCCCACTATCCCAATTAATGTCCGGGTAATTAAAATCTCCAATAATTAAAGTGCTACCATGATGTGCAGCCTTCCTAATTTGCTCTAACAGTTGTTCTTCCTCATCATTATCTATATTAGGTGGTTTATAGCATATGCCAACCAATAGTTGACTTCCCTGTTTATTCCCCAACGAAATATTTACCCATAAGGATTCCACATTTCCCTCATCGCTTTCCAGTTGTGTAATATTAGGCTTTAAATCCTGATTTACATATAAACACACTCCACCCCCTTTCTTATGTTTCCTATCCTTTCTAAACAATGTATAACCGTTTAAGTTTACTGCCCAGTCATGCGTTTCGTCCCACCACGTTTCTGTTATTCCTATTATGTCGTATTGCTTAGTGTATGCTATTACCTCTAGTTCCCCATCTTGTTATTGAGGCTCCTTGCATTAGCAAGCATACATTTAATGTTGTCTCTACCCACACATGCTGAATGCGACTTTACATTACATGCCTCCACTGTTCTGACATTACCCATCCCCCCGGCTCCACCCCCCTTAGTCTGAACTGAAACCCTTCCGCTATCTGCTCTGTCTCCATTTTGTAAGATACTGTATCCCTCCCCCCCTTCCACTAGTTTAAAGTGGCCAAACAAATTCTCTGGTCCAGGCGCCTCTTCTATGAAAAGGCAAATAAAATGGACACGATGCTGGCCCGTTCTCTAAAAACCAAAAGGAAGCCATCCTCCTATAACGGCTATACGCACTACTACTGGGACACTGGTGACTTCCCCTAATGACATTTGTAAAGCTTTCACCGCCTATTTCTCAGCCCTTTACTGACATTCCCCTCACCATGTCCTTCCTGACAATATCTACTTGTCTGATATTGATTCCTTTTCCCGCATTACGAAGTACTGTAAATATATATACGAACACCGTGTTATTCATTATATGCCATTTATTCTAGTAAACTATATAATTTATAAAATCCACAACGGTGCTGGAGTATATTTATTCCCTAGTACGGGCAGACTGACCTGAGGTTCAATTTCAGCGGCTCCTCCGGGAGTGAGCGCTACAATTACATAAAAAATTCTATTTGGCATCATTTATATGTCTTTATGACTTGTGTATTGTGAATATAAAGAGCCCTATTACATTCTTCGTTCAAACGTTAACGCGTACGCAAAAACGCATTAACGTGAGGGGAAAAAACATTTGTGCACAACGTCGTATTACAATGTGCGCGCAACAAATGCGCATTAACGTCTACCGCAGGTGAACATGTGCGAACGCTGCGTGAGCTTACTGTACTTCGCGGGTCCTATACTTAATATTGTGAGCGCAAATGCGTTTGCGCGCTGGTACTCGGATGGTATTACAATCTATGCACAAATTTTAACGGACGTTTGCACGCATAATTGTAACGTCTTTGAAAAGCTGGTGTTAATGTCAAATCTGAAAGTCCTGGCTGAACCCAAATACACCAGCCCAAGGAAAAAAAAATACAGCTAAGTATGGTTACACATTCTACACACACCCAAACAATAAATTTGAGAAGTTGTGCGTGTTTCTTATTATTGCTGCAGCATATATACTCAGATTGACTTTGACAAGCGCAAAAACTTTACATAAGTCAATCAAGGTCACTTAAGGTCAATTAAGGTTCTTAATTCTGATTGCACACCGATTTCCGCACTCTACGTTACTGCACGCGTATTTAGCTGTGTTTTGCGCGTCTGTTTTACTTGCGTTATTTTTTGACGTATGAAAAAATGCGCGAGGATTGGAATACCACCATTAATTTTCGCGCGTTAACGCTCAAAGCTGTGCGCAAAATTTAATGCGCTGCGCGCGCGTTTTTGCGTGGATCATGCAATAGGGCACAAAAAGTTTTCACATGTAATGGTACTGCTTTTAGAGCACAGAAAAAATACCTTTTTGCAGTTTTGTTTTTCTTTCACTTTTTTATTTTACACATTCAGGGTTATTCAAAGAGATTCGAAAAGTCACCGCACGTTCAGTGACTTTTCGTTCTCTTCAATTCGGTGCAAATCGGCTTTCCCATTTCGGCTACCTTGTGTTGTATTCAGCAAGCACCACAGGGCTGTCGAAGTGCAGGGAAAAGCCGCCGAAAAGCCGCCGAAAACCTGGCGAATGCACGCCGAAAACCCGCAAAAAACATCTGGATTAACCCGTCGAAGACGCCGGAAAAACCCGAGCAGGAGCTGATCACACGCAGCGAAGCCTCCGGAAAAAGCCGACACCGCAGAAGGCCTTCTTCTGTGAATAAATTAGGAAAACAGTTTGCTTGAATGTGTGAAAAGTGAAACGCTGTTTGCAAAGAAACTACTGAGCGAAAATGTCTGAAATTTACATATGAGGTCCAGGGAATGATAATAACAAGTACTGTTACAGAAAAAATAAGTAAACTTAAAAAAAAAAAGTCTGACTTTTTAAAAAAAAAAAAAATGCTCAACCCTTTCGCTGCTGCGGCTTTTCACACCTCTGTGCTGAGGTCATTTTTACCGCTTTCGCTCATCATGTATAACTGCGTTTTGTAGCCATATTTTGATATATGACCCAGGCATATTATATAGCATTCTTTCCGGCAGACTCCTCAGATTCATAATATGTCATGTCTGTATATTATAACAAAAAATGCAATGAAATGTGTAGAGATAACATAATTTTTTTTATTTATTATAAAGGTGCAAATCAAACACCAATATTGCATAAAAATATATTTTATTGACTGGGGGCAAAACCTCGTCCTCTATAGGCGATATATAGATGATATCCTGATTGTTTGGAAGGGAGATAGAGAACATCTTTCACAATTTATTGCTCATCTTAACCAGAATTCATTGGGAATAAAACTAGATTCAGTTATTAGTGAACAACAGGTTAATTTCCTGGACCTTAATATTTATGGAGATTTAGGAAATATTAAGACTAAGACCTATTTTTAAGAGGTAAATATAAATTGTTATATACCCATTGAAAGTGACCATTTTTCCCCTTGGTTAAAGGCGATACCGAAAGGCCAGATGGTACGAGTTATGAGAAATTGTACTGACACTGAACAATTTCTCATTCAATCGCAGAAATTAATTGAGGATTTCAAGGTTATAGAGAGGATAGCTTGAAGAACACTCAAGAAGATATCCATAAGATGGATAGATCAACCCTTCTGACATATAAAAAAACAAGAGAAAAACCTAGGAGAAGATGTCCCCCTTATTTTGGATTACAATATTAATAATAGAAGAATTAAGAAATCAATAGAAAAACAATGGCCTATTTTAAAAAGAGAGCCTATCCTTAGTAAAATCTTACCGGAGAAACCTCGAATCATTTATAGGGGAAGCAAACCAATTAAAATGGAGCTAGTCCAAAACCATCAGAGACATGATAAAATAGCCCAAGATAAAAATATGTTTGGCTTGTCCCCAGGCTTTTACGGTTGTGGACATTGCATTTCATGTAGAAAAACTGGTAACAATAAGAGAATAATTAAAAACTTTGAGTCTTCGGAAAAAATACAATATAAAATTAAATAACTTATTACTTGTTTGTCCACTCATGTGGTATATGTACTGGAGTGCCCATGTGGGCTACAATACGTAGGTCAGACCTCGAGATCTCACGCAATTCGGATCTCTTTGAATAACCCTGATAATGTGCTGTTGTTTGGTAGCATTTGAAAGACCCGGTTTTGGCCGCCTTTACAATGACACCAAATTGCACCTCCTACATTGCACAAGTAAATACAGGGGTACAAATTGTTTTTTAGTAGTGTTGGTTGTGATTGGCTGCCTTGTTGGGTGTGTCTTTGGACACATATACAAAATCAAATTACAAAATTTATTGGTTTATTTTTTAATTTGTTTAGAACATAAATCAACATCAACAACATTATATCCAATCCATCATCATGGACTCAAGGCCTCATTGTGTTAGTGGTACAACTAGCAGCAGCGGTGACACAACAACCATTTCAATGGTCTGATCATCGACTAGTTCTTCTCGCAGGACTCGTGCGGTTTCAGAGGGCAGTAAAATAAAACAGCTTGGAAGTCCTCCTGTCACTGTGTCTCAAGCTCTGCCAATTAAAACCCGAGGGAAAACCAGCATAACGTCAGACAGTTGTAGTCAGCTAAAGCCACCCTCCAAACAGAAAAAGAGTGAAACTACTACAACATCATCATCATCCTTTACCGGCAGGGCGGCTGAGTTTGAGAGTGAGAGGTACTCCTCTAAGACCAGAAAGAAGTCAGCAATTCTGTGTCAGCAGTTTAAAGAACTTCCTCCCAGAACAACCAGCACAATAGCCAGCGCCAGTTGTGGAGTCACTACTACCCCCGCTACAGCTGGTTCTGCAACATCAACAACAAACGTGGTGTGACACCAAGGATGTTTTATACTAGAGGCGGTATCTGTGAAGGGTTTTGCAAGTCAGCATGCATTTAAGCAGCCCAAAACTGAGCTTCTGCAATATCAGGAGGAAATTTCTTTAGATCGATCGCAAAGTGCCATCACCACCACTGCTAGTAGAGCTGCTGTTGAACTTGATATAACCCAAGAGGGAGATACTGGTGTTCTATCCCAGTATCACAGTAGCCATCGGGGAGAAGGAATCCAGCAGGACTCAACAACATCTGTTGGTGATGAATCTTTTTTTCACACATAGGAGATTAGATTGTAAAATCTCCTTTAAATTTGGACCAGAAGAACAAGATTTACATGATAGTCAATTTGAATATTCCCTATCGCCTTCCCATAGTACACACGATCGTTCCCCACTTTTGTTTTCCCATGAAAGCTCGTCACCACCAATCTCACCTGCCTCTCTGTCTAACGTAGAATTTATTACCAGCAAAATCAGAATTAGTGCTGCCGTCACCACCACCACCGTGCCAGCAGTAACTTCCCCCACTATCCCTGCCATGTTTCGAAAAACTGAACATGGGTTGGTACAAGGAGAAACTGAAAGTACTATTACATCAGAATGCACAGACCAGGTTCAGCGTGTGGAATCGGATGAAGAACCTGCCTCTAAATAAAATCCTTTACCGACGAGACGTTTTATCCGTCGTTCGAAAGTCTGGGAGTATTTTGTGTCAAGTGACAATATACGTAAAGCCAAATGTAATCTGTGTGGAAAAATAGTCAGCCGTGGGCTAGAGGTAGGCTATCCCACTAGTTCTGGTATGAATCAACACATGCGCTCCCACCACAAGGCAGTGCTGCTAGGTGCAGAAAAAGGTCCTCCACGTAGCACTACTAGGGAATCTAGTTCTACTATTACCCCCACCACCACCAGTGCCACACACACCACCACTTCTGCAGCAGCTGCTCATAGTGAGATCAAACAGAGATCCTCCATACAGCCCACTATAGAACAATTTGGTGGGTTTCAGTCCAGTGGAATGTCCAAGCAGCAGACCCGATAAATCACCAGATTCATTGGAGAGTTCATAGCTGTTGGGGTTGCTTCTTTTAATTTGGTCACTGGTGAGTCTTTCAAGCGCCTCATTCAGGCTCTTTCACCCAATACCAAGTGCTTTTGCACACTACATTTAGTCGCTCTACAGTGCCCGCTCTGTACCGGTCCTGCGTTGGAGTTTTGAAGAAGGAGCTGGGAAAGGCTACTGGACAACCAGTGCACTTCTCCACTGATTTATGGAGTGCTCCAAGTGGCCACCATACCTTCCTGTCCTTGACTGGACATTGGTGGCCACCCAATGTGCAAGAACAAAAGCAGCCAACAGGTTCAGAGGCAAGATAAACCAAAAGTGCTCAGCCTTGTGCCGCTGATGCGGAAAAGAAGACCGCATTACACTCCTTCCACTTCCATCCTGAAGTTATGGATCAGCAGCACCCCACACACTGCAATGCACTGAAAAACATGATGGCACAGTGGCTAGGGGAGCAGTCTGGTACACAAGCTCAAATGGGTTTTGTTGTAACTGATGGTAGAGCTAACATGATAAAGGCTCTTCGGGATTGAAGATTTGTGGGTATGCGGTGCTCAGCTCACATCCTGCATTTAGTGGTGAAGCAGGCACTCAATGAGAGTATTACTGGAGGAAGATTGGGGGCACTTGTTGAATCATGCAGAAAAATTGCTGTTCATTTCCTTCGGCAGGAGCAGAGAAAGGCACGACTCCCGGAATACCAGTTAAAACAAGATGTGGTGACAAGGACGAAACTTCCCCTTAGACATGTTGGAAAGAATTTTAGAACAGCAAAAAGCGATTCATGCAATGACGTATGACCATTACATTGGCATTGGCAGGCCACTAGGCAGGGAGGACTGGGCCATGATGGAACAGGCAGTGGAAGTCCTGAAGCCTTTCCATATTGTTACAGACGTCTTGAGCAGAGAGAGTGAGAGCTTGTCCGAAGTATTACCACTATTCTCACAACTCTTTAACACAATGGATAACTTTCTGTCCAACAGAGAACAATTGCCTGGCAGTAATCCTCTACATGCCGATGTCGCTGTCCTTCTGAGGAGACTGAAAGACCAACTGGAGCGCAGAATAAAAGATCACATTTACCCTTGTCCCGAGTATATGCTTGCCACAATTTGCAACCCCAGATTTAAAGGCAAAATGGCACTCCTCAACGATTTCCTCACTACCTCACTACCTTGAAGGCAGGGCTCGAGTCCTGCGGGAACGCGTGGGAACGGCGCTCCCGCACTTCTCCCACAGCAGGAACGCTGCGGGAACGCTGCGGGAACGCTGCGGGAACGCAGGTTCCCGCTGTGGCCCACGCCTGAAACAATTTAGCTGGCTGCACATTGCTGGCACCTGCGTGTTTTCCTCCTACGAGCGGCCGCTGGAATGAAGGGTGGCCGCTCGCCTGGGATCCAACAGCCAGCCGCTATCTCGCGAAATCGCGGCTGGCTGTTGGATCCATCCCAGGCGAGCGGCTGTGCTTCATTCCAGCGGCCGCTCGTAGGAGGAAAACACACGGCCACCGGCAATGTGTGGCCAGCTAAATTGTTTCCGGCCTGGCAGAGAGGAGAGGTGAGCTGGGGCCTGGGGGCAAAATGTCCATATGAGCTGGGGCCTGGGGGCAATATGTCCATATGAGCTGGGGGCAATATGTCCATATGAAATGGGGGCAATATAACCATATGAGCTGGGGGCATTATATCCATATGAGCTGGGGGCATTATATCCATATGAGCTGGGGGAAATATAACCATGTGTGAGCTGGGGCCTGGGGGCAATATATCCATATGAGCTGGGGCAATATAACCATATGAGCTGGGGGCAATATAACCATATGAGCTAGGGGCATTATATCCATATGAGCTGGGGGCAATATATCCATATGAGCTGGGGGCATTATATCCATATGAGCTGGGGGCATTATATCCATGTGTGAGCTGGGGCCTGGGGGCAATATATCCATATTAGCTGGGGGAAATATAACCATATGAGCTGGGGGCAATATAACCATATCAGCTGGGGGTAATATACCCATATCAGCTGTGGGCAATATATACATATGAGGTGGGGGAAATATAACCATATGAGCTGGGGCAAATATACCCATGTGAGCTGTGGGCAATATATCCATATGAGCTGGGGGCAATATAACCATGTGTGAGCTGGGGCCTGGGGGCAATATATCCATATTAGCTGGGGGAAATATAACCATATGAGCTGGGGGCAATATAACCATGTCAGCTGGGGGCAATATAACCATATCAGCTGGGGGCAATATACCCATATGAGCTGGGGGCAATATACCCATATGAGCTGGGGGCAATATATCCATATGAGGTGGGGGAAATATAACCATGTGTGAGCTGGGGCCTGGGGGCAATATATCCATATGAGCAGGGGGCAATATATCCATATGAGCTGGGGCAATATAACCATATGAGCTGGGGCAAATATATCCATATGAGCTGGGGCAAATATATCCATATGAGCTGGGGCAAATATATCCATGTAAGCTGGGGGCAAATATATCCACGTGAGCCGGGGGGCAAATATTTCCATATAACAAGTGCTGGGTATATTATTCTGGGGGTCCAATGCTGGGTATATTATTTTGGGGGCTCAGTGCTATCTATATAATTCTGGGGGTCCAGTGCTGGGTATATTATTCTGGGGGTCCATTGTCCATATTATTCTAGGGGCTCAGTGCTGTGTATATTATTCTGGGGCTCAGTACTGTGTATATTATTCTGGGGCTCAGTGCTGTGCATATTATTCTGGGGGTCCAGTGCTGTGTATATTATTCTGGGGCTCAGTGCTGTGTATATTATTCTGGGGACTCAGTGCGGTGCATATTATTCTGGGGGCTCAGTGCTGTGTGCATTATTCTAGGGGTCCAGTGCTGTGTATATTATTCTGGGGGCTCAGTGCTGTGTATATTATTCTGGGGGCTCAGTGCTGTGCATATTTTTCTGGGGCTCAGTGCTGTGCATATTATTCTGGGGGCTCAGTGCTGTGTATATTATTCTGCGGGTCCAGTGCTGTTCATATTATTCTGGGGGCTCAATGCTGTGCATATTATTCTTGGGGCGCAGTGCTGTGTATATTATTTTGGGGGTCCAGTGCTGGGTATATTATTCTGGGGGCTCAGTGCTGTGTATATTATTCTGGGGGGTCCAGTGCTGGGTATATTATTCTGGGGGTCCAATGCCTGTATATATAATTCTGGGGGTCTGTGCCTGGATATATACTGTATATATGTATGTGATATATACAGTATAATATACTGTATATAACGTGTTAGTCCAGTTGCCAAAATCACGAGTATACCTTTCACTGATAAGTATAGTTTCCTGACCTGAAGAAGAGTGTTACACTCTTGAAAGCTTGTCTTTTAAATGTAATGTTAACCCAATAAAAATGGAATCACCACTTACTGTTATACTCGTGATATATTTTTTCTTCAGGTAATAGGGGTTGTGGAATTCGTGGGTGAGTTCCCTCACTTTTTTTCCCAGGACTTGACCCCTGCTGGAAGGGAAGATTGATATAGTGGATACACGAGAGGGAATGTAAAAAACGTACACACTTCGAGAGGGAAGAGGAGACAGGGGAGACGTTGGAAGAGTCTGGCGATGATGAATATTGATGATGACAGTGCCACATGTGAGACTACCAGTGCTGCTCAGACGAGCGTTACAAAATGTGTCTTTTTTTTCAAAACATTCAATAATTATGGGGGAAAAGACACACGTAGAAAAAAGCAGTCTCCAAACGAAAATGCTGATAAGTTTTTTACGGCATACCTTGCCAAGGCTCCTTTGGAACCCGATACAGACACTTTAAAAGTTTGGGAGGACAAGAGAGGTGTGTGGCCTACTTTTGCACAGGTAGCACAGGAGTTCCTTTCTTGTCCACCATCCACTGTCCAGAGTGAGTGGATTTTCTCGATTACGGGGAATATTCTGTGCCCTCAGCGCTCCCAATTATCCCCCAGCTCTTAGAGCAAATTACTTTTCTAAAGGTGAACTTGCCAAAGCTGGGATACTCCACCCTAAGTTTTGATTCCGTCTAAAAAATAAAAATAAATCAATAACACAAGATTAAAGTTCATTAAACTCCTGTTGGGTTGTTTTTTGTCAGTGTTTTTTTTATAGATAGATTTTTGAAAGTCTGTTAAACCCCATGCCATCGTGATGGCTGTGGTTGAAGACCCCCTCCAGAAACAGAAAAACTCCGTGATAAAGAATAGTGAAAGAAGAACCAGAAATAGAAGCACACCACTCAGCTCACGAAACATGGGGATAACCCGTACAGAACAAAACTTTAACCTTTAGGCACCCAGGTGAGTGGCTTAATATATATTTAACTTATTTCGAAACCCCATCATTATAAATAATAATATCTGTTTATTAATCTGGTAATTATTACCTCTTCCTTTCACAGTTCTTTTCAAATACCCCCGGACCTTGAAATGGATGAAGAAGATTGTGAGCTTTGGAGAACGTCAATGGTAAGAATTGACAAACACACAGTACCCCGAGATGTAAGTAAAAGGGAACTTGGAGTAGTTTTAAAATGATTTGTAATTATGTAAATAAAAATATCAAACGAGTGTGTGTGTATATATAAATAGATGTTACGGGTAAAGCCCGGAGTGCGGTTAATCCTAGTATTACCCGGTTAATCCTGGCATTACCCAGGCCTCATTAGCAAGAGTCCGAAGTGAAATGAAATTTCGGATTTTACCCGGGTAATCTGCAAAGTATCCAGTGGCCTCTGGATACCCCGGTTTCCCGCACCATTTTAACCGGGTAATTCGCACATTACCCTAGTGTTGCTGGATAAAGTGTGATGTGCTACGAAACATCCATACTTCATCTGGGTAATCTGCAAAGTAACCAAACGCCTCTGGGTACTCCGCCTTTCTCGGGTTTTCAGCAGGTTGCAGGTGACTGTATCCCGAGGAAAACTCGATTTACGAATACAAAGGTGTTATATGAAGAGTAACCTGACGGTTGTTATGTATTATAAACGATATATTGGCACACATGACACATAATAGAGATCACGTAACTTTTTTACATTTCACATGAGAAACATATCCCGTCGCTCTGTATATTCGTTCTATCCTCAATACATTTTAAATGTTTGTCTTTTGCCATTTTCGTTGATAATATCCATAGATAATAGCAAAAAATTGACCGTTACCCAAGTGGGGTTGGATGCTCTGCGGATTACCGAGGCGCAGCTGTGGATAGTCCTCAGATTACCCGGGTGAAGCTTCAGACTTGCACATTATCCGGGTAAAGTGCAGATTTTTCAGCTCTTCCAGACCGTTACCCAAGAGCAGTTGGGTAGTCCTAAAATCACCCAGGTAAAGTCCGGAATTTTCATTTTTTTGCATCTTTACCCAGCGGTTTTGGGTAATGTCAGGATTAACCGGGTAATCCTAGGATTGACCACACTTTAGGCTTTACCCGTAACATATATATATATATTATTGCAGAAGCCACCTGCACATCACAACAATTAGATGACTTGAATCCCAGAGATCCTGTGCCACAATCCCCATATGCAGCAAGGAATTCTGGGTAGGATATGCAAATGACATCGGTCTCACTTTTATGCATCCTGGGTCTGTTATTACACAGAACCCTAAAATCAATGCTATGCCACACCATAGAAACATAGAAGCATAGAAAATTGTCGGCAGATAAGAACCTTTTGGCCCATCTAGTCTGCCCAATTACATGGATACTTAACCTGGATTTATCTTTTGTTTAGGATAGCCTTATGCCTATCCCATGCTTGCTTAAATTCAATTACTGTTTTGGCCTCAACCACTTCAACTGGAAGGCTGTTCCATGTATCCACCACCCTCTCAGTAAAATAATGCTTCCTGATGTTACTTTTAAACCTTTGCCCCTCTAATCTAAGACTATGTCCTCTTGTTTTGCTACTTTGTTTCCGTTTAAATATACTCCCTTCCTCCTCCTTGTGGATTCCCTTTACGTATTTAAATGTTTCTATCATATCTCCTCTGTCTTGTCTTTTTTCCAAGCTGTACATGTTAAGATCATTAAGCCTTTCCTGGCAGTGGCGTAGCATGGGGGGGGGGCCTCGGGGGCAGTCGCCCTGGGCATGATTTTCTTAGGGGGCGCAAAAATTCAAAAGAAATTTGAACCACTAATATTTTCCAGAAGGGATCAGCAAGGTGTCTGAGAGGCCCTTGCATGGGTAGCCGCCAGTTTTGCGGCGCCGGCAGTGACTTAGCACTCAGTGTCCGGAAGGGAGGACCAGGACAGGAAATTCTGGTCCTGTCCTGACTCCTTCTTAACGCTGACATGAGTCACGTGAAGCAGCGCAGCATCATCCGACGGTACACCCTGTACCATGCTTGTCAGCCCCCTTGATGCCCTGTGCCAGCCCCCCGCCGCTGGCAGCCCTGCAGCCACTGAACAGGAAGTAGGGAGGGATGCGCTTGCCCTGCAGCACATTTAAAATCCAGTCTCCACTAAACCCCCTGGACAGCTCCCCCCGGGCCACCAGAAACTCCACGCAGGTAGGCAACACTGTGTGACACCAGAGAAGCGTAACTAACACACACAGTGAGGGGGTACTGTGGGGTACAGGGAGAGGGTGACTGGGGGTAGTTGCAAAGAAAGAGATTGATTGGGGTACTGGGAGAATGTTTGGGTACTTGGAAAGAGAAAGAGTGACTGGGGGTACTGGAAGAGAGTGACTGGAGGTACTTGAAGCGAGAGAGTGACTCGGGTACTGGGAGAGAGTGACTGGGGGTACTGGGAGAGAAAGAGTGACTGGGGTTACTTGGAGAGAGTGACTGGGGGTCCTGGGAGAAAGTGAGGGTACTGAGAGAGAGAAGGAGAGAGTGACTGGGGGTACTGGGAGAGAGTGACTGGGGGTATTTGGAGAGAGAGTGACTGGGGGTACTGGGAGAGAGTGACTGGGGGTCCTGGGAGAAAGTGAGGGTACTGAGAGAGAGAAGGAGAGAGTGACTGGGGGTACTGGGAGAGAGTGACTGGGGGTATTTGGAGAGAGAGTGACTGGGGGTATTGGGAGAGAATGACTGGGGTACTGGGAGAGAATGACTGGGGGTACTTGGTGAGTGACTGGGGGTACTGGGAGAGTATGACCAGGGGTACTTGGAGAGAGAGTGACTGGGGTACTGGGAGAGAGTGACTGGGGGTACTTGGAGAGAGACAGTGACTGGGGATATTGGGAGAGAATGATTGGGGGTACTGGGTGAGAATGACCGGGGTACTTGGAGAGAGAGTGACTGGGGTACTGGGAGAGGGTGACTGGGGGGTACTGGGAGAGAGTGACTGGGTATAATTTTAAAGTGGAACTATGCTAGGATATACTGAGACATGGTGACTGGTAGCAGTGGCGTAGCGTGGGGGGCATGTGTGTTTCACTTTTTTATTATATCAGTACTTTGTTAATATACAATACATGTGCTTTTGGGTAAGGGGGTCAATACTCTACTGGCAGAAGGGAATCAAGGTGTGTTACCGTGCCCACAGGTTGGGGGGGGGAGCACAATTCTTGCCTTGCCCCGGGTGCTGGCAACCCACGCTACGCCGCTGTTTCCTGGTAACTTGTCTCCTTCAAGCCGTACACCATTTTAGTAGCCCTTCTCTGAACTCTCTCTAAGATGTCTATATCCTTCTGGAGATACGGTCTCCAGTACTGCACACAGTACTCCACGTGAGGTCTCACCAGTGCTCTGTACAGCACTCTGTACCGTGGCTTTGTAGCAGAGATAAGGTTTATGCAACTGGTCAAAACCACTCCTAAGACAGCGCTGTTTAGGGTTTGTTGGACCCTCATCAGCTAGAAGCTAGCCATGATGACCAGTTGCAGTGGATGCTTGGGACCCACAGGGCAATCAGTATCTACAAGGGTTGCAGTGGAGGACAAAAAGTGAGATAAAAGGCCTCCACACTGTAATAAGTGTGTTTATTATTGCAGAAGCCACCTGCACATCACAGCAATTCGATGAATTGCATCCCAGAGCTCCTGTGCCACATTCCCCATATGCAACAAGGAATTCTGGGTAGGATATGCAAATGACATCTGTCTTACTGTCAGGGTGGCACCTGGCACACGCCGTGGTGGGACCCAAGTTCGTGGGGTTAGAGCCCTTTAGGCAGGGATATGCAGGTTGTACCTGAGGAGAGGCTGGCTGATACAGGTCAGAGTCCATGGCGCGGTACAAAGGGGTAAACCAGGGAGGATAGTAAGGACAGTCCGTGATCAGTGACTGGCAGCAAGGAGGCAAGGTTGGTGGGTCAAGCAGGGTCTGGTACACGGTTAACAGCAGGATAACAGAGTGGGGACAGAGCACTTCAGGGAATGACTTGCAATGCAAAGCCAAGTTGCACAGGGGGAGTTTCTCTTTTATTGACAGACAGACAGGCAGGAGGGTGTGGTGTGTGTTTGTGGTTTCACTTTACTGGTTAACCCCTATCAGTGCTGGACAGGTCTGAGGCAGCACTTTACATGGATAGCACTGATGCAGATCTGGTTGTTGCGCACATGGGTGCTGATCCCTGACACTCACTTTTATGCATCCTGGGTCTGTTATTACACAGAACACTAAAATCAATGCTATGCCACACCGTGGCTTTGTAGCAGAAATCAGGTTTATGCAACTGGTGAAAGCCACTCTCAGGGCAGCGCTGTTTCAGGTTTGTTTGATCCTCATAAGCTAGGAGCTAGGCATGATGACCAGTTGCAGTGGATGCTTGGGACCCACAGAGCAATCAGTATCTACAAAGGTTGTAGTGGAGGACAAAAAGCGAGATAAAATGCCTCCACACTATAATAAGTGTGTTTATTATTGCAGAAGCCACCTGCACATCACAGCAATTCGATGAATTGCATCCCAGAGCTCCTGTGCCACATTCCCCATATGCAGCATGGAATTCTGGGTAGGATATGCAAATGACATCTGTCTCACTTTTACAAGGACAAAAAGCGAGATAAAAGGCCTCCACACTATAAAAAGTGTATAAGTGTATAATAAGTGTATAAGTGTATAAAAGTAAAGTATGGAACTATATACACAAAAGCTATAAACCTATTTACAGAATAATTTAAGATATAAATATATACAGAATAATTTAAAATATATTTACATTAATTAATATAATATATACACAATGATTAATATTTACAATAATAAATATAATATATACACAATAATTTAAGATAAATATTTACAATAATTAATATATAAATAATTTAAGATAAATATTTACAAAAATGAATAAATATATAAATAATTTACGATAAATATTTACTGGGAAGCCCATAAGGCCACCCTTTGAGGTCTCCTTATAGCTAAGGCTACGGCTAGGAAACGGGCTCAGGCGGCCGAGACCACTTCCCTAATGACAGATCAGGGACCTGGAAACCTCTAATAAGATTGACCACTCGGCTTCAATGTACCAATGACTACTGGACTGCCGGAAACGTCCCCACGACCTTCTACACGTGGACATACGCTTCTTGGCGGTCAAATGAAAGTCCTTCTTCACTTTACAGGAAATCAAACCCGGTTGATTACTGGCCAAGCTCCTGCACCATCGCCATGAGAACTCCTATTTACCACACATCAAACTTGCTGATCACTCCTTGACCCCCCACCTTGATAAGATACTGCAGGAATTTGTGCGATTCTACCGAAACCTTTATAATAGCGGAACACGCAGGAAACTCCTGAATTGCAGATACTTATCGCCCAATATTTGAATGTGGAATGTGGAGTATCGTCTTTCAGTGTCGCACGCCTTGTCCATAGACGAACCGATTCTACCTGACAAACTCGCGGCTGCTCTTAAGTCTATGAAACCCCACAAGTGCCCCGGTACGGACGGTTTCACTGTGGAATACTATAAAACTTTCCTGTCCATTGTCTCGCCTCCTGTGACGTTCTGGGTCCCTGGTGCCCCCTCTGGTGTATTTGAACATTGCCATTGAAGTTCCTGGACTTTTATTTCTTTTTGGATTTCTCGCCTTGGAGCCTCACCTGGACTCTCTTGTTCTAATTGGACTGTGCTTAAAAGAAGGCAACACCCTAGGAAGGGCGCTGCCTCATTCTGATCATCAATCTGTTTCTGATTCTCATTCACTTCATTTCAGTCCTGGTTCTGAGCAGTTCTGTTTTCTGGATCTCATGTCTGTATTCATGGTATTTTGTAGTAACTTCTGTTTTCAGGTTTAGTCATTATATTACCCTCTGCTTAGTTCTGTTCATTCTGCCTGTTCATAGTTATATTTGTTTCCTGATATATATATATATATTTCATGTTTATTCTGTTTATTGCATACTGTGGTTTCTGAGGTTGCTCTTCTCGTTCCCTTGCATCCTGATTTTAGTTCTCTGCTTATAGCCCTGTACTCTGCATTGGTTTTGTGTCTCTATATCTTGCTTCTAGTTCTCAGGCCTTATTTTCTGCGTTTATCTGTTATACTTTTTTTGGATCCCTCATGTTAATTTACATTCTGTTATTGTCTGTCCTTACATTTAGCCTTGATTAGCTATAAATTCTTGGTGTGTTCCATATCTGTATAGTGTTTTCACTGCTCATTAGGCTCCCACCTTTCTGCATCCAGCCAGGCATGGCCCCCCGTAACACCTCCTTTGAACAGTGAAAGCAATTCTCTCAGTGAGGGATCTCACTTCTCCCCTCATGCCTTGGAAGCCACCATCGCGGTGATTCCCAAGCCCAACAAGGACTTTACGGAATTCAGAAACTTCAGGCCCATCTTGTTATTGAATTGCGACACCAAGCTCCTGGCTAAAATTCTCGCGGAGAGCCTTAAGCCTTATCTACTGGCCCTGGTGGGTGCAGACCAGGTGGAGTTAATTCCTGGACGAGAAGCTAGGAATGCGACAACTAGGGTCCTTGACGCCATCTCTCTGTCCTCG
Source organism: Leptobrachium leishanense (assembly GCA_009667805.1). Classification (NCBI taxonomy): domain Eukaryota; kingdom Metazoa; phylum Chordata; class Amphibia; order Anura; family Megophryidae; genus Leptobrachium; species Leptobrachium leishanense. The sequence goes on from CM019072.1 coordinate 46,906,461, forward strand.
AGCGGCGGCGGGGCCTCTCCTCCTCTCCACAGACACGGAGAAGGCCCTCGACAGAGTTCGCTGTCATTTACTCTTTCCGACATTGGAAGCCTTTGGTCTGCGCTTTCACTTCATGCTATGGATACGCTCCCTGTATGATGCCCTTACAGCACGTCGCCATTTCCCATTTCTAATGGGATGTGCCAGGGCTGCCCCTTGTCCCCCCTCATCTTTTCCTTGTTTCTAGAGCCATTTTTGGAGGCGTTCCGGGGCATCTGGGGAGCTCAGAAGATAGACAAGGTCTCTGCCTATGTCGATAATCTATTATTTTTCATCCCAAGCCCGACGGAGTCCATGACACCTCTGTTGGAGCACCTTGATGCCTTTGGGGCTATGGCTGGTTATAAGGTCAATCTAGATAAGTCCCATATACTTGGCTTTCACATGTCCTCAACGGACGTTTCTTATGTTCAGCTTCACTTTCCTTTCGCATGGTGCGACTCTCAATTTAAGTACCAGGGCGTCTGGATCTCGAAAGCACCTCGTCAGCTTTTTGACCTTAATTATGGCCAGTTGCTACAATAGTTCTGTACTGATCTGTCTCCCTGGACATGTCTTCCTCTTTCATGGGGGGGTAGAGTGAGTGTTCTCAAGATGAACGTGATGCTGTCACATCCTCGGCACCTGCGGACCTTCGGGGGGGGGTCGGGACACTCGGCGGCATCGCTAGCTGGCTGGGTGCCAGAAGTTCCAGCTGTTCTTGTGCCTGGAGGGGCGGGGCACGGCATGATGATGCAGAACCTCCGGCCTTAAATGCAGGACGCGCGAGGCAGCTCATCGCACTGACGTGGAGTTAGTTCCCGTGTCGCCTGGTGTATTCACTTCGTTCTTTCACTGATTACACTGCTCTGTTGCCAAATCGATTTGTATAAGGACCCTGATTGTTGCTGACTCGGACTGCTTTTTTGACCATTCTCTTTCTGATTACATTTGTATGTGTATTGTGCCCAAAGCAGATTCAGAGTGTATGTTGAATTTGTACCATAAAAAACAAGGGGGTGAAGCGGCCACTGGATTCCGTGCCCTAACCACTCACTGAATGTCGTAAGCGGAGGTTCCTTTAAAAGCCTGAAGAACAATTGGATAGATGACACAACACAGCGCTAAATGGGCCTATAAATGTTTTTATCTTAATTTGATTGCTGTCTGCCTTTCTGATCTTGAAAAAAGAAGGTTTGGGGAACTCCTTATGATTCCCTGTGCGAATTGTGATGGAGCCAGTAGAGGCTCAACCCTTATGAGATGGTACTTGGTTTCTTCTTTAAATTCCTAAATTGTCTGTGTTTATTGCACCAAGAGGTGTTTTTTTGGTTTTATTAATCCCTACTGCAGCACTACAGCAGTGACACCGGAGAAACTACCTGAGGGTTTTTTTGGGCACCTGAATTTGGGCACCTGCTGTAATCCTTAGAGCCGGTTGTGGACTCCTTCAAATGTGAGTTAAATATGAATAAGACATTTTTCTATTTTTGTCGCTGATGTACTGCGCAATCCTGGTCTTCATTTATATTTTTTTCTACAGTACATGTTCCACCTTCTACACCATAAGGAAGCACATTGCCTGAAAAATGAAGATCACTGTATTTGTGGACATATCTCTGTGCCTTTTCCACTTTCTTATGGGCTTAGGCCCATTTAGCGCTGTGTTGTGTCATCTGTATTGAATTTGTACCATGCTGACTCAGAGTATAGCACTGACTCTGATAATCCATCAATCTGCCCTGTTGCCAAACAGGAGTGTATGAGAACCCTGCCTGTTGCCAAACCGGAGTGTATGAGAACCCTGCCTGTTGCCAATCCGGACTGTGTATATGACCACATTTATTCTGATCCTTGGTGTATGAATATACTGAAGAAGCCCTACTCAGGTTGCTCTCCAGCTGTTGGTGAAATTAACCCTTTGAGCCCCAGTACACACTCTGTCGTGAAACCTGCTGTTATTCTTTGCTGCTGGTGTGCCTGTTCTCCCTGGCTGGGAGTGATAGGGTTAGCAGTTCCGACCATTTAAAGGATCGGAGGAATAAAAGTCTGTCCAAGAGGATCCTCACCACGGTTGTCAAGGGTGAGCGGGATAGCTAACGTGACATTACGTCAGGGCCAATCTATATAAATCCGGCAGACTTAACCATGTTGATGTCTAAGCTGAGTGATATCACTACTAAACAGGATGAGCAGGACCACTGCATGGACCACTTTTCTCAGGCTTTGGGTTTACTGATGCATCAGTCCAGCAAAGCTTAACCACCGTCCTCTCCAGCGTTAAATGTCTCTCCTCTTCCACCTTCTGCTACTGATACACCCCATCCCATGTAAGTCTAAAGTCCCCCATACGTCCCCCATACGTCCCCCATACGTCCCCCATACGTTTTGACTGTACATCTGGGTCTTGCAGGGGATTTATCATGCTAGTAGACTTCATGTTTGAATTAAATCCTGAATGTGTCCCACAGACAGAGCTAAGGTGGGGTATGTAATTAATCACCTGACAGAGAAGGCTCTGCTCTGGGCAACTCCTTTATGGGAACTAAAGAAACCAGTGATTTACAGTTATGCTGAATTTATGAAAGCACTTTTGATCCCGCAAGGCGGGCAACTGGCGCTATCAGGGTACTATGGCACATCAAACAAGGTAATCGCAGAGTGGCTAATTACGCCATTGAATTTAAAACAGTGGCAGCAGAATTGCATTGGCCCAATGATGCAATTACTATAGCATTTATGGAAGGGTTAACAGATGCTTTAATGTATGAACTAGCTCCTATGTCGTTACCAGAGGAGCTAGATGATCTCATTGACTTTTGCATTACACTCGATGACTAGATTCGAGAGAGGAGGTCTGGCTGTGATAAGCCTCACAAACCTCCCCAAATAACATCTTTTACCCCTCGTATGATTCGTACCCGTTCACCCCCTCAAATGTGTGCAGAAGCGCTGCGTGGAAACCTTATATAGTGTCCTGCCGGACTTAGCTCTGTGAGCCCATGATTGGGCAAAATTTGCCCAATCAGGACTCTGAGCCGTGATTGGCATAATGTTGAATCTGTCTTGCACCAGACCTGTGGTCAGGTGCAAGGCTGTTGCCAATTACGAGCTTCAGGCCAGTGGGAAAGTGCATTGTGGTCCATTGTGGTGCATTGTGGGCAAACACGCGGCGAACACCCGGAAATGTTCGGAGTTCGCAAACAAACGAACAGGCTATGTTCGCTGCGAACTCTGAACCGTCCAAACCGAACAGCTCATCCCTAGTTGGGACCAGAGAGGGGGCAGGGTGGAGGAGGAGGGGTAGGGAGGGGTAAAGATGATAAAGACAATAGTGAAAATGAATCAGGGATCCTCTTCTTCTTCCTCATCTGTCCTTCTCCTGCCGAAGCCGTCAATGATAGCATACTCGCTTAGCATGCTTCGAACAAGTCTCACACAGTCTCCAATGGTGACGTTCTCATGGTGCAATACCTTGCGGTTCCGGGCGAACCACAGGGTGTCCTTTACACTAAGACACAATTTTTCTGAGCTTGAATGTGACAGGTGCATAGCATCACAATATTTGACCGCAGGGTCCAACCCTCCACTCTTCTGCAATACCTCAAAGGGGTTACGGTGTGGAGGCACTAGCTGGCACCAAAGGTCCAATATTTGGGTGCACTGACCCGGGTACTGGATGCCTAGCATCACAATATTTGACCACAGGGTCCAACCATGCACTCTTCCACAATACCTCAGAGGGGTTGCGGTGTGAAGGCACTTACCGACACCAAAGGCCCAATTTTAAAGCACCTGTTGTTACTTTCATCCAAAGCCTTCATAAGAGGCACCATAATTTAGCCAAAAATCATTAAACATGTACTGAGTGACCTAAAAGGTCTCCTCTTCATACAAGCTGGGGACCTCCTAGGTACGATATTTTAAGTATTTTTTCATTTTTACGCTTACCCTTTATGTCATGTAAAAATAAATATTACTTTTCCTTTAAAAACTTTTTTTTTTCCATTGTTTCCTGTCCCCCAGGGCAGTACCCGGACCCCAATACACCTTTTATGGCCAATATTTTGCATATATGCCCTCTTAGAGGGCACTTTCATTTACGGAAGTTCAACCCCTATTGACTTGCATTACGTTTGAGTTCAAATTTGAACTTTTCGGCCATTTGAGTTCGAACTGAACACGGGGATGTTCGGCCCATCCCTACTGGTAAACTCTTTGTTCCTGAAGAAGAGAGAATACAGGTTATGTCGGTATATCATGATACCAAACCTTTTGGGCATATGGGTATAACTAAAACCCTAGCTACTCTGGAAAATAAGTTTTGGTGGGCGGGTATGCAGAAAGATGTAACTGAGTATATAACTACCTGTGAGGTATGCTGTAGAAGTAAAAATCTGAAGACTTTGCCTTTAAGGTGGCTACAATCGTTACCTGTTCCTGAGAGACCATGAGCTCATCGGTCTATGGACTTTTTTACTGATTTACCTATATCTCACGGTAAAACAGGGATTCCTACCATTGTTGACAGGTTCTCCAAAATGGTTCATTTCGTGCTCCTCGCCAAGTTGCCATCCGCCATGGACCTGGTGCCAGTCTTTGTCCAAAATATCATCAGGCCTCATGGTGTCCCTCTGGGCATTGTATCATATCCAGGTTCTGGAGAGGGTGCTGTGAGAATCTGGGTATACAATTAAGCCTCTCCACTGCCTACCATCCTCAGACTAATGGGGCAGCTGAGAGAGCTAATCAAAATGTCGAACAGTACCTACGATGTTTTGTATCTGAGAAACATAACGAATGGTCAGATCTCTTGCCTTGGGCAGAAATTGCTTTAAATAATGCAGTCAGTGATATAACGGGTCATTCACCTTTTCATACGGTGTATGGATTTGATCTTCCCATGCTCCCCTCTAACTTTCAGGGAACCGCGTTGCCTGCTCTGGATGAGCATTTGGCCTCATTGAAGGGGATATGGGAGAAAGTCAAAGATGCTTCGCTATTGCTGGGAATTAGGTCAGGAATTGTTGGTTTATCTGTGGATGGGTGCTGCTAACATAAATGTGGTCGTATCGCATTTATTAAGTATTGGACTTAATCTACATGTCTTTTAGGTAGTTTAAATGTGATGGGTTGCTGTGGTGTGACACTGTGAACGGTAATCTAGGCACAGTTATCAGATGAGTACAGCAAATCCTTCTAGGTCTGTGTTCGGATAACGTATTCGATAGAATACAAAAATCTGCTTAATCGACACGTATTTAGGTCGTTTAAATATGATTGCTGTGGATTATGGTGTAATCCAGCGGAAGAGGCCAGAAGGCGAAACGCGTCCTGGATTATCCATTTATTTGTTTTTATAATTGTATTGTTAATACCCTTTAATAAACCCCTTTTACCCTTGATTCCTGTATCCTGTGATCACTGCACAGCGGAGGTCCACCAGCCAGCGCCCCCCACCTTATGCTTGGTAACCAACTAAGAGGACCTGGAGGCTACAGACGGACCCCTGCAACAAGGACACAGGAGGAGGTAAAGAAGGGAACCAGTCACCTTGATGGACTGGAAAAGCGAGAAAGACTGAGCCTGGCTACACCTTGGGGCTCTAAACCACGTGAGTTGGATATTTATTCATATTTCACCCATTTCTTACATCACAGTGTGCGCTATGTATGTCCCCTTTGTCTGATCCCAAGAGGTCAAGACCTGGTAAACGGGAGAAGGAAGGAGAGCTGTAGATCTGGTTTCTTTCAACTATCAGCAACACCAATACAGACTCTAGCCACCTGGTGGCAGCAGCGCACTGTATATCCAATCCACTGAATACGTTATCCGAACTCAGACCCAGAAGGATTTGCTGCCACTACTTGATTAACTGTGCCTAGACAGCGGTTTACACCATAATCCACTGCAATCATATTTAAGCGACCTAAATACGTGTCGATTAAGCAGATTTTTGTATTCTACCGAATACGTTATCCAAACACAGACCTAGAAGGATTTGCTGTACTCATCTGATAACTGTGCCTAGATTACCGTTCACAGTACACACCACAGCAACCCATCACGTTTAAACTACCTAAAAGACGTGTAGATTAAGTCCAATACTTAATAAATGCGATACGACCACATACAATACGACACCAGCAATAGCGAAGCATTGCATTCTTATCTAGGATAGGCAGCAGCATACACTATATACACGCTATATCACTGAACAGGCGCCACTTAAGGGTTAACCCCACTATCTTGTCTCTGTATATACATCAGCTTCGCACTAACCCTTGGGCAGCCATTCTCACTGTGATATATACCCATATTAGAAGATTCAAACCCAAGAATGGATTTCAGGAAAAAATTTGGCAATCTGAAAGAAAATACTTTCAGTGACGAATTCACAGAAAAAGATGGCAACACACCATCAATGAATAGAGAAGATATGATGAAGAGCCTAGAGAGAACCCTCAAAAAAGAACTAAGACGTTGTCACGGTCCTGGCAGAGGGGAATAGGGTATGAGCCCGATGTGCGGTGATAAACAAGCTGAGACACGTAGATAAAGAAAAAAGGGGGTTTATTATAAATATTGTGACAGGGTCACTAGGGGCAGACTGGTTGAGGGCAGGTACGTAAGCAGGAAGATGGAAGGAGCTGTCTTTCCCTTACAGGGTTAACCAGTCATAACTATTAAGCTTGTAAGTGGCCCCAACTGCTGCTCGTTAAGTGGTGTCCAGTCCTATATAAACCTGCTAGGATTAGCTCAGTAGTAGCTGACCAGAGACAGAGAATTTTGGAGCTGGCTGGTGAGGGAACCAAAACTTTATATGCCAAAGGTACACTGTTTGATTGACTGGGAACCAGGTTAGCTGGCCAGTATCTGTTAGAGAGGAATTGTGTTGTTTAGTTAGTCTCCCAATAAGTGGAGTAGGCTTTTGTTTTATGATTTATTTGGTGAAGTAAACCTGTAAAGAAATTATATGCTGCAGAAATAAAAGCAATAAGAAACCTGATTGGTTGTATCCGCAGTGCCTTTATACCACAATATACAACAATATGGACAGGGCAGGAATGGAGATGTCTGGGGAGGCAATGCAGGGAGGAACCAGACACAGGGAGACACTGAGGGAAAACACAGCAGGAGACTTACATACAACACGAAACAGGAAACAGAGGGCACTGGAGGTTTGGAAGTAGAAGGCACAGGATGCTTGGCAGCAGCGGGCACAGGATGCTTGGCAGCAGCTAGCACTGGATGCTTGGCAGCAGCTGGCACTGGATGCTTGGCAGCAGCTGGCACTGGATGCTTGGCAGCAGCTGGCACTGGATGCTTGGCAGCAGCTGGCACTGGATGCTTGGCAGCAGCAGGCACTGGAATGCTTGGCAGCAGCAGGCACTGGATGCTTGGCAGCAGCGGGCAGTGGAAGCTTGGTAGCAGCAGGCAGTATACGTGGTCATATAGTCCATGCAATAGGTCGTGGCAGGCGGCTGTCAAACGTAGTCAATGTCCAAAGCAAGAAGTCGGTACACGGGGAATCAATAATAGCAGAGGATGGGAACAGGTCTAGAAGGAAGGCTACCAGGGAATAAGTGAGACAATACAGCACTGGATCATGGGTGCTCCACCCTTATAAAGGGAATGACAGGTCTATTAGTGGTAGCACCTGAAGTTCACACAGCCTGAGGGAAAGTTCAAGGTGGTGTAGCCAGAGAGATGCTGTATGGATCCATTCAGGAGGGTGCAGTACCACCTTTGGCCTTCTTGCCACGGCGTCGACGGCGTGAACCATGACAGACTTAAATGGGAGATTATCTCCCTAGAAAAATATATGAAGGATAAGCTAGTTCCAAGAGGTCTACGTTTCCCCAAAGGTCCAGCATTGGGAAATGAGAGAGAACTCTTCATAGATAAATGGAGCAAGATGCTTGAAAGTTTCTCCATTCACACTATGGGAGTACTCATCGAAGAAAGAAAATATAACCTGGAAGAGACAGACCAACAGATCGAATTAACTACTAAAGAACTCCTGGCAATTACACCGGAAGCAGGTATCCACACATTCACAGAGAAAATGGAGGGTATCCTGGTCAGATTAGAGGAAGACCTCTTCAAAAAGAAGAGAAAGAAAGAAATCAGAGATAAAACTGATTAAAAGAAAGGAAACGTATGGAGAATAGCGGCAAGAATTAACAATACAGAGGTAGGAGAAGATCAAGACCCATACGAAGAACCATCCGGTCCAGAACAGGACGAGAACAAGAGACAGACCTACATCCCCATACAGGAATCAACAAACACCCAAACCCAGGAAGATATCTTTTAGAAAAAGAAGAATCCTCTCCAACCATAATGAGTACAATAGAAGACACGAAGAATACAAATACAGGAACTCTCCTTACCGTCCTAAATGGAACAACAGGAGAAGGCCTTACCACAGACAAGACCAGAACTATGGAAAAAGACCAATGAGACAGGGAAACTGGAGACAAAAGAAACCACTACACAAACACAAAAATAGAAGAACACCAGACCGAAGGGATGGATACCAAACGACAATGAATGAAATATACCACCCGAATAGATATGAAAACATCAGAGAGAAGGAAGAAAGTCAAGACGGAGATGAGGTTTTTCGGCTTGCCACACCGAAAGAGAAAAGAAAGAGAAGAACGGACCAAATCCAATTGGACTGGAGTCCAGAATTAAGAACAAGAACAAGAAGAGAAGGAGAGGACTACAGATCCCCGGGCAAAAAAGCAAGAAGAGAATGAGAGGAAAGAGAGGAGGGCAACAAAGGAAGATACATAAAGTAACGAAACAGAATCCAATTACGATTAATCCAGGAGGTATATTTAACCTCACAGACATACAATTGAGCACTGACCAAGTAAAAGTACTGAATAAAGGGCTTAAATTTGCCCCTACCTAAAACCTGAACCATTTCAATACATATATAGGACTTGCAGAGGTTTAAACGTAAACTATTTCTGAAAAAATATTTTATTAAAAACCCCATCGAGAGGACACAGACGATGCAAGTTTACAAACACACTGACTTGAAAGAAAAGTCAAAATTCTTCCCAAAGTCGATGATAACACCAGAAATATCCACATTTGAAAAAATGGTCACAAGAGAGATGGAGAAAATGACGATCGGAACAAAACACAACCTTTCAAAAAATGAATGAAAGGCATTAGACGAACTAAAGAGAGACGGCTCAATAGTAATCAAACCGGCCGATAAGGGAGGAGGTTTGGTCATACAGACCGCAGAGAGATATGAAAGAGAATCGTACAAAATATTAAATGATGAGAACACATATCAGATATTCAAGAAAGATCCAACAGAAGGGATCACTACAGCATTCCATCAGTACTTGGATGAGGGACATGTGTTAGGAATCCTAAATGATAAGGAACACAAATACTTAAAAATCCAACACCCCAGAAGACCTACTTTCTATCACCTCCCTAAGATCCACAAAGACATCCAGAACCCACCGGGGAGACCAATCATCTCCGGGATAGACTCCATTTCCAAGCGTACTTCAGAATACATAGACAAACTGCTGCAACCAAAGGTTCTTAAAACCAAATCCCATCTAAGAGACACACTTAACCTCATACAGGACTTAGAACAAATATCCTGGAAAGAATACATTTTGGTGACAAGTGAAGTCCAAGCATTATACAGCAACATCCCTCATGAGGAAGGAATTGAGGCAATAAGGAAACATCTGGAAGATGATAAGAACATACTTCCCGAACAGAAACTATTTATCCTGGAAGGGCTCAGACTTATCCTCAAAAACAATTACCGTATATACTCGGGTATAAGCCGAGTTTTTTGACTCAGATTTTGAGTCAAAAAAACGTGATTCGGGTTATACCCGAGTCAACAGCGTGAGTCTGTCCGTGTTGAAGGGGATGCGGCTGCGTGCAGGCGCAGCCGGTCACGTGGTCCAGCTAATCAGGTGGTACTGAGTCTCTGTACCACCTGACTGGCCGGACCACGTGACCTGCGCACGCACGCAGCCGCATCCCCTTCAACACGGACGGACTCACGCTGTTCAGGACCGGGCAGGCACTCCTGCTGCCCGGCATCTGAGCCCCCTCAACCCCTGCTGGATCCAGAGCTGGGGCAAGTATCCATGTGAGAGCTGGCTGCCGCTGGGGCAATATCCAGGTGAGAGCTGGGGCAAATCCATGAGCTGGGGCAAATCCATGTGTGAGCTGGGGCATATCCGTGAGCTGGGGCAAATCCATGAGCTGGGGCATATCCATGTGTGAGCTGGGGCATATCCATGTGTGAGCTGGGGCATATCCATGAGCTGGGGCATATCCATGTGCTGGGGCAAATCCATGTGTGAGCTGGGGCATATCCATGTGTGAGCTGGGGCAATATCCATGAGCTGGGGCAATATCCATGTGTGAGGTGGGGCAATATCCATGTGTGAGCTGGGGCAATATCCATGTGTGGGCTGGGGCAATATCCAGGTGTGAGCTGGGGCAATATCCATGTGAGAGCTGGGGCAATATCCATGTATGAGCTGGGGCAATATCCATGTATGAGCTGGGGCAATATCCATGTGTGAGCTGGGGCAATATCCATGTGTGAGCTGGGGCAATATCCATGTGTGAGCTGGGGCAATATCCATTAAATATTTTTTTTTTGGTATCTATTTTTATTTTTGAAATTTACCACTGGCTGCTGCATTTCCCATTTAGGCTTATACGCGAGTCAATAAGTTTTAACAGGTTTTTTGGGAAAAAGTAGGGGGTCGGCTTATACACGGGTCGGCTTATACCCGAGTATATACGGTACTTCTCATTTAATCACGAACAATACATACAGGCCAAAGGAACGGCTATGGGGACACGCTTTGCTCCAAGCTTCGCCAACTTGTACATGGACAATCGGGAGAAGGACATAATAGAAGAGAGAAAAGAAGATATTTCCATATACAGAAGATATGTCGATGACCTTTTCCTGATATGGAAAGGAGGAGAAAAAACACTCATGCTATTCCTAACAGAATTAAACTTAAAAGATCCAAACATCAGACTAGACACAATTTGGAGCAAGGAAGCCGTGAATTACCTAGACCTTACCATCTATATAGAAGAAGGGACAATATGCACCAAAAGGTATTTCAAGAAGGTGGACAGTAATAGCTATATCAGTCGAGATAGCTGCCACCTGAACAGATGGCTAGAAGGTGTCCCAAAGGGCCAATTAGGATGAGAAGAAATTGTTCGAAAATCGAAGAGTTCAACACCCAGGCAGCAAAACTGACCAAGGACTTCGTGGACAAAGGGTATGACCTAGAGGTATTGGAAAAGACCAAAAGAAGAGATCGCCCAGACAAATAAAATGGAATACCACAAATACAAAGACAGACCACTTCAAGATCAACTACAGATGGATATACCCTTTATTTTTTCATACAGCCAACAGGACCAGAATTTTAAACGCATAGTTAGGAAATTCTGGCCAATCCTCAGGGAGGACCCGTTATTACAAGAAATTCTGCCTCCCGAACCGAGATTCATATGCAGAGGGACCAGGAATTTGAAATCGAAACTGACTACAAGCGAATATGCGCCAAAGAAAGCGAACAACCATTTTAAACAGAATACGGGATTCTACGGCTGTGGCAATTGCATAAACTGCAGAAGCACAGGAAATAAAAAGAGACACATAACAAATGTCACCAACAGAAGAGGAGCTTGGAAGATAAAATACATACTTACCTGCTTCTCCACGAACGTCATATATCTCCTGATATGTCCATGCGGTCTTAAATACATTGGAAAAACCACGAGGGCCTTAGGAGTGCGGCTAACGGAACATGTGAGAAATATAGAACAAGGTCTGGAAACACATAGCGTCCCTGCCCATTATAAAAAAGTACACAATTGTAACCCCAACAACCTAGAATTCATGGCAATAAAGAGGATACAGAATGAGAGAAGAGGAGGCAACCTAGCCAAAAGAATCGGACAAGAGGAGATGAGATGCATTTATGAATTTGATACCCTGCACCCCAAAGGCCTAAACATGGACTTTGAACTATGTCATTTCCTATAAATCTCTCTTTTTGAGCCTACTAGATTCATTGAATTGGCCCCGCCCTTCTAGTTAAATCATTCCATCCACCCCATACCATCTAGCTCAGCTCGTAACAAGGTATAGATCCATCCCCAGAAGTACTCATTATACTATATTATTATTTAGTCACACCTACCCTGAAACCAATATGTATTTAGGTGGACATATCCAAGTATACCCTTTACGCTGCATCTAGATATATCTATAAGGCCAAAGAAGGCACCCAGTGTAACACCTATTTTACATTCTACAACCCTTCCTACTTTTTGTATATAAAAGTACTCAGAATTCATTAACTAAACTTCCCAATGTATCACTCCAGAGGTGGACGTTTTTGGCTAAGAAACAAACATAGATCCACTAGAAATAGATGCACTGTTGCCATCTATGTCCCAAAGGAGTGATAATATTGATACCATACTTTTTTTAGGCATCTACAAATGCACTAATAAAAGACACATGTAAAAAACCATTGACACCATATGAAATAAACTATGTTTAACTTGCCCCAAGCCTTCTAGCAATAACCAGGCAGCGGGAATAACTAACAATATTTTTTGTTTTTATCTAAGTAACAGACCCATAAACAAACACGGGTGAAGTTTTAAGCCCAGCAGATAAAGATGCATTGATAGCACTTTGTTTGTGACACTTAGCACATTGACACACCTCACTGTATACCGGAGATATCTGTTCTGATCTCCGGACAGAGAAAGGAGAGACATGCCAATAGGTCTATAGACATCATGTGACCTGTCCAATCAGATGGAGATCTGTACGCATGCGCGACAAGTCTGTGCGAAATTCGAAAGTGAAAGCACCAAAGACCAATCGGATGAAGCGACTACCCAACAACGTATAAAAGATGGACCTCAGTAATACAGAGACTATCCAGCGGAAGAGGCCAGAAGGTGAAACGCGTCCTGGATTATCCATTTTTTTGTTTTTATAATTGTATTGTTAATACCCTTTAATAAACCCCTTTTACCTGCTTGGTAACCAACTAAGAGGACCTGGAGGCTACAGACGGACCCCTGCAACAAGGACACAGGAGGAGGTAAAGAAGGGAACCAGTCACCTCGATGGACTGGAAAAGTGAGAAAGACTGAGCCTGGCTATACCTTAGGCTCTAAACCATGTGAGTTGGATATTTATTCATATTTCACCCATTTCTTACATCACAGTGTGCGCTATGTATGTCCCCTTTGTCTGATTCCAAGAGGTCAAGACCTGGTAAACGGGAGAAGGAAGGAGAGCCGTAGATCTGGTTTCTTTCAACTATCAGCAACACCAATACAGACTCTAGCCACCAGGTGGCAGCAGCGCACTGTATATCCAATTCACTGAATACGTTATCCGAACTCAGACCCAGAAGGATTTGCTGCACCTACTTGATTAACTGTGCCTAGACAGCGGTTTACACCATAATCCACAGAAATCATATTTAAACGACCTAAATACGTGTCGATTAAGCAGATTTTTGTATTCTACCGAATACATTATCCGAACACAGACCTAGAAGGATTTGCTGTACTCATCTGATAACTGTGCCTAGATTAGCGTTCACAGTACACACCACAGCAACCCATCACATTTAAACTACCTAAAAGACATGTAGATTAAGTCCTATACTTAATAAATGCGTTACGACCACATTTATGTGAGCAGCGCCCATCCATGGATAAACCAACAATTCCTGACTCAGAGTATATGTCTGTCCTGCATAGCGCTGACTCTGATAATCCATCAATCTGCCCTGATGCCAAACTGGAGTGTATGAGAACCCTGCCTGTTGCCAATCTTGACTCTGTATATGACCATGCTTATTCTGATCTCTGGTGTATGAATATACTGAAGAAGCCCCACTCAGGTTGCTCTCCAACTGTTGGCGAAATTGAGCCCCAGTACACACTCTGTAGTGAAACCTGCTGTTACTGGGTTATATTCTTTGTTGCTGGTGTGCCTGTTCTCCCTGGCTGGGAGTGATAGGGTTAGCGGTCCCGACCATTTAAAGGATCGGAGGGTTAGAAGTCTGTCCTAGAGGATCCACACCATGGTTGTCAATGGTGAGCTGGATAGCGAATGTGACAGATGCCCCGCCTTCTATATGTTTTCCAGGCGCTACCTATGTCTCTCCCGCGTTCGTTTTTCAAATATCTCTGGACTCTCTATTTCTCACCTTCATGTGGCTTAAGGGACACCTGAGGGTGCGAATGGCCCTTCTACGCCACCCTATATCAGAGGGGGGTCTGGCGCCGCCGGAAGTGAAATAATATTATTTCGCAGCACAACTTACGAGGATTCTCTTTTTTTAAAAAATATGTTTTTTATTGAGAGAAAGGTAAACTTACAATGTACCACTGTGGTACTCTGCAGAAGTGGCCAAAATAGTGAAGAACAAAAAGATAGCATTCAATAATTATAAAAAAACTCAGAGTGAAGAAGATAGGCAAACCTATAAAATTAGGCAGAAAGAGGCAAAGCAATTTATAAGAGCTTCCAAAGCACACGCAGAAGAGAAAATAGCTCAGTCAGTAAAAAAGGGGACAAAACATTTTTTAGATACATAAATGAGAAAAGAAAAGTAAAACAAGGATTAGATTAAAAACAAAGGAAGGAAGGTATGTAGAAGAGGATAAAAGTCTCGCTGACTGCCTCAATGAATATTTTTGTTCAGTCTTTGCAGAAGAAAAGGAAGGAAAGGGACCTCAGTTAGGAGAGAACACTAAAGAGACATTTACATATGAGTTTACAGAGGAGGAGGTTCTACAGCAGCTGTCTAAACTAAAGACAAATAAGTCAATGGGGCCTGATAGGATCCACCCTAAATTATTAAAAGAGTTCAGTGATGTAATAGCAAAACCGTTAACAAGGATTGGTTAAATAAATCTGTTAACGGAAGTCGTCCCAGAAGACTGGAAATTAGCAAATGTTGTGCCCATTTACAAGAAGGGTAGTAGGGAGGAATCGGGGAACTATAGGACAGTTAGTCTTATGTCAGTAGTGGGGAAATTAATGGAAACCATGTTAAAGGAAATGATTGTTGAACATTTAAAAACACATAGATTACAGGATCAGAAACAACATGGGTTTACCTCAGGGAGATCATGCCAAACTAATCTTATTGATTTTTTTGATTGGGTAACAAAAATAATAGACACAGGTGGTGCAGTAGACATTGCTTATTTAGATTTCAGTAAGGCTTTTGATACTGTTCCGCATAGAAGGCTTATCAATAAATTGCAATCTTTGAGCTTGGATTTCAATATTGTTGAATGGATTAGGCAGTGGCTGAGTGACAGGCAACAGAGGGTTGTGGTAAATGGAGTTTATTTGGCAAAAGGTCTTGTTACCAGTGGGGTACCTCAGGGGTCAGTACTTGGACCCATTCTCTTTAATATTTTTATTAGTGATATTGCAGAAGGTATTAATGGAAAAGTATGTCTTTTTGCTGATGACTTGCAGGGTTATCCAAAGAGATCCGAATTGCTTTAGAAAGGTAACCGAACGCTGAAAATCAGCGTTCGGTTACCTTTCCTGGCCATTCGGCTATCCAGAGAGCAGGCAATACGTCAAATCCTGGCGAATTGCCTGAACATACGGTGCCTGTTCGGTGCCTGTTCGAGGGCAGTGAAATCCCCATAGAGAAGCACTGCTTCGGCTATTCAGAGAACACAAACCAGCAGTGAAAGGTTCCCCTAATGCCCTGCCATTCGGTGGTTTAATTCAGCAAATTTATTCAGGAGAATCCCATAGGCTTCAATGTTAAAAATATTCCCGTTTTAATTCAATATCTAATAAACCGTTCATTATAAAATTCTGCAGCAAAGAGTCTCTTTATTTATAGATTTTTTAGGATACTTTAAGCATTTTTCAGATTTTTTTTTTTTTTTTTTAAAAGTCCGATTTTTTTTTTTTTTTTTTTCAGTTTACCGAACGTGCGGTGACTTTTCGAATCTCTTTGGATAACCCTGACAAAGATTTGCAACAGGGTTGACGTTCCTGGAGGGATCAGCCAAATGACAAATGATTTAGGTAAACTAAAAAAATGGTCGGAGCTGTGGCAATTGAGTTTTAATGTGGATAAGTGCAAGATAATGCACGGGGACGTAAAAACCCAAGGGCTGAATATAGAATATTTGATACAGTCCTAACCTCAACATCTGAGGAAAGGGATTTAGGGGTCATTATTTCAGAGGATCTAAGGGTAAGTAGTCAATGTAATAGAGCAGCAGGAAATGCTGGCAGAATGCTTGGTTGTGTAGGGAGAGGTATTAGCAGTAGGAAAAGGGAAGTGCTCATGCCACTGTACAGAGCACTGGTGAGACCTCACTTGGAGTACTGTGTGCAGTACTGGAGACCGTATCTCCAGAAGGATATAGACATCTTAGAGAGAGTTCAGAGAAGGGCTACTAAAATGGTGTACGGCTTGAAGGAGAAAAGTTACCAGGAAAGGCTTAATGATCTTAACATGTACAGCTTGGAAAAAAGACGAGACAGAGGAGATATGATAGAAACATTTAAATACGTAAAGGGAATCCACAAGGTAGAGGAAGGGAGCATATTTAAAAGGAAACAAAATAGCAAAACAAGAGGACATAGTCTTAGATTAGAGGGGAAAAGGTTTAAAAGTAACATCAGGAAGCATTATTTTACTGAGAGGGTGGTGGATACATGGAACAGTCTTCCAGTAGAAGTGGTAGAGGCCAAAACAGTAATTGAATTTAAGCAAGCATGGGATAGGCATAAGGCTATCCTAAACAAAAGATATATCCAGGAAAAGTATCCATGTAATTGGGCAGACTAGATTGGCCGAAAGGTTCTTATCTGCCGACATTTTTCTATGTTTCTATGTTTCTATGTTTCTACCATTTAGCCTGAGTAGTGCAGCAGCACCCATGGTGAACAAAAATAGGCAAGGTTAGTAAGGTGCAAAAAAAGCAGGTTTTTATCTACATAAGGAAGAAAAATATGGGGAAAGGAGGGGAAGGGAAAGGAGGGGAAGGGAATACAGGGCATCCAGGGAAGCAGAAACATAGATCGCAGGTGTACCATAGGAAAGCCTCCCCTTCAGTGGGTGGGAATTGCGCAACCAACCCAAAGAGCAGCAATTGAGATCATAGTCCACAGGCATTATACATCTTGTGGATATCCCAGATCGCCCAAGGGTCCTTTTTGGAGGGCGTTGGTCATAGTCCGCCATGGCATTGGCGTCAAAAGAGTGATATTGATCCAAAAGACATATAATCTGTTGCTTAGTCTGAACCACAGCCGTCCTCCAACTCCTGGCGAGGAGTAGCATCGTCATGGAGACAATGATGAAAAGCATTTTGAGTTGCGGTCGGCAGTGGTGAATCATTCCCAATAGTATTGCATCAGGTGAGTATGGAATTGGGTGACCCAGCGAGACCAATAGAAATATGTCTTACGACAGCGGAGCAATCATTGGACATTGCCAAATATTACCCATTGTGCCACCTACTGAGTAGCATTGCCAGCACAGATCTGAGGAATGGGGGGAAAATTTACTCATCCTGGAAGGCATTAGATATGACTGGTATAGCAGCTTCCTCTGCGTCTCAATCACTGTGGAGCATCTGGAGGCTCCATCTGTAAATGTGTGTGCAATCGCACATTGTGTCGGAGTGAAGGTTGCAGAGAGGGCTCGTTCCCAAGCCTCTTGAAATGCCCATCTTGTGGCTCTTGTTGGGGTGGTGAGCATGCTGTAAAAGAGCGACATAGGTTTTGTGGTGGAATGCGGGTTAAGCCAGAATAGTTCAATATCCGAGAGAAGAGGTCAAGCGTCCCGTAGTCCCGCAAACACCATAAGCGACTTGAGGAAAGAATACAATTGCATGTATGACAGAAACATTGAGGAAGGTACACCATATTTTACCTGTATCTCATGAAAGGGCAGGATGGCAGCCGGTGCAAAGAGATGAAGTAGATAAGCAATTCCGTGTCAGATCCAGGGTGGTACTCTAAAATGGGGCATAAGGTAACTCAATGAGGCCAATGGTGTGGCCATGGGCAATGGGGTATGGTGTGAAAAGGGGCATTCATTGGTCCCAAACCCTAAGATAAAGAGATGTAGAGGGCAGGGCATGTGGCATGCGAGGTCTCTCCCTCCTATGTACCCAAAATAAGTTAGACAGTGCGTGCCCTGAGATGTATGCAGATTCAATAGTTAGCCACTGAGGCATAGGTTGAACATGGGCCAATTCCACCAAAGAGGCCAGGCAAGAAGCCCAAAAATATTTATGCACATGTGTAACTTTAGACCCCGTCCCGATGTCTGTAATATAGTAGGGCTTGAGGAACTCAAGGCCATTTGTGTCTCCAAATATGCACCATAAGGAGCGTCTGCAGGGCGTCTAAATATTGTCGGAGATACTGTATATTCAGAAAATAAACTTATACGCGATATAAACAACAATCAACTTATCTCTCGCTTGTATTTCTCAGAAATCAATCCTAAATTTGTTTTCAATTGTATCTGTTTTGTTTACAAAAATATAACCAACCAAACTCGGCAAAAATATATATATTTATTATGTATACAAAAAGATTTTAATTTCACAACACAATCAAGGATTTATAAACAACATCCATCAGCACACACATTTCTATCTTTTAAAATATGTTAGTAACTGCATATAAGGTTAGTACCAATTACTTTAATCAGTTAGTAGCAAACATAGATGGTTAGTTCAACTTAATAAACATCCTGCTTAAAGAAAACAATTAACATGAATTTCCCAGCAAACCAGTATTTAAAACAAGCTAGTAATCCTATTTATATATATATGCATACACATATATGTCTCTGTGCTACCTGGATCAACAAAAGATAAAGCAATCACTTTCTATTTAGAAAAACTTATTTGGTGAATCCTCCCCTAAACGAGAATTAAGCTTCTAATCTTCTTGATGTTTTTAAACTATAGGTTATAATATCCCTGCTTAATAATTCAATCACAATAGCTCTTCCAATTTCAATATATGTAATATATATGGATATACTGCAACAAATAACTTAGGATAACTATCCTGTTATCAGATACTTTTATATTTCTATACTGCTGGTTAGAAATATGTCAGTTTCTGATCTAACGATATCTGAGAAAAATCTCAGTCTATATCCGTTGCAATACACACTCATATATATATCAGGGCTCAAAATTTCAAGTCCCAAGCTACTAGCCAGACCTTAAGAATTACTCGCAACTAGTTGCCCCACCTAACCCCTATCCTGCCCTGCCTGCATCTGCATTCCCACTCGCCCTCATGTAATTTCCACTCGCCAAATGCTAGTAGGCGAGTGGAAATTTTGAGGCCTGTATATATAATTACATTAATCCCTCTTAATTTTATTTCCATACATTACCTGTTCCAAAATCTGGATTCAAGTGTTTCTGCAATCTTCTTATGTTACAGCAGCAATGAGTTCTTTGGATATAATATGAATTGGAGAGTGTGTGAGAGTTTGTGAGATATTATATATATAAATTAGTTTGCATCTTATCTAATTTGTCTCTGAGTTTCTCCTTGAGCATACCTCATAAAATAGTTTAAGAGAGAGTGAATGCATGAGAGTGAGAAACAAAATTTGAAGTCCCGAGAGGGAGAATTTGTGTGGTCTGAGTTGAAGTGTGAAGCCAAGTGAAGTCTGGTGTGTAGTGTCAAGTAGTGTGTCCTGAATGATCCAAATAACACAGTTATACAGAAATTTACATCACTTATCACGTACTTCTCTACTTAGCATAATTCTCTTTGTGAAACCCTATGAGGACTGTCAACTGTCAACCCATAATACACCACTAGATAGCAGTGCTGATTTAAAATTAAATAGCACAAATCAATTTTAAATTCCTTATCATAGGTCATAGATCAATCTCTATTTCTCAATTTAAACATAGGACTCTTTTCTCATTTCTAGACTTCGTGTCTCTTTATGTCATATTTGATTTAATATCTCCTCTATTTTAGCCATTTCAAGGTTTTACTGAGTTACTCCTTATCAGTTACCAGACATTCCTTCTACAGCAAAATACGTCTATTCTTCAGTAATTATCTTCAAAATATTTCTTAACATACCATTCTAGCACTACTAAAATATCTATTATTTTGATACCAAATATAGAATATATATTGATTATATAAATATATTTTGTGCATATGTATATATGGTTACATACAGTAGATATTTTATGCATATGTTTTAAACCTTAAAAAAAAAAATTTTACTCAAGGGTTTCTATAAAACAGACCTATAAATTTGTCTGACATATCTAGCACTTATCTACTAATATATATATAAATAAAGACACCCTCCTTAGCGTCTTTATGTCTAGTGAGTTTACCTTAATATGAACTCGTCTTTTAAAAATAATGTGAGTTCATTCTGGAAGTAGGTGAAAGTTAAGAAAGAAACTTGTATCATAAAAAAATGATTATGGATTATACGATTAAACAAGATGGCTACAGGCATCCATTTTGTTTTCCCTATGAAAATACCCAACAATATGACACGGGCAACATCATCGGCAGAGTGCAGAAGAGGTACAAGATTGTTGGCGATAACATAATTTAAACAGCCACCATCCTGCCCAACCAAGAAACCTCTCGATGCCGCCACTGAAATAACAGTGATTTCACCTCCGACAATAGGCTAATATAGTTACATTTGAATAAGCTCTCCACATCTCGAGCAATACGAAGCCCTAAATAAACAACATAATCAACCCTCCAGTCAAAATTGTATCTAGCTTGTAGGTCAGACAGTAGGTGGGTAGGTATATTAATCAGAAGTGCCTGCATTTTTGAAAGTTGACTCAATGGTATGAGACCTGGCTATATGAATCTAATGCCCATTGCATAACAGGGAGCGACACTTCTGGGTCTGTCAGCGTGAGGAGTATGTTGTCGTGTATAGATTTAATTTGTGTGACATAGGGCCGACAGAGACACCACGGATAGAGTTGTTCTGTCTGATGGCTTGTGCCAAGAGTTCAAGAATCAGGGCGTATAGCAGCAGGGAAAGGGGGCACCCTTGCCTAGTCCCTTTAGTAAAAATTGCTCCGACAAGAAGCCGGAGATGGCCACTCGAGCCGAAGGGGAGTCATATGGGGCTTGGATCGCAGTCCGGAAAGGAGTCGGGAGACCAAATTTGAGCAGAACACGGTGTAAGAACAGCCAGCTGACCCTGTCAAAGTCCTTTTCGGCATCTAGCGACAGGATCCAGCTTGGTGACCCAGATCATCTCATGACTTCAAGGAGGTTAATCAATTTCCTAGTGCTGTCAAAGCCCTGACGTTTGGAGACGAATCCCACCTGATCCAGGCCTACAAGAATAGGGAGTATCTTCTGCAGTCAATTGGCCAAAATTGTGCCATACAATTTGACATATATGTTAAGAAGTGATAGTGGTCGAAGGTTTGGACAATGATCAGGAGTCTTCCCCGGTTTGGGAAGGGTGACTATGTGTGCCCAAAGCATGTCAACCGGGAAAGAACCACAACTTCATGCCGGCTCATAATCGGCGTGCAAATGGGGTACTAGAAGGGAGGAAAAGGTGGAGTAATATAGGCTATATGATTGTGGTGATTTACGTTTGGGTAAATTTTTAATGGCATCAGAAATATCTTCTCTCTTTATCGGTGAGGACAAAAAGACACTCTGCGGCATCGTGAGGGACAGAAGATGGACTTTGCTCAGGTAGTCGTCCACTGCAGATGCTACAGGAGATTGAACCATATCGCTGACAACTAGAAAATACAGGGATTCATAGTTTTTGGCAAAGGTGTCTGCTATGACTTTAGGGTAATATATCAAGCCATTATCACTTTTAAGGGCCGCTATTTTTTGTGGTGTACAAGGGGGGTCACAGTTTCTTGGCCAGGAGTTTACCTGGTTTGTTCTGGAGGGAATAGTAGGTGGATTTCAACCTGGACATAACGCAAAAGTATCCCTCTGCTTCCAGCTCCCCAAGTGACTGGTGCGCACCCTCCAAACCCTCCGCCACTGCAGGCAATGGGGTAATTTAAATTTTTCATGTCGAGATCCTGCAATTCAGTGAGTATCTCCAAACGTCGGGACATATACTTCTTCCTGAGCCGAGTCGCCCATTCTATACATACTCCCCGAATAACCGCCTTATGGGCTTGGCAGACAGTGTGGGGGCATATGTCAGGGGTCGAGTTATTAAAATATTGCATCAGAGCCAATTGAATAGCTTGTTTCGCCGGCTCGTGCGTTAAAAAGCTGTCTCGTATACACAAGGGGGCCTAGCGTAATATTGATATGCACAAAAGAATTTGGGCAGCGCTCCTCCGTGTAAAAAAATTATACAATAAACCAATAAAGAAGGGGAAAAAAAGAAAAGAAAGGAAAAATTTTCCTTACAGCAAAGAAGTATAGCTCCTTCTTTAAAATCTCCTTGGACTTCTTTCAATAAGGTAATGCGTATGTTATCTTGCATATACCTCAAAAAGAGGGAGAAAGTTACATAGCGTAATATGCTGTAATAATTGCTTAAAAATTGTTTAAACCGCCAAGTGTGCACTCACGGTTTGTGAGAGCTTCCAGCTCTCATATGGTCGTCTCTCAAGTGTTAAATGGGCCGACTTGATTGCCCTTATCTCCAGGTAGATGATTTTCCTGGTGCTCGTCGTCTCCCAAATTATTAAATACTTTGGAGCACCAGTGTCGTCACACCATAACCCCTCTGTGATATTGTGGAAGAGTGCAGGGTTGGACCCGCTTTTGCCTGCTTGTGAGCTAAGAGAAGGGTTTGTATCTTGTATTCTTAATAGGATGGCTTATAAATTTACAAAAACAATTCTACACCTTGAAAACCTTGCATGTCTTGTAAAACAGCCAAATATTGATATGCATCTCCCAACATCAGGAGAACCAGTGAGTGATCAGACCAAGTCAATGGCAAAATCTCACAGTCTACCACATGGGGGAGGGCAGCCCCCGATAGTAGGAAATAGTCGATTCTAGTATAGCTGTTACGGACATGGGAACGAAAAGTAAAGTCTCTCTCTGTGGGATGAAGCAGACACCAAGCGTCATATAAGTTATACTGTTGTAGTAACAGTCAAAATCTTTTAGGGGATGCACCTGATCGGAGGCCTTCGTTGGATGCGGAGCGGTCATTGGAGGGGTCCAGACACATATTCATGTCACCACAGATGACAAGAGTACCATCTGCACATCAGTCACTTTCCGCAATAGCTGTGCCAGGAATTTTGGTTGAGCTGTATTGGGGGCGTAGACTGAGACTAGGGTATATGTAGTTGAGTTAATCGTGCAGATAAGGATGATATCTCTACCTCCAGTGTCTTTTATAATGCGGTGAGCTTGAAAGGCCACGCTATTACTTATCAGCAAGGAAATTTAGACTGAAATGTAAAATGATATTGTGTTAAGTACTGGGGAATGTTTAGTTTGGGGTGATCTTCACAGGCAATGTCTCTTCACAGGCAAGTTTAAACCCTTAACATTAAATGTTAGAACTTTCATGGGGGTTTTAGATAATGCGTCATTAAAAGAATAAGCTAAGTAGCTTGCTCCAGAGGCCACCTGGTCTCACGATTGGGGCAGCGCCACAGTACAAGAAGGAAACAGGAGCCCTGAGTGGAAGAGAGGGGGGCAGAGTAAGGGACACTGAGCAGAGGGGTAACAACCACAATTGTGGCAAAACTATATACAGAAAGAAACTATCACTCCAGTAGGGGTCTCGTCCAGTGGAGAACCCCACGCTTTTCCATAGAACAGGGAGAAAGGGGGGGGTAACATTAACTAGGACCGATAAAATACAGTAACCAATTAGTGGGGGCGTGGCCGATGACCTAACATGGCGGACGCGTGTTAGTGTTCCTCTGTCCGCACGTGGAGATTTAAAGCGGATACCTCAAACATATCTCACCTAAAAGCAGACAGCAATGGCCACCACCAAAGCCAAAAAAACGACGGATCGCAGAGATTTCTTTGCCCCTAAACAGCCTAAATGTAAGGAAGGCGCAGAAAAGCAAGATGGCGCCGGCTCTCCCTCCTCAGCCTCCAGCAGCTAACATCGCAACGTAGACATGGATCTGGAGACCTTCTCCGTCCGCATGGAGGGTATGATTCCGGACCTTTCCACCACATTAATGATTCGACTGGACACAATAGCTGCGGACATACGACAAGATATCCACGACATTGGTGACAGGACCTCCAGGCTTGAAGACAAAATGTCTGAAACATCCGATGCGCACAACCGCATGACAATGAAAATTGAAGCGCTAGAGGAACAGATGGCCCGGTGTGCTCTCAAACTGTCTGACTTGGAGGACCGATCCCGACAGCATAACTTGAAGGTAAGAGGGGTGCCGGAGTCGGTAACTCCTCGGTCCCTTCACTCTTACGTACAAGACTTTCTTTCACGTTTATTGCCTGAGGCCACACCGGACTCCCTCCTTATGGACCGCATTCACAGGCTTCCTAAGCCTCCCACCGCCCCACCTAAGGCGCCACGCAACGTGCTACTGAGATTACACTATTTTAAGCGGGTGAAGACATCTTGAAGGCCCCGGGTAATCCAGAAGCACTAGGCCCAGATTATGGTCATTTAACAGTGTATCCGGATCTCTCACAGGCCACTTTGCAGCGTAGAAGCAGCTTTTGCCCCATCACTGAAACTCTTCGTTCAGCCCATGTGCCCTATCGCTGGGGATACCCCACTAAACTCATAATCACTCGCGACGGTGAGACCGTAGTGCTGTCCACATGGATGAGGGAATACAAACACTGGACAGTTGTGGACTTAAGACGAATGAAGCACCGACTCGTGGAATGAAGGCCCTAAAACGCCTCAACTCGGAATGTCAGATCCGCTGAACATTCAGCGTCGAGGATTGCCGCTACCACTTTTTCTCATTTTGCTTCTCGAGGTATTGGTACTCCAGTTACCGCTTATGGACCTCGGAATGGCCTGATTGCAACACGTACTGCAAGGTCATATGGTTTCGGTGGCGCGAGATGGTGAGATTTTTATACGCACAAGATGACAATCGCTGCGATGTGGAGGGTCATGATACCCTCGTCTCCCTCATCCCAGGATGAGCTCGGGTCCTCCCGGCTGGGAGCTCCCATTGGAGACCCTTATTTTTTGATATGTATATAGTTACGCCGTTCACCGGTGTTCTTTCCTCTTTTTATGGTTCTTATTCTTCTGTTGTCTGGTTTCCCTTCCCCCGCCAGGATATCACCCAAAACGTGCTGCAGTGATGTATGTAATACCCACAGTGAAAGTTCTGAATGACTGCGATACACTCCCGACCACCTATATTATTTCCTTATATGAAAATATTAACCTATAATGTTAAAGGGCTTAACCTCCTGGTTAAAAGGCACTCCCTATATCGAGACCTTCATTCCCAGAATGGTGATGTAGCTTGCATCCAGGAGACACATTTTCGGCACTTAGATCACCCCTGTCTAATGATTCCTCAATATCATAAGCAATTTCACTCCACATTTCGATCCAAGGCTAGGGGAGTGACGATATTGATACACAATCGTTTACAATTTGAGGCGCATCGCATCATCAAAGATTCAGGGGGCAGGTTTATAATTTTGGTTTGCACGATCAATTCTAGAGCGTACACCTTGGTTTCAGCATATGCCCATAATGCTTCTCAAACACAATTTTTCTCCCGTCTATTACACAAGGTGCAAGAGGTATTGACTGGTGCCCTGGTTGGATGTGGGGATTTCAACTTGAGCGTTGATCCATCTATGGATCGCTCTGTGGGAGGTGGGCAACTGCAGAACATGGCCTCTCTTAAGAGGTTTAGGGACTTACTCGGCCAATACGATTTGTATGACACTTGGCGATTGATGAATCCTACTGCACGAGATTATAGCTTTCGCTCTAGGGTACATAATAGCTACACCAGACTTGATTATTTTTTTATCCCCGGCACGGTGCTCCCGTATACACTGGACTGCACCATCTTGCCCCTCACATGGTCAGATCACGCACCGGTGTTGCTGACCCTGGGAGAGGTATATCAGGGATATGCTAGACCACCCTGGCGTCTCCGCGAGGAGATACTGAAAAACGAGCATGTAACAAACGACATAAAAGAGACCCTAACCAACTATTTTCGGGAAAACAATACTCCGGAGATGTGTCCTACTCCTATCATAATTTGGCAGGCGCATAAAGCTGTTCTGCGCAGGGGCGGATCCAGAGACTAGTCTCGGGAGGGGCACTGACAGAAAATAAGGTGTTTTAGCAGAGAGCCCGACTCACGAGAATTTACAGAGGGCCCGGCTCACAGGAGCTTACAATCTAGAGGAGCAGAGAGCCCGGCTCACAGGAGCTTACAATCTAGAAGAGCAGAGGGCACCCAGGAGCTTACAATCTAGAGGAGCAGAGGGCACCCAGGAGCTTACAATCTAGAGGAGCAGAGGGCACCCAGGAGCTTACAATCTAGAGGAGCAGAGGACACCCAGGAGCTTACAATCTAGAGGAGCAGAGGGCCCGGCTCACAGGAGCTTACAATCTAGAGGAGCAGAGGGCCCGGCTCACAGGAGTTTACAATCTAGAAGAGCAGAGGGCACCCAGGAGCTTACAATCTAGAGGAGCAGAGGGCACCCAGGAGCTTACAATCTAGAGGAGCAGAGGACACCCAGGAGCTTACAATCTAGAGGAGCAGAGGGCCCGGCTCACAGGAGTTTACAATCTAGAAGAGCAGAGGGCACCCAGGAGCTTACAATCTAGAGGAGCAGAGGGCACCCAGGAGCTTACAATCTAGAGGAGCAGAGGGCACCCAGGAGCTTACAATCTAGAGGAGCAGAGGGCCCGGCTCACAGGAGCTTACAATCTAGAGGAGCAGAGGGCCCGGCTCACAGGAGTTTACAATCTAGAAGAGCAGAGGACACCCAGGAGCTTACAATCTAGAGGAGCAGAGGGCACCCAGGAGTTTACAATCTAGAGGAGCAGAGGGCACCCAGGAGTTTACAATCTAGAGGAGCAGAGGGCCCGGCTCACAGGAGTTTACAATCTAGAAGAGCAGAGGGCACCCAGGAGCTTACAATCTAGAGGAGCAGAGGGCACCCAGGAGTTTACAATCTAGAGGAGCAGAGGGCACCCAGGAGCTTACAATCTAGAGGAGCAGAGGGCACCCAGGAGCTTACAATCTAGAGGAGCAGAGGACACCCAGGAGCTTACAATCTAGAGGAGCAGAGGGCACCCCGGATTTTACAATCTAGAGGAGCAGAGAGCCCCCAGCTCACACATGGATTTGCCCCCAGCTCATGGATTTGCCCCAGCTCATGGATTTGCCCCAGCTCAGACATGGATTTGCCCCCAGCTCACACATGGATTTGCCCAGCTCATGGATTTGCCCCCAGCTCATGTATTTGCCCAGCTCATGGATTTGCCCCAGCTCATGGATTTGCCCCCAGCTCATGGATTTGCCCAGCTCATGGATTTGCCCCCAGGTCATGGATTTTCCCCCAGCTCATGGATTTGCCCAGCTCATGGATTTGCCCCAGGTCATGGATTTGCCCCCAGCTCATGGATTTGCCCAGCTCATGGATTTGCCCCAGGTCATGGATTTGCCCAGCTTACACATGGATTTGCCCAGCTCTCACCTGGATATTGCTCCAGCTCCGGCAGGGGTTGAGGGGACCCAGATGCCGGGCAGCGCGGGAGTGCCTGCCCGGTCCTGAAGAGTCCGTCCTGTTGAAGGTGATGCGGCTGCGTGCGTGCGTGCGCAGGTCACGCGGTCCGGCCAGTCAGGTGGTACAGAGACTCAGTACCACCTGATTAGCCGGACCACGTGACCGGCTGCGCCTGCACGCAGCCGCTTCCCTTTAACAGGACGGACTCTTCAGGACCGGGCAGGCACTCCGGCGCTGCCCGGCATCTGGGTCCCCGGCTCAGAGTCGATTTATCAGAATCTCGGGGGGGGGCAATTGCCCCGTTGCCCCCCCTGGATCCGCCCCTGGTTCTGCGGGACGTCTGTATGCGGTGGTCAGCCAGACTTAAACGCGATTATCAACAACATCAGCTAGAGATACTTAAAGCTTTACATGACTTAGACACAAAATAAACTTACTCTGTCCTCTTCGTTAGCCGAAAAAATAGATACACACCTACACCTTCTGAGTGACCTCGAGACGGACAGCTACGCTAGGAAACTGGACAAGATGAACGCTACTTACTACACGCTTAAAAATAAACCGGGGCATTTGCTGGCCCGCAGACTGAAACCCCCTAGCGCACAGAGACGCATAACGTCTCTCACGACAGCCCGCAGACAGATAGAGAACCCTAAGGAAATTGCGAATGAATTCGCCAGTTATTATGAGGCCCTTTATTATAATCTGGATGGGACAGACGGGGTCACACACCCAACGACAGCGAAAGTCGCAGAATACTTAGAATGACTACACCTCCCGACACTGACCCCAGCGCAGACTGAACACATATCCTCCCCTATTAACATACAGAAACTCTCTACGGCCATTAAATCGTTACCAAAACGGAAGGTGCCATGCCCAGATAGATTCCCAGGACTCTATTACTCAACGTTCGCCCCACAATTGATGCCACACATGTTGGCTACTTATCAGGTGGCGAAAGAGGTGGGGGCATTCCCGACTGATATGTTAAGGGCTCACATAGTCATACTTCCGAAACCCGGCAAGACACCTAACTACTGTCCGAACCTAAGACCTATCTCCTTACTGAATGTGGACATAAAGATATATAGTACGATTTTAGCAAACCGACTTCAGCAAGTCCTGCCGACTCTCGTTGCACAGGATCAGGTGGGGTTTATTCGGGGGAGGCAAGGCCCTGATAGCACCAAGAAACTGCTTAATTTAATGCATACAATGAAACACTTGAACAGGCCCAGTCTGATCCTGTCGCTAGACGCCGAAAAGGCCTTTGATAGGGTCAGCTGACTTTTCCTACGACTAGTCCTCAGGAGGTTTGGTCTGCCAGAAGAACTTCTGGAGGCAATACAGGCGCTCTACACTTCCCCCTCCGCCAGAGTACTCAACTCTGGATTTCTCTCTGACGAATTTGTCATCAACAATGGCACGCCTCAGGGCTGCCCCCTCACCCCTCTCTTGTATGATCTGGCCTTGGAACCCTTGGCCCAAGCCGTTCGCCAAAATGATCAGATACGCGGAGTGGCTGTAGGCCCCACAGAGTATAAACTGAACCTATACGCGGACGATATCCTCCTCACACTAACAGACACCGACGAATCCATTCCAGCTCTGCAACGAGAGTTGGGGTTACATAGTGCTGTTTCGTATCACTCTGTGAATGCCCTGAAAACGTAAGCACTTCCCATAAACACGACAGCCACACAATTAAATGCCTTAAAGAGACTCTATGACTTTGACTGGAGGTCCTCTTACATTACGTATCGGGGCCTTAGGATAACTTCGGACATTAAACAGTCTGTTTGCCCACAATCATGAGAGGATATTTAAAGAGAAACGTTCCACATTACACCAGTGACACTCCCGAGGGGTTTCCTGGTTGGGATGGATGGTGGCGGTGAAGATGATGGTGCTACCGAAGTTATATGTTTTTCGCTCCCTGCCAATTCGTGTACCCTGTCTCTATCTTGACACATTCCAATCTCTTTTTATACGCTACATATGGGCGAATAAATGCCCATGAGTGCCCAGGAAATTACTGTATCTGCGTCATAGAGATGGAGGTCTTAATATGACCTGCATTCAGAATTACTATTGGGCGTCCCTCCTGGCTTCCTCCATGGACTTGTTTCATGGTACTCCCATGCCACAGTGGCTTGCTATCGAATCCGCGTACCTTTCGGGACATGCATTGTCAAATGTGATGTGGATCCCCCGTAAGATTCGTCCTAAAACACCGTATAAGATGCCGTCCACGGAGATACACCTGAAGGCATGGTATAGACATTTCCCACTTTTTACGGCCCATTCTGAGCTCTCTTTGGCAATGCCACTAACTGCAATTCCGTATCTATTGCCGCATATTCGGATTAACCCCTGGATACAAACTGGGATAACTCATCTACACCATCTTTTCACGCCGGCTGCTATACTTCTCTTCCTTGACCTACAAAGAAAATTCAAACTGCCTGCCTCACAATTTCTGACGTATATGCAAATCCACTCCTACCTGGAGTCCCGAGGTAATCGTACCGAGATGAGAGCCACATTACCCCTACTGTTGACCACCGAATTATTCTGCTTGGATCCCCTCTCCGCTATTAAACTTATTACACATTTTTATGGTATACTTAATACTCCAGTTACAGCGGTACGATGGGCGTTTCAGATAGCATGGGAGGGGACACTTTCAAAGACTTTTAGCCCCACACAGTGGGCGCAAGCTCACATGTATGCGGTTGGTGCCTCCAGATGTGCCACTCTAGTGGAAAAGCAGAGGAAAGTGATGTACGGCTGGTATCTCACGCCGAGTAGGCTTCGCAGGATGAACCCTACAACCTCGGCGAGTGTTGGAGGTGTGCCTCGGCAGTGGGATCGAAAGGGCCATATATGGTGGCATTGTCCTGTAGTGGCGCCACTTTGGAAAGATGTATCGTCATTACTTACGGAGGTATTAGGTCAAACTATTCACTGTCTACCTGAAGTTATTCTAATAGGTATGGCTCGCCTTCCTCACCCACACCTTAAAATTATGTTTATCATAGTTTCCACTACGTTACTACTGCTCACCCGACGGTGGAAGACAGTTGAGGTTCCAACACTCCGACAGCTTACCACACAGCTCGACCAGTACCGCAAATTCGATGTAAAAGCTAACACTATGAGTGGGTTGAGACCCCCTGTGACGGGATGGTCGTCCGTCGACTGTCCTGCTCTCCAGATGCCCCTGCTGTGGATCAGCCCGACTACCGAGTGACTCGGCACTCGGTGTCCCGAGCAGCCTGATCCGCTGGTCGTGGGTGCTGGGAATGGCTTTGATGTTGTTAGGGGCCGCTGTAAGGAAGTGGTGCCATCTGGGGTCGATTTGATGTTCCTCTTCTGCGGTAGGTAGCGTTTCGGAAGACCACCGAGTGTCTTCCGTGGTGAATGTGATTTGCCCTGAAATAAAACACCAGATGAGCTGTATGTCTTAAACCAGTGAATTGCTATATTTAGGGGTTTCAACAGGGTCATTTATACAACTTCACACACACAGATTACCAACTCCCCTGCCCACACAACCAGCACTGATTGGCTCATTTCCCAGCCTACTGTTCCCTATCAGGTCCCTTTCAGGCTCCCCCATTGTCCAGGGGATTAGGCAGATGAGGTCTTGGAAAAGCCTCCAATCAGATGGCTTGCTGTATCCTCCATCTTGGGGCCCTGCGGTCCTTTGTCCTTGGGACCCATGGTAAGCTGGACAAAATGGAGACTGGAGCAAATCACATACATACAGTTTTCTACATCTGAATCTACACTCACACAATAGAGGATACATTTTAAATACACCACACTTCATAAAATCACATGAGTAATAACATGCAGAGATTGTCCATACAGTATTTAAACGCAAAACCGAAAGAAAGGAAAAATGGTCTTTAAAATTGGAGCAGAGTCAGTTCCTTGAGAGCCAGATGTCAGCTCTGTGACATTACTTCCCCCCCAAAAAGAGTCTGACAGATGCAGTTGGACCCAAACAGGTCGACTCGGGGAGGTCGGAGCAAGGTGAGTCAGGGCTCCAGGGCCGTTTGCCGGGACAGTCCATCGGCATTCCCATTTTGGGCCCCGGGCCAGTATTTGATTGTGAAATTAAATGGCTGCAATGCCAGGCTTCAGCGCAGCAATCTGCCGTTTTCTCCTGCCACTCGGTTGAGCCAAACCAGGGGGTTGTGGTCGGTCATCACGGTGAAGGAGCGTCCATAGACGTAAGGCTGAAATTTCTTTAGGGCCCAAACCAGCGCCAAACACTCCTTTTCTACGGCGGCGCACCCCACTTCCCGGGGTAGAAGTTTGCGGGTGATAAAAGCCACCGGATGCTCCCCTCCGTCATTGCCCACTTGGCTCAATACGGCTCCCAGTCCAAACATGGAGGCGTCTGTGTGGACGAAAAAGCGTTTGTTATAATTTGGTGCCGCCAGGATGGGAGCTTGAGTCAGGGTGGTTTTGAGTTGGTGGAATGCCGCCCCACACTCCGGGGACCCCAGGACTTGGCAGGGTAGGGATGTTTTTGTCAGGTCAGTCAGGGGTTTGGCGAGGTCACTGTAATGGGGGACGAATTTCCGGTAGTACTGGGCGGTCCCTAGGAAGGCAAGGACCTGGGTCTTGGTTATGGGAGTGGGCCAATCTAGGATGGCCCCTATCTTAGAAACATAGAAACATAGAAAAGTGTCAGCAGATAAGAACCTTTCGGCCCATCTAGTCTGCCCAATTACATGGATACTTTACCTGGATTTATCTTTTGTTTAGGATAGCCTTATGCCTATCCCATGCTTGCTTAAATTCAATTACTGTTTTGGCCTCTACTACTTCAACTGGAAGGCTGTTCCATGTATCCACCGCCCTCTCAGTAAAATAATGCTTCCTGATGTTACTCTTGGCCAGCTCGGGTCGCTGCTTCCCACACCCCACCCGGTGGCCGAGGTACTGTACCTCGGACATCCCGATCCAGCACTTGTCAGGCTTCAGGGTCAGGTTAGCGGCCCTTATCCTATCTAACACCACCCCCAGATGGTGGAGGTGTTCCTCCCAGGTCTGGCTATAGACGGCTATGTCGTCAAGGTAGGCGCAGGTGAACTCCTGCAGGCCGTCGAGGAGACAATCAATTAACAGCTGGAAGGTAGCCGGAGCGTTCTTCATCCCGAACGGCATGACCCAAAATTGGTACAGGCCGAACGGGGTGATGAAGGCCGACTTGGGGATGGCCTCCTCCTCGAGGGGAATCTGCCAGTACCCCTTACACAGATCAACAGTGGTCAAGAAGTGCCCCTTGGAGATCTGGTCTAACAGCTCGTTGACTCGGGGCATGGGGTACACGTCGGTGACGTGCTATAGTCCTATAGCCATCCTTCTTGGGGACCAGCACCACCGGGGAGGCCCACGGGCTGGCGGAGGGTTCAATCTCCTCTAGCTCAAGCATGTCCCAGATTTCGGCCCGCATGGGTTCTCGGACTGCCTCCGGGAGCCAGTACGCCGGCTGCCTCAATGGCCTCTGCCCAGGGGTTTCTACTTTGTGAAGGGTCTGATGGGTATAGCCTGGGAGTGCAGAGAAGACCTCCTGGCGGTCCTGGAGTACCTGCCTAACTTGGGCCTGTTCATGGGGTCCAAATCCCTCCCCTAGCTGAACATCTTCCACCCCGGAGGACTTGCTATTTATCCCAGGGAGTTCTGGTATGGGGATCTGTTCTGCCTCCTCGGTGGCCAGAGCGCAGATGGCAGCCACTGCCTCAGCCCGTTCGTGGTAGGCTTTCAGCATGTTGACGTGGAATGTCTGCTTGATCCTGGTGTCGGTGCAGCTGACAACCACATAGGTGGTATCCCCAAGTTGGTGTACCACCTGATAGGGGCCCTGCCAAAATGCCTGCAGCTTGTTCTGCCGCTGTGGTTTCAGTACCAGGACCTTTTGCCCCATGAAGAATCGGCCATACCATGCTTTCTGCTGGGCCTGGGCTGCCTGCATATTCACCTGGACTAGGCCCGTGAGCACTCTCAGGCGCTCGCGTAGTTCCAAAACGTAGCTCAGGACAGGGAGTCCTTTGAGCTTCTGTCTCCCTTCCCACTGGGCCCTAACTAAATCTAAGGGGCCCCTAACCCTGCGCCTGTATAACAACTCAAAGGGGGAGAACCCGGTGGATTCCTGGGGCATCTCTCTATATACAAATAACAGATGGGGCAGATATTTTTCCCAGTCCTTCCTATCCTGGGTGAAGGCCCAGATCAACTGCTTTAGGGTCCCGTTAAACAGCTCGCACAGCCCGTTCGTCTGGGGGTGGTACAGTGCACTGTGGAGGGCCTTGACACCACAGAGGCACCTGAACTGCTGTGTCAGCTCAGCGGTAAACTGGGAACACTGATCAGACAGTATCTCCTGAGGGAACCCCACCCGGGAGAACACCCGCAGGAGGGCGTCAACTATTGTATCGGCCTGAATGTTAGACAGGGGAATGGCCTCGGGGTACCGGGTGGCATAGTTCACCACCGTAAGGATGTATTTTTTTCCTGTGGCACTGGGGCGGGCCAAGGGGCCAATTATATCCACTGCTACCCGGCTAAAGGGTTCCTGGATGATGGGTAGGGGTTGAAGCGGGGCTTTTGGGTGGTCCCAAGTTTTCCCCACCTTTTGGCAGACCGGGCATGTGCGGCAATATTCCCACACATCAGCATGGAGTCTGGGCCAAAAGAAGGCTCGGGATAACCGACTACGGGTCTTGGCTATCCCGAGGCAGCCGGCGAGGGGAATGTCGTGGGCCAGTTTTAAAAGTTCCGGTCTGCGGGTCTGGGGCACGACCAGCTGTTTGTGGGGTCCCTGTTTCCTCCTGGTGCCCACCCTCTCAGTGTATTTGTATAGGAGCCCTCCTTCCCACTCCATGCGGTCATCCCCAACCCCTCCCTGGTCTTTGCCTGCCCTATCCCGGTACTCTCTTAAAGTGGGATCAGTCTGGGTCTGGTGTCTGAGGTTGGCCGGGGAGTCCCAGGTTATGGGTTGGTTGGGGGACGGGGTTTGTTTTTGTCGAGGTTTGGGGTTTTTTCTTTGTGGTCTCACCTGGGTCCCAGCTGGAGTGGCGTGGTTTGTCCGGTGGCTCTGCTGGCGGGTGGTCACGGGTAGAACGGCGTCTGTGTTGTAGGCGGAGACCAGATGTCCCAGGTCATTCCCCAGGAGAACTTCGGTGGGCAAGTTGTCCAATAGGCCCACCTGCACGGATCCTGCCCCGGAGCCCCAGTCTAGATGGACTCGGGCGGTGGACAGGAGTAGCACTCTACCTCCGGCTACTCGAACGGCAATGGTCGGGCCAGATCGGGCCTTCATGGGTACCAGGTGGGGTCGGATGAGGGTGATGGTGGCCCCCGAATCGCGGAGACCCTGGGCCGCCCGTCCATTTATCCATACGGCCTGTCGATGATGCTGGCGGTTATCGGCAGCGGCGGCTTGTACGGGGTCTACCTCGTGTAGCATGCCCCACTCCTCCTGACTGTCCTGGTATCAGGGTTCATTGTCATAACAGTGAGCTGCTGTTGTTGCTGCACGGGCCAGGCCTCTTGGTATGGGGGGGTCGGTTAGGGCAGTTCTGGCGATAATGTCCCACTTGGTTGCAGCCATAACAACGGATGGTTACAGCTGAGTTGGTGCGGACTGCGGGACGAGACGCCGGCCAATGGGCCGGGGGGGTCAGAATTGTGGATGGGCAAGGGGGGGGGTCGAGGAGCAGGCTGTCGATCGCCCCCACTGGTCTTCCGGGTGTCCATATATTCGCCCGCCCAGGTAGCAGCTTGCTGCACCGTTTGGGGCTTTTTGTCCCTCACCCAATCTCGCACCGCTGTGGCCGTGTGTTCCAGGAACTGCTCCAGCAGCACTAGTTGGGTAATGTCCTCGATTGTTCGGGCTTGACTACCCTGGAACCAGTTTTTTAAATCACGCTGCAGCCGGTGGGCCCATTCCACATGTGTCGTGCCGTTGGGCCGGCGGGAGGTCCGGCGGGAGGTCCGGAATTTTAGCCGACTGGCTTCTGGGGTGATGGCAAAGCGGGCCAGCAGGACCTGCTTGACCTGAGCATAGTCCATGGCCTCTTCATCAGGGACTGTTCTGTATGCTTCCGTCACTCGGCCTGAAAGTTTGCTGGCCAAAATTCCGGCCCAGGCGGATTGTTGTACTCCATGTTCCTGACATAGTCTTTCAAAGTCTTGGAGGAAGACCTCAATTTCTTCCTCCGCCTCGTTAAGCGTTTTGAACGCCTGGAAGGGTATCTTCTGGGGCGCTGGTGTCCCTGGGTTGGGATTTTCTACCCGGCCCGTTTGAAGTTCCACCATCCGCTGTTCATGCTCCTTTTCTCGTTCTATTTCTTGGGCTTTTCGCTCCAGCTCTCGGTCTCTCTGCTCATCTTGTCTTTGGATGTCCTCGATGGCTCGTTGGATTGCGGTCTCCGAGTGGGTGGCACCGTACATGGCTATCCTCTCCCAGACTCTTTTCTGAAAGAGGTCTTCTGCAGACGGGGTCCCTGTGCCCCAGTTTTGTTGATCCATTTTGATCAGTTCCTCAACCAGAGCTTCTTTGGTCTTTGAGCCGGCGGTCCCTACACGGCTTTCCAGCAGGTCCCGAAGCGTGTCCCTTTTGCAACTTGCATAGCTAGCCATTTTGGGGTTGGAAGAGCTTATCCCACCGCTTGCCACCAGTGTGACGGAATGGTCGTCCATCGACTGTCCTGCTCTCCAGATGCCCCTGCTCTGGATCAGCCCGACTACCGAGTGGCTCGGCACTCGGTGTCCCGAGCAGCCTGATATGCTGGTCCTGGGTGCTGGGAATGTCTTTGGTGTTGTTAGGGGCCGCTGTAAGGAAGTGGTACTGTCTGGGGTCGATTTGATGTTTCTCTTCTGGGGTAGGTAGCGTTTCCGAAGACCGCCGAGCGTCTTCTGTGGTGAATGTGATTTGCCCTGAAATAAAACACCACACGAGCTGTATGTCTTAAACCAGTGAATTGCTATGTTTAGGGGTTTCAACAGGGTCATTTATACAACTTCACACACACAGATTACCAACTCCCCCGCCCACACAACCAGCACTGATTGGCTCATTTCCCAGCCTACTGTTCCCTATCAGGTCCCTTTCAGGCTCCCCCATTGTCCAGGGGATTAGGCAGATGAGGTCTTGGAAAAGCCTCCAATCAGATGGCTTGCTGTATCCTCCATCTTGCCCTTTCAGGCTCCCCCATTGTCCAGGGGATTAGGCAGATGAGGTCTTGGAAAAGCCTCCAATCAACTGTCTTGCTGTATCCTCCATCTTGGGGCCCTGCGGTCCTTTATCCTTGGGACCCCTGGTAAGCTGGACAAAATGGAGACTGGAGCAAATCACATACATACAGGGTTCTACATCTGAATCTACACTCACACAATAGAGGATACATTTTAAACACACCACACTTCATAAAATCACATGAGTAATAACATACAGAGATTGTCCATACAGTATTTAAACGCAAAACCGAAAGAAAGGAAAAATGGTCTTTAAAATTGGAGCAGAGTCAGTTCCTTGTGGCTTTCTGAGGAGAGCCAGATGTCAGCTCCGTGACACCCCTGGCGAAGGATCCCTGGGCAGTGTCGGACATACCTAAAATATACAAGGCGTGCGGGCTTTGATACAAGAGGCACCTTTTATACACACCTTCTGTGGCTCAGACTAACTATACTCTTCGCTCAAATTCCTGGCAGCCCCCCCTTCTACTCCCCCCTCACTTTCTTTAGTTGTTATTTCTTCCTCATCTCACAACCTGTCTAGATGATTGCGACACTCTGATAACATTGCCATTCTGACGAGCAAATTATGAGAGATATATATTTGTATAGTCGCATACGAATGAAGCATTGTACTGTACTCCAAGTTTGTTGATATCTCCCCCTTCCCCTTTTTCTTTTATCTGTATCCCATGTACTTTGTGAAAAATAAAAAATCTTTAACGTTAAAAAGCACACAGTAACCAATTAGTAACAGCACAGCAAGGTGAAAATACAGTGCAAAACAGCATCACTCCTGAAGCCCATCTAGCAGGCAGCAGTCAGACAGAGCAGAACTCGCTGACCATGGCGCCAGAGAAAGCGAGCGCTCTAAGGCGTCTTTCTCGATCGGATTTTCAGTTGTTGTGCCAGTCTCGTTCCAGACGTTTGGGGCATCCTGGAGGCTTTTCCACACCATCCGAAAATTGTAATCCTCAGAATTCCAAGGCAAATCGAGCCTTCGACAACAAGCACAATACCGTGACCTTCTCTTCTCGATTGACGATCAGCTCCGTGGGGTAGCCCCAATGATACGCCACCCCAGCTTCACGCAGTGCCACCGTAGCAGGGCGGTAAAGTTGCCAATGTTGAAGAGTGGCCTGTGATAGATATGGGAATATGGCCAGGTGAGTATAGTCCGAGCCTAGTGCTCCTGGGTTCTGCAGCGCACACAGGATATCCTTCCGGGGTTTAAAATAATGCATTCGCAGTATAACATCTCGTGGCACTTGAGGTGGGGCTGTGGGCGGCTTTGTGAGATGGTGAATGCGGTCCAGGAGCAACGATTCCGGGGCCGCATCATGTAAAAGATGGGAAAAGAGGTCAGAGATGTACCCTTGTAGATATTTCAGGGTCACTGATTCAGGTACACCCCGAATCTTCAAATTATGGTGCCGGGAGCAGTCCTCCAAGTCTGCCAATTTATTGGTGCAATGTTGTAGCTTCTCTTCCAGCTCCTCCACCTTTGATGCCATATCATTATGCGCCTCCGTGACCTCCGACATTTTCTCCTCTAGCTTGGAAGTTCCTTCACCAATCACCCTGATGTCCTTTCTGATATCCACCGACATCCAATCGGGGTGACATTGTGGTGGAAAGGTCTTGCAGCATCACCTCCATCTGGTCCGTGAAGGCTGCTAAGTCTGAGCTCCCGACCGGGCCCTGCAATCCGACATGTGGCAGAGGGCAACTGCCGCCATTTTGGGCATCTTCGCCTTCCCAGCATTTCCCTTGTTTTGGCATGAAAAAACCCTGCCGCTCACCAGATTTTTTCATCCGTGCCATAGCCATGGGGGCCTCCGAGTGTGTCACTGTGGTATAAGCTATGCTGTTTGACCGTAACTGTACAATATTCGTGAAAACAGCGGTACTATGAGCGGAGCCGAGGTATCACACGTCCGCCATCCTCGGCCATTCGCCACGCCCCCTTACACGGATTCTTGATTGTGGTTGGATATTGAGGAACGATTGGCACACAGGTCTTTGTGGACTGCCCCATGGCTGCCTTCTCGGTTGTTACACCCGGACATGGCTTCCTCCAGTCTATACTGAGACATGCTATGGTTGTGGTGAACAATCAGGGGGCTGTTCGGCCTCTCGCCCTATTTGTCACCCCTTCCACCCCTTCAGTGCAACCTGGAGTTTGACCCTTGTCATGCCCCATAGCTGCAACCATCCTGACATCCCCCTGGTGGTACAGTTCCTGCCCTGTAACCTGCATCCAGCAACCAGCTGTCATGTTCCATTTCAACAGCCATCCTGGAACTCCCCTGGTGGTGTACTTCATGTACTGCTCTCTGTAACCAGCACTGGTTCTGGCATATACACAGTTAACACCAAAGCACGTCACAACTCACACTCGAAATAAAGTGCTCCGCCCCACACTGACCAATTGCTGTTTCAATACAGCTCTTGTGTGCTAAGAGAGAAGTTCTGTTCACCTGCTGCTCTGCAAAAACCTATTTGTTCCTGTTCATTCTGTTTTCCTTCTTCATGCATTTATTTCCATGCTTCCCATGATCTTGCAGAATCCAACCTGGTCAGTTAATTCATATGTTCATCCTTCTCCACCCCCATCAACTCGTTTATTTGTGCTAATGTGCATCCTGGGTTCATATCCCTCATATCCCGGTGCCACCCTGGTACCTGGGCATGACAACCCTGGACTGGTAGATTGTTCTTGTTTCAGGTACTGCACAATGATGTTGTACGATTGCCCGAATCGTCCGATTCGGATACCCCTTTGTCCTTTGGAGACCGTTTTGCTTTTTTTTGTCTCCGTCACTTTGTTAACTCTCTCCCCAAGGGCTTCCGCCCCTGAGAAAGCGCACACCCTTTGAATCGTTCTGCAACCTGGCCTTACCGCTCTCCGGGAGTGTCTCCACACTCTAGACCCTTCTTAAAAAAGCTGACACTTCCCCCTGGCCGATATGCGGCCGATGGGAGAATATGCTGGAGCTTGAATTTTCCTCTGATGTGTGGTCTAAGAGGACCACCTTACGCTTTACGGCTCCCGAATGTTTACGGTGCTAGAGACTTCCTATAAACTCCTGACATTCTGCTATTATAGCCTTCAACAAACTCCAAATTTTTCACTTTCCTCTGACCATAGGCGTCTCTAGAAGGGGACCAGGGGGGCAATTGCCACAATATCTCCAGCTCCGTGCATCATACATTTAGATGTCATTGGAAGGAGCAGAGTCTGGTCTTTATAATGATATCAAACATGACCATATTCAGAGTAAAGACAAAAAAAATAAAAAACAAAACAAGACATAACACTTTTTTTCTAAAGGTTGGAAATGGCTCAGTAGTAGGGATGAGCTGTTCGGTTCGATCTGTTCGGAGTTGGCATCGAACATCGGCCGTTTGGCTGTTCACCGAACTCCGAACATTTCCGCGTGTTCAGATCGAGCTCGCCCACAATGCACCACAATGGACCACAATGCACTTTTCAACTGGCCTGAAGCTTGTAATTGGCTACAGCCTGACCACAGTCCACAGCACCACAGTCAGGTGCAAGACAGGTGCAAGACTATGCCAATCACGGCTCAGAGTCCTGATTGGGCAAATTTTGCCCAATCATGGGCGTCCCTCGCAGCCCCGGCACGTGTTTTTTGAGAGGAGATTGTTCTGTTAGTGTGTGTTCTCACTGCCAGCAGCTATTGTGGGGGTCTCACGTCTACAAAATATCTGGGAATTGTTGTAATCTGTGTGTTCTCACTGCCAGCAGCTATTTTGGGGGTCTTACTTCTGCAAGATATCTGGGAATTGTTGTAATCTGTGTGTTCTCACTAGGGATGAGCCGAAAACCCCCGAGTTCAGTTCGCATTCGAACTTTTCAAAAGTTTGAATTCAAACTCGAACACGAATTCCATACAAGTCAATGGGACTCAAAATTCGATTTTTAGAGCATATATGCTAGATATTTGCCATAAAAGGTGTATGGGGGTCCGGGTAGTGCCCTGGGGGACAGGAAACAAGGAAAAAATGTTTAAAAAAAAACGTTTTTAAAGGGACAGTGAGTTTTCCATGAAATAAGGGTAAAAAATTCTTTCAAATATCGTGCCTAGGAGGTTCCCATAACCTGCCCGTGAAGTGGCGGATTTCTAGGATGTATAGAAACATTTAAAAACAATGTCCGGGTCAGGGTAGTGCCCTGGGGGACAGGAAACAAGGACAAAAAGTAAAAAAAAAGACGTTTTTATCCCCTTCACTGCTGACGACGTGTGGGACACGTCCTCAGTTACTCCCGTTGTATGCTGAGGAGGACGTGTCCCACACGTCATCAGCTTTGCGGGACCCCCGGCGGAGATACTTACCTCTCTGTCCGGGGTCCCGCGGCGTTCTGACTTCAGCGTCCTCAGACGCTGAAATCAAGCTCCTCCCGACGTAAAGCATCGTAAGGCATAGCGCGATGATGTCATTTCCAGGCGACCCCCCGGCAATGCCGGGAGATCGCCTGGAAGGGAGGGGGATCCGTTCGGATCCCTCTCCCTCCCGATCGGGAGGTCCCACAAAAAAAAGCCAGGCACCGCTTAAAAGGAGAGTCTCCCCTTTTAAGCGGTGCCTGGCTTTAACCCCTATATATATATAGAGAGAGATGCTGTGAGGCTGTGTATAGAGATGCTGTGAGGTTGTGTATAGAGATGCTGTGAGGTTGTGTATAGAGATGGCGTGAGGCTGTGTATAGAGATGCCGTGAGGCTGTGTATAGAGATGCTGATGGGGATGTGTATAGAGATGCCTTGCGGCACCGAAGTGCGGCCTAGCTCCGGTAGGGGCTGTCATCTTGGATGGTGGCTCCACCCCCGGATCCCACCTCACTGCCTGACGTCCTCAAGCATAGCGTGATGACGTCAGATAGCCGGGGAACCCCTGGCTGCCTGGAATCCTCTGGTGGAGATAGGGGGTTCATTTGAGGGTTCACAGAGATGCTGTGAGGTTGTGTATAGAGATGCTGTGGGGTTGTGTATAGAGATGCTGTGAGGCTGTGTATAGAGATGCTGATGTGGTTGTGTATAGAGATGCCGTGTATAGATATGCTGATGGGGTTGTGTATAGAGATGCTGTTTGTGTATAGAGATGCTGATGGGTTTGTGTATAGAGATGCTGATGGGGTTGTGTATAGAGATGCTGTGAGGTTGTGTATAGAGATGCTGATGGGGTTGTGTATAGAGATGCTGTGAGGCTGTGTATAGAGATGCTGTGTGACTGTGTATAGAGATGCTGTGTATAGAGATGCTGTTTGTGTATAGAGATGCTGTTTGTGTATAGAGATGCTGTGTGGCTGTGTATAGAGATGCTGTGTATAGAGATGCTGTTTGTGTATAGAGATGCTGATGGGGTTGTGTATAGAGATCAGGGGCGGATCCAGGGGGGGCAACGGGGCAATTGCCCCCCCGAGATTCTGAAAAAAATTACTGCCTCTCTGCGCTGCCTTCAGCTCAGCAGCAGACTGCATTGCCGGACTGGCCAAACTGAAGCAGCGCGCCGCGACCCGCGGCGCGCACTGCCTACCTGATCATTATCATCTCTCTGTGTCTCGGAGTCGGAAGACGGTGAAAAAAATGTAACTCCGTCAGTCTCTCCTGAATGAACTCTGCCGCCGGCGCTCTCATGCTCGCTGGGCCAGGCTTGCCGCCGCACTCAATGCGAGCGAGCAGTGCCAGCCAGCGAGCAGGAAGTGAGCGAGCCAGCTATGCCCTCACGTGTCAATCCGGGGCGGGCACCCAGGATCACATGGTGAATGTCAGTCACATGGGTGAGAAGCCGGGAAAGCTAGCAGGAGGCGCCACACTGTCTCTGGCTCTGCTGCACACAGTGCAGCAGCTTGTGTGCAGCAGCCTGCCAGCAGTCAGTCAGTCAGTGACAATGTGTGCTCAGCCTCAGCTGTGGCTAAGTTCCGCTGGCCTGCTGCGAGTGCATGCGCATGCCACTCACACAGCGTTAGCGGCACAGTTGCACTCGAGTGCCTCA
Source organism: Leptobrachium leishanense (assembly GCA_009667805.1). Classification (NCBI taxonomy): domain Eukaryota; kingdom Metazoa; phylum Chordata; class Amphibia; order Anura; family Megophryidae; genus Leptobrachium; species Leptobrachium leishanense. The sequence continues at coordinate 46,949,547 of CM019072.1, forward strand.
CCAGCCAGTGTGTGGCTGCTGCGCGCGCAGAGTCAATAATTGTGCCTGCCTGATCCACCTCATCCGACTGTCCGTCGTGCCCAAGGCCCTGGCCCAACTTGGCAAGCCCCAACTCAAGGTACCTGCATCACACGTGTGGTGCCTGGGTGAAGGGATGGGGGGGGGTCACTGAACCCAGGAATTTGTATAGATCAGCGGTCAGGTCAGCAACCTTGGCTCCCTGATGTTTTGGGAACTACATTTCCCATGTGGCTCAGTCAGCCATTAGGCTGACAGAGCCACATGGGAAATGTAGTCCCCAAACCATCAGGGAGCCAAGGTTGCTGACCCCTCTGATTTAGGTGGTCGTGGGTTTGACAGTCCTGGCCTGGGCTGGCTTAAAATATTAAAACTGAAACCTTTAATCATGTGTTTTATTGTTGCTTTTAAAATGAATGCTATTGCAAATTATGTTCTACAGAGGTACAAGAATATGTCTAGCGCTAACACGGCAAGGGACACAACATTTTCCATATGTTGTGTTGATGCTGCCATCTATTGCAGTTATGGAACATACAAGAACCTGAAGTATCTATTCAATGTCAGTGCCCCTCCTGAGACTAGGCTCTGGATCCGCCCCTGCTCACGCTAACCCTGCACCGTGAACAATGCACCTTCCTGAAACCTTCTGAATACACTGGCGTTTTGGCCCTAGAATCTCACCTGACCTCACCTTCCCCTAATTATCCCAGTATATCAGGAAGCTACGCCCTCCAGAATTCACTTCCACATTGAAGTTACTGATTGCAAACCTATCTGCCAAAGCTCCCTGAAACCTCCTGACAATCTCCTGAATTCTCTACCAAAGACTCCAAGGACCCTCTGTTATTATCTGGACTTTCATCGCTTCCATATACCGGTACCCTCCCATCCTGCTCCCCCTCTGCCCCCATCTAAGACTCCCCGTGTTCCAGACCCCTTGCTGAACCCTGACCACTCTATTGCCTGTTCCTTGTCTGATTCTATGCTACCATGTTTATTTACAATAAACACCCTTTGTTATCCTGAACCTGCCTCCATCACTGCATCCTGGGCTCACAACAACCCCATCCTACTACACCAATCGCAGTCTACACGTGACAATATCAGAGGAAGATTTAGTAGAGAAATGAACACTTCTCAGAAGCACAGGTGTTGTTTGATACATGTTCAGGAGACACCACAACCTCAGTCTACAGACAATGTATCAAATTCATCAGACCAGACTAATTAAAAGCACATGTTATTTCCAAACACTAACACCTGCTGTTTACGGTGTTTGAGAAAACAGGTCATTTAGAGGTGAATCTTTGCACGTAGACATTATTTTTTAATTCAATATCTAATAAACCATTGCTTATAATATTCTGCAGTAAAGAGTCTCTTTATTTCTAGATTTTTTAGTATTTTTTTATACTTTTTTTTAAAAAAAAAAAATCAAACTCGAACCGAACAAGCCAAAAAGTTTGAAGTTCGCGAACTTGCGATCGGCCAAAGTTTGAATTGAACTCCGAACTGATCGAACCGAACAACTCATCCCTAGTTCTCACTGCCAGCAGCTATTCGGTAGTCTCACTTCTACACGATATCTTGGAATTGTTGTAATCTGTGTCTTCTGACTGCCAGCAGCTATTGGGGGGTCTCACTTCTACAAGATATCTGGGAATTGTAATCTGTGTCTTTTCACTGCCACCCATCAGGAGGTCTCACTGATTTATAGGAGGTTCCTGGGAGTTGTAGTCTGTGTCTTGTCACTGCCACCCATTAGGGGGTCTCACTGATTTATAGGAGATTTCTGGGAATTTTAACCTGTGTCTTGTCACTGGCTGTCAGCTATCAGGGAGTCTCACTGAGTTATACCAGATTTCTGGAAATCTTTAATCTAGATAACACAGTTGAATCAGAGTTCTGCATATCTCCAAATTTTATAACAGAGTTGAATCAGAGTTCTGTATATCTTTAATTTTATATATCACTCACCATGTCAGAAAGACCAAAAAGGACAGGAATATGCTCCCAGACACAGATAAGAGGGCAGCCAGCCTCTGTGTCGGAAGGCTGTGCCCCTGGTCGTCGTGGACGTGGTGCATCCTCTGCAGGGGCACGCTTGTCCCTATTTCTAACTGGTGCTGGCCATCTTAAGCAGCAGCAACATACAGAGGATTTGCAGGATTGGCTAACCAGGCCATCCTCATCCTCCGAGTCCTCTGCCAGCCAGGCTTGTAGTGGTTTACAGTCCATTTCAGCTGCCAAAACATCTAATTCAGCCTCCATGTCCACAGCTACTCCTGCCGTAGCCTCGTCACCATCATACACAGAGGAGTCAGCTAAATTGTTTGACTACAATGACAGTGACATTCTGCTTGAGAATGCGCAGCAACTCCAGTGCTCTGATTCGAACTCTGAGGTTGAGGAAGGGAGTAGAATCAGCCTAGAGGGAGGGGGTGCCAGAGACACACAAAGAACTGGCACTCATGTTCCCCCAGCAGCTGCAGCATATTGCGAGGTTGGCTCCAGTGACGAGGAGATAGGGGGTGATGACGATGATGAGGACTCTGACTCCACCTGGGTGCCTGATCGAACAGAGGAGTCAAGGGAGGAGGAGGAGGAGGAGACACAGCAAAAACGAGGCAGAATGTCATCTATGACCAACCGTAGCCAGTCCAAGGCATCAGAAGTCACAGCTGCCCAGGTACAGAGCGCTGTTGTCTCAAAGCACATGTACAGAAAGTCTGCTGTCTGGGAGTTCGTTAATAAATGTGCAGCAGACCGCACCATTACTATTTGTAATCTATGTCAGATGAGGATCAAGCGTGGGAACGACATACTGCTCGTTCTTTTCTATTAAATGTATCTTTGTCTTAAGAGCACACCGTGGTGGAGAGTGCTGTGAACGGCAGTTGTATTTCTTGGGTTTACACTCTCCTCTGTTTTTTTATTTTTTTATTTATAAAAATGAATCAGTCCTGGATCAGCAGCTATCAATCCCCTGATGCTGACGTAACTGAATAGATCGGTGTCATGGAGCTGATGTAACGCTCCATGCTTCAAACCCCAAGAGACTTTATGTTCATTTATATCGTGTGGTTTTAAATATATTTTACATCGTTTGGTTTTAGTTTAATTTAGTTTGGTGTAAAATGGCATAGCTTTGGTTTTAAAAATACTTATATTCCTGTAGGTAAATGTGTTTTTGTGTATACAGTAAACAAGCTTTACTGCTGTGTAATTTATGCACCAGGGCTTTTCCCATTATCTAGCTGCATGTTTAATTCAAGGGATCTCTGACAGTGTGTGTTTAATCTGATGTGTTAGAACAATGGATATACAAATGTTGTGTGAGCTGAAGGCTAGAGAATGTAAAGAATGTTTATTGTAAATAACTGACATAATGTAATTAGTATGGGTATGCAAATTATGACTAGTAATTAGAATGGGTATGCAAATTATGACTAGTAATTAGTATGGGTATGCAAATTATGACTGTTGGACTTCAGCATAAATGGTGGCGTTTTGTTCATTAAAAAGTGCGAAAAACTCTCAGAGCTCAGAGAGAGGATCCTGTTTTAAAGCATACAGCCGCGCATGGTGTCTTTATTACAAACTACGCTACACTCCACACTCACCCTCAGAAGGCAGAGAGCGGCCTTCTGGAGATTCCTAATGGCTCCAGGGCAGAAGAACAGAAGCAGGCAGGTCAAGCCGCTCGAGGCGCTGAGGACAGCGCTCCCAGTAGCCGGGCTGACCGCAACGAAGGGGTATCTGGAGAGCCAGGACAGACGGAAGGGAACGGTTCCTTCACACTGGTGGCAAGCGGTGAGGATAAGCTCTCCAACCCCAGAAGAAAAGCAGAATGGCCAGCTATGCCAACTACAAGAGGGACATGCTGAGATACATATTAGAGTGCCGTGGAGGAATTGCCGGCACCAAAAACAAGAAAGCCCTGGTCAAGGAGCTTACAAGGATGGACCAGCGAATGGTAAGAACCCCAACCCCGACTCCGGCCACTGAAGATCACCTCCGAAAGAAAGCTCGAGCAATATTAGAGATATGCGGCACCACCCCTCCGAAGCCGCAGTTGTACAACTGATGATGGACCTCCAAGAAGATGAGGAGCCAGATAAGGAGCGCCAACACCAGCTGCGTTTGGCCGAGCTCAAAGCGATATGGACAGAATACCCCACCCCTGAAACCTACCACGTAGAGCCCTGGGTGTAGGTTGACAGCCCGCCTGGAGCTTCGTCCAGGGAATCTACACCCCCCAGCGATCCTTTTATGGGGACTTACAGCTTGTCTGAAGCTTCATGGGAGGAAACCAAACTCCCCAGCGATACTTGGGAGGAGATTTACAGCTTGCCTGGAATTTCCGTCAAGGAAGCTACACCCCCCACAGTCTGCCACGAGGAGCAGACAGATGTTCCCCCTGGGCTGGTTTGCCCGCAACCTTTGATCCCCCTGGAGATGGAAGAAGCCATCCTCCCGCAAAGCGTCCCTTACCCAGCAGAAGTGCTGGCAATGGGGCAGAGCGCCGCTGGCCTCTGCCCACCCACCCCATCCTGCCCCAAGGCGCAGATGGATGAGCTACCCAGGCTGCTTTGCCCACAGCCCTTGCTTGTTTCCCCGGATCCCCCCGAGGATCCCCCGGGGCTTGTTTCCACACAGCCCCTGACCTCCTTCATTATGGAGGATGCCCTCCTCCCACAAGGAGACCCCCATGCAGCAGAAGAGCTGGCCATGGGGCAGAGCGCCGCTGGCCTCTGCCCACTCTCCACAGTCTGCCACGAGGAGCAGACAGATGTTCCCCCCGGGCTGGTTTGCCCGCAACCTTTGATCCCCCTGGAGATGGAAGAAGCCATCCTCCCGCAAAGCGACCCTTACCCAGCAGAAGCGCTGGCAATGGGGCAGAGCACCGCTGGCCTCTGCCCACCCACCCCATCCTGCCCCGAGGAGCAGAAAGATGATTCCCCTGGGCTGCTTATCCTGCAGCCGCTGACCCCTTCCACCCTGCTGGATTTTGATCTCGCACCCGCTTTCCCAGTAGAAGAGCTGGCCCCCCGGGCTGGTTTGCCCGCAACCTTTGATCCCCCTGGAGATGGAAGAAGCCATCCTCCCGCAAAGCGTCCCTTACCCAGCAGAAGTGCTGGCAATGGGGCAGAGCGCCGCTGGCCTCTGCCCACCCTCTACAGCCTGCCCCGAGGTGCAGATGGATGATCTACCTGGGCTGCTTTGCCTGCAGCCCTTGCTTGTTTCCCCGGATCCCCCCGAAGATCCCCCTGGGCTTGTTTCCACACCCCCCCTGGCCCCCTTCATTATGGAAGATGCCCTCCACCCACAAGGAGACCCCTACCCAGCAGAAGAGCTGGCCACGGGGCAGAGCGCCGCTGGCCTCTGCCCACTCTCCACCGCCTACCCCGAGGAGCCGATGGCTGATACCCCCAGGTTGACTTGCCCGCAGCACTTGGTTTCCCCGGAGAGGGAGGAAGCCATCCTCCCACCCAGAGACCCTTCTCCAGCAGAAGCGCTGGCTACGGGGCAGAGCCATTGTCAACTCTGCCCACTTTTCCAACCCTTTGGCCCGGAGGCCCCCTACAGCCACTACTTTTTCCAGCAGCTGACCAGAGCGCTCGGGACGCGTGCAAGTGGCCCGCATTTTTCCCGGGTGTGTGATACCCCCGGAGGTGGTACAGGTGGTACCCCTCCCTGACGACAGAACCCTTCCCCAGGAGGGGACACCTGCCACCAACTGCACCAACGGGGCGCCCGGCACTGGGGCCTGGAGCACCCCTCGGACAGCGGGCTAGTTTACGAGGACAAGTGGAGAAGCCTGGTGGCTCGCCTCCTCCCGACAGACTATGGACCCACACCCAGGCATACCCTGTGGTGACCGTCGGACCCCACTGGTGATGCTTGTGCGCCAGCACCCTGGAACTTTGAGGATGGCGCAGAGAAAAAAGGACAAGGTGAGAAGTCTCGTCAGTGGCAAGAGATCCGTTTGGGATCTAAGCTTGCCCTGCCATTCTGGAAGGGGGGACATATGTCATGGAGCTGATGTAACGCTCCATGCTTCAAACCCCAAGAGACTTTATGTTCATTTATATCGTGTGGTTTTAAATATATTTTACATCGTTTGGTTTTAGTTTAATTTAGTTCGGGGGAAAATGGCATAGCTTTGGTTTTAAAAATACTTATATTCCTGTCGGTAAATGTGTTTTTGTGTAAACAGTAAACAAGCTTTACTGCTGTGTAATTTATGCACCAGGGCTTTTCCCATTATCTAGCTGCATGTTTAATTCAAGGGATCTCTGACAGTGTGTGTTTAATCTGATGTGTTAGAACAATGGATATACAAATGTTGTGTGAGCTGAAGGCTAGAGAATGTAAAGAATGTTTATTGTAAATAACTGACATAATGTAATTAGTATGGGTATGCAAATTATGACTAGTAATTAGTATAGGTATGCAAATTATGACTAGTAATTAGTATGGGTATGCAAATTATGACTGTTGGACTTCAGCATAAATGGTGGCGTTTTGTTCATTAAAAAGTCAGAAAAACTCTCAGAGCCCAGAGAGAGAGGATTCTGTTTTAAAGCATACAGCCGCGCCTGATGTCTTTATTACAAACTACGCTACACTCCACACTCACCCTCAGAAGGCAGAGAGCGGCCTTCTGGAGATTCCTAACGGCTCCAGGGCAGAGGAACAGAAGCAGGCAGGTCAAGCCGCTCGAGGCGCTGAGGACAGCGCTCCCAGTAGCCGGGCTGACCACAACAAAGGGGTGTCTGGAGAGCCAGGACAGACGGAAGGTAACGGTTCCTTCACAATCGGGGATCTCTTCTGCATTCCCAAAACCTCCACCACTGCACTCTTCCACTATAGCACAGAGGGGTTACGGTGTGACGGCACTGTGGCCGACACTAAAGGCCCAATTTTAAAGCAGCTATTGTTACATTCATCCAAAGCCTGCATAAATTTCACCATAATTTAGCCACAAAATCACTAAACTTGTTCTGCGTGTCCTAAAATGCCTCCTCTTTTCATACAGGCTGCTTCCCCAAGCAGTTGTTTATGAATAGATTAAAGGAAAAACATTTAACGTCATTTGAATTGTCATTTCTTTGTTTTTAAATGTTTCTATACATCCTACAAATCCGCCACTTCACGGGCAGGTTATGGGGACCTCCTATGCACGATATTTGAAGGAATTTTTTGTTTTTATTCTTAATCTTTATTTCATGGAAAACTCACTGTTCCTTTAAAAAAATTTTTTTTTTTACTTTTTGTCCTTGTTTCTGGTCCCTTAGGGCTCAAATATCTAGCATATATGCCCTCTTGGAGGGCACTCTAAAAATCAAATTTTCAGCACCATTGACTTGTATTGAGTTCGAGTTCGAGTTCGAATTTGAACATTTGAAAAGTTGAAGTTCGAGTGCGAACCAAACTCGGGGGTGTTCGGCTCATCCCTAGTCTTGTATTATGATGCCTGCGGACAGTCCTGGTTCAATTATTGGATCTGCTCGGAATTGTGCAGAAAGCAATAGATTTACCCAGATGATTGCGATATCCTTGGTGGTCTGACTCATCTTTGCGGATCAGCGTCTCACAAGTCCAGATTAACCACTTTTCTCTGAACTGTTTAGAACCCAAAAAAAAGAAATATAAATAACCATTCCTAGATTTTAGTCATACTCTAGTCAGCTTTCCTAAACATAACTAGCGATTTCATTCAGATTCCCTATGGGCTACTCTGATCTCAGATTAAAATTTAAATAACCGTACAAATCTAGTCTTCCTACTAACTTGAGTTAAATATCTGAATGCTGGGAAGAATTAACACATGTTAATCATAACAGTCACTTCTAATGATACCAGTTAAGTGTCTTCTGCTTGTCCATCTTCACACATTCTTAGTTGAGATCTAGGATGACAAGCACGCAATTGATTAATGTGAACCCATTTTTCAATGCACTCCTTTCCTTTGGGTATCTCTATCCTTTACGCCACAGGAGACAGTTTGTCAATTATCGAGTATGTATCTTTCCAGGATGGAAGAAACTTTCTCTCTTTTACTCGATCTCTACTAAAGTTATATAGATACACCTTATCATCAATCTCATACTCCTTTTTAGTAGTCTTAAAATCATAATAAATCTTATTAGATACAGCGGCCTTTTCTAGGTTCCTTTGCGCAAAAGCAAATGCTTGCTGTAAATGATGGCGTAGGTTTTCTATATACTGATGTGTCGTGGCAGCATTTATTAGATTCTGATCCCTTAAGATTAGCTATTTTCCTGAGCAGCTCCCTACTGATGTAGCTATTTTCCTGGCGCAAATCTAGCTTAGCCATACTTTCTCTAGCTAAACCATTTACACGTATAGGGAAAAACACTTCATTTATTTTCTCAATTTCAGTGCCCATTAGATTCTGCCTTTCTCTTGTGGAGGTGAATGATTAGCACGTCATTTTCCAGACATATATCTCGCATTCTCTCAGGGGGAACACATATGGTGTTATCCTCCTGTTCACCTGGAGTCAGGGGCTTTGGCCTTAAGAAAGAGATATCAGGTGTCTGGCTATTTCTGAAATGGACTTAAATACAGTCCAGCCTTTCATCAATCACGTGGCAGTTACGCTGAGCGTGATGGGATTGGGATCTATCGTAGCTAATTGGAACATTTACTTGGGACCAAATGACCTCATTGATAAAATCATTGAGTGGATTCAACCTTTTAAGAAGGTCCATTCCAATAATTAGGCGATTTTGGTGCAGATCCACGATAAGCGTTGGATGCCGAATTACTTTATTCCCCAATTTAAAATCCAATTTAGCTATGTGCAGAACCTTCAGAGAAGTGCCACTCACACTCACTAGATTAGCATTAGATTTGTCTAATCTAGGCTTCCTGGTGGACAGTTCTTGGACCTGATCAAAGTAACCAGATGATACCAAGGTGATTTGGCTACCAGTGTCTAGCAGAGACATAACATTCTGTGGCAAATTATCCTGTAATTCTACATTCACATAATATCGGTCTTGAATGCTATGCAATTTACATAGAAACTTAGAATGAGATATGAAATTAGATTTTGTACAGATTTTGCTCACAGTTCTTCCTTTTTCAGGAATGCTCTTGGCAACTGGGCTGTCCATATCAGATTCAGTCTTCTCAGATTGCTCGCACTTAGACTGGGGAGATAAAATACATTGTCCTTCCTTTGGCAGGGAAGGGGTTAATTCATCAACCATACAAACATTTGTATTAAACATTTCATTATCACTTTCTGGTAAATTGTCATGGACACTGGCTAATTCATCAGAATCATCATTTAGTCACTGGTTTGGCGAAGCTGCAGGTGGTGCATCACTTACAACCTGACCAGGGTTATTCCCATTCATCAACTGAATGATCTGATCCAGTTTTTCTGTCAGCACACGGAAATTATCCTGCATTTGGTTTATACGCTGGCGTACATTGCATTTCCGCCTTCTAAATCATCCTTAGGGATGAAGCTTGCACGTTATCTGACTCATCAGATTCAGTTCTACCTTGGGTCGCTTCCTGTCTAAGCGCATTTTCCCTTAAATTACCTCATTGATTTCTATTTCTAGGAACCCATTGCTTCCTAGGTTGGGATTGACTTCCTGAATTTTCTCTGGCAAATACTCTTTCCTGATCTGGCTTGGATTTTTCTATTTTAGGTATTGCACTTTTCACAACCTCAACGTAGCTCTTTTTCTGGGACTCAAATTTGAGATCACCCTTTTTAACATGATTTTCCGCAATTTCCTCAGGTGAATTTTTAATTCTTTTCCCCTGAGTTTCTTAACTATATTCAAATACAGTAAAGAGAGTCATGCTTTCTTTTAAAATCCAATCCAATCCGTTTTTGGGATCATAATCTCTTGCCAATATAACCCTTATTTTATTTGGCAATACGTCATAAAATAATTGGATAAATTCTGAATTTTCGAAATCTGGGTTTCTTTCAGCCAAGCTGTACGCATTTTTAAGGACTAAAAGAAATTCACGGGGGCTTTGATTGGGTCTGAATTTTAGAGTTAAAATAGCCCTTTTCGCGGCTAGGCTTGTGCGGTGAGGTCCAAAATTCACATTTGACTTCAGACACAACTTTACTCCAAGTATTTATGCCAGACTCTTTCAAAGACTGGAAGAAATACCTATTTTTGCTTTCAAAGACCCATGGGATAAACTCAATTTTCTCTGCATCTGAACTAATTTCTAAAACAGATAAGGCTTCCTCAAATGTTTCCAAATGACTGACAATAGCCAGAGATTTTTTTAATTAAAAATACCGACCGACTCTTTCAAAAACTTTACGACCTTGGTTGAGTCATGCACTACATGAGATTTTCTACCATGCTTAATAGGCTGTGGCTGGCTAGAGTGATGTGATTTGAAATACTCATATGCTCGAGGTTTTTCCTCTTCTGCCTGAGAACTAGTTTCATTTTCACTTTCGCTCTGCAGCGTAACACGCCTGTCAGCCATCATTGGTGATTTATTAAAGTGGCTAAAAGCTCCCAGGGAAAATCTCTCTGGAGAAGAAGAGTTAACCATTTTAGCATCAGCTTCTCCCTGACGTAACTCATCAGCGAATTTTTCATGTTCGATTTTCATTCTTGTCAGTTGTTCAATCAATGCTTTATTTGATTGGGACAAATGATCTATCTCTCTCTGCATTTGATCTTTCTCTTTTGCATGCACATTTAACTCTTTTATCATTTGTTCTGACTCATGAGTTATTGTAGTTATGGTATCATGCAATTCGCAATTTCTCTTTTCTGAGCTGTCCATGGTTTCTTTATTATCATTCAATCTCTTATTTAGCTCTGCGATCAAGTATATGCATCCAGGCACAAATTGGAAGACAAGAAATTCTTTGTCTTTCTTGTTCTTGGCCGCACAGATTTGTCGCAAATAATCATCAAAAGTTGAATGATCTGACCAGATTGAATTAGAAACATTTGATTGTAATTCCTTTATACAATCAAATAAATCGTCTGCGATGTGTAATTTGTTCTTTAAATAAGACACAACCTCTATCAATACGATTTGGTCGGAATGCATAATTATATCATCTTCATTAGCGTTATCACGAGTCTAAAGTTCTGACTCTGACATTTTTTACACTGTAAATAGATGACCGTTAAACCACAAGTCAAAATACAACAACAAAAGGTCAAAATGTATATTTTCTACCTCTATCTAATCAGACAGTACCGGCAGTAATATTTCAAACAAAAACTACAATCTCAGCTCGTGCCTCCAATATGTCAGGATATATGTTCAGATAGGAAACTTATATGAGATGTAACCAACAATAAACTTATCTCATCTATATTTCTCAAAAATCGATCTTAAGTTTGTTTTCAATTGTATCTGTTTTGTTTACAAAAATATAACCAACCAAACTCGGTAAAAATATATATATATTTATTACGTATGCAAATTTATTTAATCTCACAACATAATCAAGGATTTATAAACAACATCCATCAGCACACACATTTCTAGCTTTTAAAATATGTTAGTAACTGCATGTATGGTTAATACAATTTACTTTAATCAGTTAGTAGCTAACATAGATGGCTAGTTCAACTTAATAAACATCCTGCTTAAAGAAAACAATTAACACTTATTTCCCAGCAAACCAGTATTTAAAACAAGCTAGTAAATCCGATGTATATATATGTATATATGAAACAAACCACAGGTGTTTTGGTGTTTTGTATATGTATATATGTATACACGTATATTTCTCTGTGCTACCTGGATCAACAAAAAGATGAAGCTATCACTTATTCTATTTCTAGAAAAAACTTATTTAGTGAATCCTCCCCTAATCACGAGAATTAAGCTTCTAATCTTCTGCTTTTTAAATTATAGGTTATAATACCCCTGCTTAGTAATTCAATCACAATAGCTCTTCCAATTTCAATATATGTATATGGATATACTGCAACAAATAACTTAGGATAAATATCCTGTTGTCAGACACTTTATATTTCTATACTGCAGGTTAGAAATATATCAGTTTCTGATCTAACGATACCTGAGATAAATCTCTGTCTATATCCATTGCAATACCTACTCATATATATATAATTACATTAATCCCACTTAATTTGCTTTCCATACATTACCTGTTCCAAAATCTGGATTCAAGCGTTTCTGCAATCTTCTTATATTACAGCAGCAATAAGTTCTTTGGATATAATATGAATTGGAGAGTGTGTGAGAGTTTGTGAGAATATTATAAAAAGTTATAAATTAGTTTGCATCTTATCTTATTTGTCTCTGAGTTTCTCCTTGAGCATAACTTGTAAGATTATTAAGAGAGAGTGAATGCATGAGAGTGAGGAATGAAGACTTGAAGTCCCGAGAGGGAGAAGTCAAGGGAAGTTTGGTCTGAGTTGAAGTGAAGTGTCCAGTAAAATCTGGTAGTGTCAAGTAGTGTCAGTATACACAGTTATAAATAAATTTTATGTCACTTCTCACGTACTTCTCTACTTAGCATATTTCTCTTTCAAAACTACCCTATGAAAACTGTCGAACTCATAATACAACACTAGATGGCAGTGTTGATTTTCAAATAAATATAACCATATCATATTTTAATATTCATTTGAATTATTGGGCATAGTTCATAGGTCATGGGTCAATCTGCACTTATCTAGGACCTTATACTCAGACACAGGGATCTCATATTATTTTCCAGACTTTCGTCTGTGGTTGTCCTATATGATTTAAAATCTCCTCTTCTATAAGCATTTCAAGGTTTTTCTGAGTTACTTCTAATCAGTTAACAGACATTCCTTTTACAGCAAAATGCTTCTATTCTTCAGTAATTATCTTCAAAATATTTCTTAATATACCATTTTAGCACTACTAAAATATCTATTATATTGATACTAAATATAGAATATATATTGATTATATAAATATATTTTGTGCATAGCTATATATATTGTTGCATAGATATATTTGTGCATATATGTTTTAACATAAGTGTGTTTCTATACCCGAAAAGAAAATATCTTTTATTCAAGGAGTCTTTAAAACAGACCTATAAATTTGTCCATGACATGTCTTACCACTTATCTACTCTAAACATATCAAACAGAAACACTTTATATCTATAGCATCATAATGTTTAGCGATTATTCTTTTTAAACACATGCATAACTCTTCCATTAAGTTTACCTTACATTGAACTCATTTCTTTTAAAAAAAAATATATATGAGTTCACTCTGGAAGTAGGTGAAAGTTGAGAAAAAACTTGCATCATATAAAAAAAATATAGATTATACGATTAAACAAGATGGCTACAGGCATCCATTTTGTTTGCTCTATAAAAATATCCAGCACCGCGTAGGTAAAAAGACTGATTTTGTATGTTTATACAGGGGACAGAATAGCTGCCCCAGCCACCCATAGTGAGGGGAATAATTGTTTATTTAGCCTCCTAAAGGAAGGAGTAGGCCAATTTGTTTGTGGTTATTTTTGTTTGGCAATACAAGATGTACCCAGTGTTAAAGAGACTTTGTTTGTGGAGTTCAATAAGAAGCGGTACACCCTCCAACTCCTGTGCTTCTCTGAGCGGCCCTACCACAAGTGGCGGCAGCGGTGGGATCTATTTGTTGTGCCGGCTCCACTTTCACAGAAGTCTTAAAGGTACAGAACCCACAAAAATGGAGGATGTTGTAAAAGCCAAAGTACAAGCTTCAGCAACCCCTTACTGACCTGGTCAAAGAGGCCGCTGCAAGTTACCCCCAACTAAAAGCGGAGATCCTGGCTCGGATGGGTGTGACTATCAATGTGAGAGCCCAACGCTTCTATAAGTGGCAGTTTAAGGGAGACAAGGGACCCGGATCCCAGATGTTTGATTCAATACATCTAGCCCGGAAGTGTCTCAAATCCCTGCACAGATTGTGGAAACCCTGGCGCTTGACCAATACCTGGAGAGCTTCCCCAGAGCGTCCATGAATGGGTCAGTCAAGGAGACCCCAGAACTTATTACAGCATGGTTGCACAAGTCGAAAAATACCTGTCTGCAAAGGACTTTGAGAAATCTTCTACTGAATCGTTTGGTTTGCCCCAGAGACAAAGACCCAGAAAAGGTGGACTTGAACCCAATTCTAGAATGGGAATACGTCTGTGGGAAACAGGCTCTGAAGACCGTACTCCCTCAAAAAGACCCTTTTGGAAGAAACCCTATAATCTACTTTGAATGTGGCAAAAGAGGTCATGTCAGGGCAAGGTGCCCTAACCTCCCAGAGTCGATGCAATGTGGATTGGAGAAGAACCCCTTAAACTTTTGTGGACTGATACGTCTTGAAGGTCTGGTAGAGGGTGCACATACATTTCGAGTGACTGTAAAGTTGAATGGCCATGAGACAGGTACTCTTGTTGACTCTGGTAGTGCCTTAACTCTGGTAGCAGGTGGCCTAGTCAAGCCTGCACAATTAAAACACCATAAAACAATGGGGTACTCTGAATCCATGGGTGTACTATGAGGTATCCTACAATCAATATAGAGGTTTTTGTACAGGGGGAACTGGTGTAGATATCAGCGGTAGTGATAGCTCGACTACCCTATCCCCTAGTCATAGGAAGGAACTTCCTGGAGTTCAACACCCTCTTGCAACCCCTGGTGGGAACCGAAAAAGGGGCACTTAAGGATGAATGACAAGTTTGTGGTTTAGATTAAAATTTTCCCTTTGCTCACCCCGATTTCTATGTTGGTAACCCAAAAAGAAGAAAAACCAAGAGAGAGTGCAGGGAAAGCCAGTTGAGGTTTAACAGAGCCTGAATGAAGCATTGTTGAATGAGCAGAGGAAACGGGCTAATAAAGGTGTGGCAACACAATGTAGTGAAAATGAGGTAGAGGTTGAACAAACAGAACCTGTTACAGAACAGGATTATGAGGTTGATATGGGAAACCCAGAAACAACTGATATGTCCAGTGGTAACTTTGGGCGAGATCAAGCGAATTACCCATTGTTACAGAATACCAGAAGTAGAGTGGTGGAGGTAAATGGTGTACCTGTAGAGGGTTGTATGAGAGGCACTTATCCATGTTTCATCCTAAAAAATGATTTCCTTTATAGGCTAACCTCAGACAAAGGTCAGGAGGTTGAGCAACTGGTGGTGACTTCCTCCTATACCCGTAAGGTGCTTGACTTCTCTCACGCTCATCTGCTGGGTGGACACTTGGGGGTGGAGAAAACTCAAGAAAGTGTTCTCAGATGGCTCTTCTGGCCAGGGGTATATGAGGAAATTAAGAGGTATTGTGCTTCTTGTCCAGAGTGCCAATTGTTGTCCGTTAGACCCATGTAAAGGGCCCCGCTCATACCTCTCCCAATAATTGAAGTACCCTTCGAAAGAATAGGAATGGATCTAGTGGGGCCCCTATAGAAAATCGGCCATGGGTCACCAGTATATTCTGGCAATCGTCGATTGTGCAAGCAGATATTTGGAGGCCATCTCACTGTGCTAAAAATATAGCAACGGAGTTGG
Organism: Leptobrachium leishanense; assembly: GCA_009667805.1. NCBI lineage: Eukaryota > Metazoa > Chordata > Amphibia > Anura > Megophryidae > Leptobrachium > Leptobrachium leishanense. The sequence goes on from CM019072.1 coordinate 46,965,109, forward strand.
TTCAGGTATTCTCACGGGTTGGCATACCCAGGGAAATCTTTACAGACCAGGGTACTCCTTTGTTTCCCAAATTATGAAGGAGTTATGTTAACTGTTTAACATACATGCTTTGAAACATCAGTACACCACCCCCAGACAGATGGGTTGGTAGAGAGGTTCAATCGTACCCTGAAGGGGATGTTAAGGAAAGTGGTTAGTAGGGATGGGACAGATTGGGACCTACTGCTTCCCTACCTGTTGTTTGCCATAAGAGGTTCCACAAAGCTCCACTTTGAGATTCTGTATGGCCGACATCCCAGAGGTATATTAGATATATTGAGGGAAACATGGGAACAAATGAGGGAGCGCATGGCTTGGATTGCTCCTCTTGTTCGCCAGCACATGAAACAAGCCCAGGATGCCCAGAAACTTCACTATGGCCAAAAGGCAGTAGCAAGAGAGTTCAACAAGGGAGACAGAGTAATGGTGCTGGTTCCCATGACTGAGAGAAAGCTACTAGCTCACTGGCAGGGACCCTATGAAATTCTGGATAAAGTAAGTCCGGTAAATTATAGGGTTGGTCAGCCGAACTGCTGTATGAAAGAGGCGATACTGCACATAAACCTCCTTAAGCGGTGGAGGGATAGAGAATTAAGTGTGGTCGCATTTGGTGAACCAATGGTTGATTGGCAGCCCCCAGAACAGCCTGTGATGATATCCTCAGATCTGAGCAGGCAGAGGAGGCTAGAAGCCTGGTGGAGAGAAACAAGGTTGTCTTTTAATTGCTGCCTGGCAGAACCCAAGACATTGCCCATGATATTGAGATGGAACCAGGGGTTACCGTAAGGGTTAAGTCGTATAGAATTCCTCAGGCAAAAAGGGAATCCATAAAAACCGAAATCAAGAAAATGCTTGAGCTCGGAGTGATAGACGTGTCCCAAAGTAACTGGTCCAGTCTGATCATTCTAGTGCCTAAACCTGATGGGTCAATTAGGCTCTGCAATAACTTCAGGAAATTGAATGAAGTCTCGAAGTTTGATGCCTATCCCATGCCCCACATTGATGAGTTGGTGGAGCGACTAGCAAAGGCCAGATTCTTCACGGTTTTAGATCTAATGAAGGGTTACTGGCAGATCCCATTAACTAAGCGGGCCAGGGAGAAATCCGCATTCTCTACTCCTGATGGTCTATTTCAGTATAGAATAATGTCTTTTGACCTCCATGGTGCTCCTGCCACATTTCAAAAATTGATGGACAAGCTATTGAGACCTCATACCGAGTATGCTGCAGCGTATCTGGATGAAGTGGTCATCCATAGTCCCAAATGGGAGACTCATCTAGGGAAGGTACAAGCAGTATTGGATACCTTTAGAAGAGCCGGGTTGACCGTCAACCCAGCTAAAAGTACTATAGGTACTATACTATACTATAGTACTATATTTGGGTTAAGTGATCGGCTGGGGAATAGTGAGGCCCCAAACAGGTAAGATACAAGCCATACAAAGTTGGCCCAGACCACTGAGAAAGAAACAGGTCTGAGCCTTTTTGGGTATTGATGGCTATTAACGGAGATTCATTCCTCACTTTGCCACAAGGGCAATCAGGGTCACAACGCTCTGGCCTCTGGCACCCACGATAAAACCCTGCAACAAGAACAATACACATTCCTGGACCTTCTGTTTGCATCTAGCATCCTTTCCTTAATCAGCTCAGCATTTAAGGAAGCTACTTCTACATTGAAGTTCCAGACTGCGAAGACCTGTGTCAAAGCTCCCTGATCTTCTTGAGAACCACCTGATTCCTCTGCCAAAGACTTTCTGTTACGTCTCGACCCTGCCCCCTAGTGGTGAAGGGTCTCCTGTCTGTTTATTCCCTGTGGTCTGTTTGGCCGTGCTGTTTGGGGCTGTTCTGGGGTTCTGCTGTGATCTCCTGGTCTGGAGTCACATGGCCCAATCACACAGACCCACTCCCTATAAATATCCCAGCAGCACAGAGCCTCATTGACAGTTTGTGGAGTTTGATGGTGGTTGTGTCCTGTTAGTTCCCTGTGTTGCTGCAAAGCATTCTTGTTCTAGTGCATTCTGGTTTTGACCTCGGCTGTGTTTCCTGACGATCCTTTTCTGCTGACTCCTGGTACTCTGTATGCTGATCTGTTGCCAACCTTGCCTGAACGACATATATGTATTATGTTTCATGTATTTTGTTTGTCCTAGTTTAGTATAGCCTCCGAGGCCATTAAAAGGACCTCCTCAGTGCAGGTTGTTTTGTCTGTCTTGTTTATCCCTTGCCCTTCTTATTTATATTTATATTTATCTGTTAATTCTTTGTGAGGGTTTTTCTTGGAAGTATTCCCAGCATAGGGATTCCTGTAGTTTTCTCCTGGTCCTCCTGTTCCATGTGTCACTGTCTGGTTCCTATATCATCCTGAAGTGGTGTTTAGTTCAGGTCCTGTTTCGCCAAGTCTGTTAGTTTGTTGACTGCCCTGCAGCCTGTTTAATTCATCTACTGTCGTTCATTGTTTGTGTTTCTGAGCGTGTCCTGGGTTATGTCGGTCTTAACCTTCAGAGCTTAGTGGCAATTCAGTCCTACTTTTGTGCTCCCTGCTTTTGGAGAAACAAGTCTGTTTTATTTTCTGTCCAGTCAGTAGCTCACCTGCCTTAAGGGCTACATTCCATGTTCCAAGCCACCACGATGGCCCAAGAGAGGGCCAACCGCTACACTTTCCTAAGGATCATCTGCTATAACTGGACATTTCACCATTCTACCGGTACCCCCATCCTGCTCCCTTCTGCCCCACATCTAGGATCCCCGTGCACCAGACCCATTGCTTATACTTTGACTATTCTATTACCTGCGCCTTGCCTGAGACCGTGATTCTACGATCTGTGTTATATGTTTTATATCTGTATTATTGTTTATTCAGAGTCTGCCCCCTGTGCTGTTAAGTTCCCTTTGTGTCTCACTTCTCTAGGCTCTTGCTCTCATCTTGCCATCCCTCATTTCTCCTGCTTTCCTAACCGCTCCTATATTCAGTTCTCCTTAAACTCCCTTCCCACAACTCTCAGCCTTCCCTCTATTGCTTCTACCTCCTTTTCTTGCATCTCCCTAATCTATTCCCTTTTGTGCCCAGTCTCCTCCAGTGTCTAGTTCTGATCTGTTGTTTAGTTCATGTCATTTATGTTCTTGTGCTTATTCTAAAATAAACCCTTTTTTGTTACCATGCAAACCTGCTTTTCACTGCATCTTGGGCTCACAACCCCACCTGCTGCCTCAATCGCAGACTACATGTGACAGAATGTGGAAGTCAAAAACCTGTGAGTCTGCAATGATATCTACCGTGGTAGAAAATTTAAAAGACGCAATCCTGAAGATCCAGCAGCACCTGGACTCCCTGCTCGTTTATATGCAGCAAAATTTAAGGGACACCTCATCTAAGGTGCGCATTATTGCTACAGAGGGAGCCAGAGGACCGCTAACCCCAGAAGAAAAGGCAAGGAGAAGGGCGCAAGACCTCTGCTATTATTGTGGGGGTCATTTGCATACAATATCGGCCTGTCCACTGTGCCCACTGAAGCCAGGCACAAACAGACTTCCTAAGCCTGTTTATACTAAGCCTGCACCTGTCAAGACCAGCCAAAAATTGCTTCACCAACTGTCAAGCCAAACAAAACGTCACCCAAGGAAAAACCCCTATCCAAGCCTGCTCCCAGGAGAAATTTGGTAATCAAACCTCCTCTGCAAAAGAGTGCTCCTGCTCCCAGAAGACCTGAGCCACGAGCTACCAAACTCCCTACATCCAGGGGCCAGGTGACGCAGGAAGCTTCTTCTGACCAGTCAGACCAGGAAATCCCTATGGAGTGCGCAGAACCTGATCCTGAAATACCCATGGAGCAAGAATCCATACAAGCTGATCCAGCCATGCCTATCACTCCAAGCCAGTACATCATGGCTGGTGTTGCCAGGAATCCAGAACCCAGCCCTCTGCCTCCTTGCTGCATATATGCCTCAAACGGGACTGTCATTCGCAGGGAGGACCTGGAGGTCTTCGAATTGGCCCTGAAACTTCGGGAAGCCGCTCCTTACCGGCACGCTGTGCCACCTTTACCGTGTCCCTCTGCTGTTGACTTGGGGTCAGAAGAAGGGGACGCCACTGATCCTGGTCTGGACCTTTCCAGACAGACTTCACGCTGCACCCAGGGACCCCCAGGTCAGCATGTGGGGTATGTTGGTACTGTGAGACTTGCTTACCACCCTGCTGGAATGACTCACCGTGCCGCTGCTTCCCACCACTATTTGGCTAAGGAGTTCAATCCTTTCAGTGACTGCTCTGACTCAGACCCTTAAGAGGAGCCAAGTAAGGAGGATTGGCCCTTCATCAGTCCAGCCACCTACTGTATCTGTGCCGCTTGGTGGCCGACTACAGATCTCCAGCTACCAAAACCGTCTCAAGTACACTATGCCAAAGATCAGCCTACATTGGCACCATTTTCTCCATTTCACCCACAGTTTTTCGGTTGCCTGTGAAACCGAAACCCCAAAAGCTGGAGGCTCACCCATGTCTCATTGAACTGGAGGTTGAGCAAAAGTCAGAGGTACCCGATACCCACCTCTTCCAAGAGTCTCCAGGTCTTGGCTATGTTGCAGCTGGTGTCCAAGCATACCAAGCCGCAGTGGCTGTCCAGCCAAGTCAAGCTGCAACCCCATCCCTGTCCAGCCGATTGTCGGCACACGGGGCCGCCATCACCACAGAGCCAAGTCAGTCGCTGTCCAGCAGAATGACGCCGCCGAAGTTGCCATTGGGCCGTGCTGTACCAAGGTTGCTGATGAGCCGTGCTGTACCGAGGTCGCTGACGAGCCGTGCTGTACCGAGGTCGCTGACGAGCCGTGCTGTACCGAGGTCGCTGACGAGCCGTGCTGTACCAAGGTCGCTGACGAGCCGTGCTGTACCGAGTTCGCTGACGAGCCGTGCTGTACCGAGTTCGCTGACGAGCCGTGCTGTACCGAGTTCGCTGACGAGCCGTGCTGTACCGAGTTCGCTGACGAGCCGTGCTGTACCGAGTTCGCTGACGAGCCGTGCTGTACCGAGTTCGCTGACGAGCCGTGCTGTACCAAGGTCGCTGACGAGCTGTGCTGTACCGAGGTCGCTGACGAGCCGTGCTGTACCGAGTTCGCTGACGAGCCGTGCTGTACCGAGTTCGCTGACGAGCCGTGCTGTACCGAGTTCGCTGATGAGCCGTGCTGTACCGAGTTCGCTGGCGAGCCGTGCTGTACCGAGGTCGCTGACGAGCTGTGCTGTACCGAGGTCGCTGACGAGCTGTGCTGTACCGAGGTCGCTGACGAGCCGTGCTGTACCGAGGTCACTGACGAGCCGTGCTGTACCAAGGTTGTCGCCGAGCCGTGCTGTACCGAGGTTGTCGCCGAGGTTGCTGCCAAGCTAAGCCACACTGAGATCGCCATCGTGGTTGCTGCCATGCTGAGGTTGCCACCGAGGGCGCTGCCCAGCCTTGCCACTCCAAGGGTGCTGCCCAGCCTTGCCACTCCAAGGGTGCTGCCCAGCCTTGCCACTGCAAGGGTGCTGCCCAGCCTTGCCACTCCAAAGGTGCTGCCCAGCTGAGCCACACCAAGGGTGCTGCCCAGCTGAGCCAAGCTACAGTGTCACTGTCACCGCAGACCAGAGCCGCTGTTGCTGCCATGCAGAGCTGTGCCGCACAAGCATCATCCTTGCCTCAGAGCCCAGTGGTTTCTTCACAAGCGTCGCTACCATCGCAGAGCCGTGCTGCCGAAGGATACTCGCCACCACAGAGCCTGGCTGGTGTCAAGACCTTCAATACCCCAGAAGGCATCATCTCTTTGGAACCCTTGCCGCCTGGGTTCATATATGGCTCAAATGGGACTGTGGTCAGGTGTACAGACTTGCAGGTGTTCAAGAATGCCAAGAGTGCATCGAGATTACTCAGCAAAGGAAAAGTTCTGCCTACTTCTACCCTCAACCCCTCATCCCTCATCCTCCCAAGGCCATGTCTATGTTCAGACCGCCTTTTCAATTATGGCGAAAGACCCTGCTGAACACCAGAAACTACGGAAACCCCCACTTTTTTCCCTAACCACGGATGGACAGATCATGCAGACCGTGGATTTTCCAGCCCACGAACGGGCTTTAGCCATCCGGGGGTCGGCTCTTAAGGAGGGGGTTAATGTCAGGTTCACCACGTTCTGGCCCCTGGCACCCACGTTAAACCCTACAACACGAACAATACACGTTTCTTGACCTTCTGTTTGCATCTAGCAACCTAGCCCTGGAGCCCCACCTGAGCTCACCTTTCCTTAATCAGCTCAGCATTTAAGGAAGCTACGCCCTACCCAGCCCACTTCCACATTGAAGTCCCAGACTGCGAAGACCTGTGTCAAAGCTCCCTGATCTTCTTGTGAACCACCTGATTCCTCTGCCAAAGACTTTCCTAAGAACCCTCTGCTATATCTGGACATTTCACCATTCTACCGGTAGCCCCCATCCTGCTCCCTTCTGCCCCCCATCTAGGATCCCCGTGCACCAGACCCATTGCTTGGACTTTGACTATTCTATTGCCTGCCCCTTGCCTGAGACCCTGATTCTAAGATCTGTGTTATATGTTTATCTATTATTGTTTATTCAGAGTCTGCCCCCTGTGCTGTTAAGTTCCCTTTGTGTCTATTTCTACTCTCACTTCTCTAGGCTCTTGCTCTCATCTTGCTATCCTTCATTTCTCCTGCTTACCTAACCGCTCCTATATTCAGTTTTCCTTAAACTCCCTTCCCACAACTCTCAGCAATCCCTCTTGCTTCTACCTCCTTTTCTTGCATCTCCCTAATCTATTCCCTTTTGTGCCCAGTCTCCTCCAGTGTCTAGTTCTGATCTGTTGTTTAGTTCATGTCATTTATGTTCTTGTGTTTATTCTAAAATAACCCTGCAAACCTGCTTTTCACTGCATCTTGGGCTCACAACCCCACCTGCTGCCTCAATCGCAGTCTACACGTGACAAGGTGGTCCGCTCACCAATCTTATGAAAGCAAGAAGTCCTGACACTGTAAGGTGGGACAGCAAGGCTGAGGATGCCTTTGCTGACCTGCGTGCGGTCATTTGTAGACAACCCGTCCTTGTAGCTCCTGATTTTAGCCAGGAGCTTTTTCCTTCAGACGGATACCTCTGAGGTTGGTCTGGGCACAGTATTGTCTCAATAGGTTTGGAAAAGAGGAACACCCAGTTCTGTATCTGAGTCTAAAACTGCTAACTCGGAAACAACGCTATGCTACGGTGGAAAAAGAGTGCTTAGTGATTAAATGGGCCTTGGAAACGCTCTGCTATTACTTATTTTGCAGGCGCTTCACCCTTATCACTGACTGACCATGCCCCGTTGAAGTAGATGCATACCAATAGGGATACGAACTCTAGAATCACAAGGTAGTTTTTGTCTTTGCAACCATTTAGCTTTGTGGTGCGACACAGGTCAGGTCTCCTTCATGGCAATGCCGATGCTCTTTCTTGAGTGCATTGACTGGCTGAGATGGCCACTTCACATACCTGTGTCACGTTGGGGAGGGAGATGTGTGACAGAGTGTGGAACTCTGTCTATGTTAGCAGGAGGCTGACTGACTGCAATATTCCCAGGTCAGTAAGGGGTTAAACCTTCCCTGGCAGTAGGTACAGCTGTAACTCGTTAGGAAGCCCTTATAGCAGTTCTCAGCACAGGGGAAGGCAAAAAAAGCCTGCAGGTGCAAGATGGATGACTGGAGGAGAGCACAGAACTGCAGGAAAGGCTTGCTGACGCGTAGTTAAAAAGACTGATTTTGTTTGTTTATACTGGGTGACAGAAAAGCTGCCCCAGTAACCCGTAGTAAGGGGAATAATTGTTTATCCTCCTAAAGGGAGTAGGCCCATTTGTTTGTGTTTATTTTTGTTTGGTAATACAAAGTGTACCCAGTCTTAAAGAAACTTTATTTTGTGGAGTTCAATAAAAAGTGGTATACTCTTCAAGTCCTGTGCTTCTCTGAGCGGGCCACAGTGTGTAAAAAAAAAAAAAAAAAAAATCATCTTGATATATGGTTATAGAGAATGAGACTAGGTTTGACAGGAGTAATGTTGCCTTGAGACTCTTGTTTGCTGATTTAGATGATTTAAAATAATGAATCATTAAAAGGACCAAGGCTCTTTAAAGTCAATGCATTTACGACGTAAATATTACGTTATGGGGTTAATGTTACAGGGAGTCAGGGGACCATCCTCTCTGAAATCACCCAGAAGAGTTATGTGTGTTAATTAGCAAAACAAGGTTTATTTAAGTGCAATTGAGAATTATGTGTTGTATTAAAATAAACTACCGTATATACTCGCGTATAAGCCGAGGTTTTTGACTCAGATTTCGAGTCAAAAAAACGCGATTCGGCTTATACGCGAGTCAACAGCGTGAGTCCGTCCGTGTTGAAGGGGATGTGGCTGCGTGCAGGCGCAGCCGGTCACGTGGTCTGGCTAATCAGGTGGTACTGTGTCTCTGTACCACCTGACTGGCCGGACCGCGTGACCTGCGCACGCACGCAGCCGCATCCCCTTCAACACAGATGGACTCACGCTGTTCAGGACCGTGCAGGCACTCCCGCTGCCCGGCATCTGGGCCCCCTCAACCCCTGCTGGATCCGGAGCTGGGGCAAGTATCCATGTGAGAGCTGGCTGCCGCTGGGGCAATATCCAGGTGTGAGCTGGGGCAATATCCATGTGTGAGCTGGGGCAATATCCATGTGTGAGCTGGGGCAATATCCATGTGTGAGCTGGGGCAATATCCATGTGAGAGCAAGGGCAATATCCAGTTTTTTACAGTTTACTGTTTTTATTTGAAATAAATATTGAAAAACATTTAACCTACTGATGCCTCATTGGTATTTTTTTTTTTGTATCTATTTTTATTTTTGAAATTTACCAGAAGAGTGGCTGCTGCATTTCCCACTTAGGCTTATACGCGAGTCAATAAGTTTTCACAGGTTTTTTGGGAAAAAGTAGGGGGGGTCGGCTTATACACGGGTCGGCTTATACCCGAGTATACGGTACTGGGAATTTCATCTGTTCTGAGTCAATATATATATCACCATCCACTAAAATCAGTATTGTAACACTAACTAGAGAGGAACTTAGTTTATCATTTCATTCTTTTCTATGTGTGCTATATATGAAATGAATTACAAAATGGATTGGATTTTTTTTTCCATGTGTATTAGTGGATGGTAAAGTCTGTAGGATTGATTTAGGATTGTGTTCTTCCTGCAGTGTGTGACTGTGCGCGTATGTACGTGGACAACCGATGGTGGGTGATGGGACTCTTCCCCCAGAGGATGCCACCGATGGGTTATGGAAAAATACTTAGCACATGGATAAAGGTACACACACACAGACACACTAAAGGGTTATTATGACGTGTATTTTCTCTTACTATATGTTATATATATACAGTCAGGTCCAGAAATATTGGGACATGGAAACAATTCTAACATCTTTGGCTCTATACACCACTACAATGGAGTTGGAATGAAACAAACACAATGTGCTTTAACTGCAGACTGTCAGCTTTAATTTGAGGGTATGTACATCCAACTCAGGTGAACGGTGTAGGACTTACAGCAGTTTGCAGATGTGCCTCCCACTTGTTAAGGGACCACTTAAGCTCGCCCATTATAAAACAACCCTTAACCTGGCTAAAACACTCAGTTATTGGGCATCACCTGCAGCACAATTTCTCTAAATTCAACTTTCTTCATGGAGACACATAACACAATCTTGATAGGTAAACTATCTCTTCCACAGATTAATTTCAGCATCAATACTTGGTTTACAATAGTATTCACCGCAGTTACTCTGTACCACATTTAATGGACCAAGTAAAAAGAAGATTCGGGTTGGTACGGTGGAATGTTGTGGTGCCCCCCCCCCTCTGGCTTCTTGTGGCTCTGGTGGTATCTGGCCTTTTCTTCCTTTCCACCCTCTAAAACTCACCCCCTTTTATGTTCCAAATTTCCTTATCTAAAGACTGGCCTATAAGGGTGTGGCTTGACAATATTTATTATCATGTCAATGGTGGGTAGCTTTATTAATTTCCCCAATATTTAATCAGATGTTCCTGGTTCCTGGCAGGATTTTCCCCAAGGTCAAAATCCTAACTGTGGAGATTCTTAGATTCTAGGTTATTGTCTTGTCCTATATATTAATTCCTATCTTTAATGGTTTGTGGTAATTTCATAATACATACATGTATTCTATGCAGTATCTACCAATATTATTATTCTTTATAAAGTGGCAACATATTCTGCAGTGCTGTACATGCCTGATGTACGTGGGTATAGATATCTAGAGATATGTGTGTATATGAGATACTCCTGCAGATAAGCAATACCTGTGTTTCGTGATTCATCCCTTAAAATCCATTCATAATAACAGATTTAATCTACTGTTTTCTGAATGTTAGCAGGCGATACACTCTTTATTGAATAATCAAGTAAATGTGGTATGGGCTCTACTTTTATAAGAAATCAGTACCATGTTATCTGTTATAACTCACCACATCAGTTAAATATTCAAATACCACTTAGACACTTTGTATAATGCCACAGATCCCATTGACTATGTTCGTAGTCATAACATTTCTGACAAATTTTGATTCGAAGTTAACCATCCCTACTATAGAAAAAGGGATCTGACACTTTTTTATATTGGACATTTTGTAATTATCCAAGGATTTGTTACTATTGATTTTACAGGTGACCAAACTGAATTTCCCTTGGATATACAATGAGTTTCGCTTCAGTTCAGGTATCCATTGTATTCCTTATCTTCAAGACAATGCAATTTAATGTAGCTTCTTGGACATCTGGATTTTTTCAACCAAAATTGCTTGAGAAAAGTTTTTGTTCCTCCTAATCTCTGAACACTACATTGATGCTTCCCTTTGTCTACATAATCTGATAAAGGGGAATCCTTGTTTGGGATGTTGTAAAGTTGGGAGCTCCATTGTCTGAGAGGCTCATTCTGTTTGTTGGGTGTTAGAAATTAAACAGGCTGTCTGCTTGAAAGAAATTCCCTGCACTCATTTGAACAGTCCTGCTAAAATATGAAAATTATGGAAGTTTTATATATGAAATGCTGACCACACACACACACACACACACACACACACACTCTTACGTTGAGAAAATACATATTCATTATTATTTATGCCTTGTGTGTTTGTTTTATAGGTACTCACTGGAACGGACCCAAAAGTGCTTGGAGCTGATCCCTCTGCTGATGAATGTGTAAAATAGGAATGTGGAGCAAAAGCTAAGTCTCAAGGTGTTGTGGTGAAAAAGGGCAAGCTTTTTACAGACACAAGGGGTTAGTCATAGAGCCAAACTGGCCCTGAAATTGCATGCAGAGCAGTGAATTTCGCTGTACGGTGCAATTGTGGCCTGGCCAGTCGGTGGGATTTCTGTGCTCTTTCAATGACCCTGATAGTGATTATAATTTATATAACAATCTATTCATTTTCATTTTACTCACCAGCGTATGCTGTCCTCAGAGTCCGTATCCAGACCCATGGCGACATCCTCCAGGAGAATCCGATCCCCCAGTCACAACTCCCACCAGCTAAATGCTGCAGGCTCTTCCCTGTGCTCCATCTTGCTCTTCACTGCGGCTTTGCAGTCATAGTGGCATAAGAAGAAAGAATTATTAGTTAAAAGATTTCTAGAAGATTGCGTTTAGCCGTTTATTGTCGGTCACCACTTTTAACAGGTTATAAGAACATTGCAGCGAATAATTATGTGAATATAGACCAATTTTATGTTATTTCTGACAACAAATGTAAACAATTAGAGTATGTACAGTTCTGATATATAATTTTTCAATTCAACTATATTTTGTGTTAGAAATAAATAGTTTTAACAAATTCTAACTTGGTGTCTCCTCTCCGCTCATTAGCATTTATTGACTATACTGTGTTTAATCAGGTGTGCTTCCTATTCATGAGGTTTTAAAAATTGTAATACTTTACTTACCGATGACGAACACAGTCAATGGCCCTCTGGGTTTGCCGGACAGCATACACTGTGTCCCTTATGTGTCCCCAGGAAGCCATCTTCGTCAGTTTATCATTCCAAGATGAAAATAAGTGGGGTTTTTTTGTGACACACCACCAGCCACCGGTGCATAGTTTTCATTTGGGTGAACAAGGCCCCCTTTTTCTTTTATTCTCAGGCGGATGCACAAAGGATGAAGACAGGGTAGAGGAACTGCCCTCCCTCGGACCTGCTTCTCCTCCCACCCCTCTCTCTCACATCCACTACCATGCCTCTCACTTCCCCCCCGCCGCCTCTTACTTCCACCCTACCGCTGCTTCTCACTTCCCCCTCCTGCAGCCTCTTACTCCTCCCATCACGCCATGCCTCTCACCCCCTCGCACCTCTCACCTCCCCTCATGCCTCCCACTCCCTCACACCTCTCACATCACCAATCACAATTTACACTCTCCAAGACATTCTCTTAAAACACACACACCATCACGCCACCCACACTGCACCAACACGCCACCAACATTCCACCCACACTGCACCAACATTCCACCCACACTGCACCAACACGCCACCCACACGCCACCCACACGCCACCCACACGCCACCCACATGCCACCCACACGCCACCCACACACCACCCACACGCCACCCACATTGCACCAACACGCCACCCACACTGCACCAACAGGCCAACAACAACAACATCTGACACCACCAAGTCAACAACCTCTGATCAGTCCTACTCTCTATCTCTTAAGCAATGTTGCTGTCTTATTTTGATAGTCAGGGATGGGATTATATAGTTTGCAACAGTGATGCATTTTGGGAACATTGATTGGTTGGCTTCACTGTCAGTCACTTTTTTCACTTGTTCCTGTACTTTCTTTCTGTATCATTAATATATTTAAAATTTTTAATTAGACTGGGGATTTAGGGAAAGGCTAACAGTACAAGATATTGATATTTAATATGATTAAAGTTGTGCAATGGTGATGCATTGTGGAAAAACATCTGATTGGTTGGCTTCACTGTCAGTCACTTTTTTCACTTGTTTCCAGTGCTTTCTTTTTGCTTTTTAATTAGACTAGGGATTTAGGGAAAAGCTAACAGTAAAAGATAATGATTAAAGTTGTGCAATGCATGTTCACTGTTTAAGCAATTAAATAATCAAATCATCAGAATCTATAAACAGATTTGATTTCATAGAAAACAATACGTGCGAAGGAACGAATCGACATGATTAACGTATCGACCAAAATAACTGATCATTTGAAATACCATCCATGTCGTCTAGTCTCTAAGGATTAAAGAACAAGGATCTTTTAAACGAAAGAACAAAGCGAACAGACGATCTGAAAAACTAAATTCCCCCATAACGTAAAATCCAAATCAATCCAAAATTACGAAACGATCCTAAAACGGAACTTTAGAAAAAAAAAAAGGAAAAAAAAAGGCCCAAAATGAAAAATTTAAAAGGCCAAAAAAAATGAACGAAAAAAAAAAAAAAACGTATTAATATCTATGCACCTAACACGCAGTCTGAGGATTTCTGGTTGGATATGGCTAGTTTGGTGTTCTCTCCGACAAGATGGTGGTGGTGGAGGGAGACATGAATGTTGTCCCCTGTTCAGCAGTGGATAGGCAGTCTCGAGCAGGGATGGGGAGGGCGATGGGTACCAGTGGACAGTATAGATCGTTCTAAACCTTTCTCAAGTGGACAGACTTACTTGATGTATGGAGGGTTCTCCACCCTGACGACAGGGACTTTACATTCTTCTCTGTACCCATGACTCGTACTTGTGTATTGAACTCTTCCTTTGTAATATGGCCAAAGTCATACAGGCGGATATAAAGAAAACATAGGGCCAAATTCCATTCTTTGTGTTAAAACACAGGCGCGAGGGAGTAAAAACTGCGCCCAGTTTTCCCCCTTGCGCCCGCGTTTTAACGCTGGATTACAATGCAGGTGCAAAAAATGCTGCCTGCATTGTTATCGCACATTAAAATCAGGAATGCTCGCGGCAGCCCTGAGCGCAGCCGCGCGCATCCACTCGATGGAGCCCATAGGACTCCATTGAGGTTTTCCCCTGCCGGTCACATAACCAGCCGGATCTCGCCTCACGAGATCCGGCCGGTCGGCGTAGTTATATACAGGGAGAGTTTTTCCCCCAGTCTTTCCCTGCTACCGCCGGACGGAGGAGGCGGCTGGAGCCACGGTCCTCGCCTCGGGAGATCCGGCCGGCGTAGTGATATGCAGGGAGGGACTTTTTCCCCCAGTCTTTCCCTGCTCCCGCCGGACGGAGGAGGCGGTTTGAGCCGTGGTCCTCGCCTCGGGACAGAGGGTGAGGTATAGGATTTGTTTTTTTACTGTTTAGCCTGGTGTTAACGGATTCAACTTCTGCAGAATCCGTTAACACCAAGTCCAGGCTGTGGTTAACTTTTCACTAACCAGAGCCAGATGTTAATCAGTCAGCGCTGGGACTTTGTAATCCAGCGCTGATTAACACACTGCGCTCCCCATGTTAAACATAGGGAGCACAAAGTGCAGTAATCTAGCGCTGCAAAGCGCAAGGTACCAAACGCACATGGGTTTCTTAACCAGTTTGCGTTTGGATTGTAATATTATTATTATTTATTAAGCGCCAACACATTCCGCAGCGCTGTACAATGTACAATGGGTAAAGACAGGACAACTCTAGATTCATATCTTTTTAATATAGGACCGCATGGTCCACCCCTGCACTCTTCCACAATACCACAGAGGGTTTACAGTATGAATGCACTTGCTGGCCTGGCACCAAAAGCACAATATCTGGGTACACTGACGCCTTTACCAGATTCATATCTTTTTAATATAGGACCGCATGGTCCCCCTCTGCACAGAGGGGTTACTGTATGATGGCACTTGCTGGCCTGGCACCAAAGGCACAATATTTGGGTGCACTGCCACTGACGCCTGTACCAGATTCATATCCTCAGAGGGTTTACTGTGTGACGGCACTGTTGCCGACGCTAAAGGCCCAATTTTAAAGCACCTATTGTTACTTTCATCCAAAGCCTGCATAAGTTTCACCATAATTTAGCCCAAAATAAAATCACTAAACTTTTTCTGCGCGTCCTAAAATGTCTTTTCATACATACTTCACGGGCAGGTTATGGGGACCTCCTAGACACGATATTTGAAGGAATTTTTCGTTTTTATTTTTAACCCTTATTTCAAGGAAAAATCACTGTCCCTTTAAAAACTTTTTTTTTTTTACTTTTTGTCCTTGTTTCCTGTCCCCCAGGGCACTACCCGGACCCCCATACAACTTTTATGGCAAATATCTAGCATATATGCCCTCTTGGAGGGCACTCTAAAAATCAAATTTTGAGTCCCATTGATTTGTATTGAGTTCGAGTTCGAATGCGAACCGAACTCGGGGCTGTTCGGCTCATCCCTAATTAGGAAGTTTGCCAGGTGGTCAATGATTTCCTGAAAAGATACTTGAATTAACTCCATGATTGCCTTAGTCACCGCTGGTTCAATAGAATGCTTCATTATTATGTCAGGGTGCTGGTTCCGGGGTGGCAGTTTGAACTCAATATGCGGTGATATGTAGGAGTCACACAGGTTACAGGGCACTGAAGGATTTATTAAATAAACAAAACAAGAAGCAAACGGATGAATCAGAATAACTGCCAAGTAACAGATTCTATAGGTTGGTTCCAGGGGTTGCTTGAAAGCAGAGTTCCACTTGAGAGCGGGGCTTCCACTTCAGAGCGGGGTGTACTTTTGATAGCAGGGGTTCCACTTGAGAGCGGGTGTTCCACTTGAGCGGGTACCTTTTGAGAGCGGGGGGGTCCACTTGAGAGCGGGGTACCTTTTGGAGAGCGAGGGTTCCACTTGAGAGCGGGGTACCTTTTGGAAAGCGGGGGTTCCTTGTAAACAAGCAGAGTTTTAGTAAGCTGGAAACAGGATGTCAGATATACAAAACTCTTGGGAGAGCAGGCTTCTTCTATTACAGACAAGCTGAACAAAATAATGAAGCAGGGTGTTGTGGGTGCTCCACCCTTAAATAGTGATTGAACAGAAGGGTAGGAGCACCTGTATCTGCTATGGTGAATGGTAAAGTCCAAAATAATGCAAAAATCAAAGCTGAAAGGGGACTGCCAGGTTATAGGCAGGAAGGAGCAGTCTTTGGTTTATTCTTCTTGCGCCACCTGCTGCTAGGAACATGACATCCTGTGCTCCCTCTGTGCGGGCAGGATGAGCTCTGCAACTTTACCCTTGTATCGTGGATCAAGAAGGCTTGCCAACCAGTAATAATCCCTCTCCTTGATAGCACGAATCCTGGGGTCCTTTACCAGCCTTTGCAGGATAAGGGAGCCCATGCAGCATAGGTTGGAGGTGGCATTAGCTTCAGAGTCTTCCTGATCAATGAGGATGACCCCATCATGCACTTCCACCTCCCAGCCACGTGCTAGTCCTTGGGTTTCTGGGCACACAAAACCCTGCCTTGAGGAATCCCCACCTTCAATGCCCCCACTACTTAAATATTCCTCCTCCTCCTCATCCTCCTCCTGTCTGATCTGAGGACCCACAGGAATGCTGTCTGCATAAAGACTGGGGCCTTGAGAGCTAGGAAAGGCCTCCTCTTCCTCCTGCTGCTCTGCCTCTAGTGCCACATCTATAATTCCCCGCAGAGTGCGCTCCAGCAGGAACACTAAAGAAATTGTGTCACTGATGCATGCACTGTCCCTGCTCACCATCCTCGTTGCCTCCTCAAATGGTGACAGTACAGTGCATGCATCCTTGATCATCGGCCACTGCAGGGGGGAAACAAGTTGACCTGAACCTGTCCTTGTGCCATACTCACAGGTACTCATTGATGGCCCTCTGCTGTTTGTGCAGACGCTGTAGCATTGCTAATGTCGAGTTCCACCTGGTGGGCATGTCACTGATCAGACGGTTTGTGGGAAGGTGGAATTCTCTTTGAATTTCTTCCAGGCGAACACTTGCTGGCAATAACCATCTGAAGTGGCTGCAGACTTTTCTGGCCTGGCTGAGAAGCTGTGCCAGCCCTTGGTAGCTGGTTAGGAAACGCTGTACCACCAGATTTAGGACGTGTGCTAGGCATGGTACATGCGTCAACTTACCCTGGTGTAGGACGGAGAGAAGGTTGCTGCCATTATCACAGACGACCATTCCCAGCTCAAGCTGGCGTGGTGTTAACCATCTCTGCACCTGCCCCTGCAGAGCTGACAGAATTTCTGGCCCGGTGTGGCTCCTGTCCCCTAAACAAACCAGCTCAAGCACAGTATGGCTTCTTTTTGCTTGAGCCATTGTGTAGCCCCTGCCACGCGTCGGTTTAACTGCCACTTCGCCAGAGACAGAGAAGGAGGAGGAGGAGGAGGAGGAAGAAGAGATGGTGGAGCAGACAGACCTCATACAAGCAGCTTTCTGGAGGCGTGGTGGATTAAAAAGCTCCAGCACAGAGCCCTGTCCTGGATCCATCCCAGCTGCAAGCAGAGTTACCCAGTGTGCCGTAAAGGAAATGTAACAGCCCTGTCCATGCTTGCTGGGCCACTTGTCTAAAGTCACGTGCACCTTGCTGCTGACTGCCCTTCCAAGCGGCGGCTGTCTTTAAGCCCTAGAGGGCTGGATTACGATTCTGTGCCAAAAGGCGCTGTATCGTGATAAGGGATGGGCGTTCGGTTCGATTCGAACATGATTTCGATTCGAACATTGCCCGTTCGGCGAACTCTGAACATTTCAGGCCGTTCGCAAAAAGTTCGAGAAAAAAATAATTTTGATTTTTTTTTTAAAGAAAATGCTTAAAAAAATCCTAAAAAAATCTAAAAATAAAGAGACTCTTTACTGCAGAATATTATAAGCAACGGTTTGTTAGATATTGAATTAAAATGGAAATATTTTTAACATTGAAGCCTATGGGATAAAACAATCTTGTTGCTAAAACATCAGTCAGACGAGGCCCACTAATCAGGCACTGTAGAGGGCAGCCCGCCGGAGCCTCCAAGGATCCCTTGAGGAGCATGCGGCCGCCGGATGACATAAAATAAAACTTTTTTCTTTTCTTTCTATTACTCACCTGATTCCTGGATCCACCAACAAGCGCAGCCTCCCATCTCCCACGCTGTTAGACGATGCATACACGGGCGCGCTGTGTGAAGCTTCTGAGAAGATACGCTATTAGTGTAGAGGGAGCGATGCAAAATGCGCAGCCGGCTTCCTCGCTACACTAATAGCATATCTTCGCAGAGGTTTACTTGTTACTGACCCTGCTTGTTCTGAGGATCCGATCTGTTGCCAGCTCTGCCTGCCATTTGACTAGTCTCTCTGTGTACTCCCTGCCTGTTCTGTTTGCCTCCTGTTGCTACTGGTGTGCGCCGATTCTCACCATATACAGTAGCGCAGTACAAGTGCCTAAACGTTGCTTACCCGGTTTTGTTATAACAACTACTCTCGCTCTGCACCCCTGTCTGGTATATTCCGCTTCTTGTTACTGCTGGTGTGCTTCCATCCTGCCATATACTACAGCACAGTAGAAACATGTATTGATCTCAGTCTGTGCTGTATATTGTTGGTGCTGTCTCCCTGTCCTGTGTGGCTGCTAGATGTTAGGTTTAGTGGTCCCGAGTCCCGACCATCCTAAGAATTGGAGGGTCAGAGGTCTGTTACCAGGGATCCTACCAGGTCTGTCATGGGGAATCGTTACAAATATGCGGTGAACGCCGCATAAAATGTTAATGCTCATGCAATTTTAATGCACCTGTTGTTACTTTCATCCAAAGCCTGCATAAGTTTCACTATAATTTAGCCAAAAAAATCAGTAAACTTGCTCTGCGTGTCCTAAAACGACTCCTCTTCTCATACAGGCTGCCGCCCCAAGCAGTTGTTTATGAATAGATTAAAGGAAAACCATTTACCGTCATTTGAAATGTCATTTTTTTCTTTTTAAATGTTTCTATACATCCTAGAAATCCGCCACTTCACGGGCAGGTTATGGGGACCTCTTAGGCACGATATTTGAAGGAATTTTTTGTTTTTATTCTTAACCTTTATGTCATGGAAAACTCACTGTTCCTTTAAAAATGTTTTCTTTAAACTTTTTGTCCTTGTTTCCTGTCCTCCAGGGCACTACCCGGACCCTCATACACCTTTTATGGCAAATATCTTGCATATATGCCCTCTTGGAGGGCACTCTAAAAATCGAACGGTCGAGTCCCATTGACTTGCATTGAGTTCGAATCGTATTCGCGTTCAAATTCAAACTGTTATGAAATGTTTGTGTTCGAATGCGAACCGAACACGAGGGTGTTCGGCCGATCACTAATCATGATCCCCTCCCGGAGCTGGCCGACATCTTGGATGTCGACTAAGCTTCCGGGGTATCCCACTGACGGCGGTTGTCGTTGTGCATAGCGCATTAACCCTTAGCTGCCACCTATGGTGGAGAGAGGGGGTTCCAATGAACCCCCTATCTCCCGATCTGTAGCAGCTAGGGGTTAATTTTTCTTATCCTTGGAGCCGCCAGAGCATGGCCTTTCCAATGATTTCAAACATGACCATGTAAAATGTAAAAACAAAATTTTAAAAATAAAATAAAAAAAATAAAAATAAAAAAAATTAAAAATAATTAAAAACTCTTGTTTTTTGGGGGTTTATTAATGCAGCAATATTGTTCTAATTCCATTTATAATGTGAACAATGATGCTGCACTAACGATTTTTTCTACGGGAGCGTTTGCTAAAAATCACGCAAGCTCCCCCCCAAAAAATTTAACGACTCCCCATTTCTAATTTTTTTAACAAGCTCACCCCATAGAAAATATAACCGCATGATACAATTTGAAAAAAAACACTTTACACAATGTAGATTATTGAAAATTCAATTTTTATTGCATTTGTTGTTATAATATTCAGGCAGGACATGACCTATACATATAATAATGATATATTATGATTCTGCCAAGTCTGCCGGAAAGAACGATATATAATATATCTCGGTTGTATAATAAAACGTGGCTTCAAATCACATTTAAACATGATGAGCGAAACCGGCAAAAATGAGCTCAGCACAGAGGTGGGAAATGGCTCAGCAGCGAAAGGGTTAATAGCGGTTTTTCTTTTTTCTGTAACAGAACTTTTTATTATCAGTCATAGGATCTTGTATGTAAATTCCAGGCATTTTCGTTCAGTAGTTTTTTTGAAAACAGCAGGCCACGGGTTTACGGTGGCGGCATTCAGCGGCCGACTCCCTGCACTTCGGGGACCCTGCGGTAAATGGTGAATTCAATGCAGGGTGGGGAAATTTTATTCCCCGAAGTGCAGGGAACAACAGAACACCAAAATGTATCTATCTCCAAAATGGTTAATGCTAGCAAAAAACAAATTGCACCGCTGGAAAGGGGAGAGTCTCCCCTTTTCAGCGGTGTATAGCATTAACTATTTCACTGCCCGATCGCGATTCAAACCTGGAGGTGACATCTTGGATGCCAGCCAAGCCTCTGGATCACCCTCCACCCACTGACATCCTCACCTTATGTGTGAAGATGTCAGTGAGCCTGTTAAGGGGATCCTTATAGGATCCCCCTATCTCTCGATCCATAGCATCTCCTGATCATGGTATCTCCTGATCATGGCCTTTCCAAAGATACCAAGCATGACCAGGTTTGTTGTAAAAATATTTTTTTTAAAAATAAAATAATAAAATTATTATTTTTTATTTTTTTTTTTTAAATGTTTTGGGGGTTTACTAAAATAGGACCTAGGCTGGCATTTAAAAATGATGAGCCTAGGGGCGTGGCCTAACCGCAGCACATGGAGGACGTGTGAGAGCAGAGCTCCTGCACCGGATCCTCTAAATCAGCGGACTACATAAGCGAATCGGCCCCCACTCGCTCGATTTCGGGGGGGAACAACTACTGCCCACCATGGCTACCTCCAAAGGGGGAAAAAAAGCAGGAAAATCCGAGTTTTTTACACCGCGCGCCACAAAACTGAAGGACTCTGCGGCCTCCCAAGATGGCGGCAGCTCCTCTCCAGCTTCCCCGAGCGCGATGGAGACAGGGAGCGCCGCAACACCAGCTAATCCAAATCTGGAAGCACTTATGTCCCGTATGGCTGACATGCTTGGAGACCTCTCCGCAACTCTAACAGCTAGGATGCAGTGGCGACAGCCATCCGCAGCGACATTAAGGAAATTGGTGAGAGAACAGACAGACTGGAAACGAAGATGTCTGAGTTTGCAGATGCCCACAATACCATGGCTGAACAAGTTGAAACTCTGGAGGAAAAACTTAAGGTGACTTTGTTAAAATTGGCAGACATGGAAGACCGCTCGCGACGCCATAATTTAAAAATACGCGGCGTCCCGGATTCTGTCACCTCATCCCAACTTACTTCCTACGTGACAGATTTGTTTCAGAGTTTACTCCCAGATGCTATGCCAGATTCGTTGTTATTTGACCGCATACACCGTCTGCCGAAACCTCCATCAGCCCCGGTGAAAGCCCCTCGTGACGTTCTCCTGCGCCTCCATTATTTTAAACCACGTGAGGATATACTGAGAGCTTTACGGGACCCAGGGGCGCTACAACCCGAATACGACCACATATCTGTATACCCTGACCTGTCCAAGGCTACTCTTCAGCAGTGGAGGGATTTTAAACACATCACGGCGATACTTTGAAATAATAACACCGGCTATAGATGGGGTTTCCCGACTAAACTGCTGATCTCACGCAATGGCACTGTCCATGTGGCGGTTTCTGTGGAGGAAGGTGACAAGCTGCTTCGTGACTGGGGTTTTGGAGATCATCCTCCCCAGCCTAGGAGACAAACAGCGCCTCGTCGGTTGGATCCGGAGTGGCACAAACGCTGACTTGTTGATCCTGGGTCATGTTGCCCCTTTCCGAATTCCAATGTCTGGCTCCTCCAATAATATTTTACCTGGTCTCTGCAAGATCTCCGAGACTCCGTTGCTTTACCTGCCAGAGGACCATTCAACCCCCCCCCCGGGTTGGTGAGTGGGCCAAAATGCCAAGGGGACCGCTTGGTGTGCAGTGTGCGGGTCTGGCCCTCCGTACCCAACTCTCCCTCCTCGGCTGAGGAGTCTGAGAAGTGTACCCGAATTTCGGGACTTTTCACAGGAGATGTACTCTTCTGGGTTTGTATATAATGTTTTGTTTACTTGTTCTTTGTTTCTGAGCTACAATGGTACAACACGATGGTTGTTCTTTATTCTTGGAATGTTATTTATTTGTTTTTGCTCCCTTTTTCAATCTCAGGACTTATGTTTTCAATGTGACTGGTTCTTTTATCCCGCCCATACGTTGCAATGCCCCATAAATACGAAGCCCCCTGGCCTAGTCAATCCCCGTTCCATGACGCACTTAATGGAAAATCTATGAAAGTATTAACCTTTAATGTTAAGGGCTTAAATATGCCCGTAAAAAGGCACTCTTTATATCGAGATCTCTGAGCTCATGATGCAGATATTGTATGTCTTCAAGAGACGCATTTTCGCCGTCTGGATCATCCCAAGCTATATACCCCCAATACCTAACACAGTATCACTCCACGTTCAAAACTAAAGCAAGAGGGGTCACCCTGTTGATTCACAATAGAGTGGCATTCCAAATGCACCGTATCCTTAAAGACCCGAAAGGTCGTTACATAATATTAGTCTGCACGATAAACTCGAGAATTTATACTCTGGTGTCCATTTATGCTCCCAACGCTGCCCAATCTCAGTTTCTGTCCCAGGTCTTGCAAAAGGTAACAGATATTCAATCGGGCACTCTGGTAATCTGTGGAGATTTAAACATGGGACTAGATCCCTTAAAAGACCGTTCGTCCGTGGTTACATGTAGTCAGAAAGGGACCTCCTCCCAGAGATTTCGCCAATTGTTACATAGATATAATCTTTATGATGCGTGGCGTCTCCTACACCCCACCGAACGAGATTATACATTTCGATCCAGAGTCCACAATAGCTACTCAAGAATAGATTATTTTCTGATATCAGGATCAGCCCTTCCATATACAATAGACTGCACTATACTGCCCCTTACTTGGTCTGACCATTCTCCAGTGATATTGACGTTAGGCGACGCTTATCAGACTTATACCAGGCCCCCTTGGCGACTTCGAGATGACCTTTTACTTCATGAACCGGCGCGAATAGCTATACAGGCAGCCTTGGATAACTATTTTAAAGAAAATGTGACGCCTGATGTCAATCGCCTTACTATCTGGCAAGCCCATAAGGCTGTAATAAGAGGGGAATGTATAAAATGGGCGACTCATCTTAGGAAGCAATATATATCACGCAGACTAGACCTACTTACTAAATTACAAGACCTAGACACGCGCAACAAAACAGCCCCGTCTCAAGAAATAATAGAAACTATAGATTCCACAATGGGTCTGTTGAGAGATTTGGAGGCGGAGAGCTACTTCAAAGCATTGACCAAGCGCAATGCTATGTATTACGCTCTTCAAAACAAACCTGGTAGATTCTTAGCTCGCAAACTTCAACCAGTTAACACGCCCCGTAAACAAATTACCCTTAAATCCCCCACTGGACTTATTTATGACCCCAAAATTATAGCGAATGAATTTGCCACCTATTATGAAAGTCTATATAATTTGGATGCGAAACATACAGTCCATTGCCCTACAGTGGCAGATATAGATACCTACCTGGAGCGGGTTCATCTTCCTTCGTTGTCCCAGACACATATTGCAAGTTTATCCTCACCCATAATGACAGACGATATTTTGAAGGCTATTAAAAACCTCCCAAAACGTAAGGCCCCGGGCCCTGATGGACTGACGGGATTATATTACTCCACCTTCGCTTCCCAACTAGTACCACATTTAAGTGCGAGCTTTGACGAAGCGTGGGAGGGTGGCTCCTTCCCAGTAGACATGTTGAGAGCACACATTATTACCTTGCCCAAACCGGGTAAAATTCCTGACCGTTGTCCTAACCTACGCCCTATCTCTTTGCTTAATATAGATGTTAAAATATTCAGCAAAATATTAGCCAACCGACTTCAACATATTCTTCCCACTCTAATAGGTCTAGATCAGGTAGGGTTTATATCAAGGCGCCAGGGAGCTGACAGCACTAAAAAACTGGTTAATTTACTTGGCCTGATGGGACGTGAGGACTCTTCAAGCTTGATTCTGTCATTGGACGCAGAAAAAGCCTTTGACAGGGTTAACTGGAACTTTCTGTATCGAGTTTTACACAAGTTCGGATTTCCACCCTCCTTTATAACTGCGATACAAGCTCTGTATGATTCTCCCTCTGCTAAGGTACTCTGCAGTGGGTTTGTGTCGGAGGAATTTGTAATCACTAATGGGACAAGACAGGGATGCCCACTTTCCCCACTTTTATATGCCCTGGTTTTGGAGCCTTTGGCGCAGGCCATACGACAAAATGATTCCATTTGTGGAATACAGGCAGGCCCGGTGACTTATAAACTCAACCTATACGCGGACGATATCCTTTTAACCTTGACTGACCCGGATCGTTCTCTCCCTTCCCTTCAACAAGAACTAGACTTGTATAGTCAGGTTTCATATCATTTGGTGAACATATTAAAAACCCAAGCACTCCCGATTAATATATCCCATCACCACCTGGAAGCCCTTTGAGCCAGTTATAGGTTTGACTGGCGAACTGATTATATTGTGTACCTAGGTCTTAAAATAGCTAGAACTCCAGAAAGACTGTTTAATTATAATTATGATAGATTACTGTCAGAGGTGAAATCACAGTTATATCACTGGAGACTTCGGGAGATCTCATGGTTGGGCAGGATGGCGGCGGTGAAGATGATGGTGTTGCCAAAAATTTTATACGTTTTTCGCACTCTCCCCTTGCAGCTGCCCACGTCCTTCCTAGATACCTTACAATCTATCATAATGAGATATATTTGGAATCATAAAAGGCCCAGAATACCGAAAAAACTATTGTATTACCGCCATAGGGATGGAGGCCTTAACGTTACCCATATACATAACTATTATTGGGCCACATGTTTGGCATCACTAGCAGAACTGGTTCACACCCACCCTATGCCTCAATGGCTGGTAGTAGAATATACTTTTATTCCCGGACACACTTTGGCCGACCTATTATTCGTGCCTCGTACAAAGAGACCACGTCTGCCGGAGATCCTACCCTCCACGATTTTGTATGTTAAGGCGTGGGACCGTTATGCCCACTTATTTCAAAACTACAATCCAGTATCCATGGCCACACCTCTCACATCTATGTCATACTTGCTGCCTCACTTTAGAGCAGGGCCCTGGATTCAATCTGGGGTCACGCACCTACACCATCTGTTTTCGCTGCCGGACATCTTGTCCTTCCAAACTTTACAAACGAAATTTAAGATACCATCCTCAATGTTTTTGTCATACATGCAACTCTATTCCTATTTTAAATCTAATGCAGTTATATCTACTTTACGTACCACATTGCCGCTCCTCTCGGACACTGAACTATTTTGGCTAGACCCGCACACCACCACAAAACCCATCTCGTTGTTTTATCGATTGCTTAATACCCCGACTGGAATAACATCGTGGAAGTTTCACAACACTTGGGAAAAAGACCTTTCTATGCAATTTACCCCCTCGCAATGGGCCATGGCACATTTGTTTTCGTCTGGAGCCTCAAGGTGTGCAACGCTGATTGAAACACAACGAAAAGTACTATACTGTTGGTATTTTACGCCCTCAAGGATTAGCCGTTTTGCCCCAAACACTTCAGACGTCTGCTGGAGATGTTTGTCTGCCCCGGGTACGATGGGTCATATCTGGTGGCACTGTCCACTGATAGCACCATTATGGAAAGATATATCTCTTCTTGCATCGGAAGTCTTGGGCAGTCAGATACAGTGCGCACCGGAGATCTTATTGCTGGGAATGGTCCACCTTCCTCGATCACACCTCAAAATGTTATTTATAATTGTCTCTACAACAATGTTGCTTATTGCCCGGAACTGGAAATCGACCGCTGTCCCAACACAAAGACAGATAGCTACGTTACTAACACAATATCGTTCCTTCGACTCCAAAGCTACCTCGGCGTGGGGTTTTCGCCCCCCTAAACAAGACCCATGGGCTATCTGGGACATTCATAAGATTTACAAGGCGTGTGGCTTGTGATAACATTGTTGATAGAATTCTGGTTCTAGGTCACTTTCATGCGAGGTTTAAGGAGAACTCCTGGTGCACTCTCTGCCTCAGAGAAATTGCCTTCTCCTGCTGATCCTGAGATCCCCTTCCCTGTTTTTTAGGTCATTTTTTTTTTTTTTTTCTTATATATTTCTTTTATTTTTATGTTATTTTATTATAGTTTATATGTCATTACAAAAATGTTTGAGAGATACCGCTGCAATCATACTAGATTATTTCATACGATGGTTGAATGTTAGTTACAGTGATTATGTTGTAAACACCTCTCAATAAAAATATTTTGAAACTAAAAATGATGAGCCTAAAACGGTCAAAATGAGCTCAGCACACAGAGGTGAAATGGCTCAGCAGTGAATGGGTTAAAAAGCAAAAACATGTAAAAATTGGGTATTTCTATTCTCGGGACAAAATTTTGAGACTATTTAGGAAGGATCGTTTCTGGCGGTTGTAGATTTTGGGGATAAAATTTCAAAAAAGTGTGTTTTTTTCAAAATTTTTCATCATATTTCATATTTTTTTATAGTAAATTATACGAAATGATGGAAATAATGGTATCTTTAGAAAGTCCATTTAATGGCCGGAAAAACGGTATGTAATAATATGTGTGTGTTGCATAAACGAGTAAGAGGAAAATTTGACCTAACCACAAACAGCGCAGAAACGTAAAAACAGCAGCGGGCACTAAAGGACGGATTTTCGGAAACCGCCCGGTCACTAAGTGGTTAATATTATTCTGATCTCTACCACTGACCCATCATGAATTACTCTTTATCCTTCAGGGAGAGTGACACCTTGTATGACTGAGATGATATATTATTAAAAACAACCTATTACAATGGCACATAACCTTTTATCACATTAAATTCGGATGTGGGGTAATAATACAGGAGAATAAAAGTTATAATCAAAAAGAAAAATAATTTTCATCTCTTCTTGAAAGTTCAATCAAGAAGAGATGAAAATTATTTTTCGTTTTGATACCCTATTACCAAAGGGATTAAACAAGGATTTTGAACTTTGTTTCCTTTCGCCTTGTCCCTTCTCTTAGACCCATCACTGGGGTCCGAAGTTTTATATAATTTTTATATTCATTTTATTTTTCACAAGTATAATATTAAGTGGTTTTGGTGTTCCAACTCACCTTGGACTTACAACCATATTTCTATTCGCGTTGGTTCTTTTATATTCGTGTTTTTTATAACACAAGGTTTTATAATATTGTTTCTTCTTTTTTGGGAAGATGAATCTATCCCCTGTTCTTAAAGGAACGTGATACCATAGGCCGTTTGTATAGACAACATGAATATCCTATTTTTACCACCAATCAAAAGTGAAAATAAGGGGTTAGATGCCGGATTGACGAACAGGAACTGTCCACCACGGGCTCTCACCGATGTCACTTCCGTGTATTGCCGCAATAGATGTTGGGAGGATGAACGGGAACTGTCCGCAATGCCGGAACTGGGCTGACGTCATCTGTGCACTTCAGCGGCCCCACGTGGCAGACGGATTTTCATTTTCGCTTGATTGATCGCTGATAGACCTATTTATATGGAAAATGCAATAAAGGACTTTACTTTATAATTTTGACACTGATGAAGCGCCGTTTATGGTGCTGTGTCTTTATATGGTTTTCCAGTACCCACACATGCCGGCTTTTGGTAGTTTGTTTACCTAGTACCATCAAGCTGAGAGGTCTCTCTGGAGGAACCTCTACAGGACATCCTCAAGCTAGCGGTGAGTGGATATGTTGTTCACTTTACACATACAGAAAAGTCTACTAATATCCGCTGTTTTGTGTTTTTCCCCTGTGGTGGACCATCTTATCTATTGAGACAGATAGGTTGGCCCTTAAACACTTTTGATGCATACACAGGAGAGCTTGTAGCTCTTACAAAGTGTGA
This sequence comes from Leptobrachium leishanense, assembly GCA_009667805.1. Lineage (NCBI taxonomy): Eukaryota > Metazoa > Chordata > Amphibia > Anura > Megophryidae > Leptobrachium > Leptobrachium leishanense. The sequence continues at coordinate 46,993,281 of CM019072.1, forward strand.
GTATACGCACTTTCTCTATGGGTACATAATTCTTCCACCTATATACTGTGCCATTGGTTGTGCCTGTCTGTTTCCTTCTTTTGAGGCTGTGAACCTTGAGTAAAGAAAACAAAAGAAATATCTTCTCTTCCAAGTCATCATTACTCCAAAAGGGACTTATAGTGTGTGTTAACACAATTTTTTTCTCTGATACCTACATTAGAGATATAAGAAGCGCTGCTCACACATTTTATTTTGTTTTTTTTATACTTTACCAATCTAGATGAGTTATGCTGCTTGGGTAGGGTCTGGTCTGAGATCTGGGATCGCAAATTATCAAGAGAGGGAGGATCCGTGAATGGAGTCTCTGGATGGAGTTTTTGGATTTTCTTGAATTACCCAATGTCTGGAGTTTCCCCTTCTAATTATCAGTATGTGCCCTCATTTGATTAGCAGATAGATATATTGATTAACTCCAGATCTGTCCAGGTCTTATACCACCTGGCTAGTAGATGACACTCTTAGACCAAGAGTCAATGTTGTGGGGTCTTCTAAAAAAATTTAAGTGGTGACTGAGTTATTGGTTGTAGGGAAGGTCTGTAAGACCTATAACTTTTATTTATATAAAACTACCTTTATATGGGTTGGCACTGTCTTCCCCCAAAATATAATATATTAGTCCTAAAATTAATTTTCTGTATTAGCTTTAGGTATTGGTCGCTGACAGTTAATTAACGAATATACTGTTAGTTTTTAGTCACAAGTGTCATTAAATTTAAAATCATTCCTTAAGCTTTGGTTCACCACGTGCATATGATTCTACTCATCTATAACAATAAAAACGTTTGCGTCCGTCGCAAAAAAAAAACTCCAGCATGCGCACAATTAAGATAGAAAAAAAAAAGCTGCTAAACCTTGCCGCCGCCCCGCCGCTTACTGGACCCACCGCACCACCGGACCCGCTACTCACGCCGCCCACCAGACCCGCCGCACCGCCAGACCCACTGCTCACCGGACTTGACGGACCCGCCGCTCACCGGCCCCCCTGCTCCCGCGACCCACCAGACCTGCCACTCACCGGCCCCCCTGCTCCCGCGACCCGCCGCACCCGCCGCACCCGCCACTCACCGCTCCCCCCGCTCACTGGATCCACCGGATCCGCCGCTCACGCATCAAACGGGGGGAAGTGTGTGTGGGGGTTAAAGAACTGAAGGGAGGGGAAAAAAAGAAGGGAGGGGAAAAAAAGAAGGGAGGGGAAAAAAAGGGGGAATAACTGAGGGAGGGAAAAAAGAAAAGGGAGGGATGGGGAAAAAAAAGGGGGGATGGATGGGGGGAAAAAAGGGAGGGATGGATGGGGGAAAAACAGGAAGGGATGGGAAAAAAAGAAGGAAGGGATGTAGGAAAAAAGAAGGGAGGAATGGGAGAAAATAAAAAAGGGAGTGGGGAAAAAAAGAAGGGAGGGGAAAAAAAAGACGGGAGGAGGGGGGAAAAAAAGACTGGAGGAGGGGAAAAAATAACTGCTGGCATGCGGTCAATGAAAAGGAAAAAAAAAGCTGATAAGCCCTGCGCCGCTCATTGGATCCGCCGCCCCGCCGTTCACTGGACCTGCTGCCCCGCCGCTCACTGGACCCACCGACCTGCCACTCACTGGACCCGCCGCCCCGCCACTCACTGGACCCGCCGCCCCACCACTCAGTGGACCCGCCGCTCACTGGACCCGCTGCTCACTGGACCCGAATCAAAAGGGGGGAATGAAAAGAGTGTGTGTGGGGGTTTAATGAAATGAAAAGAGTGGGGGGTGTGTGGACAGAGCCAGCCTGCCCTGGGAAGAGGAGCCGCTCACAGGAGCTTACAATCTAAGAGAGGAAAGAGGAGCCCACTCACGGGAGCTTACAATCTAAGAGAGGGCAGAGGAGATGCTCACGGGAGCTTACAATCTAAGAGAGGGAAGAGGAGCCGTTCATGGGAGATTACAATCTAAGAGAGGCAAGAGGAGCCCACTCACGGGAGCTTACAATCTAAGAGAGGGAAGAGGAGCCGTTCATGGGAGCTAACAATCTAAGAGAGGCAAGAGGAGCCCACTCACAGAAGCTTACATTCTAAGAGGAAAATGAGATGCCCGCTATAATATATAAATTCCATTATAATGCGCTGTCAGCTGCGCGTGCACCCATCACAGCTGCTCACTCGGCCCTCCCGTCGTGGAAGGGACAGCGACCGGCGCGTTACAAACGCATTTATATAGAGAGATACTCTTGGATAAGACCTTGAAAAGCAAATATGTGGACACAGATTCTGAGCTGGCAGCAACAACAATAGACTGCCCTCCGGGCAGGCTTAATAACTAGTTATTAGATAAAACATTTTCACACTCATAATTCTTCGGGTATCATGAAATGTCATTTATTTTCACATATCTTTATACCGCACTTATTCCAATTTAAGTATTATACATAAAGATCCCGTCCTTTTGTCAGACCTTGATGATAGTTCCAAAGTATTGCGTAGTTACATAGTTACATAGGCCGAAAAAAGACATGCGTCCATCGGGTTCAGCCTCTCCCACATCACCTACTGCTGTTGATCCAAAAGAAAGCAAAAAATCCAGTCTGAAATGCTCGCCAATATGCAACATACTGGGAAAAAATTCCTTCTTGACCCCAGAATGGCAGTCAGATTTCTCCTTGGATCAAGAAGCTTTTACCCACATATTAAATATTATAACCCTTAATATTCTGTGTCTACAGGAAGTCATCCAGTCGCTTTTTAAAAGTCTGTACTGTCTCTGACCAAACCATCTCAACAGGCAGAGAATTCCACAGCTTTATTGTTCTCACCGTAAAATAACCCTTCCTATGCTTTAGGCTGAATTTTCTTTCTTCCAGTCTAAATGGATGACCCCTTGTCCTGTGTATAGTCCTGTTAATGAATAGGTTATCAGACAATGGTTGATAATGGCCCGTATATATTTATGTAATGTTAGCAGATCCCCTCTAAGGTGCCGTTTCTCTAAACTAAACAGGTTTAAGCTTGTTAGTCTTTCCTCATAACTTAACCCTCCCATTCCCCTTATTAATTTAGTTGCCCATCTCTGCACTTTTTCTAGCGCTATAATATCTTTTTTTAAGACAGGTGCCCAAAATTGCGCGGCATATTCAAGGTGCGGTCTGACCATTGATTTATACAGAGGCAAAATTATGTTTTCATCCTGAGAGTGAACTCCCCTTTTAATGCATGCCAATACTTTGCTGGCCTTGGCGGCTGCTGTTTGACATTGCACATTGTTACTTAGTTTGAAGTCTATGATTATTCCCAAATCCTTCTCCTGCTTGGATTTCCCTAACTCCGTACCATTTAGGGTATAAATTGCTTGTGTGTTCTTCACTCCAAAGTGCATAACTTTGCATTTATCTAGATTAAATTTTATCTGCCATTTAAGTGCCCAGTCCCCCAATCTATCTAAATCCCTCTGCAGCGAAGTAACATCCTGCTCACATTGTATTACTTTTCTTAGTTTTGTGTCATCTGCAAACACGGATACATGGCTTTCAATGCCTAACTCAAGGTCATTTATGAATAAATTGAATAGTATTGGTCCTATAACAGACACCTGAGGGACACCGCTTACCACTGGTGTCCATCTTGAAAATGTACCATTTATGACCACTCTCTGTACCCTATCCAAGAACAAGTATTTTCATCTAGACCAATTTTTCTTAATTTAAATAGTAACCTTTTGTGTGGAACTGTGTCGAAAGCTTTGGCAAAATCTAAGTAAATCACATCCACTGCAACCCCCTGATCTATACTTCTACTTACTTCCTCATAGAACGTAATTAGGTTAGTCTGACATGATCTGTGTTTCATGAAACCATGCTGATTTTTGCCAATTACATTATACCTCCCAATAAATTCCTGAATACTATCCCTTAGTAACCCTTCAAATACTTTCCCAGCCACAGATGTTAAGCTCACAGGTCTATAATTCCCAGGCACAAATTTTAAACCTTTCTTAAATATAGGGACCACGTCAGCTTTTCTCCAATCCTCTGGTACGATTCCTGAAAGCAAAGAATCTTGAAAGATTAAGAACAGAGCTTTACATATTTCAACACATAGCTTCCTCAGTACTCGCGGCTGAATTCCATTCGGCCCTGGGGCTTTATTCACATTCACTTTGTGTATTTGCTGCAAAACCTTGTCCTGAATCAACCAGTCACTTTGTATTAGTAAGTTTTCATTAATGAATTTCATGTCTCCTGTTATAGGTTTCTCTTTGATAAATACTGAAGAATAATAATCATTCAAATTTCTGCCTTATCTCGATCTTCAGTTAACAATAACCCTGACTCAGATTTTAGTGAACCTACATTTTCACTCTTGGGTTTTTTAGAATTTATGTACCTAAAGAATCTTTTAGGGTTGGTCTTGCTGTCTTTGGCTATTTCTTTTTCATTTTCTAGTTTAGCCCATCTAATCGCATTTTTTACATGCTTTATTGGCTGCCCTATATGCTTTATAGGATGCCTCAGATTTATCAAATTTAAAAACTTTAAATGCCTTATTTTTAATTTCCTTAGTTACCTTCCTACTAAGCCACATTGGTTTCAGTCCGTTTCTTTTATATTTATTAACCAGTGGAATATATTGTGACGTGTACTTTTCTAGTGTTAGTTTAAAGATATTCCACTTATCCTCAGTGTTTTTCCCGTGAAAGAGTTTCTGCCAGTCAATGACATTGAGAGCTTCCTTTATTTTAATAAAGTTGGCCTTTTTAAAATTATATGTTTTAGCATGCACCTTATGAATGTGTTTTTTTGAGTTTATTTCAAAAGTCACCATATTATGGTCACTGTTTCCCAACTGTTCCCTTACATTAATACTTGAGAAAAGATCCACATTATTTGTTATAACCAGGTCCAGACAGTTATCCTCTCTAGTTGGTGTTTCTACCAGTTGTGTCATGAAGGTATCATTTAAAATGTTCAGAAACCGGATTCCCTTTGCTGAATTACTAGTCCCACTATCCCAATTAATAATTAATTAATTAAAATCTCCAATAATTAAAGTGCTACCATGATGTGCAGCCTTCCTAATTTGCTCTAACAGTTGTTCTTCCTCATCATTATCTATATTAGGTGGTTTATAGCATATGCCAACCAATAGTTGACTTCCCTGTTTATTCCCCAACGAAATATTTACCCATAAGGATTCCACATTTCCCTCATCGCTTTCCAGTTGTGTAATATTTGGCTTTAAATCCTGATTTTCATATAAACATACTCCACCCCCTTTCTTATGATTCCTATCCCTTCTAAACAATGTATAACCGTTTAAGTTTACAGCCCAGTCAGGCGTTTCATCCCACCACGTTTCTGTTATTCCTATTATGTTGTATTGCTTAGTGTATGCTATTGCCTCTAGTTCCCCCATCTTGTTATTGAGGCTCCTTGCATTAGCAAGCATACATTTAATGTTTAAACTGTCACTTATTATTCACAGACCTTCTAGATTTCACATGTTATACAGGGGAGAGTAGATGAGCACAGCAAACTCTTTTTTCCCTTTTTCGGTGGTCAGGGTTGAAAAGGTCATATCAAAACCTTGAATTTTCAGCTTTCCTCTTGATAATTTATTTATACGGACAAAAACCCTGACAGAGTTCTAACACTGTTCACGGGCGGGGAGATGTGGTATTGTTTTCCGTGCTGGACTGGAGACAATGACCTAGGCTGATTTTTTTTTTCGATTTTTTTCTTTGTACCATCCCCTGTTATTCTTTTTTCGTTTTGTTTTTTTTAAATAATATTTTATTTTTGCAAAATATATGAATGGGATACAAAATGAAGAAAGGGGGTAAAGCAGTAATTTACACAAAAGGGGAACATCAGAACAGATAACAACGGTGATGAGACGGAGCGGTATCCGGTAAAAATTGCTCCACAGATTGGCTTGGAAACTGAAACATCGTCATAAAATTTAGTCAATAACTAAATATTCCTATCCCATGTAAAGGATCAAGTAAAGGGAAGTAATCAGAAAATTTAAAAAAAAGGGAAGAAAGAGATGTGAAAGAAGCGGGAGAAGAAGGGTAAGAGAAATAAGAAAGAGGGGAAGGTAGAGGGGAGGGTGGAAGAGGGGAAGGTAGAGGGGAGGGTGGAAGGGGGGAGTATAGAAAGGCCAGGGAAATGACATCTTTGGACTCAAACCCCTATGGTAGAATAAGAATAGGTTATTGGGTGAGAGATTGTGTGGTGAGCGGAGGGGTCAAATCAGTGTACTGTCAGTATCAATAAAGTAAGGCATAATATTCAAGAGTTTAGGGAGGGAAACCTCATGTATTAAATAGATTTGTAAAGCAAATGTTCCCACCATAATGTCCAGGGGTCTTGTTTCGGCGTGGAAAGATCAAAGTATAACAGAGCCAGAGCTTCAGAGGAAGCTAGGTCAGAGATCATCTTAATCAGCGCAGGGAGGGTAGGGGGCGTGGTTTGTTTCCAGAGTCTAGCTATGAGTAGAAAACAGCAGGACACAATAATACAAAATAGTTTACGTTGGCGTGATAACTTTCTCACTGCATCCGGGAGGGCTCCCAGGATGTAGTGTTCCGGGAAAATTGAGACTGGAGCGCCCAGCACTTCATCCACAAATTTCGCCACCATTAACCAAAAAGGTAGAAGCACAGGGCAGGTCCACCAAACATGTAGCATAGAGCCCCAAGTATTGAGGCATCTCCAACACATATCAGTGACATATTTATTAAAGTGACATTCTCTAACGGGTACCATCTGTACAGCACTTTGCGTCTTGTTTCAAAAAGGGAGACGCACCGGGTTGCCCCTTTGTCAAACAAAAATATTTGAGTCCACTGTTTTGCCGTGAGGGACACATTAAGTTGATTTCCCAAGCCTTCTGAAATAACCATCTAGGAGTCGGTGGTGGCTAGCAGTGATCTATAACAAAGGGAAAGGAGTTTGGTGGAGTGCGAGGGATAGGTAGCAAAAGTTTCAAGGGTGAGAGTATGGCAGGTCTTTCTAGAGGTAATCCCAGTATTCCTAACTTTCCCATATAGGAGTTTAATTGGAGAAACAAGAGAAATGCTGAAGAAGGTATCCCATATTTAACCTGCAGTTGGGAGAAGGAGAGAAGAAGCCTGAAAGAACTGAAACACATGTGTAACTCTGTTCTGAGTCAGGGTTTAGGGTTAAAAAAGGAGAGTACTTAGACCAGGGCAGACACTGGTGTGGCTAATGATAGGGGTAGAAGGAGGTCAAATTACGAACATGACGGTCCCACATATAAAAATACCATTTAGTTATCTGAAGGGCCGATGGGAGGGGGGTCTGGATTTTGTTGGTGTAAAGAGTAAGTATGTAAATGAAGTGGCAGGTATCGATGTTGACTGTATGTATGTCCATTGTGGACTGTTGACATAGAAGGATTCGCTTAAGGAGGCTATGACGGCAGCTCTATAATAAGTGAGTATCTGGGGAACTTTAAGGCCCCCATTTTCTGGGGTAGAGGTGAGGACTTTAAGTGGGATACGCGGGCGCTTTCCATTCCATATAAATGAAGTGATATCCCGTTGTACCAAGTTAAGAAGGGAGTGGGGTATAGAAATGGGTAACATTCGAAAAACCTATAGTAGTTTAGGTAATATCGTCATTTTAACAGCTGCCGCTCTGCCCAGCCAAGACAGTTTCACTCTCCTCCACTTCTGTAAGAGTGACCTCACTTCAGTGAAGACCTTGGTATGATTTAATGACATGACACTTTCAAGCCGATTGGGAATCGTGACCCCTAAGTATTTGATACCCTGTTCCTTCCAAACAAAGGAGTACCGAGCCTTTATAGACTGTAAGTCTTCCGAGTTGACACCTAAGGCCATTGCTTGAGTTTTAGGCATGTTGATGGAGTGGTAGGAGACTAAGCTATAGTCGCTCAAGGCAGTGTGTAATGGGGGTAGAGACGATGCAGGATTAGTGTCAGAAGTATGTCGTCAGCAAAAAGATTTAGTTTAAAAGTCCTAGGGATGACTTGCACTCCACCTATGTGATCATCTTGTCTTATGGCTTGAGCCAGGGGTTCTAGTATTAAAGCGTATAATAAAAGGTGATAGGGGGCAGCCCTGACGTGTGCCATTCATTATATCAAATGCCCCCGAAAGGAAACCACTGTTCAATACTTTAACAGAGGGTTGTGAGTACAGTGCCATGATAGACTTTATATGTTCATTTAAGAAACCAAATTTATCAAGAACGCATTTCATAAATCCCCAATGAACCCTGTCAAACGCTTTTTCCGCATCTAGGGAAAGCCAGAGGCAGGGGACATCGTATGTAGCTCGATATTCCAGTAAGGCTAGCAATTTCTTCGAGTTTTCAGTCCCCTGTCTCCCCTTAATAAATCCCACTTGGTCCCTGTCAATGAGAGTAGGGAGGATGTCGTCGTTTAGTCGTGTAGCTAGCAGTATGGCATAGATCTTAATATCCGTGTTCAATAGTGAGATAGGACGAAAGTTAGAACAGGAGGTCGGGGGTTTACCCGGTTTAGGTAGGGTAATGATCGTGGCTTGTAGAAATTCCCTAGGAAATAGGGATGTGCGTTTCGGGTTTTGGAATTTTCACGAAATTTCCCGATTCGTGTTTTCGGATGCGGCCGAATTTCCGAAAATTTTTAGACCCGAAAATGGCAGATCCGAAAAGTTTTTCGAGCAGAAACAAAATATTTTCGGAATTTTCGAATGGACTTGAAATGTGTCAAATCGAAATTTATTGCTTTGAAACGAGGAGAACAGACGTTCCGAAAAAACGAAAATTTCCGAACTTACGAAAAGTCGATACAAAAACGAGCAAAGTGACACGAAAATACGAAAAATGGTCGAAATTCCGAAAACATGTACAATTCCGAAAAACGAAAATTTCCAAAATCACGAAAAGTCGATACAAAAAACGAGCTAAGTGACACGAAAATACGAAAAATGGTCGATATTCCGAAAAAAAAAAGTACACAAAAAACAAATCGAGCCGAACCGAATCGAAACAGAAGTCGGTCGAAACGAGCGGAATCGAAAAGTTTAAAAATCCGAAAAATCGAACCGAATCGAACCGAAAAAAAAATCGGTGCACAAGCCTACTAGGAAATGAGCCCTCCGAGGAGGCTCCTTCAAATACTCTAAGTAAGTGAGGCACCAGAATAGGCGAGAATGATTTGTAATAGCAGGATGGGAAGCCATCAGGGCCAGGAGCTTTGCCATTAGGTAGCGAGGAGATGACTCTCGTGACATCGTCTAGGGAAAGTGGTTGTGATAATAAGTCCATTTGTGCTCTAGTCAGGGTGGGAAGATTAATGTGTGACAGGTAATTATCTATATCTGTGAGTGTGGGTTGTAGGACAGTCTCCTCGTTGCCTATGTTATAAAGAGAGGAATAGTAGGCTGCAAACTCTTCAGCAATGTTGGTGGGTTTATGTATTACGGAGTGGTTAGCAGTGTGAAGCTTGTCTATACGGTGTCTTGGTTGGAGTGTGCGCAATCGTCGCGCCAGTAATCTGCCGGGTTTATTACTGTAGGCGTAAAATCTAGCCTTAAGACGTTGCAGGTGGGAAAAATGTGTTTGTCTGTCGAGCGTGTGTAGTTTGTCGTGGGTCTCACTTAATAAACGAGCAGTGATGTCTGAGGGGGACAGTTTGTGTGACCGGTAGACACGTGCATTCGGTTTAGTACTAAAATGATTTAGTCCAAATTTTGGGATAATTTAGTTTTAGTATGACTCAAGAGATACGAAACTGCTCAGTACAAAAAACGAAAGAAACTAAAATAAAATGCACTACATTTTAGTTTCAGTCCTTTTTGTGATATTACATTGATGAGTGAAGGAGACCAGCAATGAAGAGCGCAACACTGCAAAGCTACAGAAAAGGTTTTTATGCGTAATCCTTCCCGACCCCTACCCAAAAATCTGACAGTGACAGAGCTCCAGATTACTCACTCGCAGCACAGACAGACAGCACAGGAGAGGAAACCTTTACTTAATCCTTGCATGTCTATGAGGCAGACAAGATGATAAAAGCAGCTGAGGAAAACATTCAAATAAATCACACTGAAAGCTAATGACAGAGGAGGGATGGATATTAAAAAACCCTTTATAACAAGCACCGCTGGGAGAAGAGAGGGACTTTATAAAACGTGTGTTATCTCCCCTCCCGCTCTGCATAATAGGGGCTTAGGTCTGATACATTTTATATTATCCAGGAGCACTATCCCCCTTTCCTCATCTATAATACACGTTTTATATAAAGTTCCTCTCCTCTCTCAGTGCTGCTTGTTATAAAGGTTTTTTTTTTTTTACGTCTGATGCATTTAGTATCCAGCTCTCACAGTTACTCTGTCATTATGAGACTTCAGTGTGATTTATTTGAATGTCTTCCCTGGATTTAAAGTGCTTTATTTTATAAACAAAAAAAATTTGCACCAGTCATCTCTTCTCTGAGCTTTCAGACCGATTTACGTTAATATTTTCCATCTCCCCTGCCCAAGTATTCCTGTCTAAGTAAAAATTCCCTCTCCTGTGCTGCAGGTTCTGCACCCTCCACATGCCAATGCAGTAGGATGTTCTATACAGAGAGGGGCATTAATTATTGCAGGAGGATGTTCTATACTTATACAGAGAGGGGTATTAATGCAGGAAGATGTTATATACATTATACAGAGAAAGGTATAAATTGAGGAGGATGTTCTATACAGAGAGGGACATTAATTCAGGAGGATGTTCTATACATTATACAGAGAGGGGTATTCATTAATGCAGGTGGATGTTGTATACATTATACAGAGAGGGGTATTAATTAATGCAGGATGATGTTATCTACATTATACAGAGAAGGGTATTAATTAATGCAGGAGGATGTTCTATACATTATACAGAGTGGAGCCTTTTTTTAGCCCTTTAGTGGCTGTGAGTGCTGAGATCGGCTGCTTGTTATATTATCTCTCAGTACAATGCATCAGGCTCAGCGGTTACAGTAACTGACTGTAACAGCGTTCAGAGTTTCAGTAAAACAAGGAAATAATATTGTTCTAACCTCTTATATATAAAAATATTATTTCCTAGTTTTACTGAAACTCTGAGCGCTGTGATGAGCAGCAGTCAGTTACTGTAACAGCTTTGCCTGACACATTGTGAGAGATACTGTAACAAGTAGCGATCTCAGCCCTCTGAGGAGCCACTACAATAGTAATTGTATCCACTGTTTTTCGGATGAATGAAAATAGTTTTCATTAGTATGAACTGAAGAACTGAAAACGAATTTCTTTAGCAACTAAATAAATTGCATTTTAGGACTAATCCATTAGTTCAAAATGAAATTTTGTGCTGTGCACATGTCTAGTGACCGGTATAGGCAGTCAAGTATTCGTAAAAGGAGAAGACGAGCGGCCTCCCTAGATTTCTTAAAATGAGATGCCCATTTTATACATTGTCCTCTCAAAACCGCCTTATGGGCCTGCCATACAGTTGCTGCTGGCAAATAGTCGCTTGCGTTCCAATTAAAATATGTGTGCAGTTGAGTATCTAGGTCAGTCTTAGCTGTCATGTCGGATAGGACTGCTTCGCTAAGGCGCCATGGTGAGAGACCATATGGTTTGTAGTCATCTTTTAAGATTAGGGTCACTGGGGCGTGGTCGGAGCAAGAGATAGTGCCAATGGAGCAATTCTCCACCCATGGAAGTGTTTGACCTTGTACCATCATATAGTCAATTCTAGTGTGGGTCTTGTGCACTTTAGAATAAAATGTATAATCTACCTCATTAGGGTGGAATAAGTGCCAGAAGTGATGGAGGTGGTAGTCAGTCAATAGGTCTTGGAATTTGTCTACTTGTCGTTTACGTTTACCAGTCAGAGGGCGTGAGCCAAAACTTGAGGTGTCTGTAAGCGGATCTAAGCTGAAATTCAAATCACCACACATTATAAGGGTACCAGTAAGGACAAGAGATATTTTTTCTAGCATAGCTGTAGCAAACGTGACTTGGTTGTTGTTGGGGGCGTACACATTGACAATAGTATAAACTCTGTGATTCATTGAGCGCACTAAAATAAGGTATCTGCTAGCCGAGTCAGACAATTTCCGATGCAACTCAAACACAACATCATTTCTAATAAGAATAGAGACCCCTTTAGATTTAGAAGGGCCTGTGGAGTGAAATTGGGTGGAGTAGTTTGGCCAAAGCAGAGGAGCGTGTGAAAGCCTCTTAAAATTAGTTTCCTGCAGGCATATGACATTCGCCCTTAAAGGATCGAGTTCTTTATAAAGCGTTTGCCTCTTGTAGGGGATGTTTAAACCTTGAACATTGTATGATATAATTTTTACCATGGGGATAGGTGCATAGAATGCTTAACGTAGGGGGAATAATAAAGACATTCCTTCAAATAGTTACCCAAGTGTCCATCGGATAGAAACTGCTGGTGTGAGGGAAAAAGAAAGAGCTGTGAGTTCTGGAATGAGTATCGCTCCTCAGCATGCGGGTTGATGATGCAACACAAAAACATATGTGGTCTAGTGGAGTGAGTCCAACAGTCCCTGGAAAAAGAAGGGAGGGGGGGAAGAGGAAAGAAAAAAACAAGTCATAGAAAAAACTATATACAAAAAATTGTTAAAAAATCTCCTGTGTGGCAGAAAACCTGCTGCTGTGCCACAACTCTCAGCAAGAGAGGGAGGGAGTGAGGGAACGTGGGAGAGATGAACTCTCAACTGAACGGAGCCACCAGACATTGATGTCGTGGTATAACGCAAAAGACGTCACGACAAGATGAAGAAGTCGATAGGGTATGTCTCGATGAAATTTTGTAAAGTGGATTAAGACAGGTAGGAGCAGGGGGCATTCAGCCCAGTTTTCCCTTGCGGACATTTTTCCATTCCTTCTGCATCTTTCGAGGGAGCGTTGAGGTTGGTTGATTCGGTGACGATGGTGTGAGGTCTCTCTCCAACAAGAACTGTAGGCCTTGCTCCAATGTTGTCACCACGCGTTGAGAGCCATCGTGTGAGATCAGTAGATTCTGCGGGAAACCCCAGTGATAGAGAATATCGTGTTGACGAAGTGTTGTGGTTTCCCTCTGGAGCGAGCGCTGAAAATCAAGCGTGCATTTCGCCAGGTCAGGGAATACCTGCAAGTGGTTGTAATCAGGGGACCTTGCCTGTGGATTTTGTAGGGCTTGGAAGAGAAGTTCCCTGGGCCTAAAGTAATGAAGGCATAAGATTACGTCACGCGCAGTGTCCACGGGCATCGCGGACGGCCGCAGCAGGCGGTGTATGCGGTCCATCAGCAAAGAATCAGGGGTTAGCTCAGTGTCACAGTTCGCGCCGCAGACGCCGGAAAAAAGGCAAACAAGACGCTGTCTTTAAAGAATCAGATCCGTTCCTGCTTTTTCTACTGTCTGGACTGATGTCCAGACACGCAGTAATCCGTCCCAGACTTTCCCAACACCTCTCCAGCCTCAGGTGTGGGCTAGGCCTGCATACCCATAAAAACAGGCCTCACCCTTCATGCAATGCTTCTGCATTACCCTTCTATCCCTAGAAGCTTCATGGTGTGCCTGTCTTGCCTGCTCTGCACAAAGCCCTTCATTGTATCCTGTGGAAACCACCTACCTGCAGTATCCTGTGGAGACCACCTTCATCCTTCATTGTATCCTGTGGAAACCACCTACCTGCAGTATCCTGTGGAGACCACCTTCATCCCTCATTGCATCCTGTGGAATCCATCTACCTGCAAGTAATCTGTGGAGGCCACCCTCATTGCATCCTGTGGAATCCATCTACCTGCAGTAACCTGTGGAGACCACCCTCATCTATTGACCTCCTGTGTATGACCTTTTGCTATGGACTTGACCACTCTCTGCCCGCTGCCTGCCAAGACCTCTGCTTGATATGACCACCCTACTGCTACAGCCCTCCTGATACCTCGCTTGTTATTATTATTCATTCCTTCTACCCTCTGTGTCTTCTGATCTGCCCCCTGTGTATCCAGTAAGTACCTGTTCAGTTAACCCCTGTGTTACCCTGTGTTCAGTGTCTGTGCCATTCAGTGTCCTGTCCCATTCGTTCAGTGTACCCTGCCCGCTGTTTATATTATACTTTCCACCAGTTTCCATTGTGTTTTATTACTTATTCATTGTCCCCTTTCCTGATTTACTTCTGTTCCTTTTAGTAATAAACCTTTTTACTTTGCAACCCCAATTATCTGGCTGTTTTGTGTAACCACACCTTGGGCTCGTCAACCCCCTGGCTACACCGTGACACTCAGGCACCAAATGTAGAAAGAAGTCGGTAACATAAGAAGCAAGCAGCTGGGTTTTAACACTTTCTGGGACGCCTTGGATTTTCACATTATGCCTGCGTTATCAGTTTTCAAGATCAGCAATTTTGGTCAAACATCCCTCCAGCGTGTCCTCTAGCTCCTGTACCTTGTCGGCCATATCGTTCTGTGCATCAGCATTAGGGATGAGCCGAAAACTCCCCGAGTTCAGTTCGAAGCCGAACCCGAACTTTCCAAATGTTCTGGTCCGAACCCGAACTCGGACCCCATACAAGTCCAATGGGGCTGACAATTCGGTTTTTAGAGTGCCCTCCAAGAGGGCATATATGCTACATATTTGCCATAAAAAGTGTATGGGGGTCTGGGTAGTGCCCTGGGGGACAGGAAACAAGGACAAAAAGTTAAAAAAAAAACGTTTTTAAAGGGACAGTGAGTTTTCCATGAAATAAGGGTTAAAAATAAAAACGAAAAATTCCTTCAAATATCGTGCCTAGGAGGTCCCCATAACCTGCCCGTGAAGTGGCGGATTTCTAGGATGTAAAGAAATATGTAAAAACCAAAAAATGACATTTCAAATGACGGTAAATGCTTTTCCTTTAATCTATCCATAAACAACTGCTTGGGGCGGCAGTCTGTATGAAAAGAGGAGACATTTTCGGACACGCAGAAAAAGTTTACTGATTTTTTGGCGGTGAAAAGCAGGAGAATGACTGGAGAATGGAAAATTCTAGGTCAAAATAGCCGAACCAGAAAAATTCTCCCATTTAGGCTAGGGTCAGACTAGCGAATTTTTAACATGCGATTAGGCGCACTTAATCACGGCCGCACTAGCAGCAAATGACGGGCAATGACAGCCAATATACGAAGTACGGTCGCATGAAAGTCCGGCTGCGCAACGCAAGTTGAAAAAGAACGCATTTTTTCGAGAACGCAGAACCGCTAGTACGGACGTACAGAGTGCGATGCGTCCACTAGCGGCGTGTGTGCGTGATTTGGAAACGTCAGACCCTGCTCATGTCCGACCAACATAATGTCCAGACACCCAAAGTTTCCTGGTTTGGATCCGTAAAGAATCCCGCACAAAAATGCGCATCGCATGACCGTTTTCGCGCATTCCGTGAAAAAATAAGGCAATGCGTTCGGACGCACTTTTTGACGGTCGCTGTGAAAAATGCGTTAGACTGACCCTAGCCTTATCTCACTTTCCAAATCGGCTGTTTGGTCCAGATTGTTCTCTTTTCCTGCCATTCTCCTGGTTTTCACCTTTGTCTGAACAACCCTGAGAGAGAGGTGAAAGCCAGGAGAACTGGCAGGAGAAGAGAACAATCTAGACCAAATAGCCGATTTGGAAAGTGAGTTAAATGGGAGAATTTTTCTGACATAACGTATACATATAATATTGACATATTATGAATCTGCCAAGTCTGCCGGAAAGAACGATATATAATATGTCTGGGTCATATATCAAAATATGGCTACAAAACGCGGTTAATCATGATGAGCGAAAGCGGTAAAAATGACCTCAGCACAGAGGTGTGAAAAGCCTCAGCAGCGAAAGGGTTAAATGCAGCTTATTAGGATGTTTTAGGGAAATTAATTCTCAAATCTCAATCAGAAGCAGACACCACCCCACCCTCAGTATGGTGTACAATGTATCAAATTGATTACCAGACTAAAAACACCTGGTGTTATGCCCGTTTGTGAACAGAGGTCATTTAGAGTTGATAATCTTTCCACGTACACATTACTTTTTAATTCAATATCTAATAAACCGTTGCTTATAATATTCTGCAGTAAAGAGTCTCTTTATTCTAGATTTGTTTGTATTTTTTTAGAATTTTCTATACTTTTTCAAAATTTCTTTTTTTTTCGAACTCGAACCGAACAGACCCAAAAAGTTTGAAATTCGCGAACTTTCGAACTGCCAAAGTTCGGGTCGAACTCCGAACCGTCCGAACCCGAACAGCTCATCCCTACCTAATCAGCATATTCCCCTATTTTGTCTTCAATGTGAGAGGTGCGGTCTGCCAGGCCCAGGATATCAGCTCTAATCTCCTTGGCCACTTCTTTAAGCTGTGATTTTAAATCAGCAGACATAGAGAGGAGCATACCTTCCAAAGTAGTGGTGAGAGCTTTCAATTCAGAGCCTGTTGCCGGGCCTTCCGTTTGTGTTACCGCAGGTGGATCCGGACTCGAGCGGCCGGCGCCATCTTGGATTCCGGCTGCCAATTTTTTTGTGACAAGGCGCGGGGAAAATAACTCTGATTTGGCCGCCGATTGTTTGGTTTTGCTCTGGGACATCTCCCACCCCCGATAGGGTCGTTTTGGACTGATTTGGTATGTGCAAAGACGATCTTTGTCGCTTTAAGGTCTGTGCTTAGAGCTCCTCAGTCAAGCCGCCATCTTAAACGGCGGTCAGCCACGCCCCCCTCGTTTTTCTGTTTTAAATGTTCTTTTTTTTTCTTGTTAACATGAGCTTGTTCACTTCGATATAGGTCATATGTGGCCTGCGGTATTCAGAATGCTTTGTATTTTAGATTACATTTTTGTTTTATTTTGTAACAACAAACCTTTTTATCTTTTAAAGGACTTTTTTATTATTTGGACACGTGTTTAGTACATTTTTACTAATTGCAACTCCAATTAGGAGTATTAGGTTGTTTTTTTTTGCCAGTTCAGTGGAATTCTCCAATGCCGATTTGGTGCAATTCGGTGGTTTTCGCCAACGTCCGGTAACTGCTTTGGCGATTCCAATTTTGACAAAATACAGTGACCATTCGCTAAATAGTGAATTCACCTTATTTTCGGCAAAATGGAATCTCTGAAGCGCAAAGCACCGAAATTGCACAAAATGTCAGTGCTTTTGAATAGAATGTTTAGTTTACTTCTGTGTTCCTGACTGCTGTGCCTTCACGTACCCATATTGATACAAATATGTGCCATGCTGATTGATAAAAGTCCAAAGAAAACCTGAAATTGCAACTTTTAATAAATCCTTTTGTGCCTTTTTATAGGATTGTACAAAAATGTCCAAGTGACTGCTCCTGTCAGTCCATTGTATTATGTATGAGAAACCATTAACAGCCTGAGGAGACTTACAGACTTTCTAGCTAAGTCCTCAGTTAAACTAGCTGGTAAAATGTGCGTTTTGTAGTTAATAAATAATAATAGGAGAGAATTATTTTTTCCTACAAAAGGACCTATGTTTAGCAAACTATGTCTAAACCTATAAATAAGTATTGACAAGATGGAAGGAGAGTCTTAAAGCTTTCCACTTTCTATATAAAATGGAACATAAAATCAAAATATTAAGTTTGGGAAAAAAAGGGCTAGGACAACATAGAAATTATGATTAACTGTTCACTTCTGAGATAAGCAAGGTAATAATTGAAGCACAACCCTACTGTGATTTGTACAACAAAAATTCAATATTAGAATATTTTTTAATTAAAGTGTATAAATATATTCAGATATCCATAAACAATGGTACGATATTAATGTTATATCATCTGAAGGAACAAAAATTTATTGTTTCACATACACAGCACGTATTTATGGATGATGAAAGAGATGCAACAAGTAGACCATTGTCATCTAAATACCAAAGGTTAGGATGTCAGAAACTAGTAATATAATAAAAAGTGAAAAGGGATCAAAGGGTTTCTAGAAGACATATCAAACTAAGATGCAACAGATTCATACTCTGTGAAGCCTAATTGTAAAATTAGTACTAGAGCATTTACGAAACTAAAAAAATCATGAGGGATCAACTATTTGAACAAAATATTTTAAATAAGGCATAATTTGTGGAGAAGTATAGAAAAAAATCCAAATAAAGTTAAAAACGTGATAGTTTAAAATCATCAATATGTTGCAGCTAAATCAAGATTTTAAGGAATTATATATTTGTACTAACTTAAAACAAATGAATTGGCAATAAAACCCTAATGTTAATACCCAGATTTAAGTTCTCAATCAAAAGAAAAAAGCTTGAAAATTCACAGTTTAAACTGCCCGCACCCCAGATGGTTTTTACGACATCATCAATGACATTACTAATAAAATTACCTATTACATCAGTAGTTATATAACCCGTTGTCAGGGTTCACGCCGAGCCCTGCAGACGGCCTGAAAGGTATCTCTTATCCCTTCAGGGACCCTTCCTGGAATTGAAACCCTTCCTGGAATTGAACCCTGGTTTCCAGCATTTTAAGTAGGGTTGCACCGATACCGATACTAGTATCGATATCGGTGCCGATACCGGGTACTGCAGGAGTACTTGGTACTCGTGCAGTACCCCCGATATTTTTTCCGATACCGGAAGCCAGCATTGAGCCGGCTTGCCGGTATCCGAGGGGCTGGGGCGGCTGTCCGAATGCTCTATCGGCATTCGGACAGGCCCTGCAGCTGCTCTCTGCCCTTTGTTTAATACTTACATTCCTTCAGCGCCGCCGGTAAAGTCTTTGCGCGCGCGCGCTCCTTGGAAGGTCCCCAGCCGCGACCATGTGGGACCATGTGATCACGGCTGGGGTCCTTCCAACGAGCGCGCGCGGGGAAACTTTCCCGGCGTCGCTGAAGGAAGGTGGTAAGTATAAACAAAGTGAGCAGCTGCAGGGCCTGTCCGAATGCAGATAGAGCATTCAGACAGGCCCTGCAGCTGCTCTCCGCTCATACTTACCTTCCTTCAGCGACGCCGGAAAGTTTCCCCGCGCGCGCTCGTTGGAAGGACCCCAGCCGTGATCACATGGTCCCACGTGGTCGCGGCTGGGGACCTTCCAAGGAGCGCGCGCGCAAAGACTTTCCCGGCGCCGCTGAAGGAAGGTAAGTATGAGCGGAGGGGGGGCATATCCATGAGCAGGGGGGCATAACCATGAGCAGGGGGGCATAACCATGAGCAGGGGGCATAACCATGAGCAGGGGGGGCATATCCATGAGCAGGGGGGCATATCCATGAGCAGGGGGGCATATCCATGAGCAGGGGGGCATAACCATGAGCAGGGGGGCATATCCATGAGCAGGGGGGCATATCCATGAGCAGGGGGGCATATCCATGAGCAGGGGGGCATAACCATGAGCAGGGGGGGCATATCTATGAGCAGGGGGGGCATATCCATGAGCAGGGGGGGCATATCCATGAGCAGGGGGGCATAACCATGAGCAGGGGGGCATATCCATGAGCAGGGGGGGCATAACCATGAGCAGGGGGGCATATCCATGAGCAGGGGGGGCATATCCATGAGCTGGGGGGCAATTATCCATGAGCTGGGGGGCAGGATATCCATGAGCTGGGGCAATATCCATGAGACCTGGGGGCTTTATAGAAGGTCTGTTCTTATTGGAAAGCGTCACATGACATAAAATAAAAGTATCGGTAATTGGTATCGGTGAGTACTTGAACAAAAGTATCGGTACTCGTACTCGGTCTTAAAAAAGTGGTATCGGTGCATCCCTAATTTTAAGTAACTTGTCTTTTCAATCTGCCTGAGGAATTGTTCTTGCTACAGCTATTCTACTAGTCCCTGGCCCTTACATAGACTCTGCAGAGAACATTACTCCTGAGCTTCCACCTCAGTCTGTAGACTAAATCAACAGACCCACCTGTTAACACTTCTCTGGCTATTTAATGCAGCCTCCCTCAGGACTCTGCTGTCTCAGTAGTGTGGTGACTTACCAGCCTGCATTTGCTTTTGCCTTTCTGGTCTTGACTAGGGATGAGCCAAACACCCCCGTGTTCGGTTCGATTTCGAACAATTTCAAAAGTTCGAGTTTGATCTCGAACGCGATCCGAACTCAATGTAAGTCAATGGGACCCGAACGTTCGAATTTTAGAGTGCCCTCCAAGAGGGCATATATGCTAGATATTTGCCATAAAATGGTGTATGGGGGTCCGGGTAGTGCCCTGGGGGACAAGAAACAAGGACAAAAAGTAAAAAAAAAATCATTTTTAAAGTAACAGTGAGTTTTCCATGAAATAAAGGTTAAGAATAAAAATGAAAAATTCCTTCAAATATCGTGCCTAGGAGGTCCCCATAACCTGAGAAAAAAGGTGTCATCTGCGCTCGTTTCTATGTATTTCCATGTACAACAAAACACTATCTGGAGGTTTTAGTTTGTTTCAATGGCCATTGCAATGTAGGCTCACTCGCCCCATCAAGTCACCTCTCTGTAGAGTGAGTACCTAACCAATGTACCAAAAGCCGCTCTATTGAGCATCTCCATGCCCCTCCTGCTGCTTTTCAGCTAAAGGAGAGGCAGAAAGATGGTGGGTTTCATTTATACACGCACTAAACACTTCCCATTTGGGGTGGAAAACAAAAGCATGGAAAAAGGAACAGCAGCAAAATGACTAACTGGTGTTACAAGTAGGGATGAGCCGAACACCCCTGTGTTCAGTTTGCATTCGAACTCGAACAATTTCAAAAGTTCGAGTTTGAACACGAACACGAACCGAACTCAATGCAAGTCAATGGGACTCAAAAGTTCGATTTTTAGAGTGCCCTGCAAGAGGGCATATATGCAAGATATTTGCCATAAAAGGTGTACGGGGTCCGGGTAGTGCCCTGGGGGACAGGAAACAAGGAAAAAAAGTAAAAAAAACAAAACTTTTTAACCACTTGGCTGCTATGGACGCGCTCAGGGCGTCCAGCCAAGTGGTTTTCCTGTGCTATGGACGCGCTGAGCACGTCCATGCACAGGAGGCAGCAATCCGCCAGATTCCGGTGGATTGCTGCGCCCCCCGGTGCGGACTGACATCTTGGATGTCAGCCCAGCACTCGGGACCCCGGCGGAGCAATTAGATGTCATCTCGGCGGCGCGATGACATCTAATTCAGGCGCCCCCCCGCATGTGCGGAGGAGGCGCCTGAAAGGGAGGGGGGGAAGGTCGTTCCGACCTCTCTCCCTCCCGATCGCTGGGGGGCAGGGGGTTAATCCAGGCACCGTTTGGAAGGGCACAGCCTGCCCTTCCAAACGGTGGCTGTCATTAACCGCTGGGGAGCCGGATCACGAATCGGTGCTGAAAAGCGCCGGTTCGTGATCCTTTCCCGGAGCTGGCCAACATCTTGGATGTCAGCCAAGCCTCCGGGAACTCCCCCTGAGGACTGGCGTCATTGTGCATAGCACGATGACGCCAGTCCTGGAGTTAACCCCTAGCTGCCACCAATGGTGGAGATAGGGGGTTCCAATGAACCCCCTATCTCCCGATCCGTGGCAGCTAGGGGTTAACACAGACAGATCACTCATTTTAATTACTTTAGAGATTTAGCGATTGTTGTAATCCCCATTCTATTTATGGGCGTTCACATAGTTCATACATACACTCTCATACCCTATATAGTTTTTAGGGCACATTATTTCACATACAGAAGGTGCATCACCCTCTTTTGCCAATGTACTATATACATTGTGCACATATCCACTGCACTATAATTCTGGTTCATATAATAATATGTACGTATCTTTGCAATTGTGTAGAGCTGGGATAGCCACATGCATTTAGTTAGGTAGTCATTTTTCTCATATTTTCACATTCCCTTGTCCACACCTTTAGGCTTTAAGGCTTGATAATTTTAGACACTTGTTTTTGGAGGAGAGTACATAGAAGGTACATTACCATATAATTCACTTATTTTATATAGAGATCCAGTTCATTTTTAGGATTCTATCATTCTATGAGGTCCATGAGCCATATACATGGTCCGCATATGCCCGTTTTTATTCATTACATCTTTTTCGGTGGATACATGCACTGCACTTATTTAAACAAGATTTCATACCATACGGATTCCTTTTTGTTATTTTATATTGTATGCATTGCGCACATAGCTTTATATATACACATCTTCATTTATGCATCTATGCCGTTTGTCATGTGGAGTTGGGGTAGCCTCTTATATAGAACTTTGACCTAACGATCATTCATCTTTCATATAGAGTCTCCCGCATGTATAACAAAGTTCATTCCACCGTTTGAGAATTCCGATTTATTCACTTGATGGAACTAATGTTTGCCATCCTGCCTCGCTGCTTGGTCCGACAGAGGCCCCTGTGGAACGCACAGATATAGCGGAAGGATAGCTTGATCCGCACCCTGGAACGCAACATTCATACTGCGCATGCGCAAGATGGCGGGGCCCGCGCAACAATGGGAACAGTTGCGATCCAAAGCGTGAAATGCACGCCACCGATTCACCATTGCACCTGGGGACAATTACATTAATTTCAGGACATTATATAATATCTTCCACCCAATACACCTGTAAACCAGCTGAGAAAGCCACATTGTGTGGCGAAACACGTACTGGTAACCTGTCGTATCAGGTTTTTACCTCAGGGTCACCTGCTGTGTCAGGTCCTGTTTATTTTATGTTTGCTTAATAAATGTTAATTTTATTTTAAATCTTACCAGTCCCCAGCGTTCTTTGGAATCCTAGGTTTCTATGGGCTTGATCTGCAACAAGTCCACAGGCGTTCCAACTTAGAGCTTGGTTTTAAAGCTCCAACAAATGTGAGTGAATTTTCACTTCATCACACTCACGTTATTATTGTCAGACCTGCACAAGGAAGTCTTTCTCGTTTTATATCCCTATGTACACATCACGACTGTAAGAATACTCCTTTTGCCTAGAAAGGTGTGGGTCACCTTTCTGCATCTACAGAAGCAAAGGACCCGACTGCCTTGACCCGCTCAGAGCCAGTGTTGGGGCTCTAGACTTGTGAGTGGGATGTATGTTACCTAATAAATCCTATATTGTCCATTGTGTACTGCACCATTATATTTTCTTGCCTCTTTTCACATGTATAATATGGACGTATCATCATAAGAGAGCAACCAGACTATTCATAGCGATTGTCATCGCGCCGCCAGATATGTATATTCTTTGTAATTCTGCACATTGGTTTGGGGGAAACCACTGATTGCTGGCTGGCTTTGCGAGTTGGTTGTTGTATAGGCGGGGGCGCCTACCACTTTGGTTTTTGATATATCAAAATATGGCTGCAAAACGCGGTTAATCATGATGAGCGAAAGCGGTAAAAATGACCTCAGCACAGAGGTGTGAAAAGCCTCAGCAGCGAAAGGGTTAAAGGAACCGTGAGTTTTCCATGAAATAAAGGTTAAGAATAAAAACAAAAAATTCCTTCAAATATCGTGCCTAGGAGGTCCCCATATTCTGCCCGTGAAGTGGCGGATTTGTAGGATGTATAGAAACATTTAAAAACAAAAAAAATTACATTTCAAATGACTGTAAACGGTTTTCTATTAATCTATTCATAAACAACTGCTTGGGGCGGCAGTCTGTATTAAAAAAAAGAGACATTTTAGGACACGCATAACAAGTTTAGTGATTTTTTTGGCTAAGTTATGGTGAAACTTATGCAGGCTTTGGATGAAAGTAACAATAGGTGCATTAAAATTGGACCTTTGGTGCCAGCTAGAGCCTTCATAGCGTAACCCCTCTGAGGGATTGTGGCAGAGTGCAGTGGTGGTGGACCCTGTGGTCAAATATTACAATGATATGAATCTGGTACACGCGTCAGTGCACCCAAATATTGGGCCTTTGGTGCCAGCTAGTGCCTTCTCAACGTATCCTCTCTGAGGTATTGTCTTGTGGAAGAGTAGAGGGTTGGACCCTGCGGTCCAAAAAATTTAAATGATATAAATCTGGTAAAATAAGCGTCAGTGTCAGTGCAGCCAAATATTGTGCCGTTGGTGGCAGCAAGTGCCTTCACACCGTAACCCTTTTGTGGTATTGTGGAAGAGTGCAGTGGTGGAGGTTTTGTGAATGCAGAAGAGATCCCCGATCTATTCAGTTACATAAGCATCAGGGGATTGATAGCTGCTGATCCAGGACTGATTCATTTTTATAAATGTCAGCCGGTCTACAGAGTTGGTGGACAGACGCACTCTTTTGTCTGTGACAAAACCTCCAGCGGCACTAAACGTCCTTTCAGAAAGCACGCTGGATGAAGGGCAACCTAGTAGCTGCATAGCATATTGGCTAAGTTTTGGCCAGTGATCCAATCTCAACACCCAGTAAGCCAGTAGATCATCTGCTGTAAAGGTATCCAGGTCTGCCCTTGCCCCTAGGTAGTCCTGCACCATACGGTGAAGACACTGGCAATGGGTGCCTACATTTGACGTCCCTGGGCTTTGTGGACTAAAGGACTAAAAAAAAATAAAAAGGCATCAGTCAAGCAGCCCCGGCCTTCACCGCTCTTCCTCTGATCATCCGCAGCCTCACAAGCACCTGTGTCATCACTTGGTAACCTACCAGTGCCTGGAAAGGTGTTACACAAGTGTCGCTTTACAGTGTCCTCAAGTTGTTTCATCCTGTCCTCCCTCTGTGCGGGCAGGATGAGCTCTGCAACTTTACCCTTGTATCGTGGATCAAGAAGGCTTGCCAACCAGTAATGATCCCTCTCCTTGATAGCACGAATCCTGGGGTCCTTTACCAGGCTTTGCAGGATAAGGGAGCCCATGCAGTGTAGGTTGGAGGTGGCATTAGCTTCCGAGTCTTCCTGGTCAATGAGGATGACCCCACCGTGCACTTCCTCCTCCCATTCATGTACTAGTCCTTGGGTTTCTGGGCACACAAAACCCTCCCTGGGGGAATCCCCACCTTCAATGCCCCCACTACTTAAATATTCCTCCTCCTCATCCTCCTCCTGTCTGATCTGAGGACCCGCAGGAATGCTGTCTGCGTAAAGACTGGGGCCTTAAAAGCTAGGGAAGGCTCCCTCTTCCTCCTGCTGCTCTGTCTCTAGTGCCACATCTACAATTCCCCACAGAGTGAGCTCCAGCAGGAACACTAAAGGAATTGTGTCACTGATGCATGCACTGTCCCTGCTCACCATCCTCATTGCCTCCTCAAGTGGTGACAGTACAGTGCATGCATCTTTTATCATCAGCCACTGCGGGGGGGGGGGGAAACCAAGTTGACCTGAACCTATCCTTGTGCCATACTCAAACAGGTACTCGTTGATGGCCCTCTGCTGCTTGTGCAGACGCTGCAGCATTGCCAATGTAGAGTTCCACCTGGTGGCCATGTCACAGATCAGACGGTTTGTGGGAAGGTGGAATTCTCTTTGAATTTCTGCCAGGCGAACACTTGCTGGGAATGACCGTCTGAAGTGGCTGCAGACTTTTCTGGCCTGGCTGAGAAGCTCTGCCAGCCCTTGGTACCTGCTTAGGAAACGCTGTACCACCAGATTTAGGACGTGTGCTAGGCATGGTACATGCGTTATTTTACCCTTGCGTAGGGCGTGGAGAAGATTGCTGCCATTATCACAGATGACCATTCCCAGCTGAAGCTGGCGTGGTGTTAACCATGGTTTTCCGTGGTCTCCCGGGTCTTTTGGTGTTGCTGAGCTCACCGGTACGTTTCTTCTTTTTGAGAATGTTCCAAACCGTTGTTTTGGCCATGCCTAATGTTCTTGCTATCTCTCTGATGGGTTTGTTTTGTTTCTTCAGCCTAATATTGGCTTGCTTCACTGATAGTGACAGTTCTTTGGATCTCATCTTGCGAGTTGACAGCAACAGATTCCAAATGCAAATAGCACACTTGAAATGAACTCTGGGCCTTTTATCTGCACATTGTAATTGGGGTAATGAGGGAATATCACACACACCTGGCCATGTAACAGCTGACAAGCCAATTGTCCCATTACTTTTGGTCCCTTAACAAGTGGGAGGCACATCTGCAAAATGCTGTAAGTCCTTCACCGTTCACCTGAGTTGGATGTACATACCCTCAAATTAAAGCTGACAGTCTGCAGTTAAAACACATTGTGTTTGTTTCATTCCAACTCCATTCTAGTGGTGTATAGAGCCAAAGATGTTAGAATTGTGTCGATGTCCCAATATTTAGGGACCTGACTGTATATTCCACTGCTTGTTACTGCTGGTGCACTTCTATCCTGCCATACACTATAGCGCAGTAATATTTGGGTGCACTGCCACTGACACCTATACCATATTCATATCATTTTAATATTGGACCGCAGTGTCCAACCCTGCACTCTTCCACAATACCACAGAGGGGTTACGGTGTGATGGCACTGTTGCCGACACTAAAGGCCCAATTTTAAAGCACCTATTGTTACTCTCATCCAAAGCCTGCATAAGGCTGGGGTCAGATGAACGCAGTGCGAACGCGCGTGCAGCCGCACTTTATTACGGCCGTAGTAGCAGCAACTGACGGCCAATGACGGGCAATATACGAAGTACGGCCGCACTTTCGTGTGGCCGCGCAACGCAAGCAGCAAACAAACAAATTTTTTCGAGAACGTGATACAGCTAGTACTGACATACAGAGTATCGACAGAATTATCGTATCAACAGAAAATATTGGATCCGAAAAACAAACCGATAAAACATTAGTTTACGTCAAAATGAATAGACACTTTGAAACGAGGAGAACAGATGTTTCCGAAAAACACTAAAATTTCTGAAATCACAAAAAAAAGTCGATACGAAAAACGAGCAGACCCGAAAACACGAATATGGCCGATATTCCGAAAAAATTGTCGATACAAAGAATGAGCCGAAACGAACCAAACCGTAATGGAAATCGGCCGAAACGAGTAAAAATCGGTGCACAAGTCTAGTTTTATTGATGATCCGTACAAAATCACGGACGGAAATGCGCATCATATGACTGCTATCACGTATTCCGTGAAAAAATGCATCCATTCGTGAAAAATGCGTTCGTCTGATCCTAGCCTACGTTTCACCATAATTTAGCCAAAAAAATCACTAAACTTGTTTTGCATGTCCTAAAATGTCTCCTCTTTTCATACAGACTGCCGCCCCAGACAGACTTTTCATACAGACTGCCGCGGTTGTTTATGAATAGATTAAAGGAAAACCATTTACCGTCATTAGAAACGTCATTTTTTGTTTTTAAATGTTTCTATGCATCCTACAAAACCGCCACTTCACGGGCAGGTTATGGGGTCCTCCTAGGCACAATATTTGAAGGAATTTTTCGTTTTTATTCTTAACCTTTATTTCATGGAAAACTCACTGTCCCTTTAAAAACGTTTTTTTAAGAAAACTTTTCGTCCTTGTTTCCTGTCCCCCAGGGCACTACCCGGACCCCCATACACCTTTTATGGCAAATATCTTGCATATATGCCCTATTGGAGGGCACTCTAAAATTTGAACTTTCGAGTCCCATTGACTTGCATTGAGTTCGGTTCGTGTTCGAGTTCGAACTCGAACTTTTGAAATTGTTCGAGTTCGAATGCGAACCGAACACGGGGGTGTTCGGCTCATCCCTAGTAGTCGTATTGTTTAATTGTCGTAGAGCTTCATCTACATATTTAATCATAGTATATATAGGAAGAACTACTAGACCCTTAGATGTTCTTATAATTGAACATGTTAGAAATATTCAACAAGGTTCCCCAATCATTCTGTTTTGGCTCATTTTCTAAAAAACAACAGCTCTCCTCGAGGTTTAATTTTTTTACCACTTAAAAGAGTTGGGAGGCATTGGAGAGGGGAGGATTTCTTAAGGAAATTCAATCAAGAGGAGATGCGTCTCATCTTTCATTTTGATACTTTGATTCCAAAAGGGCTTAATAAAGATTTTGAATTATGCCATTTTTGTGACATTAAGAAGGTTTTTATGAGAGGTTTTTTTTTCTTCCACTATGCTACTGAATATAGGTAGGTTGTCATTTTTAATATATGTATTCAATTTGGTGTTTTTTTAGCTGCCGGTTTTAAGAGGGTATTGCAGGTGCAATTTCCCCTATTCTTATTTAACAATGCTTAGATATATGTTTTTATGGCTCACTTCTTCTCCTTCTATGGAATTATTTCCTGCCCAAACTATATATATATATTTCCTTGAACTTAAGTGACCTATAAGACACATTGAGACAGGTTCCGGAAGGACAGACAACTTTTGGGCGAATTATGGAGCGATTTATAGAATGCAAGTTACAAGCGTGATTACTCCAATGGCCATGTGC
The DNA here is from genome assembly GCA_009667805.1 of Leptobrachium leishanense. NCBI lineage: Eukaryota > Metazoa > Chordata > Amphibia > Anura > Megophryidae > Leptobrachium > Leptobrachium leishanense. Next base: position 47,021,550 of record CM019072.1, read on the forward strand.
ATTCCAGGGTGGAGCGCAAGCAATGTTCTGGCACTTGGAGACTCAGAATTTCCATCTGACGGCTGAGAGCCTTCCCATCGTCGCGAGATGATGACGCGAGTGATGCACACCAGAAGTTACCACATCGCCGGGTCTATCGATCAGCTGCCGGCGATCGGGCTTAATTGATGACTCACTTAACCTATTTAAATGTTGCGATGTTTAACATGTGTAATTTGATTTTGCTGCTGATGAAGCCTGACCTAAAGGCGAAACGCATCTGGACTGTGCTCTTATTTATATATTTCCTGCAAATAAATATTTTTTATTTACGGATTGCTTCCGATTATTTGAGGATACCTGCTATCCAGCGAGCTATTGTACATCCTGGAGTAACATGCCGAGGATCATTTTGGGGTAAGCAGTAGGAATGAGCTGTTCGGTTCGGAGTTCGATTCGAACATTGCCTGTTTGCGAACTACAAACATTTCCACGTGTTCGCCGCCTGTTCGCCCACAATGCACCACAATGAACCACAATGCACTTTTCCACTGGCCTGAAGCTTGTAATTGGTTACGGCCTTGCACCTGACCACAGTTCAGGTGCAAGACTATGCCAATCACGGCTCAATCATGGGCTCACAGAGCTAAGTCCCGCAGCACACTATATAAGGCTTCACACAGCCTTCAGCACGTGTTTTTTGAGAGGAGATTGTTAGTGGGTGTTCTCACTGCCAGTCTGCCAGCAGTTAATGGGGGGGGTCTCATTTATACAAAATATCTGGGAATTGTTCTAATATTTGTGTTCTCACTGCCACCAACTATTTTGAGGTCAGTCATTTATACAAAATATCTGGGAATTGTTCTAATCGGTGTGTTCTCACTGCCACCCATCAGGGGGTCTCACTGATTTGTAGGTGGTTTCTGGGAATTGCAATTTGTGTCTTGTCACTGCCACCCATCAGGGGGTCTCACTGATTTATAGGAGGTTTCTGGGAATTGTAATCTGTGTCTTGTCACTGGCTGCCAGCTATCAGGTGTCTCACTGAGTTATACCAGAGTTCTGGAAATCTGTAAACTTTACACCATAGTTGAATCAGAGTTCTGCAGCATATCTCCAATTTTTATAACAGAGTTGAATCAGAGTTCTGTATATCTTTAATCTATATATCACTCACCATGTCACAAAGACCAAAAAGGACAGGCGGACGCTCTCAGGCACAGATAAGAGGGCAAGCAGCCTCTGTGTTGGGAGGCTGTGCCTCTGGTCGTCGTGGAGGTGGTGCACCCTCTGCAGGGGAACGCTTGTCCTTTCTAACTGGTGCTGGCCGTCTTAAACAGCAGCAACATAGAGAGGATTTGCAGGATTGGCTAACCAGGCCATCCTCATCCTCCCAGCCCTCTGCCAGCCAGGCTTGTAGTGCTTTACAGTCCACCTCAGCTGCCAAAGCATCTAATGCAGCCTCCATGTCCACAGCTACTCCTGCCATAGAATCAATATCACACACGGAGGAGTCAGCTGAATTGTTTGACTTCAATGACAGTGACATGCTGCTTGAGGATGCGCAGGAACTACAGTGCTCTGATTCAATCTCTGAGGTTTAGGAAGGGAGTATACTCAACCTAGAGGAAGTGGGTGCCAGTGACACACAAATAACTGGCACTCATGTTGCCCCAGCAGCTGCAGCATAATGCCAAGTTGGCTCCAGTGACGAGGAGATAGGGGGTGATGACAATGATGATGAGGTCACTGACTCCACCTGGGTGCCTGATCGAACAGAGGAGTCAAGTGAGGAGGAGGCACAACAAACATGAGGCACAATGTCCACTATGACCAACCGTAGCACTAGCCAGTCCAAGGCATCAGATGTCAGCTGCTCAGGTGTAGAGCGCTGGTGTCTCAAAGCACAAATCCAGGAACTCTGCTGTCTGGGAGTTCTTTAAGAAATGTGCAGCAGACCGCTCCGTTGCTATTTGTAATCTGTGTCAGATGAGGCTCAAGCGTGGGAAAGATACCGGACGCATGAGTACCACGTGCTTGACGCGACATTTGACCACCTGCCATGCATACCGTTGGCGTAAAACTTTGCGTAGGTCCTTCTCACCTGTCTCTACCCCCACAATATGTCCTGCCATGTCATTGACTCCAACCTCCACTGACAGGGATGATGCTACAGTAATGATGTACCAGGTCCTTCCTCACAATGTGATAGCCACACCGGGGGCTGGGGCTGGAGCACACTCTGCGGGGAATTATAGATGTGGCTCTAGAGGCAGAGCAGCAGGAGGAAGAGGGGGCCTTCCCTAGCTCTCAAGGCCCCAGTTTTTCCGCAGACAGCATTCCAGCGGGTCCTCCTCAGATCAGACAGGAGGAGGATGAGGAGGAGGAGTAATATTTATGTTGTGAGGGTATTGAAGATGGGGATTCCTCAAGGGAGGGTTTTGTGTGCCCAGAAACCCAAGGACTAGTACGTGGCTGAAAGGAGGAAGTGCACGATGTGGTCATCCTCATTGACAGGAAGACACGGAAGCTAATGCCACCTCCAACCTACACTGCATGGGCTCCCTTATCCTGCAAAGCATGGTAAAGGACCCCAAGATTCGTACTATCAAGGAGAGGGATCATTACTGTTTGGCAATCCTTCTTGATCCACGATACAAGGGTAAAGTTGCAGAGCTCATCCTGCCCGCACAGAGGGAGCACAGGATGAAAACTTGAGGACACTCTAAAGCGACACTTGTGTAACACCTTTCCAGGCACTGGTAGGTTACCAGGTGATGACACAGGTGCTTCTGAGGCTGCGGATGATTAGAGGAATAGTGGTGAAGGCCGAGGCCGCTTGACTGATGCCTTTTTAAATTATTTTAGTCCACGATGCCCAGGGACGTCAAATGTAGGCACCCATTGCCAGCGTCTTCACCGTATGGTGCAGGACTACCTAGGGGCAAGGGCCTGCTCCCTAAGGTCAAACAGTGACCTGCGCCTAGCTTCTCCCCGCATCACCTCTTCCCATGATAGACTGCAGGATTTCTCACGCGCAGCCCCCACTCTCTGGAACGCTCTCCCTCGTACTGTCAGACTTTCCCCTAACTTCTCTTCCTTCAAACGCTCCCTTAAAACATTCCTATTTAGGGAAGCCTAACACCCAACTCACTGACGCAACCATCAATCACTCTCACCTTACAGTCCTCTCCTCCTGTTTCCAACCCCAACCCTCCCAGATTGTGAGTTCCTACGGGAATAGGGCCCTCATCTCCTCCTGTACTGTTTGTCAAATGTTGTTCAATGTATTGTAACCCTGTCTATACTGTGCTTATTGTACAGCGCTGCGGAATATGCTGGCACTTTATAAATAAAGAATAATAATAATAATAAAAGGGCAGACCTGGATAGCTTTCCAGCAGATGATCCACTGGCTTACTGGGTGTTGAGATTGGATCACTGGCCAGAACGTAGACAACATGCTATGCAGCTACTAGGTTGCCCTTCATCCAGTGTACTTTCTGAAAGGACGTTCAGTGCCGCTGGAGGTTTTGTCACAGACAAAAGAGAGTGTCTGTCCACCGACTCTGTAGACCGGCTGACATTTATAAAAATGAATCAGTTCTGGATCAGCAGCTATCAATCCCCTGATGCTGACGTAACAGAATAATTCGGGGATGTCTTCTGCATTCACAAAACCTCCACCACAATACCACAAAAGGGTTACGGTGTGACGGCACTTGCTGTCACCAAAGGCACAATATTTGGGTGCACTGACGCCTGTACCAGATTTATATCATTCAAATTTTTTGGAACGCAGGGTCCAACCCAGCACTCTTCCACAATACCATAGAGGGGTTATGGTGTGACGGCACTGTTGCCAACACTAAAGGCCCAATTTTAAAGCACCTATTGTTACTTTCATCCAAAGCTTGCATAAGTTTCACCATAATTTAGCCAAAAAAATCACTAAACTTGTTCTGCGTGTCCTAAAAGGCCTCCTCTTTTTATACAGACTGCCGCCCCAAGCAGTTGTTTATGAATAGATTAAAGGAAAACCGTTTACCATCATTTGAAACGTCATTTTTTTGTTTTTAAATGTTTCTATACATCCTACAAATCTGCCACTTCACAGGCAGGTTATGGGGACCTACTAGGCACGATATTTTGAAGGAATTTTTCGTTTTTATTTTTAACCCTTATTTCATGGAAAACTCACTGTCCGTTTAAAAACATTTTTTTTTTTTACTTTTTGTCCTTGTTTTCTGTCCCCCAGGGCACTACCCGGACCCCCATACACCTTTTATGGCAAATATCTTGCATATATACCCTCTTGCAGGGCACTCTAAAAACCAAACTTTTGAGTCCCTTTGACTTGCATTGAGTTCGGTTCGTGTTCGAACTCGAACTTTTGAAATTGTTCGAGTTCAAATGCGAACCGAACACAGGGGTGTTCGGCTCATCACTAGAGAACAGGTGACCCCTTAACACCCAAAGTGCCTTCATTTGAGTGCTGCCAGCTCTCATATAGTGTGGGTAGGACTTTTCCTTTCACCCATCCTATAATCAATGTTTTACTGTACTGCACTATTTGCCGTGTTTGTGCTTCTTTTGCGGTTGTTCGCTAAAGGAGAACTTTACTGAAATTCCATCCACGGTGTCAGTCTCAGCCAGCTACACTAGTCAAGAGTAGGGAATAGCTGTTCGGTTCGGAGTTCGATTCGAACATTGGCCGTTCAAAGGTTTGTGAACTTCGAACTTTTTGGGACGTTTGCCGAAAGTTCGAAAAAAAAAAAAATTTGAAAAAAGTATAAAAATGCTTAAAAATACTAAAAAAATCTAGAAATAAGGAGACTCTTTACTGCAGAATATTATAAGCAATGGTTTATTAGATATTGAATTAAAACGAGAATATTTTTAACATTGAAGCCTATGGGATAAAACATTCTTGTTACTAAAACATCAGGCAGACACGGCCCTCTAATCAGGCACTGTAGAGGGCAGCCTTCCGGGGCATTCCAAGGATCCCCTTGCGGAACATGTGGCCGCCGGATGACAGAGCTGCGACTGTGCGGGCTAGCCGCCCGGGTGCATGTGGCAGAGACAGGTGGCGCAGGGAGGGAGCTACTGCACCTGCGGCCACGGCAGACCCCCCCACAACCAGGATCCAGGGAGCCCCCACTGACCACCAGGCTAAGGTAAGGCGATACATTTCTAAAAAAAATAAAGTCCAAGGACATTTTTAAATGTCCCCGAGAACATAAAATAAAACCTTTTTTTTCTTTCTCTACCTGGCTGAAAGTATTTAATTATATATATTAGATACATTCAGCCAGGTAGAGAGGGGTGGCATGTGGGCTGCGTGGGTTCTCAGGCAGTGGTTTTTTTTGTGTGTGTATATTTTTAGCAAATTTATAGGGGAAGGTAAGGGCAGGTATGCTATATATATATATATATGAGATATCTGTATGATAAGATATATCTATATTTTTATAAATATATATATCCAGACTTGTATTACACACACATTTTGGCAACTAATTGCCCCCCCCATTTGGCTGATCCCTCCAGAAGAAATGTTGAACCCGATAGAGCAGAGAATAATATATATATATTCTCTGCTCTGTCGGGTTCAACATTTCTTCTGGAGGGATCAGCCAAATGGGGGGGGGGGCGAATTTAGTTGAGATTGTCCACATGCCACCCCCCATGTGCGTATGTGTATATATGGTCTGAGGTCTGTGGGTGGATGTATATATATATATCTGCGTGTTGATATATACGTATATAAAGGTCTGCGTGTTGATATATACGTATATGTCTGTGTGTTGTATCAATGCATCCCTACTCTATACACAGCACTCTGTGTCCCTATAATATACATGATCAGGGGTTACATTTTAAACTATTCCTATTAAATTAACAGTAATTTTAGATGTATTTTATTCAGTAGAAACTTTTTTTGCCTGTATAACATGTGCTTTGTGAAAATAAAACGGTTTTGTGTGTACATTTTAATTTAGTTAGTGGATTCCTGTCCAGTGCGATGAGAAGCAAACGTAATGCAGTGTAGACACGCTGCGAGGCGGAGCAGAGTGAAGTCAAGCTTGCAAAATGTTTGCTTCGCTACGCTGTGCGTCGCTACACTCTCAGTGTGTCTCACATTTTTTTTTTAACTTTTTGTCCTTGTTTCCTGTCCCCCAGGCCAGGATTGTGTTCGAGTTCGAACTCGAACTTTTGAAATTGTTAGAGTTCGAAGTCGAATCGAACACGGGGGCGTTCGGCTCATCCCTAGTCAAGAGTGCTGTATATGCTGATCTCTTTTCTTTTTATGTAAGAAATTCACTCTAGCCTGTCAGAGCCTTCTATGTGGACATTCCAATGTGGAGATGTAACTTGTCCTGTTACCATCTGGACACAAAGTTATTTCATGGAAGACGTGTGACTGCTTGACCTTTGGTGTTTCTCACGGGGTTTTTAGTGAAGCGCTACCCCTATTTATTTATGTTTGTGGATTTTTTATTTTTGGGTGACGGAAAGAACCTAGTTGGGGTATAAGCGAATCCTGCAGAATACTGAGCACCACGGAATATTACATTTGCATTTTGTAAAATATACTAGGAAACATAAAAGTTCACCAAAAAAAATCCCCAAAAAATCTATAACTATGTGTTTTCTCCATCGCCGTAAACTTACATGCGCATTGTGCGATGAAAAGAAGCCGCCGGCGTGCACGAGGGGGGGGATAAAGCCGTTGGAGAGGGAAGGCTGTGTGAGGAGGCAGCACCTGGACAAAAGGCCGGCCGGGAGAAGTCAGCAGCTCAAAGATGAGGTGTGTGCCGGCAAATCCTCCCTCTGACTTAGCCCTTCCTCCTCCACGTGTCCCTCTCCTCACTGCGCAGCTCCCACCCCCTGCAACTCCCCCCACACACACCCCCTGCTACCCCCACACACACACACCACCACATGCAACCCTCCCCCACAAACACCACCACCTGCAACCCTGCCCCCACACACACACCATCACCTGCAACCCTCCACAGACACACAGCTCCTGCAAACCTCCCCTCACACACCTCCTGCAAACCTTCCCCCACACCTCCTGTAAACATCCATCACACATCTTTTCCTAACCTCCCACAAACCTCCCCTACACACACCTCCTGCAAACCCCCACCTCCTGCAAACCTCTCCTACACACACCTGCAAACCTCCCCCCATGCACACACCTCCTGCAAACCTCCCTGCACACACCTCCTGCAAACCTCCACCACACACCTCCTACAAACCCCTCACACCTCTTGCAAACCTCCCCCACGCACACATCCTGCAAACCCCCCCACACCTCCTGCTAACTTTTCCTAACCTCCCACAAACCTCCCCTACACACACCTCCTGCAAACCCCACCTCCTTCAAACCTCCCCTACACACACCTCTAGCAAACCTCCCCACACACACCTCCTGCAAACCTTCCCCCCACCCACCTCCCACAAACCTCCCCCACCCATACACAGTCTATATCATGCTTTCTCTCACGCTTCTCCTCTTTACTTCAACCTTTCTCCTTAAATGGAACTCCTGCCCCTCTACCACCGACCCCTACACTATCTGCATCTCTCCCTCCCTCCTCTCGTCCCACATGATGGCCTCACATGAGCTCCTTTGTTTCCTCAGAACATGGTCTCCCTCTAACTCTCGTGCTGCCAATCACTCCCACAAATCCCATTCCCACCTTCTCTTTCTCACCCTCCTGCTGTTACTCTATTCAGGTGACATATCCCCTAACCCTGGCCCCACAACACATCCAATACTTCCCTCTCATCCTATCTCCATCGCACATAAATCCCCTCCCTGCAAGCCCAGCAACCTCATTCCCATAATCCCTCAGCGCCTGTCCTCTTTCTCCTGCGCCCTCTGGAACGCTCGCTCTGTGTGCAACAAACTCACAGCCGTCCATGACCTCTTCCTTTCAAACTCCTTCAACCTCCTAGCTTTAACTGAAACCTGGCTAACTCCCTCTGACACGGCCTCCGTTGCTGCTCTCTCACATGGCGGTCTACACTTGAGCCATACCCCAGACCGGGTGAGAGAAATGGTGGCGGGGTCGGGCTCCTGCTCTCTCCCACCTGCACCTACCAGCATCTCCCTCCACCCCCATCCCTCTCCTTCTCCTCCTTCGAGACACACTGCATCTGCCTGTTCTCTCCTCTGGCTCTCAGGGTGGCAGTCATCTACCGCCCACCGGGACCAACCTCCCAGTTCTTTGACCACTTTGCTACCTGGCTTTCTCACTTCCTGTCTTCTAATCTTCCATGCCTAATTCTCGGGGACTTCAACATTCCCATTGACGATCCTTCCGCTCCTGCTGCCTCCAAACTTCTTTCACTCACGTCCTCCCTTGGACTCACACAATCCTCCCTCCTCCCTACCCACCGCGATGGTCACGTTATTGACCTGGTCTTTTCCAACCTCTGCTCCATTTCTGAGTTCAAATGTCGCCCTTTCCCCATCTCTGACCACCACCTTCTCTCTTTCAACCTATCTGGACTTCCTAAACACCCTGCTCCCCCACCCCGCACACACACTCGCAGAAATCTACATGCTGTGGACCCCCATCAATTCTCCAACCTACTTCACCACCTCCCTCATACCTCATCCTTCACCTGCCCTGATGCTGCCACTAATCACTACAAAACTACGCTTATCTCTGCTCTAGACACTCTTGCTCCTCTTCGACTCTGCAAGGCCCCACGCTGCCAGCTTCAGCCCTGGCACACCCTCCAAACTCGCTACCTGCAAAGATGCTCCCGCACTGCAGAGCATGCCTGGAGGAAATCCCGCTCTGAAGCTGATTTTGTTCACTTCAAGTTTATTCTCCGGTCATACACCTCTGCCCTCCACTTGGCCAAACAATCCTTCTTCTCATCTCTTATATCTACGCTGTCCTCCAACCCTAAACGGCTCTGGTCCACCTTCAACACCCTCCTCCACCCACCTGCACCTCCCCCCTCAGCTGCCTTCAGCGCTCAAGACCTGGCAGACTACTTCCTCAGTAAAACTCTAACTATCAGAAGCAACATCCCAACACAAGATAGTTATCTGCCACCTCCACTCCCACAGGTCCCCTCTGCCACCCTCTGCCGCTTCTCCCAACCACTGAGGAGGAAGTCAATTCCTTATTGTCCTCCTCACATCTCACCACGTGCCCGCTCGACCCCATTCCCTCACATCTAATTCCTCCCCTCTCCTCCTCCCTCACCCCTGCTCTCACACACATCTTCAACCTATCTCTCTCCACTGGCTCCTTTCCATCCGCCTTCAAACACGCGCTAGTTACCCCTTTACTAAAGAAACCATCCCTAGACACCAACTCTCCATCCAACTACCACCCTGTATCCCTGCTTCCCTTCACATCAAAGCTCTTAGAAAAACTAGTCTTCAACCGCCTCTCCCTCTTCCTGTCCTCCAATTCCCTACTTGACCCCCTGCAATCTGGCTTCCGTCCGCTACACTCAACTGAAACTGCCCTCACCAAAGTCACCAACGACCTCCTAACTGCTAAAAAACACGGCCACTATTCTATTCTCATCCTGCTTGACCTCTCGGCTGCTTTTGACACTGTTGACCACCCCCTCCTTCTACAGACCCTCAACTCTCTGGGTCTCGGTGACTGTGATGGACTGGCCCAGCACCCTCAGCCAGAGACAGGGGATCAGGACACTGATATTTAATGAACTATGTATTTGTGCCGTTGCACCAACGTTCCTGCATTCCAGCTGGCCGAAGGAGTACCTGTAAATAAAAGTGTTGATATTGTGTAACGGATGCCGTTTTAAATTTGCCGCCATTTTCTGCCGCCGCGTGTTCGGATCGGGCGGAGCAGGAGGTAAAATGGCCGATCCGAACCTTCCGGTTCCGAATCGGCAACGCCCCGATGCGCCTTAGCCAATGATACCTGTGGGGGCGGGCAGGGGGTTTTCCAGATGTGGAGCTCGTGGTAAAAGTTATAAATACTGATGTTGTTAAAATAAAAGTGTCTTTGGTTTTGAGTTCATGCAGCTGCGTCTCGTGTCTCTATTTGCCAACTGTGTCTGACATCCCTCGTGGTTCAGCACACCGGACGAAACGAATACATACCGCGCGCCGCTGCCGCGCGATCTGAATACCTACAGCCGACTGAGCCTGTCCAGCTAACTGCCGGGAGATCCGAAGAATCTGCACATTGCAACGCGTGGGCGCTTCGACCGCTACGCGATCCGAATTGCTGCTGGACGAATCGAGCCGTCTCTGGTTGGCGCGGGATCCGAACAGGTCGGTGCTGTGCCGGGAATGCCCCAGGTTCCACTGCGCGATCCGCACGGCTCCGAACGATCGACCGTTGGCCAGCTCCATCACCGAGAGATCCGATTTGGTCAGTGCTGGGTACCTAGGTTTCATCGACCGCTGGGCGATACGAATACTCGAACGATCGACCGCCGGCCAGCTCATTATTGAGAGATCCGAATCTTCGCAGAAGTAAGCCGTTCCTACCCACGATCGTAAAGGTCCACGTACGGGTCAGTGGCCAGCTGCTCGGGACGCTGAGGGACACTCCTCAGTGGTCGGGCTGGGTTCACACCAAGGTCCCTTTCGCTACGTCGGTCATCAAGACTGTAAAGCCAGACCCGGTCGCTCGAGACGCCGAGTGCCCAACCTTGGTAGTCGGGCCGGGGGAACAATATCAAGGGGGAAGTACGCATACACAGATTGGAGTACACCCGCGGGCGGACAATAACATCACGTTCCGTCACACTGGTGGCAGCGGTGGGATTGCTCTCTGCCATCAATACTATCGACTTCCCCGAAGAACCCATCATGGCAGTGTATGCCGACTACAAACGAGACACTTTGCGGAACATGCTAGAAAACCGTGGTGGCACTCCGGGTTCCAAGAGCCGGGACACCCTAATAGAGGAGCTACAACGGTTGGATCAAGGTACGGCGAGCACAGCGCTACCCGCCGACACCTCACCGGTCATCGTCGCGGCTGGAGCCGACGAAAGTGCACTACAGAGGAAGGTCCGAGAACGGGCCGCTTTCTACGGAGCAGCCCCGACAGAAGCAGTGATGCAGCACCTGGTTCGAGAAATCTGCCAGGAGGAAGAGCGAGAAAGGGAACGCGAGCACGAACTGCGGTTGGCAGAAGTGCGGAGTCAGCGAGATAGCAGCCTCCGGGTGGAGCGATCCCCGGGGAGAAAGGTGCCCTTCCAGGCGTTTAAAGACTTCCGCGAGACCGACGAAGAAATAGAGAGCTATCTTCAGGATTTCGAGCGGTTGTGTCAAGTCCACGAAGTTCATCCCACTGACTGGGTAAGAATCCTGGCGTGCAAATTGACCGGGCGGGCCGCGGAGGCCTACCGCACGGTGCCAGATGAGGAAGCCACCAACTATGGGCACGTGAAGCAGGCGCTGTTGAGCCGATTCGCCGTGACCCCAGAAGCCAGCCGGGCTAAATTCAGGAGCTCTCGCCGACCCAGCGGCGCTACCCATGTGGAGTGGGCCCACCGACTACAGCGGGATTTACGCACATGGTTTTTGGGAAGCAAAGCCGAGACTGTAACCGAGATAACGCAACTGCTCCTGCTGGAGCAGTTCTTCGAACATACGCCCACCGCCATCCGGGAGTGGGTGCGGGACAGGAAACCCCACACTGTACAGCAAGCAGCTATTTGGGCCGATGAATATGTTGACACGCGGAAAGTCACGGGGGGGGGAGCGGCCCTTACTTCCCCGACCAGTGATCCCGGCCCCGCCGCTCCCAGTGCCGACGGTCCGGCCGCTGGTTACCCGCCCCCCCAGTCGCCCCAATACCATGGCCAACATACGCTGCTATGGATGCAACCAAGACGGACATTATAAGCAGAATTGCCCTAACCGACCGGACCTGGCAAGATCATCTCCTAGACCACCACAGTCTACTCATTGCTACGACGCTGATCCTCCCTGGCCAGAAGCTCTGGAGGAATGGGAGCGACTGCACGAGGCGGACCCGGTACAAGCTGCCGCGGCCGATAATCGCCATCACCATCGCCAGGCGGTGTGGGTCAATGGGAAGGCGGCTGAAGGACTCCGAGACTCTGGGGCTACCATCACGTTGGTCCGGCCCCACTTAGTCCAACAGAACGACCGGTTACGGAATACCGTTGCGGTACGGGTGGCTGGTGGAAAGGTTCTCCGGCTGGAGACGGCCCGGGTCCACCTGGACTGGGGATCCGGAGAGAAAGTAGTCAGAGTGGGGTTGCTGAACCAACTACCAGCCGAGGTGCTCCTCGGTAATGATCTGGGTCGACTGGTCTCTGCATACTCCATGGAAGCGGCCGCACCAGTCACTACTAGATCACAGAGCAAACGTTACAGCAATGGCACTCCGAGAGGGACCCAGGTGAGACGTTTCCCCACACCCCGCCCGATTCCCACACCCCGCCCGACTCCCACTCCCCGCTCGATCCCTACGCCCCTACCTATACCGACTTGTCCCCGACTTCCTGACATTCCCTGCCCCTGGAGCTCCCCCGAGACGCTCCGCTATCAAACTCGGACGGACCCCACATTGCAGGGCTATCGTGACCGGGCTGGCCAGGGACTGGACAGAGACCGCAGTGACCGGATAGAGTGGGAGAATGGGCTGCTATATAGATATAGAGAGGAGGGTCCGGGAAGAATCAGGTCCCCCAGAAACAAATGGTGGTTCCCCAGGGCCCAAGACAAGAGCTCCTGCGCTTAGCACACGATATACCATTGGCGGGACATCTGGGGCAGAAGAAGACCCGCCACCGGTTGGCGCGGGCCTTTTTCTGGCCCCGCCTTAGCGAGGACACCCGCGAATTTTGCCGCACATGCCCTGTCTGCCAGAAGGCGGGAAAGGCCGGGGATCACCCGAAGGTACCTCTACGCCCCATGCCCATCATCCAGGAGCCTTTTAGTCGGGTGGCGGTCAACCTTATTGGGCCATTACCCCGACCCAGTGCTACCGGGAAGAAGTATATACTCACCATTGTAGATTACGCGACCCGGTACCCTGAGGCCGTGGCTTTGGCCAACATACAGGCGGACACAGTAGCAGATGCTTTGCTGCGGGTGTTTACGAGGGTGGGATTCCCACGGGAGATATTATCTGACCAAGGGACCCAGTTTACTGCTGAGCTCACCCAGCAGCTCTGGCGTCTGTGTGGGGTCAAGGCGTTACACAGCGCCCCGTATCACCCGCAGACCAACGGACTGTGTGAGCGATTCAATGGCACCCTGAAACAACTCCTGCGGGCCTTTGTACACGAGAGGAAAGACTGGGAGCAGTACTTGCCCCACTTGCTGTTCGCATACCGGGAGGTGCCGCAGGAATCTACCGGGTACTCTCCGTTCGAGCTGCTGTACGGACGTCAGGTGTGGGGGCCCCTGGATCTCGTTAGGTCCCAGTGGGAGGGAGAGCAGGAGGAAGATGGAGTCCCGGTCGTGAGTTATGTCCTGAAGCTCCGGGAGCGCTTGACAGAACTGGCGGGGTTGGTCCGGGAAAACGTGGAGGCCGCTCAGACTCAACAGAAGACGTGGTACGACCGGGCTGCTTGCAGCCGCTCGTTCTGTGTAGGACAGCGGGTTCTGGTGTTGAAACCACAGCGGCAGAACAAGCTGCAGGCGGCCTGGCAAGGTCCCTACACGGTGGTAACCCGACTGGGGGATACCACCTATGTGGTGGCGAGTTGCGCGAACACCAGAATCCAACGGACGTACCACGTCAATATGTTGAAGGCCTTTCACGAACGCCCGGAGACCGTGGAGGCCATATGTGCTCCCGCGGGCGAGGAGACGGAACCGTTTCCCCTGGTAGAGTTACCAGGGTGACTAAACAACCCTCGGGTGTGGATCAGGTGCAACTGGGGGAGGCGTTGGGGTCAGAAAAGCAGGCCCAAGTACGGCAACTGCTTCGGGGTTATTCCGAAGTCTTTTCGGCCCTGCCGGGTTATACCGACCAAGCCGTTCACCCCGTGGACACCCCCGGGCAGCGGCCTCTGCGACAGCCGGCATACCGTCTTCCGGAGGCAGTCCGGGAGACCATGCGGACTGAGATTCGGGAGATGCTGGAACTGGGGGTCATCGAGCCGTCCGCCAGCCCGTGGGCATCGCCCGTGGTTTTGGTACCCAAAAAGGACGGGACCACTCGGTTCTGTGTAGATTACCGACGGGTGAACGATTGCACCACGACTGACGCCTACCCGATGCCCCGGGTCGATGAGTTACTGGACCAGATCGCCAGGGGTCATTTTCTGACCACGGTGGATCTGTGCAAGGGGTATTGGCAAATTCCCCTTGCCGAGGAGGCGACCCCGAAGTCGGCCTTCATCGCCCCGTTCGGCTTGTATCAGTTTAAAGTCATGCCGTTCGGGATGAAGAACGCCCCCGCTACATTCCAACGCTTAATAGATCGCCTCCTCGATGGCCTCCAGGGATTTGCGTGTGCGTACCTGGACGACATCGCCATTTACAGTCAGAGCTGGGAGGAACACTTGGTTCACGTGGGGACGGTCCTGGGACGCATCAGGGACGCCAATTTAACCCTCAAGCCTGAGAAGTGTAAGGTGGGGATGGCAGAGGTACAGTACCTGGGTCACCGGGTAGGGTGCGGGGTACAGCGACCTGAGCCCGCTAAAATAGAAGCTATCTTGGACTGGCCCACCCCCGTGACTAAGACGCAAGTTCTAGCCTTTCTGGGTACAGCAGGTTATTACCGAAAATTCGTGCCCCGGTATAGTGATCTGGCCAAACCCCTGACAGACCTGACCAAGAAGTCCCTACCTCGACAAGTCCTGTGGTCCCCGGATTGTGAGCGGGCTTTTCAACAATTAAAGACCGCCTTGACTCAAGCTCCCCTATTGGCCGCTCCCGATTATAACCGGCGTTTTATCATTCACACAGACGCGTCCATGTTCGGACTGGGAGCTGTCCTGAGCCAGGTGGGGGACGACGGGGGAGACCATCCAGTGGCCTTCATTAGCAGGAAACTGCTACCGCGGGAGGTGGGGTATGCTGCGGTGGAGAAGGAGTGTCTGGCTCTGGTCTGGGCCCTACGCAAGTTTCAGCCATATGTGTATGGACGATCGTTTACTGTACTCACGGACCATAATCCCCTGGTGTGGTTAAACCGGGTGGCGGGAGAGAATGGCCGGCTGTTGCGTTGGAGCTTGGCGCTTCAACCCTATAACTTCACTATTCAGTATCGACCAGGGGCCCAAAATGGCAATGCTGACGGGTTGTCACGACGGTCGGATCTGAACTTGGTGGAAGGTGGAGTACCGACTACCCCGGCACGACCCGTAGGAGTCCTACCGGGTGCGTCGGACTTTGGGGCGGGGGAGGAATGTGATGGACTGGCCCAGCACCCTCAGCCAGAGACAGGGGATCAGGACACTGATATTAATGAACTATGTATTTGTGCCGTTGCACCAACGTTCCTGCATTCCAGCTGGCCGAAGGAGTACCTGTAAATAAAAGTGTTGATATTGTGTAACGGATGCCGTTTTAAATTTGCCGCCATTTTCTGCTGCCGCGTGTTCGGATCGGGCGGAGCAGGAGGTAAAATGGCCGATCCGAACCTTCCGGTTCCGAATCGGCAACGCCCCGATGCGCCTTAGCCAATGATACCTGTGGGGGCGGGCAGGGGGTTTTCCAGATGTGGAGCTCGTGGTAAAAGTTATAAATACTGATGTTGTTAAAATAAAAGTGTCTTTGGTTTTGAGTTCATGCAGCTGCGTCTCTTGTCTCTATTTGCCAACTGTGTCTGACATCCCTCGTGGTTCAGCACACCGGACGAAACGAATACATACCGCGCGCCGCTGCCGCGCGATCTGAATACCTACAGCCGACTGAGCCTGTCCAGCTAACTGCCGGGAGATCCGAAGAATCTGCACATTGCAACGCGTGGGCGCTTCGACCGCTACGCGATCCGAATTGCTGCTGGACGAATCGAGCCGTCTCTGGTTGGCGCGGGATCCGAACAGGTCGGTGCTGTGCCGGGAATGCCCCAGGTTCCACTGCGCGATCCGCACGGCTCCGAACGATCGACCGTTGGCCAGCTCCATCACCGAGAGATCCGATTTGGTCAGTGCTGGGTACCTAGGTTTCATCGACCGCTGGGCGATACGAATACTCGAACGATCGACCGCTCAGCTCATTATTGAGAGATCCGAATCTTCGCAGAAGTAAGCCGTTCCTACCCACGATCGTAAAGGTCCACGTACGGGTCAGTGGCCAGCTGCTCGGGACGCTGAGGGACACTCCTCAGTGGTCGGGCTGGGTTCACACCAAGGTCCCTTTCGCTACGTCGGTCATCAAGACTGTAAAGCCAGACCCGGTCGCTCGAGACGCCGAGTGCCCAACCTTGGTAGTCGGGCCGGGGGAACAATATCAAGGGGGAAGTACGCATACGCAGATTGGAGCACACCCGCGGGCGGACAATAACATCACGTTCCGTCACAGTGACACTGCACTTGCTTGGGTTGACTCCTATTTATCCAACAGGTCCTTCTGTGTGTCCTTTGCTGGTAACTCCTCCTCTTCATTGCCTCTATCTGTTGGTGTACCTCAAGGCTCTGTCCTTGGTCCTCTGCTCTTTTCCATCTACACCTCCTCCCTGGGCAAAATCATCAACAGCTTTGGCTTTAATTACCACCTCTACGCTGATGACACTCAGATCTACCTCTCTACCCCTGATCTCTCTCCCCCTGTCCTTTCAAAAGTCAGTGACTGTTTATCTGGCATCTCCTCCTGGATGGCCTCCCACCACCTAAAGATCAACATGTCAAAGACTGAGCTCCTACTTATTCCTCCCTCTAATGCCTCCCCACCTCCTGACTTCTCTATCACGGTGGAGGGTATCACCATCTCCCCATCAAACCAAGTTCGCTGTCTTGGAGTTACACTGGACTCTGCTCTTTCCTTCATCCCCCACATCAAGTCTCTTTCCTCCTCCTGCCGATACCAACTGCGTAATATTTCCAGAATTCGGCCATTTCTTACCGCTGTCACCACAAAACAACTCATACACGCCCTGGTAATCTCCCGTCTCGACTATTGCAATAATCTCTTATCTGGCCTCCCTCTGTCCCACCTCTCCCCCCTACAATCCATCCTAAACGCCTCCGCCAGGCTAATTCACCTCACCCGCCGCTCTGTCTCTGCCGCTCCCCTCTGCGAGTCCCTTCACTGGCTCCCCATCCACTGCAAAATTAAGTTCAAAATCCTTATCCTTACCTACAAAACCCTCACTAACTCAGCGCCCCACTACCTGTCCTCACTAATCACCAAATACACCCCAGCCCGCTCCCTAAGGTCAAACAGTGACCTGCGCCTAGCTTCTCCCCGCATCACCTCTTCCCATGATAGACTGCAGGATTTCTCACGCGCAGCCCCCACTCTCTGGAACGCTCTCCCTCGTGCTGTCAGACTTTCCCCTAACTTCTCTTCCTTCAAACGCTCCCTGAAAACATTCCTATTTAGGGAAGCCTACCACCCAACTCACTGACGCAACCATCAATCACTCTCACCTTACAGTCCTCTCCTCCTGTTTCCAACCCCAACCCTCCTAGATTGTGAGTTCCTACGGGAATAGGGTCCTCATCTCCTCCTGTACTGTTTGTCAAATGTTGTTCAATGTATTGTAACCCTGTCTGTACTGTGCTTATTGTACAGCGCTGCGGAATATGCTGGCGCTTTATAAATAAATAATAATAATAATAATACACACCTCCTGCAAACCCCCCACACACACTTCCTACAAATCTTCCACACATACCTCCTGCAAACCCCCACACACCTCCTGCAAACCTCCCCCACGCACCTCGCAAACCTCTTCCACACACCTCCCACAAACCTCCCCACGCACCTCCCGCAAACATCCCACACACCTCCTGCAAAGCTCCCCTAGACCTCCTGCATACCCCCCAGACCTTATGCAAACCTCCCCCACACACACCCCTCCTGCAAACCTCCCACACACACCTCTTACAAACCCCCCCAGACAAAACTCATGCAAACCCCACACCTCCTGCAAACCTCCACACACACCTCCTGCTACCCCCCACCTCCTGCAAACCTCCCCTACACACACACATCCAGCAAACCTCCCCTTCAAACACCTACTGCAAACCTCCCGCACACACACCTCCTGCAAAACCCCAACACACACCTCCTGCAAACCTCCCCCACACACACACCTCCTGCAAACCTCCCCACATGCACACAGCTCATGCAAACCTCCCCCACACACACCTCCTGCAAACCTCCCCAACACACACCTACCGCAAACCTCCCCCACGCAGACACCTCCGGAAAACCTCTCCCCCAACCACACTCTTCTGGCAAATTCTCCACACACCTCCTGCAAACCCCCTACACCTCCTGCAAACCTCCCCCACACCTACCTCGCCAACCTCCCCCACACACACCTACCGCAAACCTCCCCCACACACCTCCCGCAATCCTCCCCACACACTTCCCGCAAATCTTGCCCCACATCTCCTGCAAACCTCGCCCCACACACCTCCTGCAAACTCCCCACACACCTCTTGCAAACCCCTTACACACACACCTCTTGCAAACCTCCCCTACACTGCCTGCATACCCCCTACACCTTCTGCAAACCTCCCCCCCAAACACACCTCCTGCAAACCTTCCCCCACACACCCCTCCTGCAAACCCCCACACAAACCTCATGCAAACCCCCCACACCTCCTGCAAACCCAACACACACCTCCTGCAAACCTACACACACACACATCTCCTGCAACCCCCCACCTTCTGCAAACCTCCCCTACACACACCCAGCAAACCTCCCCAACACTCGTCCTGAAAACCCCCCCACACACACTTCCTGCAAACCTCCTGCACACACACCTCCTACAAACCCCTACACCTCTTGCAAACCTCCCCCCATGCACACATCCTGCAAACCCCCCACACCTCCTGTAAACTTTTCCTACCCACCCGCGAACCTCCCCTACACACCTCCTGCAAGCCTCCACCTCCTGAAAACCTCCCCTACACACCCTGCAAACCTCCCTTACACACACCTCCTGCAAACCCCCGAGCACTCACCTCCTGCAAATCTTCCACACACACCTCCTGAAAACCTCCCCCACACCTCGCAAACCTACCCCACACACCTCTTGCAAACCCCCACACACACACCTCCTGCAAACCTCCCACATACACACCCCTCCTGCAACCCCCCACACAAACCTCATGCAAACCATCCACACCTCCTGCAAACCTCCACACACACCTCCTGCAAACCTCCACACACACACACCTCCTGCAAACCCCCTACACACACACCTCCTGCAACCCTCTCCCCACATACCTCCTGCAACCCTCTCCCCCACACACAAACCTCACGCAAACCCCCCACACCTCCTGTAAACCTCCCCACACAAACACCCCCTGCAACCCCCCAAACACCTCCTGCAAACCTCCCCACACACACACCCCCTGCTAACCTCCCCACACACAACCCCTGCAAACCTCCCCACACACACCCCCTGCAAACCTCCCCACACACCTCCTACAAACCTCCCCACACACACACCCTGCAAACCTCCCCACACACACCTCCTGCAACACCACCCTCTGCAAACCCCCCCGATATCACCTTCTGCACCCCACTGCCCCTTCAACCCAGGATATCACTTTCTGCTTCCCCACTGCCCTCACAACCCCCTATACCATCTTCTGCACCCCACTGCCCCTGCAAGCCCCTGATACCTCCTTCTGCACCACCACTGCCCCAGCAACCCCCCGATAGCACCTTCTGCACCCTCACTGCCCCTGCAACCCTCCAATACCGCCTTTTGCACCCGCACTGCTCCGCAACCCCCAATACCACCTTCTGTGCTCCCACTGCCCACGCAGCCCTCCAATACCACCTTCTGCGTCCCCACTGCCCCTGCAACTTCCCAATACCAACTTCTGCACCCTCAATGCCCCCGCAACCCCCCAATACCAACTGCTGCACCCTCAATGCCCTTGCAACCCCCCCAATGGAGCGCAGAGCAGCCAGATCCCGGGGTGCACTGAGCAGCCATATCCTCAACAATAGACTGCCCTCCGGGCAGGCTTAACACCTAGTAATACATAAAGAGACTGTGATGGAATACTCTGGCACCTTTTGATGGAATTGGATTCTGGGTGTCAGAGAATGGCTGGCGCAGGCACTCACAGCATTGTCTGCACTGCATATGGACTTTGTGGTCTTTGGAGAAGACTAGATGCTAGCCTCATGCCCACAGACTATGGGTGATTATGGCAAGGACTATTCATGGAGCATTTGGGCATTGCCATTCTGTATGTGATATGTTTTAAAAGCATGTTTCTGTTTAGCAGTTTTTAGAGCTGTTCAATTCTATTAGTTTAACCTCACCCTCTGTGCTGAACAGATACTGTTATCACTAGGGTGAAGGGTGATAATAACAAATATACATTGTGCAAACTGTATTCACACACTGTCTGGAAAATAAATTCATTCCTGCTTTCACAAAGGATCATGTCTCTGTTCGTGTATGTTGAATGTTGGCTTTACTGCACTGGCAAATCTCTCTGTAGTGACAGGGTCTGGTAGTCCAGAAGCTGACTGTGGGTCTCCTGAAGTGGTTCTGGGACAGAGAAGGGATGGGCGGTGGAACAGCAACTGGGGTGCACTGGTCTCCAGCTTGTGGACCAGACCCAAAGCTGCTACAGTGTCCGTCTCTTCTCTTCAGCCAAGCTGATCAGCAGAAGCTTCTCACAACCCTCAGTCAGAACTCTCTCCCCAAAACAGCAGTCACACACAGTGCATGGGGAAAATGAATAAATCTTTAATGAAAATGAGAGCAGTTTTATGGACAGCAGAGTGAGGGGGAGTGACATGATACAATCAACAGAATACATTATCTACATGAGTAGCATTCCTAGACAAGACTCTGAAGTCTAATTAATTACACAATAGACGGGATTAACAAACACAGAATCAGGTTAAACTAAGAACAAACAGAGAACAGAAATATCTAGTATCTATCTAATATCTAATCTCTAGTATCTCAAACACAAACTAAATCCTAAAATACAGTTAAGATTAAATGTATTTGTAACTCATTAACGGTTAGGTGACCACCATGCCCATTGTCCTTGAAAACTGGCTTTGTCAACTTGGTCCATGATCTCTTGGCAGGAGGCCAGCATTTACACCTCTCCAGCAGGCACAATGGCATCATGCTTAATAAAAAAGTTTTTATTTGAAAATAATCACCTTTTTTCTTGTGTCCAGCATCCCAGCCTGTGGCCCATAGGAGCAGCTGCACCTGCATCTCGGCCCTGCCTCTCCCAGCTTGCAAAGTGAGTGGGAGCACATGGTGGAGTGGGGATGTGATGCTGGTGCAGCCAAGTGGAGAGTCCAGGAATAAATTATCATAAGTTAAGCCTGTTGATCGGGGGGGGGCAAGTGCCCCCCTTGCCCCATCCTGCGGACGCCCATGCTGCCATAAAAACTCCATGAGGACACAGGTTCTTTTGATCTTTGCTCAAGCTCCATTATTCGGATTTGAAACGTCTGTTCCATCTCCTTTATTCGGGCCAGTTCTCTTTCCTCTCTCTGCAATTTGAAGACTTCTGCCATCACCTCTGTAATAATATCATGGCTGAGATTCGGACCATACCTTTCCAGACATTCTCTCACTCTCTTAGTGAAGTCGCTCTCCATTTTTGTATGGTGTCCCGCCAATCCCTTGTTTTCTGTGTTAAATCCGTGATGCATCTCTGCTGCAGTTTTAAGAAGGGAAATCCCACAGCTCGCCACCAGATTGTAACAGCAACTGGGGTGCATTGGTCTCCAGCTTGTGGACCAGACCCAAAGCTGCTACAGCGCCCATACATTCTCTTCATCCAACCTGATCCGCAGCAGCTTCTCACAACCCTCAGCCAGAACTTGAGGGAGTGCAATGTATCTCTCTCCAAAACACCAGACACACACTTAGTGCATGGGGAAAATGAATGAATCTTTAATGAAAATGAGAGTAGTTTTATGGACAGCAGAGTGGGGGGTTACATGATACAATCAACAGAATACATTATCTAAATGAGTTGCATTCCTAGACAAGACACTGAAGCCTAATTTATTACACAATATACGGGATTAACAAACACAGAATTAAATTAAACTAAGAACAAACAGAACAGAAACGTCTACATTGTATCTCTAACACAAACTAAATCCTAAAATACAGTTAAGATTAAATGTATTTGTAATTTATTAACCATTAGGTGACCCATGCCCATTGTCCTTGTGAACTGGCTTTGCCAATTTGGTCCACAATCTCTTGGCAGGAGGCCAGCATTTACACCTCTCCAACAGGCACAGAGGCCAAGTAAAGTGTGGGCAAGGATGCCAAGTAGTGATGAGCCGAACAACCCCATGTTCGGTTCGCATTCGAACGTGAACAATTTCAAAAGTTCAAGTTCGAACTCGAACACGAACCAAACTGAATGCAAGTCAATGGGACTCGAAAGTTTGATTTTTAGAGTGCCCTCCAAGAGGGCATATACGCAAGATATTTGCCATAAAAGGTGTATGGGGGTCCGGGTAGTGCCCTGGGGGACAGGAAACAAGGACAAAAAGTTTAAAAAAAAAAACGTTTTTAAAAGAACAGTGAGTTTTCCATGAAATAAAGGTTAAGAATAAAAACAAAAAATTCCTTCAAATATCATCCCTAGGAGGTCCCTATAACCTGCTCGTGAAGTGGAGGATTTGTAGGATGTATAGAAACATTTAAAAACAAAAAATGACATTTCAAATGACGGTAAATGGTTTTCCTTTAACCACTTGGCTGCTAAGGAGGTGCTGAGCGCGTCCTGCCAAGTGTACCTCCTGTGCTATGGATGCGCTGAGTGCGTCCTAGCACAGGAGGCAGCAATCGACCGGGATTCCGGCCGATTGCTGGCCTCCCCGGTGCGGGCTGACATATTGGATGTCAGCCCAGCACTCCGGTACCCTGGCGGGGACATTAGATGTCATTGTGGCGGCGCGATGACATCTAATTCAGGCCCCCCCACGTGTGCGGAGGAGGTGCCTAAAAGGGAGGGGGAAGGTCCTTCGGTCCTCTCTCCCTCCCGATCGCCGGGGGCCACAAGGTTAAGGCAGGCACCATTTGGAAGGGCACAGCCTGTCCTTACAAATGGTGGCTGACATTAACCCCTGGGGAGCCGGATTACGATTCGGCGCCGGATCGTGATTCTCTCCCGGAGGTGGCAGACATCTTAGATGTCGGCCAAGCCTCCGGGAACTCCCCCTGATGACTGGCGTCATCGTGCATAGCACGATGACGCCAGTCCTGAAATTCACCCCTAGCTGCCATCAATGGTGGAGATAGGGGATTAATTGGAACCCCCTATCTCTTGATCCGTAGCAGCTAGGGGTTAATGTTTTATATCGTTGGATTGGCCAGAGCATGGCCTTTCCACCGATACCAAACTTGACCATGTAAAAAGTTTTTTTTTTAAATAAAACTTAAAAATAAAAAAATATTTATAAAAAAAATTATAAAAAAATAAACAAGTTTTTTTTGTTTTGTTAATGCAGCAATATTGTTCCCATTTCAATTATAATGTGAACAAACAATTTTTGTTTGAGGTGCGTTTGTTAAAAATCGTGTAATTTTCCCCCAAAATAAATGTAACGAGACCCCATTTCTAATATTTTTAACAAACGCACCGATACAAAATATAACTGCAATTGCTCACATATTAAAATGTGAAAAAAAACACTTTACACATTGCAAATTATTGAAAATTCAAATTTTATTGCATTTTTTGTTATAATATACAGACAGGACATGACGTATACATATAATAATGATATATTATGAATCTGCCGAGTCTGCCTGAAAGAACGATATGTAATATGTCTGGGTCATATACTAAAATAAGGCTTCAAAATGCGTTTAAACATGATGAGCGAAACAGGAAAAAATGAGCTCAGCACAGCGGCGTGAAATGCCTCAGCAGCGAAAGGATTAATCTATTCATAAACAACTGCTTCGGGCAGCAGCCTGTATGAAAAGAGGAGACATTTTAGGATACGCAGAACAAGTTTAGTGATTTTTTGGCTAAATTATGATGAAACTTATGCAGGCTTTGGATGAAAGTAACAATAGGTGCTTTAAATTTGGGCCTTTAGTGTTGGCAACAGTGCCATCACACCGTAACCCCTCTGTGGTATTGTGGAAGAGTGCAGGGTTGGACTCTGCGATCCAATATTAAAATGATATGAATCTAGCATAGGCGTCAGTGGCAGTGCACCCAAATATTAGGCCTTTGGTGCCAGCTAGTGCCTTCACAACGTAACCCCTCTGAGGTATTGTGGAAGAGTGCAGAGGTGGAGGTTTTGGAAATTCAGAAGAGATCCCCCATCTATTCAGTTACGTCAGCATCAGGGGATTGATAGCTGCTGATCCAGGACTAATTCATTTTTATAAATGTCAGCCGGTCTACAGAGTCAGTGTACAGACGCACTCTTTTGTCTGTGACAAAACCTCCAGCGGCACTGAACATCCTTTCAGAAATCATGCTGGATAAAGCATTATGCCTGGAAAGGTGTTATACAAGTGTTGCTTTAGAGCGTCCTCAAGTTGTTTCATCATGTGCTCCCTCTGTGTGGCTTTAGTAGCTGCATAGCATATTGGCTAAAGGTGTTATACAAGTGTTGCTTTAGAGCGTCCTCAAGTTGTTTCATCATGTGCTCCCTCTGTGTGGCTTTAGTAGCTGCATAGCATATTGGCTAAATTTTGGCCATTGATCCAATCTCAACACCCAGTAAGCCAGTGGATCATCTGCTGTAAAGGTATCCAGGTCTGCCCTTGTCCCTAGGTAGTCCTGCACCATACACCGAAGACGCTGGCAATGGGTGCCTACATTTTACGTCCCTGGGCGTCATGGACTTAAAAAATTGAAATGGCATCAGTCAAGCAGCCCCGGCCTTCACCGCTCTTCCTCTGATCGTCCGCAGCCTCATAAGCACCTGTGTCATCACTTGGTAACCTACCAGTGCCTGGAAAGGTGTTATACAAGTGTTGCTTTAGAGCGTCCTCAAGTTGTTTCATCATGTGCTCCCTCTGTGTGGGCAGGATGAGCTCTGCAACTTTACCCTTGTATCGTAGATCAAGAAGGCTTGCCAACCAGTAATGATCCCTCTCCTTGATAGCACAAATCCTGGGGTCCTTTAGCAGGCTTTGCATTATAAGGGAGCCCATGCAGCGTAGGTTGGAGGTGGCATTAGCTTCCGAGTCTTCCTGCTCAATGAGGATGACCACATCGTGCACTTCCTCCTCCCAGCCACATACTAGTCCTT
This sequence comes from Leptobrachium leishanense, assembly GCA_009667805.1. Taxonomy (NCBI): domain Eukaryota; kingdom Metazoa; phylum Chordata; class Amphibia; order Anura; family Megophryidae; genus Leptobrachium; species Leptobrachium leishanense. The sequence goes on from CM019072.1 coordinate 47,046,911, forward strand.
GGGTTTCTGGGCACACAAAACCCTCCCTTGAGGAATCCCCACCATCAATGCCCCCACTGCTTAAATATTCCTCCTCCTCATCCTCCTCCTGTCTGATTTGAGGACCCGCAGGAATGCTGTCTGCATAAAGACTGGGGCCTTGAGAGCTAGAGAAGGCCTCCTCTTCCTCTTGCTACTCTACCTTTAGTGCCACATCTATAATTCCCCACAGAGCGCAGCAGGAACACTAAAGGAATTGTGTCACTGATGCATGCACTGTCCCTGCTCACCATCCTCATTGCTTCCTCAAATGGTGACAGTACAGTGCATGCATCCTTGATCATCAGCCACTGCGGGGGAAAATAAACCAAGTTGACCTGAACCTGTCCTTGTGCCATACTCACACAGGTACTCATTGATGGCTCTCTGCTTGTGCAGATGCTGCAGCATTGCTAATGTCGAGTTACACCTGGTGGGCATGTCACAGATCAGACGGTTTGTGGGAAGGTGGAATTCTCTTTGAATTTCTGCAAGGCGAACACTTGCTGGGAATGACTGTCTGAAGTGGGTGCAGACTTTTCTGGCCTGGCTGAGAAGCTATGTGTCAACTTACCCTGGCATAGGGCGGAGAGAAGGTTGCTGCCATTGTCACAGACGACCTTTCCCAGCTCAAGCTGGCATGGTGTTAACCATCTCTGCACCTGCCCCTGCAGAGCTGACAGAATTTCTGGCCATGTGTGGCTCCTGTCCCCTAAACAAACCAGCTCAAGCACAGTATGGCATCATTTTGCTTGAGCCATTGTGTAGCCCCTGCCACGCATCGGTTTAATTGCCACTTTGCAGACAGAGAAGGAGGAGGAAGAGGTGGTGGAGAAGACAGACCTCATACAAGCAGCTTTCTGGAGGTGTGGTGGATGAACAAGCTCCAGCAGAGAGCCCCGTCCTGGATCCCTCTCAGCTGCAATCAGAGTTACCCAGTGTGCCGTGAAGGAAATGCAACAGCCCTGTCCATGCTTGCTGGACCACGTGTCTAAAGTCATGTGCACCTTGCTGCTGACTGCCTTTCCCAATGACTCCATAACATTGTCTTCCACGGGCTGGTATAGTGCTGGAACGGCCTTCCGTGAAAAGAAATGGCATTTTGGAACCTGCCACTGTGGTACAGCACATTTAGCAAATTCACAGAAGGAAGCAGAGTCCACCAGCTGGAAAGGCAGCAGCTGCAATGCGAGAAATTTTGCTAAGCTGGTATTTAGACGCTGTGCTTGGGAATGGTTGGGACTATATTTTTTCTTACGCTGCAGCAGCTGGGGCAACATAATCTGACTGCATAAATCTTCAGCTGATGGGATGCTGTCACATTCTGAGGAAGTACCTGGTACACCCATTACTGTAGCATCATCCCCGTCAGTGGAGGTTGTAGGCAATGACATTGCAGGACATATAGTGGGGGTAGAGACAGATGAGAAGGAGGACCTATGCAAAGTGTTGTGCCAACAGGATGCGTGGCAGGTGGTCATATGTCGCCTCAAGCACGTGGTACCCAAGCATGGGATGTCTTTCCCACGCTTGATCCCCATCTGACATAGATTACAAACAGCAACGGTGCAGTTTGCTGCACATTTCTTAAAGAACTCTCAGAAAGCAGAGTTCTTGGATGTGTGCTTTGAGACAACAGCGCTTTGCACCTGAGCAGCTCTGACATCTGATGCCTTGGACTGGCTAGTGCTACGGTTGGTCATAGAGGACGTTGTGCCTCATGTTTGTTGTGCCTCCTCCTCCTCCTCCTCCTCACTTGACTCCTCTGTTCGATCAGGCACCCAGGTGGAGTCAGTGACCTCATAATCATTGTCCTCACCCCCTATCTCCTCGTCACTGGAGCCAACTTGGCAGCATGCTGCAGTTGCTGAGGCAAACATGAGTGCCAGTTATTTGTGTGTCACTGGCACCCCCTTCCTCTAGGTTGATTATACTCCCTTCCTCAACCTCAGAGTTTGAATCAGTGCACTGTAGTTGCTGCACATCCTCAAGCAGCATGTCACTGTCATTGTAGTCAAACAATTCAGCTGACTCCTCTGTGTGTGATAGTGAGGCTACGGCAGGAGTAGCTGTGGACATGGAGGCTGCATTAGATGCCTTGGCAGCTGAGGTGGACTGTAAAGCACTACAAGCCTGGCTGGCAGAGGACTGAGAGGATGAGGATGGCCTGGTTAGCCAATCCACCAAATCCTCTGTATGTTGCTGCTGCTTAAGACGGCAAGCACCAGTAAGAAAGGACAAGCGTGCCCCTGCAGAGGATGCACCACGTCCACGACGACCAGAGGCACAGCCTCCCGACACAGAGGCTGCTTTCCATCTTATCTGTGTCTGGGAGCGTCTGCCTGTCCTTTTTGATCTTTCTGACATGGTGAGTGATATATAGATTAAAGATATACAGAACTCTGATTCAACTCTGTTTTAAAAATTGGAGATCTGCTGCAGACCTCTGATTTAACTCTGGTATAAAGATTAAAGATTTCCAGAACTCTGGTATAACTCAGTGAGACACCCTGATAGCTGGCAGCCAGTGACAAGACACAGATTACAATTCCCAAAAACCTCCTATAAATCAGTGAGACCCCCTGATGGGTGGCAGTGAGAACACACAGATTAGAACAATTCCCAGATATTTTGTAGAAATGAGAACCCCACAATTGCTGGTGGCAGTGAGAACACAAAGATTAGAACAATTCCCAGATATTTTGTATAAATCACTGACCCCCAAAATAGTTGGTGGCAGTGAGAACACACAGATTACCACAATTCCCAGATATTTTGTATAAATGACTGACCCCCAAAATAGTTGGTGGCAGTGAGAACACAAAGATTAGAACAATTCACAGATATTTTGTATAAATGAGACCCCCACAATTGCTGCTGGCAGTGAGAACACAAAGATTAGAACAATTCCCAGATATTTTGTATAAATGACTGATCCCCAAAATAGTTGGTGGCAGTGAGAACACAAAGATTAGAACAATTCCCAGATATTTTGTAGAAATGAGACCCCCACAATTGCTGGTGGCAGTGAGAACACAAAGATTACAACAATTCCCAGATATTTTGTATAAATGACTGACCCCCAAAATAGATGGTGGCAGTGAGAACACAAATATTAGAACAATTCCCAGATATTTTGTAGAAATGAGACCCCCCCAATAGCTGCTGGCAGACTGGCAGTGAGAACACACACTAACAATCTCCTCTCAAAAAACACATGCTGGGGCTGCAAGGGACGCCTTATATAGTGTGCTGCGGGACTTAGCTCTGTGAGCCCATGATTGGGCAAAATTTGCCCAATCAGGACTCTGAGCCGTGATTGGCATAGTCTTGCACCTGAACTGTGGTCAGGTGCAGGCTGTAGCCAATTACAAGCTTCAGGCCAGTGGAAAAGTGCATTGTGGTCCATTCTGGTGCATTGTGGGTGAACATGCTGCGAACACGTGGAAATGTTAGAAGTTTGCAAACATACAAACTGGCGATGTTCAAATCAAACTCCGAACACATTGAACCGAACAGCTCATTCCTAGTGTTGAGGTGCCCCCCAGGATTTGGCTGTTCTCTGTGCTCCCCAGGATCTGGTTGTTTAGTGCTCCCCAGGATCTGGCTACTCTCAGTGCTCTCCAGTAACTGGTTGTTCTCAGTGCTCCCCAGAGGGCAGTCTATTGATGTAGAGGGTCTGTCTGCCTAGTGCTCCCATTCATGTGGCTGCTTGTTGCACTCAGGATCTGGCTACTTATCGCAGCAAGGATCTGGCTGCTTAGGTGCTCCCCAGGATGTGCCTGCTCAGGTGTACCCAAGGATGTGGTGGCTCAGGTGCAACCCAGGATGTAGCTGCTCTGTGCTTCCCAGGATCTGGCTCCTATGTGCTCCCCAGGATCTGGCTGCTTTCAGTGCTCCCCAGGATCTGACTGCTCTCAGTGCTCCCAGAGTGCAATCTGTTGATATATAATGTGTTTTGCTTGAGTGTTTTGAGAAATTAAAATACAACCTATTCAGACAACCTCTCGTGTGTTGGGTTTTATTTATTTATTATTTACTAGGTGGAAAGCCTGCCCAGAGGGCAGTCTATTGATAAGTGTGGTGCGTATGAATGTTTGTCGAAAGGAAAACACAGAAGCATGAAGCAACGTTAAATATTTTTAGTGACTATTTTGAATAAATTTCTTTAAATACAACATTTTTAGTGAAACATGCATCAGTCCCTGGTAATAGGTAGCCTTGTTCACGTCCATCGATGAGTTTTATTTTAACGTCCGCAGAGCTCTTGACTCGGGAGAATGCAACATATAGTTGTCCATGGCTGAAGACGGGGTCTGGTAAATATATGCCAACTCTGTCAAAGGTTTGTCCTTGGGATTTGTTAATAGTCATTGCAAAGGCCAATTTAACTGGAAATTGTCTCCTTCGCAAAACAAATGGCAGTTCGGTGTTACTTGGTGCTAAATCAATTCGAGGAATGAAAATGTTTTTTGGTTCTGAGGTAGGTGTTAAAACTTTAGCAATGAGCAGATTTTGTCGCATAGCTGTCACAATCATTCTTGTTCCATTACACAGGCCTCTCTTTGTATTCAGGTTACGCAGGAGCATAATAATACTGCCAATTTTTAGTTTCAGTTTATGAACTGGCATTCCTGAAGGAGTCAATTCATTTAAGAACTCAATGGGGTAATTATCCTTGTCTTCCTGTGATTCATCATCAATAGAATCAGTGCTTAAATATGTTCTGCTCTCACCTTCTAACAAACTAAGCACTTCTTCATTGATGTTGTCCACATCACAATTTTTGGGGCATAAAATTGCAGTTTTCTCAAACTGCGAAATATGATCAGGTTGTAAATGGTCACCATAAATTTCTTTGACAATGGAGTTTTTGCAGATCATTGTAGGTGGTATCTGAAATATATCTTGATGGAAGCCATGTTCGTTTGTGAGTTTTCCATCGCCAAGATTAATTAGCCAAGAGCTGAACTCTGGATCCACAGATCTTACATTAGTTTGCAGCTTTATGATCTTAAATTTATCCCATAGTGAATTGAATTTAATGCTGGATTCTACGATTGCTGATCGACTGCCATGTGCCACAACAGGTAGAGTTTGTCGGAAATCGCCGCCGAGGATAATTGTTTTTCCGCCAAATGGTTTGTTGTTTTTCATGAGCTCTTGCAGGAGTTTGTCAACGCATCTGAGAGCATTACTTGGAGCCATGGTTGATTCATCCCAAATTATTATTTTTGTTTTTCTAAGGACTGTGGCATCATTAGATGTTTGCCTCATTGAAGATGTAGAAGTGTCCAACAAAGGAACAGGCAGTTTGAATTGTGAGTGATATGTGCGACCACCCTCTAGTAAATTAGCAGCAATTCCTGTAGAAGCAACAGCTAATGCTATTTGTTTGTTTCCTCTAAATGAATGTAATAAAGTTTGGTATAGGTATGTTTTGCCACTACCTCCAGGACCATCGATAAAGTAGCACCTTTGGGGTAAAGTATCGTTTTGGGTTGCAGAAAGAATGTCTTCGAAAGTTTCTCTTTGTTGATCATTTAAAGCCGCCTGCATTTGTACTCCGATGTGACTTTGATGAACCGCATCATAAATGTCTGTTGTTAAGACGGTTGAATAGTCGGTAGGCGTTGGTATACCGAAATCCTGACATTTTTTACCGTTAACAATTAAAATTTCTTGAATGTCTAATAGTGCACTATTGAGACATATATGGCAGTCTGGTGTGTGACCAGGGTGTCTTGAGAAGTCTTCAATGAGTTGGTGTTTATATTTTTCAAACAGTTCTTTAGCATTTGGTGGAGATGCAAGGGCACAAATGTTGGCAAAAAGCTCTCGAAGCAGTTGAGGCATCATCTCATTTGAAGCTTCTTGAAGAGTCAAATCCCATAATTCATCATCCTGAAAAAGACCGAGTCTTTGAGCAGCTTCTTTGAATGTTGGAAAATGGACACCACCAACTGTTCGGATATGTTCAAATGAGGTGGCTCCTTTAATATGGAGTAAAAGTAATCTTAAGCAAAATCTCTCAACATCTGAATTTATGTTAACAGAGTACATTCGCCCAATAGTGTTATTCTCTCGATGTCTCAATCTCCTTTCCCATGTTGTTTTTTTCTGATGAAATACATAATGTTGTGGAATATCAGTATACAGGAATTCACGTGCAGCCACATCTACTCTGTTTAAGGTGAACCAAGCTGTCAATGTTGTGTCTCTTGATTCTGTTCTTTCTATAGCGTTCCTGATGTTATCTTCAGTAAAGTATACCGACTGTTCGTCTGGGAGATGGATTTGTAAGCGCACGATGGTATGTGTTTGATGGTGCATTTTGAATCCAAGAAGACGCCATGCCGCTTCTGGAGCTGTCACATATCTAGAATCCATGAAGGAGGTGATCTCGTCATGATGGAGCGTTGCATGTTCCTTGATGGCAATATTTGCACAGTCATGTCCTTTATAGATGTATTTGAATAAGTACTTTACACTTTTAATAGAAGCGCAGCTCTCAACGTTTATATGGCAGTTGTATTTTAAAGATAATAATGGGTTGTACGGCACGACCCAAGAGTTATTGATTATTTTTCCATTTACTTCAATAGAAGCAGCTGTTTGTGTTCTCCGGTACAGTGGATAGCCGTCCATGTTTGACAAAGTTTGTTCTTGGTATGTTTTTGGGTAGTTTTTCGAACAAACACCATCTGTCATGCAGGGTGAATTAATATTCTGAGGGCCACATGGTCCATGTATCATGTGTTTGACGACTATTGCATGTAATCGGGGTTGTGAGTGAGTGTCCGATTTTCTGCGGAAATGAACCTATCAATATCATCGGCATCCTTAAGCTTATCTTGAGGTGATAATATCATTAAAATATGTGCATGAGGTAATCCACGTTTTTGAAACTCTATTACATGAATTTTAGCAACAGGTTTACCTAAAACATGTTTGTCTGTGATGTCGTGTAGTAGTTCTTTTAGCTTTAGGTTGAAAACCTTGGCAACCAAATCTGGACGGTATTCCACTGCTTGCCCTTCTGTAATATTTTCTATAATTTCTGGCCATTTTGGGTTGCATGTCATTGTTATGAAAAAGTCAGGCTTACCATATTTTCGTACAATAGCCATGGCGTCTTGGTAGTTTTGCAGCATGTTTCTGGGACTACCCTGGAATGTTGATGGAAGTATTACTGCTTTTCCTGGTATCAAGCCCTGTTCTTTAGCAGCGTTTTGTAGATGGTCCATGAGACCTGTGTATTTTTCAACTCGTAATTTGGACTGATGTTGTCGTACATAATTGAGACGGTTACCTTCGGTCTTAACATATGCGTCTACAAAATACTGTTGAGTTAATTTGCCTGCATTTAAAAATGGGTTGAAATCTTTTCGGATCGAAAGCATGTAGCTGTAAAATTGCATTTGAGTGACTCTTTCTCTTGGCTTCACAGACGAATGACTGCGTATGTTTTTCACAGTAGTAGGGGTGTAGTTAAGTTTAATGCGTGCGGTGACCAACTTTGGTCCCCGAAAGGAAATAAAAGTGGATAGAGCATCGGCTCTAAGTTTGGATCTAAAATGCTTATTCTTTCTGTTTTTCTGTCTGGGTTTTGCGTTCGGCAATGAATGATAAGATCTCGTTCGAGAGGAGGTTCTCCATCATCATTTTGGAAAATAATTGCTACCTCATTACTGCGTGGTGCATTGTATCTGCGTTGATCGTCCATGCGATCTTGTACTATCGCCATGGTGACAGTTGGTGTTATAGTGCCATTTTGTATAGCCTCCTGTAAGGATTCTTGTTCTACCTCATATAACATTTTGCAGGCCTCAGCAAATGGATTGTTTTTATCCATGAAAGTGCTTAACTCTATCATGAGTTCAGGGTTGCATTTTGAATTTTCATTAATCATGAGGCGTTGTTTAGCAGCCTCATCGGGATCAAGAATATATAGTTGTGCAAACTTTCGGTTATCCTCATTGTGTGGATGAAGAGATGCAGTTCGGTGGTAAATCTGGCCATTAATTCTAAAGCAGTATGGTCCATAACCAGGAGGAGGAGTAATGTTTGCCCCCATGGAAGCAAATGCTAATGAACTGTTGATTGAGCGAATATTTTGTTTGAAATTTTTGGAATGCTTATGAGTGCCTGTCATTAGACTTTCTATTAAAGGTGCAACTTTAATGGGCTCCATGTATACTTTTCCTTTGTTGCAGCATTGAGTGAATAGTCTGTCGGATGGCTTGTTCGTATCAAAATGAAGTGCATTGCATTTGGTGCACAGAACATCGAGTTTCCCACAATAATGTTGCTGTACTGTATCATCCTGTTCTTTGTTGATGTTTTTTTTTATTTTTGTTTCTGCACGTTGTACTTTGTGAGCCAAAGTGTTTTTTATTCTTTCTTGACATCGTGCATTTTCATCCATCTTAGCTCTTTCCTTTCTTTTCTGGTTTTTTTTTTTATTTCTGAAATGTTGTAGTTGCTCGTTCTGCGTGTCATCATTGTTATAATCTGTTTGATTTTCTCGCCTTTTAGCAACAGATTGTAGTTGAAAATCCATTTTTCTTTTGGGTGGCATTTTTGTTTTACAATAATAATAAAAATAGTTTTGTTTTTGTGCGATTTCCTTTGTTTTATATTTAAAAAAGGGTTAAGTAGTTTGTGGTGGTTTTGTGTAGAGGGGTGCACTGTTGTTTTGATTGGATTTAAAAAAAATTTTTTTTTAAACGTTTTTGTTGTGTTATTGTGTCCGTTTATTGTGCTCTGCTCAGTGCTCTGTTCTGGGCTCTTGTGCTCCGCTATGTGCACGTCGGTGCTCTGTTCTTGCACTCTGGTCAGGGATATTGTACTATGCTTTGCGCTGTTTATTTGTTCTCTGCTCTGTGTCGTTTATTGCTCAGTTTTCATTTATTTTGCTGTGCTCAGCTCTGTGCAGTGTATTGTGGTTTGCTCTGTGCACTGCCGTTTATGCTGATGTTATCTTGTGATTTGGTCCGTGCTTTGATTGTTGCTCTTGTGCTCTGCGCCGTGGTGCTGTGCTCTGTGTTGTTTATTGTGCTCTGCTCAGTGCCGTGATTGTTGTTGTAGCGTTTATTGTGGTCTTGCTCTGTGGTCAGAGCTATTTATTGTACTGTGCTTGCCTGTGTTCCTTTTTTTATTGTGCTCTTGCGGAGTTTATTCTGATGGGCTCTGCAGGGGTTTATTCCGGTGTGCTTGGCACCGTGCGTGGATTAGTGACGTTTTATGTGCTGTGCTCTCTGCCGTTTATTGTGCTGTGCTCGGCTCTGTGGCGTTTATTGTGCTTGGCTCTGTGGCGTTTATTGTGCTTGGCTCTGTGGCGGCTATTGCGACGTGCCTGGCTCTGTGGCGTTTATTGTGCTTGGCTCTGTGGCGGCTATTGCGACGTGCCTGGCTCTGTGGCGTTTATTGTGCTTGGCTCTGTGGCGGCTATTGCGACGTGCCTGGCTCTGTGGCGTTTATTCAGTTGTGCTCGGCTATCTGCTTGGCTATGTGCTCGGTTCTGTGCCGTATAGTGTGCTTTGGGCTTTTTTTTCACATGGCTAGTTTGTGTTGTGCTTTGTCCTTGTACTTTTTAGCTGTGCTGGGCTCTGTGCTCCGGTCTGGGCTCTGCGCTTGGTCCTGGTGGTGTGCTGAGTGCCGGGCTATGTGCTCAGCGCTGTGGAGATTTCGCGCGCTTACATTGGTGGTCCAGCGGCGGGAGGCGCGCGCAACCTCCACAAAATGTTTTGGCGGGAGGCGCGCGTGGAGCCAGCTGCGTGCGCATCCTACCTCGCAAGACGCTTTTGGTGTTCTTGCGGTGGTGTGATGCGCGCGCACCTGGCTGGGTGTCGGCGACGAAGAGAGAGACAGAGAGAGAGAGAGAGAGAGAGAGAGCGAGCGAGCGCTGGAAGCTGCACCGCCATCGCTGGAGGGCCGATGTCGGTGAGTTTTTTTTAGAACCTGGTGGAAGGCTCGAGGGCGATGTTGGTTGAGTATATGCTCTCCACACCCAACCCTTCTTGCTCGGCCGGCCTCCGTGCTTAGCCGAGCCCCCAGTTCGGCTTGGCCTAGAGGCCCAGCCGAGCCGGGGACTCGCCTGAGCACGGAGGCCGGTCGAGTTGCATGCTCGGCCGGTATCCATGCTTAGCGGAGTCCCCGGCTCGGCTGGGCCTCTAGGGCCACGCCGAGCCGGGGGCTCTGCTAAGCCTGGATACCGGCCGAGCAAGCAGGGTTGGTGTGGACAGCATATAGTCACCTACATTAGCCCTGAGCTCCAGCGGTGACTGTCGTCCGACTGTCGCAGGCTGCTCGGCCGGCCTCCTAGCATAGACGAGCCCCCGGCCCAGCTGGGCCTGTAGGCCCAAGGCAAGCCGGGGGCTCGCTTAAGCTAGGAGGCCGGCCGAGCAGCCTGCGACAGCCCCAGCTGGAGTCCCGGGCCAATGTAGAGGGATGTTGTCAAAACATACTCACCCACATCGTTACTTAAAACCTCCAGCGATGGCAGGCCTCCGCTCGCGGCGTCCTCTCTCTCTCTGTTGGTCGCCGGCATGATGTCACGAAAGCCTTTGACCCCGTATTTTGACCCGGGGTCAAAGGTTTTCGTGACATCATGCCGGCGACCAACAGAGAGAGAGGACGCCGCGAGCGGAGGCCTGCCATCGCTGGAGGTTTTAAGGGTCGATGTGGGTGAGTATGGTTCGAACTGGCGCAGGACTCGAGGCCGATGTAGGTGAGTATATGTTCTCCACACCCACCCTGCTTCCTCGGCCGGTATCCAAGCTTAAGGCAAGGCCCTGGTTTGGAGTGGGCCTGGAGGCCCAGCCGAGCCTGGGGACTCGCTTGAGCCTCCAGGCCCAGTCGAGTCCCTGGCTTGGCCCGGGCCTCTAGGCCCACGCCAATCCGGGGGCTTGCCTTAAGCTTGGATACCGGCCGTGGAAGCAGGGTGGGTGTGGAGAACATATACTCACCTACTTTAGCCCGGTGCTCCAGCGGTGGCTGTCGCAGGCTGCTCGGGCGGCCTCCAAACTTAGGCGAGCCCCCGGCTTGCCTTGGGCCTACAGGCCCAGCTGAGCCGGGGGCTCGCCTAAGCTAGAAGGGCAGCCTGCGACAGCCACCGCTGGAGCCCCGGGCCAAATGTAGGGGGATGTAGGCAACACATACTCACCGACATCGGCCCTTGGCTTCTCCAGCGATGTCCGTTCCGCTTGCAGAGTCCTCTCTTTCTCCGCTGCTTGCCGGCATGACGTCACGAAGCCCTTTGACCCTGGCATCTTGACCCGGGGTCAAAGGCTTTTGTGACATCATACCGGCGACAAACGGAGAGAGAGAGGACGCTGCAAGCGGGACCGCCATCGCTGGAGTAGCTAAGGACCGATGTCGGTGAGTATGTGTATGTCAACACTCTTTCATTGTCCCGGAGCTGCAGCGGTGACCGGCCGCCTCCAGGCTCAGGAGAGTCCCCGGCTCGGCTGGGCCCGTAGGCCCAAAGGCGAGCCGGGGACTCGCCTGAGCCTGGAGGCCGGCCTAGCAGCCTGCTCGGCCGGTCACCGCTGCAGCCCCTGGCCGATTTAGGGAGAGTATGTTTGTTTTTTGAACCTCGGGCCCGATCCTCCATGCGGGTACCGGCTGCCGGCGGCCTGCTCGGCGGGCCTCTAGGCATAGGCGAGTCCCCGGCTCGGCTTGGGCCTGTAGGCCCAAACCGAGCCGGGGGCTCGCCTGAGCCTTGGGGCTCGCCGAGCAGGACCGCCGGCAGCCGGTACCCGCTGGATGATCCGGGCCTATTTAGGGGAGTTTGTTTGTATTCTGAACTTCGGGCCCGATCCTCCAGTGGGTACGGCGGCCTGCTCGGCGGGCCTCTAGGCTTAGTTGAGTCCCCGGCTCGGCTTGGGCCTGTAGGCCCAAACCGAGCCGGGGGCTCGCCTGAGCCTTGGGGCTCGCCGAGCAGACCGCCGGCAGCCGGTACCCGCTGGATGATCCGGGCCTATTTAGGGGAGTTTGTTTGTATTTTGAACTTCGGGCCCGATCCTCCAGCGGGTACCGGCGGGCCTCTAGGCTTAGGCGAGTCCCCGGCTCGGCTTGGGCCTGTAGGCCCAAACCGAGCCGGGGGCTCGCCTGAGCCTTGGGGCTCGCCGAGCAGACCGCTGGCACCCGCTGGATGATCCGGGCCTATTTAGGGTGGTTTGTTTGTATTTTGAATTTGGGGCCGATCCTCCAGCGGGTACCGGCTGCCGGCGGCCTGCTCGGCGGGCCTCTAGGCTTAGGCGAGTCCCCGGCTCGGCTTGGGCCTGTAGGCCCAAACCGAGCCGGGGGCTCGCCTGAGCCTGGAGGCCCGCCGGCAGCCGGAGGATGGTCACCGCTGGAGGATCGGGGCCTGCGCCGTGTAAACACACGGGTAGCTGCGCGCGGCTCGTGCCATTTTTTTTTTTTTTTTTTTTTTTTTTTTCACGCGGCCGGCACGCGCAGCTCCCTGTGTGTTCTAACGGCCGCTTTCAAATGTCCGTCGCGCATGCGCAGTAGGGTTTTGGCGACGGACAGTTTTTAGCTTATTCTTTTATAGTATAGATGGAAGTCTTATTTTTCTGTCTACTTTGAAAATATTTCTTTGTACACAACATTTTTTGTAAAGCATGCATCACTGCGTGGTAATAAACAGCCGGCTTCTCGTCCATCTATGACTTTAACATCAACAGAGCTTTTCACGCGAGAAAACGCAACATATAACTGTCCATGGCTGAAGACGGGTTCAGGCAAATAGATTCCAAGTCGATCAAAAGTTTGACCTTGTGTTTTGTTAATCGTCATAGCGAATGCCAATTTCACAGGAAATTGTCTTCTTCGTAATGTAAAAGGAAGTTCGGTGTTACTTGGGGCTAAGTCAATTCGAGCAATAAAGATTTTTTTTGAGCCAGTAGTAGGTGTACCGAGTAAGTAAATCAGCATTTATTAAATTTTTTCGCATGGCTTTGACAATCAATCTTGTACCATTACACAGACCTCTCTTGGTATTAAGAGTATGCAAAAGCATAATAAAACTGCCAATTTTGATGTTAAGTTTATGAACTCGCATCCCAGAAGGAGTCAATTCATTTACTGTAAAAACTCGACAGGGTAATTATCTCGGTCTTCCTGGGATTGATCATCAATGGAATCTGAACTTAAGTAAGTGTAGGTGTCGCCTTCTAATAAAGCAAGTACTTCTTCATTAATTTTGTCCACATCAGTATTTTTCGGGCATAAAATTGTCTTTTTTGCAAAGTTTGAGACATCAGAAGGTGTTAAATGACTTCCAAAAATGTCCTTTACAATGGACTCTTTGCAGATCATTTCCGAAGGAATCTGAAAACTATCTTCCTGAAAGCCATGCTCGTTTGTGAGTGTTCCATCTCCGAGTTTTATAAACCAAGAGCTGAAGTCTGGATTCACAGATCTTTCATTGTTTTCCAGTTTAAGAAGCTTAAATTTATCCCAGAGTGGATTGAATTTAATGCTGGCTTTAACTATTGCTGATCTACTTGCATGTGGAACAACAGGTAGCGTTTGTCGGAAATCACCTCCAAGGAGAACTGTTTTTCCTCCAAATGGCTTGTTGTTTTTCATGAGCTCTTGAAGGAGTTTGTCGAGATTTATATTCAATAAGAAACTTATACGAGATACAAATATCAATCGTTTATATTTCCTAGAAATTCTCCTAAATTCTTTTAATTGTCTGTGTTTTGCTTTGAAGAATACACTAATCAATAATCGGATAAAAACATATATATTTATTACGTATACAAAAAAGTTTCAAATCTCATATCATAAACAAAGATTTATAAACAACCACATCCATCCATCAGCACATAGACACTAGCATCCCAATATAAGTATCTCGTGTTAGTAACTGCATATATAATTAATATCATTTACTTTATCAGTTAGTAACTATACACAAATGGTTAATAAACATTTCTGCTTAACTAAAACAATTGACATGTATTTCCCAGTAAACCAATGTTTAAACAAGCTAGATCTTTTAGAGATATATGTTTCTCTCTATGCTACGTGCATCAACAAAAGATGAGCTTTCACTTATTCTATATCCAGAATAAGTAATAAAAACCTATTTAGTGAATCCTCCCCTAATATCGAGAATTAAGCTTCTAATCTTCTGCTTTTTATATTGTAGTGATATAATTCCTTGCTTATTAATTTCAATCACAGTAATTTCTAAATTCAATATATATATATATATATATATATTTTGTATATCACTTTGCAACAATTACTTTAGAATGAATCCTTATATCCGATTCTTCTTCATATCTCTATCTGCAGATTTAGAAATATTTTGAAGACTCTGGATCTATCTGTTGCAAGAAATACTCCATATATATATAATTACATTAATTCCTTAATTTAAATTGCTTTCATACATTACCTGTCCAAGATCTGGTCTGTAGTTGCAGCCTTTAAATATATTGTTTTTGGAATATGTGAAAATTATCAATGTCAGATAATCAATGCATGTGAGTTAGAGGTGTGGTCCTAATTAAGTGATATGTAATATCTGGAATGCATTGGGTGATGGAATGATCTGCAATCTGAATCAATGTATTATCATGTCTTGGGATGATCTGAATGACTTGCAAGGAACAGTACAAGTCCAGTTATAATCAATTTGACGTCACTGACAATCTACCCCTTTCATTTAAATATTTTTTTCTCTATATTAATATAATATTTACTATACCTCAAGAGGGCAGTGTTGCTCTTCAAATTAATTCCACAATTTAATTTTAATATCTCTTATCTCAGGTCAAAGATCAATCTGTTTTAACAAAGACCCTATATTCAATCCTAGACTTTGGGTCTCTCCTGTCAAAATTAAATTAATATCTCTACTCCTTTCAAAATTTTTACTGGGTACTCCTTATCAGCTAAATTCCTTTCTAGTTAAAATCAACAGAAATTCTATTTTCTTTTTTTTTTTGAGAAAGGATTTTACCAGGAAGGATACATTAACCCTTTCGCTGCTGAGGCTTTTCACACCTCTGTGCTGAGGTCATTTTTACCGGTTTTGCTCATCATGTTTAAACGTGTTTTGAAGGCTTATTTTAGTATATGACCCAGACATATTATATATCGTTCTTTCCGTCAGACTCGGTAGATTCATAATATGTCATTATTATATGTATACGTTATGTCATGTCTGTATATTATAACAAAAAATGCAATAAAATATGTATTTTCAATAATTTACAACGTGTAAAGTGTTTTTTTTCACATTTTAACATGCGAGCAATTGCGGTTATATTTTGTGTGGGGTGCGCTTGTTAAAAAAATTAGATATGGGGTCCCGTTACATTTTTTTTGGGGAAAATTACACGATTTTTAACAAACGCACCGCATACAAAAATCGTTAGTGCAGCATCATTGTTCACATTATAATTGAAATGGGAACAATATTGCTGCATTAACAAACCAAAAAAAAGAAAAAAAATGTTTATTTTTTTTTTATAATTTTTTTTAAATATATTTTTATTTTTAATTGTAAGTTTTATTTTTTTAAAAAAACTTTTTTCACAGTAGTGTTTGGTATCGTTGGAACGGCCATGCTCTGGCCGATCCAACCATACCAAACTTTAACCCCTAGCTGCCACGGATAGGGAGATAGGGAGTTCATTGGAACTCCCTATCTCCACCGTTGGTGGCAGTTAGGGGTTAACTCTAGGACTGTGCACGATGACGCCAGTCCTCAGGGGGAGTTCCCGGAGGCTCCAAGATGTCGGCCAGCTCCGGGAAAGGATCACGAACCGGCGCTTTTCAGCGCCGATTCGCGATCCAGCTCCCCAGGGGTTAATGCCAGGCACCATTTGGAAGGGCAAATGGTGCCTGGGTTAACCCCTGCAACGCCGCCGATCGGGATCCCCGCCGATCCCTTTCTGGCGCCTCCTCCACACATGCAGGGGGGCGCTGCCGCGATGACACCTAATTTCATCGGCGGCAGTTCCGGATGCTGGGCTGACATCGAGGATGTCAGCCTGCACCGGGGGGGCCAGCGATCGGCCGGAACCCGGCCGAACGCTGACCCCAAAGGGAGGACGCGCTCAGCGCGTCCTCCGCACAGCTGAGCGCATCCTCCGCATGGAAGTGGTTAAGATTTCTCTTGTTTTCAAGTATGTCCTGGGTGGCAAGTATGTACCGTTAGGTGTCTTGCCAACGACACTTACTGGAGAGGTTGCTCACTGGGATTGAACCCATGACTCCACAGGCTCTCTCCATGCAGAGCAGTGACATTACCTCCACTCCACCCATCCAGTACACTATTATACACTTCAGTTATTATACCGTTTACCAGTTATACTCTACAAATATTTGGAGCATCTATTTCCTACTGTAAATATAATAAAATATATATTGGTTTATAAGAATATATTTCGTGAATATAATTATACACTTGCAAAAGAATTTTAAATTTGTTCCTATACCCAAAAAGAAAAATATCTTTAATTCAAAGACTTGTTAAAACAAACCAATAAATTTAAATATGACATGTCTGGCACTTAGCTCAGCATTATATCAAATAAAGACATTTTATCGTCTATAACATCATGTCTGGCTTTTATAGAAACCCTCATAACTCTTCTGGTTCACCTAGCTGTGAACTATTTAAAAAAAATCTCTGTCCATTTCTAAAACTGGGCTGGATGCATTTGGTGGTTGCAGCCAACCCTTCGGGGAATAGGCGCGACCCCACCCCTCCTGCACTATGTACATTTCTAAAACTAGGCAAAAATTGAGAAAGAAAGACTTTACATTAAAACAAGTTGGCTACAGGCATCCATTTTAATTTTTCCATTATAATATACCCGACATAACCCCCCCCTTGGTTTCATCTGATCCTTTTTCAAGAGATCACGATGGAAGCATGCAATATTTCCACCTTTAACCAATTAGGCTAGGTTTCCACCTTTCGCAACACGTCTTTCTTCTTTCATCCTTTTAATAATTGAAGATACAGTGTTTGTAAACTTCAATGTACATACTTTCTTTGTTAGTACAATCATCCAGACAGTTAGAAACATAATTACTATACAAATCACAATCTCTGTAATTTTTGGCCCGTTATAAGCAGATAGTAGTTGATAATCAAGCTGTGAATACATTGGAGCATAATCGTTAGATTATCTTTCTTTATTAGAGGTTCAATGGTATGATCAGGCTTGTTCTCTAGCAGAAATTTCAAATCCGGATTCATATGTATCTCTCGCCCTTGGAATGCATCGACGATTTGTATCTCGTCATACCAGACTTCATTTCTGACCAGATAAAGAGTAACTTCTCCGAATACAACTCTTGATTCTTTAGGAACTTTTACGAGAATCACTGGTGTAGGTATCAACACTTTCTTGTTTTGTACCAGATCCTTCCGGTAAACATTTGCTTCTCTTTCTGTGTAAAACAGTGGTTGCAATAAAATATGCGGCAAATCTTTTCTTCCAGGGGTTCTTGTACATAGCAATCAACGGTTTCCTGGCTTTATCCAGCATGTCTTTCACGCTTGCATGAGGTTGATTCACATGGGACTTTAATGTTCTCCTTTCCATCAGAAGAAATCCAGGCACTTCT
Source organism: Leptobrachium leishanense (assembly GCA_009667805.1). NCBI lineage: Eukaryota > Metazoa > Chordata > Amphibia > Anura > Megophryidae > Leptobrachium > Leptobrachium leishanense. The sequence continues at coordinate 47,064,539 of CM019072.1, forward strand.
ACTGCCCGAAGACGGTCCTGGTTCAAGTATTGGATCTGCTCTGAATTGTGCGGAAAACCGTAGAATTTTCAGATAATCGCAATATCCTTGGTTGTCCGACTCATCTTTGCGGATTAGCCTTGCAGTTCGGATTACCCACTTTTCTCTATTTTGGTTGAAAGAAAGAGTATAAATAACCATTCATAGATTTCAATCTATACGCCAGTCAGTTTTCCTTAAACACAACTAGCAATTTCTCTCAAATTCCCTATAGATACTCTGATCTCTGATTAAATTTAATTAACCGTACGGATCTAGTCTACCTACTAACTTGAGTTAAACATCTGAATGCTGGGAAGAATAATCACATGTTAATCAAAACAATCACTTCACATGATACCAGTTAAGTGTCTTCTGCTGGTCTTTCTTCACACATCCTGAGGTGAGATCTAGGATGACAAACACGCAATTGATTAATGTGAAGCCATTTTTCAATACTCTCATTTCCTTTGGGTATCTCTATTTTATACGCCACAGGAGACAGTTTATCAATTATTGAGTATGGTCCTTTCCAGGATGGAAGAAACTTTCTCTCTTTTACTCAATGTCTACTAAAATTATGCAGATACACTTTATCGCCAATCTCATACTCCTTTTTGGTAGTCTTAAGATCATAATAAGTCTTATTAGATACAGCGGCCTTCTCTAGGTTCCATTGCGCAAAAGCAAATGCTTGCTGTAAATGATGACGTAGGTTTTCTATATACTGATGTGTAGTAGGAGCATTTATTAAATTCTGATCTGAAGTGCGTTACAATAGATGTTGTGGTAACACCATCTTCCTTCTAGTCATTAACTCAAATGGTGACATCTTAGTCGCGGTACTTGGCGTGGCTCTAATAGCCATGAGCACTAAGGGCAACTTTACGTCCCAGTTCCAGTTTCTTTTTCAAATTTCTTTTGGACATTTACAATTGACTGGTTATAGCGTTTGACACTTCTGCTAGACACGGCACGATACGCAATATGCAATTTACGCTTGACACCTAACATTTTCCACATTCTTGTCATTACATCACTTGTAAAATGGCTACCACGATCAGACTCCAACCTTTGAGGTAGACCAAACCTGGAAAATATATGGTTAATGAGAAGGGTTGCACATGCTTCAGCAGTATTATTAGGAGCTGGTAAACACTCTATCCATTTACAAAATAGACAGGTAACTGTTAACATATATTTGTTTCCCCTAGTTGATCTTGTGACATATGGGGCCAATAAGCATAATTCCGCAATAACTCATAGATGATCTTTTCACCTCGATGTCCAGCAGTGGGTGCATCGTGGGCATGTTGCAGCATTAAACCTCTAAAGGCAGTAGGGACTACCCATTGTTGTATCCCATGCTTAGATGTTCTGATCAATAGACCATCCTTAATACTAAATTGGGCCTTGGATCTCATTAAAATACAAAGGTCCTCAGTCTGGTCAGGACTCTCTTCAGGTAAAGGATTATCACTAGGATTTTCAATATATTTGTAAAAGATTCCAATTACGGGATCTTCCTTTTGGCTCTTAATTAGATCTTCATTGGGAGACTCTTGACACCACTGTGCTACATTACTCTCGACCTTAGATTTAGTCTGCTGACGGGTAAGTACATCTACATATGTTTCACTTAGTAAGTGATCAATATTTATAATCTCATCACTGACCGCACCCTGTTTAGCCAATTTGTCAGCTAGGTCATTGCCTTCTTTATCCATACCTTAAATTTTGGAGTGACCTTTTGTCTTTTTCCAAAAAACGGTTAAACCATTTTCAGTCACCATCTTATCTATTTCTCCAAATAGATCGGCATGTTTAACAGGTTTGTTATTGGACCTGAGCATATCATTTCTTTTCCAACCAGGCAAATATTCAACGAAACTGTTACGGACATAATTAGAATCTGTGACTATCAGAAATTCTTTAACATCATAGTCTATAGCCATTTGAACAGCTTTGTAAACTGCGGCTAATTCAGCGACTTGGCTGCTTTTAGCACCGATGTTATATCCTACTGATATATTGGGATATTCTTTTCTCCATGCAATACCAATGCCAGCTACCAGTTTCCTCTCTTCTCCCACGATGGTGTGGTAAGCACAACCATCTATATATACACATGGAAGTGGGGAACAGTATTCTTCATTATAGGCCTTGTAAGGTGATGATGCTTGCTCTTGTAAGAAATCATCACCTGAGAATTCTTTTTCAGAGGAGGGATCTGCACAATCATGGAGTTTGGAAAGTCCTTGAGCTACTGGATTCTTTTGATCCTGTCTATACCGTACCTCCAATGGCCATCCTTGTAAGGATAACGTCCATGCAGTTATTCTGCTATTGGATAGGTTACCGTCCCTTATTCGACTACTGTGTAGATATTGTAAGGGCTGGTGTGCAGTTTCAATTATGATCCTCTCTCCTTGGATATAACTCCGAAAATTCTGTAGGGCCCAGACTGTGCTTTTTCACAGTCACTAAATTTATTCTCCACTGGAGATAGGGACTTACTGGCATATGAAATAATTTTACTCTGATCATCTTGCTTTTGACATAAAACGGCACTCATGCTCAAATCAGTAAAACCAGTCTCCAGATAGAAAGGTTTACCCCCTCTGGATAGGCTAGGCATGGAGCCAGGGTGAGTTTTATTTTAAGCTCAGGCATAGCTTGTTCTTGAGTCTCCCCCCCATATCCACTTTACATCTTTCTTAAGCAATGTTAATAGAGGTTTACAAATCTCTGCATAATTTTCGATAAACTTACGTGAGTAATTCATCATACCCAAGAATGATCTTAGTTCACTGGTGTTAGTGGGAGTTATGGACTTCATCACTGCTTCCACCTTCTTCTGCTGAGGATTTAGGCCTTCGGATGTAACCTCATGTCCCAGGAAATTAACTCTGGTGCTACACCATTGTGCTTTCTGCAATGAGATTTTAACCCCTGCCTCTCTCAACTGGTTAAGAACATGTTTAACCCCTTAAGGACCTCGGACGTACCATGTACGTCATTGCAGCGGGTCTCTTTTAGACCCGCTGACGTACATGGTACGTCCTGCGGTTTTTTGAGCGCTGGAAGCGATCGGATCGCTTCCAGCAGCTCAAACGCCATTGCAGGCTGCCTGGGAGTCCAGGCATCCGTGCAATGGCGGTGAGAAGTGCCGGGGCACCATGTGATCGCTCCCCGGGAGCGATCAACATCTGGTTTTACCGGAGAGGTGCCCGGCACTTCTAGAGAGCGCTGGAAGCGATCGGATCGCTTCCAGCTGCTCTGTGTATATTGCAGGGATGCCTCGACATCGAGGCATCCTTGCAATATGCTTACCTGCCGCCGGTCCGCTCAGTGATCGCTCCCCCCGAGCGATCACTTCCGGTAGCGGCAGAAAGTACTGAGTGCCACGAGGTATCGTGGCACTCAGTACAAAAAAGATCACATGAGTGATCAGGTGCTCTGCTGGGTGCCTCGAGGGATCAAGGCACCCAGCAGAGTAAAAAAAGTGTTCAAAAAGTGTAAAAAAAGTAAAATAAAAATAAATAAAAATAAATAAAATAAACTGACGGTTAGGGTTAGGGTTAGGGTTAGGGTTAGGGCTAGGGTTAGGGCTAGGGTTAGGGTTAGGGTTAGGGTTAGGGCTAGGGTTAGGGTTAGGGTTAGGGCTAGGGTTAGGGTTAGGGTTAGGGCCAGGGTTAGGGTTCTAAGGGCAGGGTCATCTTGGGGCTGAGTGGGATGTTCCTAGCCTGCCTCATCAGAGAGGCAGGCTAGCAACATCCAATCAGAAGTTAGAAAAAATCAAAATAAAATTTCTAATTTGTCAGGTCAGGTCAATATTTTGTAAATATTGGCTCTGACCTCTGTGATTCTCCCTCCCTCTCCTCACTTGTGTTTTGGTGAGCGAGAGAGAGAGATCAGATTTGACAGGTTAGAGATTTTAGGTAGATTTAGTGAGATTAGAAAAATTGAGGCAGATTTAGAGAGATTTTAGGGAGATTTAGAAGAATTGAGGCAGGTTTAGAGGGATTTAGAGAGATTTAGGTGTTTATTTGTATTTTCTTGTGAAACCCAACGGTTCTTCTAAGAACCAACAATCCGCTTATATATATATAATAATTATAAAATTTTATAATCTAATGTCTGAGAGGGTGTACAGCGCCGAGGAGGCATATGCCATCCTGGCGTCAGAATCTGAGGCATCTGTGTCAGACTCAGACCCTCATTTCGACCCCGCTAACTGCCCAGAGACGTCGCTAGATACATTATCTACGCTGGCTGATGTATCTAGTGATGTTTCTGATGCAGATCCTGGGTCACCACCTGCCAGCAGGAGACGCACAGCTGCAGCTGAGGAGTGGGTAGTGCCTCATCGCCAGAGGCCAGATATCCCTCCTTTCACGGCAAATCCTGGCATCAATATTGATGTTGCAGGATTTACCGCCACACAGTTTTTGCAGGTGTTTATGGGGGATGATTTGTTGGGCCACATCGTGGTCCAATCAAATCTGTATGCCCATCAGCATTGTGCTGCGAAGCCAGACTCCTACTTGGCAAGGCAGCAATGGACCCCGCTAGATGTGCCCGAATTTCTGAAATTCTGGGCACTTACTATGCTGATGGGCATCATAAAGAAGCCCTCAATTCGCTCCTACTGGAGCAGTAGCCCCATCTGCTCTACCCCCATTTACCCCCAATCAATGTCACGTAGAAGGTATGAAAACATTTTGCGTTTCATGCACTTCAGTGACAACAGCCTGTGCCCCCCTAGAGAGCATCCCCAGTTTGACAGGCTGTATAAAATCCGCCCCCTGATTACCCACTTCGCCGCCAGGTTTGCAGAGGCTTATACACCTGGAAGGAATATCTGCGTGGATGAATCCCTAATGAAATACAAGGGATTCAAGCAGTATATTCCTTCCAAACGCTCCAGGTATGGAGTGAAGGTGTATAAGCTCTGTGACAGCGAGAGTGGGTATACTCAGGCCTTCCGGGTGTACGAGGGAAAGGATAGTAGCCTTGACCCTCCAGGTTGCCCAGAACACATGGGAACCAGTGGCAAGATTGTGTGGGACCTACTTTTTCCCCTGATGAACAAAGGGTACCACTTGTATGTTGATAATTTTTATACGAGTGTCCCTTTGTTCAAGCTGCTGTATTGTTTTGTTTCAAGATATATCACACTGTGCGTGATCTGTGATTTTTTTTTCCTTTCTATTTTTTCTCACACTCCAGTTAGTTAGTTCAGTTTAGTTTTTTTTTTCTTTTACTGCACCAGACTTTTACATTTTATTCGTACATTTTTATGTTCTACAATTGGTGCTGTATTTTGCCAAAATCTTTGCACACCTATGCATGGGGGGCATGGGTGTACTCAGGAGACCTTGCAGAAAACAACCTGGAGAGTTTTCATGCAGTAACAAACAACAGTGTCTCCTAAATCACAGTCCAAATCTAATGTGGGCGTAAAAATCTGAAAATTGAAAAATTACCGCCACACACCTTCTCAAATGTTTTGGGCTAAAACCGTTGCATCCATGGCATCAAAGCACTCCATATGCAATACCTTGGGGTGTCAACATAACAAATATAAACAATTTTCTGGCAATAATTCAAACTGGGGTATGCGGTAGACCCAAAACCAAAGATAGGCCTAGCTGAAGAAATAATCTCAATTTCAACTCCAATGACAAAGTCATAAAAATTGTATTTGAACCTTCCCAAAATCCTGGCAAACCTATGCATGGGGGGCATGGGTGTACTCAGGAGATCTTGCAGAAAACAACCTGGAGAGTTTTCATGCAGTAACAAACAACAGTGTCTCCTAAATCACAGTCCAAATCTAATGTGGGCGTAAAAATCTGAAAATTGAAAAATTACCGCCACACACCTTCTCAAATGTTTTGGGCTAAAACCGTTGCATCCATGGCATCAAAGCACTCCATATGCAATACCTTGGGGTGTCAACATAACAAATATAAACAATTTTGTGGCAATAATTCAAACTGGGGTATGCGGTAGACCCAAAACCAAAGATAGGCCTAGTTGAAGAAATAATCTCAGTTTCAACTCCAATGACAAAGTCATAAAAATTGTATTTGAACCTTCCCAAAATCCTGGCAAACCTATGCATGGGGGGCATGGGTGTACTCAGGAGATCTTGCAGAAAACAACCTGGAGAGTTTTCATGCAGTAACAAACAACAGTGTCTCCTAAATCACAGTCCAAATCTAATGTGGGCGTAAAAATCTGAAAATTGAAAAATTACCGCCACACACCTTCTCAAATGTTTTGGGCTAAAACCGTTGCATCCATGGCATCAAAGCACTCCATATGCAATACCTTGGGGTGTCAACATAACAAATATAAACAATTTTGTGGCAATAATTCAAACTGGGGTATGCGGTAGACCCAAAACCAAAGATAGGCCTAGCTGAAGAAATAATCTCAATTTCAACTCCAATGACAAAGTCATAAAAATTGAATTTGAACCTTCCCAAAATCCTGGCAAACCTATGCATGGGGGGCATGGGTGTACTCAGGAGACCTTGCAGAAAACAACCTGGAGAGTTTTCATGCAGTAACAAACAACAGTGTCTCCTAAATCACAGTCCAAATCTAATGTGGGCGTAAAAATCTGAAAATTGAAAAATTACCGCCACACACCTTCTCAAATGTTTTGGGCTAAAACCGTTGCATCCATGGCATCAAAGCACTCCATATGCAATACCTTGGGGTGTCAACATAACAAATATAAACAATTTTGTGGCAATAATTCAAACTGGGGTATGCGGTAGACCCAAAACCAAATATAGGCCTAGCTGAAGAAATAATCTCAATTTCAACTCCAATGACAAAGTCATAAAAATTGTATTTGAACCTTCCCAAAATCCTGGAAAACCTATGCATGGGGGGCATGGGTGTACTCAGGAGACCTTGCAGAAAACAACCTGGAGAGTTTTCATGCAGTAACAAACAACAGTGTCTCCTAAATCACAGTCCAAAACTGATGTGGGTGTGAAAATGAAAAATGACCACCAAACAGTATCCAATTTGTTTGGAGCAAACGGATGCATCCATAGCATAAAAACACTCCATTTACAATACTTTGGGGTGTTAGCTTACCAAATATATGCACGTTCATAAAACTGGGGTATGTAAAAAGGCCCCTAAAAAGAAGATAAGCAAAGAAGATACTGTATGTCAAATTAGAAAATTGACAAGCACATGTCAAAGATTGGCGTAGCACCCCAAAAACAACAGAACAAATCTATATATGGGTGGTATCAATTTACTCAGAAGATGTTGCTGAACATATTTTGGGGTGTTTTTTGGCAGTAACCCATAACTGTATTTGACAATTCATGCCTAAAGTACAATGTGTGTGAAAAAATAACCAAAAAGTGACTACTACCTGAAAGTTTGACATAGAGCTAGTGCATGGAAAGTGTTAAAATACAACTCTTTGAAGCACCCCAGGGTGTGCCCTTTCTAAAAATATATGGTTGATGGGGGTAAATACTTTGGCCGGCTTCAAAAATGTCCCAAATAGGACATGGGTGCATGATGACGAAATGTGAAAATTCCAAGTTGGAAAACTGAAATGCGCACCCCCCAAATAAGGCCTATTAGCCCCAAAATGACCCGACATACCTATACATGGGTGGTATCAATTTACTCAGAAGATGTTGCTGAACATATTTTGGGGTGTTTTTTGGCAGTAACCCATAACTGGATTTGACAATTCATGCCTAAAGTACAATGTGTGTGAAAAAATAACACAAAAAGTGACTACCTGAAAGTTTGACATAGAGCTAGTGCATGGAAAGTGTTAAAATACAACTCTTTGAAGCACCCCAGGGTGTGCCCTTTCTAAAAATATATGGTTTGATGGGGGTAAATTACTTTGGCCGGCTTCAAAAATGTCCCAAATAGGACATGGGTGCATGATGACGAAATGTGAAAATTCCAAGTTGGAAAACTGAAATGCGCACCCCCCAAATAAGGCCTATTAGCCCCCAAATGACCCGACATACATATACATGGGTGGTATCAATTTACTCAGAAGATGTTGCTGAACATATTTTGGGGTGTTTTTTGGCAGTAACCCATAACTGGATTTGACAATTCATGCCTAAAGTACAATGTGTGTGAAAAAATAACCCAAAAAGTGACTACCTGAAAGTTTGACATAGAGCTAGTGCATGGAAAGTGTTAAAATACAACTCTTTGAAGCACCCTAGGGAGTGCCCTTTCTAAAAATATATGGTTTGATGGGGATAAATTACTTTGGCCGGCTTCAAAAATGTCCCAAATAGGACATGGGTGCATGATGACGAAATGTGAAAATTCCAAGTTGGAAAACTGAAATGCGCACCCCCCAAATAAGGCCTATTAGCCTCCAAATGACCCGACATACCTATACATGGGTGGTATCAATTTACTCAGAAGATGTTGCTGAACATATTTTGGGGTGTTTTTTGGCAGTAACCCATAACTGGATTTGACAATTCATGCCTAAAGTACAATGTGTGTGAAAAAATAACACAAAAAGTGACTACCTGAAAGTTTGACATAGAGCTAGTGCATGGAAAGTGTTAAAATACAACTCTTTGAAGCACCCTAGGGTGTGCCCTTTCTAAAAATATATGGTTTCATGGGGTAAATTACTTTGGCCGGCTTCAAAAATGTCCCAAATAGGACATGGGTGCATGATGACGAAATGTGAAAATTCCAAGTTGGAAAACTGAAATGCGCACCCCCCAAATAAGACCTTTTAGCCCCCAAATGACCCGACATACCTATACTTGGGTGGTATCAATTTACTCAGAAGATGTTGCTGAACATATTTTGGGGTGCTTTTTGGCAGTAAACCTTAAAGTTCACAGTACATGTATTCTTAAATTGCGTTAAAAAAAAAAAATCACCAAAAATTTTTTTTTTCTCAAACTTTGGCATAGATTTGTGGTAAAATGGTTTGCATGGAAAGAGTCAAAATACCCCAAGTTTAATACCTTGATTTGTGTACTTAAAAAAAAAATGTATATGTGGAGGGTTATTCAGGAATTAGTGACAGATATCAGTGTTACAATGTCACTATCACTAGTTTTGAAAATAAACTCTTTGGAAATGGCAAAGTGCTACTTGCACTTATTGTTGCATAAAATAAGGAAAAAAGCGAGGAATATGTAAACATTGGGTATTGTTAAACTCAGTACTAAATTTAGAAACTACTAAGGAATTAATTTTTTTTGACGGTTGTTGATACATAAGAAATTTTGGGGGTCAAAGTTCGAAAAAGTGGTGTTTTTTCAATTTTTTTTGTCATATTTCACAATATTTTTTATAGTAAATTATATGAAATGATGAAAAAAATGGTATCTTTATAAAGTCCATTTAGTGACGAGAAAAACAGTGTAAAATATGTGTGGGTTACATAAACGAGTAAGAGGAAAATTTGACGTAAACACTAAGAGCGCAGAAACGTAAAAACAGCAGCGGTCACTAACGGACGGATTTGTGTAAAACCGCCCGGTCACTAAGGGGTTAATTTCTTGAATATGCTTCTCAAACTAAATACTTTTCAGTAAAATATCATCCACATACGTCAAATTACCCCTCTCGGCTAAATCTGGCATGACTTTATGTAAAAAGACAGCGAACTCATGATCTGAGTTTATATAGCTGAAGGGCATTCTGGTCCAAGTATTTTGTTATTGACCAAAGGTGAAGGCCAATTTATATTGGTCCTCAGGACTTACCCAAATTGTCCAGTATCCTTGGGCACAATCCAGCACGGTAAAAATCTTACAACCTTGCATTTGGACTAGACATTGATCAATATATGGTACGGGCCAGCCGGAACTGTACACACGTTTATTTAGCTGTCTCAAATCAGCACATAAACACCATTGACCATTCGGCTTAAGGATTCCGAGGATAGGATTATTATCAGAGCTGTGCACCGTCCTTATAATTCCCCTTTCTTTTAGATTCCTTAATATCTCCGCCAGCGAGTCGTAACACGCTAAGGGAAGCCGATATTGTCTGACGTATACAGGAGGAGCGTTAGGATCAGTTTGGACCCTAGCTATATGTAAGTCGGTGACTCCACAATCATATGAATCCTTAGCAAAAATATCTTGAAATTCCATTAGGACTTCTTTTAATTGCTGGCGCTCCATATCATTAGAACATCCGTCAGCGAAAGATATTTGTTGCTGGACCATTTCCTGAAATCCTGGAAAGATTTCAGGTTGACCAATCTCATAGGCCTCTTCCAGCCTTTCAGAGAGGTCATGATTTGACTTACTTGCTTCTCCAGCAAAGTGAGTATACTCCTCTGCTTCCTGTGTAGTCAGGGGATGATCAAAGGTTAAGGATGATTCCTCTACCTTGCAGATTCCTTCTTCAGAACTGAGAGGATAAACAGAATGTATTGTGAATAATCCTTCGGGCCACGAATTAAATGATTGTGTAATCATTTGTTCCTCTGTGAGGTAACGTTCAGGTATTAACCCGATAACAGCGTTCTGGAACCCGAATGTATAATAATCTGAATCCAGTGCTAGACCTATTGTGGTGTCTTTAGGCAAATGGATTTCCTGTGAGGAATTATTATTTATAATGATTTGGGTTCTAGATTAGTGTATTTTCACCATGGGTGTAGTAGGATTTGCTGAAATTCCTAACCAATGTATCCGATTGGAAAGACAGACTAGTGCCTCAGAATTTCTCAACTTCCGACCTTCCATTACCTGTAAAGTTAATGGGTAATTTACAGCGCCTGGTGGAATACAAATCTCATATGGTACCTGCAAGTTTACTGCATATGGCAGTGTCTGGGATGATTTAAGAGCTTTATTTTCGTCCTGGAATTCACAAGGGTTCTCTTTTATTCTGGTCCATATGTGGGAATTAATCAGATCCACTTGCATAGCAAAATGATGAATTATACATAGATCTGATAACCGGGTTAATTTAGGACCAAAAATAAATGTGTGGTAGTTTTATTCCAAATAGAAATAGATAACATACATTTTCCAATGACTGTCTCCGTCATTATCTAGATCTGTTATCCACTCATCTTGAGGATTAGGGTATTTGATCACTTTAAGGTTAGCCATTAGGGATGAGCTGTTCAGTTCAATCAGTTCGGAGTTCGATTCGAACTTTGGTTGTTCGAAAGTTTGCGAATTTCGAACTTTTTGGGTGTGTTCGGTTCGAGTTCGCAAAAAAAAGAAATTTTGAAAAAAGTATAAAAAATGCTTAAAAAATACTAAAAAATCTAGAAATAAAGAGACTCTTTACTGCAGAATATTATAAGCAATGGTTTATTAGATATTGAATTAAAAACTAATGTGTACGTGCAAAGATTCTCACCTCTAAATGACCCGTGTTTTTCAAACGGCATAACAGGTGTCTGGTCTAATGAATTCAATACATTGTATGTAGAATGAGGGGTGGTGTCTGGTTCTGAGTGAGAAGTGTTAATTTCCCTCCTGAAACTTCTTCTAATATGCTGCATTTTCACTGCTGTGTGCTCATGCTCAGCTCATTTTTACCGCTTTTGCTTATCATGTTTAAACGCGATTTTGAACCCACATTTTATTAAATGACGACATGTTAGATATCGTTCTTTCTGGCAGACTCCGCAGATTCATAATATATCATTTTTATATGTATACGTCCTGTCCTGGCTGTATATTATGACAAAAATGCAATAAAAATTGAATTTTTAATCATCTGCAGTGTGTAAAGTGTTTTTTTTTTTCACATTTTAATACATGAGCATCTGCGGTTATGTTTTCTATAGGGACTTGGGGACTTGTTACATTTTGTTGGGGGGGAATTACATGATTTATAGCAAACACACCACATAGAAAAAAATCATTAGTGCATCATCATTCACATTATAATTGAAATGTGAACAATATTGCTGCATTAATAAAAATAACACTAAAAATAGAGTTTTTTTTCTTTTTTTTACTTTATACCTGGTCATGTTGGGTATCATTCGAAAGGCCATGCTCAGGCCTTTCGATTGACACCCTCCATGACCCACTAGATGTCTGGAGATATCGGGGTTCAAATGAACCCCCTATCTCCACCAGGGGATTGGCCTGGGCAATATATATACGCATGATGTGAGCTGGCCTGGGCAATATATATACGCATGATGGCCATAGGCTTGCGCACGGCGTGTGCCGGGTGTGCCTAGGCCACCCGCGGCACACTCTAGGTCCCGGCTGGCCGCATCCCACCTTATAACTGCCGGGACCCTTTGCCTCTGCAAGCCTGTACTTCCCTGGTGATCCGGTGGCTGTGGGCTCTGCAATGCGATCAGAACACTGACTATGTCAGAGAGCGCCGGCAGTCAGGTGAAAGGTCATCAGAGTTTCGCCGGTGCACGGGTCCAGTGTGGGACATGCTCTGCATTCTGTGCACGAAGCACAGATCGCATTGCAGAGCCCACAGCCACCGGACCACCAGGGAAGTACAGGCTGGATTTAAGCTGGATGAAGCGGTCCCCTCCTCTGCCAATGGACATGTTCATCCCCCTCCCTGCAAGAAAAAAGGTAAGCAGGAGAGGAGTCAACTTTTATATACAGTATTTTTAAATATTACAATTTTATTTGATGGCAGTGGATTCTGTGATACGCTTATATGCACCGCACATTACTGGGAGTTTCATGGCAGTGATTCTGTGATACACTTATATGCACCGCACATTACTTTGAGTTTCATGGCAGTGGATTCTGTGATTCGCTTATACGCACCGCACATTACTGGGAGTTTCATGGCAGTGGATTCTGTAATGTGCGGTGCATATAAGCATATCACAGAAACCACTGCCATGAAACTCCCAGTAATGTGTGGTGCATATAAGAGTATCACAGAATCCACTGCCATGAAACTCTCTTTACACTCCACAATGTTAAGTTAGGTGTCATTGGAGAGGTCAGAGCCCGGCCTTTGTAATGAGACCAAACACGATCATGTAGAAAAAATAAAACATTTCCTCATTGCCCGCTTTTAACATCTAAAGCAATGTTATTTCTCACCTCAGGATTAAACATTCACAGGGTTATTCAGAGAGCGGTGAAAAGCAGGAGAATAACTGGAGAAGTGAAAATTCTAGGTCAAAATAGCCAAACCATAAAAATTCTCCCATTTATCTCACTTTCCAAATCGGCTATTTGGTCCAGATTGTTCTCTTTTCCTGCCATTCTCCTGGTTTTCACCTTTCTCTGAACAACCATGAGAGAGAGAGAGGTGAAAACCAGGAGAACTGGAAGGAGAAGAGAACAATCTAGACCAAATAGCCGATTTGGAAAGTGAGATAAATGGGAGAATTTTTCTTGTTTGGCTATTTTGACCTAGAATTTTCACTTCTCCAGTCATTTTCCTGAGTTTCACCTCTCTCTGAATAACCCTGATAGTCAAAAAAACACAATCGCCCACAATACTCAGCCACTAATTGGGTTAGTCGAGACTCATGGGAAATGTAGTTCAAAAACAACTGGATGGCCAAGGTTGCTGCACCTATGAATTATAAACATACAGGGTTATCCAAAGAGATCCGAATGGCTGGAGAAAGGTAACCGAACGCTGAAAATCAGCATTCGGTTACCTTTCCTGGCCATTCGGCTATCCAGAGAGCAGGCAATTGACCAAATCCTGGCGAATTGCCTGCACATACGGTGCCTGTTCGGTGCCTGTTCGAGGGCAGTGAAATCCCCATAAAAAAGCAATGCTTCGGCTATTCAGAGAACACAAACCAGCAGTGAAAGGTTCCCGAAATGACCTGCTGTTCGGTGGTTTAATCCGGCAAGTTTATTCAGGCGAATCCCATAGGCTTCAATGTTAAAAATATTCCCGTTTTAATTCAATATCTAATAAACCGTTCATTATAAAATTCTGCAGTAAAAAGTTTCTTTATAGATTTTTTTAGGATATTTTAAGCATTTTCCTGGTTTTTTTTTTACTTATATTTTCTGTAACAGCCCTTTTTATTATCATTCCGTGGACCTCATATGTAAATTTCAGACATTTTCGCTCAGTAGTTTCTTTGCAAACAGCGTTTCACTTTTCGAACATTCAAGCAAACTGTTTTGCTAATTTAATCACTCCATTCGTCTGCGGTGTCGGCTTTTTCCGGCGGCTTCACTGAGTGTGATCGTCTCCTGCTCGGCTTTTTCCGGTGGGGTAATCTAGATGTTTTTGCGGGTTTTCGGCGTGCATTCGCCGAGTTTTGCGGTTAGTTTTCAGCGACCTTTCCTTGCAATTCGGGGACCCTGTGGTGCTTGCTGAATACACCGCAGGGTCGCCGAACTGGGAATCGTCAAAACAAACCGAATTGAAGAGAACTAAAAGTCACCGAACGTGCAGTGACTTTTCGATTCTCTTTGAATTACCCTGATTGTAATGATATGTTTAGGCTGAATGTGTGAGAGTGTGTGCGTGTGTATGTATGCATAAGGGTGCGTGTGTGTGTGTATATATATATATATATATATATATATATATATAAACATAATTTTTTTTCATGTGTTTGAGCTTTTGGGTGCACACCCTAATGCAATAGGCTGCGCATGCCTATGATGATGGCGCATCTGACTGCCTGTGAGCATGATGTGAGCTGGCCTGGGTAATATATATATATATGATGAAAATTTGCAAAGGATAAGGCACGCAAAATGAAATTTTGATGTGTCTGAAATTGAAACTTACGTATACAGTTAATTTTAATTTGTTTAACAGAGTTAATTTAAAATGGTTTAATACAGTTTATTTATATTTATTTTACCTTTACTATTGGTGCTTTTCAAACTTTACTCTTAAATAAAAAGAAATTTAGCAGTTTCATGTTGTGTCGTTTTTCATTTTTGGGGGGGGTGCAAGTAGCTGGTCTTGCCTAGAGCGCAAAATAGTCTAGCACCGGCCCTAACCGCATGGTCCACCCCTGCACTCTTCCACAATACCACAGAGGGGTTACTGTATGATGGCACTTGCTGGCCTGGCACCAAAGGCACAATATTTGGGTGCACTGCACTGACGCCTGTATCAGATTCATATCCTCAGAGGGGTTACTGACAAAATAGTCTAGCACTGACGGTACTGTTGTCGATGCTAAAGGCCAAATTTTAAAGCACCTATTGTTACTTTCATCCAAAACCTGCATAAGTTTCACAATAATTTAGCCAAAAAAATCACTAAACTTTTTCTGCGTGTCCGACAATGTCTCCTTTTCATACAGACTGCCGCCCCAAGCGGTTGTTTATGGATAGATTAAAGGAAAAGCATTTACCGTCATTTGAAATGTCATTTTTTGGTTTTACATATTTCTATATATCCTAGAAATCCGCCACTTCACGGGCAGGTTATGGGGACCTCCTAGGCACGATATTTGAAGGAATTTTTTGTTTTTATTTTTAACCCTTATTTCATGGAAAACTCACTGTCCCTTTTAAAAACTTTTTTTTTTACTTTTTGTCCTTGTTTCCTGTCCCCCAGGGCACTACCCAGACCTCCATACACCTTTTATGGCAAGTATCTAGCATATATGCCCTCTTGGAGGGCACTCTAAAAATCGAATTTTCAGCCCCATTGTCTTGTATTGAGTTCGAGTTCGAACATTTGGAAAGTTCGAGTTCGAATGCGAACCGAACTCGGGTGTGTTCGGCTCATCCCTATTAGCCATCTTATTCAGCAGCTCCCTGCTACTGTAGCTATCTTCCTGGCGCAAATCTAGCTTAGCCATTTTTCTCTAGCTAAACTATTTATACGCATAGGGAAAAATACCTCTTCATTTATCTTCTCTATTTCAGTTAAGAACTGAGAATGGTCACTATGCCCATTTGGTTCTGTCTCTCTCTTGTGGAGGTGAATAATTAGCACGTCATTCTCCAGACATATATCTCGAATTCTCTCAGGGGGAACACATATGGTGTTATCCTCCTGCTCTCCTGGGGTCAGGGGCTTTGGCCTTAAGAAAGAGATATCAGGTGTCTGGCTTTTTCTGAAGTGGACTTCAATAGAATCCGGCCTTTCCTCAATCACGTGGCAGTTACGCTGAGCGTGATGGGATTGGGATCTATCGTAGCTAATTGGAACATTTACTTGGGACCAAATGACCTCATTGATAAAATCAATGATTTTATTTAACCTTTTGAGAAGGTCCATTCCGATAATTAGGCGATTTTGGGGGCAGATCCACGATAAGCGTTGGATGCCGAATTACTTTATTCCCCAATTTAAAATCCAATTTAGCTGTGCCCAGAACTTTCAGAGATGTACCACTCACACTCACTAGATTAGCATTAGATGTATCTAATCTAGGCTTCCTGGTGGACAGTTCTTGAACCTTATCAAAATAATTAACTGATACTAATGTAACCTGGCTTCCTGTGTCTAGCAAAGACATGATATGTGGTAAATTATCTTGTAATTCTACATTCACATAATATCGGTCTTCAATGCTATGCAATTTACAGAGAACTTTAGAGTGAGATATGAAATTAGGTTTTGTACAGATTTTACCTACAGAATTTTCCTCTCTCAGGCATGCTCTTGGCAGTTGTGCTGTCCTTCTCGGATTCAGTCTTCTCAGCTTGCTCGCACTTCGACTGGAGAGATAAAATACATTTTCCTTCTCTTGGCAGGGAAGGGGTTAAATCATCAACTATACAAACATTTCTGTTAACCATTTCATCATCACTTTCTGGTAGATTGTCATGGACACTGGTTACTTCATCGGAATCATCATCTATTCACTGGTTGGGCGGGGCTGCAGGTGTTGCATCGCTTACAACCTGACCAGGGTTATTTCCAGTCATCAACTGAGTGATCTGATCCAGGTTTTCTGTCAGTACACGGAAATTTTCCTGCATTTGATCCCATATCCCAAATGACTCCTTTAAAAATTGGACGATTTTAGTTAAATCCTTCACTTTATGAGATTTTCTATCATGCTTAATAGGCTGTGGCTGGCTAGAGCAATGCGATTTGAAATACTGCTGTGTACGAGGCTTTGCTCTTTTTTCATCATGAGAATTAGTTTCACTTTTGCTATCACTCTGGCTCTGCAGAAAAACAGACCTACCAGCTTTCAAAGGGAACTTCTCTGAGGAAGAAGTTTTAACCCTTTGAGCATCAGCTTCAACCTGACGTAACTCATCAGCGAATTTCTCATGTTCGCGTTTCATTCTCGCCAATTGTACACTCAGTTCCTTATTTGAATTTGATAACTGATCAATCTCATTTTGCAGTTGATTTTTTACTTTTTCATACGCAGTCAATTCTTTGATCATACATTCCGATTCATGAGTTATTTGATTTACAGCAACATGCAATTCGCTGTTTCTTTTTTCTACACTTTGCATAGTCTCATTTATATCATTTCATCTCTTGTTTAATTCTACAATCAAGTATATACTTTCAGGCAAAAATTGACAAGCCAAAATTTCCTTGTCTCTTTTTGTCTTTGCGGTACAGATTCGTCGCAAATAATCAAGAAAAGTTGAATGATCAGACCAAATTGCATCAGCATAATTAGAAACATTTGATTGTAATGCTTTTGTCCAATCAAACAATTCATCTGTGACGTGTAACTTGTCTTTTAAATAAGACATCACATCTATCAAAATTATTTGATTTGCACGTACATCATCTTCATTAGCGTTGTCACAAATCTCAGATTCTGATTCAGACATTGCTTACTAAACAATCCTAAAACCACAATAACAAAATCAGAATATATATATATTTTACCTCTGTCTAATCAGACAATACTGACAGTTATATTCCAAACAAAAACTACAATCTCAATGCAGTGCCTCCAATATGTATTGGACTTATCTCAGCAGCGCCTCCAATATGTTGAGATTTATATTCAATAAGAAACTAATAAGAGATACAAATCTCAATCGTTTATATTTTCTAGAAATTCTCCTAAATTCTTTTAATTGTCTGTGTTTTGCTTTGAAGAATACACTAATCAATAATCGGATAAAAATATATATATTTATTACGTATACGTTTTTGCATCATTTGAGGTTTGCCTCATGGAAGAAGTTTAAGTATCCATCAAAGGAACTGGCAGTTTAAACATTGAATGGTATGTTCGGCCACCTTCCATCAAATTTACCACAATACCTGTAGAAGCAACAGCTAATGCAACATCACTCTTTCCTCGAAATGTGCTCAACAAAGTCCTGTAGAGATAGGTTTTTCCGACACCTCCTGGTCCATCTAGGAAATATAACCTTTGTGGTAAGGTATCATTTTCAGATGCAGCAATGATATCATCAAAATTGTGTCTTTGAAGATCATTTAAAGTTGCCTTCATTTGGACTGCTATTTCACTTTGTGAAGCTGCATTATAGAAGTCTGTTAGATTTTGATATAAATTTTTAATTGGTTTTTGTAATCCAAAATCCTGACAATTTTTCCCATGAACACTCAAAATGTCTTGAATGTCTGTTAGTGCATAATCTAGACAGTTTTGACAGTCTGGAGTGTGGGCAGGATGTTAAGAAAAGTCTTCAGTGAGTTGTTCTTTATACTGGTCAAAAGGCTGCTTTGCGTTAGGTGGAGACATTACAGACACTACCGTGTCTTACCGTATGCATCTACAATGTACTGCTGAGTTAAATTGCCAGCACTCAGAAATGGGTTAAGCTCATGTCGGATAGAAAGCATGTATTGATAGAATTGCATTTGGGAGACCCTTTCTCGTGGCTTTGTTGAGGATTGTCTGCATATGTTTTTTAAAGCAGTAGGGTTGTAGTTTAGTTTAATTGTGGGTGACCAACTTTGGCCCCCAAAAGGAAATAAAAGGGGATAAAGCATTGGCTCAAAATTGGGATCTAATATGCTTATTCTTTCATGTTTTTTTCATTGTTAGGAGTTCGGCAATGAATGATGAGATCTCGCTCAAGAGGAGGCTCCCCATCAGCATTTGTAAAAATGATAGCTACCTCATTGGAGCGAGGTGCATTGTATCGTCTTTGATCGTCTTTACGATCTTGTACTATAGCCATGGTGACAGTTGCAGGGGCAATGCCATTTTGTAAAGCATCTTGTAAGCATTCCTGTTCTACTTCAGACAACATCTTACATGCTTCGGCAAAGGGATTATTTTGAGTCATGAAAGAACTCAACAGTGACATTAGTTCCTTGTTGCACTTTGAATTTTCCTGACACTGAAGGCGCTGTTGTGCAGCGTCATCGGGATCAAGTATATACAGTTGTGCAAATTGTCTTTTATCATCATTTGAAGGATGAAGTGATCCAGTTCTGTGGCAAATTTGGCCATTAATTCTAAAGCATAAGGGCCATAACCGGGAGGAGGTGAAATGTTGGCCCCCATCGAAGCAAATGCTAAAGAACTATTGATGGACCTAATGTTTTGTAAAACGTTTTTTGAATGTTGATGAATTCCTGTCATTAGATTTTTGATGAACGGAGCAACTGTAATTGGCTCTATTTTGACTTTTCCTTTGCTGCAGCATTTACCTAAAAGGTTTTGTAAGGTCTGTTCTTCTGGAAAATGTAGTGCATTGTAGTTGGTACATATGACATTTAGTTCTCCACAATGATGTTGATGTAAGGAATCATCATATAGTTGTATTGAAGCCATGTGTTTTGTTTTGTGAGTAAAAGTTGTATCTGTACAAAGCCTTTGTTCATTGTTTTGATTTTTTTGTTGTGCTGCACTTTTCTGTGAGCAAGGGCATTTCTTTGCTTTTCTTGTGTAATCTGAATTGGGATCATATTAGCACGTTCATGTCTTTTGAATTTTCTTTCTCGAAATTGTGCCCTTTCCTCATCAGTCATATTTTCTCGTTTCTTTTGATATTTCACATTTCTTGTCCTTTTTGCGTCTTGTGGGTTTTTGAAATGGCACTTTCTTTTAAGGGGCATTTTTGTTAACTAATGGTAATGTTTTTGTTGTTTTGTCAGCAGGCTCCAGTTGTCCTGTTCGGCTTAGGCTCTTTGTCAGTGAGGGTGTATTGGCGCAGGGCTATTGGTAGAGGGAGGGTGAGACGTTGTTGTTTTTGGGTTTGTTTAAGCCTGTTTGCCACTTGCTGCGGGGCTGTCAAATGATCCAGTTGGTTTGAAGGATGGCGATGCATTTGTGGGCGTGTCTGTATTATTGCCACTTAGTGGTGACCATAGCCAGCCGTTTTTGCCACTTGCAGTGGGGCTGTGACCTCGTTGAAATGGGAGAGGGATGGAGAGTCACTGTTTTGTTTGTATTTGTGTCACAGTTGTTGCCATTTGCCGTGAGGCTGTCACCTCAGCCAGTGGTGAGAGGGTGGGAGAGGCACAGTTGTATTTGTCCTTGTGTCGCCGGTTTTGGCACTTGGTACGGGGCTGTCACCTCAGGCAGTTGGGGGAGGCACTGTTTTATTTGCGGTTTTGGCACTTGCCACGGGGCTGTCACCTGAGCCAGTAGGGAGAGGCACTGTTTTATTTGTGCTTGTGTCACCAGCGGCGTAGCATGGGTTGTCAGCACCCGGGGCAGGGCAAGAATGGTGTGCCCCCCCAACCTGTGGACACGGTAACACACCATGATTCACTGACACCAGTAGAGTATTGACCCCGTTACCACACAAGCACATGTATTGTATATTAACAAAATACTGATATAATAAAAAAATGAAACACACATGCCCCCCAAGCTACACCACTACTACCAGTCACCCTGTCCCAGTATACCCTATCATAGTTCCACTCTCACACTATACCCAGTCACTCTCTCCCAGTACCCCCAGTCACCCTCTCCCTCCAAGTACCACCCTCTCCCTCCCTCCCAGTACCCTCCAGTCACTCTCAGTACCCCACTTTCTCCAAATACCCCCAGTCATTCTCTCCAAGTACCCCACGTTTTCCCAGTACCCCCAGTCTCTCTCTTCAAGTACCCCAGTCACTCTCTCTCTCCCAGTACCCCCAGTCACTCTCTACCAGTACCCCCAGTCACTCTCTCCCAGCACCCCCGTCACTCTCCCAGTACCCCCAGTCACTCACTCTCTCTTCAAGTACCCCCACTTTCTCCCAGTACCCACAGTCACTGTCTCTATCCAATATCCCCAGTCACTCTCTCCCAGTATCCCCAGTCATTCTCTCCCTGAACCTCCAGTCACCCTCCCTGTACCCCCTCACTGTGTGGTGGTCACGCTGCTTTGGGGTCATACAGTGTTGCCTATCTGTGTGGCATTGCTGGTGGCCAGGGGGGAGCTGTCCAGGGGACTTAGTGGAGACCAGATTTTAAATGTGCTGCAGGGCAGGCACCTCCCTCCCTCCTTCCTGTTCAGTGGCTGCAGGGCTGCCAGCAGCGGGGGGTTGGAACAGGCTTCAAGGGGGGCTGACAAGCGTGGTACAGGGTGTTCTGTTGAATAATGCTGTGCTGCTTCATGTGACTCATGTCAGCGTTAAGGAGGAGTCAGAACAGGACCAGAATTTTATGTCCTGGTCCTCCCTTTTGGACACTGAGTGCTAAGTCACCGCCGGCGTGGTAAAACTGGCGGACACCTTGCTGATCCCTGCTGGAAAATATTAGTGGTTCAAATTTCTTTTGAAATTTTGCACCCCCTAGGAAAATTGCGCCTGGAGCGACCGCCCCCGAGGCACCCCACACGCTACGCCATTGTGTGTCACTGGTTTTGCCACAGGGCTGTCACCTCAGCCAGTTTGGAAAGGGAGAGGCACTGTTTGATTTGTCTTTGTGTCACAGGCTTAGCCACTTGCCAGAGGGCTATCACCTTAGAGGTAGAGAGAGGCACTTGGTTTTTTGTGTTTGCATTTTTGCCACTTGACGCCGGGCTTGTCACCAGAGACAGTTGGTAGAGAGAGGCACTTGGTTTTTTGTATTTGCGACTTTGCCGCCGGGTTTGTCACCAGAGGCACTTGGTTTTTTGTGTTTGCGCTTTTGCCACTTGCCGCCGGGCTTGTCACCAGAGATAGTTGGTAGAGAGAGGCACTTGTTTTTTTGTGTTTTTGCCACTTGCCGCCAGCCTTGTCACCAGAGACAGTTAGTAGAGAGAGGCACTTGGTTTTTTGTGTTTGCGTCTTTGCTGCTGGGCTTGTCACCAGAGACAGTTGGTAGAGAGAGGCACTTGTTTTTTGTATTTGCGTTTTTGCCACTCGCCGCTGGGCTTTTTGCGCTTGTGTTTGCCGCTTGTACCTGGGCTGTCACCTGAGCCAATTGGGAGAGATAGGCACTTGGTTTTTTGCGTCGTTGTTTGCGATTTTGCCACTCACAACAGGTCTGTCACCTCAGTTTGAAGAGAGAGGCAACTTTTTTTTGCTCTTGTGTTTGTGTTATGGGGACTTGGCTGTGACCTCAGCCAGTTGCGAGAGGGAGGGAGATGCGCTGTTTTTGGTTTGCGTTGGTGCCACTTGGCTGTGAGCTGACCGATTTGGGAGATGGATGGAGAGGCCCTTTTTTTTGCGCTTATGTTTGTGTTTTTGTCACTTGTCCCTGGGCTGTCACCTCAGTCAGTTGGGAGAAATAGACACTTAATTATTGAGTTGGTGTTTGCGTTTTTGCCACTTGTCCCTGGGCTGTCACCTCAGTCAGTTGGGAGAAATAGGCACTTAATTATTGTGTTGGTGTTTGCGTTTTTGCCACTTGTCCCTGGGCTGTCACCTCAGTCAGTTGGGATAGGCACTTAATTATTGTGGTGGTGTTTGCGTTTTTGCCACCTCAGTTTGAAGAGAGGCAGTTTTTTTTTTTTGCTGGTGTCTGCTTTTTGCCACCGGCTGTCAGTGGGGAGATGGAGGTAGAGGCTCTTTTTTTTTTTTGCGTTTGGAGGGAGACGCACTGCTATTTTGGGCAGGTGTTTGCCTTTCTGCCTTTTTTTGGTGCTCACTTCAGGCTGCTGTTGTTCGTTGAGGGAGAGTTGCTTACTGCTCATGTGTCTAGGCAATTATGGCGGGTGGGGGTTGTGTGGTGCACCTTAAATAGTTTTGTTTAAAAAATTGGGGATCGCACAGGCATTCCGGCGGGTCTATTTTAAATTGTGGCTGGCTCGCACGCGCATCCGCATAGCCCTGTGAGAGCGATGCATAGCTGTCCTTCCTGTATGCGAGCGCAGCTGACCGTTGGGGCTGCACGCGCATCAGGCTCTCCTGTATGCGCGTAGCCAAACTGTAGAGCTACGCGCGCATCCGGCGGTTTCTGAATGAGCGCTCAGTCAAGCTGTAGAGTAGGGATGAGCTGTTTGGTTCGATCAGTTTGGAGTTCGATTCGAACTTTGAACGTTTTGGGTGGGTTCGGTTCGAGTTCGCAAAAAAAAAGAAATTTTGAAAAAAGTATAAAAAATGCTTAAAGAATACTAAAAAATCTAGAAATAAAGAGACTCTTTACTGCAGAATATCATAAGCAATGGTTTATTAGATATTGAATAAAAAACTAATGTGTACGTGCAAAGATTCTCACCTCTAAATGACCTGTGTTTCTCAAACGGTAAACACCAGGTGTTTTTTGTCTGGTGTAATGAATTTGATACATTGTATGTAGCTCTGTCTCTGCCACTCCCCTCTGCGAGTCCCTTCACTGGCTCCCCATCCACTGCAGAATTAAGTTCAAAATCCTTATGCTTACCTACAAAACCCTCACTAACTCAGCTCCCCACTACCTGTCCTCACTAATCACCAAATACACCCCAGCCCGCTCCCTAAGGTCAAACAGTGACCTGCGCCTAGCTTCTCCCCGCATCACCTCTTCCCATGATAGACTGCAGGATTTCTCACACGCAGCCCCCACTCTCTGGAACGCTCTCCCTCGTACTGTCAGACTTTCCCCTAACTTCTCTTCCTTCAAACGCTCCCTTAAAACGTTCCTAATTAGGGAAGCCTACCACCCAACTCACTGACGCAACCATCAATCACTCTCACCTTGCAGTCCTCTCCTCCTGTTTCCAACCCCAACCCTCCTAGACTGTGAGTTCCTACGGGAATAGGGCCTCATCTCCTCCTGTACTGTTTGTCAAATGTTGTTCAATGTATTGTATTGTATCCCTGTCTATACTGTGCCTATTGTACAGCGCTGCGGAATATGCTGGCACTTAATAAATAAAGAAGAATAATAATAATAATAATAATGAAGTTGTGTGGTGTCTGCTTCTGTTCTGAGTGAGAAGTGTTAATTTCCCTCCTGGGGCGTGTCCTGACCAGGGACTGAGATGGCCACATAAGAAAAGAGCTCCTGAGTCTCCTCCGATGTTCATCTGCTTCTTGTTGTTACCTTCAGTCATGGTGCATGGCAAACCGAAGCTAAACACCCCTAAGACCCCCGCACACCGATAGACCTGAACCACAGGCCCACTGGACGCCTTTATCAGCCCGACCCAAGCCACCGCGCTGACCTCTCCTCGAGACAAGATGTGTACGGGCCCTCTCCATCACCTGCACCAGCGTATCCTAATGAGGCGATCCGCCAGTTAGAGCGCCTGTTCTCCGCACTCCCGACGAAGGCAGATCTCTCCGACATGGCGGCAGATTTAAAAGATAGCTTTGCGGGAGACCTCCGGGAAATTAGAATGGACGTTGCGGCCCTGACTTCCAGAGTCACCCACCTGGAGGATGTCGTGAATCGCCCTCCTGACCCTGGGCCACCCTCGGCGGACACTGATGAGTTGCGCCGCCGCATTGATGACCTTGATAACCGGGGCAGGCGCCACAACATCCGGATTCGCGGCCTGGCGGAGGCTGAAGGCCCAGAAGACCTGCGAGTTATATTAAATGAGGTCTTCTGTATGGTGCTGGACAGGCCCACCTCCGAAGTGATCCCGATAGACAGAGTTTTCCATTCTCCAGTCATTCTCCTGCTTTTCACCGCTCTCTGAATAACCCTGACAGGGTTATTCAGAGAAAGGTGAAACTCAGGAGAATGACTGGAGAAGAGAAAATTCTAGGTCAAAATAGCCAAACCAGAAAAATACTCCCATTTATCTCACTTTCCAAATCGGCTATTTGGTCTAGATTGTTCTCTTCTCCTACCAGTTCTCCTGGCTTTCACCTCTCTCTCTCAGGGTTGTTCAGAGAAAGGTGAAAACCAGGAGAATGGCAGGAAAAGAGAACAATCTGGACCAAATAGCCGATTTGGAAAGTGAGATAAATGGGAGAATTTTTCTGGTTTGGCTATTTTGACCTAGAATTTTCCCTTCTCCAGTCATTCTCCTGAGTTTCACCTCTCTCTGAATAACCCTGATAGTCATAAAACACAATCGGCCACAATACTCAGCCACTAATTGGGTTAGACGAGACTCATGGGAAATGTAGTTCAAAAACAACTGGATGGCCAAGGTTGCTGCACCTCTGAATTATAAACATACAGGGTTATCCAAAGAGATCCAAATGGCTGGAGAAAGGTAATCGAATGCTGAAAATCAGCGTTCGGTTACCTTTCCTGGCCATTCGGCTATCCAGAGAGCAGGCAATTCACCAAATCCTGGCGAATTACCTGCACATACGGTGCCTGTTCGAGGGCAGTGAAATGCCCATAAAAAAGCAATGCTTCGGCTATTCAGAGAACAAAAACCATCAGTGAAAAGTTCCCGAAATGCCCTGCTGTTCGGTGGTTTAATTCGGCAAGTTTATTCAGGCGAATCCCATAGGCTTCAATGTTAAAAATATTCCCGTTTTAATTCATTATCTAATAAACCGTTCATTATAAAATTCTGCAGTAAAAATTCTCTTTATTTATAGATTTTCTTTCTGATATTTTAAGCATTTTCCTGTTTTTTTTTTTACTTATTTTTTCTGTAACAGCCCTTTTTATTATTATTCCCTGGACCTCATATGTAAATTTCAGACATTTTCGCTCAGTAGTTTCTTTGCAAACAGCGTTTCACTTTTCAAACATTCAAGCAAACTGTTTTGCTAATTTATTCACTCCATTCGTCTGCGGTGTCGGCTTTTTCCGGGAGCTTCGCTGCGTGTGATCGTCTTCTGCTCGGCTTTTTCCGGCGGGTTAATCTAGATGTTTTTGCGGGTTTTCGGCGTGCATTCGCCAGGTTTTGCGGTTAGTTTTCGGCAGGTTTGCGGCGACCTTTCCCTGCAATTCGGGGACCCTGTGGTGCTTGCTGAATACACCGCAGGGTCGCCGAACTGGGAATCGTCAAAACAAACCAAATTGAAGAGAACGAAAGTCACCAAACGTGCAGTGACTTTTCAATTCTCTTGAATTACCCTGATTGTAATGATATATTTAGGCTGAATGTGTGAGAGTGTGTGCGTGTATATGTATGTATGCATAAGGGTGCGTGTGTGTGTATATATTATATATATATATACACATATATACACACACACACACACACACACACACAAACCATGGAGACAGCACTCCAGACAAACACATTCAAAAACCTGCAACAACAGCTCCATGCATGGGTACATAATACCAGCTTTTACCACATGGTGAAAATTTCATAGCTCTAAGCTTTGCTGAATAAAATGGTGGAAATTTGGTTCGCAATGAACGGCCGTGAATTGCTTAAGCATGCCAACAGCGTCAATCTAATCCACCCTCCGGCAGGTCCTACTCTGCAAACTCTGAAACACCTAGTTAAGGCTGAGTGCTACCCCCCCATGTGTTTTTCATATGCATTTCCTGGGTATGCATCCCTCTCTGCCACAGGTTCTCCTCCTCCAGGTTCTATTTAACCTTGATCTACGGGAGCTCCATGAAGGGACCTGTTCCTCAGTAAGTGAGTTAATCCCATTATGGGCAGTCATTAGGTTTGCAGAGTAGGACCTGCCAGAGGGTGGATTATATTGACACTGTTGGCAGGCTTAAGCAATTCACGGCCGTTCATTGCAAACCAAATTTCCACCATTTTATTCAGCAAAGCTCAGAGTTATGAAATTTTCACCATGTGGTAAAAGCTGGTATTATGTATCCATGCATGGAGCTGTTGTTGCAGGTTTTTGAATGTGTTTGTCTGGAGTGCTCTCTCCATGGTTTTGTTTTGTATTTTATTTTGAGACGCACCTGCACTGAAACGCTTAGTTAAGGCTGAGTGCTACCCCCATGTGTTTTATATATATTATATATATATATATATCATAATTTTGTTTTCATGTGTTTTAATTTTGTTTTCATGTGTTTGAGCTTTTGGGTGCACACCCTAATGCAATAGGCTGCGCACGCCTATGATGATGGCGCATCTGTGATTGTCTGTGAGCATGATGTGAGCTGGCCTGGGCAATATATATGCATGATGTGAGCTGGCCTGGGCAATATATATATATATATATACGCATGATGTGAGCTGGCCTGGGCAATATATATATATAAATATACGGATGATGAAAATTTGCAAAGGATAAGGCACGCAAAGTGAAATTTTGATGTGTCTGAAATTGAAACTTACGTGACAACTCTTATTTCTTTTTTCGTTAATTTATATTTGTTCAATACAGTTAGAGTTAATTTAAAATGGTTTTATACAGTTTATTTATATTTATTTTACCTTTTCTATTGGTGCTTTTCAAACTTTGCTAAATTTCTTTTTATTTAATAGTTTCATGTTGTTTTTTTTTTTCTTTGGGGGTGGCAAATAGCTGGTCTTGCCTAGGGCGCAAAATAGTCTAGCACTGGCCCTGACCACATGGTCCACCCCTGCACTCTTCCACAATACCACAAAGGGGCTACTGTATGATGGCACTTGCTGGCCTGGCACCAAAGGCACAATATTTGGGTGCACTGCCACTGACGCCTGTACCAGATTCATATCCTCAGAGGGGTTACGGTGTGACGGCACTGTTGCTGATGCTGAAGGCCCAATTTTAAAGCACCTATTAAGTTTCACAATAATTTAGCCAAAAAAATCACAACTTTTTCTGCGTGTCCGAAAATGTCTCCTCTTTTCATACAGACTGCGCCCCAAGCAGTTGTTTATGGATAGATTAAAGAAAAAGCATTTACTGTCATTTGAAATGTCATTTTTTGGTTTTTACATATTTCTATACTTCCTAGAAATCCGCCACTTCACGGGCAGGTTATGGGGACCTCCTAGGCACGATATTTGAAGGAATTTTTTGTTTTTATTCTTAACCTTTATTTCATGGAAAACTCACTGTTCCTTTAAAAACGTTTTTTTTAAAAAACTTTTTGTCCTTGTTTCCTGTCCCCCAGGGCACTACCCGGACCCCCATACACCTTTTATGGCAAATATCTAGCATATATGCCCTCTTGGAGAGTGCTCTAAAAATCAAATTTTCAGCCCCATTGACTTGTATTGAGTTCGAGTTCGAATCCGAACATTTGGAAAGTTCGAATCCGAACATTGGAAAGTTCGAATCCGAACATTTGGGAAGTTCGAATCCGAACATTTGGAAAGTTTGAATTCTAACATTTGGAAAGTTTGAATTCTAACATTTGGAAAGTTCGAGTTTGAACCGAACTCGGGTGTTCAGCTCATCCCTACTGTAGAGCTGCATGTGCTGCAACCGACGGCCTCTGGATGCGTGCTCAGCAGACCTGAAGGGCTGCGTGCGCATCGCATCCGGCGGCTCCTGGATGCGCACGGAGCCAAACGATATATATATCTCTCTATCCCTCTATCTCTCCGAAAGTGTCTCCTCTTTTCATACAGACTGCCGCCCCAAGCAGTTGTTTATGGATAGATTAAAGGAAAAGCATTTACAGTCATTTGAAATGTCATTTTTTTGGTTTTTACATATTTCTTGTATTGAGTTTGAGTTCAAGTTCGAGTTCGAATGCGAAACGAACTCCTGGGTGTTCGGCTCATCCCTAATGACCAGAGGCACAGCCTTCCGACACAGAGGCTGCTTGTCCTCTTAACTGTGTCTGGGAGCATCTGCCTGTCCTTTTTGATCTTTCTGACATGGTGAGTGATATATAGATTAAATATATACAGAACTCTGATTCAACTCTGGTATAAAGATTGGAGATATACAGAAGTCTGATTCAACTCTGGTATATAGATTTAAGATATTCGGAACTCTGATATAAGTCGGCGATTTTACAGATATTTTCCCTGCAAGGCTGCCAATGTCCTCTACTCTCTCTCTCTGATTCACTTCCTCTCCTGCAGGCTGCAACACCCTGATAGCTGGCAACAGCCAGATTCAACTCTCAATAAACATATGAGCTCTGATTAAACTGTTATTGTATGGTATCTAGAATTAGATCAAAGATAAACAGATTTTACAGAACAATGCTATAAGTCAATGATACACACTGTCCCTGATAGCCTGGCAGTGCCAACACAGATTCAAATTCCCAGAAATCTCCTACAACGTCACTGATAGAACAATCTCCTCTCCTCTCTGATTCACTCCTGCAAACACACACTGGGGCTGCAGGCAGGTAAGCCTTATATAGTGTGCTGCGGGACTTAGCTCTGTGAGCCCATGATTGGGCAAAATTTGCCCAATCAGGACTCTGAGCAGTGATTGGCATAGTCTTGCACCTGAGCTGTGTTCAGGTGCAAGGCTGTAGCCAATTACAAGCTTCAGGCCAGCGGAAAAGTGCATTGTGGTCCATTGTGGGTGAAAATGCAGCGAACATGTGGAAATTTTCAGAGTTCGCCGAACGGGCGATGTTCGACTTGAACTCCGAACTGATCCGAACCGAACGCTCATCCCTACCTAAATCTGTCAATACTGATCTCTATCTCACCCACTAAAATACAAATGAGGAGAGGGAGGGAGATTCACAGTGGTCAGAGCCAATGTTTACAAATATTGACCTGACAACTTTATTTATATTTCTGTGAATTTCTGATTGGATGTTGCTAGCCTGCCTCTCTGAGGCCCCAAGAAGCCCCCTTAGAAGGGCAGAGCCATCTTGGCTCTCACTTTATTTTATTCATTTTTTAAAAAAAAATTACACTTTTTTATGGTCTGCCGGGTGCCTCGATCCCTCGAGGCACCCAGCAGACCATCTGATCACTCATGTGATTGTTTTTGTACTGTGTGTCACGATGGCACTCAGTACTTCCTTCCTCTACCGGAAGTGATTGCTCGGGGGGAGCGATCACCGAGCAGACCACCGGCAGATAATGATATTGCAGGATGCCTCTATGTGGAGGCATCCTTGCAATATCAGAGTGGTGTTTGAGTGGCTGGAAGCGATACCGATCGCTCCAGCTCTCAAATGACCGGACATACCATGTACGTCAGTGGGTCTAAAGGAGACTTTTACTCGTGACGTACATAGTACGTCCGCAGTCACTAAGGGGTTAAGAATGAAATTATTTAGCACAAAAATGTACATGTAGGTGTTGTGTTGTAGGGGTGTCGTTTTGATGGGTGTGGCCTTATATGGGTGTGTCACATGGGGCCCCCCATAATCTCCTATTTCCCGGGGGCCCCATTAGTTGTCAGTCTGCCCCGCTGGAACGACTACAATTACAGCACATCTCCCATATCTTTTTTTTTTTTTTTAATTGAGCTTTTCAGAAAATACATAATAAACAGAAAAAGTAGTATTATAAAAGGGGGGGGGAAATCAGGGTATGTGCAAATCACCGGAGCCGGCGAATCAGCTGTTTGTTAACAGAGCTCGGTCACTTCTAGAGTGGGACCAAGGAGAACGGTATCTGGTCGCGGTGAGCACTCCGTCATAATTCACAGGCTTTATATATTTTATGAATGTCCCATAGCTGCCAAGGGTCTTTTTTTTGGGGGGGTGGAGTCAAGCACAGCCTGTTGCCTTGGAATCAAAGTGTTGGTATTGATCTAATGGGTTCACTATTTGTTTCCGAGTAGGGATCTCAGCTGACTTCCATTGCCTTGCGAGCAACAATGCCGTTGTGGAGGTTATTATAAAAAGTATTTGTAGATGAGGTTGTGGAAGTTTCACCATTCCCAATAAGAGGACTTCAGGGGCATATTGAACTTGCACACCCAACACTTCAGTTGCCAGGTGTGCCACGTCTCTCCAAAGAGGCACCACCACTGGGCAGTGCCACCAATTGTGGCCCATAGATCCCACTGCCTCCCACTGATCTCAACATATAAATATACAGGTGTAGCAGAGGAAGAAATAGAATGTATACAGTCAGGTCCAGAAATATTGGGACATCGACACAATTCTAACATCTTTGGCTCTATACACCACCACAATGGAGTTGGAATGAAACAAACACAATGTGCTTTAACTGCAGACTGTCAGCTTTAATTTGAGGGTATGTACATCCAACTCAGGTGAACGGTGTAGGACTTACAGCAGTTTGCAGATGTGCCTCCCACTTGTTAAGGGACCAAAAGTAATGGGACAGAATAATAATCATAAATCAAACTTTCCCTTCTTAATACTTGGTTGCAAATCCTTTGCAGTCAATCACAGCCTGAAGTCTGGAACGCATAGACATCACCAGACGCTGGGTTTCATCCCTGGTGATGCTCTGCCAGGCCTCTACTGCAACTGTCTTCAGTTCCTGCTTGTTCTTGGGGCATTTTCCCTTCAGTTTTGTCTTCAGCAAGTGAAATGCATGCTCAATGGGATTCAGGTCCGGTGATTGACTTGGCCATTGCATAACATTCCACTTCTGTCCCTTCAAAAACTCTTTGGTTGTGTTTGCAGTATGCTTTGGGTCATTGTCCATCTGCACTGTGAAGCGCCGTCCAATGAGTTCTGCAGCATTTGGCTGAAAGTGAGCAGATATTACTCGAAACACTTCAGAATTCATCCTGCTGCTTTTGTCAACAGTCACATCATCAATAAATACAAGAGAGCCAGTTCCATTGGCAGCCATACATGCCCACACCATGACACTACCACCACCATGCTTCACTGATGAGGTGGTATGCTTAGGATCATGAGCAGTTCCTTTCCTTCTCCATACTCTTCTCTTCCCATCACTCTGGTACAAGTTGATACTGGTCTCATCTGTCCATAGGATCTTGTTCCAGAACTGTGAAGGCTTTGTTAGGTGTTGTTTGGCAAACTCTAATCTGGCCTTCCTGTTTCTGAGGCTCACCAATGGTTTACATCTTGTGGTGAACCCTCTGTATTCACTCTGATGAAGTCTTCTCTTGATTGTTGACTTTGACACACATACACCTACCTCCTGGAGAGTGTTCTTGATCTGGCCAACTGTTGTGAAGGGTGTTTTATTCACCAGGGAAAGAATTCTTCAGTCATCCACCACAGTTGTTTTCCTTGGTCTCCCGGGTCTTTTGGTGTTGCTGAGCTCGCCGGTGCATTCCTTCTTTTTGAGAATGTTCCAAACAGTTGTTTTGGCCACGCCTAATGTTCTTGCTCTTTGATGGGTTTGTTTTGTTTCTTCAGCCTAATGATGGCTTGCTTCACTGATAGTGACAGCTCTTTGGATCTCATCTTGAGAGTTGACAGCAACAGAATCCAAATCC
The DNA here is from genome assembly GCA_009667805.1 of Leptobrachium leishanense. NCBI lineage: Eukaryota > Metazoa > Chordata > Amphibia > Anura > Megophryidae > Leptobrachium > Leptobrachium leishanense. Next base: position 47,096,909 of record CM019072.1, read on the forward strand.
AAATAGCACACTTGAAATGAACTCTGGGCCTTTTATCTGCACATTGTAATTGGGGTAATGAGGGAATATCACACACCTGGCCATGGAACAGCTGAGAAGCCAATTGTCCCATTACCTTTGGTCCCTTAACAAGTGGGAGGCACATCTGCAAACTGCTGTAAGTCCTACACAGTTCACCTGAGTTGGATGTACATACCCTCAAATTAAAGCTGACAGTCTGCAGTTAAAGCACATTGTGTTTTTCATTCCAACTCCAATTTAGGGCCATATTACATACTTGGTCCTAACTTAACCAAAGCTGTTGTAAACTTAAAACCTCCATAGGCTATAATGGCTCTGGGAAGTTTACAACATCTCTGGTTAAGTTAGCATCAAGTATGCAATATGACCCTTAGTGTATAAGAAACCCATCAATCGAGTCAGTGAGAACAAAGCATAATCCAGTAAACAGGACAATTGGGGGTAACCGTGACATACCTGAAAATAATAATAAAGTTTACAGGATTGAAGAAAAAGGTACTAGATTGGATTAATAGTACCGTAAACTCGGAAAATGTATGGATCGAAAAAAGAACCTTTTTATTGCGTCCTTAAGGGTGGTTACACAAAAAATTGTGCTGAATTCACAACAAATTGGTGTCCTGAACGAGCCGTAACACAAACCACAAGATATACTGTATAAAGTGTAGACAAAATGAAAGGTAGAAATGAAAAAATTATTAAAACTACTTCTAATAAGAATATTGGAGGTAACCCACACTGTCCTGCTGGATAAGACGTGATTTGCAAGTTTGACGCAATGTCATAAAAAAACTCGTCTTGTGAGATCAAGCGAATGCAAGAGGTCACAGACCAGCAGGATCTATGGTGCTGCTACATATAAGAGTGAAAACCTACTGAGGCATATTCTCACTGAACAGTTGTTTGTAAAACGACCTTCATGGGTCTGCACGTATTTAGGGCAGTGGTGTATTTAGGTTTTGTGCTGCCCTAGGCCTGACTAAACTCGTGCACCCCCTAATTTAAATTTGACGCACCCCTTCCTGTCAAGGGCACACCTCTTCCTGGTTAATCCCCACCCTTCCTCTTTAAGCTCCACCTTTTCCTCTTAGAGCTCCGCCTTTTCCTCTCTTTATATTAAAAGTGGATACCAAGTGCCTACTTGTATATTTTGTATACCATTTCAAATGTATCTATTGAGATAAAGAAAATTATGAAATGTTTAAATTCAAGCATTTTTACAAAGAACAGCCACGCATGTCAAGTAAACGGGATCACAGCCGCTCTAATTGGTTGAACAATAAAATCCACAGAAACGTGCACTGCATATGAGCGTATCACAGAGCTGCACAGCAATAAAGCTCACAGTAATATGCAGTGTGTATCACAGAATCGACAGCAATAAAACTCCCAGCAATGCAATGTGCGGTGTGTATGAGTGCATCAGAATTCACAGCAATAAAACTCACAGCAATGCAATGTGTGGTGTGTGTCAGCGTATCAGAATCCACAGCAATAAAACTCCCAGCAATGCAATGTGCGGTGTGTATGAGTGCATCAGAATCCACAGCAATAAAACTCCCAGCAATTCAATGTGCGGTGTGTATGAGTGCATCAGAATCCACTGCAGTAAAACTCCCAGCAAACCGAGTGTATATGAGCACACAGCAATTATGCTGTGGAGCCATCTTGTCAGCAGTGGGGTGCCACTGTCAGAGGGTGCACTGTAGCTTTGATTCCCTTCCCGGTGGGTGTTCAGTCCAGAATAGAGTCTGTGTTAACGAAAGGGCGGGCAGCTGCGCGCGTGTGTTTCACGTGGTTCAGCCAGTCATGTGGTACTGAGACTCAGAGAAATGGAAGTGAAATGCCCTGATATTCGGTGGTTTCAATCAGCAGGTTTATTCAGGCGAACCCCATAGGTTTCAATGTTAAAAATATTCCCGTTTTTATGCAATATCTAATAAATCATTTATTATTTTAATCTGCAGTAAAAAGTCTTTACTTATTGATTTTTTTTAGTACCTTTTAGTCATTTTTCTGATTTTTTTGGGCAAAATTCCCCCCTTTTTTTAATAGCAGTTTTTCTTTTTTCTGTAACAGAACTTTTTATTATCAATCATAGGATCTTATATGTAAATTCCAGACATTTTCGTTCAGTAGTTCTTTTTAAAACAGCAGGCCACGGGTTTGCGGTGGCAGCATTCAGCGGCCGACTCCATGCACTTTGGGGACCCTGCGGTGAATGGTGAATTCACTGCAGGGTGGGGAAATTTTATTATCCTAAGTGCAGGGAACTACAGAACACCAAAAAGTTGGCGTCATTTCGGTGCTCTGTGAGTAACCCATTTAGTGGTGAGGTTTTTTGCTGCCCCCTGGAAAGTGAAATTGAAAGTGTAAATTAGTGAAATCTCAATGTATCCTTCCTGGTAAAATACTTTGCAAAAGTAAAAAAAAAAAAAAAAAATTATAGGGGTGGGGCCACCCAGTGCGGGCCGCCGCCCCCTGGAAAGTGCCGCCCTAGGCCTGGGCCTAGTCGGCCTAGGCCAAAATACACCAGTGATTTAGGGCACTAATAAACAGAAACGTCCCCAAAGTAAAGTCTAACAAGTGATTAATAGGAATATCCTCAAGAGTAGTAAAAAGGAGATTTCACTGTGCATACAATTAGCACTGCATAAGGCAATAATTTGCCACAGAAAAGGAGCCTGTGTGGGGTTCAATGCCCCACAGCATACCGCTGTATGTTCAAAGCTTATGGGTAAACCGCCCCATACGTTACATAGTTACATAGGCTGAAAAAAGACATGCATCCATCGGGTTCAGACTCACACACAACACCTACTGCTGTTGATCCAAAAGAAGGCAAAAAACCCAGTCTGAAATGCTCGCCAATATGCAATAAACTGTGGAAAAATTCCTTCTTCACCCCAGAATGGCAGTCAGATTTCTCCTTTAATCAAGAAGCTTACCCACATATTAAATATTATAACCCTTAATATTCTTTGTCTGCAGGAAGTCATTAAGTCATTTTTTAAAAGTCTGTACAGTCTCTGACCCAACCACCTCAACAGGCAGAGAATTCCACAGCTTTATTGTTCTCACCGTAAAATAACCCTTCCTATGCTTTAGGCTGAATATCCTTTCGTCCAGTCTAAATGGGTGATCTCAGGTCCTGTGTATAGTCCTGTTAATGAATAGGTTTCCAGACAATGGTTTATAATGGCCCCGTATATATTTATATAAGGTTAGCAGATCCCCTTTAAGGTGCCGTTTCTCTAAACTAAACAGGTTTAAGCTTGTTAGTCTTTCCTCATAACTTAACCCTTCCATTCCCCTTATTAATTTATTTGCCCGTCTCTGCACTTTTTCTAGCGCTATGATATCCTTTCTTAAGACAGGTGCCCAAAATTGCACAGCATATTCAAGGTGCGGTCTTACCATTGATTTATACAGAGGCAAAATTATGTTTTCATCCCGAGAGTGAACTCCTATTTAAATGCATGCCAATACTTTGCTAGCCTTGGAGGCTGCTGTTTGACATTGCACATTGTTACTTAGTTTGAAGTCTATGATTATTCCCAAATCCTTCTTCTGCTTGGATTTCCCTAACTCCGTACCATTTAGGGTATAAGTTGCTTGAGTGTTCTTCACTCCAAAGTGCATAACTTTGCATTTATCTACATTAAATTTCATCTGCCATTTAAGTGGCCAGTCCCCCAATCTATCTAAATCCCTCTGCAGCGAAGTAACATCCTGCTCACATTGTATTTATTTTTCTAGTTTTGTGTCATCTGCAAACACTGATACATGGCTTTCAATGCCTATCTTAAGGTCATTTATAAATAAATTGAATAGAATTGGTCCTATAACAGACCCCTGAGGTACACCACTTACCACTGATGTCCATCTTGAAAATGTACCATTTATGTCCAATCTTTTAGCCAGTTTCCTATCCAAAAACAAGTATTTTCATCTAGACCAATTTTTCTTAATTTAAATAGTAACCTATTGTGTGGAACTGTATCGAAAGCTTTGGCAAAATCCAAGTAAATCACATCCACTGCGACACCCGATCTATACTTCTACTTACTTCCCCATAGAACGTAATTAGGTCAGTCTGACATGATCTGTGCTTCATAAAACCATGCTGATTTTTGCCAATTACATTATACCTCCCAATAAATTCATTATTATCCCTTAGTAACCCCCCAAATACTTTCCCAGCCACAGATGTTAAGTAGGGATGAGCTGTTCGGTTCGGAGTTCGACCCGAACTTAGCCTGTTCGATTAGATCGCGAACTCCAAACATTTCCGGGTGTTCGCCGCATGTTCGACAATGCATCACAATGAAATAAGGTTAATACTGGGGAAACACCCAAAACCAATGAGCAGCAAAACACCACCCTGATATCCACTTAATTCAGAAAAGGTATGGCATAAAAAACAAAACTGGTGTTGCGCTAAAAAACATATAAAAACATATAAAATATCTTGTATAATGTCTGTATTCCAGCAATCTTTGTACACAACAAGGAGGAAGGAAAAAAACATATACTCCTCTATTGTCTTTGTTTAAAAAGGAGCCCGTTCAATTAGCTTCCAATCCTTGCTGAGGAAAAAGGAAGAAAGTTTTTCATATTCCTCCAGTCCTTTTTAGACGAAAACCACTTCTTTAGCAATTCATCTCCAAGAGTATATATCTCAAACAAAGAGAAAAATTCAATGGTGTTATACCCTTTATTAAATTTATATATCCTGCTGACAATATACATATACGTACAGAATAAGGTGGTGGGCTTTAAAATTGGTCTCACCCACTGCCAGATAAAAAACACTGCGTCCCATATAGCCTTAGACAACCATCACGTCCTAAATCTGGTGGTACAGTGTTTCCTAACCAGGTACCAAGGGCTGGCAGAGCTTCTCAGCCAGGCCAGAAAAGTCCACAGCCACTTCAGACGGTCATTCCCAGCAAGCGTTCGCCTGGCAGAAATTCAAAGAGAATTCCACCTTCCCACAAACCGTCTGATCTGTGGCATGCCCACCAGGTGGAACTCGACATTAGCAATGCTGCAGTGTCTGCACAAGCAGCAGAGGGCCATCAATGAGTACCTGTGTGAGTATGGCACAAGGACAGGTTCAGGTCAACTTGTTTTTTTTCCCCCCCTGCAGTGGCTGATGATCAAGGATGCATGCACTGTACTGTCACTATTTTAGGAGGCAACGAGGATGGTGAGCAGGGACAGTGCATGCATCAGTGACACCATTCCTTTAGTGTTCCTGCTGGAGCACACTCTGCGGGGAATTATAAATGTAGCTCTAGAGGCAGAGCAGCGGAAGGAAGAGGAGGCCTTCCCTAGCTCTCAAGGCCCCAGTCTTTCCGCAGACAGCATTCCAGCGGGTCCTACTCAGATCAGACAGGAGGATGAGGAGGAGGCAGAATATTTAAGTAGTGGGGGCATTGAAGGTGGGGATTCCTCAAGGGAGGGTTTCGTGTGCCCAAAAACACGAGGGCTAGTGCGTGGCTGGGAGGAGGAAGTGCATGATACGGTCATCCTCATTGACCAGGAAGACTTGGAAGCTAATGCCACCTCCAACCTACGCTGCATGGGCTCCCTAATGATGCAAAGCCTGCTAAAGGACCCCAGGATTCATGCTATCAAGGAGAGGGATCATTACTGGTTAGCAACCCTTCTTGATCCACGATACAAGGGTAAAGTTGCAGAGCTCATCCTGCTCGCACAGAGGGAGCACAGGATGGACTTGGATGCTCGAAAGCGACACTTGGTAATCTACCAGTGCCTGGAAAGGTGTTGCACAAGTGCTGACACATGTGCTTCTGAGGCTGCGGATGATCAGAGGAATAGTGGTGAAGGCCAGGGCCGCTTGACTGATGCAATTTTAATTTTTTTTAGTCCTCGACGCCCAGGGACATCAAATGTAGGCACCCATTGCCAGCGTCTTCACCATATGGTGCAGGACTAGAAAAGGGGGGGTTAACTACGAGTGGCGCTTGTCTCTTGAGTTATGGTAAAGGGTGCTGCTGCCTTCCTGAGATATTTTAGTAGTGCCTAGGTCTACCTGGATATGGTATGGAGAAAATGGGGTATACCTCGGATGGGCGCTGCACTTATAGATTCCTAAGTCAAAGAAATCTAAATGTATGCTTTAGGGTTTTAGACTCTATAGCATATGTGTCTAGTTACTAGTACACAGAATGAAATGCATGTGGTGTACAGGAAATGTTCCGGCACTCGATGGTATTAGGGTGCTAGAATTACGATGGTATAGATAGTGCCCGTCAGTAACTATCGTCGGTATATTGAAAATGTTATCCTGTGGGTTAGATAATTAATAATACGCTCTGTCCACAGTCTGACGCTGCCACCTTGTGGTAAGAAGGGGCTATGTTCTATGAGGTGTTCTGCATTCGAGGGGAGAAGGAATGTATTCCTTATCCTGTGCTGCCACCTCGTGGTCAAAAGATGGTGGTGTGGAGAAGGTCTGGGGAAAATCGGTTCTTGTCCTTCTTCTTGATGTGTAAATGAAGCCTCAAATAAAGGGGTAGAGAAGCAGGATAGTGTATTACCGAGATAGCTATTGCTATAAGGATAAATAGATGTCAACTCACATGGATCTGAGCCGGTATGGAAACCACGCTCACTCTTAAATGCTTTCCCAGCCAGTACAGGTGGCCAGGCACCCTTCTTTCCCTCCACTGTCTTGTTTCTTCCTTGCCTCTGGCTTTTTCCTCTGCTGGGCTGGAGTCCTCGCGGTGTTAGAGCTGGATTCTGCCCTGTGGATAAATGCTGCCAGGCTTGGAATAACCAGGATACAGGGTTTTAGGGAAAAAGGGTTTTAATCAAAATAAAAAGTATAACAACAAATGTTGTAAAAAACGGGGGGTATTTAACAGAGTTAAGTAAATAAAAACAAAGGGTGAGGGTCCAGGACGCGTGAACGCCAGGTAAATCTGGCCTCTTCAGCTGGATGACCCCTCATGGTGCTTGTCCGGCTTTTATACAGTGTATGGTAGCGTTTTTTACTTTCGTTTTCGTTCTTTGGTTACTGCGCATGCGTGTTGCGGTGATATTTTCGGTCCCCTGATTTGCCGGGTCACATGTCCATAGTCCACCAATCGGAATACGGGTTTCGGTTTCTTCGCAGTTCTTCGCAAATTTCTTCGCACTACCGGTGCTGTGTTGGATCAGAAAGTTCTTGTGCGTTTACATATCGGCTAACAGTGTAGGTGTTACACTATTCTATCGGGAGCCTGTTATATAATGGAGATGTCTGATGTTCTCACTATTGCAACTGTGTGATCATGGGACTTTACCTTGATCTGGGGAAAAGGAGCTGTTTGGCCATGTAGGGTTTAAATCAGTGGTCCCCAACCCAGGCCCTCAGGGCCCACTAACAGGCCAGGTTTGCCAGATATCTGAAGCACAGCACAGGTGTTATGATTTGCTGCTCAGTGATTGCAGGATTCAGTCTGCATTTCCCCAAGGTGATCTGCAAAATCTGGCCTGTTAGTGGGCCCTGAGGGCCTGGGTTGGGACCACTGGTTTAAATAAGCCAGTCAGGCCCTTCTGGGGAGCTGGCAAAATAGTGTGTGCATCATATGGCATAGATGGGGGATAAGGGCAGACCTGGATACCTTTCCAGCACATTATCCACTGGCTTACTGGGTGTTGAGATTGGATCACTGGCCAGAACTTAGTCAATATGCTATGCAGCTACTACAGTAGGTTGCCCTTCATCAAGCGTGCTTTCTGAAAGGACGTTCAGTGCCGCTGGAGGTTTTGTCACAGACAAAAGAGTGCGACTGTCCACCGACTCTGCAGAACGGCTAACATTTATAAAAAAATCAGTCCTGGATTAGCAGCTATCAATCCCCTGATGCTGAAGTAATGGAATAGATCGGGGATGTCCTCTTCTGCATTCACAAAACCTCCAGCACTGAACTCTTCCACAGTACCACAAAAGGGTTATGGTATGAAGGCACTTGCTGCCATGAAAGGCACAATATTTAGCTGCACTGACGCCTGTGCCAGATTTATATAATTTTAATTTTTTGAACCGCAGGGTCCAACCCTGCACTCTTCCACAATACCACAGAGGGGTTACTGTATTATGATGGCACTTGCAGGCCTGGCACCAAAAGCACAATATCTGGGTGCACTGACGCCTTGACCAGAATCAAATCTTTTCAATATAGGACCACATGGTCCACCCCTGCATTCTTCCACAATACTACAGAGGGGTTACTGTATGATACTTGCTGGCCTGGCAGTCTTGCACCAAAGGCACAATATCTGGGTGCACTGACGCCTTAACCAGATGCATATCTTTTTAATATAGGACCGCAAGGTTCACCCCTGCATTCTTCCACAATACCACAGAGGGGTTACTGTATGATAGTACTTGCAGGCCTGGCACCAAAAGCACAATATTTGGGTGCACTGCCACTGACGCCTGTATCAGATTCATATCCTCAGAGGGGTTACGGTGTGACGGCACTGTTGGGGATGCTAAAGGACCAATTTTGAAGCACCTATTTTCACTTTTATTATTCTTTTATTATTATTCTTTATTTATAAAGCGCCAGCATATTCCGCAGCGCTGTACAATAAGCACAGTATAGACAGGGTTACAATACATTGAACAACATTTGACAAACAGTACAGGAGGAGATGAGGGCCCTATTCCCGTAGGAACTCACAATCTAGGAGGGTTGGGGTTGGAAACAGGAGGAGAGGACTGTAAGGTGAGAGTGATTGATGGTTGTGTCAGTGAGTTGGGTGGTAGGCTTCCCTAAATAGGAACATTTTAAGGGAGCGTTTGAAGGAAGAGAAGTTAGGGGAAAGTCTGACAGTACGAGGGAGAGCGTTCTAGAGAGTGGGGGCTGCGCGTGAGAAATCCTGCAGTCTATCGTGGGAAGAAGTAATGCGGGGAGAAGCTAGGCGCAGGTCACTGTTTGACCTTAGGGAGCGGGCTGGGGTGTATTTGGTGATTAGTGAGGACAGGTAGTGGGGCGCTGAGTTAGTGAGGGTTTTGTAGGTAAGGATAAGGATTTTGAACTTAATTCTGCAGTGGATGGGGAGCCAGTGAAGGGACTCGCAGAGGGGAGCGGCAGAGACAGAGCGGCGGGTGAGGTGAATTAGCCTGGCGGAGGCGTTCAGGATGGATTGTAGGGGGGAGAGGCGGGACAGAGGGAGGTCAGATAAGAGATTATTGCAATAGTCGAGTCGGGAGATTACCAGGGCGTGTATGAGTTGTTTTGTGGTGACAGCGGTAAGAAATGGCCGAATTCTGGAAATATTACGCAGTTGGTATCAGCAGGAGGAAAGAGACTTGATGTGGGGGATGAAGGAAAGAGCAGAGTCAAGTGTAACTCCAAGACAGCGAATTGGTTTGATGGGGAGATGGTGATACCCTCCACCGTGATAGAGAAGTCAGGAGGTGGGGAGGCATTGGAGGGAAGAATAAGTAGGAGCTCAGTCTTTGACATGTTGATCTTTACGTGGTGGGAGGCCATCCAGGAGGAGATGCCAGATAAACAGTCACTGACTTTTGAAAGGACAGGGGGAGAGAGATCAGGGGTAGAGAGGTAGATCTGAGTGTCATCAGCATAGAGGTGGTAATTAAAGCCAAAGCTGTTGATGATTTTGCCCAGGGAGGAGGTGTAGATGGAAAAGAGCAGAGGACCAAGGACAGAGCCTTGAGGTACACCAACAGATAGAGGCAATGAAGAGGAGGAGTTACCAGCAAAGGACACACAGAAGGACCTGTTGGATAAATAGGAGTCAACCCAAGCAAGTGCAGTGTCACCGAGACCCAGAGAGTTGAGGGTCTGTAGAAGGAGGGGGTGGTCAACAGTGTCAAAAGCAGCCGAGAGGTCAAGCAGGATGAGAATAGAATAGTGGCCGTGTTTTTTAGCAGTTAGGAGGTCGTTGGTGACTTTGGAGAGGGCAGTTTCAGTTGAGTGTAGGGGACGGAAGCCAGATTGCAGGGGGTCAAGTAGGGAATTGGAGGACAGGAAGAGGGAGAGGCGGTTGAAGACTAGTTTTTCTAAGAGCTTTGATGTGAAGGGAAGCAGGGATACAGGGCGGTAGTTGGATGTAGAGTTGGGGTCTAGGGATGGTTTCTTTAGTAAAGGGTGTAACTAGCGCGTGTTTGAAGGCAGATGGAAAGGAGCCAGTGGAGAGAGATAGGTTGAAGATGTGTGTGAGAGCAGGGGTGAGGGAGGAGGAGAGGGGAGGAATTAGATGTGAGGGAATGGGGTCGAGCGGGCACGTGGTGAGATGTGAGGAGGACAATAAGGAATTGACTTCCTCCTCAGTGGCTGGGAGGAAGCGGCAGAGGGTGGCACCGGGGACCTGTGGGAGTGGAGGTGGCAGATAACGATCTTGTGTTGGGATGTTGCTTCTGATAGTTAGCGTTTTACTGAGGAAGTAGTCTGCCAGGTCTTGAGCGCTGAAGGCAGCTGAGGGGGGAGGTGCAGGTGGGTAGAGGAGGGTGTTGAAGGTGGACCAGAGCCATTTAGGGTTGGAGGACAGCGTAGATATAAGAGATGAGAAGAAGGATTGTTTGGCCAAGTGGAGGGCAGAGGTGTACGACCGGAGAATAAACTTGAAGTGAACAAAATCAGCTTCAGAGCAGGATTTCCTCCAGGCACGCTCTGCGGTGCGGGAGCATCTTTGCAGGTAGCGAGTCTGGAGGGTGTGCCAGGGCTGAAGCTGGCGGCGTGGGGCCTTACAGAGTCGAAGAGGAGCAAGAGTGTCTAGAGCAGAGATAAGCGTAGTGTTGTAGTGATTAGTGGCAGCATCAGGGCAGGTGAAGGATGAGGTATGAGGGAGGTGGTGAAGTAGGTTGGAGAATTGATGGGGGTCCACAGCATGTAGATTTCTGCGAGTGTGTGTGCGGGGTGGGGGAGCAGGGTGTTTAGGAAGTCCAGATAGGTTGAAAGAGAGAAGGTGGTGGTCAGAGATGGGGAAAGGGCGACATTTGAACTCAGAAATGGAGCAGAGGTTGGAAAAGACCAGGTCAATAACGTGACCATCGCGGTGGGTAGGGAGGAGGGAGGATTGTGTGAGTCCAAGGGAGGACGTGAGTGAAAGAAGTTTGGAGGCAGCAGGAGCGGAAGGATCGTCTATGGGAATGTTGAAGTCCGAGAATTAGGCATGGAAGATTAGAAGACAGGAAGTGAGAAAGCCAGGTAGCAAAGTGGTCAAAGAACTGGGAGGTTGGTCCCGGTGGGCGGTAGATGACTGCCACCCTGAGAGCCAGAGGAGAGAACAGGCGGATGCAGTGTGTCGCGAAGGAGGAGAAGGAGAGGGATGGGGGTGGAGGGAGATGCTGGTAGGTGCAGGTGGGAGAGAGCAGGAGTCCGACCCCGCCACCATTTCTCTCACCCGGTCTGGGGGTATGGCTCAAGTGTAGACCGCCATGTGAGAGAGCAGCAACGGAGGCCGTATCAGAGGGAGTTAGCCAGGTTTCAGTTAAAGCTAGGAGGTTGAAGGAGTTTGAAAGGAAGAGGTCATGGATGGCTGTGAGTTTGTTGCACACAGAGCGAGCATTCCAGAGGGCGCAGGAGAAAGAGGACAGGCACTGAGGGATTATGGGAATGAGGTTGCTGGGCTTGCAGGGAGGTGATTTATGTGCGATGGAGATAGGATGAGAGGGAAGTATTGGATGTGTTGTGGGGCCAGGGTTAGGGGATATGTCACCTGAATAGAGTAACAGCAGGAGGGTGAGAAAGAGAAGGTGGGAATGGGATTTGTGGGAGTGGGAGTGATTGGCAGCACGAGAGTAGAGGGAGACCATGTTCTGAGGAAACAAAGGAGCTCATGCGAGGCCATCATGTGGGACGAGAGGAGTGAGGGAGAGATGCAGATTGTGTAGGGGTCGGTGGTAGAGGGGCAGGAGTTCCATTTAAGGAGAAAGGTAGAAGTAAAGAGCAGAAGCGTGAGAGAAAGCATGATCTAGACGTGAGTTTACCAGAGTAAAAAGTGGGCCTTGCAGTTTTGCAGTTCCTTCCTCCAGTCCCGCAACTCCAGGAATCAACTCTGAACGTCCACTTAAGAATGCCACTTGGAAATGACAATGGAGCCTGGTATAGTTGTTATATAGGGCGGACTGATTGCATTCAGGCAGTTAAAGAGTCAACACCTGAAAAAGTCAACACCTGAAGCTGGATGGGCTGTGTCAATAGGGCAGGAGATTCACATGCTAATTAGCAAAGCAAATGGTGGAGAAAAACAAAAATAAATAAAAAATAAATAAAAACAGCAAAAAGACCAAGGTAACGTTACAAAGTGGGTGCCTGCGAATACTGGGTGATGGGGGTCCTACCAGCAAAAGTATGCAGGGGATCAGTTGAGATGTGGGTGTCTGTGGATGATGGGTGATGGGTGATAATGCCTACCTGTGGAGAGAGGAGACACAGGATTTAGGGATCGTGATGGCGTAGGGGATCTTGGATAAAACTCCAGGAATCAACTCTGAACATCCACTTGGAAATGACAATGGAGCCTGGTATAGTTGTTATATAGGGCGGACTGATTGCATTCAGGCAGTTAAAGAGTCAACACCTGAAAAAGTCAACAACTGAAGCTGGATGGGCTGTGTCAATAGGGCAGGAGATTCACATGCTAATTACTTTCATCCAAAGTCTGCATAAGTTTCACAATAATTTAGCCAAAAAAATCAGTAAACTTTTTCTGCGTGTATGAAAATGTCTCCTCTTTTCATACGGACTGCCGCCCCAAGCAGTTGTTTATGGACAGATTAAAGGAAAAGCATTTTTTTTTTTTTGTGAAAGGATTTTACCAGGAAGGATACATTGAGATTTCTCTTGTTTTCAAGTATATCCTGGGTGGCGAGTATGTACCGTTAGGTGTCTTGCCAAGGACACTTACTGGAGAGGTTGCTTGCTGGGATCGAACCCATGACTCCACAGTCTCTCTCCATGCAGAGCAGTGACATTACCTCTACTCTACCTAGCCGGTACTGTCATTTGAAACGCATTTTTGTTTTTAAGTGTTTCTATACGTCTTTGAAATCCGCCACTTCACGGGCAGGTTATGGGGACCTCCTAGGCACGATATTTGAAGGCATTTTTGTTTTTTATTTTTAACCCTTATTTCATGGAAAACTCACTGTCCCTTTTAAAAACGTTTTTTTTAAACTTTTTGTCCTTGTTTCATATGGGAAGTTCAGGTTCGGGCCCGAACCGAACTCGTGGGGTGTTCGGCTCATCCCTAATGTTAAGCTCACAGGTCTATAATTCCCAGGCACGATTTTTAAACCTTTCTTAAATATAGTGACCACGTCAGCTTTTCTCCAATCCTCTGGTACGATTCCTGAAAGCAAAGAATCTTGAAAGATTAAGAACAAAGGTTTACATATTTCAACACATAGCTTCCTCAGTACTCGCGGGTTAATTCCATTCGGCCCTGGGGCTTTATTCACATTCACTTTGTTTATTTGCTGCAAAACCTTGTCCTGAGTCAACCAGTCACTTTGTATTAGTAAATTTTCATTAATGAATTGCATGTCTCCTGTTATCGGTTTCTCTTTGATAAATACTGAAGAAAAATAACCATTAAAAATTTCTGCCTTATCCTAATCTTCAGTTAACAATAACCCTGACTCAGATTTTAGTGAACCTACATTTTCACTCTTGGGTTTTTTAGAATTTATGTACCTAAAGAATCTTTTAGAGTTGGTCTTGCTCTCTTTGGCTATTTCTTTTTCATTTTCTAGTTTAGCCCATCTAATCGCTTTTTTACATGCTTTATTGGCTGCCTCAGATTTATCAGATTTAAAAGCTTTAAATGCCTTTTTATTTTTCATTTCCTTGGTTGACTTCCTACTAAGCCACATTGGTTTCAGTCTGTTTCTTTTATATTTATTAACCACTTCAATGCGGAGGACGCACTGAGCACGTCCTCCGCATTACCGCTGGTATGCGGAGGACGCGCTGAGCGCGTCCTCCCATTGGGGTCAGCGTTCGGCCGGGTTCCGCCGATTGCTGGCCCCCCCAGTGCGGGCTGACATCCTCGATGTCAGCCCGGCATCCGGGACCGCAGCCGCTGGAATTAGGTGTCATCGCGGCAGCGCGATGACACCTAATTCAGGCGCCCCCCCCCCCGCATGTGCGGAGGAGGCGCCTGAAAGGGAGGGGGGAGGTCCTTCGGACCTCTCTCCCTCCCGATCGGCGGCTCTGCGGGGGTTAACCCAGGCACCATTTGGAAGGGCACAGCCTGCCCTTCCAAATGGTGCCTGGCATTAACCCCTGGGGAGCTGGATCGCGAATCGGCGCTGAAAAGCGCCGGTTCGCGATCCTTTCCGGAGCTGGCCGACATCTTGGATGTCGGCCAAGCTTCCAGGAACTCCCCCTGAGGACTGGCGTCATAGTGCGTAGCACGATGACGCCAGTCCTAGAGTTAACCCCTAACTGCCACCAACGGTGGAGATAGGGAGTTCCAATGAACTCCCTATCTCCCGATCCGTGGCAGTTAGGGGTTAATGTTTGGTATGGTTGCATCGGCCAGAGCATGGCCGTTCCAACGATACCAAACATGAAAGTGAAAAAAGTTTTTTAAAAAAAATTAAAATTAAAATTAAAAATAAAAATATATTTAAAAAAAAAATAATAAAAAAAAAAATAAACATTTTTTTTTCTTTTTTTTGGTTCGTTAATGCAGCAATATTGTTCCCATTTCAATTATAATGTGAACAATGATGCTGCACTAACGATTTTTGTATGCGGTGCGTTTGTTAAAAATCGCGTAATTTTCCCCAAAAAAAAATGTAACGAGACCCCATCTCTAATTTTTTTAACAAGCGCACCCCATACAAAATATAACCGCAATTGCTCGCATGTTAAAATGTGAAAAAAAACACTTTACACATTGTAAATTATTGAAAATACATATTTTATTGCATTTTTTGTTATAATATACAGACAGGTCATGACGTATACATATAATAATGACATATTATGAATCTACCGAGTCTGACGGAAAGAACGATATATAATATGTCTGGGTCATATACTAAAATAAGCCTTCAAAACACGTTTAAACGTGATGCGCAAAACCGGTAAAAATGACCTCAGCACAGGGGCGTGAAACGCCTCAGCAGCGAAAGGGTTAACCAGTGGAATATATTCTGACGTGTACTTTTCTAGTGTTAGTTTAAAGATATTCCATTTATCATCAGTGTTTTTTCAATGAAAGAGTTTCTGCCAGTCAATGACATTGAGAGCTTCCTTTATTTTAATAAAGTTTGCCTTTTTAAAATTATATGTTTTAGCATGCCCCCTATGGATTTGTTTGAGTCTATTTCAAAAGACACCATATTATGGTCACTGTTTCCCAACTGTTCCCTTACATGAACACTTGAGAAAAGATCCACATTAGTTGTTATAACCAGATCCAGAAAGTTATCCTCTCTAGCTGGTGTTTCTACCAGTTGTGACATTAAGGTATCATTTAAAAGGTTCAGAAACCGGATTCCCTTCGCTGAATTACTGGTCCCACTATCCCAATTAATGTCCGGGTAATTAAAATCTCCATCAATTTAAAGGACCAGTTGAAATGGCAGCATACATGTGAATATGGTGCTGCTAGATATAACAGTGAAAACCTACTGAGACATATTCTCACTGAACAGTTGTTTGAAAAACGGCCCTCATTGGTCTGCACGTATATAGGGCACTAACAAACAGAAACGTTCCAAAAGTGGAGTGCAACAAGTGATTGATATAAATATCCTCAAGAGTAGTTAAAATAAGATTTCACTGTGCATACAATTCAACACTGCATAAGGCTTTAATCTGCCACAGAAGAGAAGCCTGATTACAAGCGTGTGTGGGGTTCAATGCCCCACAGCATACCACTGTACGTTCAAAGCTTATGGGCAAACTGCCCCATACCTTCATCAATTTAAAGGAGCAGTTGAAATGGCAGCACACATGTGGGTAAAATTAAAAACAAAATTCCTTTGTTAGTTCATTAACTCGGCTCAACGCGTTTCCCTGCCTATAGCAGCGTTATGAGGAGCGAAAGAGTTATAGTGTTGCAGAATGTACTGCTGAAAGAAAGTATTATCAGCCATAGGACATCATGTGGTATTTATAGTATGTTGCTTCCAATACTTGTTAATTAGGGTGAGAAGCTACACCCCCAGAAGACTCGCCCATAATGGGAGGAGTCTGGGTTGACATCTGATCACTGATCCACAGAGTATATACTTAAAATATTTTAACCATCGTAACAAGTAAAGGAAGTAGAGGGAGGGGAAAGGCGCACAGGAGGGGATAGGTAGTTCATTCCAACTTCATTAGTTACCAAGTATATGGAGATCGCAGAGGAAATTGCAATGAGGTGTCACTAATGGATCCAATTAGGGTCAATCGAGCCGGAGTGGTGTTCACTTCTTTTCAGGCCAAGGTACCGCCCTTAAGTTTTGCTATTGTCTGTAGTGTAACAACGAGGGTTCAGCTCCACGGAATGCCTGGCACATGTGTATATCTACTATGTACTGAAACTTAGTAACTGAACATTTTAAGTGCTATCAATGGCCAAAGTTTTAGCTCCACTGGGACTCAACTTCTACAAGGATTACATTAACTCATGCCTTCACGGGGGATCGTACTGAGACTTAGTAACTAAGCATTTAAAATGCTGACCAGTGGCCAAAGTTTTTAGTTCTGTTGAGACTCCACTTCTGTAAGGGTTGAATAAACCCATGCCTTCACAGTCCTCTCATACTAGGGAAAAAGCCTTAGTTCATAAGAATGAGGTGAATGTAAAACCTTTACAAGAGTGGGTGTCTGTGGAGGCTCTTACTAGGTAACTGTGGTTCCTTAAAAAAGGGGGGGGTGCTGCCTACAAGGGGTTGCACATAAATCTCAACCTAAATGTGCAAATATATGTGTAGAAAAGGGTAAGGGTCCTAGTGGCGCAGTGGGTGCTTCCAAATATGGAGCAATCTAGAGGAGTATTTCTAAATGCTGATATTATGGCTCAACTCTATTTATCAGGTGGTGTTAGATAAAAGTACTCAAGTGAGTCAATGTTACACTAGTATTGTGCAAACAGCAATTCTGTGCAAATGAACAACCTTGTGCAAAATAAGCAATAACAATGGTGATAAATCCTTAAATCATGTGTACAAATCTGCTCCTATAGCGCAAAGTGTATAATAATCCACATGTGCAAAATGCATATAAAGTACATATAAAGTGCATGTGCTCATATATCCTATTCCATTCTTAAAGTGCAGACACAAAATTTGTGTTGATGTGACATCAAAAAAGTCATAAGACAGTCCTTTTATTAGTCTATGAATGTATAAAGTGCATGTGAAAAAGTGCAAATCTCAAAATGAACAAGGTCCGTGACTCCTAGTCACCATACAGTATGTAGGTCACACTTCAGACAAAATGTTCCAACGTTATGCTTCCTCTCCTCAGTTGGTAGATTCCGTAGCATATATGAGGAAGACAAAAAGAGAGAGACAATAGTGCAGACTGTAGTAATTTGTGAAGTGAATGAATATATACAAAAATCCACTGCATACAGCACTCTCCATATTACCGTTCATTGCCTGGTGCAATCCAGTTGAAGTATATAGAATTAGGCAATAGAGGATGCACTCACGGTCTTCCAAACAAATATAAAGAATTTATTTTTACAAAACTCACATGGACATCAACGTTTCGGCTCGCAGAGCCTTTTTCAAGATAAACAAACAACACCAAATAACACATTTTTATACTAACAAACCAATGAATGAATTAACTCACAAATCTGTCAGAAATCTCACTAATGAGTTGCCCCACCCCATCCTGAATCAACAAGATTACGGGCGGGGGCCAACAACACATTGATAATGGGACTGAATACTAAGAAAAAAATATATAACAATACAGAGATACAAAAATACAAAAAAGTTAAAAGCAAAGGATGAATGACTGAATATTGTAACTAATATTGCAATGAAACAAAAATCTTTTTACACCAACTGACCCAAAAAATATGAACCTCTAAATGTAAAGTCAGTGATTTAACGGGGAGATAAAAAAGATGTAAAGGAAATATATTCATTCAAACCTCTAGGTGAAACTGTATCTAGTTTCATTGTCCAGAACGCTTCTCTTTGCAACAATAATTGAGACCGATTACCTCCACGTTTTAAAGGTGGTATATGGTCTATAGCCTTAAATTTGAGTGTAGGTAACCTATGCTGTAAAGCCAAAAAATGTTTTGCCACAGGCTTATCAGTAGACCCATCTCTAAAGGCAGTGGTAATATTAGACCTGTGGCCTCGGATCCTATCTCTAAGGGGTCGGTCGGTTTTTCCAACATAAGAGAGTCCGCAAGGACATGTAATTAAATACACCTTTAAGTTACCTACACTCAAATTTAAGGCTATAGACCATATACCACCTTTAAAACGTGGAGGTAATCGGTCTCAATTATTGTTGCAAAGAGAAGCGTTCTGGACAATGAAACTAGATACAGTTTCACCTAGAGGTTTGAATGAATATATTTCCTTTACATCTTTTTTATCTCCCCGTTAAATCACTGACTTTACATTTAGAGGTTCATATTTTTTGGGTCAGTTGGTGTAAAAAGATTTTTGTTTCATTGCAATATTAGTTACAATATTCAGTCATTCATCTTTTGCTTTTAACTTTTTTGTATTTTTGTATCTCTGTATTGTTATATATTTTTTTTCTTAGTATTCAGTCCCATTATCAATGTGTTGTTGGCCCCCGCCCGTAATCTTGTTGATTCAGGATGGGGTGGGGCAACTCATTAGTGAGATTTCTGACAGATTTGTGAGTTAATTCATTCATTGGTTTGTTAGTATAAAAATGTGTTATTTGGTGTTGTTTGTTTATCTTTCAAAAAGGCTCTGCGAGCCGAAACGTTGATGTCCATGTGAGTTTTGTAAAATAAATTCTTTATATTTGTTTGGAAGACCATGAGTGCATCCTCTATTGCCTAATTCTATATATATATATATATATATGAAAATCACTCACAAATTATAGAGCCTAATAAGTCCTGGCTCTAGGTTGGACTGCCTCACGTCAGATACAGGGTGACGTTCCCCCTTTTCCTGGGTCTTCCAGTTATCCTCAAATAAAACACATACAGAGAGACAGCGCTCCCATAGCGTGACACAGTACGTATATTCTGAGTAATTACAATTTTTTGTTCAACTCACCGATGTTGGAGCCTCGGTTTTCTCAGGCTCAGCTTAAAGGCAAATGGTACTTCTTAGTTAGGTGAGTACCTTATCCCTCTCTCCTGCAATGCCTTTCAGCTTCTGTCTCCAGCTCTGTATTACCATACAGATGGGGACAAAAAAGGGAGGGGGGGGAGAAAAATTCCTCTGCTTTCACCTTTAAAATATTTTCCTCACTCTAAAGGGACCCTTACCCCATATGCTATACTGCTTGAAGAAGGCACAGGTGTAGTGCCGAAACGCGTCCAGTAACCCCCCCAAAACTTTTTTGGATTAAATTTTTGATATTTTAACTTGATTCTCATCTCTTGTTTTACTCTGTTATGGGATACCCCCTTACTATTTTATCCCTTTAGAGTGAGGAAAATATTTTAAAGGTGAAAGCAGAGGAATTTGTCTCTCCCCCCTCCCTCCCTTTTTCGTCCCCATCTGTATGGTAATACAGAGCTGGAGACAGAAGCTGAAAGGCATTGTGTCACGGTGGCCCATGTCCGGGGAAATGTTGCACCTGAGCCCCATGTCTGGGGAAATGTTGCACCTGAGCCCCATGTCTGGGGAAATGTTGCACCTGAGCCCCATGTCTGGGGAAATGTTGCACCTGAGCCCCATGTCTGGGGAAATGTTGCACCTGAGCCCCATGTCTGGGGAAATGTTGCACCTGAGCCCCATGTCTGGGGAAATATTGCACCTGAGCCCCATGTCCGGGAAAATGTTGCGGCCGTCACAGCAGCTGATATCCAGAAAGCCTTATTCCAGGGTACTGTGTACTACAGGACAGAGAATGGTGCTGCCCGCGAATCAGATGCAACATGCAGGAAGGACAACCAATCGCAGCACATGACCAGCTATCCTATAGCAGAGCAGGGCGTCTCCTCTGAGCACCAATAGGTAGTGCTGTGGCTCTATTTAAAGGGCTTCCTTTCTCTTAGCAAGTTGCCCTAGCGTGTTTCCTGTTACTCCTAGTGCCTTGTTGTTATTTCTTGATTCCTATTCTGACTGATTTCCTGGTTTATACGATCCCGGCTTGTCTCGACTTCCCTGTATTCTGGCGCCCTGATTTCTGGCATAGTATATACGGACCTCTATTTTCTTAACCCCTGCCTATGTGTGTTTTGTTGGTTTGCCCTGCTTAACCCGGCCATTATTAAGGACCGGCTAGCTAGAGCATTGTGGGTTACTTTATTCCGCAGGTTGTTTTTCTTTGCAATCCACCACATTATTTGTGTTCATCATTCTCAGTATTACTGACCATAACCCGGCCATTTCTAAGGACCGGTTGGTCAGGGTCTGTTGGCTTACAGTCTGCAAGCGGGGTTACCCGATCCTGACATTACGCTAGGGCCATGGACCCTGCAGACATAGGTCAGCAGCTCGCTGCATGTGCCTCTCGTGTCGATGAATTAGACCACCGCATGGATGCCTTTGCTCAGGCTATACAAACTATTCTTGTCCGTACTGCCTATTTGCAGCCTGAACCACAGGTGGCGACCTCTGCCCCGGTCCTGCAATCCCACACACCTGAGGTTGCTTTACCTGCCTCCCATGTATCCATGACTTCTCCAATTCGTTTTGGTGGGGAACAGACTGGGTGTCGTGGCTTTTTGACTCAGGTCAGCATTCATTTTGAACTAAACCCTAGAATGTATGTTTCAGATCGTGCCCGTGTGGGATTTATGATAAATCATTTGTCTGGTAGAGCCCTAGCATGGGCTAACCCATTGTGGGAATATGATGATGCCGTGGTCTATAACTACCACAACTTTGTACGTGCTCTCAGACGCACCTTTGATCCTCCTGGTCATTCCAAGAGGGCTGGGAGATCCCTGCTCAGAATTAAGCAAGGTTCCAGGTCTGTTGCAGATTATGCCATAGACTTCAAAACCCTAGTAGCAGAGGTTGATTGGACTAATGATTGCCTTGTATTGCTTTTCCAGGAGGGCCTTTCTGATACTATCCTGGATGAGATAGAGGATTTGATCGATTACGTGATTGATATTGATAACAAAATCAGGGATAGAGCTAAACACAGAGAGAGACCCAGAAAAAGCATTGCTAGGGTTCCTACACGAGGTTCCGTTAGTCCACCATCTCGCACTTCACAGGTCTCTGATACCGAAACCATACAATTGGGTCACACTAAATTGACAGAAGAAGAGAAGTCTTATAGGCGTAGAGAGGGTCTTTGCCTATATTGCGGACTTGGGGGCACCAACGTCTTAAGTGCCCATCACGCCCGGAAAACGCTCGCACCTAAGTCCTAGGAGGGGACCGGCCTTAGGTGTTCTTACTTTGTGTCCCAAACCGACCTCACTACGATTACTTCTTCCTGTCTGTCTAACATGGGGTTCTGTCAAATTCGATTGTGATGCATTGCTGGATTCAGGGGCTGCTGATAATCTTATGGATGAGTCCTTTGCCTCAGGTCATCTTGTTCCTCTGTCCCCTAGATCCAAACCCTTAATGGTACAGGCCATTGATGGTAGGCCCCCTCTCCTGTTATAACCCAAGAGACAAAAGCTATTTCCATGTGTCTTGGGGATCATCATGACGAATCCATAGTGTTTCAGATCATATCATCACCATCTTGTTCAGTCGTTTTAGGTCTCACATGGTTACAAAAACATAATCCTCACATTGACTGGGTAAAGGGAAAGGTCGTCGCATGGGGTTCCACCTGTTCCTCCTCTTGTTTTCCCTCTATGTTACCTATCAGATTACTCAATACCCCCTACTGCAAAACCTTTGTCTTCTACCGTTCCGGAGCAATATCTGTCTGTTAAACAAGTGTTTGACAAAAAAGAGGCCGATAAGCTACCCCCGCACCGTCCGTATAAGTTATACCCAGGTACCATTCCCCCTAAAGGGATAATTTATCCACTGTCCCCAAAGGAACATAGTATCATGGAGGAATATATCCAGGAATCGCTGGAGAAGGGTTTCATCTACAGGTTTCATCTCTAACCCAGCGCTACACATGCATAACTTGTAATAACTCCCTTCTCTCATTCTCTCCTACATACAATCTTTCTGGAGGTAGAGAGTTAGGGGCGGCATTCTGATAGGACAGAATGCGCTCGATCAACTGAGAAGACACTTGCGTACACACAGTGGCGATTCTATGAGTACTGGGTATGCGAGAAACCGGTTCGGTGTGAGGCAGTTCCTCTTCCTCAATCTGTCTGGAAAGAGCATCCGCCTTGGTATTACGTGACCCTGGGCGGTAGGTGATCAAATAATTGAAGCGACTTAGGAACAACGACCATCTGGCCTGGCGGGGGAACAGTCGCTTCACGTCTGCCAGGTAGCCTAGGTTCTTGTGGTCAGTTAGAATGATCACTGGAATTTGTGAACCCTCCAACAGATGTCTCCATTCTTTTAAAGCCATTATAATAGTCAAGAGTTCTCTGTTGCCAATGTCATAGTTTCTCTCTGAGTCGGACAACTTCTGGGAGAAGTAGGCACAAGGGTAAAGTGGGGCATCCCAGGTGTCTCTCTGGGAAAGTACTGCCCCTATACCAGATTCTGATGCGTCGACCTCCATTATAAATGGTTTAGAAGGATTAGGATGTGCTAGAATAGGTGCAGAGGCAAAGGCCGTTTTTAAATCCTCAAAGGCTTTAAGGGCAGCGGGAGCCCAGTTGGTTGTATTGGCCCCTTTCATCTACAACCCGGTGATAGGGTTTTGTTGAAGAACTTGGGTGCTGCTGCGAGGCAAAAGTTGGCGGATAGATGGAGTTCTAAAGTCTACATTGTCTGCAAGCAACTGCCGGGTCTGCCGGTGTATCAAATCCGGCCGGATGGAAAGGCTGGGCCTCTTAAGAACTGGCACCAGAATCATTTGTTACCTTTGAGAGAGGCTGTGAGGATACCAGTTAGACGAACTTTCTCTGCCAAATCCGCCTGCTCCACGTTTGCCTCCCGTTACTCGGTCTCAGCAGACCCGGGCTGTCGAAGAGAGCGAAAGGGACAGTGAGGAAGAGAGTTTTTGTCTGGACTGGATGCGCTCACCGGAGCCTGAAGAGGTTATCGCAGTTCCTGAACGGTGGGAAAGTAATTTGAGGCCTGAAGCTCCTGAATTTCAGTTAGAAGTTCCTGAGACTATTGCAATCCCTGTAGTTCCTGAAGTCGAATCTTATGACTACAGTTCTATGCCTTCACTGGAAGGATCATACTCTGAAGAGGTGTCTGCTCCAGTGGTAGAAAGTAGAACAGAACCAACGCCTATAGTACTTCCACCTGAAGAGGAACTGATTGAGCCAGAACCAAAACGCTCTGTTCGACCACCCCAGCGACTCACCTATGACTCACCAGGACATAGCACTGAAGAGGCCGTCACCACAGTGCGAAGGTTGCCCGAAGTGTCTGCTATGTTAGCTGAGGTAGCCCAAAACATGAGTCAACTTGAGGAAGTGTATCTAACCCACTGTATGCTTGCTGCTGAGCCTGTATATGTTGCCTAAACTGTGTTGACATGTAATGCAACTGTTGTACCTCCTTGGAGAGACCCAAGAGTTCTAGGAGGGGGAGAGTGTAGCAATGGGTTTAATTCCCTGTCGTGGCAGTACCTATTTTTGGCCACCGGAGGGAGACAAGCGCGATACGAGACATTGAACATTGGGACTACATTTCCCGGCATGCTTTGGGAACGGACACAGGAAGTGGGTGGGGCACAGACCCTTACATCCTGAGCCTCGTGGAGAGAGCTGGCAGAGCGCGCCAGGGAGTGAGAGGAGCAAGACGCAGAGCAGCAGAACGAGACAGTGACTAGGCCAGAGCGCAGCTGGGGCCTGACAGAGCTAAAGACTGGGTTATTCAGCCTTACCAGAGGAAGACCCAGTGATTCACAGGAATACCCACGCTGATACCAAGTGAGCGAGAGGACCCCGAGTTAGGAGCACCACAGATCGATCGGACAGGGAGAGCAGGCGGTGAGCTGGACATCTTGCAGCAGCTACAGAAAGGCAAGACAGCAGATCCGGTAGCCCAGAGAATCCCAGCCAAGATCGAGCAGAGAGACGTCCTGGGTCGAGCAGAGCACCAAGTATCTGGCGGATGGGTGAGAGGCCTTCCAGGCCGTTTGTGAATAAAGAAAGCACGCTGCTGTTTGTTTCCAAAACCCACAGGGCCCCAACTTGACTAGTCGAAGATACCTCATAAGCAATTCACTGAGCAGTTGAATATTGTACCGGGTACCATAACACACACACACACACGTACATTCTGGGACATAACCTGTGCGGGACTCACTCCCCAACCTCAAGAAAGGGGGTTAAAGATATATTTTCCTCTTTTCTTTTCCGCTGCGCGTTTCTCGAATTATGAAGCCTTGTATTTTTTCTTTTCCGCTGCGCATTTCTCGAATTATGAAGCCTTGTATTTTCTCTTTTCCGCTGCGCGTTTCTCGAATTACGAAGCATCGTATTTCTTTTCCGCTGCGCGTTCCTCGAATTACGAAGCATCGGATTTCTTTTCCGCTGCGCGTTTCTCGAATTATGAAGCCTTGTATTTTTTCTTTTCCGCTGCGCATTTCTCGAATTACGAAGCCTTGTATTTTCTCTTTTCCGCTGCGCGTTTCTCGAATTACGAAGCATCGTATTTCTTTTCCGCTGCGCGTTCCTCGAATTACGAAGCATCGGATTTCTTTTCCGCTGCACGTTTCCTGCATTACGAAGTACTGTAAATATATCTACGAACACCGTGTTATTCATTATATGCCATTTATTCTAGTAAACTATATAATTTATAAAATCCACAACGGTGCTGGAGTATATTTATTCCCTAGTGCGGGGAGACTGACCCGAGGTTCAATTTCAGCGGCTCCTCCGGGAGTGAGCGCTACACATGCAAAGGTTGCAGGTCACCCAGGAGTCAATAAGACCATTCTCGCCGTTTCTCGTCTATATTGGTGGCCCACTCTTCGTGTTGATATCCCAGAGTTTATTGCATCCTGTAATGTGTGTGCCCAGAATAAGACCCCTGCTGATCTTCCAGTAGGTCTATTACAACCTCTCCCTGTGCCTCCGAGACCATGGACCCATTTATCCATGGACTTTATTGTGGACCTACCCCCATCTGAGGGTAATACCACCATTCTCACTGTTATTGACTGTTTTTCTAAAATGGCCCATTTTGTTCCACTGAAAAAACGTCCTTCTTCAGAACAGCTAGCCGGTATATTTGCTAAGGAGGTGGTACGGTTACATGGGTTACCGCAAGAAATAGTCTCAGATCGTGGTACTCAGTTCATTTCCTGATTCTGGAGATCCTTCTGTAAAGAAATGGGTATCAACTTATCCTTTTCTTCTGCCTACCACCCACAATCTAACGGTGCTGCTGAACGTACCAACCAGTCCTTGGAACAATATTTACGGTTCTTCATCTCCCACCAACAAGATAATGGAGTTTCTTATTACCTTGGGCTGAATTGGCTAGGAATAACGTGGTACATGACAGCTCTGGTCATACCTCGTTCTTTGCGACCTATGGGTTCCATCCTGCTTTATTACCTGGCACTCTGTCTGAATCACCCATTCCTGCACTTAACGATCACTTACAACTCCTACGTCAGTCCTGGACGCAGATTCAATCCGCTTTGCAAAAAGCTTCTTTAGCCCATAAGAAGTTTGCAGACCGCCACAGACGACCAGGACCTTCTTATGTCCCTGGTCAAAGGGTATGGCTCTCCACTCGGCATATCAAACTCCGGGTGCCCTCTCACAAATTGGCACCACGGTTTGTCGGCCCGTACAGGGTCCTCCGACGCATTAATCCTGTCTCTTATGCCTTGGAGTTGCCTAAGTCCTTGAGAATCCCCAACTCCTTCCATACCTCCCTACTCAAGCCCCTTGTCTGTAACCGGTATACCACTCCCGTGAACCAGCCTCCTCCTGTTCAAGTTCAGGAATACGAGGTGCAGGCCCTCATCGATTCCAGGTGGTCTAGAGGCGGATTGCAATATCTTGTGCATTGGAGGGGGTACGGCCCGGAGGAACATTCCTGGGTTGCTGCCTCTGATGTTCATGCTCCGGGGCTGGTCTCCGCCTATCATCGCCGCTACCCTTCTCGCCCTCGGGCCTGCCGTCAGCAGGGGGGGTGCTGTCACGGTGGCCCATGTCCGGGGAAATGTTGCACCTGAGCCCCATGTCTGGGGAAATGTTGCACCTGAGCCCCATGTCTGTGGAAATGTTGCACCTGAGCCCCATGTCTGGGGAAATGTTGCACCTGAGCCCCATGTCCGGGGAAATGTTGCGGCCGTCACAGCAGCTGATATCCAGAAAGCCTTATTCCAGGGTACTGTGTACTACAGGACAGAGAATGGTGCTGCCCGCGAATCAGATGCAACATGCAGGAAGGACAACCAATCGCAGCACATGACCAGCTATCCTATAGCAGAGCAGGGCGTCTCCTCTGAGCACCAATAGGTAGTGCTGTGGCTCTATTTAAAGGGCTTCCTTTCTCTTAGCAAGTTGCCCTAGCGTGTTTCCTGTTACTCCTAGTGCCTTGTTGTTATTTCTTGATTCCTATTCTGACTGATTTCCTGGTTTATACGATCCCGGCTTGTCTCAACTTCCCTGTATTCTGGCGCCCTGATTTCTGGCATAGTATATACGGACCTCTATTTTCTTATCCCCTGCCTATGTGTGTTTTGTTGGTTTGCCCTGCTTAACCCGGCCATTATTAAGGACCGGCTAGCTAGAGCATTGTGGGTTCCTTTATTCCGCAGGTTGTTTTTCTTTGCACTCCACCACATTATTTGTGTTCATCATTCTCAGTATTACTGACCATAACCCGGCCATTTCTAAGGACCGGTTGGTCAGGGTCTGTTGGCTTACAGTCTGCAAGCGGG
The DNA here is from genome assembly GCA_009667805.1 of Leptobrachium leishanense. Lineage (NCBI taxonomy): Eukaryota > Metazoa > Chordata > Amphibia > Anura > Megophryidae > Leptobrachium > Leptobrachium leishanense. The sequence continues at coordinate 47,124,025 of CM019072.1, forward strand.
GTTACCCGATCCTGACACATTGCAGGAGAGGGGTAAGGTACTCACCTAACTAAGAAGTACCATTTGCCTTTAAGCTGAGCCTGAGAAAACCGAGGCTCCAACATTGGTGAGTTGAACAAAAAATTGTAATTACTCAGAATATACGTACTGTGTCACGCTATGGGAGCGCTATCTGTCTGTGTTTTATTTGAGGATAACTGGAAGACCCAGGAAAAGGGGAAACGTCACCCTGTATCTGACGTAAGGCATTCCAACCTAGAGCCAGGACTTATTAGGCTCTATAATTTGTGAGTGATTTTCATTATATATATATATATATTTCACTTCACAAATTACTACAGTCTGCACTATTGTCTCTCTCTTGTCTTCCTCATATATGCTATGGAATCTACCAACTGAGGAGAGGAAGCATAGCGTTGGAACATTTTCTCTGAAGTGTGACCTACATACTGTATGGTGACTAGGAGTCATGGACCTTGTTCATTTAGAGATTTGCACTTTTTCACGTGCACTTTATACAGTCATAGGCCATCCAGAGACTAATAAAAGGACTGTCTTATGACTTTTTGATGTCACATCAACACAAATTTTGTGTCTGCACTTTACGAATGGAATAGGATATATGAGCACATGCACTTTATATGTACTTTATATGCATTTTGCACATGTGGAATATTATACACTTTGCGCTATAGAAGCAGATTTGTACGCATGATTTAAGTATTTATCACCATTGTTGTTGCTTATTTTGCACAAGGTTGTTCATTTGCACAGAATTGCTATTTGCACAATACTAGTGTAACATTGACTCACTTGAGTACTTTTATCTAACACCACCTGATAAATAGAGTTGAGCCATAATATCAGCATTTAAAAATACTCATCTAGATTGCTCCATATTTTGAATGGTAAAACCTTCATTAAGGCCATTGGGACTGAGAGTCTTTAACCTGTGGATCCAAAAAGGCTCCCGCTGTTGTAGACGTCGATCTCTAGATCCCCTCATCTATCTCCTAATGTAATTTGTTCGATGGCCATGAACTTGAGTTGGTCAGATCGATTTTGATGGATGTTTTTAAGATGACGGGAGATCGGAGTCTCCCTTGCATATTTATCTGATCTAACAGGTTCAAGAATGCATACCTTTTAGTTGCCTGATCATCTTGCCCACATACAGTAACCCACATGAGCAAATCAAAAGGTATACCACCCCCATATAGCGACAGGTGAAAGATTGCTTTATCTGAAAGGTTTCCTTATGGCCACGGTCCCAAAAACTATTTGATGGCTTAAAAATAAATTTACATGCCACACAATTGCCACATCTGTGGGTGCCCGGTGTTGTCTGTGGCAACCAGGTTGCTCTTAGAGACCTTTTGATGGGGGTCAGATGATATTGACTATGACATATTTTGTCCCTGATGTTGGAGCCCAGCGAGTGGTAAAGGTGGCTACGATGGTATAATAGGGGCAAGGTCTTCGTCTGCGCGAAGAATGGGCCAGTATGCACGTAAGATCTCTTGAATGTTATTGTTGGCCTCATCAAAATTGCCAATTAATCTTATTAGCCGCTTATTGTCCTCTTTGGGTATTTTGTTCAATAGCGTCTCACGATCTTGTCCGAAGGCCAGATGAAAGGCACGTTTTAAGGTGCTGTGAGGATCTCCTTGTTGTCTAAATCTCATTCTCTGGTCATTAGCTTGCTTAATAAACTCGTCAAGACTGGAACAGTTCCTACATAATCAAAGGTACTGTCCTACTGGAATACCAGATTTTAGAGATTTGGGATGATGACTTTCTCAATGTAGAAGGTTGTTAGCTGCAGTTGGCTTGCGATGGATGGTAGTGCTTAATGTTGTGCCCTCCAGACTTCTATAGATCTTTTATATCCAGGAAATTGAGGGCTGTAGTCTGTGTCTCAGATGTAAATTTGAGATTAAGATCATTCTGATTTAGAACTTCACAGAATTCTTGAAATTCATTTGCAGTGCCATCCCAGATGATTAAAATATCAATGTAATGCTTCCAGAGTCTCAATTTCGCAGTGTAGTTTGTCATTTCCAGGGAAAATACATATTTTTTCTCCCATAGACCTAAGCAGGGCCGTCTTTAAGGAGGGGCAAAAGGGGCAGTTGCCCCAGGCCCAGTCATAGTTGAGGGGCCCAAAGCAGGCTGCTTCGTTTGTGGGCTGCTGGGGCCGTTTTACAGTTGTGGCTCTGTTTTCTTCTATGGAAGCACTGCAGCCTTCCTAGGCCCGGTGGGCCCCCTCTGATGTCAGAGGGTGCGCCACAGGGGGTGGGGCCAAACAGGAGGAAGCCAGTTGAGGTTTCCTGACTGCATAGGCCTGGACACACTCTAATCAAAATACCCACATGGAGGCTGCAGCTCCTTGTGCTGACTCCACCCCCTCCTTCCACAGACAGAGCCATGAGCCTCCACGTGCTGCTGGAGTACAAGAAGGTATTTGAGGGGGGGCCTGGTATTTGGGGGTCCCCTAGGAGAAACACAGGACAGGTCCTGCTAAAAAACTGGCTGCACATCACAATCTCCCTCCAGCTCTCAGCTCAGAGGCTCCTCTCCTTAATGCAGCAAGAGTTGTGCAGAGGCTGACTGTCACAATCTGTGTGTAGCAATGTTTGTGTGCACAGCCTAATACAGGGAGAAATTAAACCTCTGAACTTGCAATCTGACTCTGGGGGCTGCAGAGGTTTGGGAGAAGGAGCTGCCCATGATTTCAAGCAGGCAGCACTTATCTGTCAGTGATCTGAGGTGCGTCCAGTTCCTCAGCAGCTGCTGAATTGTTCCATTGCATCAGATCAGCAGATGAAAGTATATAAAATTGCATATTCATTTTTAAATGTAGAATGAAAAGGACACCAGGCATAAGGACCAGTGTGGTGTCAATTGTATTCTACAATTTAATAAAGATTAAACGGTTTTACAGATACTTTTGTATAATGAGATCTATTAATTCTCAAAGTTAGTAATGATATAATTATTAGAATATATAATTTCAGTTTTATTGCTGTGGAGCTCTGTTATGCTCACACACTGCACATTACTGTCATTGTTTGAAAGTCTGTACAGACTCTGACCCAACCACCTCAACAGGCAGAGAATTCCACAGCTTTATTGCTCTTCCTGTAAAAAGAAAGATATGCGTTATGCTGAATTTCCTTTTTGTCCAGTCTATACATTATGTGTTTATGTATATAGAATGTGTGTAAATATATATAAGTCTATGATGGTATTTGTGTATTTGTTTTGGGGTTTTTTGGATGTTGGGGGTGGAGAGAAATCATGTGGTGTGCGGGCTATCGGGGGGGGGAGAAAATGTTTGCCCAGGGTCCAATCAATATTAAAGATGGGCCTGGACCTTAGAACAAATTAGCATAAGAGGGTGCACTAGCTGTGCCCATTGCCATGCCCCGTAATTGTAGGTAATATTGTCCATTAAATTATTTTTTTTGTAAGAATGAACTCCAAAAGTTCAAGAAAAAAGAAATTATGAGATGGTGATAAATGGTCTTTTCTTTCAAGAAAATGTTTTGTGTGTGCCAAACCTCTATCATGTGGAATGGAGCTATATAGATTTTCTACATCAAGACTGCTTAGGAGAGAGTCAGGCAGAATCTGGGTCTCCGACAATACTTTCAAAGTATCAAAGTGTCTTTCAGATATGAGGGCAATGTCTGGACCATTGGTTTCAGGATTGTCGAGATAGTAGCTGATCTTTTCAGTTAGACAATTGTTCCCTGACACTTGGTCTTCCTGGGGGGGGGCAGTAAAATGTGGCAGTGGTAGGGGAAAGTGGCAATAATGCCTCGCATTCTTTAGATCAGGGCTCAAAATTTTAGGTCCTGAGCTACTAGCCAGGTATTCTATCTAACCCAGTCCCATACTGCACATTTTCCTTGCAGGGATAGTCACTGCTCTATGTAAAACATATATGGCACTGAAGGGGTGTTTGTTTCAGTAAATCCTGTTATCCACTGAATCCATTCAGTGGATGACGGGTATTATACAGAGGGGGTCTGTATTAGAGACCCTCTCTGATTCCGATTAACCTGTCACCATCCAGAATGGATGGTGATCATTTAAACATTACAGATAGCCCTGCAGGGCTTTTCATATGGTCCAGGGCTCTCTGCATCACTCAGCCCTGGATGTAAGGCAGTGCAAGTGCTCCTGCCTGTGTGTGTGTGTGTGGTGAGGTGCAGGGGGTGTGGAATGAGACCATTCTATGCCCTGTAAACCCTTGCGCTGAACGTGTGATGCAGGCTAGCTGTCACGTTCAGCCAGGCAGGTGGGTGAGGTTGCGAGCCCAGAGGTGCAGTGACACAAGGAGGCAATGGATTTCAACAATAAAGGGGTTTTATTGTGAAGTATCACAGGAAAAGGGATGCCTAACAAATAAACAAGAGAAATCAAAGGACAGGAAGGGGTTAACCAAATGCTGTTGAACATGCAGGTTCTAGGCAGAGAGAGAAAGAAGTAAACGGAATGAACAACTAGATATAAAATATACAGGGGGGGTCTGAGAATGGGCAAGAAGGGGTTAACCATAAAATACAGGTTCAGGTAGAGAGAAAGCAGAGTGAACTAAACAGAAGAGCAGGATGGCAAAATATACACAGGAATACTTGGAAGAGATTAATTTACAGACAGACAGAGGGACGGACAACACAGGGACGGTTCTTAGAGCAGGATAAACTGATGTAAAAGGAAGAGTCCAGTATGCAGGGAGTCTGTGTTACACGGGTAAGTTCTTTAGGCAATGCAGGGGTTCACTTGGATGAAGCCCAACAGGTCCAGGGGTATGGAAGGCGGTTGTTCGGTAGGCAAGCAAGCCGTCAGATCTTCTGGTAAGTCCTGGACACTGGTTTGTCAGAGTAACAGGCTCCTGGCTGCACGAGTTCCACTTAGAAGTGAAAGTTTGATGCTGAAGCATCTAGGTAAGGGTGTGGTTCAGTTATAGAGGCAGCAGGCTGAATGAGATGCACCTGATACTCAGTGCAGAGCTGGATAAAGCAACAGTTTATTCTGTGGCAGCAACTGAAGGGTGCCCTGCAGTATGATGAATGTAACAGCGTATTTTATCATCTGCGGTGCCGCCGCTGGCGAGGAGCGTGACACTAGCGATACCAGTGTGTCATACATTATTGTCTATGGCAGAACTAATATATGGAGGGTGCAGGGCAGCGTGCAGCCAATGTAGGGCCAGACCATGACATTGTGTTGCCTGGGTCCAAAGATGATATGCTGCTGCCCCCCCCAAACTATTCCCACAATACACACCCATGCTTATCACAGAGCTCCACACCAATAAAACTGACAGTAATACTGTGTAATAATGTGTGACATGAGGGCTGCATTTATATATGGGGGCTGTGTTTACATATGGGGGCTGTATGAATTTGTGGGTGCTGTGAGGGTATGGTTGATTTGGGGACCAAGAAGGGCTGTATAGAAGTTGTGTTAAGGAGGCTGTGTCCCCACTGTAGAGTCAGGGTTATTCGGAGAGTGGTGAAAAGCAGGAGAATTACTGGAGAACTGAAAATTCTAGGTCAAAATAGCCAATTCTGAAAGTGAGAGAAATTGGAGAATTTTTCTGGTTTGGCTATTTTAACCTAGAATTTTCACTTCTCCAGTCATTCTCCTGCTTTTCACCGCTCTCTGAATAACCCTGTCAGTGTGTGGATGCATTTGTGCACTGTTTAAAATGGCAAGGAGAGCCAGGAGGAAGTTAACTGCAAAATTTAGAGGAGCTGATTACTTCCCATGCATTCCTCCCTGAGCCCCCCCCCCCTGCAGTGTCCTCTCACCTCAGCTGTGATCAGGGAATGTGACATGAGTTTGTGGCTCTACAGATAGTGGCAGAAAGTCCTCTCCTCTTGGGGGCAGTGACAGAGGGGCCAGTGGACCAGACAGCTCTGTGATTTCCTGCCTAGTTTCTGTTTAAGGGGAATCACCTGATCACAGCTGAGGTGAGGGAGCACTACATTGCAAACAATGGGCTGCACACATTTTTACATTTAACTCCTTCCTGGCTCCCACTGCCAATTTAAACAGCACACATCACACAAAATAAAGGGCAATAAGAAAGTATTTTTTTCTGGGGTTTATATTAAGAAAATCTGTTTCTTTTTTGGCAAATAAAGTAATTTCCCCCTTCTTCCGAGGGGGGGGGGGGTGTCAGGTGATCATACCTCAGGTGGAGATTGTTTCTTGCACAGACACTTTCCAAGATGCTGCCTTGAGGAGGCACCATTGCCTGTTGTTCTTGCCTTCCATCCAGATTCTGAAGTGGAAATAGGCTGGAAGACGGCCGCCATTGTACACAGGCGGCCATCTTGTTCAGAATATTGGTTCACTTGTATATAACTAGACAGGTTTGTAGCTGAAACTAGAATGAGGTATACGTAGAAATTTAGGAATGCGTTTAGATTAGCAGAAAAGCAATTAAAGCCTTATGAAAGATCTCTGCTGTTCCTGGCACGGAGGAGAAAAGCGAAGTAGATCCTCCAAGGTCGTTGGGGCCCGCAGAAAGACAAAGGAGTAGAGATCAGGCCAGGTGCCATCTGTAACAAGTGATTGTAGGCGCAAGGGAGGAGGGCGCAGCCCGGAACAGTAAGAGCAATTAATTTTGATTTACTGAAACTAACACAAAGTTTGCCAATTTACAGCCAATTAATGAAATGTCTTTGTATTAGCCAAAGGGAGGTATTAACCCACGTGGGGTGGAATAAAGTGTCATTGGGAGGTGGGCTAACTGGGATGTACCTAATTACGTATTTTTGGGTATAAGATCCCTTGCACGGGTGAAAGGGGGGGCTCACTCTTTGCGATTCAATCCTGTGTGGGCACTTGTGTGACGACACAATAAAGTTTGCCTTTCCTGAAGAGACTCGTGTTCTGACAATCCTTACTTGTGCCCGGTCCGGCGCCGTCTTGCAAGTGAATCTGTTTTTGTCCGCCTACAATTCCACTCTGTGACATGTGACCTGCCCCTGCCTGACACGCTGTACAACTGCCGGGGAGTACAGGAAGAGATGAGCTGTCACATGGTCTCTGTTGTGACATCATCATGGAGGACCCGCAGAGGGCAGACACAGTATTTATTTTCAAAGCCTGAAAGGAAGGGATATGAACCCCTCCTCCAGCAGACAATGACTAGCCGGCAGGTAAAAAGCCCTGATTAGTGCTGGTGTCAGCATGGAGCCGACACTAGCACCTGAAAGGGATTACAGACCAATTTTAACCCCTGCTTTAGATGTTAGAATCCCCTGTTCCATGGCTGTTTGTAAAAGATTAAACAATAGTTTTGTAGCGCTCACTCCTGGAGGAGCCGCTGAAATTGAAGTCTCCCCGCACTAGGGAATAAATATACTCCAGCACCGTTGTGGATTTTATAAATTATATAGTTTACTAGAATAAACGGCATATAATGAATAACACGGTGTTCGTAGATATATTTACAGTACTTCGTAATGCGGGAAACGCGCAGCGGAAAAGAAATACGATGCTTCGTATTTCGAGGAAACGCGCAGCGGAAAATAAATACGATGTTTCGTAATTCAAGAAACGCGCAGCGGAAAATAAATGGAAAATTATCTTTAACCCCTTTCTTCGTTGGGGAGTGAGTCCCGCACAGGTTGTGTCCCGGAATGTAAGTGTGTGTGTGTGTGTTGGTACCCGGGTACTTATTCAACTGGCCAGGGAATTTCTTAAGAGGTATCTTCGACTAGTGGGCCCTGTGGGTTTTAGAAACAAACAGCAGCGTGCTTTCTTGGTTTTACAACGGCCTAGAAGGCCTCTCACCCATCCGCCAGATACTTGAGGCTCTGCTGGACCCAGGACATCCCTCCGCTCGATATGGACTGGGCTCTCTTGGCTTCTGGATCCGCTGTCTGGCTTTCTGCTCCGGCCGCGACATGTACAGCTTACCGCCTGCTCTCCCAGTCCGATCGACCTGCAGTACTCCTTACTCGGGGTCCTCTGGCTTCCTCAATAGCAGCTTGGGTAATCTTGTGGATCACTGGGTCTCCCTTTGGTAAGGCTGAGTAACCGATCTGTAACTCCGTTAGGCTGCACCTGCGCTCCGGCCTGGACGCTGTTACGATCTGCAGCACTGTGTCTTGTCTCTCTCACTTCCTGGCGCGCTCTGCCAGCTCTCTCCACGAGGCTCAGGATGTAAGTCTCTCTGTCCCACCCACTTCCTGTGTCCGTTCCCAAAGCATGCCGGGAAATGTAGTCCCAATGTAATATTCAGTGTCTCACATTGCGCTTGTCTCCCTCCGGTGGCCAAAAATAGGTACTGCCACAATAAGGAATTAAACACAGTGCTACAGTTTATTAAATGTTTCAGTAGGATTGTTTGGCAAGAGGATCAGTTAAGATTGCCTCAGCCATTGTAAAGTAGTTGGTTCGATTCATAATCACAATATTGCCACCCTTATTGGATGGCTTAATGACAATGTATTTTTGTTGTGTAATTGTTTTGAGGGCTGCATGCTCATGATAGGTAAAGTTGTTTGACTGATTACGATGTATTTCACTTAATTGTAAATTTTCAATTGCTTCCGAGACCACATTAACAAAAGTTTCAATACTATGATATTCTTTGGTCGGTGTCAAGGTACTTTTGACTTTCGGACGGGGAGTTTCTGAACATTAGAGGTTTCATTCTCTTCTAAGAGTGAAACCATGTCTTCCAAACATAGAAGTTCTTGTACACTTAGGTCCATCTCATTTGCCTGCTTCCTTTTAAGATTCATGTGAAATTTGTGAAGTGCTAGTTTACGTGCAAAAAGATTACTATCTTTTATCCAGCAAAATATGCCCAATTCCGGCTGGGGTACAAAAGAGAGACCTTTATGAAGTATTTGAATTTGGTCATATGTAAAATTGATGATAAATTGCTGACTTTAGTCATGTCTTTAACGTTTATTTCCCTCTTCCTCCCTTTACTCTTCCGTTTCTCTAAGGGGGGTTTCTGTAAAATGGTGGATTGGGGTTTTGAGATGTTCCTTCGTCTAAAAAAAGAGACCTCACATCTCTTTAGAATACCCCAGGTCACTGGAGAGTTAGATGGTTCCTGATCTGAATCCTGGGTGCAGGCATGTACTGGCCATCGGGAGCACTGGGAGAATCCAGAGGGGCCGATGGGTCAGTGGGCCGGCTGAGCCTGGGGTTGCTTTTTTTTATTATTTTTAAACTTTGTCCAGCACTTAGTACAACCAGGACTGGATAATACAAGTGTGGAATGTCAGCACTTGTTTCAAAGGTCTGAAAGATCTCTGCATTGCAGGGGTGGGTTAGGGGGGCTTCTTTTGACACCCACACATGGATTCAGGAGCTGGCTGAGGCTTTATTGTGTGTAAAGGAGCGGAATCCACAGAAACTGTGAGGATTCCACTCCCCATTTTACTTACAGCTTCTCATTCCAGTGACTGGGACTTCAGAGTTTGAAGCAAGCAGCAGCCCTACACGCCTCTCCTGTGCAGTCTGCTGTGACCAGGAGCCATCCTCAAAACGTGAAAATACCTAAGGTATTGACTAAACATGCCAAGTGAGGGTGAATCCCACCGTTATGTCTTATACCTGGGCACTGATACGACTCTTGAGAGCAGTGTGGCGGTCAGACTCACAGCCAGGCATTCGGGGAGCTGTAAATCTGACAGATCTTCTGATCTGACAGTCCCCCTCCCTTTCTATAGCCTATTAAACCAGAGTTCAGTGTGGCAGTGCTGTGCTTTCTCTATAGGAGCACTCAAGGGGTTAATTATCACAGGAGTCTGCACAGAGCTCAGGAAAGTATTTGCTAATCAGCCATAGCCATGTAGCAGGGAGACATGTCCAGGGACAGAGTCAAGCTTGGCTTCTAATTTAGAAAACGTTTACCCTTTTTATATTCATATACTGTAAATCCAGCAGCTCCTGAGCTGGACAATCTCTCTCTCTGGACTTGTCTGCCTGTTACATGGCTGGGGTTGAACAGGGATTACTTTTCAGAGCTCTGTGTACCCCCTTAATCCAACACTATCAGGATTATTCAGGTGAAAACCTTGAGAATGACTGGAGAAGGGAAAATTCTAGGTCAAATTAGTCAAACCAGAAAAATTCTCCCATTTATCTCACTTTCCAAATTGGCAATTTGGTCTAGATCAATGTTTCTCAACTCGTATTCTCAGGACCCACTAACAGGCCTGGTTTGTGGGATATCCGAAGCACAGCACAGGTGATCTAATTAGCTGCTCAGTGATTGCAGTATTCAGTCTGCATTTCCCCAAGGTGATCTGCAAAATCTGGCCTGGAGTGGGTCCCGAGGACTGGAGTTGAGAAACCCTGGTCTAGATTGTTCATTCTCCTGGCAATTCTCAAGGTTTTCACCTCTCTCTAAATAACCCTGTATGTCACAGTTCTGAGACCCTTCTTAGAAGTGTCCCCTAATTACATTTTAGTAAAATATACTTTAATATTTATTTTTTATAAAATACTTTAATCAATATTCTAATTTAAATTAAGTATATTTTAATGCATATTTATTTTAATTGTTCAAATTACATTTACATGAATATATAATTCATATTAAAATACAATTTATTTTAATAATCCATAATTATTTTTTAATTCTATTGCTGTGGATTCTGTGATACGCTCATGCACACTGCACATTACTGTGAGTTTTATGGCTGTGGAGCTCTGATATGCTCATACACACCATACATTACTGTGAGTTTTATTTTTGGGCTGCTCTGTGATACGCATTTTGGTGGGCATGGGGGGGTCAGTATTTCATCCTTGGATCCAGGCAGCACAATGTCTTGTACTGGCCCTGCTCCAGTCCATATTAATATATGAATCCGGCCCTGCGTGTTTGCATATCGGAGTGGGCCGGTCTGGATGAAGTCCAGGGCTGTTTTTTTGTCCCGGTCCTGCCCTGCTTGGGTTTCATATTCGGAAGTATAAGAGGAGTAGGGATGAGCCGAACACTCCCCGAGTTCGGTTCGAGACCGAACCCAAACTACCCATTTGTTCGGGATCGAATTCGAACTCGAACCCCATGCAAGTCAATGGGGCTGAAAACTTGTTTTTTTAGAGTGCCCTCCGAGAGGGCATATATGCTACATATTTGCCATAAAAGGTGTATGGGGGTCTGGGTAGTGCCCTGGGGGACAGGAAACAAGGACAAAAAGTAAAAAAAAAAAACATTTTTAAAGGGACAGTGAGTTTTCCATGAAATAAGGGTTAAAAATAAAAACGAAAATTCCTTCAAATATCGTGCCTAGGAGGTCCCCATAACCTGCCCGTGAAGTGGCGGATTTCTAGGGTGTATAGAAACACTTAAAAACTAAAAAATGAAGTTTCATATGACGGTAAATGCTTTTCCTTTAATCTATCCATAAACAACTGCTTGGGGCGGCAGCCTGTATGAAAAGACATTTTAGGACGCGCAGAAAAAGTTTAGTGTTTTTTTGGGCTAAATTATAGTGAAACTTATGCAGGCTTTGGATGAAAGTAACAATAGGTGCTTTAAAATTGTGCTTTTAGCGTCGTCAACAGTGCCGTCACACCGTAACCCCTCTGAGGATATGAAACTGATACAGGCATCAGTGGCAGTGCACCCAGATATTGTGCCTTTAGTGCCAGGCATGCAAGTACTATCATACAGTAACCCCTCTGTGGTATTGTGGAAGAGTGCAGGGGTGGACCATGTGGTCCTATATTGAAAAGATATGCATCTGGTTGAGGCGTCAGTGCACCCAGATATTCTGCCTTTGGTGCAAGACTGCCAGGGCAGCAAGTATCATCATACAGTAACCCCTCTGTAGTATTGTGGAAGAGTGCAGGGGTGGACCATGTGGTCCTAATATTTAAAAGTTTTTTATCTGTTAATGGACGTCAGTGCACCCAGATATTGTGCCTTTAATGCCAGGCCATCAAGTATCATCATACAGTAACCCCTCTGTGGTATTGTGGAAGAGTGCAGGGTTTTGGACCCTGCGGTTCAAAAAATTAAAATGATAAAAATCTGGCACAGGCGTCAGTGCAGCCAAATATTGTGCCTTTCATGGCAGCAAGTGCCTTCACATCTTAACCCTTTTGTGGTATTGTGGAAGAGTTCAGTGCTGGAGGTTTTGTGAATGCAGAAGAGGACATCCCCGATCTATTCCATTACTTCAGCATCAGGGGATTGATAGCTGCTGATTCAGGACTGATTAATTTTTATAAATGTCAGCCGGTCTACAGAGTCGGTGGACAGACGCACTCTTTTGTCTGTGACAAAACCTCCAGCGGCACTGAACGTCCTTTCGGAAAGCACGCTAGATGAAGGGCAACCTAGTAGCTGCATAGCATATTGGCTAAGTTCTGGCCAGTGATCCAGTCTAAACATCCAGTAAGCCAGTGGATCATCTGCTGGAAAGGTATCCAGGTCTGCCCTTGCCCCTATGTAGTCCTGCACCATATGATGAAGACGCTGGCAATGGGTGCCTACATTTGACGTCCATGGGCGTCGTGGACTAAAAAAATTTATAAAAGCATCAGTCAAGCGGCCCTGGCCTTCACCGCTATTCCTCTGATCACCTGCAGCCTCAGAAGCACATGTGTCAGCACTTGGTAATCTACCAGTGCCTGGAAAGGTGTTACACAATGTCACTTTAGAGCGTCCTCAAGTTTTGTCATCCTGTGCTCCCTCTGTGTGGGCAGGATGAGCTCTGCAACTTTCCCCTTGTATCGTGGATCAAGAATGGTTGCCAACCAGTAATGATCCCTCTCCTTGAAAGCACGAATCCTGGGGTCCTTTAGCAGGCTTTGCATCATTAAGGAGACCATGCAGCGTAGGTTGGAGGTGGCATTAGCTGCCGAGTCTTCCTGGTCAATGAGGATGACCGTATCGTGCACTTCCTCCTCCCAGCCACGCACAAGCCCTTCTGTATCTGGGCACACAAAACCCTCCCTTGAGGAATCCCCACCTTCAATGCCCCCACTACTTAAATCGTCCTCCTCCTCCTCATCCTCCTCCTGTCTGATCTGAGTAGGACCCGCTGGAATGCTGTCTGCGGAAAGACTGGGACTGGGGCCTTGAGAGCAAGGGAAGGCCTCCTCTTCCTCCTGCTGCTCTGCCTCTAGAGCCACATCTATAATTCCCCGCAGAGTGTGCTCCAGCAGGAACACTAAAGGAATTGTGTCACTGATGCATGCACTGTCCCTGCTCACCATCCTCGTTGCCTCCTCAAATGGTGACAGTACAGTGCATGCATCCTTGATCATCAGCCACTGTGGGGGGGAAAAAAAACCAAGTTGACCTGAACCTGCCCTTGTGCCATATTCACACAGGTACTCGTTGATGGCCCTCTGCTGCTTGTGCAGATGCTGCAGTATTGCTAATGTCGAGTTCCACCTGGTGGGCATGTCACAGATCAGACGGTTTGTGGGAAGGTGGAATTCTCTTCGAATTTCTGCCAGGCGAACGCTTGCTGGGAATGACCGTCTGAAGTGGCTGCAGACCTTTCTGGCCTGGATGAGAAGCTCTGGCAGCCCTGGGTACTTGGTTAGGAAACGCTGTACCACCAGATTTAGGACGTGTGCTAGGCATGGTACATGCATCAATTTACCCTTGCGTAGGGCGGAGAGAAGGTTGCTGCCATTATCGCAGATGATCATTCCCAGCTCAAGCTGGCGTGGTGTTAACCATCTCTGCACCTGCCCCTGAAGAGCTGACAAAATTTGTGACCCGGTGTGGCTCCTGTCCCCTAAACAAACCAGCTCAAGCACAATATGGCATCTTTTTGCTTGAGCCATTGCGTAGACCCTGTCAGGCGTCGGTTTAACTGCCACTTCGCCAAAGACGGAGGAGGAGGAGGAGCAAGAGGTGGTGGTGGTGGAGCAGACAGACCTCATACAAGCAGCTTTCTGGAGGCGTGGTGGATGAACAAGCTCCAGCACAGAGCCCCGTCTTGGATCCCTCCCAGCTGCAATCAGAGTTACCCAGTGTGCCGTGAAGGAAATGTAACGACCCTGTCCATGCTTGCTGGACCACGTGTCTAAAGTGACATGCACCTTGCTGCTCACTGCCTTTCCCAATGACTGGATAACATTGTCTTCCACGTGCTGGTATAGTGCTGGAATGGCCTTGCGTGAAAAGTAATGGCGTTTTGCAACCTGCCACTGTGGTACAGCACATTCAGCAAATTCACGGAAGGGAGCAGAGTCCACCAGCTGGAAAGGCAGCAGCTGCAATGCGAGTAATTTTGCTAAGCTGGCATTTAGACGCTGTGCTTGGGGATGGTTGGGACTATATTTTTTCTTTCGCTGCAGCAGCTGCGGCAACGTAATCTGACTGCGTAAATCTTCAGCTACTGGGATGATGTCACATTGTGAGGAAGGACCTGCTGGTACATCCATTACTGTAGCATCATCCCTGTCAGTGGAGGTTGTAGGCAATGGCATGGCAGGACATACAGTGTGGGTAGAGACAGATGAGGAGGAGGACCTACGCAAAGTTTTGCACCAATGGGATGTGTGGCACTTGTTCATATGTCGCCTCAAGCACGTGGTACCCAAGTGTCCAGTGTTTATCCCACGCTTCAGCCTCATCTGACATAGATTACAAATAGCAACAGTGGGGTCTGCTGCACATTTCTTAACTCCCAGACAGCAGAGTTCCTGCATGTGTTCTTTGAGACAACAGCGCTCTGCACTGGAGCAGCGCTGACATGTGATGCCTTGGACTGGCTAGTGCTACGGTTGGTCACAGAGGATGTTGTGCCTCGTGTTTGCTGTGCCTCCTCCTCCTCCTCACTTGATTCCTCAGTTCGATCTGGCACCCAGGTGGAGTCAGTGACCTCATCATCATCAATGTCATCTTCACCCCCTATCTCCTTGTCACTGGAGCCAACTTGGCAGTATGCTGCAGCTGCTGGGGCAACATGAGTGCCAGTTATTTGTGTGTCATCACTGGCACCCCCTTCCTCTAAGTTGATTATGCTCCCTTGCTCAACCTCAGAGATTGAATCAGAGCACTGTACTTGCTGCGCATCCTCAAGCAGCATGTCACTCTCATTGTAGTCAAACAATTCAGCTGACTCCTCCGTGTGTGATAGCAAGGTTACGGCAGGAGTAGCTGTGGACATGGAGGCTGCATTAGATGCTTTGGCAGCTGAGGTGGACTGTAAAGCACTACAAGCCTGGCTGGCAGAGCACTCGGAGGATGAGGATGGCCTGGTTAGCCAATCCACCAAGTCCTCTGTATGTTGCTGCTGCTTAAGACGGCCAGCACGAGTTAGAAAGGTCAAGCGTGCCCCTGCAGAGGATGCACCACGTCCACCACGACCAGAGGCACAGCCTCCCGGGGCTGCTTGCCCTCTTATCTGTGTCTGGGAGCGTCTGCCTGTCCTTTTTGTTCTTTCAGACATGGTGAGTGATATATAGATTAATATATACAGAACTCTGATTCAACTCTGGTATAAAGATTTAAATAACTCTGGTATAACTCAGTGAGACACACTGATAGCTGGCAGCCAGTGACAAGAGACAGATCACCTCAATTCACAAATGTTTTAAAGAAATTAGTGAGCCCCAAAAAAACTTGCTGTCTGTGTGATGAGACACAGAAGATGACCTCAATTCACAAATGTTTTAAAGAAATTAGTGAGCCCCAAAATACAGCGTGGTACTGTTTGTGTGACGAGACGCAGATCACCTTAATTCACAAGTGTTTTAAAGAAATTAGTGAGCCCCAAAATACAGCGTGGTACTGTTTGTGTGACGAGACACAGATCACCTTAATTCACAAATGTTTTAAAGAAATTAGTGATCCCCAAAATACAGCATGGTACTGTTTGTGTGACAAGACACAGATCACCTTAATTCACAAGTGTTTTAAATAAATTAGTGAGCCCCAAAATACTGCGTGGTACTGGTTGTGTGACGAGACACAGATCACCTTAATTCACAAATGTTTTAAAGAAATTAGTGATCCCCAAAATACAGCATGGTACTGTTTGTGTGACAAGACACAGATCACCTTAATTCACAAGTGTTTTAAATAAATTAGTGAGCCCCAAAATACTGCGTGGTACTGGTTGTGTGACGAGACACAGATCACCTTAATTCACAAATGTTTTAAAGAAAGTTGTAAACCCCAAAAAAACTTGCTGGCACAGTGACAAGACACACATCACCTAAATTCCCTGATATTTGGTATAAATGAGACCCCCCCCAGACCCCCCCCCCCAGTAGTGTGGCAGACCGGCAGTAACAAGACGCAACTATCTTCTTTGAAATCTCCTCTGAAATGCGTGCAGAAGCGTTGCTTGGAAACCTTATATAGTGTGCTGCGGGACTTAGCTCTGTGAGCCCATGATTGGGCAAATTTTGCCCAATCAGGACTCTGAGCGGTGATTGGCATAGTGTTCAACCAGTCTTGCACCAGACCTGTGGTCAGGTGCAAGGCTGTAGCCAATTACGAGCTTCAGGCCAGTGGGAAAATGCATTGTGGTCCATTGTGGTCGAACATGCGGCGAACACCCGGAAATGTTCGGTGTTCGCGATCTACTCGAACAGGCTAAGTTCGGGTCGAACCCCGAACCGTCCGAACCCGAGCAGCTCATCCCTAAAGAGGAGTGTGTACCGTTCGGTTGTATCGGTGATACACCGTGCCACTTTTATAATCCTTCAGATCCCTCAAGTATTTCCTATGTTTCCTAGTTTTAATGGTATTTTTGTAACGCTCAAGATTCTGATGTAATCTAATGTCGGCGGTGGCCAAAAGAGTGCTCTTTCCTGAACTGCTGAATATCTTTATGTTGTTGTTCAAGTTTAGAGTCAATTTTGCTCAATTGCTGTTTGTTACGGCGAATAATTATGTCCATAAATTTTTGTGAGCACTCATTAGCCGCAGTTTCCCTTTCTTTCATCAATTCATCACTAATGTCCCTATTATTTGGTCCCGTTTGAACGCGCAAACCCTGGGGATCATATTCTGTTGTATATATTTTTCCAAGGATACAACCTCCCATTTTAGACAAATTTGTTGTTGAAAAGTACGGTTTAATTGTTTAAACCTTCATTACTATTTAGTGTACATGTTTCATAAATTTAGGGTTCCTCAGAAAACACCCCCTCAGCATCATCACATCTACACATACTGTTAGGAGCCCGGGAAAGAAAACCCGCCATGGTTGTTTTAACCAGTAAAGTGATGTTGAAATGAGTTCAAAAGGTAGAATTCCAATATTCTTTGAGAACCCTGTAGAGTAAGGCGGTAAGCCAAATAATCATACAACATATATAAATATACAGGTGTAGCAGAGAAAGAAATAGAATGTATAAATGGAAAAATTTAGCGTATAAGAAACCCACCAATCGAGTCAGTGAGAACAAAGCATAATCCAGTACACAAAACAATTGAGGGTAACCCGTGATATACCTGAAAATAATAATAAAGTTTAACTGCTCCTTTAAATTGATGAAGGTATGTGGTAATTTGCCCATAAACTTTTAGCGTACAGCGGTATGCTGTGGGGCATTGATCCCCACACACGCTTGTAATCAGACAGACTTCTCTTCAGTGGCAGATTATAGCCTTATGTAGTGTTGAATTGTATGCACAGTGAAATCTCATTTTAACTACTCTTGAGGATATTTCTATCAATCACTTGTTGCAGTTCACTTTTGGGACGTTTCTGTTTATTAGTGCCCTATATACGTACAGTCCTAGGGAAGGTCGTTTTTCAAACAACTGTTCAGTGAGAATATGTCTCAGTTAGGGATGAGCTGTTCGGTTCGATCTGTTCACTGTTCGCATCGAACTTCGGCCGTTCGACAGTTCGCAAACTTCAAACTTTTTGGGACGTTCGCTAAAAGTTCTAAAAAATTTTTTTTTAAAAAAAGTATAAAAAATGCTTAAAAAATACTAAAAAATATAGAAATAAAAAGACTCTAATTCAGAATATTATAAGCAACGGTTTATTAGATATTGAATTAAAATGGGAATATTTTTAACATTGAAGCCTATGGGATAAAACATTCTTGTTACTAAAACATCAGGCAGACACGGCCCTCTAATCAGGCACTGTAGAGGGCAGCCTGCAGGGGCCTCCCAAGGATCCCCTTGAGGAGCATGCGGACGTCGGATAATAGAGCTGCGACTGTGCGGGCTAGTTTGTACCTTAAAATTGGAGGGGTCGCGTTCTATTCGAGACATCTGCATCGTGTTAAAAAAAACTTGCCCAGCTCTCGATCCCAAGTCTCCTGGAAATTCCAGTAGTCTCGCTGAAGTGGATGCGGTCTCGCTGATGCTTGCAAACACTTCAGGAACTCCCGGATTCGGGAGAGGTGGGATCCATCACGGCCAGAGGGTATGATCGCTTTAAGCCAATCTTTCATCTCGCCTCTGCCTGCCATCTAATCGCTAGTAAAGAAGACGGAGTGGCTGGCGACTTCATACTTAGTAACAGCTGCAATCATTGTAGAGCATGACATCCTGGCCTGAGGGGGAGCCTGACTGTGTTAAGAGAACCTGGAAGGATTTTAATTGTTTACCTATACAGTAAAATTTTGTTCCTCGCATTATATTTGAGTCTTGAGTATTCTCTCATTTCCATAATAAATCTCTATCCATTGCATTATATTTGGGTCGCGCTATACTCGAGTATCTACGGTATATATTAGATACATTCAGCCAGGTAGAGGGGGGTGGCATGTGGGCTGCGCGGGGTCTCAGGCAGTGTGGTTTTTTTTGTGTATATTTATAGCAAATTTATAGGGGAAGTTAAGGGCAGGTATGATATATATATCTATATTCTTATAAATATATATATCTATATTCTTATAAATCTATATATCCAGACTTGTATTACACAAACATTATGGCAACTAATTGCCACCCCACCATTTGGCTGATCCCTCCAGAAGAATATATATATATTTATTCTCTGCTCTGTCGGGTTCAACATTTCTTCTGGAGGGATCAGCCAAATTGGGGGGGCGCATTTAGTTGATATTGTCCACATGCTACCCCCCATGTGCGTATGTGTATATATGGTCTGAGGTCTGTGGGTGGGTGTATATATATATATATATATATATATATATATATATATAGCTGCGTGTTTATATATACGTATATGTCTGTGTGCGGTATCAATGCATCCTTACTCTATACTATGTCCCTATAATATATATGATCAGGGGTTAGTTACCTTTTTTTTATATTTTTATACTATTCCTATTAAATTAACAGTAATTTTTGATGTATTTTATTCAGTAGAAACCTTTTTTGCCTATATAACATGAGAAGCAAACATAATGTAGTGTAGACACACTGCGAGGCGGAGTGGAGTGAAGTCAAGCCTGCAAAATGTTTGCTTCGCTTCGCTACGCTGTGCGTTGCTACATGCTCAGTGTGTCTCAGCCTTTATTCCCGCATCGCTAGCTTACCGAATCCGTTTGTATACTTGTTACTGACCCTGCTTGTTCTGAGGACCCGATCTGTTGCTGACTTTGTCTGCCATTTGACTATTCTCTCCGTGTATTCCCTGCCTGTTCTGTTTGCTTCCTGTTGCTACTGGTGTGCGTTGATTCTCACCATATACAGTAGCGCAGTGCAAGCGCCTAAACATTGCTGACCCGGTTTTGTTATAGCTGCTGATGTAACTGAATAGATCGGGATCTCTTCTGCATTATCAAAACCTCCACCACTGCCCTCTTCCACAATACCACAGAGGGGTTACTTACAGTGTGAAGGCACTTGCTGCCACCAAAGGCAAAATATTTGGGTGCACTGACGCCTGTACCAGATTCATAACATTTTAATATTTGACCGCAGGGTCCAACCCTGCACTCTTCCACAATACCACAGAGGGGTTATGGTGTGACGGCACTGTTGCCGACACTAAAGGCCCAATTGTAAAGCACCTATTGTTAGTTTCATCCAAAGCCTGCATAAGTTTCACCATAATTTAGCCAAAAAAACACTAAACTTGTTCTGCGTGTCCTAAAATGTTTCCTCTTTACAGACTGACACCCCAAGCAGTTGTTTATGAATAGATTAACCCCTTAATGGCCGCTGACGTACCCTGTACATCGTGTCCTCGGGTCTCCCTTAGACCCGCGGACGTACAGGGTACGTCAGCGGCGCCTAATCCCCCTCCCGCCCGATACTCACCTCCCTCGCCGGATCCCACAGCGTTCTGGCAGGGAGGAAGCCTGCCCATGTGATTTACATGGGCAGGCGAGGCTGACCAATTGGCGCCAAAACGCGATTCAAACCTGGAGGGGGGCTGACATCTTGGATGTCAGCCAAGCCTCCAGGTCCCCCCCCACCCACTGACAACCTCACCATATGTGTGAGGATGTCAGTGGGCCAGTTAACCATCTAGCTGCCATGTAGAGATAAGGGGATCCTAAGGATCCTTAAATAAAAAAAAAAAAATTAAATAAAATAAAAAAATATATATTTTTTTTAAAGTTTTTTTGTCTGGGGGGGTTTAATTAAATAGGACCTAGGCTGTCATCTAAAAATAATTAGCACAAAATGGTCAGAATGAGCGCAGCGCACATAGGTGAACTGTCTCAGCAGTGAAGGGGTTAAAAAGCAAACGCATGTAAAAATTGGTTATTTCTAGTCTCGGGACAAAATTTTGAACCTATTTAGCCGGGGTCGTTTTGGGTGGTTGTAGATTTTGGGGATTAAGTTACAAAAAAGTGTGTTGTTACCATTTTTTTTTTCCTCATATTTCATATTTTTTTTTAATAGTAAATTATTCGATATGATGGAAATAATGGTATTTCTAGAAAGTCCATTTAATGGCGGGAAAAAGGGTGTATAATATGTGTGGGTTGAATAAACGAGTAAGAGGGAAATTTGACCTAAACACTAACAGCGCAGAAACGTAAAAACAGCAGCGGTCACTAAAAGACGGATTTGTGTAAAACCGCCCGGTCACTAAGGGGTTAAAGGAAAACCATTTACCGTAATTTGAAATGTCATTTTTTTGTTTCCATACATCCTACAAATCCGCCACTTCACGGGCAGGTTATGGGGACCTCCTAGGCACGATATTTGAAGGAATTTTTTGTTTTTATTCTTAACCTTTATTTCATGGAAAACTCACTGTTCCTTTAAAAATGTTTTTTTTTTACGTTTTGTCCTTGTTTCCTGTCCCCCAGGGCACTATCCGAACCCCCATACACCTTTTATGGCAAATATCTAGCATATATGCCCTCTTGGAGGGCACTCTAAAATTGACTTGCATTGAGTTCGGTTCGTGTTCATGTTCGAACTCGAACTTTTGAAATTGTTCGAGTTCGAATGAGAACCGAACACGGGGGTGTTCGGCTCATCACTAGTCTCAGCAGGTTTTCACTGTTATATCTAGCAGCACCATACTCCCATATATGCTGCCATTTCAACTGCTCCTTTAAGGCTAGGGACAGATGAGCGCATTTTCTGCGGCCACCGTCAAAATGTACGTCGATGCGTGCGCACGCATTTTTTCACGGAATACGCTTAAGTGGTCAGACGACCACAGTCGCACAGTCGCAGGTACTCACCAACGCAATTCTAGGGAAATCCGGCTGTTTGAACGTTATGTAGGCCGCACACTAGCAGCGTCTGACGTCTCCTAATCACGCACACACGCTGCCATGCGGCCGCAGCGCACTCTGTACGTCTGTAGCAGCGGTTTCACGTTCTGAGAAAAATGCGTTCATTTGCCGGTTGCGTGGTGTCGGCGCACTTTTGTACGCACGTACTGCGTATATTGGCCGTCATTGGCCGTTATGTGCTGCTACTGCCGCCGTGATTTAGTGCGCCTGCACGCGCGTTCCGACTGCCCCACTCTGACCCTAGCCTAAATTGATGAAGGTATGGGGCGGTTTACCCATAATCTTTGAACATACAGCGGTATGCTGTGGGGCATTGGACCCCACACACGCTTGTAATCAGACTCCTCTTCTGTGGCAGATTATAGCCTTATGCAGTGTGAATTTTATGCACAGTGAAATCTCTTTTTTACTACTCTTGAGGATATTCCTATTAATCACTTGTTAGACTTTACTTTGGGGATGTTTCTGTTTATTAGTGCCCTAAATACGTGCAGACCCATGAAGGTCGTTTTTTCAAACAACTGTTCAGTGAGAATATGCCTCAGTAGGTTTTCACTCTTATATGTAGCAGCACCATAGTTCCTGCTGGTCTGCGACCTCTTGCATTAAATTGATCTCACAAGACAAGGTTAATTTTTTTATGACATTGCATCAAACGTGCAAATCACGTCTTATCCAGCAGGACAGTGTGGGTTACCTCCAATATTCTTATTGGAAGTAGTTTTAATATTTTTTTCATTTCTACCTTTCATTTTGTCTACACTATATATCTTGTGGTTTGTGTGTTACGTCTCGTTCATAACACCAATTTGTTGTGAATTCAGCACTATTTTTTGTGTAACCGCCCTTTTTTTCCCACTGATCTCCCATATTCTATTCAACTGTAGGGATAATATGCCCATTAAAATGTATCCCTACAGTGAGTGCAACCCCACTTTCATATACGGCTTTTATGTAGACCCTCAGGACCCACCCTTCATATGAAGCCATTCCACACACACAATATGATAACAAAATCAATAATACACTGTTCATTTTCTGATACCAAGATGTGCATGGACATAGCAGGAAAAATCAAAGCACTGTGCAGGTGCCAAACTCTGCCGGGCCCAGATGGGAGCTTGTCTGATGCGACCCTCTGATGCCAACCACTGAGCACATGTGACGCAGAAGTCCCACCACTGCCAGAAACCTTCAGACCATGGCCTACATAAATACACCGGCAATTACCAGGAATGACATATCCCACTGAGGAAGCTAGACCGAGTATAGCGAAACGCGTCTGAGACCACCATTCCTGTATTTCTTTTTATTGTTTTATCCCTGTTTTTATAACTCTTGCTAACCCTTAATAAAATCCTTGGATTTTTCTACCTGGTCCCTGGCATTTGTTCTATAGAGAAACCCCCCCCCCCGGAACAACACAGGAGACATAGGGGAGGTTGCCTTACGGACCTACACGCCATACCTTTGAGCCTGAACAAGGGAAGGCTCAAAACCACGCTAACTACCCAGGATTAGTAAAGGAGCAGAGACCACCGTGGAACGGACAGATCCACAAGGACAAGATATAGTTAACAACCAAGGAATTCTACTGGGAGTGCTACACAGAAATCTGTATGAGTATTACCCATTTGGAACCTTTCCACTGTTACCTTTTCACCCTTTAAGGGTATCCTAGATACACCAGACACCTTTTTTCACAGAGATTCCCTTCCACAGCCACTCTGCCCAAACCTCGATATAGACTATATTCTTGTGTGTATACAAATGCAAATTCTATGCGTGGTTTATTTAACACACAGACCGGAAGAACTCTATTGTGCACAATCACTGGAAAACTCTTAAAAAATCCATAAATTTTATTGTTTTTCTCTGCTGTAAATAGAATTTGACTTGGCACCTGATATTAACATACACGTTTAAGTTTTTGCAATTTGTTCTTATATATATTGCACTGGTTTATAACTAATTGAAGATGAGCTAATAAGATATTTTATACCATATATCTTTGTTGAAGATCTATACTCCCATAGTACACTAGGTGGCGCTACTTCCCCAGTGATGTTTTTCCAACCAGTATCTTAAATAGAATAAGAACGATTTACAAGCATATGTTTCTGCATACGATACTAGATATGCGATTATCTTTTACGTACGATACACACAAATTTGGATATGACACTGAAGGCCTTTCACATATAGAGGGATTATATCCAAGAACCTCCAGTAAACAGGATCTGTTTAAAAGAGGTTTGCTGTATATAATAAATGTTCTGGACAAACTCCCACAGATATTTAAAGTGACACAGGGTGTTGTCCAATGGTTATTTTATTATGCTAAATAGACTTGTTTAATTCCACGTGTGTTTGTACCAATTGTTTAATGTAAAGAGTATGTATGATTTTATATTAGAATGTTATGCATATTCAGTGGTTCAGCAAGCCTGAACACACCCAGAGTAAAAAACATAGTTTATCTTTTTCAGATGAAAATCGCAAAATAAATGTGTAGCACCAGAATCCATCTCTTGATTCCACAAATGCAACACTTTGCGACACTTGATAAGACTGGTCCCATCTTGGAGGAGCTCCTCCGCCGATGTGCACTTTTGCTGATTTGTAGCAGCCTCTTGTCCACGGAAGCGTTTTTTGGAGGACCTGTTAGTGGTGGATCTCGGGTCTCCTGATACCTGGCTGGTGAGCTGCCCGTTTGGTTCTCCTCGTGGGACCAGCAATGCCGGATCCTCGCTTGCTGTCTACTGCTGGCGGCCATTTTTGGACTGCGTCTCCAGTTGGTGTTTGGGACACTGCCGCGACTCTCCCATTCAAGAGTTCTTTGGCCGGATGGGGAAGAAGTCAGTTCAGAAAAAACGTTTGTCGGCAGACCCCCGACAGCGGTGTATATACGGTACTTGCTGGTGGGTGATCGCCCTTGTTCGGGGTCAGAGCTGCCACATTCCCTCAGGCCCGGCATTGATCCCCCGGCTGCTGATGGCCTCTCAAGTCTCGGTTCTGGCGCAACCTCTCCCTTGGCTGCAGGGAGCATGTATGTAGACCTGTGCGCAGAGGGGTATCCCAGTGCTGTGACACACTCAGTGGTCTCCCCGTCACCTGCTGACCATGCTGTCCCTGTAGTTCCGGGCCTACCTGGTGTGCTGGATGACATATTTGACATTGATGATTTACCCTCTACGAAGGGTGACATTAGATGTCTACTGGCAGAAATGCGCATCTTGTGGAGGGAGGATGTACAGAATATGCAGGTGGAGGTCTCAGCAGTGCGAAGGAAGGTGGTGGTGGTCCACTCGCAAACGGATGAGACTGCAGCTGCACAGACACCTCGACACCCGGATGGATTCGCTCCAAAGCCAGGTAGAACACCTTTCAAGAGCCCTCGAGTTGATGGAGACTTGCTATCGGCGAACGCATGTCAGGATCAGAGGAATTCCTGAGGAGGTACCCCCAAGCTGCCCTCCTGGGCTATGTGAATAAGCTCGCTGTTCATCTCCTGCATCTGGCCGTAGATGCTAGTGACCCTTTCTACTCTATGATGTGGATCCGGAAAGCAGTGATGGCCCCGCGAGAGATGTTATAGCCGTTGCTACAGATGTTGCGTTTTGCCAGTGGTTGCTGGCTGCCCCTGCAGCATGTGTCCCTGTCACCTTTGAGAATGTGGTATTGCCCCTTTATGCTTACCTTTCCTAACGTTGGTGGCCAGGAGATGTTACTGGGAGGTAACACCCCATCTACGGCACTCTGGCCTCCGGAATCGGTGGGGAGTGGCTGGCTCCCTTCTGCTCACTAGGGATGAGCTGTTCGGTTCAATGTGTTCGGAGTTCGATTCAAACATTGCCAGTTCGGATGTTCGCGAACTACGAACATTTCCGCATGTTCGCCCACAATGGACCACAATGCACTTTTTCCACTGGCCTGAAGCTTGTAATTGGCTACAGCCTGCACCTGACCACAGTTTAGGTGCAAGACAGGTTCAAGACTATGCCAATCACGGCTCAATCATGGGCTCACAGAGCTAAGTCCCACACACTATAAGGCTTCACACAACCCCCAGCACGTGTTTTTTGAGAGGAGATTGTTCTGTTAGTGTGTGTTCTCACTGCCAGTGACAGCTATTGGGGGGTCTCACTTGTTGCAGATATCTGGGAATTGGTGGTGGAAAGTGTGTCTTCTCAGTCAGTGACAGTCAGCTATCAGGGGGTCTCACTGACTTATAGGAGGTTCCTGGGAATTGCAATCTGTGTCTTGTCACTGCCACCCACCAGGGGTTCTCACAGATTTATAGGAGGTTTCTAGGAATTGTAATCTGTGTCTTGTCACTGGCTGCCAGCTATCAGGGTGTCTCCCTGAGTTATACCAGGGTTCTGGAAATCTTTAATCTCTTATACCAGAGTTGAATCAATCTATATATCACTCACCATGTCAGAAAGACCAAAAAGGACAGGCAGACGCTCCCAAACACAGATAAGAGGGTAAGCAGCCTCTGTGTTCGGAGGCTGTGTCTCTGGTCGTCGTGGACGTGGTGCAGCCTCAGCAGGGGCACGCTTGTCCTTTCTAACTGGTGCTGGCCGTCTTAAGCAGCAGCAACATACAGAGGATTTGGTGGACTTGCTAACCAGGCCATCCTCATCCTCCGAGTCCTCTGCCAGCCAGGCTTGTAGTGCTTTACAGTCCACCTCAGCTTCCAAAGCATCTAATGCAGCCACCATGTCCACAGCTACTCCTGCCGTAGTCTTACAATCACACTCGGAGTCAGCTGAATTGTTTGACTACAATGACCGTGACACGCTGCTTGAGGATGCGCAGCAACTACAGTGCTCTGATTCAATCTCTGAGGTTGAGGGAAGGGAGTATAATCAACCTAGAGGAAGGGGGTGCCAGTGATGACACACAAATAACTAGCACTCATGTTGCCCCAGCAGCTGCAGCATATAGCGAGGTTGGCTCCAGTGACGAGGAGATAGGGGGTGATGACGATGAGGTCACTGACTCCACCTGGGTGCCTGAACGAACAGAGTCAAGTGAGGAGGAGGAGGCACAACAAACACGAGGCACAATGTCCTCCATGACCAACCATAGCCAGTCCAAGGCATCAGATGTCAGAGATGCTCAGATGCAGGGCACTGTTGTCTCAAAGCACACATCCAGGAACTCTGCTGTCTGGGAGTTCTTTAAGAAATGTGCAGCAGACCGCACCATTGCTATTTGTAATCTGCCAGATGAGGATTAAGGGTGGGAAAGACATCCCACGCTTGGATACCACATGCTTGAGGCAACATATGACCACCTGCCACACATCCCGTTGGCGCAACACTTAGCGTAGGTCCTCCTCACCTGTCTCTACCCCCACTATATGTCCTACCATGTCATTGACTCCAACCTCCACTGACAGGGATGATGCTACAGTAATGGATGTACCAGGTCCTTCCTCACAATGTGACAGCATCCCATCAGCTGAAGATTTACCCAGTCAGATCACGTTGCCACAGCATAAGAAAAAATATAGTCCCAACCATCCCCAAGCACAGCGTCTAAATGCCAGCTTAGCAAAATTACTCGCATTGCAGCTGCTGCCTTTCCAGGTGGTGGAAAGCATGGATAGGGTCATTACATTTCCTGCATGGCACACTGGGTAACTCTGATTGCAGCTGGGAGGGATCCAAGATAGGGCTCTGTGCTGGAGCTTGTTCATGCAACATGCCTCCAGAAAGCTGCTTGTATGAGGTCTGTCTGCTCCACCACCAACTCTCCCTCTTCCTCCTCCTCCTTCTCTGTCTCTGTCTCTGGCGAAGTGGCAGTTAAACTGATACGTGAACTACGCAATGGCTCAAGCAAAAAGATACCATACTGTGCTTGAGCTGGTTTGTTTAAGGGACAGGAGCCACACATGGCCAGAAATTCTGTCAACTCTGCAGGGGCATTCGCAGAGATGGTTAACACAATGGCAGCTTCAGCTGGGAATGGTCGTCTGTGATAATGGCAGCAACCTTCTCTCCGCCCTACGCCACGGTAAGTTGATGCATGTATCATGCCTAGCACACGTCCTAAATCTGGTGGTACAGCATTTCCTAACCAGGTACCCAGGGCTGGCAGAGCTTCTCAGCCTGACCAGAAAAGTCTGCAGCCACTTCAGATGGTCATTCCCAGCAAATGTTCGCCTGGCAGAAATTGAAAGAGAATTCCACCTTCTCACAAACCGTCTGATCTGTGACATGCCCACCACGTGGAACTCGACATTAGCAATGCTGCAGCGTCTGCACAAGCAGCAGAGGGCCATCAACGAGTACCTGTGTGAGTATGGCACAAGGACAGGTTCAGGACAACTTGTTTCCCCCCCCCCGCAGTGGTTGATCAAGGATGCATGCACAGGAAGACTCGGAAGCTAATGCCACCTCCAACCTACGCTGCATGGGCTCCCTTATCCTGCAAAGCCTGGTAAAGGACCCCAGGATTCATGCTATCAAGGAGAGGGATCATTACTGGTTGGCAAGCCTTCTTGATCCTCGATACAAGGGTAAAGTTGCAGAGCTCATCCTACCCGCACAGAGGGAGGACAGGATGAAAAAACTTGGACGCTCTAAAGTGACACTTGTGTAACGCCTTTCCAGGCACTGGTAGGTTACCAAGTGATGACACAGGTGCTTCTGAGGCTGCGGTTGATCAGAGGAAGAGCGGTGAAAGGGGCCACTTGACTGATGCCTTTTCCAGTATTTTTAGTCCACAATGCCCATGGATGTCAAATGTAGGCACCCATTGCCAGCGTCTTCACCGTATGGTGCAGGACTACCTAGGGGCAAGGATTAAAACGGGAACATTTTTAACATTGAAGCCTATGGGACATAAACATTTCCCATTCCTTGTTGGTCAAACCGTTCCCACTCCTGGTTGGTCAAACATCTCCTACTCATTGTTGGTCAAACATTTCCCACTCCTTGTCGGTCAAACATTTCCTACTCATTGTTGGAAAAAAAAATCCTAGGACATTGTTAAATGTGCACAGCAACATAAAATAAAACCTTTTTTTTCTTTCTAATACTCACCTGTTTCCTGGATCCACAAACTGTAGAGGTGCTGCCCAGCAGTGTGCGGAATCATATGCTGCATTAATTATACTGTAAGGCTGGGTTCACACCTGCGTTTTTTTTTTTTACGCACGCAATATGTGCGTTTTTAACGAGCAAACGTAAAAGACATTCGAACGCACACTGCATAGACTGCAGAGTGAACAAGCTGCAATACGCCCCAAAGAAGCTCCTGTACTTCTTTGGGCGTAGGACGTTTTACAGCACGTTCCTGCGTGCTGTAAAACGCCCAGGTATGAATGGGTCCAATAGCAAATAAAGGGATTTCCCTGTTTATGCGTTTTACAGCGTGCAGGAACGTGCTGTAAAATGCTTAGGTGTGAACCGGGCCTTAAGG
Source organism: Leptobrachium leishanense (assembly GCA_009667805.1). Classification (NCBI taxonomy): domain Eukaryota; kingdom Metazoa; phylum Chordata; class Amphibia; order Anura; family Megophryidae; genus Leptobrachium; species Leptobrachium leishanense. Next base: position 47,153,077 of record CM019072.1, read on the forward strand.
TGCTGCCCAGCAGTGTGAGGATTCATATGCTGCATTAATTATTCTGCTTACAAATTTGGTTACTTAACCCATTTGCGTTTGGATTGTAATATCGTCCAGGGCAATATCCAGGGCCCGGGTGGCGATCGGACGCATGGTGCCGCCAGCTGGCCGAATGCCAGGAGCTCCGGCGGCACCCAGCATACCTGTGAATGATCAGGGGGCAGGGTGCGGCGTGATGATGCAGAGCCGCCGGGACTGGTGTGTGCCAATTCTCACCATATACAGTAGCGCAGTACTAGTGCATAAACATTGTCAAGCTGGTTTTGTTATAACAACTACTCTCGCTCTGTGCCCCTGTCTGGTATATTCCGCTGCTTGTTACTGCTGGTGCGCTTCCATCCTGCCATACAATATAGCGCAGTAATATGTAGGTGCACTGCCACTGATGCCTATACCAGATTCATATTATTAGAATATTGGAACGCATGGTCCAACCCTGTACTCTTCCACAATACCACATAGGGGTTACACTGTTGCCGACACTAAAGGCCCAATTTTAACCCCTTCCCGACCGCTGACGTACCCTGTACGTCCTGTGTTCGGGTCTCCCTTAGACCCGATGACGTACAGGGTACGTCAGCGGCGCCAAATCCCCCTCCCGCCCGATACTCACCTCCCTCGTCGGATCCGACAGGGAGGAAGCCTGCCCATGTGATTTACATGTGCAGGCGAGGCTGACGTCGCCACGCTGCGTGGTGACGTCATCAGAAGGTGCCCCCATGTGTTTCAATGGAGGGGAGAGGGGGGGCTCCTTCTGAGCCCTCTATCTCCCCAACCATTGAAGCTAGGGAGATGCCGTTTGCACCGCTGGAGAGGGGAGAGGCATTAACCATTTCGCCGCCGGATCACGTTGCGGCGCCAATTGGCGCCAAAACGTGATTCAAACCTGGAGGGGGGCTGACATCTTGGATGTCAGCCTAGCCTCCAGGTCCCCCCCCACCCACTGACAACCTCACCATATGTGTGAGGATGTCAGTGGGCCAGTTAACCCTCTAGCTGCCATGTAGAGATAAGGGGATCCTAAGGATCCCTTTATCTCCCGATCCATATTTGCCATCATTTGAAAGGCCTGATTATGGCCTTTCAAATGATACCAAACATGACCAGGTTTGGTTTTAAAAAAAAATGTAAAAAAAAAATTAAATAAAAAAATAATAATAAAAAAATTAAATAAAATAAAAAAATGTGTTTTTTTTAAAAAAAATTTTTGTCTGGGGGGAGTTTAATTAAATAGGACCTAGGCTGTCATCTAAAAATAATTAGCACAAAATGGTCAGAATGAGCGCAGCGCACATAGGTGAACTGGCTCAGCAGTGAAAGGGTTAAAAGGTAAAAACATGTAAAAATTGGGTATTTATATTCTCGGGATAAAATTTGGAAACTATTTAGCCGGGGTCTTTATTGGTGGTTATAGCTTTAGGGGATTAAATTACGAAAAAGTGTGTTTTTACCATTTTTTTCATCATATTTCATATTTTTTTTATATTAAATTATTGGATATGATGGAAATAATGGTATTTCTAGAAAGTCCATTTAATGGCGGGAAAAAGGGTGTATAATATGTGTGGGTTGAATAAACGAGTAAGAGGAAAATTTGATCTAAACACGAGCAGCGCAGAAACGTAAAAACAGCAGCGGTCACTAAAGGACGGATTTGTGTAAAACCGCCCGGTCACTAAGGGGTTAAAGCACCTATTGTTACTTTCATCCAAAGCCTGCATAAGGCTGGGGTCAGATGAACGCAGTGCAAACGCGCGTGCAGCCGCACTTTATTACGGCCGTAGTAGCAGCAAATGACAGCCAATGACAGGCAATATATGAAGTAGGGCAGCAAACAAACGCATTTTTTCAAGAACATGATACCGCTAGTACTGACGTGCAGAGTATCGACAGAATTATCGTATTGACAGAAAATATCGGATCCGAAAAACAATCCAATAAACTATTCGTTTTGACGCAAACTAATGGACACTTTGAAACGAGGAACAGACGTTCCAAAAAACAGAAAATTTCCGAAATCACGAAAAAAAAGTCGATACAAAAAACGAGCAGACCCGAAAACACGAAAATGGCCGATATTCCGAAACAAAAGTCGATACGAACCGAACCAAAATGGAGATCGGCCGAAACGAGTAAAAATCAGTGCACAAGTCTAGTTTTATTGATGATCAGTACAAAATCACAGACGAAAATGCGCATCATATGACCTCTATCGCGTATTCCATGAAAAAATACGTCCATTCGTGAAAATTGCATTCGTCTGACCCTAGCCTAAATTTCACCATAATTTAGCCAAAAAAATCACTTAACTTGTTCTGCGTGTCCTAAAATGTCCACTTTTTTAATACAGACTGCCGCCCCAAGAAGTTGTTTATGAATAGATTAAAGGAAAACCGTTTACCGTCATTTGAAACCTTTTTTTGTTTTTAAATGTTTCTATACGTCCTACAAATCCAACACTTCACGGGCAGGTTATGGGGACCTCCTAGGCACGATATTTGAAGGAATTTTTTGTTTTTATGTTTAACCCTTATTTCATGGAAAACTCACTGTACCTTTTTAAAAAGTTTTTTTTAAAACTTTCTGTCCTTGTTTCCTGTCCCCCAGGGCACTACCTGGACCCCCATACACCTTTTATGGCAAATATCTTGCATAAATGCCCTCTTGGAGGGCACTCTAAAATTTGAACTTGAGTCCCATTGACTTGCATTGAGTTCGGTTCGTGTTCGAGTTCGAACTCTAACTTTTGAAATTGTTCGACTACGAATGCGAACTGAACACGGGGGTGTTTGGCTCATCCCTACCAGAGATATCCCAAAACACCAACATAAAAAACGGGGGGAGTGATTAAAATTAGAAGGGGGTAAGAGGTACAGCACAACCAAAAAAAAGGGAGGAAAACAAAAGGGTTGTAGACAGCACGGGGAGTGGGGGTCTGTGATGTGCGCCACTTTAGACTTGGGGTTCGTGAGCAAGGTGATGGTTTTGGGGTGCAGGCCTGAGTTTTGTTATTATTTTCATTGCCCTCTTGTGTGAAGAATGTTTGATCTGTGATTATGTAAGAATGCATGTCCAGTCTTTGTGTAACTGCTATCTGCTTCTATCTGAATAGTTTGTAAATCTGCTGTCTGTACGCAATGTAATTAGATTTCTGTTTGTCCATCCTCGTTAGAAATGCTAAGTAATGTTTACTGCTACTGTCTAATATAATTGACCTAATGGAATTCGATTTCACCTTCCAAGAAGTCAATGTTTGTGCATTGTTTCAGTGTAATTATGTCCCCCAGCGGTTTCTAAGTGGTTTTTGAATATACAAATGACCCATTTGACCACATAAATGTCTGTGTCCATGATTAAAAGCGTTCCATTTCTACCCTGAAAGACTTCAGATCTACAGCCTTATCTTAGATCTTGCTAGCATCCCCCAGAAATATGTGTCTCGGTCCTTAAGCTATATCTGAGGACTGGAGGAAGGCACAGGAGTCTGCCTGGGTAGTGGTCCTGAGAGGAAGCGGCATTGGCAGATGTGACAGTTGGGGTACAGAGATCTGTCACAGGGTCTCGTCCTGGATTGGGGTGGGTGACATCTGAGGAATGTGAAACAATTCAGCAAAACCAACCTAACTTAGCGCAGCATTGTCAGGGCTCACAAAAAGGCGGAAAGGGCAAATCCTAGAAGCGGCAAGAGGGCACAGAACATATGGGTAGTCTCCGGATCAGTACTGACAGCTGTGGACTCTGTTAAGTCCAGGGAAGCCAGCAATTCTCATGCTTCTTCAGGACAGGCGACCGCATGGTATACATTGCCGAGCTTGAGCAGTAGGGAAGAGCCGAACACCCCCGTGTTCGGTTTGAACTCGAACAATTTCAAAAGTTAGAGTTTCGAACACGAACCAAACTCCTTGCAAGTCAATGGGACTCAAAAGTTCGATTTTTAGAGTGCCCTCCAAGAGGGCACATATGCTAGATATTTGCCATAAAAGATGTATGGGGGTCCGGGTAGTGCCCTGGGGGACAGGAAACAAGGACAAAAGGTAAAAAAAAAAATGTTTTTAACCACTTGGCTGCTATGGACGCGCTCAGCGCGTCCAGCCAAGTGGTTCTCCTGTGCTACGGACGCGCTCAGCGCGTCCGAGCACAGGAGGCAGCAATCCGCCGGATTCCAGCGGATTGCTGAGCCCCCCGGTGCGGGCTGACATCTTGGATGTCAGCCCAGCACTCGGGAGCCCGGCGGGGACATTAGATGTCATCGCAGCGACGCGATGACATCTAATTCAGGCGCCCCCCCCGCATGTGCGGAGGAGGCGCCTGAAAGGGAGGGGGGGGAGGTCCTTCGGACCTCTCTCCCTCATGATCGCCGGGGAGCAGGGGGTTAAGACAGGCACCGCTTGGAAGGACACAGCCTGCCCTTCCAAACGGTGGCTCTCATTAACCCCTGGGGAGCCGGATCACGAATCGGCGTTGAAAAGCGCCGGTTCGTGATCCTTCCCGGAGCTGGCCGACATCTTGGATGTCGGCCAAGCCTCCGGGAACTCCCCCTGAGGACTGGCGTCATCGTGCATAGCACGATGACGCCAGTCCTGGAGTTAACCCCTAGCTGCCACCAATGGTGGAGATAGGGGGTTCCAATGAACCCCCTATCTCCCGATCTGTGGCAGCTAGGGGTTAAAGTTTGGTACTGTTGGATCGGCCAGAGCATGGCCGTTCCAACGATACCAAACACGACTGTGAAAAAAGATTTTTTAAAAAAAATTTAAATTAAAAATAAAAATAAAAAAATATTTAAAAATTATAAATTATAATTAAAATTATAAAAAATAAAAAAATTTTTTTTTTTTTTGGTTTGTCAATGCAGCAATATTGTTCCCATTTAAATTATAATGTGAACAATGATGCTGCACTAACGATTTTTGTATGTGGTGCGTTTGTTAAAAATCGCGTAATTTCCCCCCAAAAAAAATGTAACGAGACCCCATCTCTAATTTTTTTAACAAGCGCACCCCATACAAAATATAACCGCAATTGCTCGCATGCTAAAATGTGAAAAAAAAACGCTTTACACGTTGTAAATTATTGAAAATTCATATTTTATTGCATTTTTTGTTATAATATACAGACAGGTCATGACGTATACATATAATAATGACATATTATGAATTTGCCGAGTCTGACGGAAAGAACGATATATAATATGTCTGGGTCATATACTAAAATAAGCCTTCAAAACGCATTTAAACATGATGAGCAAAACCGGTAAATATGACCTCAGCACAGAGGCATGAAATGCCTCAGCAGCGAAAGGGTTAAAGGAACAGTGAGTTTTCCATGAAATAAAGGTTAAGAATAAAAACAAAAAATTCCTTCAAATATCGTGCCTAGGAGGTCCCCATAACCTGCCTGTGAAGTGGCGGATTTGTAGGATGTATAAAAACCTTTAAAAACAAAAAAATGACGTTTCAAATGACAGTAAATGGTTTTCCTTTAATCTATTCATAAACAGCTGCTTGGGGCGGCAGCCTGTATGAAAAGAGACGGTTTAGGACACGCAGAACAAGTTTAGTGATTTTTTTGGCTAAGTTATGGTGAAACTTATGCAGGTTTTGGATGAAAGTAACAATAGGTGCTTTAAAATTGGGCCTTTAGTGTCGGCAACAGTGCCTTCACACCGTAACCCCTCTGTGGTATTGTGGAAGAGTGCAGGGTTGGACCCTGCGGTCAAATATTAAAATGATATGAATCTGGTATAGGTGTCAGTGCACCCAAATATTTTGCCTTTGGCAGCAAGTGCCTTCACACCGTAACCCCTCTGTGGTATTGTGGAAGAGTGCAGTGGTGGAGGTTTTGGTAATGCAGAAGAGATCCCCGATCTATTCAGTTACATCAGCAGCTATAACAAAACCGGGTCAGCATTGTTTATGCACTTGTACTGCGCTACTGTATATGGTGAGAATCGGCGCACACCAGTAGCAACAGGAAGCAAACAGAACAGGCAGGGAATACACAGAATAGTCAAATGGCAGGCAAAGTCGGCAACAGATCGGGTCCTCAGAACAAGCAGGGTCAGTAACAAGTATACAAACTGCTTCGGTAAGCTAGCGATGCGGGAATAAAGGCTGAGACACACTGAGCATGTAGCGACGCACAGCGTAGCGAAGAGAAGCAAACATTTTGCAGGCTTGACTTCACTCCACTCCGTTTCGCAGCGTGTCTACACTGCATTACTTTTTCTTCTCACCGCACTGGACAGGAATCCACTAAATTAAAATGTACACACAACCGTTTTATTTTCACAAAGCACATGTTATATAGGCAAAATAAAGTTTCTACTGAATAAAATACATTAAAATTAACTTTTAATTTAATAGGAATAGTATAAAAATATAAAAAAAAAGTAACCCCTGATTATATATATTATAGGGACACGGAGCGCTGTGTATAGAATAGGGATGCATTGATACCACCAGGGCCGGCGCTAGTGTAAGGCGGCACAGGCGGCCGCCTTAATGTCCTGGCTTGCAGTCAGTGTGAGGGGCGGAAAAATTCTGTTTTTAAAATACCGGAAGCAGAGCTATGAATGATCTTCAGAGATCAACCAGGGGCCCACCCAGCGGCGTAGCGTGGGTTGTCAGCGCCCGGGGCAAGGCAAGAATTGTGCGCCCCCCAAACTGTGGACACGGTAACACACCCGGATTCCCTTCTACCAGTAGAGTATTGTATTGACCTCTATTACCACACTAGCACATGTTTTGTGTATTAACAAAATACTGTAATAATAAAAAAATTAAATACACATTAAACCCCCCACTACACCACTGCTACCAGTCACCCTGTCCCAGTATAGTTCCACTCTCATGCTATACCCGGTCACTCTCTGCCAGTACCCCCAGTCACTCTCTCCCTCTATCCAACTACCCCAGTCACGCTCTCTCCCAGTACCCCAGTCACTCTCTCCCAGTACCCCAGTCACTCTCTCCCAGTACTCCCAGTCACTCCCTCACAGTACCCCCAGTCACTCTCTCTCTCCCAGTACCCCCAGTCTTTCTCTCTCCTAGTAGCCCCCACTCTCTCTCCCAGTACCCCCCCAGACTCTCTCCCACTACCCCAGTCACTCGTTCTCTCCCAGTATCCCCAAACAATATTTCTCCAAGTACCCCCACTTTCTCCCAGTACCCCCAGTCACTCTCTCTATCCAAGTGTCCCCAGTCATTCTCTCCCTGAACCTCCAGTCACCCTCTCCCCGTACCCCCTCACTGTGTCTTGGTCACGCTGCTCTGGTGTCATACAGTGTTGCCTACCTGCGTGGAGTTGCTGGTGGCCCGGGGGGAGCTGTCCAGGGGGCCTAGTGGAGACCGGATTTTAAATGTGCTGCAGGGAGGCGCCTGCCCCTCTCCTTCCTGTTCAGTGGCTGCAGGGATGCCAGCGGCAGGGCCTGGCACAGGGCTTCAAGGGGGCTGACAAGCATGGAACAGGGTGTTCCGACGGATAATGCTGCGCTGCTTCATGTCAGCGTTAAGGAGTCAGGACAGAATTTTCTTTCCTGGTCCTCCCTTCCGGACGCTGAGTGCTAAGTCACTGCCGGCACCATAAAACTGTCGGCTGCCTGTGCAAAGGCCTCTCACAGACAGCAGTGTCCGTGAGCAGACACCTTGCTGATCCCTGCTGGAAAATATTGGTGGTTCAAATTTCTTTTGAAAATTGCACCCGGGGCGACCGCCCCCGAGGCCCCCCCACGCTACGCCACTGGGCCCAGCCGCACACTCTCAAACTGATGCAGTGTGCCTGGCTCAGTCCCACATTCTAAACCTGAGCAGGCACACTGCATAATTTGGCACCGCACTCCTCATGTGACACACATAGCCAGGGCACGCAGCAGCAGAAAAGCCTGAAGGACAAATCCCAAAGCTTAGGGTACGGCCCTGCAGCAGAGTCAGCCTGCATGCTTTCACTGTAGTGTGAAGGAGGACTGGGCAGAGAGGCCGAGAGTTTTTAAAAGGTTTGAATAAAATGAGGGAGGGGAGGGTGTGTTCATGTGTAATGTTCTGCTCGGGTGGGTGTAATGTTTTGCTGGGGGGTGTAATGTTTTGCTGGGAGGGGTAATATTCTGCTGGGGAGGTGTGTGTGTGTGTGTAATGTTCTGCTGGGGGGTTTGAGTAAACTGATATCGGTACATTACTGTGAGGTTTATTGCTGTGGAGCTCTGTGATACGCTCATACAGACTGCACATTACTGTGAGTTTTATTTTTGTTGAGCTCTGTCATACGCTCATACACCCCCGCACCTTACTGAGTTTTATTTCTGTGGAGCACTGTCATACACTATATGAAATTAATTTAAGGGGGGAGGGGGTGAAAGTAATTAAAGGGGAAAAATGAATTAAGGGGGAGTGAATTGAATTAGAGGATGAGGACCCTGCTGCCAGTCTGCTTCTGGAGACCTGGAGTCAGACAGTGGACCACAGCAACAGAGTGAGAGTGGTAGGTAGCAGGATCACAGGGAAACACTGGGAGTGGCAGGCAGTTTGAAATATGTGGGTATATTGACACAGCAAGCCCCGGGGGCACCACCAGGCCACATTGCAAATTTGTGCAGTGCCTGGTGGGGCACCAGGCACTGCACAAATTTGCAATGTGGCCTGGTGGTGCCACATTGCCAAAGGAAGGGACCACACTCTTTGTAGATTGGCCCTGTGGCACAGGAGGGGCACCAGGCACAGCATAGATTGGCAATGCGTGAGGACACCAAACACTCCCGATTGGCATGGCACGGATTGGGTGGAGGGGGGCACCAAAACGCAACTTCGCCTGAATAAACAAAAATGCTTGCACCGGCCCTGGATACCACACAGACATATACGTATATATCAACACGCAGACCTATATATACGTATATATCAACACGCAGATATATATATACACCCACCCACAGACCTCAGACCATATATACACATATGCACATGGGGGTGTGGCATGTGGACAATCTCAACTAAATATGCCCCCCCCCCCATTTGGCTGATCCCTCCAGAAGAAATGTTGAACCCGACAGAGCAGAGAATATATATATTATTCTCTGCTCTATCGGGTTCAACATTTCTTCTGGAGGGATCAGCCAAAAGGGGGGGGAATTAGTTGCCAAAATGTGTGTGTAATACAAGTCTAGATATATACATTTATAAGAATATGGAGATTAAATATATATATATATATATATATATATATATATATATATAATTAGATATCTCATACCTGCCCTTACCTTCCCCTATAAATTTGCTAAATATATACACACAAAAATATCAAACCACTGCCTGAGACCCCGCGCAGCCCACATGCCAACCCCCTCTACCTGGGGTGAATGTATCTAATATATATAATTAAATACATTCAGCCAGGTAGAGAAAGAAAAAAAAGGATTTATTTTATGTTGCTGGGGACATTTAAAAATGTCCTCGGATTTTATTTTTTTAAAGTTTTATCCCATAGGCTTCAATGTTAAAAATATTCCCGTTTTAATTCAATATCTAATAAACCGTTGCTTATAATATTCTGCAGTAAAGAGTCTCTTTATTTCTAGATTTTTTTTGTATTTTCTAAGCATTTTTTATACTTCATTTTTATTTTTTTTTCGAACTCGAATCGAACACTCGGAAATGTTCGAAGTTCGCAAACGGCCGATGCTCGATGCGAACTTCGAACCGAACAGCTCATCCCTACACTCAACATGCACATCACTATTAAAGATACCGCACTTGTCCAAAAGACCTTCATTTCGGTTCCAAAACCCCTCTATCAAGAAGTGAAGTACATTCAAGACCGGCTAAATAAGGTTTGGATAACTACATCAAGATCATCATACTCTTCACATCTGGCCTGAAGAAAGATGGAAGTCTGAGGCTCTGCTGTGACTAAAGGGAACTGAACAGAATTCAGTGCCTGATTGCCACCTAATCCCAAGAATATAGGAAATGTTGGACTCCTGGGGTGGAGGCTCGTGGTTCTCGGGCCTTCGCTTGGTCAAGAACGGTCATCAGGGATTCCTACTAGACACTGAAAGTTAATCGTTAACCGTCTTCATTACTCCCTGGGGCATTTATCAGTAGGTCCATATCCCATTGAGGCTCATCACAGCTCCTGCCAAATTCCAACGGAGTATGGAAGATTGTCTTTCAGGTCTGAGAAATGTTATCGATCAACCTTACTTGGATGACAATCTTGTTCATAGCAGTACGTTTGAAAATCACTTGAAGCACATTCAGACTGTCATATGAAGATACCAGCAACATGGTGCCAAGCGAACTCCATAGAAGTGCAAATTATTTAAGAGAAAAGTGAGTTTTCTGGGAAAGATGGTCTCAGGAGATAGATACCATGGATACAGCTGAGTCTTCACCAGTAGATTAAAGGAAAAAAGCCTGAAACAATAGGAGATTTGAGAAAGCTGTTGGGGTATCTTTCTTACTACCGGTCCTACATTGCAAACTTCTACAGAAATGTCAAGTTCTTATAGGAGTTACTATCTCTGACCCCATCTGTGCTAAAGAGGAAAAGTGTTGGTACAAGAGGGAACCCCCCCAAGCAAGGAAGAAGGGACAAACAACCAAGCAGCAAGGATATGTACCATCCTTCAGACCTATTAGCTGGACAAACCGACATCAGGAAATTCTAATCTAGCTCATTGACTATTTGCTGAAACCACCTGTCCTGGGATATGCAGATTTCACACAACCTTTTGTGTTACACTGTGACGCATCACAGGAAGGTTTTGTAGCAATGTTCTACCAAAGACAAAGGAGGAAAAATGGTAGTGATTGCATATGGCTCCAGAACGCTGACACCACCGGTGAAGAATTACCACATGCACTCTATGCCATTTGTAAAAGATTCAGGGACTATCTGTACTAGGGATGAGCTGTTCGGTTTGATCGGTTCGGAGTTCGCATCGAACATAGCCTGTTCGCGAACTATGAACATTTCCGCGTGTACGCCGCATGTTCGCCCACAATGCACCACAATGGACCACAATGCACTTTTCCACTGGCCTGAAGCTTGTAATTGGCTACAGCCTCGCACCAGACCACAGGTCCGGTGCAAGACAGGTTCAAGACTATGCCAATAACGGATCAGAGTCCTGATTGGGCAAATTTTGCCCAATCATGGGCTCACAGAGCTAAGTCCTGCAGCACACTATATAAGGTTTCACACAGCGCTTCAGCATGCGTTTGAGAGGAGATTTAAGAGGAGATTGTTGTTGTGTTAGTGTGTTCTCACTGCCAGTCTGCCACCAGCTACTGGGGGGGTCTCATTTCTACAAAATATATGGGACTTGTTCTAATCTGTGTGTTCTCACTGACACCCAGTATTTTGGGGGGTCAGTAACTTCGACAAAATATTTGAATTGAGGTGATCTGTGTCTTGTCATGCCACGCAGTATTTTGGGGGTCAGTCATTTCTCCAAAATATTTGGGAATTGAGGTAATCTTTGTCACTGCCACGCAGAATTTTGGGGGTCAGTAATTTCTCCAAAATAATTGGGAATTGTTCTAATCTGTGTCTTGTCACTGCCATCCATCAGGGGGTCTCACTGATTTGTAGGAGGTTTCTGAGACTTGTAAACTGTGTCTTCTCACTATCTATCAGGGGGTCCCACATACTTCTAGCAGATTTCTGCGAATTGTAATCTGTGTCTTGTCATTGTTGCCAGCTATCAGGGTGTCACACGGAGTTATACCAGAGTTCTGGAAATCTTTAATCTTTATACCAGAGTTGAATCAGTGTTCTGTATATATTTAATCTATATATCACTCACCATGTCTGAAAGGACAGGCAGACGCTCCCAGACACAGATAAGAGGACAAGCAGCCTCTGTGTCTGGAGGCTGTGCCTCTGGTCGTGGTGGACGTGGTGCATCCTCCGCAGGGGCACGCTTGTCCTTTCTAACTGGTACTGGCCGTCTTAAGCAGCAGCAACATAGAGAGGATTTGGTGGATTGGCTAACCAGGCCATCCGAGTCCTCCGAGTCCTCTGCCAGCCAGGCTTGTAGTGCTTTACAGTCCACCTCAGCTGCCAAAGCATCTAATGCAGCCTCCATGTCCACAGCTACTCCTGTCGTAGCCTCACTATCACACATGGATGAGTCAGCTGAATTGTTTGACTACAATGACCGTGACATGCAGCTTGAGGATGCGCAGCAAGTACAGTGCTCTGATTCAATCTCTGAGGTTGAGGAAGGGAGTATAATCAACCTAGAGGAAGGGGGTGCCAGTGATGACCCACAAATAACTGGCACTCATGTTGCCCCAGCAACTGCAGCATACTGCCAAGTTGGCTCCAGTGACGAGGAGATAGTGGGTGATGACAATGATGATGTCACTGACTCCACCTGGGTGCCTGATCGAACAGAGGAGTCAAGTGAGGAGGAGGAGGCAAAACAAACATGAGACACAACATCCTCTATGACCAACCGTAGCACTAGCCAGTCCAAGGCATCAGATGACAGAGCTGCTCAGGTGCAGAGCACTGTTGTCTCAAAGCACATATCCAGGAACTCTGTCTGGGAGTTCTTTAAGAAATGTGCAGCAGACCCCACCGTTGCTATTTGTAATCTATGTCAGATGAGGCTCAAGCGTGGGAAAGACACCGGACGCTTGGGTACCACGTGCTTGAGGCGACATATGACCACCTGCCATGCATCGCGTTGGCGCAAAACTTTGCGTAGGTCCTCTGTCTCTACCCCCACTGTATGTCCTGCCATGTCATTGCATGCTACAACCTCCACTGACAGGGATGATGCTACAGTAATGGATGTACCAGGTCCTTCTTCACAATGTCACAGCATCCCATCAGCTGAAGATTTAAGCAGTCAGATTACGTTGCCCCAGCTGCTGCAGTGTAAGAAAAAATAGTCCCAACCATCCCAAAGCACAGCATCTAAATGCCAGCTTAGAAAAATTACTTGCATTGCAGCTGCTGCCTTTCCAGCTGGTGGACTCTGCTCCCTTCCGTGAATTTGCCGAATGTGCTGTACCACAGTGGCAGGTTCCAAAATGCCATTTCTTTACACGGAAGGCCATTCCAGCACTATACCAGCACGTGGAAGACAATGTTATCCAGTCATTGGGAAAGGCAGTCAGCAGCAAGGTGCATGTGACTTTAGACACGTGGTCCAGCAAGCATGGTCATTACCCAGTGTGCCATGAAGGAAATGTAACTCTGATTTTGAAGCTGGGAGGGATCCAAGATGGGGCACTGTGCTGGAGCTTGTTCATCCACCACGCCTCCAGAAAGCTGCTTGTATGAGGTCTGTCTCCTCCACCACCACCTCTCCCTCTTAGTCCTCCTCCTTCTGTATCTCTGGCAAAGTGGCAGTTAAACCGACGCCTGACAGGGGCTACGCAATGGCTCTAGCAAAAAGATGCCATACTGAGCTTGAGCTGGTTTGTTTAGGGGACAGGAGCCACACCGGGCCAGAAATTCTGTCAGCTCTGCAGGGGCAGGTGCAGAGATGGTTAACACCATGCCAGCTTCAGCTGGAAATGGTCGTTTGTGATAATGGCAGCAACCTTCTCTCCACCCTACACCTGGGTAAGTTGATGCATGTACCATGCCTAGCACACATCCTAAATCTGGTGGTACAGCGTTTCCTAACCAGGTACCCAGGGCTGGCAGAGCTTCTAAGCCTAGTAAGTGTAAGTGAACCCCTAGTCTAATGACTTCTCCAAGAGCTAATTGGAGCCAGGAGTGAGCCAACCTTGAGTCCAATCAGTGTGATCTTATTAGATGTGTTGCTGAACGCTGTCCTGCCCTTTAAAAACACACACCAGTTTTGGGTTTGGGTTTCAAGAAACACTGCCTGATGTGAACCATGCCTCGCAGAAAAGAGCTCTCAGAAGACCTACGATCAAGAATTGTTGACTTGCATGAAGCTGGAAAGGGTTACAAAAGTATCTCAAAAAGCCTTGATGTTCATGTGTCCACGGTAAGACAGACTGTCTACAAATGGAGAAAGTTCAGCACTGTTGCTACTCTCCCTAGGGCTAGGCGTGGTCGTCCTGTAAAGATGACAGCAAGAGCACAACGCAGAATGCTTAATGAGGTAAGGAAGAATCCTAGAGTGTCAGCTAAAGACTTACAGAAATCTCTAGCACATGCTAACATTTTTGTTGACACATCTACAATAAGGAAAACCTTAAAGAATGGAGTACATGGGAGGACACCACGGAGGAAGCCATTGCTGTCCAAAAAGAATATTGCAGCACATTTGAAGTTTGCAAAAGAGCACCTGGATGTTCCACAGCACTACTGGCAAAATATTCTGTGGACAGATGAAACCAAAATTGAGTTGTTTGGAAAAAACACACAACACTATGTGTGGAGAAAAAAAGGCACAGCACACCATCAAAACCTCATCCCCACTGTAAAACATGGCGGAGGGAGCATCATGGTTTGGGGCTGCTTTGCTGCCTCAGGGCCTGGACGGATTGTTGTCATTGATGGAAAAATGAAATCCAGAGTTTATCAAGACATTTTGCAGGAAAACGTAACACCATCTGTCCGCCAACTGAAGCTCCGCAGAGGATGGGTGATGCAACAGGACAATGACCCAAAGCATACAAGTAATTCAACAAAAGAATGGCTTAAACAAAATATGCCTTCTGGAGTGGCCCTGTCAGAGTCCTGACCTCAACCCGATTGAAATGCTGTGGCATGACCTTAAGAAAGCGATTCACACCAGACATCCCAAGAATATTGCTACACTGAAACAGTTTTGTGAAGAGGAGTGGTCCAAAATCACTCCAGATCGTTGTGCAGGTCTGATCTGCAACTACAGGAAACATTTGGTTGAGGTTATTGCTGCCAAAGGAGGGTCAACCAGTTATTAAGTCCAAAGGTTCACATACTTTTTCCACCCTGCACTGTGAATGTTTACATGTTCTGTTCAATAAAAACATGAAAACATGTAATGTTTGTGTTGTATTATTTTAAGCAGACTGTGTTTTTCAAATTGTTGTGACTTAGATGAAGATCAGAGCACATTTTATGACCAATTCATGCAAAACTCCACGTAATCCCATAGGGTTCACATACTTTTTCTTGCCACTGTAATTCAAAGAAATTTATTAGTGCTGTGTGGCTACTTACCACTGGAAAAACCTGAGAAGGCCACAGACCAGCCAAAAGGCAAAAAAAAAAAATTCCTTGAAGAAAAGTGAAGCAAAGCAAAAATGCAGCCTCAATTTAACCTGGATAGTGACTCAGATGAAGATTAAAACTGGTTGGCAGATTCAAGCCTAGCATAGAGAAGAATTCTGGAAATAAAGACTCAATCCTCAACCCGAAAGCTAGGGTTTTCCATCCCCAAGTCATCCAACAGTCAAATGAATCCCTACTGTCAACTGATGAAGTATTGATACCGTTTAATGAAAATTTTCAAGATGACAGAAACAGTGAATGTGAAGATCAAGTTCACCAGCCAGCACTTGAAACAGAACATTCTTCTGGTGAAGAATAGAAAACCCTGTACAATCACCTAGATCACATCCACAGAGAAAGAGACCCAACCAAGAATGCTGATTTATGAAACCTTAGGACAACCTGCTGTGAAACAAAGAGCGGTACCGGTGAAAGACATTCATACAACACATTCAGGGTTATTCAGAGACAGTCGCTATGGCCCCAAAATGGCACAGAACAGAGAATTTCCCTGTACGGTGCACTTTCGTGGTCATTTGGCTCTTCAGAAAGGAGGCAATTCGCCAAATTTTGGAGAATTGCCAGCAAATTCTGTGCCTGTTCGACAGCAGTGAATTCTCCCCATAGAGAAGCAATGGTTAATCTATTCAAAGAACACCGAACAGCAGTAAAATGTCAGTGAAATGCACTGATGTAAGGTGGTTTCATTCGGCAGGTTTAATCAGGTGAATCCCATAGGCTTCGATGTTAAAAATATTCCCGTTTTTAACCAATATCTAATAAACCAGGGCTCAAAATTTCAGGTCCAGAGCTACATAGGCCTTATAAGTTACTCGCCATCAGTTAACCTTCCCAACCCAGTCCCATACTGCACATTTCCCTGGCAGTGATAGAGCGGTGATCCTATGTAAAGTACCATATATATGGCACTGAAGGTGTGTTTCAGTAAATTGTGTCATCCACTGAATCCATTCAGTGGAAACGGGTTTTACATGGAGGGAGTCTGTATTAGAGACCAGCTCTGATTCCGATTAACCCCTCACCATCCAGAACGAATGGTACGGGTTTAATCATTAGATAGCCCTGCAGGGCTTTTCACATGGTCCAGGGATGAGTGATGCCTAGTGCGGCTGCCCGGGGATTCAGACAGTTGGCTTGAATTAATTCGGCCCTATAGCCAAAATCAGAACATTTTTCGGTTGAAGCTAAAATATGCTTTACCAGCATTTAATTTCCCTGATAAAACTTTATATTGATTATCGGTTCCCTTGACTATACTTTCCAATGGAAATATCAGGTTTAGCGTTTCAATTTGACTTTATCAGCAAGCCGATATCTGAAAAGATCACAAAGCACTGAAAGGATTTAAACATTGGATACTTCAAATAAACATGTTTAAATAAATAAATCTGTATCACGCTTGCCAAAAATAAGCTTTCTGGGTGTTATACAGTCACACATTTTTCAGACCAGCAGCATTTTACGAATATCAGCTAAGGTCAATCTCTTCAACTGAATCAGCAGATATTTCAGAAAAAATATATTGTGGACAATATTGCGGGCAATATTAAAAAAAAATAATAATAATAATAATCAGATAAAATAAAATGGGTGGTATTGTTTTGAGGGTCACCCAACACCCACTGGCCTCTCCTTCTGGCAGGGAGTGAAGGGGTAACACATTTCCTATAAAAGTTTGGGAATTCCTGCTGATGGCTTCCTGTGTTGGGTGTCCTGGGGAGGAGGTTAGTTTGCCAGTGATCACTGCAATTGGCGATGCTGTTGAGGGTGCTGGGAGTGTCCCTCTAGCCCAGTGATGGTTAACCTGGTCACCCTAGATTAGCAATGGTGAACCTCAGCGCCACAGGTGTTTCTGAACTACATGTCACATGATAGTCAGGCAGTCCTAAGCCTGACTAAACATCAAAGCAGGGGCGTAACTACCAGGGGTGCAGCGGGTGCCACTGCAACCGTGCCCCTGAGTCCGGGGGCACACAACTGGATGGTTGATCCTGGCTGGCTAATTACTGGGGGTCTGATGCTGGATAGCTAATTACTGGGGGTCTGATACTGACTGGCTAATTACTGGGGGTCTGATACTTGCTAATTACTGGGGTTCTGATACTTGCTAATTACTGGGGTTCTGATACTGGCTAATTACTGGGGGTCTGATACTTGCTAATTACTGGGGTTCTGATACTTGCTAATTACTGGGGTTCTGATACTGGCTAATTACTGGGGGTCTGATACTGGCTAATTACTGCGGTCTAATACTGGCTAATTACTGGGGGTCTGATACTGGCTGGTTAATTACTGGGGTCTGATACTGACTGTCTAATTACTGGGGTCTGATACTGTGGGTCTGATATCTGGGGCTCACGTGGAGGGTGGGTCTTGAAGGCGCGGGTCGTACTGGTACGCCCCGCTGACTTCAATGGCCCGCCTCGGCCCCTCCCCACAGCCAACGAAGGGGGGCCTTCATGGATTCTTGCACTGGGGCCCTGAGGTTTCTAGTTACGCCTCTGCATCAAAGAACATGTACTTCCAAACCATCTGCGTGCCGAGGGTCGCCATCACTATTCTTAATGGTAGTAGCTGCTTTAGGCCTGTCAGGGGGCTCGTGTTACCTTGTACACCTGAGGCAGTGAGAGCTGTTAGATATAGGTACGAAGCTGTGTGTCAGCATTGCACAGGGAGGCCATGTCCACCCCACACACACCAAGCAACCAGCAGCGTCTCTGTGGAGTCTAGTCTCCTAGCAACAAGACCGCCACCTGTCAGTCACTCCCAGCTGCGCCCAACCCTCTGTCAGTTCTAGTCCTGTTCACCCGCCAGTCATACCCCTGCCAATTGCACAAGTGGTTACGCCCACTCTTGCTCCCTGGGCCAACCAACATCTTACCTGATGCTAGCACCTGAAAGGGAATGCCAGTGTTGACTCCATGCAAGTCAATGGGGCTGAATTTGGATTTTTAGAGTGCCCTCCAAGAGGGCATATATGCTACATATTTGCCATAAAAGGTGTATGGGGGTCCGGGTAGTGCCCTGGGGGACAGGAAACAAGGACAAAAAGTTTAAAAAAAAATGTTTTTAATGGGACAGTGAGTTTTCCATGAAATAAGGGTTAAAAATAAAAACGAAAATTCCTTCAAATATCGTGCCTAGGAGGTCCCCATAACCTACCCGTGAAGTGGCGGATTTCTAGGATGTATAGAAAAACTTAAAAACAAATAAATGACGTTTCATATGACGGTAAATGCTTTTCCTTTAATCTATCCATAAACAACTGCTTGGGGCGGCAGCCTGTATGAAAAGACATTTTAGGACGCGCAGAAAAAGTTTAGTGTTTTTCTGGGCTAAATTATTGTGAAACTTATGCAGGCTTTGGATGAAAGTAACAATAGGTGCTTTAAAATTGGGCTTTTAGCGTCGGCAACAGTGCCGTCACACCGTAACCCCTCTGAGGATATGAATCTGATACAGGCGTCAGTGGCAGTGCCCCCAAATATTGTGCCATCATACAGTAACCCCTCTGTGGTATTGTGGAAGAGTGCAGGGGTGGACCATGTGGTCCTATATTGAAAACTTTTTTTTTTTTAATGGGCATCAGTGCAGCCAGATATTGTGCCTTTCATGGCAGCACGTGCCTTCACACCATAACCCTTTTGTGGTATTGTGGAAGAGTTCAGTGCTGGAGGTTTTGTGAATGCAGAAGAGGACATCCCCGATCTATTCCATTTCTTCAGCATCAGGGGATTGATAGCTGCTGATCCAGGACTGATTCATTTTTAGAAATGTGAGCCGGTCTACAGAGTCGGTGGACAGACGCACTCTTTTGTCTGACAACCTCCAGCGGCACTGAACGTCCTTTCAGAAAGCACGCTAGATGAAGGGCAACCTAGTAGCTGCATAACATATTGGCTAAATTCTGGCCAGTGATCCAATCTCCACACCCAGTAAGCCAGTGGATCATCTGCTGGAAAGGTATCCAGGTCTGCCCTTGCCCCTAGGTAGTCCTGCACCATATGGTGAAGATGCTGGCAATGGGTGCCTACATTTGACGTCTCTGGACGTCGAGGACTAAAAAAATTTAAAAATGCATCAGTCAAGCGGCCCTGGCCTTCACCACTATTCCTCTGATCATCCGCAGCCTCAGAAGCACGTGTGTCAGCACTTGGTAATCTACCAGTGCCTGGAAAGGTGTTACACAAGTGTCGCTTTAGAGCGTCCTCAAGTTTTTTCATCCTGTGCTCCCTGTGTGCGGGCAGGATGAGCTCTGCAACTTTCCCCTTGTATCGTGGATCAAGAAGGGTTGCCAACCAGTAATGATCCCTCTCCTTGATAGCACGAATCCTGGGGTCCTTTAGCAGGCTTTGCATCATTAGGGAGCCCATGCAGCGTAGGTTGGCGGTGGCATTAGCTGCCGAGTCTTCCTGGTCAATGAGGATGACCGTATCGTGCACTTCCTCCTCCCAGCCACGCACAAGCCCTTCTGTTTCTGGGCACACAAACCCTGCCTTGAGGAATCCCCACCTTCAATGCCCCCACTTCTTAAATAGTCCTCCTCCTTCTCATCCTTCTGTCTGATCTGAGTAGGACCCGCTGGAATGCTGTCTGCGGAAAGACTGGGGCCTTGAGAGCTAGGGAAGGCCTCCTCTTCCTCCCGCTGCTCTGCCTCTAGAGCCACATCTATAATTCCCCGCAGAGTGTGCTCCAGCAGGAACACTAAAGGAATTGTGTCACTGATGCATGCACTGTCCCTGCTCACCATCATCGTTGCCTCCTCAAATGGTGACAGTACAGTGCATGCATCCTTGATCATCAGCCACTGCGGGGGGGGGAAACAAGATGACCTGAACCTGTCCTTGTGCCATACTCACACAGGTACTCGTTGATGGCCCTCTGCTGCTTGTGCAGACGCTGCAGCATTGCTAATGTCGAATTCCACCTGGTGGGCATGTCACAGATCAGACAGTTTGTGGGAAGGTGGAATTCTCTTTGAATTTCTGCCAGGCGAACGCTTGCTGGGAATGACCGTCTGAAGTGGCTGCAGACTTTTCTGGCCTGGATGAGAAGCTCTGGCAGCCCTGGGTACTTGGTTAGGAAACACTGTACCACCAGATTTAGGACGTGTGCTAGGCATGGTACATGCGTCAATTTACCCTTGCGTAGGGTGGAGAGAAGGTTGCTGCCATTATCGCAGACGATCATTCCCAGCTCAAGCTGGCGTGGTGTTAACCATCTCTGCACCTGCCCCTGCAGAGCTGACAAAATTTCTGACCCGGTGTGGCTCCTGTCCACTAAACAAACAGGAGGAGGAGGAGGAACCCAGTGTGCCATGAAGGAAATGTAACGACCCTGTCCATGCTTGCTGGACCACGTGTCTAAAGTCACATGCACCTTGCTGCTGACTGCCTTTCCCAATGACTGGATAACCTTGTCTTCCACGTGCTGGTATAGTGCTGGAATGGCCTTGCGTGAAAAGTAATGGCGTTTTTGAACCTGCCACTGTGGTACAGCGCATTCAGCAAATTCATGGAAGGGAGCAGAGTCCACCAGCTGGAAAGGCAGCAGCTGCAATTTGAGTAATTTTGCTAAGCTGGCATTTAGACGCTGTGCTTGGGGATAGTTGGGACTATATTTTTTCTTTTGCTGCAGCAGCTACGGCAACGTAATCTGACTGCGTAAATCTTCAGCTACTGGGATGATGTCACATTGTGAGGAAGGACCTGCTGGTACATCCATTACTGTAGCATCATCCCTGTCGGTGGAGGTTGTAGGCAATTGCATGGCAGGACATACAGTGTGGGTAGAGACAGATGAGGAACATCGCAAAGTTTTGCCCCAACGGGATGTGTGGCACTTGTTCATATGTCGCCTCAAGCACGTGGTACCCAAGTGTCCGGTGTTTATCCCACGCTTCAGCCTCCTCTGACATAGATTACAAATAGCAACGGTGGGGTCACTGACATTTCGGTGCTCTCATTCCCTGCACTTCTTGGAATAAAAGTTCCCCACCCTGCAGGTAATTCAGCATTCACCACATGTTCCCTGAAGTGTAGGGAGAACCTGCCGAAAAACCACCAGAACCGTCGCAAAATACACGCCGAACACGTTGGAAAAATCCGAGCCATCAAACACAGCACATAATTCCCCACCCCTTCGTTGCGGTCAGCCCGGCTACTGGGAGCGCTGTCCTCAGCGCCTCGAGCAGCTTGACCTGCCTGCTTCTGTTCCTCTGCCCTGGAGCCGTTAGGAATCTCCAGAAGGCCGCTCTCTGCCTTCTGAGGGTGATAGTGTATAGTGTAGCGTCGCTGAAATAAAGACACCAGGCGCGGCTGTATGCTTTAAAACAGGATCCTTTCTCTGAGAGTTCTCTGACTTTTTAATGAACAAAACGTCACCATTTATGCTGAAGTCCAACAGTCATAATTTGCATACCCATACTAATTACATTATGTCAGTTATTTACAATAAACATTCTTTACATTCTCTAGCCTTCAGCTCACACATTTGTATATCCATTGTTATAACACATAAGATTAAACACACACTATCACAGATCCCTTGAATTAAACATGCAGCTAGATAATGGGAAAAGCCCTGGTGCATAAATTACACAGCAGTAAAGCTTGTTTACTGTATACACAAAAACACATTTACCTACAGGAATATAAGTATTTTTAAAACCAAAGCTATGCCATTTTACACTAAACTAAATTAAACTAAAACCAAACGATGTAAAATATATTTAAAACCACACGATATAAATGAACATAAAGTCTCTTGGGGTTTGAAGCATGGAGCGTTACATCAGCTCCATGACAGTTACTTAACCCATTAGCGTTTGGATTGTAATTTGCGTTATATACTCGGGCTAACGTTAACGCTCACTCAGGTGAACGCAAACGTTAGCACCAAGTAGGTAATGTGGCCTGAGTTATCTGTGTCAGATGAATATCACAAAATAAATGTGTTGCACCAGAACAAGCTCCTTCTCTTGATTCTACAAATGCAACATTTGGAACGCCCCTTGGATTTCCCCTTCTCAAGTCACTGCAACTCGGGCTCCTACCCGATCCCGTAACGTCTGACAAATAATGTTATATTATGAATCTGCAGAAAATATGGAAAATATATATATATATATATATATAATCTGGGAAACGGTAGCGGGTGCAATTGCTCTCTGGGGTGAGCACTCTTGCAAGGTTCAGAGACCAGACCAGTGACTTTTCTTCAAACAGGGGTACATTTATTGCAGCAACCCACAGGTTATACACCACACTGTATATTGCTCAAAATAAACATTTCAAAAGCAAAGAAAATTCCTAGCCGTGTCCCGGCACTAACTAAACATACAATAGCCCTGACTAACAACCTTTGCAAACCTAGTGTTTGTCAGGCTCCAGCAAACTAGGATAACCAACCTTGTGCTGCAGCACATAGAGACCGTCTGCTCCCCAGACTCCAGAGCGATGTCTGTTTGCCTCACCTGCACTAAATTGCCACTGAGGTAAAGTGCAAAACCAGGGGCTTAGAGGTTCCGGAAGGTGAAAGAGAGAAATCTGGGTGACACATAAACCCCGGACAGGACCTTTCCTTGCTCTCTACATGATGCCCTGTTACTATATATATATGTATATATATATATATATATAATGCACAATGCACTGATACCACTTTTTAAAGACCGAGTACAAGTATCGATCATCTTGGATGGCGGCTCCACCTCCGGGTCCCCCCCGGCACCTGACATCATTGCGCATGGCGTGATGATGTCAGTTAGCTGGGGAACCCCTAGCTGCCCGGGGATTTCCAGAACAGTGGCAGCTAGAGAGCATGGCCTTTCAATTGATCCCAAACATGACCATGTAAAAAGTTACAATGTTAATAAAAATAATTTAAAAAATAATAATAATTTAAAAATTAAAATCACATAATTCCCCCCCCAAAAATTTTTAACGAGTCCCCATTTCTAATTTTTTTAAGAAGCGCACCCCAAAGAAAATATAACTGCAAAGGCTCGGATGATAAAATGTGAAAAAAAAAAAAAAAACTTTACACGCTGTAGAGGATTAAAAATTCAAATTTTGTGGGTTTTTTTTTGTTATAATATAGAGGCAGGATATGACGAATACATATAATGATATATTATGAATCTGCCGGAAAGAAGGATATATAATTTGTCTGGGTCATGTAATAAAACGTGGCTTCAAATCGCGTTTAAACACGATGAGCAAAAGCCGTAAAAATGAGCTCAGCACACAGACTTGAAATGGCTCCGCAGCGAAAGGGTTTATTTTATGACTATAATACCACTCCTAATTACAAGACTATGTAACAATATATTATTTTTATCTCTGGTACAGGAGAAGGGTGCTACATCTACATGAAAGCGCTGGAATCAATGATCTGGGGCTACCAAGATGGCAACTCACACTGTGTCTTTTTTGTGTGCTTGTAGTCGTATTTTTCAGTCTATGGAAAGGTGTCAAATCATCAGGAAAGGTAATGATGCATTATGTCACAAATGTTTTAACAATTCTTTAGTCTGTCCTTGTAAACATTTAGTAACGAAACAGAGTTGATTTTAGTAAACATGTATTTTGACCCGCTGTGTCTATACACCTTTACAAATGAGTAAACACGAGCAAAAGACATACAGGGTTATTCAAAGAGAATCGAAAAGTCACCGCACGTTTCTGTGACTTTTCATTCTCTTCAATTTGGTGCAATTTGGCAATCCCATTTCGGCGACCCTGCGGTGTATTCAGCAAGCACCACAGGGCTGTAGTAATGCAGAGAAAAGTCGCTGCAAACCCGCCGAAAACGCACCGCAAAACCCAGCAAGGGCTCACCCGCAAAAACAACTGGATTAACCCGCCGAAGACGCCGGAGAAACCTGAGCAGGAACCGATCACAGCGTAGAGCAGCCGCTGCAAAAACCTGACACCGCAGACGAATGGAGTGAAAAAAAAAAGTACGCTTGAATGTTTGTTTGCAAACAGCGTTTCACTTTTCAAACTACAGAGCGAAAATGTCTGAAATTTACATATAAGATCCAATGAATGATAATAGAAAGGGCTGTTACAGAAAAAGAAATGTTTAAATAAATATTGGAAAACTCTTATTGCAAAACAAATCCCGAAAAATGCTTAAAAGATCCTAAAGTTTTTTTAACATTGAATATTTTTAACATTAAAGCCTATGGGATTAGCCTGAATAAATCTGCCGCATGAAGTCACCGAATGGCAGGGCATTTCGGCAACTTTTCACTGCTGGTTTTTGTTCTCTGAATAGACGAAGCTATGGGGGTTTCACTGCCCTCGAACAGGCACCGTATGTGCAGGCAATTCGCCAACATTTGGCGAACTACCTGCTCTCTGGACAGCCAAATGGCCAAGAAAGGTAACTGAACGCTGATTTTCAGTGTTCAGTTACCTTTCAGCAGCCTTTCGGATCTCTTTGAAAAACCCTGATAATAACACAGATTTTTTCGAGGGAAGGGCCCTCTCTATTTCTATCAATTGTTTCACATATAAAAGAGATCTGCCTGACAGAATATGAGCTAACAACTAAAGGTCTTAAAGGGACATGATATGAAAGGGAGCAGTAAAGTTGAGGGCCACAGAACCAAATTTAAGCCATCAAAACCCACATCTTAAGATGACAATCAACACCATTTTCTCATCCCATACTGTCAATGAAACATCCTGCATTAAGCCATGATCTACATGAAATACAGTGAAATAAAGTATGTAATGTGTTTGCACAGAATAAGGCATCCTGACGTCCGAGGGTGTCCCGGGCATTGGATCACTGTATGTGCCAGTAGTCATATGCCCCACCTCTAACAAAAGGAGCAAAAAAATCACACCCAGAGAATTAACACAAATAAACCTTACTGAGCAAACACAAAATTGGCAAAAGAAGCCATATAAATGAAATATAAATGAAATAAAGAGGTAGCAAGGACAAGTACCCATAAAAGTGACAGTTAAAAAAAAAAGGTATGTTCGACGCGCTTCACCGACTAGGGCTGAAGAGGGCCATTACGGTGATTATATACACATGGCTTTAAAAATGTGCTCGTCTGCAACAAGTGAAATATTTGGCTTGACGAGTGCAGCACGGTTCCAGTGGATACCAGTGCTGTGGCTGCTGAGCACCAAGTGCCTCTGGTATCCTGAAGGTACCAGCACTGTGTGGACCTACATGGAGTGCCCTGGAGATTCCCTCCCCATCGCTTTTTTGGACAGAGCAGTTTCGTATCTCTCTTGAGTCATACGAAAAGTTATCCCAAAATTCGGACTAAATCGTTTTAGTACTAAAACGAATGCACATGTCTACTGTCCCGTCCGCGACGGGAGGGCCGAATGAGCAGTTGTGATGGGTGCGCGTGCAGCTGACTGCGCATTACAAATAGGGATGAGCTGTTCGGGTTCGGACGGTTCGGGGTTCGACCCGAACGTAGCCTGTTCGAGCAGATCGCGAACCCCGAACATTTCCGGGTGTTTGCCGCATGTTCGACCACAATAGACCACAATGCATTTTCCCACTGCCTGAAGCTCGTAATTGGCTACAGCCTTTCACCTGACCACAGGTCTGGTGCAAGACTGGTTGAACACTATGCCAATCACCGCTCAGAGTCCTGATTGGGCAAATTTTGCCCAATCATGGGCTCACAGAGCTAAGTCCCGCAGCACACTATATAAGGTTTCAACGCAGCGCTTTCTGCACGCATTTCAGAGGAGATTTCAAAGAAGATAGTTGTGTGTGTTACTGCCGGTCTGCCACGCTACTGGGGGGGTCTCATTTCGACCAAATATCAGGGAATTTAGGTGATGTGTGTCTTGTCACTGTGCCAGCAGGTTTTTTTGGGGTTTACAACTTTATTTAAAACATTTGTGAATTAAGGTGATCTTCTGGGTCTCGTCACACAGCCAGCAATTATTTTTGGGGCTCACTAATTTCTTTAAAACACTTGTGAATTAAGGTGATCTGTGTCTCGTCATACAAGCAGTACCACATTGTATGTTGGGGCTCACTAATTTCTTTAAAACATTTGTGAATTAAGGTGATCTATCAGTGTGTCTCACTGAGTTATACCAGAGTTATTTAAA
Source organism: Leptobrachium leishanense (assembly GCA_009667805.1). NCBI lineage: Eukaryota > Metazoa > Chordata > Amphibia > Anura > Megophryidae > Leptobrachium > Leptobrachium leishanense. Next base: position 47,179,431 of record CM019072.1, read on the forward strand.
TCTTAATACCAGAGTTGAATCAGAGTTCTGTATATATTAATCTATATATCACTTACCATGTCTGAAAGGACAGGCAGACGCTCCCAGCCACAGATAAGAGGGCAAGCAGCCCCTGTGTCGGGAGGCTGTGTCTCTGGACGTGGTGCATCTTCTGCAGGGGCACGCTTGTCCTTTCTAACTGGTGCTGGCCGTCTTAAGCAGCAGCAACATACAGAGGACTTGGTGGATTGGCTAACCAGGCCATCCTCATCCTCCGAGTCCTCTGCCAGCCAGGCTTCTAGTGCTTTACAGTCCACCTCAGCTGCCAAAGCATCTAATGCAGCCTCCATGTCCACAGCTACTCCTGCCGTAGCCTCGCTATCACACACGGAGGAGTCAGCTGAATTGTTTGACTACAATGAGAGTGACATGCTGCTTGAGGATGCGCAGCAAGTACAGTGCTCTGATTCAATCTCTGAGGTTGAGCAAGGGAGTATAATCAACCTAGAGGAAGGGGGTGCCAGTGATGACACACAAATAACTGGCACTCATGTTGCCCCAGCAGCTGCAGCATACTGCCAAGTTGGCTCCAGTGACGAGGAGATAGGGGGTGAAGATGACATTGATGATGATGAGGTCACTGACTCCACCTGGGTGCCAGATCGAACTGAGGAGGAGGCACAGCAAACACGAGGCACAACATCCTCTGTGACCAACCGTAGCACTAGCCAGTCCAAGGCATCACATGTCAGAGCTGCTCCGGTGCAGAGCGCTGTTGTCTCAAAGAACACATGCAGGAACTCTGCTGTCTGGGAGTTCTTTAAGAACTGTGCAGCAGACCCCCACTGTTGCTATTTGTAATCTATGTCAGAGGAGGCTGAAGCGTGGGATAAACACCGGACACTTGGGTACCACGTGCTTGAGGCGACATATAAACAAGTGCCACACATCCCGTTGGGGCAAAACTTTGCGTAGGTCCTCCTCCTCCTCATCTGTCTCTACCCACACTGTATGTCCTGCCATGCAATTGCCTACAACCTCCACCGACAGGGATAATGCTACAGTAATGGATGTACCAGCAGGTCCTTCCTCACAATGTGACATCATCCCAGTAGCTGAAGATTTACGCAGTCAGATTACGTTGCCGCAGCTGCTGCAGCGAAAGAAAAAATATAGTCCCCATCCCCAAGCACAGCGTTTAAATGCCAGCTTGGTAAAATTACTCGCATTGCAGCTGCTGCCTTTCCAGCTGGTGGACTCTGCTCCCTTCCGTGAATTTGCTGAATGCGCTGTAACACAGTGGCAGGTTCCAAAACGCCATTACGTTTCACGCAAGGCCATTCCAGCACTATACCAGCACGTGGAAGACCATGTTATCCAGTCATTGGGAAAGGCAGTCAGCAGCAAGGTGCATGTCACTTTAGACACGTGGTCCAGCAAGCATGGACAGGGTCTTTACATTTCCTTCACGGCACACTGGGTAACTCTGACTGCAGCTGGGAGGGATCCAAGACGGGGCTCTGTGCTGGAGCTTGTTCATCCACCACGCCTCCAGAAAGCTACTTGTATGAGGTCTGTCTGCTCCACCACCTCCTTCTCCTTCTCCTTCTCCTTCTCCTCCTTCTCCTTCTCCGTCTCCGTCTCCGTCTCCGGCGAAGTGGCAGTTAAACCGATGCCTGACAGGGTCTACGCAATGGCTCAAGCAAAAAGATGCCATACTGTGCTTGAGCTAGTTTGTTTAGGGGACAGGAGCCACACCGGGTCAGAAATTTTGTCAGCTCTGCAGGGGCAGGTGCAGAGATGGTTAACACCACGCCAGCTTGAGCTGGGAATGATTGTCTGTGATAATGTCCTTCTCTCCACCCTACGCAAGGGTAAATTGACGCATGTACCATGCCTAGCACACATCCTAAATCTGGTGGTACAGCGTTTCCTAACCAAGTACCCAGGGCTGCCAGAGCTTCTCATCCAGGCCAACTTTGTGTGCCCAGAAACAGAAGGGCTTGGGCGTGGCTGGGAGGAGGAAGTGCACGATACGGTCATCCTCATTCACCAGGAAGACTCGGCAGCTAATGCCACCTCGAACCTACGCTGCATGGGCTCCCTAATGATGCAAAGCCTGCTAAAGGACCCCAGGATTCGTGCTATCAAGGAGAGGGATCATTACTGGTTGGCAACCCTTCTTGATCCACGATACAAGGGGAAAGTTGCAGAGCTCATCCTGCCTGCACAGAGGGAGCACAGGATGACAAAACTTGAGGACGCTCTAAAGCGAAACTTGCCTAACACCTTTCCAGGCACGGTTAGATTACCAAGTGCTGACACACATGTTTCTGAGGCTGCAGGTGATCAGAGGAATAGCGGTGAAGGCCAGGGCCGCTTGACTGATGCATTTTTAAATTTTTTTAGTCCTCGACGCCCAGGGATGTCAAATGTAGGCACCCATTGCCAGCGCCTTCACCATATGGTGCAGGACTACCTAGGGGCAAGGGCAGACCTGGATACCTTTCCAGCAGATGATCCACTGGCTTACTGGGTGTGGAGATTGGATCACTGGCCAGAACTTAGCCAATATGCTATGCAGCTACTAGGTTGCCATTCATCTAGCGTGCTTTCCGAAAGGACGTTCAGTGCCGCTGGAGGTTTTGTCACAGACAAAAGAGTGTGTCTGTCCACCGACTCTGTAGGCCGGCTGACATTTATAAAAATGAATCAGTCCTGGATCAGCAGCTATCAATCCCCTGATGCTGAAGTAATGGAATAGATGGGGGATGTCCTCTTCTGCATTCACAAAACCTCCAGCACTGAACTCTTCCACAATACCACAAAAGGGTTACGGTGTGAAGGCACTTGTTGCCATGAAAGGCACAATATCTGGCTGCACTGACGCCCATTAACAGATAAAAAAAACACTTCAATATAGGACCGCATGGTCCACCCCTGCACTCTTCCACAATACCACAGAGGGGTTACTGTATGATAGTACTTGCATGCCTGGCACTAAAGGCACAATATCTGGGTGCACTGCCATTGACGCCTGTATCAGATTCATATCCTCAGAGGGGTTACGGTGTGACGGCACTGTTGCCGACGCTAAAAGCCCAATTTTAAAGCACCTATTGTTACTTTCATCTAAAGCCTGCATAAGTTTCACAATAATTGAGCCAAAAAAAACACTAAACTTTTTCTGTGCGTCCTAAAATGTCTTTTCATACAGGCTGCCGCCCCAAGCAGTTGTTTATGGATAGATTAAAGGAAAAGCATTTACCGTCATATGAAACGTCATTTATTTGTTAAGTGTTTCTATACATCCTAGAAATCCGCCACTTCACGGGCAGGTTATGGGGACCTCCTAGGCACGATATTTGAAGGTTTTTTTTGGTTTTCTATTTTTAACCCTTATTTCATGGAAAACTCACTGTCCCTTTTAAAAACTTTTTTTTAAAACTTTTTGTCCCTGTTTCCTGTCCCCCAGGGCACTACCTGGACCCCCATACACCTTTTATGGCAAATATGTAGCATATATGCCCTCTTGGAGGGCACTCTAAAAAAAAAAAAACGAATTTTCAGCCCCATTGACTTGCATGGGGGGTTTGGGTTCGGGTTCGGTCCCGAACAAATGGGAAGTTCGGGTTCGAACCGAACTCTGAGTGTTCGGCTCATCCCTAATTACAAATGCATTTCCCATTTTGGGACTCTGGACTGTGTGGATCTATACACGGATCATCTGCTCCTTTGCTTCAGTCCCCTGTCTAAAGTGCAAGATGCCTTGTCTTAACTCAAAAATACCTATTATTGCATGTTACTTCCGATGGGTTGGTTAATTGACCAGTGATCGACGTTTGTCTTCCTGCATTGGACACAACCTACGATACAGAAGTTGTTCCTGTGCATGCCATACATCAGCTGGTAACCTAGGATCTAGAGGGTTTGGACACTAACCTGCAATAGTGTCAACAATGAGATACATGATTCCTGAGAGGCTCCTAAATTGGTGAGTGTGATATACCTATTTTTTTTAGCCAAAGTTGATTTACTATTGTACACTATGGGAGCGCTGTCTCTGTCTGTGCTTTGTTGAAGTTCCACCAGATATAATGAAGGGTGTGACCACTCTTTATTTGTGCAGAACTGCTGATACTTAGCATGGGCATCTGCAGAAATTTTTCCGGGAGGGGGGATTTTAATGGCATCCATATTCTGTCCTTTTGAGAATGTCATGAAGGGGACAGTCATAAAATAAAGCATAGTAATACAGAGGCTGTGAAACACGATGCAAGTCTAATAGAAGAATAAAGGTCTACATGCCTGATCTGAGGGTTGCATTTTCTAGTCTGCTCTAGTCACTGTGGATTCTCCCCAACCACGAGATGGGTTTATCTCCCCAGCACTCTAAGTCGCCCTTAAGTCTTTGAATCAGAGAGGATAGGTTACGGGAAAACAAATCCGCAGGATTCTTAGTTAAAGAAATTCTCAAATAAGAGATGTCATTGTGTGTTACTCGAAATTTATAGTCTGACTCCATCGCAGTTATCGCAGCTTGGGACATATGGAAAGGCATGGCACAAGATTTATAGTAGTTGGCCTGAAAGCCCATTAATGCGCCATACTCCTCCAAGATGCTCCGGAAGCAAGCGAGGGGAAAGAGAGGTTCAGCTAGCGTGAGAAGAATGTCATCTGTGTAAGCCGATACAGTAAAAACTCCCTGACCCACCTCTATCCCTTTAATGTCCAGGTGACTCCTGTGTGTAGCTAAGAGAGGTTCGAAGGAGAGGAGAAATAACAGTGGGGAGAGGGGACAACCCTGGCGTGTACCATTCAGGATGGGGAATTGTGTAGGGTGACAGCCCTGTATCCGAACCTGAGCAGACATGTTGGTATGAAGTGCATGTACCGAGTTAAGAAACTTGTCAGGGAGACCAATATGTTCTAAAGTAGCAAAGAGGTACGGCCATTCCACCCTATCAAAAGCCTTCTCGGCGTCAAGAGACAGCACGAGAGAAGGCTCAGCATGTTCAGACATCCACCAAAGCAGATCTGCTCCTCTCCTGGTATTATCGTATAATTGGCGGCCAGGGACAAAGCCTACTTGGTCCGGGTGTATCAAATGCTGCAAGAGCGGACCCAGCCTATCCGCCAATACCTTAGCCAATACTTTGACGTAAAAGTTCAAGAGCGAGATCGGGCGGTACTTCCCAACATCCGACAAATCCTTCCCTTCCTTTGGTATTAAAGCAATATCTGCTAATAACATGTCAGAGTGGAGGGTATCACCGGCAGAACGGTCATTAAATAATTTAGTGAGGGGGGGGGACCAATTCCTCACGGAAAGTTTTAAAATAACCTCCCGAAAACCCGTCAGGGCCCGGAGCCTTATTGCCCCCTAACACCGAAATAGCACGATGGATCTCATCCTCAGTAATACAGAACCATAAATCACTAATCTGTTCTGAGTCCAATCTCCGCAGTGAAACAGAAGACAAAAAGGAATCAATAGTAGATACATAATTAGCATCAGGAGGGACATGGTGAGGGGAATGTCGGTAAAGGGCTGAGAAATAAGCAGTGAAAGCTTTACAAATGTCATTAGGGGAAGTCACCAGCGTCGCAGTAATAGTGCGCATGGCCATTATAGGAGGATGTCTCCCTTTTGGTTTTAGAGAACGGGCCAGCAACATATCCATTTTATTTGCCTTTTCGTAGAAGAGGTGCCTGGTCCAGAGAATTTGTTTGGCCACATCATCTAGTAACAATTTCTTAATGGATGTCTGAGTGCGTACTAGCTCTTACAAAACTTCAGGTGAAGGAGAAGTTTACATTTCTGTTCCAAATTGCGGAGAGAGGAATGCAGGGAAAGTAGCTGTTGAAGCTTAATACGTTTACGATGAGTAGCTATCTTAATTAAGTGACCCCTCAGTACCGCCTTATGAGAGCAGCCCATATGGTAGAAGGTGAAACCTCATCAGTAGAATTCTCAGCAAAATATTGTATTAACAGGTCACGCAATTGCTGAACTATTTCTCGATCCTTCAGTAGGGAAGCATTTAGACGCCAAGACCAGGGAGCCGCCACCCGCGGGGCATGAAGGTACAGGGCAATGTCAGCATGATCTGTAAGGACAGAGGCTTTGACCCCTGTATGGTGTTGGGTGTATGGAACCCAATGGCAAGCCGAAGGAGGAGACCAGAAGAAATATGATTGGTTAAACTTTACTGAAGGCAACAAAATATAAGTCCAGAATAAAGCAATGTAAAGTTTCTTTTGACAGAAATAAAAGTCCAGAATGAAGAGTTGTAAGGCTAAATAAATACGGTTGTAATCTTGGAAGTAGTCCAGGAATAGAGGTATGCCGAGAGGTGGAACTGGTACTGCAATGGCAATCTTGAATATGGAAGCGGAATGGAGCTGTACCGTGACAACAGGAGCGGAAGCAGAGCTGTACCGTGGCAACAGGAGCGGAGCTGTACTGTGGCAGCGGGAACCGGAGTGGAGCTGTACTGTGGCAACAGGAACCGGAGCGGCGTTGTACTGTGGCAACAGGAAACGGAGCGGCGTTGTACCGTGGCAACAGGAAGCAGAGTGGCGTAGTACCGTGGCAACAGGAAGCAGAACGGCGTTGTACCGTGGCAACAGGAACCAGAGCGGCGTTGTACCGTGGCAACAGGAACCAGAGCGGCATTGTACCGTGGCAACAGGAACCAGAGCGGCATTGTACCGTGGCAACAGGAACCAGAGCAGCGTTGTACCGTATCGGCAGCAGGAACGGAAGTCAGAATCCTTTTAGAGGAACACGAAGGGGAACCACTGGGTAACGTGGTATAACCACAGTATAACCTGGTTAGTGAGATGGAGAAGGCGGCAGGTTTAAATAGGGTTCAAGGAATCATACGAACACCGTTCACCTGGAACTCGCAGGTGGAATGAGGATACCTGAGTGCTATGTAAATTAATTGGTGGTATACGAGGATCTCCAGTGCAGGTGGGGTGCAGTACCTTAACTTGACCAGCAGAGGGCGCCAGAGTACCTAGGTCTTCATACTCTAGGATGGGCGATCGCGCATGCGCGCCTGCCTTCTGCTCAGACGGATCGCGGAGGCGGCGTGGGACACATCCTGGCTCTCCTCCCTCGAGCTGCAGGCCGGAACCAGGGAGCGACGCGCCACGAGGGACCTCAGGTGAGTTTGTCAGGCGTCCCAACATGGCGGCCGCGGTCCGACCGCGGCGCGGGGCATTACATGATCAGACCAGGAGATGGAATTTATTTCTGCCCTGATCACATGAGACATGGCCATGCCGTTCAGAAGGAAAAGGTCAATGCGGGAGTAAGAACCATGGGGAGCCGAGTAAAAAGTGTAAAATCTAACACTCGGGTTAGTGACACGCCAAGCATCAATTAACCCCACCCTTTTAAAAAAAACAAATATTTTATCCTGTCCGCCCACAGAAGAGAGGCTCAACAAAGTGGGGCGATCGCTTCTGTCAACGGCAGGGCAAGGCAAGGTTCATGTCTCCAACTCTCCACCCAAAATCACCGCTCCATAAGGCAACGTATCAAGAATGGCACTGATAGAGCTCCAGAAATCTGTAGCCGAGGCATTAGGTGCATAAACATTTAAAAAATTATAGGTTTTCGAATACAGGGAACCGGAAAGTAGAACATAGCGGCCATCAACATCACATTTATACGATACCACTTGTAATGGACACGATTTGCGAAGTAAAGTGGAGACTCCATTACGTTTGCCCAATGCCTTCGAAGAAAACTCTCTGTTGTAAATCAGTCAACACTGTATTAACATGTTTACCCAGGTGTGTCTCTTGAGTAAAAGCAATGTCCACTTTATCAGATCTTAAAGTGCGCAAAAGAAGTTGATGTTTGTTGGGCGAGTTCAGTCCCTTCACATTAAGAGATGTAAGTTTCAGGGCCATATCAATAACAGGAAAAACTTGCGGTCAAATTGTGCCCATAGTCCAGGACAAGTGTCCTTTGTGCCAAACAAAGACCCATACGCCACCCAGCATCAAATAGGAGTAAAGGTGGGCCACCTCCAGATGGATGAAAAAACACTACAACAAAACATAAAAAAGAAAAGAAAAAACACATCGCAAAAACTGTGAAAAAGAAAACAAAAAAATTCCCAGGCTTACCTTTCGCCGGGAGCCGTGGGGGTATGAGGGCAAAAATACACCTCAAAGCCATAGAGACCAAAGAAGGTTCCATAAGGCCAATTCGATCCCATGACCGCTACCATTCACCCGAAAGTGGAGTAAGCAAAGAAAAGGAAATAATCCTCCCTTCCCTGTGAACCATCCGAGAAAACATGGCGTTCCAGAGGGTAAAAGGACTCGGGGGTGTCAACGTGAGGGCGATGTCAACAGTAGAGGCAATGGGAAGGACCAGTAGAACTCAGCCCAAGGCCCCGTCTTGATGATTTCACCTGTACCCATTCCGTGGGTAGGCCAGGAAGCGGAGGAATCAGACCCTCGGGGATACAAATCCATCAGGAGAATGTATGTCCAGGGCCAGGAAAAATTTGGTAGGCTACGCGTGTGGCAAGAGGACATGCGTTCTCCTGTTTTCAGAAGGCCAAAATTTTGAAAGGGTGTCCCCATGCGAACGCCACTTTATGTTCACGTAGAAGGTCTGCGACTGGTTTCCATAATCGCCTACGACGGAGCATGCGTGGAGAAATATCTTGGTATAATTGGAGGGGTACGCTGTAAAGTAATGTGACAGACACAGAGCTTCAAAACAGAGCTGTGCTCCTGTAGATGTTTAATCTATAACTGAACACAAAATGGAGGGGGGGAGGGATCAGGAAGACTAACTACAGTGGTCAGGATGGCTCAAAAAGAAACATAGGCAAAACACAATACATTACATCTCCCTTCGTAAGTATAAAACAAACCCTTAACTAGCATAGTCACTTGGGATACAGGTATAGATATCGCAAATATTAAATCGGTGATATTTCTTTAAACTTCTCAATTTACATAAACAGAAAACTTGCATCCCTCAAAAGAACAAAGGAAAGGTTAGCACATTTTAAACGAGAATCAAACGATAACATATCATTCAGAACAGTGCACCATTGTACATAAGCAAGTGGAACTGGAACAGTTATTGGCACACTGCTGTCGCCATTCGCGTTTGCTACGCATGTCTCTGGCTACAAGGAAAGCCGGTCCGGAGGTTTCACAACTCTGCCTAGCCTGGTGATGTACTGCCCGGTTGACGACATTCCCCTAGCAGTCTGTGGTACTGGAGCAGATTCTTGCTGGGAGTTAGTATGTTCCACAGGCTCGGGCTCCTCGGCACTCACTGGCTCCATCAACTCAGCCCAATGATCATTGATAAGTCTGTGACGGGAGTCATTGGCATCTGGTGTGCTCTTACGAAGGTGCTGGACGTTGCGACGGTATTCCTTATTTCCACTTTCTACAATATAGGATCGAGGGGCATCGTGAGACCTCACTACTACTCCAGGCGACCACCTGTTACTGCCTGGGTGCGGCTGCATCCGAACTTCATCTCCAGGCTTCAATTCAGCACGGGGGCCACTTGCTCTTTTATGGTCATAGTAGAATTTCTGAATGCATTTGCTTCTGTCTAGGCGCTGTTTGACTTTGATGGGATCATAAGCTGCAGGTGCGAGCAGCAGACGAGCAGTAGGCAGGCTATTTCGGGGCCGCCTGCCCATCAGCAGTTGAGCAGGCGAAAAGCCTACAGAATCCAGTGGAGTTGTCCTGTAATCAAGCAGTGCAAGGTGTTTGTCTGACGCTTTGGCCCAAAGTTTTTTTACAGTCTGGACTGCACGCTCGGCTTCACCATTGGAATGTGGTGTGTGGGGTGACGAAGTTCTGTGAGTAATTCCATAACTTTGGCAGAACACCTTAAATTCCTCTGCTGCATATTGAGGGCCATTGTCTGTTCGAAGGATGACAGGGATCCCATGCCTGCTAAACTGAGCCTTCAGCTTTTCTATGATACTGCGACAATGTAGATTCTTCAGCATGTCCACTTCGATGAACTTCGAGTAGTAATCCACCAGCAGAATGTAATGGGTCCCTTCGAACTCAAACAGGTCCGAGGCTACTTCTTCAAAGGGAAAACTGGGGGTTTCTGTTGGACGTAGGGGTTGTCTTGGCAGTTTATTCTGGAAGTCTGCACACTTGCCACAGTTCTTTACCATTTGTTCAATTACAGAGCTCATACCTGGCCAGTATAGGACCTCACGGGCTCTCTGCTTGCTCTTCACTATTCCCAAGTGGGACTGATGTATGAGCTTCAACATGTGAGCTTGCATAGAAGGGGGAACCACTATACGCAGGCCTTTGTACACAACGCCATCGGAGACAACAAGCTGGCTTCGCGAGTCCCAGTATGGTTGTAGTTCATTAGGGAGATCATGCCTGTGGTCTGGCCAGCCTTGCCGGATTATCCTTTGAAGACAGCTGAGCTCTTCTCTTGTGCAGTTCTGCAGCTCTGAGTATTTCTGCTCACTGACTGAAAACAATGAAGCATGGAGACGCACTCTAAGCCTTCCATCTCAGGCTTGTTCACAGGTAACTGGGCTCTCGACAGCGTATCCGGCAGTTCCATATCTTTGCCCCGTCTGTACTTAACGGTGCGATCATACCACTGCAAGCGAAGGCGCATCCTCTGAATGCGCATGGGGGTAGAGAGCAATGGCTTCCTAAAAATATCCTCCAGAGGCTTATGGTCATTGTAGACGGTTACGTGGTTTCCAAATATGTAATTATGAAACTTGACACATGCATGAACAATTGACAGCATCTCCTTCTCGATTTGTGCATAACGAGTTTCAGTGTCTGTTAGTGACCTGGACGAAAAGGCAATGGGGTGGCTGTCCTGCAACAATACTGCACCGAGGCCGTTGCTGCTGGCATACCAGAAAATTTCGACAGACTTGGATGGATCAAAAAATTGTAGCACAGGAGACTCAGTGCACATGTCTTTGAGTGTGTCAAAGGCTTGTTGTTGAGCTGGCTGCCAGGCAAATTCCACATCAGTTTTAAGAAGTTGTCTCAGAGGTGCATCAACTTCGCTGAGATTGGGCAGGAATTTCGAGAGGTAGGTGACAAACCCTAAGAAGCGACGGACACCATCCTTGTCTCTTGGTGTTGGCATGGATTTCACAGCCTCTATTTTTGCAGGGTCTGCCTTCAGGCCATCTGCTGTTATCAGGTGTCCTACATAGGGCACAGAAGATTGCTTGACGTGGCATTTATCAAAGTTGAGACTCAGGTTGTAGCTTGTGGCTCTCTGAATTACCTTACGGAGAATCTCATCATGTTCCGGTACTGAAGGGGCCGCAATGAGAATGTCATCCATCACACTGATTGCGCCGCTAATACCCTCAAGCATTTCGTCCATAATACGCTGGAATATTTCAGGTGCACATTTTAGACCAAAAGGAAGCCTAAGCCACCTAAATCTGCCAATGGGCGTGTTGAAGGTTGTCAGGAATGATGACGCTTCATCCAATTCTATTTGTAGGAACCCAGATTTTGCATCCAAAACAGAGAAAACTTTAGCACCAGGTATTGTAGAGACTACCTCCTCGATGGTGCGCATTGGGTAATGTTCCCTCTTAATGACTTTATTTAAGTCGCTCGGGTCAATACAGATTCTTATTTTGCCATTACGCACAACTGCCACCATAGAACTCACCCACTCGGTTGGTTGGTTAACTTTGGTGATGTAGCTATCTTTAACCATCTCCTGTAGTTTCTCTAGTATCTTATTTCTCAGTGCAGCTGGTTGACGGCGGACAGGATGAACCACACCTTGTGCTTCAGGATCAATTTTGATTGTGTACTTGCCCGGCAAGGTTCCAGTAGTGCGAGTCAGTTCTGGGTAATCATCTAGCCCAACTGGCAGAGGTCCTGCTGTTGCCACTTGGATAGAGTGTTGTGTGTTGCTTTTCATAGTAGGCTGCAGCGCATGGAGCCGCATCACTAAACCTAAGGCTTCTGCTGTTGCGCCGCTAAGCACATTTTCTTGCAAAATGTCCACAATCTCAAATTCTGCTGGTATCTCTGTATTCTTGAATTTGATTAGAAGGTCCACCGCAGCTATGGGCTTCAGCCTGTGGTTAGAGTAGGACTTTAGCACTCGATTAGAGCGTTTAAGCTCACCTACATGCAGGAGTGTCTGATAATTACTTAAAGTCAATGTGTTGCACTTTGCACCAGTATCAATTCTGAATGGCACTTGCCGAGACAGGATTTCAATGTCCGCAGTCCATTTGTCATCATAGTGCTCATTCGTTTGTGTGAGATTTATGCCCAGTACCTCCTCATCCTCAGTTTCTGATTGCTGCTGCACACTAACTGTGTTTACTGACCTTTTGCGACACACTGCCACCCAGTGGTTTGGTTTGTGGCAGTACGAGCAGACAGAACCTTTCGCTGGACATCTGCCCTGGGTCCACTTATGCTGGGGATCTTTTCCACAATTTAAACAGTTGTACGTCCGGTAAGTATTCATGTCTTTCTGCACAGATTTTGGCTGATATTGTAGATAGGCTTTTCTTTTTGCAGTTTGGAATTGTGTATTCACCTTTATTGCTTGCACTTGAGATTCTTCTTCTCTGATTATTGTAATTTGCTTCTGTGACAGTTCAAACTGTTGGGCAATTTCAATTGCTTTTGGTAGTGTTAGATCTTCCCCTTTGTCTAAGAGTCTCTCCTGGACGCGCTTTTCTTTAATTCCAGCGATTATTGTATCGATTAACATATCATCTGGATCAGCATACTCGCAATCCATTAGCAGGAGTCTTAAATCCTTCACAAAGTGGTCAAATCCCTCAGTGACTCCTTGTTTTCTCTGCTTAAAGCGGTGTCTGGCAATTCTCTTATTCTTTCTTGGCCTTATATAGCTGGCAAATTTATCCAGTACTTTAGATGGATCATCCTTCTCCCCTTCTCCCCAGGGTAGCGTTTTATATATCTCTCTGCCCTGCTCGCCAATCCACGTTCCCAACCAACCTGTGCGCTGCTTCAGTGTTTGTTCTGAGAGCGGTCCATCAAACACAAAGGAGACGTGGCTGCGAAATCTTTCAAACTCTTGGTACAAGTCTGGAGCTTCCCAGTCAATCTTGGGGTGTTCAAACTGCGATAATGCCATAGTAAGCGTGAGATCTGTTCCAGACAGACTTCTGACACCATGTAAAGTAATGTGACAGACACAGAGCTTCAAAACAGAGCTGTGCTCCTGTAGATGTTTAATCTATAACTGAACACAAAATGGAGGGGGGGGAGGGATCAGGAAGACTAACTACAGTGGTCAGGATGGCTCAAAAAGAAACATAGGCAAAACACAATACATTACATACGCCATCATATAGCACAGGGAGTGTGGTTTTTACATAAAATCAATTCCTTGGTAGAAAAGTGAAGAAAGAGCACAATGATATCTCGAGGCTGGTCTTCCGCTGCACCTCGGGTACGTAGGGCCCTGTGTGCTCGGTCCAACTCCCAGGCATGATCGGGAAGCTCCGGGGCCACGGAACGTAGCATAGCAACCACAAAGTCACACAGCGGGTCATCCTCAGCACCCTCAGGCAGCCCTCTTATTCAGAGATTGTTCCTACGTGATCTGTTAGCCAAATCTTCTAACTGTGATTCTAAATCATCAATCTTATGGGACATGGCATTAAAATGATCCACCAGCAGGTTATGAACTCCCGAAATAGTTTCAGTACGGTGCTCTAGATCAGCAGTAGGGATGAGCTGTCCGGTTCGATCGGTTCAGAGTTCAATTCGAACATTGGCTGTTCGAAATTTTGCGAACTACGAACACTTCCGCGTGTTTGGTTCGAGTTTGATTTTTTTTTTTTTTGTTGAAAAGAGTATAAAAAATGCTTAAAAAAATCAAAAAAAGAGACTCTTTACTGCAGAATATTATAAGCAATGGTTTATTAGATATTGAATTAAAACGGGAATATTTTTAACATTGAAGGGATAAAACATTTAAAAATGTCCTTGGATTTTTTTTTTTTTAATGTCCCCAGCAACATAAAATAAACCTTTTTTTTTTCTAATACTCACCTGATTCCTGGATCCACAAACTGTAGAGGTACCTGTACTTCTTTGGGCGTAGGACGTTTTACAGCGCGCTACTGCGCACTGTAAAACGCCCTGGTATGAACGGGTCCCATAGCAAATAATGGGATTTCCCTGTTTATGCGTTTTACAGCATGCAGGAACGTGCTGTAAAACGCTTAGGTGTGAACCGGGCCTTAAGGTGCTGCCCGGCAGTGTGAGGATTCATATGCTGCATTAATTCTTCTTTTTACAAATTTGGTTACTTAACCAGTTTGCATTTGGATTGTAATATTGTGACATCCAGGGCCCCGGGTGGCGAACGGGGGGGGGCCCGGATGCATGGTGCTGCCAGCTGGCCGAATGCCAGGAGCTCCGGCGGCACCCGGTGCAGATGTGAGTGATCAGGGTGCGGTGTGATGACGCAGAGCCGCCGGGACTGGTGTGCGTCAATTCTCACCATCTACAGTAGCGCAGTACTAGTGCCTAAACGTTGTTGAGCTGGTTTTGTTATAACAACTACTCTCAATCTGTGCCCCTGTCTGGTATATTCCGCTGCTTGTTACTGCTGGTGCGCTTCCATCCTGCCATACACTATAGCGCAGCAATATTTGGGTGCACAGCCACTGACGCCTATACCAGATTCATAGTAGTAGCAGCAAATGACAGCCAATGACGGGCAATATACGAAGTACGGCCGCACGAAAGTGCGGCCACGCAATGCAAGCAGCAAACAAACGCATATTTTTGCGAACGTGATACCGCTAGTACTGACGTACAGAGTGCGCTGCGTCCGCTAGGGGCATGTGTGCGTGATTAGGAGACGTCAGACGCTGCTCATGTCCAGCCAATATAACGTCCAGACGCAAAAAGGGTTTTATTTCAGGTTTTGAAATTTCTGAATTTTCACGAAATACCCAGTTCGGATTCGGCTGAATTTCCATATCGGATCAGATCCGAAAATGGCAGATCAGACAAGTTTTCAGAGCCGCAACGAAATTTTTTCGGAATTTTTCGAATGGACTTGAAATCATGAAACGTGTCAAATCTAAATTTATTTTCGCTCTATTCGTGATTTTGGTTCCATTCGGGATTTTGGTTCCATTCGGGATTTCGGTTCCATATCGCTGATTCTGTAAATTTTGTATAATTTCCAATGATCCGATAATTCTGTCGATACGATAATTCTGTCATAGTCTGATCATTTACGTCCGCGGTTCGCGCATGCGTGCGTCTCCATTACAGCCTGTCGTAAACTTTACGGAGCCATTATAGAGTTTGAAATTTTTTTGGACAGACCAAAAAAAAAAACAATCTTACAATGCCTCAAACTCCTAAAGTGAGTCCTCTTCGGACACGTCATCCCCTTCCACACCAGAGACACCCAGGAAGAAGTGGGTCAGCAACATGGCATTTGAGGAGATGGTGGAGCTCGTCCGCATCTTCGAGAAGCGTGACTATGACTGCCGTAAGGGCCCTTAGGGCAGGAAGAACAATGTCCATAAGGACTGTTTCCTTGCAAAGGTCCGCACCACCCTCCTGGAAATGTTCGGTAACGACCAGCTGCGGAAGCGCTGGTCCGAACTTAAGACGCGCGAGGAGGAGCAATTGAGGCACATCCGGCGTTTCATAGCCAAACGTAAGTGTCATGTTATATTGTAAAGCGCTGCGCAAACTGTTGGCGCTATATAAATCCTATACAGCGCTCAAAGACCTAAGTCCATGGGAAAGTGGGGTAGACACAAAATATGTCCATAAACAGTAGTCCTTGTCTTTAGGAGTAGATCTTCTTAAAAATGCAGATGAAGTATGCACTGTAGAAAAAAACACAAAGAGGACCAAAAATTGCGCAGTATGATAGCACCCAAAATGAGAGCAACTTATATTAATATTTCACTCACATTCTGGGGAGCCCACAGCCGGCTCCTGGGAATAAAGCAGGCAGGGACTTTATATTAGGTGCCCATAGACCCTCCAATCGGTTTCTCCAGAATTCGTTGAGAGAGAAATGCTGTAGGGAAATCAACAGAGACCAAAAGAGCACCTCCTAGTGCGGTAAAATTCAAATGATTTTGTGGTTTAAAAAGAGCGCCAAGTTTAAACTCACAAGCAGTTGAGTCTCTATTGGCTCCGTCACAATGCGCACAGGGAGTCATATAGGTGTCCCCAAAACCTTCTTTGCAGGGTTCAAAAAAGGCAGACAGCGATTGAGTTCAAAAATAAAAACATTTATTAAAATAGATAAATCATATCTACCTGACCAGGATGCGTTTCGCCAACAGTGGCTTCCTCATCTGCATATTACATGTCTACTCTTGCTGCTGCCTTTATACAAAATGCATGATTTGTTAAACAATTGAAAAATTTATTAAAATTGGCTGTGATTGACCTCTGGTGTAGTTGGATCGCGCCCGCCATTTTGCGCATGCTCAGAAGCTCCGCGGGTCACCCTGGAACGCGGAAATGAAAATTTTACATAAAGTTTAAAAATTTTTTTTTATTTTTTTCTCCCTTTCCCTTCTTCCTTCCTTCCCCTTCTGCGCCCGCCATTTTGCGCATGCGCACTCGTCTCGAGTTCCAACCTGGAACGCGGAACTCCTCAATACTCCCACTTGGTGCTTTTAAGTCTCCTATAATCCACATAGCACCTAAAAGAGTGGTATCAAGGATAACTGTCTTTGGTCTGAGTGGGGGCACAGACTCGGAGGCTATTAAAAGGGCTGGCATATGGAATAAACTAAATGGCACAGCACTACACTATATAAAAAAGGGAATAATAATCACAACGCTGTATAAATTGTAGATCGATAATCTAATTCCATATGGTGTCACAGCGCTACAATTGAAACAAAAGTCGAACATAGCAAAAAACGACTTCCTTGACTAATCACTCCCCATTCACCTTCAATCAACTGCCATCACTTTCTATCACTGGCTTCCTTCATGTTCGTCACTCACAGCCAGACACTGATCGCCTTCTATCAACTTCTACAAAAACTTTAAATTTTCTAAACTTCACAAACCTTAACTGCAAGTAAAAGGAAGCATCAATCCCCCTCCTCTCTTTCTCAGAGCGGCAGGGGTAAGTGGAAGTTAATGCAGCTGATCTCTGACCCCCTTTGGAAAAAAGAGACCAAAGGAATCTTTTTTCCAAATCATTAGATTTCCGAAGAGATCAGTTTAAGGGATTGTATACACAAATATGCACGTTATTAATCTCTTCATCTATTGGATTTTTCTCTTTTCGTCCTGTAAAAGAAAGAAAATTAATTAATAAAACAAAAACACACTTTTACATTTCCCTATGTCTCCGAAACCATGCACAACACCAAACGCATATCTAGATAGTATGACTGCGCAACTGTGATACGGATGCCCAGACACCACAAGACGTGCTACCCTAACACTGTACTCTGTATCTGGAGGATCATATCAGCTTGCAACGCAGGAGCAGGCGTAGCACTAGTGCTGGTGATCCAGAGAGCTCTTTGGACCCTTACTGTATTCCCTACAGATTGTCCTTTCCTTATTCTTGGTCCTGTGCTGTCCTAGCACAAGGACTATTCCTATTCCTGACCCTCAGTTCTATGCTTCCCTAGCACAAGGACTGTTCCTGGCCCGTCCTGACTTGGACTTTGTGTTAGGGTAGCACAACAGAATAAGCAAAATTATTTAGAGGGGCAGTAATGTGTGTGAAGGTGTTTTCACTTTATCCAGTTTCCTGGCTTATGTTTCAGATGACAAGTTATATAGCGCTGCATAATGGGGAGACAGAGTAACAAACATACATGTTACACACACACCAGTGAAGTTTCTGGGATTACTCATTCATTCATCTAATGCATGGCTTGACAAATCCCAGACATCAGGTCGTAATGGCAACTAGAATTTGCACCTGGCACCTGGGCTTTTGTCAGCCCATTTACTGTTGGCAACAGGCTATAGCAATTTGAAATGCCTGTGCCAACGCCCTGTACATGCAGTTCTGTACAGCATCTGTCCAGCAGCTCTAGGGATTTCGGCCACGTGCTGTCAATTGCCCCACCCCACTTTTCTCCCTGCACTTTCTGCTGGCTGTACATGCTGATGGGATGGGACAGCTTCCCCTACTGCTCCCCCCACTGGTATAACAGGCAGAGGGACAGAGTCATTCTCTGTTCCCTCCTAACACCAATAGTTCCCCCTGTCCCCCAACAGCTCCTCACCCTAATACCTAGCAGCTGCACCCTGCCAGGCCCAGTGATAGGAGTTGCTGGATCAGCGTGCCCACAAGAAGGGAGGGAGGGGCTGCACTGCCTGCTTCTCTGCAGCCAGATGACACAGGGGTCATTTGGAGCACTGCATCTCAGTGCCTGTGCATCGCACATGATCGATCAAGGTGACATTGGAAAGAACAGAGCCTGGCCTTTCCAAAGATATCCAACATGACCATAACATTAAAATTAAAATAAAAAAAGTAACCTTTTTTTCTCCCCTACAGGGTGCTCAGCATTAAAAGGGGTTAATGGTCAGGCTATATATCACATTTAAAATGGTTAGTTTCTAAATCTGTTTGGATGGCCACTATACCTACCTAAACCTCAGAGCTTACGCAATATTTCACCCACACAGGAATAGAACCATATTTAGAAATCTTTCCTGACACTTTCTTTGAAAAGAAAGGCATTTTTAATAGGACTGCAGCGATTTTAAGCAGACTAGTGAAAACACAGGCTTATTTAAACTCCCTTATATTATCAGGTAGATATCCTTGCCATTTGTTTGGGTTCCGAATATCGCTTCAGGTGATAGTCCTGCGCGATATGCCTTTAAAATAGTTACTTTGCTTTAGATAAAATATGGGCACCAAAAGTTGTACAATTAATTGAGCACAAGTTACTGACTGCATTAAGCACCAAGATGGCCACGACCAGCCCTTGGCTTAAAATGGCCGACACATGTGGTTGCCATGCTGCATCCCAAAATGGTGGACAGACATGTGCTTGGAACAAGCAAAATTGTACAGAGCCCCAAATGCACTTTATAGCTAGGGATGAGCCGAACACCCCCGAGTTCGGTTCACATTCGAACTCAAATTTTTCAAAAGTTCAAATTCAAACTCGAACTCGAACACAAACTCAATACAAGTCAATGGGACTCAAAGTTCGATTTTTAGAGTGCTCCCCAAGAGGGCATATATGCTAGATATTTGCCATAAAAGGTGTATGGGGGTCCGGGTAGTGCCCTGGGGGAAAGGAAACAAGGACAAAAAGTAAAAAAAAAGCATTTTTAAAGGGACAGTGAGTTTTCCATGAAATAAGGGTTAAAAATAAAAACGAAAAATTCCTTCAAATATCGTGCCTAAGCGGTCCCCATAACCTACCCGTGAAGTGGCGGATTTCTAAGCTATGTAGAAACATTTAAAAACCAAAAAAATGACGTTTCAAATTACGGTAAATGCTTTTCCTTTAATCTATTCATAAACAACTGCTTGGGGCGGCAGCATGTATGAAAAGAACTTTTAGGACGCACAGAAAAAGAATAATGATTTTTTTTGGCTAAATTATGGTGAATCTTATGCAGGCTTTGGATGAAAGTAACAATAGGTGCTTTAAAATTGTGCCTTTAGCGTTTAGCGTGTGCCGCCACACCGTAACCGCTCTATAGTATTGTGGAAGAGTGCAGGGGTGGACCATGCGGTCCTATATTAAAAAGATATGCATCTGATAAAGAAGTCAGTGCAGCCAATTATTGTGCCTTTGGAGCCAGGCCAGCAAGTGACATCATACAGTAACCCCAATGTGGTATCGTGGAAGAGTGCAGGGGAGGACCATGCGGTCCTATATTGAAAAGATATGAATCTGGTAAAGGCGTCAGTGCAGCCAAATATTGTGCCATTCATGGCAGCAAGTGCCATCATAGAGTAACCCCTCTGTGGTATTGTGGAAGAGTGCAGGGGTGGACCATGTGGTCCTATATTAAAAAGATATGAATCTGGTAAAGATTTCAGTGCACCCAAATATTGTGCCTTTGGTGCCAGGCCAGCAAGTGCCACCATACAGTAACCCCTCTGTGGTATTGTGGAAGAGTGCAGGGTTGGACCCTGCGGTTCAAAAAATTAAAATGATATAAATCTGGCACAGGCTTCAGTGCAGCCAAATATTGTGCCTTTCATGGCAGCTAGTGCCTTCACACCGTAACCCTTTTGTGGTATTGTGGAAGAGTTCAGTGCTGGAGGTTTTGTGAATGCAGAAGACATCCCCGATCTATTCAGTTACGTCAGCATCAGGGGATTAATAGCTGCTGATCCAGGACTGATTCATTTTTATAAATGCCAGCCGGTCTACAGAGTCGGTGGACAGACGCACTCTTTTGTCTGTGACAAAACCTCCAGCGGCACTGAACATCCTTTCAGAAAGCACGCTGGATGAAGGGCAACCTAGTAGCTGCATAGCATATTGGCTAAATTCTGGCCAGTGATCCAATCTCAACACCCAGTAAGCCAGTGGATCATCTGCTGCAAAGGTATCCAGGTCAGCCCTTGCCCCTAGGTAGTCCTGCACCATATGGTGAAGACGCTGGCAATGGGTGCCTACATTTGACGTCCCTGGGCGTCGTGGACTAAATTTTTTTTAAAACGACAACAGTCAAGCGGCCCCGGCCTTCACCACTATTCCTCTGATCGTCCGCAGCCTCAGAATCACCTGTGTCATCACTTGGTAACCTACCAGTGCCTGGAAAGGTGTTACACAAGTGTCGCTTTAGAGTGTCCTCAAGTTTTTTCATTCTGTGCGAGCAGGATGAGCTCTGCAACTTTACCCTTGTATTGTGGATCAAGAAGGGTTGCCAACCAGTAATGATCCCTCTCCTTGCTAGCACGAATCCTGGGGTCCTTTAGCAGGCTTTGAGGATGGCCTGGTTAGCCAATCCACCAAATCCTCTGTATGTTGCTGCTGCTTAAGACGGCCAGCACCAGTTAGAAAGGACAAGCGTGCCCCTGCAGAGGATGCACCACATCCCGACACG
Source organism: Leptobrachium leishanense (assembly GCA_009667805.1). NCBI lineage: Eukaryota > Metazoa > Chordata > Amphibia > Anura > Megophryidae > Leptobrachium > Leptobrachium leishanense. Next base: position 47,200,485 of record CM019072.1, read on the forward strand.
GAGGCTGCTTGCCCTCTTATCTGTGCCTGGGAGCGTCTGCCTGTCCTTTGTTTTTTTTTTTACATAGTGAGTGATATATAGATTAAATATATACAGAACTCTGATTCAACTCTGGTATAAAGATTAAATATTTCCAGAACTCTGGTATAACTCAGTGAGACACCCTGATAGCTGGCAGCCAGTGACAAGACACAGATTATAATTCCCAGAAACCTCCTACATGTCAGTGAGACCCCCTGATGGGTGGCAGTGACAAGACTCAAATTACAATTCCCAGAAACCACCTACAAGTCAGTGAGACCCCTGATAGGACCCCCTGATAGTTGGCAACAGTGACAAGACACAGATTACAATTCGCAGAAATCTGCTAGAAGTATGTGTGACCCCCTGATAGCTGGCAGTGAGAAGACACAGATTACAATTCCCAGAAACCTCCTATAAATCAGTGAGACCCCCTGATGGGTGGCAGTGAGAATACAGATTACCACAATGCCCAGATATATTGTAGACATGAGACCCCCATAATTGCTGCTGGCAGTGAGAACACAAAGATTACAACAATTCCTAAATATTTTGTAGAAATTACTGACCCCCCAAAATACTTGGTGGCAGTGAGAACACACGGATTATAACAATTCCCAAATATTTTGTAGAAATTAGTGACCCCCCAAAATACTTGGTGGCAGTGAGAACACACGGATTATAACAATTCCCAGAAATATTGTAGAAATGAGATCCCCCCCAGTAGCTGGTGGCAGACTGGAAGTGAGAACACACACTAACACAACAACAATCTCCTCTCAAACACGTGCTGAAGCGCTGTGTGAAGCCTTATATAGTGTGCTGCGGGATTTAGCTCTGTGAGCCCATGATTGGGCAAAATTTGACAAATCAGGACTCTGAGCCCTGATTGGCATAGTCTTGCACCTGTCTTGCATCTGACCTGTGGTCAGGTGCAAGGCTGTAGTCAATTACAAGCTTCAGGCCAGTGGAAAAGTGCATTGTGGTCCATTGTGGGCGAACATGCGGCGAACACGCAGAAATGTTCATAGTTCGCGAACAGGCGATGTTCGAATCTAACTCCGAACCGAACAGGCTCATTCTTATTGATAGCCTCCACAACAAAGCAATATCTGGTATTCAGTAAGGTTATATGTAAAAACAGAACTTACACAACACAATTTAGTTACTAATAGGGATGGGCTGGCAGTTCGATTCGAACATTGCCCGTTCGGCGAACATCGAACATTTCCGCCTGTTTGCCCACAATGGACCACATGCACTTTTACACTGGCCTGAAGCTTGTAATTGGCTACAGCCTTGCACCTGACCACAGGTCAGGTGCAAGACTATGACAATCAGGGCTCAATCATGAGCTCACAGAGCTAAGTCCTGCAGCACACTATAAAAGGCTTCCCCGCAGCCCCAGCACCTGGTTTTCTTGCAGGAGTGAGAGGAGATTGTTCCTTTATGTGTCTCACAGACGTCTAGCAGATTTCTGTGAATTGTAATCTGTGTCTTCTCACTGCCAGCTATCAGGGTGTCCCACATACTTCTAGCAGATATCTGGGAATTGTAATCTGTGTCTTCTCACTGCCAGCTATCAGGGTGTCCCACATACTTCTAGCAGATATCTGGGAATTGTAATCTGTGTCTTCTCACTGCCAGCTATCAGGGTGTCCCACATACTTCTAGCAGATATCTGGGAATTGTAATCTGTGTCTTCTCACTGCCAGCTGCTGCCAGGCTATCAGGCTGTATCACCGACTTATACCAGAGTTGTGTGAATTTGAATCTGTGTGTTGCCACTGCAAAGGCTATCAGGGTGTATCACTGACTTATACAGAATTTCCAGAACAATGCTATATCTTTAATCTATATATCACTCACCATGTCAGACCAAAAAGGACAGGCAGACGCTCCCAGACACAGATGAGGGCAAGCAGCCTCCGTGTCAGAAGGCTGTGTCCCTGGTTATCGTGGACATGGTGCATTCTCTGCAGGGGCACGCTTGTCCTTGTTTCTAACTGGTGCTGGCCGTCTTGAGAATCTGCAACATACAGAGGATTTGGTGGATTGGCTAACCAGGCCATCCTCATCCTCCGAGTCCTCTGCCAGCCAGGCTTGTAGTGGTTTACAGTCCACCTCAGCTGCCAAAAGATCTAATTCAGCCACCATGTCCACAGCTACTCCTGCCGTAGCCTCACTATCATACACGGAGGAGTCAGCCGAATTGTTTGACTACAGTGACAGTGACATGCTGCTTAAAGATGCGCAGTAACTCCAGTGCTGATTCAAACTCTGAGGCTGAGGAAGGGTGTATAATCAGCCTAGAGGGAGGGGGTGCCAGTGACACACAAAGAACTGGCACTCATGTTCCCCCAGCAGCTGCAGCATACTGCCAGGTTGGCTCCAGTGATGAGATAGGGAGTGATGACGATGATGAGGTCACTGACTCCACCTGGGTGGCAGATCGAACAGAGGAGTCAAGTGGGGAGGAGGAGGCACAACAAAAATGAGTCACAACATCCTCTATGAGCAAACGTAGCCAGTCCAAGGCATCAGATGTCAGAGCTGCTCAGGTGCAGAGCGCCGTTGTCTTGCGGGAAAAGTCCAGGATCTCTGCTGTCTGGGAGTTCTTCACGACATGTGCAGCAGACTGCAGCATTGCTATTTGTAAGCTATGTCAGCAGAGGATCAAGCGTGGGAAAGACATCAGACACTTGGGTACCACGTGCTTGAGGCGACATATGACCACCTGCCACGCATCCCGTTGGCACAACACTTTGCATAGGTCCTCCTCCTCCTCATCTGTCTCTACCCCCACTATATGTCCTGCCTTGTCATTGCCTACAACCTCCACTGACAGGGATGATGCTACAGTAATGGGTGTACCAGGTCCTTCCTCAGAATGTGACAGCATCCCATCAGCTGAAGATTTACGCAGTCAGATTACGTTGCCCCAGCTGCTGCAGCGTAAGAAAAAATATAGTCCCAACCATCACCAAGCACAGCGTCTAAATGCCAGCTTAGCAAAATTACTTGCATTGTTAACCACGCCTCCAGAAAGATGCTTATATGAGGTCTGTCTCCTCCTCCGTCTCCATCGCAGTTAAACCGATGCGTGGCAGGGGCTATGCAATGGCTCAAGCAAAAAGATGCCATACTGTGCTTGAGCTGGTTTGTTTAGGGGACAGGAGCCACACCAGGCCAGAAATTCTGTCAGCTCTGCAGGGGCAGGCGCAGAGATGGTTAACACCACGCCAGCTTCAGCTGGGAATGATCATCTGTGATAATGGCAGCAAAGTTCTCTCCGCCCTACGGAAGGGTAAATTGACGCATGTACCATGCCTAGCACATTTCCTAAATCTAGTGGTACAGCGTTTCCTAACCAGGTACTCAGGGCTGGCAGAGCTTCTCAGCCAGGCCAGAAAAGTCTGCAGCCACTTCAGGCGGTCATTCCCAGCAAGTGTTCGCCTGGTAGAAATTCAAAGAGAATTCCACCTTCCCACAAACTGTCTGATCTGTGACATGCCCACCAGGTGGAACTCGACATTGGCAATGCTGCAGCGTCTGCACAAGCAGCAGAGGGCCATCAATGAGTACCTGTGTGAGTATGCCACAAGGACAGGTTCAGGACAACTTGATCCCCCCCCCCCGCAGTGGCTGATGATCAAGGATGCATGCACTGTACTGTCACCATTTGAGGAGGCAACGAGGATGGTGAGCAGGGACAGTGCATGCATCAGTGACACACTTCCTTCCTGCTGGAGCACACTCTGCGGGGAATTTTAGATGTGGCACTAGAGGCAGAGCAGCGGGAGAAAGAGTCCTTCCCTAGCTCTGAAGGCCCCAGTCTTTATGCAGACAGCATTCCTGCGCGTCCTCGGATCAGATAGGAGGATGAGGAGGAATATTTAAGTAGTGGGGATTCCTCAAGGGAGGGTTTTGTGTGCTCAGAAGCCCAAGGACTAGTACGTGGCTGGGAGGAGGAAGCGCACGATGGGGTCATCCTCATTGACCAGGAAGACTCGGAAGCTAATGCCACCTCCAACCTACGCTGCATGGGCTCCCTTATCCTGCAAAGCCTGCTAAAGGACCCCATTATTCGTGCTATCAAGGAGAGGGATCATTACCGGTTGGCAAGCCTTCTTGGTCTACGATACAAGGGTTAAGTTTCAGAGCTCATCCTGCCCTCACAGAGGGAGGACAGGATGAAACAACTTGTGGACGCTCTAAAGCAACACTTGGTAACCTACCAGTGCCTGGAAAGGTGTTACACAAGTGATGACACAGGTGCTTCTGAGGCTGCGGATGATCAGAGGAAGAGCGGTGAAGGCCGGGGCCACTTGACTGATGCCTTTTTAAATTGTTTTAGTCCGCAACGCCCAGGGACGTCAAATGTAGGCACCCATTGCCAGCGTCTTCACCGTATGGTGCAGGACTACCTAGGGGCAAGGGCAGACCTGGATACCTTTACAGCAGATGATCCACTGGCTTACTGGGTGCTGAGATTGAATCACTGGCCAGAACTTAGCCAATATGCTATGCAGCTACTAGGTTGCCCTTCATCCAGCGTGCTTTCTGAAAGGACATTCAGTGCCGCTGGAGGTTTTGTCACAGACAAAAGAGTGCGTCTGTCCACCAACTCTGTAGACCGGCTGACATTTATAAAAATAAATCAGTCCTGGATCAGCAGCTATCAATCCCCTGATGCTGACGTAACTGAATAGATCGAGGATCTCTTCTGCATTCCCAAAACCTACACCACTGAACCTTCACAATACCACAGTGGGTTACGGTGTGATGGCACTGTTGCCCACACTAAAGGCACAATTTTAAAGCCTCTATTGTTACTTTCATCCAAAGCCTGCATAAGTTTCACCATAATTTAACAAAAAAAATAACTAAACTTGTTCTGCGTTTCCTAAAACGTCTCTTTTCATACAGGCTGCTGCCCCAAGTAGTTGTTTATGGATAGATTAAAGGAAAACTGTTTACCATCATTTGAAACGTCATTTTTTTGTTTTTAAATGTTTCTATACATCCTACAAATCCGCCCCGTCACGGGCAGGTTATGGGGACCTCCTAGTCACGATATTTGGAGGAATTTTTCGTTTTTATTCTTAACCTTTAATTTCATGGAAAACTCACTGTTCTTTTAAAAACGTTTTTTTTTACTTCTTGTCCTTGTTTCCTGTCCCCCAGGGCACTACCCGGGCCCCCATACACCTTTTATGGCAAATATCTAGCATACAGTATATTCCCTTTTGGAGGGCACTCTAAAAATCGAACGTTCGGGTACACTTGACTTAAATTGAGTTCGGATCGCATTCGAGCTCGAACTTTTGAAATTATTCGAGTTCGAAGTCGAACCGAACACTGGGGCGTTCGCCTCATCCCTAGTCTCTGCATCGCAGATCCGTGACATTGGTGAATGCACAGACTTGCTTGAAAATAAGTCTGATACTCTGTGTTTGGCGCATAACGAGTTAGTGGATGCGTAATAAAGATCTTAAAATGGCCCACAATGCTCTTTTACTCAAAGTCACAGACTTGGAGGATCGTTCACGTAGGAAAAATATTCGTATTCGTGGTGTTCCAGAATCGATCAAATCTGACGGCCTGTCATCTTACTTGCTTGACTTATTTCGTATTTTGCTGCCTGACGCAGAAGAAGCGGCGCTCCAGTTGGATAGAGCACATCGTGTCCCGAAACCGCGTAATCTGGACTCGGTGGTACCCAGAGATGTATTGACCCGTATTCATTTCTATAGCACTAAAGATTCCTTGATGGCGGCTATGTGGAAAACTCCAGATCTTCCTGCTAATTATGCTGGCATTTCCTTTTTCCCGGATTTATCGTCAGCCACGATGCAGAGGTGCAGAGAATTTCTACAGTTTAGGAAAGGTACTTCGCAACCACAAGATTCCGTACAGATGGGGTTTCCCCCTGAAGCTGCTGGTCATGGTCACATACCGGGGAACTTTATCCGTTATTCATTCGCTGCACAGGTGTGGGATTTGATGGGTGATGTGACGCCCCCACACAAGGCCCCTCCATCACGTCCAAAGTTTCTCTAGCTTATGGTCTGTTCACACACCCCTTTCCTGCACACAAAGGAAATGGCTAAATTCCACAGGCTTACATCCTATGCAAGTAAAAGACTTGCAGGGTTTGACACTTATAATGGTGGGGGGGGTGGATTTCACACTAATACAAAAATAAAAAACTACCTATCATATTAAAATACCTTTCACAGACTGATGTGCGTATTTTTGCACCTACTTGAGGCAGTGCTCTTGTTGCACTGTGTTTATGGGTTACTCTTGCGTCTTTTTTATTATTTTATGATTATTCTTTATTTATAAAGCGCCAGCATATTCCGCAGCGCTGTACAACAGGCACAGTATAGACAGGGTTACAATACATTGAACAACATTTGACAAACAGTACAGGAGGAGATGAGGCCCTATCCCCGTAGGAACTCACAATCTAGAGGGGTTGGGGTTGGGGTTGGAAACAGGAGGAGAGGACTGCAAGGTGAGAGTGATTGATGGTTGCGTCAGTGAGTTGGGTGGTAGGCTTCCCTAAATAGGAATGTTTTAAGGGAGCGTTTGAAGGAAGAGAAGTTAGGGGAATGTCTGACCGTACGAGGGATAGCGTTCCAGAGAATGGGGGCTGCGCGTGTTACATAGTTACATAGTTACATAGGCTGAAAAAAGACATGCGTCCATCGGGTTCAGCCTCTCCCACATAACCTACTGCTGTTGATCCAAAAGAAGGCAAAAAACCCAGTCTGAAATATGCAACATACTGGGAAAAAAATCCTTCTTGACCCCAGAATGGCAGTCAGATTTCTCCTTGGAGCAAGAAGCTTTTACCCACATATTAAATATTATAACCCTTAATATTCTGTGTCTGCAGGAAGTCATCCAGTCGTTTTTTAAAAGTCTGTACAGACTCTGACCCAACCACCTCAACAGGCAGAGAATTCCACAGCTTTATTGTTCTCACCGTAAAATAACCCTTCCTATGCTTTTAGGCTGAATTTTCTTTCTTCCAGTCTAAATGGATGACCCCTTGTCCTGTGTATAGACCTGTTAATGAATAGGTTATCAGACAATGGTTGATAATGGCCCCGTATATACAGTATTTCTATAAGGTTATCAGATCCCCTCTAAGGCACCGTTTCTCTAAACTAAACAGGTTTAAGCTTGTTAGTCTTTCCTCACAACTTAACCCTTCCATTCCCCTTATCAATTTAGTTGCCCGTCTCTGCACTTTTTCTAGCGCTATAATAGCTTTTTTTAAGACAGGTGCCCAAAATTGCACGGCATATTCAAGGTGTGGCCTGACCATTGATTTATACAGAGGCAAAATTACATTTTCATCCTGTGAGTGAACTCCCCTTTTAATGCATGCCAATACTTTGCTGGCCTTGGCGGCTGCTGTTTGACATTGCACATTGTTACTTAGTTTGAAGTCTATGATTATTCCCAAATCCTTCTCCTGCTTGGATTTCCCTAACTCCGTACCATTTAGGGTATAAATTACTTGTGTGTTCTTCACTGCAAAGTGCATAACTTTGCATTTATCTAGATTAAATTTCATCTGCCATTTAAGTGCCCAGTCCCCCAATCTATCTAAATCCCTCTGCAGCGAAGTAACATCCTGCTCACATTGTATTACTTTTCCTAGTTTTGTGTCATCTGCAAACACTGATACATGACTTTCAATGCCTATCTCAAGGTCATTTATAAATAAATTGAATAGTATTGGTCCTATAACAGACCCCTGAGGGACACCACTTACCACTGGTGTCAATCTTGAAAATGTACCATTTATGACCACTTTCTGAACCCTATCTTTTATCCAGTTTTCTATCCAAGAACAAGTATTTTCATCTAGACCAATTTTTCTTAATTTAAATAGTAACCTTTTGTGTGGAACTGTGTCGAAAGCTTTGGCAAAATCTAAGTAAATCACATCCACTGCGACCCCCTGATCTATACTTCTACTTACTTTCTCATAGAACGTAATTAGGTTAGTCTGACATGATCTGTGTTTCATGAAACCATGCTGATTTTTGCCAATTACATTATACCTCCCAATAAATTCCTGAATATTATCCCTTTGTAACCCCTCAAATACTTTCCCAGCCACAGATGTTAAGCTCACAGGTCTATAATTCCCAGGCACAAATTTTAAACCTTTCTTAAATATAGGGACCACGTCAGCTTTTCTCCAATCCTCTGGTACTATTCCTGAAAGAAAAGAATCTTGAAAGATTAACAGAGGTTTACATATTTCAACACATAGCTCTCTCAGTACTCGCGGGTGAATTCCATCTGGCCCTGGTGCTTTATTCACATTGTTTAATTTCTGCAAAACCTTGTCCTGAGTCAACCAGTGACTTTGTTTTAGTAAGTTTTTATTAATGAATTTCATGTCTCCTGTTATAGGTTTCTCTTTGATAAATACTGAAGAAAAATAATCATTTAAAATTTCTGCCTTATCCTGATCTTCAGTTAACAATAACCCTGACTCAGATTTTAGTGAACCTACATTTTCACTCTTGGGTTTTTTAGAATTTATGTACCTAAAGAATCTTTTAGGGTTGGTCTTGCTCTCTTTGGCTATTTCTTTATCATTTTCTAGTTTAGCCCATCTAATCGCATTTTTACATGCTTTATTGGCTGCCCTATATGCTTTATAGGATGCCTCAGATTTATCAAATTTAAAAGCTTTAAATGCCTTCTTTTTATTTTTCATTTCCTTAGTTACCTTCCTACTAAGCCACATTGGTTTCAGTCTGTTTCTTTTATATTTATTAACCAGTGGAATATATTGTGACGTGTACTTTTCTAGTGTTCGTTTAAAGATATGCCACTTATCCTCAGTGTTTTTCCCGTGAAAGAGTTTCTGCCAGTCAATGACATTGAGAGCTTCCTTTATTTTAATAAAGTTGGCCTTTTTAAAATTATGTTTTAGCATGCCTCTTATGAATGTGTTTTTTTTAGTTTATTTCAAAAGTCACCATATTATGATCACTGTTTCCCAATTGTTCCTTTACATTAATATTTGAGAAAAGATCCACATTATTTGTTATAACCAGGTCCAGACAGTTATCCTCTCTAGTTGGTGTTTCTACCAGTTGTGACATGAAGGTATCATTTAAAATGTTCAGAAACTGGATTCCCTTTTCTGAATTACTAGTCCCACTATCCCAATTAATGTCCGGGTAATTAAAATCTCCAATAATTAAAGTGCTACCATGATCTGCAGCCTTCCTAATTTGCTCTAACAGTTGTTCTTCCTCATCATTATCTATATTAGGTGGTTTATAGCATATGCCAACCAATAGTTGACTTCCCTCTTTATTCCCCAACGAAATATTTACCCATAAGGATTCCACATTTCCCTCATCTCCTCGCTTTCCAGTTGTGTAATATTAGGCATTAAATCCTGATTTACATATAAACATACTCCACCTCCTTTCTTATGTTTCCTATCCTTTCTAAACAATGTATAACCGTTTAAGTTTACAGCCCAGTCATGCGTTTCGTCCCACCACGTTTCTGTTATTCCTATTATGTCGTGTTATGTGTGTGTGAAGTCCTGCAGTCTATCATGGGAAGAGGTGATGCGGGGAGACGCTAGGCCCAGGTCACTGTTTGACCTTAGGGAGTGGGCTGGGGTGTATTTGGTGATTAGTGAGGACAGGTAGTGGGGAGCTGAGTTAGTGAGGGTTTTGTAGGTAAGGATAAGGATTTTGAACTTAATTCTGCAGTGGATGGGGAGCCAGTGAAGGGACTCGCAGAGGCGAGTGACAGAGACAGAGCGGCAGGTGAGGTGGATTAGCCTGGCAGAGGCGTTCAGGATTGATTGTAGGGGGGAGAGGTGGGAGAGCGGGAGGCCAGATAAGAGATTATTGCAATAGTCAAATCAGGAGATTACCAGGGCATGTATAATTTATTTTGTGGTGACAGCGGTAAGAAATGGCTGAATTCTGGAAATATTATGCAATTGGTAGCGGCAGGAGGAGGAAAGAGACTGGATGTGGGGGATGAAGGAAAGAGCAGAGTCAAGTGTAACTCCAAGACAACGCACTTGGTTTGATGGGGAGATGGTGATACCCTCCACCGTGATAGAGAAGTCAGGAGGTGGGGAGGCATTAGAGGGAGGAATAAGTAGGAGCTCAGTCTTTGACATGTTGATCTTTAGGTGGTGGGAGGCAGGGCCGGCGCTAACGTAAGGCGGCACAGGCGGCCGCCTTACTGTCTGGCGTCCTGCCAGTGTGAGGGGCGCCGGCCCGGGGTGTAATCGGTCATCCGATTCGGATGACCGACCCCCGAGATTTGGCCCGGGGGTTGAGGGACCCAGATGCCGGGCAGCGCGAGAGCGCCTGCCCGGTCTTGAACAGTCCGTCCTGTGAAGTGGATGCGGCTGTGTGCGTGCGCAGCCGGTCACGTGGTCCGGCTAATCAGGTGGTACTGAATCTCAGTACCACCTGACTGGCCGGACCGCGTGACCGGCTGCGCACGCACACAGCCGCATCCACTTCACAGGACGGACTGTTCAAGATCGGGCAGGCGCTCCCACGCTGCCCGGCATCTCTCTGGGTCCCTCAACCCCCTGCCGGAGCTGGGGCAACAATCCAGGTGAGAGCTGGGGGCAAATCCATGACCTGGGGGCAAATCCATGACCTGGGGGCAAATACATGAGCTGGGCAAATCCATGTGCTGGGCAAATCCATGACCTGGGGGCAAATCCATGACCTGGGGGCAAATCCATGAGCTGGGCAAATCCATGAGCTGGGGGCAAATCCATGACCTGGGGGCAAATCCATGAGCTGGGTGCAAATCCATGTGCTGGGCAAATCCATGACCTGGGCAAATCCATGACCTGGGGGCAAATCCATGACCTGGGGGCAAATCCATGACCTGGGGGCAAATCCATGAGCTGGGCAAATCCATGACCTGGGGGCAAATCCATGAGCTGGGCAAATCCATGTGCTGGGCAAATCCATGACCTGGGGGCAAATACATGAGCTGGGCAAATCCATGAGCTGGGCAAATCCATGAGCTGGGCAAATCCATGACCTGGGGGCAAATCCATGAGCTGGGCAAATCCATGTGCTGGGCAAATCCATGACCTGGGGGCAAATCCATGTGCTGGGCAAATCCATGACCTGGGGGCAAATCCATGTGCTGGGCAAATCCATGACCTGGGGGCAAATCCATCAGCTGGGTAAATCCATGACCTGGGGGCAAATCCATGAGCTGCGCAAATCCATGTGCTGGGCAAATCCATGACCTGGGGGCAAATCCATGAGCTGGGCAAATCCTTGAGCTGGGGGCAAATCCATGAGCTGGGCAAATCCTTGAGCTGGGGGCAAATTCATGTGTGAGCTGGGGGCTCTCTGCTCCTCTAGATTGTAAAATCCGGGGTGCCCTCTGCTCCTCTAGATTGTAAAATCCGGGGTGCCCTCTGCTCCTCTAGATTGTAAGCTCCTGGGTGTCCTCTGCTCCTCTAGATTGTAAGCTCCTGGGTGCCCTCTGCTCCTCTAGATTGTAAGCTCCTGTGAGCCGGGCCCTCTGCTCCTCTAGATTGTAAGCTCCTGTGAGCCGGGCCCTCTGTAAATTCTCGTGAGTCGGGCTCTCTGCTAAAACACCTTATTTTCTGTAAGTGCCCCTCCCGAGACTAGTCTCTGGATCCGCCCCTGTCTGGGATTGGAAGGGGCAATGAGAGGGAGGGGACAACAAGCACCACGTGGTTCCCTGCCTGGCCTTGCTTCCCGAATCCAATCACAGGCGAGCGGGAAAGGTGCGTGTGCACGTGTGCATCACATGCCTGGCCAGCGCCAGCGGCCGCTCGCACCAGTCGCCTCGAGACGTGACGTCACGTGTCACACGAGGGGGACGCAGAGAGCGACGGTGGCGGTGCCTAGCTTAAGCTAAGCCTAAAAAATTGTTGCTACTAAAAAACCTACTACCTGGTCTGGTCCCTGATTGTCCCTGGTGGTCTGGTCTCTCGTCTCACTCCCTCCCTGACTGCCTGAGAGTGTGGACTGAGTAGAACTAGAACGCCAGCGGGCGACGGGGGGCCTGCAGTGCCAAGGTGAGGCAGCAGAAGTCAGCAGGCAGCAGTGAGCAGTGCTGTGCACACTGTCACAGTCAATCAGACACAGTCAGCTGAGCAGAGAGGTAAGAGACTCGCTGGGGGAAAATTTATACCATAAATAATACCCATATGAGCAGCTGGGGCCGCAAATATACCCATACATGAGCTGGGGGCCGCAAATATATACCCATACATGAGCAGGGGGCCGCAAATATACCCATATGAGCAGCTGGGGCCGCAAATATATACCCATACATGAGCTGGGGGCCGCAAATATATACCCATACATGAGCAGGGGGCCGCAAATATACCCATATGAGCAGCTGGGGCCGCAAATATATACCCATACATGAGCTGGGGGCCGCAAATATATACCCAAATATGTTGTTCCTACAGTCTGACAAATGTAACTACTGCCTTTCCAGAAGAAAGACAGTGTTTATATAAGTCCATAAAGACAGCACTGGTGGCTGTCCCCCCAATCAGTGACTCACAACACTGCTAAAGGTTGTCCTTGCAAGACCAACTTTAAGCATCCTTTAATCTCTGCGTGACGACACCGAACACTCACGATAGAGATTATTATGCATCTCTATCCTGATTGGCTTGACATGACGGGGGGGGCACCAAAACAGACCTTCGCCTGACTAGGCAAAAAAGCTTGCACCGGCCCTGGTGGGAGGCCATCCAGGAGGAGATGCCAGATAAACAGTCACTGACTTTTGAAAGGACAGGGGGAGAGAGATCAGGGGTAGAGAGGTAGATCTGAGTGTCATCAGCGTAGAGGTGGTAATTAAAGCCAAAGTGGTTAATGATTTTGCCCAGGGAGGAGGTGTAGATGGAAAAGAGCAGAGGACCAAGGACAGAGCCTTGAGGTACACCAACAGATAGAGGCAATGAAGAGGAGTTACCAGCAAAGGACACAGAAGGACCTGTTGGATAAATAGTCAACCCAAGCGAGTGCAGTGTCGGAGACCAAGAGAGCTGAGGGTCTGCAGAAGGAGGGGGTGGTCAACAGTGTCAAAAGCAGCCAAGAGGTCAAGCAGGATGAGAATAGAATAGTGGCCGTGTTTTTTAGCAGTTAGGAGGTCGTTGGTGACTTTGAGGGCAGTTTCAGTTGAGTGTAGGGGACGGAAGCCAGATTGCAGGGGGTCAAGTAGGGAATTGGATGACAGGAAGAGGGAGAGCCTTTTAAGTGTCTTTATAGTTATCTGGTTTAAGATATGAAAGTTGTCTCTTAAATGTTAAAGGTTTAAATATCCCTCACAAAAGGCATTCCCTTTATGCAGAATTACAGTCCCTCAGATATAGTGTGTTTACAGGAAACCCACTTTAAACATTCGGTACATCCAGGTTTTTTTTTTTTTCTTTGAGGCAGTACGCGCCAGTATGCCGTACCGGCACCTCATTGCCAGCCGCCCTTAAATTTTTTACAGCTCCGGTATCGGACTCTCGGAGTCCAAATCCGGAGCTGTCTCGTCAGTGCAGCGGCAGATCCAGCGGCCGCCTCGTTCGTTCCTTCAATGAGCGGCCGCCTGCATGAGTATCTGCCGGTCGCCTCAGATCCATCCTCCAGCCTGCTGCGATTGAGATTGCGGAGTTCATGTGAATTCTGCGATCTCGTGAGATCGCAGCAGGCTGAAGGGTGGATCCCAGGCGAGCGGCAGATACTCATGCAGGTGGCCACTCGTTGAAGGAACGAATGCGGCGACCGCTGGATCCGCCCCTCGGAGGGGCCTGGCTTAGGTGAGCTGGGGGCAATTTATATCCATGTGTGAGCTGGGGCAATATATCCATGTGTGAGCTGGGGCAATATATCCATGTGAGCCTGGGGCAATATATCCATGTGAGCTGGGGTCAATATATCCATGTGAGCTGGGGTCAATATATCCATGTGAGCTGGGGTCAATATATCTATGTGAGCTGGGGCAATATATCCATCTGAACTGGGGCAATATATCCATGTGTGAGCCTGGGGCAATATATCCATGTGAGCCTGGGGGCAATATATCCATGTGAGCCTGGGGGCAATATATCCATCTGAGCTAGGGCAATATATCCATGTGAGCTGGGGCAATATATCCATGTCTGAGCCTTGGGCAATATATCCATGTGTGAGCCTGGGCAATATATCCATGTGTGAGCCTTGGGCAATATATCCATGTGCGCTGGGGGCAATATATCCATGTGAGCCTGGTGCAATATATCCATGTGATCCTGGGGCAATATATCCATGTGTGAGCCTGGGGCAATATATCCATGTGTGAGCCTGGGGCCATATATCCATGTGAGCCTGGGGCAATATATCCATGTGAAGAGAATGTGGGTACCCCTTCGTGCGGCGCTGCTCGCGGATAATTCTATTAGAAGGAGCAGTAGGATGAGGTATGCTCCTTAGTATTGTCAGTATCCTGACTTAGTTATGACAAATCAGGTTTAAACAAGAGTATAGGCAATCAATCCCTATTTCAGTCGGGTGCAAAAAATGATTCTATACACAATAGTCTGTTATGTTAGATTGATCCTCATTTGTTTCCAGTGTGCCACCTAGTGTCCAAATGGTGGAATTGTTCTGGTAATGGTATGTCAGTTTCAGTGATGAGAAATAAGGTTCTCTTTTAAAAAATAGTCAGCGTGTTTTTCTTGTTCAAAGTTGACAGCCTCTGCTCCTCTTGACCCTTCAATATTCCTCCAAGAGAAAGAGTGTTGGTAAGGGGTGCATCCAGGTCTGTCAGGCAATGTCGTTATAGAGAATGGAAATATATGCACTTACGTTAGGATTTGATGGGTACTGCTGAATCTTTGGCATTGTATCGATATCCCTCTTGAAACTTGCTCCTTGGTGCCTTTTTCCTTCAGTTGGCCTCGTCCAGGATTAACTGCAAAGCTACCCTTTTACGGTGCTTCTAGTTACTGGCGGCGTTTAAGGATGGCGACTGGATGCAATGAGGGGTTAAATCTTTTTAGCAAATTTATTCTAGCAGCTTTGCATCAATCAAAAGGATAATAAAATCAATAAAAATAAAGTAGGGCATAAAAAACACATAAAAAATAGGTGATGAAAAGAGTCCGTAATAATAGTCTGTGATAAAAGTTTAGCATAGGGGTCTCCAAGGCGCGTTTCGCCGGCTCCCTGGCCAGCTTCATCAATTGGATGCTCGATATGCTGTAGCGCAGTGTATTTGACAAGTTTTTCGGGCGGGAAATGTTTCATTTTCTCATTGTTCTGCGCATGCGCGCGGCTCCGTTTTCCTTCTGGTCACGTGTTGGTGATGTCATCCTGGGAAGGCTCCATCTCTGACTGCACACAGATCGGGGTTCTCGCTAGTGAATGCTTCACTTGCGTTCGAATACCATGGCAGAGGGGAGTGTTAAAAGCAATGGCATCTTTACTCTATGCTCATTATGGAGCTGAGTTGAGAAACATATTAAACATTTAAACTTAAAACAAGAGAAGCATGAAGTTTGCAGCCGTGTCTGCTCTGAGTGCAGGGTTCCATTATAGATACCCTTGTATATGCTGACAGTATGGGATGCATCCTTCTCATTGTACAATGGAAATGATAGAGGGGGAACATTAATTCATCCTTCTTATCACCAAATGTTAGTGCATCTAATTGTTTCTAATGAATCAACATAGAGGATTATCTGGTGAAAAATAAATCATCTGTGCGTATTAATCGAATAATGTTTGACTTTATCACAAGAATCTGCATTACGAATAAATGCATTAGTATACAGTGGATTAGGTATGTGCTTGACATCTGGACATAGAATCTATATGTCACGGATTCCTCTGCCATAATTCGTCCTGGCACGTAACTGCATTCATAAAATGTGAGATATATCGAGCATATTGTGCAGGAAACGATGGGAGATAATATACATATCATTGGTCTATTCTACCGATTTGAGGATGATTGGTGCCATGGAGGTGTACATGTTAAAACTAGTCTTCTAGCCAGTTGGTTTATTGGTCTTTGAGTGGGTATGCCCCCTTACGTGGAGATGCCCAAATCTTGTATGAATCTCCTCCCTGAGGAGATGTTTCCCAGATTTTGGAAAAAACATTAAATCTTCTAGGTTTGACTATGGAACAGGCGTGTTCTTGTTTTTGTGGGGAGAGCTGGGGGTTTAGAGTGTGGATGGAATTGTATGTGTCAGGTCTTTAAGGTGGTAGGGAGGTAGGGGAGCATTCATAGTAAACCCCTGAAAGCGGATTGGGGTTTTTTTGGATGGAGTTATGGTCTGCCTTGAAACCTTGTGATATGGAGCTTTTTATACAGGGGAATCTTGACATTTAATGGGAGGGTGAAGGTAGAGCATATTGTTTATATCTTCTTGTTAGTCTCTTAGAGTCTTGGTCAATCCTCCTAATCACAAAAAATGGCAGATTTCAAAATCTGCATTAAGGCCAGCAGGAGTCAGGGTATCGAATTCATATATCAGACGCATTTCCTCGCGTCCCAGAATCTTGGTTATGTCGCCTCCTCTTCTCGGGTGGTGGATTTTTTTGATGGCCATAAATTGGAGGTTTTGAGATCACAGTTAGGGATGAGCCAAACACCCCCGAGTTCGGTTCGCATTCGAACTCGAACTCCATACAAGTCAATGGCGCTGAAAATTCGATTTTTATAGTGCCCCCCAAGAGGGCATATATGCTAGATATTTGCCATAAAAGGTGTATGGGGGTCCGGGTAGTGCCCTGGGGGACAGGAAACAAGGACAAAAAGTAAAAAAAAAAACGGTTATAAAGGGACAGTGAGTTTTTCATGAAATAAAGGTTAAAAATAAAAACGTGCCTAGGAGGTCCCCATAACCTGCCTGTGAAGTGGCGGATTTCTAGGATGTATAGAAATATGTAAAAAAAACAAAAAATGACATTTCAAATGACGGTAAATGCTTTTCCTTTAATCTATCCATAAACAACTGCTTGGGGCGGCAGTCTGTATGAAAAGAGGAGACATTTTCGGACACGCAGAAAAAGTTTAGTGATTTTTTTTGGCTAAATTATTGTGAAACTTATGCAGGCTTTGGATGAAAGTAATGTAGTGCTGTTTAAGATTATGTTGCTGCATTTACTTGGTTTGGCCACCAGAGGGAGACAGGCGCAATATGAACTATACTGGACAAACGGAACTACAAATTCCATCGTGCTTTGCGGGGGAGACAGGAAGTGGGTGGGAGAGAGAGGACATCCGCAGCCTCGTGTGAAGGAGAGCCAGTGTGAGCCAAGCGACGAAAGGTAGAAGACGCACGTGAGACTGCCAGGGATCGAGACCAGGCCGGAGAGCAGGCGCTGCCTTGCGGGTGCTGTGGATCAGAGACAGTGCTTGACGGAGACCTATCTATACATCGCTGAGAGGTTTTGCACAGAGACAGAGTTCCGGTTTGGACCCCGAGTAAGGAGACCACGATGATCCACTGGGAGTGCAGGCGGTAGGCCGTAGTTCTTGTTGCGGAGATCGGACAAGCAGGAGAAGTGGATCCGGTGGCACAGAGTTCCAAGTGCAATCAAGCGGAGAGACATCCTTGATCGGGCAGCAGAACAGATTGTCTAACAGATGGGTGAGGAGGCCTTCCAGGCCACAGTTCCAAGTTAAACGAACCACGCTGCAGTATTGTTTAAATCTACAGGGCCCCAACGTGATTAGTCGAAGATTTGCTCAGTTCATTCACTGGCCAGTTGAATATAGTACCCGGGTACCTGAGATCACACACACACACCTTTTTGAGACATCACTTTCACGGGACTTACACTCCAGAAACGAAGGGGTTAAACTCTTCTTTTGCCGCCGCGTGTTTTTCCCGCATTTCGAAATCCTGTCGTTCATATACCGTGTTCACATTATATATGCCGCTTTATTGGGAACAGTAAAGTATATAATCTATAAAATCCACAACAGTGCTGGTGTATATTTATTCCCTAGTGCAGTGAGACTAACCCGAGGTTAAATTCAGCGGCTCCTCCGGGAGTGAGCGCTACACGTGGGGGCTCGTCCAGGATTCCAGTCTCTGTAATAAAACCGCATTTAAAGGGTTTATTATGGATCCAGACACTGCTGCCAAATGGTGTGAGGAGCAAGATAGCCAGATAGAGTTAAGCATAGTCATGGATATTCCTGCAGACACTTGGGCCGAAGATCAGATTGGCCGTGGCCGCGCTGACACCAGATCATCGGGGCTTAATCCTGGACATTAAAGCGAACCCGGATACTTCTCACATGTATGTTCTTTTTGAGTGGAGAAAGGGTGTTCCAGTATGTTTTCAGGGAGCGAGCGTGAAGCTGACCGATGAGGTGGAAGTTCAACTGATTCAGCCAAGTGCGCCACATGGCGATCCCGCGAGTGTTCCCGCGCCCAGTCCGCTGGCCATGATCGGGCCTGAATTCATAGTGGCTATTGGAGATTTGCTGGCTAAATGTCAATGAACAAGCCCTCCACACACTAACTTTGGTTATCGACGGTTGAGGAATTTTACAGGAAACTTACCAACTCCGGCGGGAGAAGAAACCTTTGAAGAATGGGTGGAGCAGGCGATGCAGGCTCTGGATGAGTAGGACGTCCCTGAAGTGCAGAAGAAGCAAAGAATTACTGAGAGCTTAAAGGGACCTGCGTCAGAGGCTGTCAGAAACCTGAACTTGAGTAAGCAAGACTGCACTGCTTTAGATTACCTAAATGTATTACAGGAAGTCTTTGGGCGAAAAGAAAAGGCTGCTGAGCTCATGTACCAGTATGAACATACTTACCAGCGAAAAGGTGAGAAGATGACTGAATATATGAGGCGCCTAGATAAGATTCTGCACCAGATACTTCTTAAGGGGCCGAACCGGCCACAATAGATAAAATCTGAATGCAGCAGATATTGAGGGGTGCTCAACCTCTAGACCCTGTGATGTTACAGCTGAGAACCAGAGAAGGTAGCCGAGTATTGAAATACCTGGAACTGATTCGAGCTGTTAGAGAGGAAGAGGCTCTGCTGGAAGGAAAGTCTTTAAGGAGAGGAGAAAGAGCTTACGCACAACCAGTAAGGCATAACGAATATCTTCAAACTGAAGATGATTCGTTGGACGCCTATGGATCTGAAGTGGACGAACAAGAGCATCTGTTAGTTCCTATATCCACAGAGAGTACTGCCAAAGAGCCAACCCTTCCTGCATATAGTGAGTTACACAAGACCGTTAAGAAGGTACAAGAAGCTCAAGCTGAGCTGAAACAAGCGCACACTGACCTGTGCCGAGTACTTTTGAAAGTGGCAGAGACACAGACTGATATGCAGAAGTTCCTCACTGATATGGGGACAACGGGAGTTGCTATGGCGTCTGGCCAGGGTCCTTCAACCGAGTCACCATGAACAAGTGTGTCTCCGTCTTCAAAGAGATGTTTCAACTGTGGGGAAATGGGTCATTTCCGAGCACAATGCAAAAGTCAAAGGCCTGAAGGAAATGGAGAAGAAGAGTTCCTAAAAGCCTTGGAAGGGCTGCTATCTACCTCACAGGCGGGAAACGCCAGAGGGCCCAAGTGAAGGAGCAAACTAGGTGCCTAATGGTTGAAAACCGCTCCAAAATTCAAGCCAGAACCGAAAGGCCGAGAGGGCCCCGAGTCTTGCCAACTGCTGAGCCTACCAGGACTGAAAGAATTACTCCCTTAGTATCCGGTCCTGTGTCATGGGGAAACAATGCACACCCAAAACCTACACAAGTCAAGAAGAAGGCCAGGGTACAGCGAACTGGGTCTAAACCTCCTGCGGCTACGACAAAGTTTCCTGACCAGCTGATAGGCCCTTCTCCCATCGTTCCAATCCAAGTGGAGGGAGTCTACACTAAAGCTTTGTTAGACTCAGGGGCTCAAGTGACGTTGATCTATCGAGACTTTTACGAGAAGCACTTGAAGCACATACCTCTACAGAAATTAAAGGACCTTGAGATCTGGGGTATCGGAACTGAAAAGCTTCCCTATGACGGATATTTACAGATGAAGTTAGAAATCGGATCCAAAGTCATCGGACAATCTGGAGGTTGCGATGCATTGGCCATTGTGTGTCCTCGGCCTTCAGGGCCAACAGAAGTTCTATGATAGTGGGGACGAATACTGATCTGGTGCGACGTCTGACTCCTGTATTAATGGAAGACGGTTCTACCAGGGGAGTACACCCGATGTTACGTCCGGTCTATCAGCGAATGGTCGAAGAACAGAAGGCACCTGCTGAAGTGGGGCGTCTGTGGAGATTGGGAGAAACAGAAGGTTCTGCAATCAGGAGAAGTGGCGAGTTTCCGGGCTTCAGTCAAGTTGAACGGATCACAACCGGGTCCCTATGTGGTACTGGAAACTGATCTCAATCATGGGAGTGAAGCCGGAGTAGAAGTAATCCCTGAAATAATCTCCACGAGTTTTGAAACGGACACGAGGAAGAGTCTCAGTTAGTGTGTGTAATGTGTCTGATTCTCCAGTGATCCTGAAAGCACGAATGCCCATCGGGCAAGTAGCTTCCGCTACGCCTCTCTCCTCTACCGATTTTAGGTGGGGAGTGAACGAAGAGATTCCAGCTGAAAGGTTCTATCCCAAGGACGCTCCCATCTCTCCTGAATGGAAGAAACGTCTTCAGTCCCAGATCCTAAAATGGAGAGACTTGTTCTCGAAGGATGAGTTCGACGTGGGTTTAGCTAAGAGTACGGAGCATCGCATTCGACTACAGGAAGATAAGCCATTTCGAGAAAGGTCAAGACAAGTTCTGCTGGGAGACTTGGATGATCTACGAGAACAGCTGAATGAGCTACAGAGGACTAAGGTGATTCAAGAGTACAGGAGTCCGTACGCCTCTCCAATAGTGATGGTTCAAAAGAAGAATGGTTCTATCGCACACTAAATCAGAGGACCATTCCGGATCAATATGCCACTCCTCGGATAGAAGATGCCTTACAGTGTTTGTCTGGATCAAAATGGTTTAGTTTACTAGACCTGCGAAGTGGGTATCATCAAAGAGAAGACCGCGTTCATCTGCCCACTGGGGTTCTTTTGAGTTCAACAGAATGCCTCAAGGCCTTACGGGGGCTCCTGCTACGTTCCAACGGTTAATAGAGAAGACAGTCGGGGACATGAACCTGATCGAAGTGTTGGTGTATCTTGATGATATTATTGTGTTCGGGAAGACCCTGGAAGAACATGAGCAGCGGTTGGAAAAGGTCTTGAAGCGGCTCCATGAAGAGGGGTTTAAACTGTCTTTGGAGAAGTGTCAATTTTGTCTACCTTCCGTTACGTACCTGGGACATGCTGTTTCAGCAGAAGGTGTTTCGACGGATCCCCGAAAGTTGGAAGCCGTAGCTTCCTGGCCTAGACCCTGAAATGTTACTGAACTTAGATCTTTCCTGGGGTTCTGCTCATATTACCGAAGAGTTGTAGGAGGATTTGCGAAGATAGCTCAACCCCTGAACAAGCTCCTACAGAAGGAAGATGCAGGAGAAGGCCCCAAGGCCTCTGATCGAAGTTAGTCAGCTCCGGGGCCAAGGAAGGCGCGAGAATCCATCCAAGAAGAATGGACTAATCAATGCGAAAGTGCTTTTGTGAAGCTGAAAGAGTCTAATTCGAGCTCCTGTTCTGGCTTACGCTGATCCTCACAAGCCGTACGAATTGCATGTAGATGCCAGCAGAGAAGGCCTAGGAGGAGTCCTTTACCAGGAATATGGTGGATTGTTGAGGCCTGTAGCGTATGTGAGTCAAAGCCTTACACCTTTGGAGAAAAACTATCCTATCCACAAATTAGAGTTCCTAGCCTTGAAGTGGGCGGTAGTAGACAAGCTGAAAGATTATCTGTATGGGGCCGAATTTGTGATAAAGACTGACAACAATCCTCTTGCGTACATCCTTACTACGGCGAAACTGGATGCAACGGGACATCGGTGGTTGGCCGCTCTGTCAGGGTTTCGGTTAAGCCTTAAGTATCGCCCTGGGGTGAATAATCGAGATTCAGATGCTTTGTCAAGAAGACCCTACATTACAGAATGGACTCCGCTAACTCCAGATGTGGTGCAAGCCTTGTGTCAAGGAGCAGAGCGCCGGGTCAAGGGAGTAGTTGAAACAGAAGCTATAGGAGTCATGGCTGCGGCCGTTCCAGAGTTTTATTGTAATCCTACACAGCTGAGGGATGAAAGTCCTGCCTACGTTTTCGAAACAGGACCTGAGAGCCGATCAGGCTAGAGAACCTCTGATTGCGTTAACAGTAAAAGCCATAAACACGAACCAAAGGGAAATTCTACTGACAAATTCCCCCGAAGGGGCCCGATTGGTATACAAAGAGTGGGAACGACTGAATATGTTGGATGGTTTGGTCTACCGAAGGGGCCCCTCGAACAATGCTGAAGAGACACAACAGTTGTTCCTTCCCACCAAACACAGAGGGGTGTGCTGAGATCATTACACGATGACCATGGGCATTTGGGTGCAGAGAGAATTTTTAAGCTAGTGAGAGACAGATTTTATTGGCCCTGTATGAGATCTGAAGTTGAAAGTTACTGCCATTCGTGTCTGAGGTGTATCCAGAGGAAGACCCTACCAACTCGAACTGCTCCAATGAGCCACCTACAAAGTCAAGGACACATGGATTTGGTGTGCATTAATTTCCTGTGCTTAGAGCCGGATGCTAGTGGGCAGGGAAATATTCTAGTAGTGACTGATCATTTCACACGTTATGCCCAAGCTTTCTCTACTAAAGACCAACATGCTCCTACAGTAGCAAAGGTTTTGATGGAGAAGTTTTTTGTCCATTATGGCCTACACTCGGATCAGGGCAGAGACTTTGAGAGCAGGCTTGTTGGGCAATTGCTGGAACTGTTATGGAGTGGGTCGGGTCTTCTGAATTCCTATCACCCTCAAGGTGACACCCAACCTGAAAGATTTAATCGCACGCTGCTAAATATGTTGGGGACACTGTCAAACCGAGAGAAGCAGAATTGGAGTCATCACATAGCTACGCTAGTGCATGCGTATAACAGTACGGAGAGTGACGCTATTGGATACTCACCTTCACGTCTCATGTGCGGAAGAGAAGCTCGACTGCCTGTTTACTTGGCATTTGGGTTATCTCTTGCTCAGACGTCTGTGGCCTCTCATAAAAATTATGTGGATAGACTTCGGAAAAATTTGGCTTCTGCGTTTGAACAGGCCCGTTTGACCTCAAACAGAGAACAGAGGAATAAACGAAACTATGATTTGAGAGTTCGGATATAGGATCTACAACCCGGTGATAGGGTTTTGTTGAGGAACTTGGGTATTTCTGCAAGGCATAAGTTGGCGGATAGATGGAGTTCTCAAGTCTACATTGTCTGCAAGCAACTGCCGGGTCTGCCAGTTTACCAAATCCGACTGGATGGAAAGGCAGGGACTCTTAAAAACTGGCACCGAAATCATCTGTTGCCTTCGAGGGAAGCTGTAAGGATACCAGTTGGAGACAAACTTTCTTTGCTGAACCCGCCTGTTCCACACTTGACTCCCGTTACACGGTCTCAGCAGACACGGGTTGTTGAAGAGAGTGAAGGGGATAGTGAGGAAGGAAGTTTTTGTCTGGACTGGGTGCGCTCATTCCGGTTTCCGAACAGTGGGAAAGTAACCTGAGGCCTGAGGCTCCTGAATTCCAATTGGACGTTCCCGAGACTTTGGAAATTCCTGTAGTTCCTGAAAATGTGTCTTTAGATTATAGTTCTATGCCTTCACTGGAAGGCTCATATTCAGAAGAGATGTCTGCTCCAGTTGTGGACGAAAGAATTGAGCCCGAAAATGTGGCATCCCCACCCGAAGAGATGATTGAACCAGAGTCTAAACGTTCTATCCGACCCCCTCAGTCTCACCTACGATTCACCAGGACATATCACTGAAGAGGCTGTTACCACAGTGCTAAGGTTGCCTGAAGTGTCTGCTATGCTAGCTGAGGTAGTCAGAAGTATGAGTCAACTTGAGGATGTATATCTGACCCATTATGTTTGCTGCTGAACCAGAATATATTGCTTAATGTAAATGCTGAAATGTCATGTAACTGTTACACTTCCTTGGAGAGACCCAAGAATTCAAGGGGGGAGAGTGTAGTGCTGTTTATTTATGTTGCTGCATTTACTTGGTTTGGCCACCAGAGGGAGACAGGCGCAATATGAACTATACTGGACAAACGGAACTACAAATTCCATCGTGCTTTGCGGGGGAGACAGGAAGTGGGTGGGAGAGAGAGAAGGACATCCGCAGCCTCGGCGAATGAGAGCCAGTGTGAGCCGAGCGATGAAAGGTAGAAGACGCACGTGAGACTGCCAGGGATCGAGACCAGGCCAGAAAGCAGACGCTGCCTTGCGGGTGCTGCAGATCAGAGACAGTGCTTGGCGGAGACCTATCTATACATCGCTGAGCCGTTTTGCACAGAGACAGAGTTCCGGTTTGGACCCCAAGTAAGGAGACCGCGATGATCCACTGGGAGTGCAGGCGGTAGGCCGTAGTTCTCGTTGCGGAGATCGGACAAGCAGGAGAAGCGGATCCGGTGGCACAGAGTTCCAGTGCAATCAAGCGGAGAGACCTCCTTGATCGGGAAGCAGAAAAGATTGTCTAACAGATGGGTGAGGAGGCCTTCCAGGCCACAGTTCCAAGTTAAACGAAGCACGCTGCAGTATTGTTTAAATCTACAGGGCCCCAACGTGACTAGTCGAAGATTTGCTCATTTCATTCACTGGCCAGTTGAATATAGTACCCGGGTACCTGAGATCACACACACACACCTTTTTGAGACATCACTTTCACGGGACTAACACTCCAGAAACGAAGGGGTTAAACTCTTCTTTTGCCGCCGCGTGTTTTTCCCGCATTTCGAAATCTTGTCGTTCATATACCGTGTTCACATTATATATGCCGCTTTATTGGGAACAGTAAAGTATATAATCTATAAAATCCACAACAGTGCTGGTGTATATTTATTCCCTAGTGCAGTGAGACTAACCCGAGGTTAAATTCAGCGGCTCCTCCGGGAGTGAGCGCTACAGTAACCATAGGTGCTTTAAAATTGGGCCTTTAGCATTGGCAACAGTGCCATCACACCATAACCCCTCTGAGGATATGAATCTGGTACAGGCGTCAGTGGCAGTGCACCCAAATATTGTGCCTTTGGTGCCAGGCCAGCAAGTGCCATCATACAGTAACCCCTCTGTGGTATTGTGGAAGAGTGCAGGGGTGGACCATGCGGTCAGGGCCGGTGTTAGACTATTTTGCGCCCTGGGGAAGACCAGCTACTTGCCCCCCCCCCAAGAAAAAAAAAAACGACACAACATGAAACTGCTAAATTTCTTTTTATTTAAGAATAAAGTTTGAAAAGCACCAATAGTAAAGGTAAAATAAATATAAATAAACTGTATTAAACCATTTTAAATTAACTCTATTAAACAAACTAAAATTAACTGTATTGAACAAATATTTAATTTTTTTCGTTAATTTATAAGAGTTGTCACGTAAGTTTCAATTTCAGACACATCAAAATTTCACTTTGCGTGCCTTATCCTTTGCAAATTTTCATCATGCGTATATCTATGTATATATTGCCCAGGCCAGCTTACATCATGTGTGTATATATATATATATATATATATATATTGCCCAGGCCAGCTCACATCATGCGTATATATATTGCCCAGGCCAGCTCACATCATGCGTATATATATATTGCCCAGGCCAGCTCACATCATGGGTATATATATTGCCAAGGCCAGCTCACATCATGCGTATATATTTATATATATTGCCCAGGCCCAGGCCAGGTCACATCTTGCGTGTATATATATTGCCCAGGCCAGCTCACATCATGCTCACAGTCACAGATGCGCCATCATGCGTATATATATTGCCCAGGCCAGTTCACATCATGCATATATATATATTGCCGAGCCCAGCTCACATCATGCTCACAGACAGTCCCAGATGCACCATCATCATAGGCGTGCGCAGCCTATTGCTTTAGGGTGAGCACCCAAAAGCTCAAACACATGAAAAAAAAATTGATATATATATATATATATATATACACGCACCCTTATGCATACATACACACGCACACACTCTCACACATTCAGCCTAAATATATCATTACAATCAGGGTAATTCAAAGAAAATTGAAAAGTCACCGCACGTTCGGTGACTTTTTGTTCTCTTCAATTCGGTTTGATTTGTCGATTCCCAGTTCGGCGACCCTGCAGTGTATTCAGCAAGCACCACAGGGTCCCCGAATTGCAGGGAAAGGTTGACGCAAACCCGCCGAAAACTAACCGCAAAACCCAGCGAATGCACGCCGAAAACCCACAAAAACATCTAGATTAACCTGCCGGAAAAAGCCGAGCAGGAGACGATCACACGCAGCGAAGCTGCCGGAAAACAACACCGCAGACGAATGGAGTGAATAAATTAGCAAAACAGTTTGCTTGAATGTTTGAAAAGTGAAACGCTGTTTGCAAAGAAACTACTGAGCGCAAATGTCTGAAATTTACATATGAGGTCCAGGGAATGATAATAAAAAGAGCTGTTACAGAAAAAATAAGTAAAAAAAAACAGGAAAATGCTTAAAGTATCCTAAAAAAAATCTATAAATAAAGAGTCTTTTTACTGCAGAATTTTATAATAAACTGTTTATTAGATATTGAATTAAAACAGGAATATTTTTAACATTGAAGCCTATGGGATTCGCCTGAATAAACTTGCCGAATTAAACCACCGAACAGCAGGGCATTTCAGGACCTTTCACTGCTGGTTTGTGTTCTCTGAATAGCCGAAGCATTGCTTTTTTATGGGGATTTCACTGCCCTCGAACAGGCACCGAACAGGCACCGTATGTGCAGGCAATTCGCCAGGATTTGGTGAATTGCCTGCTCTCTGGATAGCCGAATGGCCAGGAAAGGTAACCGAACGCTGATTTTCAGCGTTCAGTTACCTTTCTCCAGCCATTCAGATCTCTTTGGAAATCCCTGTATGTTTATAATTCAGAGGTGCAGAAACCTTGGCCATCCAGTTGTTTTTGAACTACATTTCCCATGAGTCTCGACTAACCCAGTTAGTGGCTGAGTATTGTGGCCGATTGTGTTTTATGACTATCAGGGTTATTCAGCTAGAGGTGAAACTCAGGAGAAAATTCTAGGTCAAAATGGCCAAACCAGAAAAATTCTCCCATTTATCTCACTTTCCAAATCGGCTATTTGGTCCAGATTGTTCACTTTTCCTGCCATTCTCCTGGTTTTCACCTTTCTCTGAACAACCCTGAGAGAGAGGTGAAAGCCAGGAGAACTGGCAGGAGAAGAGAACAATCTAGACCAAATAGCCGATTTGGAAAGTGAGATAAATGGGAGAATTTTTCTGGTTTGGCTATTTTGACCTAGAATTTTCTCTTCTCCAGTCATTCTCCTGAGTTTCACCTTTCTCTGAATAACCCTGTCAGGGTTATTCAGAGCGGTGAAAAGCAGGAGAATGACTGGAGAATGGAAAATTCTAGGTCAAAATAGCTGATTTGGAAAGTGAGATAAATGGGAGAATTTTTATGGTTTGGCTATTTTGACCTAGAATTTTCACTTCTCCAGTTATTCTCCTGCTTTTCACCGCTCTCTAAATAACCCTGTGAATGTTTAATCCCGAGGTGAAAAATAACATTGCTTTAGATGTTAAAAGCGGGCAATGAGGAAATTTTGTATTTTTTCACACAGCAGTTAAATGCAGCATATTAGACGTTTTAGGAAGGAAATTAACACTTCTCACTCAGAACAGAAGCAGACACCACACACCTTCATTCTACATACAATGTATCAAATTCATTACACCAGACAAAAAACACCTGGTATTTACCGTTTGAGAAAAACAGGTCATTTAGACGTGAGAATCTTTGCACGTACACATTAGTATTTAATTCAATATCTAATAAACCATTGCTTATAATATTCTGCAGTAAAGAGTCTCTCTATTACTAAATTTTTTGTATTTTTTTAAAAAAAATTATACTTTTTTCAAAAATTATTTTTTTTTGCAAACTCAAACCGAACACACCCAAAAAGTTTGAAGTTTGCGAACTTTCGAACGACCAAAGTTCGAATCGAACTCCGAACTGATCGAACCGAACAGCTCATCCCTAATCACAATTATACATATTCTTGAAGTGTAGAGGGACGCTATGTGTTTCTACACCTTTAGTAATATTACGGATTTGCTCCCTAATCCTGACGTTAAGGGCTCTAGTGGTCCTCCCTATATACCTTAAACCGCAGGAGCAGATCAGTAGATACACCACGTTGTTAGAGAAACAAGTTAGGACGTCTTGGATCTTCCACGTACCATCTTTATTGGTGACTCCAGGTATGTGTCGTTTCTTATTGCCGGTGCTCCTGCAACTCAAACAGTTCCTGCATCCGTAGAACCCCTTTTCTACCTGATAGTGTTTTTTTGCTGATTTGGGCCCTGGATGTTCACTTTTGGTGATTATTCTCTTGATGTTTTTAGTCCCACGGCAGGCAAAATAAGGTTTCTCTGGAAGGATTTCCTTCAGAATGGAATCCTGCGTCAGAATTGGCCAGTATTTGGTGACCGCTCTACTGATTTCTTTATTTTGTTGACTAAAGGTAAAGATGAGGGGATGTTTGGGTTTGGCTGTTTGTTGGTTCTTGTGCTTATAGACCAAAAGTTATTTTCTGTCACTTTAAATCGATTTCTTCTTTGGTGGTCTCTAGCTTCGAACTTTCATATCCCTTTTCTTCAAAGGCTTCTTGGAGTTTTTTCGCTTGCGTTTCAAAATCCTCTTTCTTTGAGCAGTTCCTTTTAATCCTGAGTATTTGACTTTTCGGGATGCCCTCCAGCCACCGATCGAGACGGCAGCTGGACTTTTCTATGAAGCTATTGCAATCTACTTTTTTGAAAAAGGTCTTGGTGGCTAGATGGTTGTCACAAATATGGTTAGGTCCAGAAAGTCGATTTCTTCTCTACTCATTTGCTGTCCAACTGGATATTTGTGTTCTTCTTGTTCATTTCTTCCAGAAATGTCTGGAGACTCTGTTCCCCACCTCCCCAAATCATCAGTATATCATCTATATATCTTTTATATAGAATGATATTTTTTCCTCCTTTCTGTATCAGGGGTTCCTCCCAGCAGGACATGAAAAGATTAGCGAACCTTCCCATCGCATTTCCCTTGGTCTGTAAATAGAAGTCGTTGTTAAGCCAGAAATAGTTGTTCTTCAAAATTAGGTCAATTCCTTCTAGGATATACTCGATTTGCTCTGGTGGGAGTTCTTGGGTCCTTTCCAGTATGTATTTCACTGCTGCGATCCCTTCATTGTGTGGGGTATTACTATATAATGACCCTACGTCGCTGGTGACAAGGATATAGTGAGCTTCCCATTTGACTTTTTCCAACTCCTGGAGAATGTTGATAGTATCCCTCAAGTGTGACTCCGTCTTGGTTACATAGGGCTGTAGTAATAGGTCCATGTACTCGGAGACTCTACTGGAGACTGACTCAATCCCGGAGACTATAGGTCTTCCAGGTGGTTCCATTGGGTTCTTATGCATTTTTGGTAGGTGATAGAACACCGGTCTCCTAGGGTGGGAAATCTTCAGATATTTCTACTCTTTGTCGTTGCTGATGCCTAAGGCAAATCCCTTATCCAGGAATTCATCGAACCTTTCCTTGATTTCCCCTGTTGGATCTTTCTTGAGTTTTCCATATGTAGTGTCGTCATCCAGGATTCTGTGGGATTCCTTCTCGTAATATTCTACAGATAAAATTACCGTTCCTCCTCCCTTGTCGGCTGGCTTGATGACCAGTCCTTTATCATCCGATAGTTCTATGAGGGCCTTCGTTTCTTGTGCCGTCAAGTTGTTTCTTTTCTTATTTGTTTTTATCTTCCCTATATCTTGTACCATTTTTTCAAATGTGCTTATCTCTTGTGAGATCATGGATCTGGGGAAAAAGTGCGACTTCTCTTTAAGGCCTGTGTGCTTGTATATTCCAGGCTGTTCCGTCCTCTCTCCTGGGTTTTTGAGGAAATGTTTCTTCAGGCATAGGTTTCTTTTGAACCTTTGTAGGTCGATGTATACCTCAAACCGATTCATGTGATTGGTAGGGGCAAATTTGAGACCTTTCCTTAAAACATTCTCCTGTTCCTTAGTGAGGGTCTTTTTTACTCAGATTGAAGATCCCTCATTGGGTGTTTATCTGTGTCTCTTTTGGGGTTCTGCTTCGCCTCCTTCCAGATCTGCATCCCCGTATTCTTCCCTTGACCTTTTTCCCAAAGGTCTTCTTTCTTTTGGCTCCTCAACTTGGTGGCTTATTCTTAGTCCTGGACTCCAGCTCGCTTCTGGTTTTTGTTTCTTTGGCCACGCCTGTTCCATAGTCAAACCTAGAAGATGTAATGTTTTTTCCAATATCTGTGAAACATCTCCTCAGGGAGGAGATTCAGATAAGATTTGGGCATCTCCATGTAAGGGGCCATACCCACACAAAGACCCCAATAAACCAACTGGCTAGAAGACTAGTTTTAACATGTACACCTCCATGGCACCAATCATCCTCAAATCGGTAGAATAGACCAATGATATGTATATTATCTCCCATCGTTTCCTGCACAATATGCTCGATATATCTCACATTTTATGAATGCAGTTACGTGCCAGGACGAATTATGGCAGAGGAATCCGTGACCTATAGATTCTATGTTAATATGTCAAGCACATACCTAATCCACTGTATACTAACGCATTTATTCGTAATGCAGATTCTTGTGATAAGGTCAAACATTATTCAATTAATAAGCACAGATGATTTATTTTTCACCAGATAATCCTCTATGTTGATTCATTAGAAACAATTAGATGCACTAATGTTAAACATCTGGTGATAAGAAGGATGAATTAATGTTCCCCCTCTATCATTTCCATTGTACAATGAGAAGGATGCATCCCATACTGTCAGCATATACAAGGGTATCTATAATGGAACCCTGCACTCAGAGCAGACACGGCTGCAAACTTCATGCTTCTCTTGTTTTAAGTTTAAATGTTTAATATGTTTCTCAACTCAGCTCCATAATGAGCATAGAGTAAAGATGCCTTTGCCTTTAACACTCCCCTCTGCCACGGTATTCAAACGCAAGTGAAGCATTCACTAGCGAGAACCCCGATCTGTGTGCAGTCAGAGATGGAGCCTTCCCAGGATGACATCACCAACACGTGACCAGAAGGAAAACAGAGCCGCGCGCATGCGCAGAACAATATGAGAAAATTAAACATTTTCCCGCCCGAAAAACTTGTCAAATACACTGCGCTACAGCATAGGGGGCATCCAATTGATGAAGCTGGCCAGGGAGCCAGCGAAACGCGTCTTGGAGACCCCTATGCTAAACTTTTATCACAGACTATTATTACGGACTCTTTTTATCACCTATTTTTTATGTGTTTTTTATGCCCTACGTTATTTTTATTGATTTTATTATCCTTTTGATTGATGCAAAGCTGCTAGAATAAATTTGCTAAAAAGATTAACCCCCCTCATTGCATCCAGTCGCCATCCTTAAACGCCGCCAGTAACTAGAAGCACCGTAAAAGGGTAGCTTTGCAGTTAATCCTGGATGAGGCCAACTGAAGGAAAAAGGCACCAAGGAGCAAGTTTCAAGAGGGATATCGATACACTGCCAAAGATTCAGCAGCACCCATCAAATCCTAACGTAAGTGCATAAATTTCCATTCTCTATAACGACATTGTCTGACAGACCAGGATGCACCCCTATCCAACCTTTTTTCTCATCACTGAAACTGACGTACCATTACCAGAACCATTCCACCATTTGGACACTAGGTGGCACACTGGAAACAAATGAGGATCAATCTAACATAACAGACTATTGTGTATAGAATAATTTTTTGCACCCGACTGAAATAGGGATTGATTGTCTATACTCTTCTGTTTAATAATTGTCATATGCAGGTCCACTGGTGTATTTTGGCCTAGGCCAACAAGGCCTAGGCCTAAGGCGGCACTTTCCAGGGGGCGGCGGCCCGCCGGGTGGCCCCACCCCAAAAAAAAAAAAAAAATTTTTTTTTTTTTTTTTTACTTTTGCAAACTATTTTACCAGGAAGGAAACCTTGAGATGTCACTAATTTTCAAGTATGTCTGGGTAGGCAAGGCCTAGGCTTTCACTTTCCAGGGGGCAACAAAAAACCTCACCACTAATTGGGTTACTCACAGAGCACCGAAATGACGCCAACATTTTGGTGTTCTGTAGTTCCCTGCACTTCGGGGAATAAAATTTCCCACCCTGCAGTGAATTCACCATTCACCGCGGGGTCCCCAAAGTGCATGGAGTCGGCCGCTGTATGCTGCCACCGCAAACCCACGGCCTGTTGTTTTTAAAAGAACTACTGAACGAAAATGTCTGGAATTTATATATAAGATCCTATGATTGATAATAAAAAGTTCTGTTACAGAAAAAGAAGAACCGCTATTAAAATTAAGGGTGGGAATTTTGCCAAAAAAAATCAGAAAAATTACTAAAAGGTACTAAAAAAAATCAATAAGTAAATAAAGACTTTTTACTGCAGATTAAAATAATAAATGGTTTATTAGATATTGCATAAAAACGGGAATATTTTTAACATTGAAACCTATGGGGTTCGCCTGAATAAACCTGCTGATTGAAACCACCGAACATCAGGGCATTTCACTGACATTTCTCTGCTGTTTGGTGTTCTCTGAATAGATTAACCATTACTTCTCTATGGGGATTTGCACTGCCTTCAAACAGCACCGTACTTGCTGGTAGTTCGCCAAACTTGTGTGTAAGCATATCACCAGAGCAGTGGTGTACTTAGAGGAGTGGCGAAGGGCGGGCCATCTCAGGTACCAGTGATTATTGGGGTGTCATTAGGGGGTACTAGGAGGTGCCACTGTCACTGTGTGTCAGCTTTGAGCTGTGTTCTCAAACAACGAGCAGCGGAGCATGGCGTTTGCATACGGAATTAAATCGAAATAGAATAAAAATCCCCCTCTCCTCCCTCCATAGCTCCTCCCCTGCCCTGCAGCAGCTCTAGGAGAGGGGATGTGATTTGTGTGCAGAGAGAGAAGATGACAGTAAACAGCAGGTAAAGGGGGGGGGTATCAGCAGAATATGAAGCCCTGTCTGCTTACTGCTGTTTAAAGTGGACCTTTCCTTAACCAGCACTGCAGTGATAGAAATTTGTCATTGAGCTGCCTGGCTCCTGGTGAGGCTGCGTGCGTGCAGGTCACACTCGGTCCGGCCAGTCAGGTGGTACTGAGTCTCAGTACCACCTGACTGGCTGAACCACGTGACACGCACGCACGCAGCTGCCCGCCCTTTCCTTAACATGGACTGTCACTCTATTCTGGACTGAACACCCACTGGGAAGGGAATCAAAGCCACGGTGCACCCTCTGGCAGTGGCACCCCACTGCTGACAAGATGGCTCCACACACAGGCACAGCCGCGATCCTAACGTGGCCTGGAGGGACCTCCTGCAGAGTCTGCACACAGCCCTACCGCGGACGGAGGCCGGTAAATGTAGAATAAATAATTGCTGTGTGCTCATATACACTCGGTTTCATGGGAGTTTTATTGCAGTGGATTCTGATGCACTCATACACACCACACATTGCATTGCTGGGAGTTTTATTGCTGTGGATTCTGATACGCTGACACACACCACACATTGCATTGCTGGGAGTTTTATTGCTGTGGATTCTGATACACTCATACACACTGCATTGCTGGAATTTTTATTGCTGTGGATTCTGATACGCTGACACACACCAAACATTGCATTGCTGGGAGTTTTATTGCTGTGGATTCTGTGATACACACTGCATAGTACTGTGAGTTTTATTGCCCTGGAGCTCTGGGATACACTCATACACACTGCACATTACTGTGAGTTTTATTGCTGTGCAGTTCTGTGATATGCTCATACACAGTGCACATTTCTGTGGGTTTTATTGCTGTGCAGCTCTGTGATACGCTCATATGCAGTGCACGTTTTTGTGTATTTTATTGCTCAACCAATTAGAGCGGCTGTGATCCAGTATAATGGCTGTTCTTTGTAAAAATGCTTGAATTTAAACATTTCATAATTTTATTTATCTCCATAGATACATTTGAAATGGTATACAAAATATACAAGTAGGCGCTTGGTATCCAATTTTAATATAAAGAGAGGAAAAGGTGGAGCTTAAAGAGGAAGGGTGGGGATTAACCAGGAAGAGGTGTGCCCTTGACAGGAAGGGGTGCCTCAAATTTAAATTAGGGGTGCACGAGTTTAGTCAGGCCTAGGGCAGCACAAAACCTAAATACACCACTGTGCAGGTCACTATCTGTTTAATTGATGACTATTTTATAATTAAAATGGAATGAGTTAATTTTAACTGTATTGAATTAAGTTTAATGTTTTAGTAAAAAGAGGGATTCTTCCTTGTTTAGAGGAATTTTGCCTATCATAACCGGTGTTTAATCACTTTTCATGATTTAAGTTCTCAGACCGAGGGTGGTCTTCTATCGCTGTTGGATATTTTGCAACTACTGTTCCAGGTTTCAATACCACTTAAGGTAACAATTAAATTTTGAAAGGTCAAACATATCTTGAGACAGTAATGTCTAACTTTTGGCATCATTGAAAGAAACAAATAGGTGGGGTAAGGATGCAGAACAAGTATTTTCGGATGAATTCATCCCTATTCCATCAATGGATGAATCTTTAGGAGGTATATTTAATGAACTGTCTAAATCTGTTAAGCAACAAATCAAATCTAATTGGGAAATAACAACATTGACAAACTACCTAAAAAAAGATATGGTACCAAGAGGTTTGCGCATTTATACCCCACCAACTGCACACATTGATAAACCAGACTTTAAAGAAGAATGGGAAGCAGCAGCAATTCTTTGTTCACGTACATTTATGGAAATCATTTGTAAATATGAGGAACAAACAGGGAGTTGATGGTATAAATACATTTAAGAAGGATCCAAGTTTTGGTCAGTTAGAAGCTAAATTTAAACTACAGCCTGAAAGATTTGAAACAGAAATTAAAACACGCAAACATAAGAAATTTATGCGTGATTTACAGGATTACAAGGACAATAAAGTATTTAAACCATCTAGAAACATTAAAGGGGTAAACGATGGAATTATTACACCAGTGAGGCAGGTTCCTCAGAATCAGATGCTGAAAGAACAACATATAAGCCAACATCAAGGGGCATATTAAAGAAAAATGTATCTTTTTTAGAGGAGCTGCAAGAACAAAAGACCAGAGAATTCCGCAAACAAAGAACTACCAGGAGCAATCGTTAGATATCAAACAGAGGTTATTAACTTGTCCCAGTTCCAATTGAACGAGAAGCACATTGAAGTGCTACAAAAAGGTCTATCATTTGTTCCTACTCCACAGTTTAATATCCTTAATCCATGTGAATTTATTAATCTTTTTTCTAGGAAATTGGCATTACATAAATATCATACAATCAAGGAAGAGAACAGACTCAAACAGTCGGGTCTGTCTGCTATAGAGGACCAATGCATTAAAGACATGATCTCACTATTGGAAGAGAATGAGCAATTTAATTCTGATAAAATAATGCATACTTCACTACAGACACAAAGTACCTTCACTCCTTCTATTAAACAATACGAAAATATTGACGTTTTTTGTAAACTAGTGTGTCAAGAAATTGAGGAAATAGACACTAAATCTAGGGGATAAAACAAGTAATAACCTCACTAAACAACAACGAATTGCACTAAATGAATTCAGAACTAATGAGGAAATTATTATTAAAGCGGCAGATAAAGGAGGAAACATCGTAGTGATGTCCAAAGGATATGAACGAATGACTCTATTCGTGATTTCATCATTTAATACACTTAAACTTTTAACCTCGTATCCGACTCAAAGATTTCTAATTGAATTACATCAATTATTAGATGAAGGTCTAGTGGATGGACTTATAACAGAAAAAGAGTTTAAATTTTTGAACATCAAGAATCCAACAATAGCAACTTTCTATACGATACCAAAAATACACAAGAATAAAGAACTTCCACCGGGAAGACCCATTGTGTCTGGGATTAATAACCTCACTAGAACTGTAGTCAATATTAAGACACATTATTAAAGAACTATGTGTCTATACTATCATTCTATTTACGAGACACTAAACAAACACTGACCATTGTCAAAGATTTAGAAATACCCCAATCATCACTTTTATGCAGTCTAGATGTCGAGGGTTTATATAGTTGCATCCCTCATAATGAGGGTATGCAAAATATAAGAAAACATCTGATCAAACATAGTAAAATGCCTCTGAAACAAATCAATTTTATCATCAAACTGTTGAGATTCATACTTACTCAAAATTATTTTTTGTTTAAAAATAATTGGTACCTTTCAATCTTTAATCTCGGGATGGCGATGGGAAGTCCTTGTGCCCCAATATATGCCAACTTGTATCTTGGTTTCTGGGAGGAAGAATACATATACAACTCTGATAATCCTTTTTTGTCAAAAATAATTTCTTGGAAAAGATACATAGATGACATTATGGTGATATGGGGGGGCACTGAAAAAGAATTTATCGATTTCAAGGACTTCCTTAACTATAATCCCCTTAATCTCAAATTTACTTGACATCCAATTACAAAGTTTAAATTTTTTGGACATTACTATCTCAAAAAAGTATGAGAAAGAAAAAAACGAGCCTGTCTACAACACTATATAAAAAAGAGACAGCCACTAACAGTCTCTTGAATTGGAAG
Source organism: Leptobrachium leishanense (assembly GCA_009667805.1). Classification (NCBI taxonomy): domain Eukaryota; kingdom Metazoa; phylum Chordata; class Amphibia; order Anura; family Megophryidae; genus Leptobrachium; species Leptobrachium leishanense. The sequence goes on from CM019072.1 coordinate 47,237,421, forward strand.
AGTTATCATCCACTACCGTTAAACGAGGAATACCTTACAGTCAATATCTAAGATTAAAAAGAATATGTTCAGATGATGAGCAATTCGCTAAAAGAGCGAATGAATTGAGACAGAACTTCAGGGACAAAGGCTTTCCAAATAAAACCTTATATGCTTTCTTTAAGAGTGCTACATGTCCCTAGAGAGTCATTATTGCAAAGCAAAAGCCAACAAATAGAGAAACCCTTAATAAGATGCATAGGTAACTTCGACAATGGCTGGGAAGAAGTTAAAACCATCATGGAACGCTATTGGCTGTTGATTACATGGGATCCCCAACTTAAAGAAGTGATATCTGCACACGCGACAATCACAGCACGAAGATGCCGCAATATTAACCCCTTAGTGACCGGGCGGTTTTACACAAATCCGTCCTTTAGTGACCGCTGCTGTTGTTACGTTTCTGCGCTCTTAGTGTTTACGTCAAATTTTCCTCTTACTCGTTTATGTAACCCACACATATTTTACACTGTTTTTCTCGTCATTAAATGGACTTTATAAAGATACCATTTTTTTCATCATTTCATATAATTTACTATAAAAAATATTGGGAAATATGACAAAAAAATTGAAAAACACCACTTTTTTGAACTTTGACCCCCAAAATTTCTTATGTATCAACAACCGTCAAAAAAAATTAATTCCTTAGTAGTTTCTAAATTTAGTACTGAGTTTAGCAATACCCAATGTTTACATATTCCTCGCTTTTTTCCTTATTTTATGCAACAATAAGTGCAAGTAGCACTTTGCCATTTCCAAAGAGTTTATTTTCAAAACTAGTGATAGTGACATTGTAACACTGATATCTGTCACTAATTCCTGAATAACCCTCCACATATACATATTTTTTTAAAGTACACAAATCAAGGTATTAAACTTGGGGTATTTTGACTCTTTCCATGCAAACCATTTTACCACAAATCTATGCCAAAGTTTGAGAAAAAAAAATTTTTGGGTGATTTTTTTTTTTTGAACGCAATTTAAGAATACATGTACTGTGAACTTTAAGGTTTACTGCCAAAGAGCACCCCAAAATATGTTCAGCAACATCTTCTGAGTAAATTGATACCACCCATGTATAGGTATGTCAGGTCATTTGGGGGCTAATAGGCCTTATTTGGGGGGTGCGCATTTCAGTTTTCCAACTTGGAATTTTCACATTTCGTCATCATGCACCCATGTCCTATTTGGGACATTTTTGAAGCCGGCCAAAGTAATTTACCCCCATCAAACCATATATTTTTAGAAAGGGCACACCCTAGGGTGCTTCAAAGAGTTGTATTTTAACACTTTCCATGCACTAGCTCTATGTCAAACTTTCAGGTAGTCACTTTTTGGGTTATTTTTTCACACACATTGTACTTTAGGCATGAATTGTCAAATCCAGTTATGGGTTACTGCCAAAAAACACCCCAAAATATGTTCAGCAACATCTTCTGAGTAAATTGATACCACCCATGTATAGGTATGTCGGGTCATTTGGGGGCTAATAGGCCTTATTTGGGGGTGCGCATTTCAGTTTTCCAACTTGGAATTTTCACATTTCGTCATCATGCACCCATGTCCTATTTGGGACATTTTTGAAGCCGGCCAAAGTAATTTACCCCCATCAAACCATATATTTTTAGAAAGGGCACACCCTAGGGTGCTTCAAAGAGTTGTATTTTAACACTTTCCATGCACTAGCTCTATGTCAAACTTTCAGGTAGTCACTTTTTGTGTTATTTTTTCACACACATTGTACTTTAGGCATGAATTGTCAAATCCAGTTATGGGTTACTGCCAAAAAACACCCCAAAATATGTTCAGCAACATCTTCTGAGTAAAGTGATACCAGCCATATATAGATTTGTTCTGTTGTTTTTGGGGTGCTACACCAATCTTCTGACATGTGCTTGTCAATTTTCTAATTTGACATACAGTATCTTCTTTGCTTATCTTCTTTTTAGGGGCCTTTTTACATACCCCAGTTTTATGAACGTGCATATATTTGGTAAGCTAACACCCCAAAGTATTGTAAATGGAGTGTTTTTATGCTATGGATGCAACCGTTTGCTCCAAACAAATTGGATACTGTTTGGTGGTCATTTTTCATTTTCACACCCACATCAGTTTTGGACTGTGATTTAGGAGACACGGTTGTTTGTTACTGCATGAAAACTCTCCAGGTTGTTTTCTGCAAGGTCTCCTGAGTACACCCATGCCCCCCATGCATAGGTTTGCCAGGATTTTGGGAAGGTTCAAATACAATTTTTATGACTTTGTCATTGGAGTTGAAATTGAGATTATTTCTTCAGCTAGGCCTAGCTTTGGTTTTGGGTCTACCGCATACCCCAGTTTGAATTATTGCCAGAAAATTGTTTATATTTGTTATGTTGACACCCCAAGGTATTGCATATGGAGTGCTTTGATGCCATGGATGCAACGGTTTTAGCCCAAAACATTTGAGAAGGTGTGTGGTGTAATTTTTCAATTTTCAGATTTTTACGCCCACATTAGATTTGGACTGTGATTTAGGAGACACTGTTGTTTGTTACTGCATGAAAACTCTCCAGGTTGTTTTCTGCAAGGTCTTCTGAGTACACCCATGCCCCCCATGCATAGGTGTGCAAAGATTTTGGCAAAATACAGCACCAATTGTAGAACATAAAAATGTACGAATAAAATGTAAAAGTCTGGTGCAGTAAAAGAAAAAAAAAACTAAACTGAACTAACTGGAGTGTGAGAAAAAATAGAAAGGAAAAAAAAAATCACAGATCACGCACAGTGTGATATATCTTGAAACAGTCCCCAAGACACAGACCGGGTTGTCCAGGGCATTCTGGGCAGTAAAAGATTGTGTCTCTCCTCTGCCCCCTCTTGAAACACACCCTGCACCTTTTTTGGGGTTTCTGTTTGCCCTCAGTAGGGGGGATTTTATAAATAAAATGCGTAGCCCCAACTCTGTCCCCCATCACCGCCCGGGGAGCATGTGCATCCTTGGTACAAAAACCCCGAAATGACCTGGAGCTGAAACTGTAAAAAGGACAGCGTCACTCCGGGGTTTGCCTTTTTGCAGAGCAAAAAGGCATTGTGGGTTGCAATTTGCATCAGGTAAATTGCAACCTTTTTGTACCAGGCCCTTGACCTCTGCATAATCTGGTAGGGCTGGAGCAGCTGATCTGCTAGATCAACCCCACCCATATGCCGGTTATAGGCTTTGATGCACACTGGCTTCCTGATGCGCTCAGCTCTGCCACGTACAGAGACCATCACAGACCTCTCAGTGTGGATGGTGGATAGAAGGTATACATCCTTCTTGTCTCTGTACTTGACCGCCAACAGCTCCTCTTGGCGCAGAGCTGAGGTCTCCCCCCTTTTTAACCGGGTGCGGACAAGCTGTGCTGGGAAACCTACGCGGTTCTTGCGAACAGTACCGCATGCTGCTGTATCAAAACAATACAGCAGCTTGAACAAAGGGACACTTGTATAAAAATTATCAACATACAAGTGGTACCCTTTGTTCATGAGGGGAAAAAGTAGGTCCCACACAATCTTGCCACTGGTTCCCATGTGTTCTGGGCAACCTGGAGGGTCAAGGCTACTATCCTTTCCCTCGTACACCCGGAAGGCCTGAGTATACCCACTCTCGCTGTCACAGAGCTTATACACCTTCACTCCATACCGGGAGCGTTTGGAAGGAATATACTGCTTGAATCCCAGCCTTCCCTTGTATTTCATTAGGGATTCATCCACGCAGATATTCCTTCCAGGTGTATAAGCCTCTGCAAACCTGGCGGCGAAGTGGGTAATCAGGGGGCGGATTTTATACAGCCTGTCAAACTGGGGATGCTCTCTAGGAGGGCACAGGCTGTTGTCACTGAAGTGCATGAAACGCAAAATGTTTTCATACCTTCTACGTGACATTGATTGGGGGTAAATGGGGGTAGAGCAGATGGGGCTACTGCTCCAGTAGGAGCGAATTGAGGGCTTCTTTATGATGCCCATCAGCATAGTAAGTGCCCAGAATTTCAGAAATTCTGGCACATCTAGCGGGGTCCATTGCTGCCTTGCCAAGTAGGAGTCTGGCTTCGCAGCAAAATGCTGATGGGCATACAGATTTGATTGGGCCACGATGTGGCCCAACAAATCATCCCCCATAAACACCTGCAAAAACTGTGTGGCGGTAAATCCTGCAACATCAATATTGATGCCAGGATTTGCCGTGAAAGGAGGGATATCTGGCCTCTGGCGATGAGGCACTACCCACTCCTCAGCTGGAGCTGTGCGTCTCCTGCTGGCAGGTGGTGACCCAGGATCTGGATCAGAAACATCACTAGATACATCAGCCAGCGTAGATGATGTATCTAGCGACGTCTCTGAGCAGTTGGCGGGGTCGAAATCAGGGTCGGAGTCTGACGCAGATGCCTCAGATTCTGACGCCAGGATGGCATATGCCTCCTCGGCGCTGTACACCCTCTCAGACATTATATGTAATAGATTATAAAATTTTATAATTATTATATATAATAAGCGGATAGTTGGTTCTTAGAAGAACCGTTGGGTTTCACAAGAAAATACAAATAAACACCTAAATCTCTCTAAATCACTCTAAACCTGCCTCAATTCTTCTAAATCTCCCTAAAATCTCTCTAAATCTGCCTAAATTTTTCTAATCTCACTAAAATCTCTCTAAATCTGCCTCAATTTTTCTAATCTCACTAAAATCTCTAACCTGTCAAATCTGATCTCTCTCTCTCGCTCACCAAAACACAAGTGAGGAGAGGGAGGGAGAATCACAGAGGTCAGAGCCAATATTTACAAAATATTGACCTGACCTGACAAATTAGAAATTTTATTTAGATTTTTTTTTACTTCTGATTGGATGTTGCTAGCCTGCCTCTCTGAGGCAGGCTAGGAACATATAACTCAGCCCCAAGATGACCCTGCCCTTAGAAGGGCAGCGCCATCTTGGCTGTCAGTTTATTTTATTTTATACCTTTTTATTGATTTTTATTTTTTTTACTTTTTTTACACTTTTTTTTACTCTGCTGGGTGCCTTGATCCCTCGAGGCACCCAGCAGAGCACCTGATCACTCATGTGATCGTTTTGTACTGAGTGCCACGATACCTCGTGGCACTCAGTACTTCCTGCCGCTACCGGAAGTGATCGCTCGGGGGGAGCGATCACTTAGCGGACTGGCGGCAGGTAAGCATATTGCAAGGATGCCTCGATGTCGAGGCATCCCTGCAATATACACAGAGCAGCTGGAAGCGATACCGATCGCTTCCAGCGCTCTCTAGAAGTGCCGGGCACCTCTCCGGTGAAACCGGATGTTGATCGCTCCCGGGGAGCGATCACAAGGTGCCCCGGCACTTCTCACCGCCATTGCACAGATGCCTGGACTCCCAGGCATCCTGCAATGGCGTTTGAGCTGCTGGAAGCGATCCGATCGCTTCCAGCGCTCTCTAGAAGTGCCGGGCACCTCTCCGGTAAAACCGGATGTTGATCGCTCCCGGGGAGCGATCACAAGGTGCCCCGGCACTTCTCACCGCCATTGCACGGATGCCTGGAGTCCAGGCATCCGTGCAATGGCGTTTGAGCTGCTGGAAGCGATCCGATCGCTTCCAGCGCTAAAAAAACCGCAGGACGTACCATGTACGTCAGCGGGTCTAAAAGAGACCCGCTGCAATGACGTACATGGTACGTCCTGGGTCCTTAAGGGGTTAAAGACACGGTAGTTAGGAGTCACTATCAGGATAGGAATAAACCATCCAATACTACCTGGTTACATCATAATTTGTATGGCACCTATAAGTGCGGACACTGCTGTGCTTGTAAATATATCCAACAAGATTCAAGAAAAATCAAAGACTCGAAGGGACTAACGGAATATCAAATCAAATCTTTCTTTAACTGCAATACGAAGGGATTAGTGTACGCCATTACCTGTAAGTGTGGTATGCTATATGTCGGTAAAACATTCAGACCTTTTAAGCTAAGAATTCAAGAACATATTCGATCAGTTCGTAATCGGCTGGATACACCAGTCATGAGACACGTTCAATTACAACATTACAATGACTTCAATTCATTACGGTTTTGTGGAATTGAAAAGGTTTTAAGATGACAAAGACAAGGAGACTACGATCTCTTATTAAGAAGAAGAGAATGTGTCTGGATATATCAGTTAAATACACTAAATCCAGCAGGTTTTAATTTCACTCCCTATATAGGGACCTAAATTTTGACCTTATGATTTATATAGTTCATCTTTGAACAAGAACCATTGATTTAGACTAATAAGAGTATATAGAATCATGAAGGAGTATTTTATTTATGAATAATTGAATTCAAATTTAAGCTAATGGGTAAAGTACCTTTCTTTAAAACCATATAGAAATATTTGGGGAACAGAGTGTTTTCATTACAGAATTATTTTTATTCAAGGTAGGACAGTATATACGTGGGAATATGTTACATAAACTAAATTCAATCCATTGAGATTGTGACTAATAAAGAAAGATTTTGGAGCTCTGCATATACCGTCATGTTCCATTGAACCCTTAAATCCACACCATGGAGACAGCGGCGTCCGTGGAGGGGGTCTGGCTGAACTAAGGGATAGACTGATTGTATGGATGTGGAGAGGTTCATACAATGGTCACTCTCTGGGATTATGATATGGCTTGTGGGATCGCTGGTTGAGATCGAGGAAATAGTGGTGCTTAAATATTAGGAAAATTACCAATGTGCACCACTGTCCAGATAACCATTATTTAATACATGCGATCAAACAGGATTGTATGTAAATTTAGATCTCACTGACTCTTTAATCACATGACCGAGGAGGTCATGTGATTAAATGCTTTGAATTGACAAATGTCAAAACGTATATACGAAAATGGTCCTCATGAGAATCCATAATTGAACACTAAGGGAACCCAATTAAAGTTTAATTAAAGGTGCCAACACCTATTTAAACAGATCCTGAAGTTGGGATCACTAGAGCTCCTGATGAAACAGCTGTTTGCTCAACGCGCGTTTCCTTGCTGAACTGTTTGTTGTTAATTTAACAGAATATTGGCAAGCATTGTTAATCAGACATGAATTTAAGACTAATACGAAAAAAATCTTTTTTGCCTGTGAGGCTACCAATGTTTTTATTTATTTATTTGAAAAGGATTTTACCAGGAAGGATACATTGAGATTTCTCTCGTTTTCAAGTATGTCCTGGGTTCGAGAACATTGAGTGGTTACAGTTGTTACAGAAATACAAAGTAATAAAATGCAAGCTATTAAAAACAAAACACAAATATACAGATTAACATATCATGGGAAGGGCTAGAACCTTGAGTTAATTAGGGTGATTTGCAAAGTGGAAGCAGCTGGAAAGTAAGCTACAAATTTCAGACCAGCACTGGGTGGGTGGGTGGATGGGGAGGGAGGGTGGGACAGCAGAGTCCAGGAGCACGCGGTGGCAGAGGGTGATGTGAGTGTGTGTGGCCGGGCTGTGGAAGAAAGAATTTGCAGAGTCAGATCCTGTGGGCTGTATAGAGTAAATTTGTTGACGACCGGGGAGGGGGAAAGGGGGAGGAGCAGCCATATGGCAGCATGGCTTTAACAAAGCAGGAAATACATTTAGCAAGAAAAAACGAACAGCCAAAATATTAATAGATAGATGCAAGCATAAAATATTAACAGTACGATTAAAGTCAAAATTGTGGCGTAGAATTGTAGAAGACATATTGAATCGCCGGTACCTTCAGATTCAGAGTCCAGGAGCACGCGGTGGCAGAGGGTGATGTGAATGTGTTGATCTAACGGATGTAGTGACATCCAAGGCTTGAATTCAATATTGATGGTGTTAGCATGGTGTTTATAATTGCCTAACCAGCTTTTAAGATAACTTGGTCTGAATTAATTGAAACCCAGGGGTAGTGAAAACATACCCACAGCGAATCAATGTTGTGCACCCAAAACCTCAGAAGTATTAATATGGTGTGAGAGTAAATGTATGCAGTAAACGTTTGGAATAGTGCAGGAATTATTCACAGCGAGTGAAAGACCTCGTCCTACAATTTGATTGAAAACTAAACTGTATGATACCGGTTCAACAGCAGTTTGTTTAAATATTGCCAAGTTGTGGATAACGTCATTCCGATGTGTATGGCGCATACAATAGAACTAACAGAACTAACAATACGTATTTAAAAAAGTTTACCCACTCACAAACGTCTAGGAGTTTTTTTTATTAAAAGACCAAGCTCACACTGTTTTAATATCAAGACCAAGAAGATATTAAGAGCAGTTTGCTGTTAATTTAACAGAATATTGTTAAACACTTTTAATGAGATATGAATTCAAGAACAATACATAAATGTTTTTGCCTGAGAGGCTACCAATGGTGAACCAACAAATGGTTGTGACTTCCAAGGCTTGTATTCGATATTGACGGTGCAACATGGTGTTGTTTCAATTGTCCAAACCAGTTTAAAGATAGCTTGGTCTGAATCATTCGAAACCCAGGGGTGACTAACACATACCAACAGTTATTAATGTTGTGCACCCAAACTTTCAGAAGTATCTAGTGTGAGAGTCATACTTATCTAAGTTTAGCAGCAAATGTTTGGAACGACACAGGAATTAAGGCAATTGATCACAGTGAGTGGGGGGGAAAGGTTTTTTTTCCTATAATCAATTGTAAACTGAACTATATGATGCCGGTTTAAACAGCAGATTGGTTAGAACACTTGCCTAATATTGCAATGTCGTGGTTAATACCATTTCGATATGTATGACGTACACAATAGAGAACCATTAAACTGAACCTAATAAGTCTACTAACTCACAGACTTCTGGAAGGCTTCTGTACTAAAGACAAAGCTTACACTGTTGTAATATTGAGACCAAGAAGGTGTTAATAATTGTCATATGCAGGTCACTATCTGTTTAATTGATGACTATTTTTTATAATTAAAATGGAATGAGTTAATTTTAACTGTATTGAATAAAGTTTAATGTTTTAGTAAAAAGAGGGCTTCTTCCTTGTTTAGAGGAATTTTGATTCTTCTGTTTAAACCTGATTTGTCATAACTAAGTCAGGATACTGTCACGTGGCGTGTGCGGTTCAGGTATGAGTCCAGCAGGCGGCGACACAGAGGGGAGGCCAGACAGGAATCAAGCAACAAAATAACTTTAATTGAACATAAATAGGCCTTGGCAGCAGGCACTAGAAAGCACAAAGGATTGCAATAAAGTCCAGGGAGAGTTCTTGACTGGAGAGCCAGAGGATTGTGGGCAATGCAGTCCCAGACTGCAGACAGGGCCCACCAAGAATAAGTCTGGACAGCTGGCAGTGGTACCTGGATCAAAGGTCAGAGACAGTGGTGTACAACTGTAATCCACAAGTAGGTTTCCAGACACAGGGGATAGTGGGCTACGCAGTTGAGAGTACCCACTTGAGCAGTGACCTGGAATCTTGACCACAGACCTTGGATACAGGAGATCGCTGAGAGTCCCTTGCACAGACGGAGATGTATCCAGGAACAATAAGGTAGACAGATGTGTACTGGATACGCAGGATACATTATACAGCAATAGGATGAACTGGTTCAGGTATGCACACAACAAATGACCTCAGTCAAGGAGCACAATGCAGAACCACTGCTGGCTGGGTCACTCTGCCTTTTAAGGAGGCTTAATCCCGGATGGGCCTCAGCTGGAACTCCAGGGCTGGAAAAGGAGGACCCAGGCTGGATCTCCAGGAGCCTGGTCCAGGTGCTGAGCCTGGGTAAAACCCGGAATGGAATCCAAGAACAAGAGATCCAGGGCAAAGTTCATAGAGCCAGGTGTGCAATATAGGCATCTCAGTAGGTACCCTGGGTGGACCGTGACAGATCCTGACAATACTAAGGAGCATACCTCATCCTACTGCTCCTTCTAATAGATTTATCCGCGAGCAGCGCCGCATGAAGGGGTACCCACATTCTCTTCTCTGCCCAACACGTAGCAGCACTAAGGCTCTGCAACCACCCCTAAGTTGGCAGCACACTCGCACGGTGATCAGACACCAATTGAGTCTATACACTGCACAGCGCCGTTAAGATACCTTTTGTTCCCTATATATCCATGTGAGCTGGCCTGGGGCAATAAAGCAATGTGAGCTGGTCTGTGAGCTGGGGCAATATATCCATGTGCGCTGGGGGCAATATATCCATGTGAGCCTGGGGCAATATATCCATGTGAGCTGGCCTGGGGCAATATATTCATGTGTGAGCTGGGGCAATATATTCATGTGTGAACTGGGGCAATATATCCATGTGTGAGCCTTGGGCAATATATCCATGTGTGAGCTGGGGCCATATATCCATATGAGCCTGGGGCAATATATCCATGTGTGCTGGGGGCAATATATCCATGTGTGCTGGGGCAATATATCCATGTGCGCTGGGGGGCAATATATCCATGTGAGCCTGGTGCAATATATCCATGTGTGCGCCTGGGGCAATATATCCATGTGTGCTGGGGCAATATATCCATGTGAGCTGGCCTTGGGCAATAAAGCCATGTGAGCTGGTCTGGGGCAATATAGCCATGTGTGAGCTGGGGCAATATACCCATGTGTGAGCTGGGGCAATATAGCCATGCGTGAGCTGGGGGGGCAATATATGTGTCAACGTTTTGCGACATACTACACCTCTCTTTATAACTTGACTGGTGACAGCGAGACACATCAACCCACCACTCACGACATAACCAAATTTCTACGATACGTAAACCTACCTCAACTTCCCGATGAACTACACCAGACATTTGCTACACCTATCTCCTTATTTGAGCTTACTTCAGCGCTTAAAGGGATGCTCAACGGCAAGGCCGGATGGGTTTACTGTGCAATACTATAAAAGCTTTCCGGACCTCTACCCTAAAATGGTGCTGTTCTTCCAATCAGTTTTTGAATCCGGTCAATCCCCTATGGAATGGCTCTCGGCCCCCATAGTCACCCTTCCAAAACGGTCTCGACCTCCTCCCAATGTTCTCACTATCGACCTATATCGTTACTTAGTGTAGATACCAAACGTTATGCCAAAATTTTGGCAAACCGGTTGTCGGATGTTTTACCAATATTGGTCTCAGACGACCAAGTTGGCTTTATTAAAAATAGGCAGGGGTCAGACAACACCTTGAAAGTTTTATCGATAGTCGACCGCGTAGTCCGAGACTCTCAGCCCACCTTGTTATTGTCCCTAGATGCCGAAAAGGCGTTTGACCGGGTCAACTGGTCCTTTCTGCATCACACTTTAGTTAAACTTAATTTCCCAGGAGCAATTGAAGGATTCTACATGCTTCCCACAGCGAGAGTTTTGAATGCTGGATTTGCATCGTGTCCCTTCTCCATAACGAATGGGACAAGACAGGGATGCCCCTTATCACCCCTCTTATATGCTCTAGTCTTGGAGCCTTTGGTCAAGCTATCCGCCAAACCCCCAGAATTTATGGAGTAGACATAGGACCAACACAGAGCAAAGTGAGCTTATTTGCGGATGACATATTGTTGACACTGACGGACCCGATCACCTCTCTACCCGCATTACACGAGATCTTAGAGGACTATGGTAGGGCTTCGTTTAATAAGATTAACATTGCAAAAACTCAAGCTTTGCCATACGCGATACCGCAGACAACATTGAGACCATTGATGACTGACTACCCCTATGACTGGAGAACATCTTATATCACATATCTAGGAGTCAAAGTTGCGTTCTCTAAAAATTATTGATATGATTATAATTACAAACTCCTGGTGACAGTGGTGAGAGATTCTTGCAATAAATGGTGTAAGCACGAGGTATCATGGGTGGGATGTATGGCAGCAGTTAAGATGTCGCTCCTTCCTATTATGTTGCCTCAGTTATTTCCAGTTGTTACAGACTTTGCTCTCTAGGTTTATATGGCGTGGTAAGAGACTGAGTCAAAGCGAATTTGTTGCACCAGAATATTGAGAGTGGGATATGGGAGTGCCTAATGTTTTTCTGTATTACAAAGCGTCAATATTATCTGTGGTCCAGTTGTTGCTGGTGGGGCCGCAGGGTCCTCAATGGTCGCGACACATATCCACTCACTTCATCCCCTTCGCACCCGACACGTTCCTATGGGTACCAAAACATATGCGACCTCTCCCTCCTTTGGCCGCCTTACTGACCAAAGTGTGGGATAACAATTTGAATACACTGACTCAGTACCATCTGGTGGCCTTAGCCTCACCCCTTAAGGTTTCCTGCCATTTAATCCCCGATTACGACCCGCACGCTTGGATTGCAAAGTCTGTGACCAGACTACATCAGCTATTCAATCTGGAAGGGCTCTACTCCTTCACCCAAATGGTAGATAAATATAATATACCGCAAAGCCTTTGGCTCTCCTATGGTCAGATTAAATCCCGCTTAACGGTCTGGGGACTGGGAGGGAAGTTCCAGTCTAATTGCCCCCTGATGATGCAATATGAGATGCGCTGCTCCCAACCACTAGACTGACGAAAGATGATTACCGTCTTTTATGGGCTCTTATTGTCTAGTACTGCCAAAGAACGATGGGGATGCCAACAACGATGGGAAAGATTTGGGCAAGACATTTACAATAGAACAGTGGAGAGAGAATTTTAAATGGGATAGAGGCAAATTTAAGTGCGCCTCATTGTGGGAGGCGCGTAGAAAGTTACTGTATAGATGGTACTTAACACCAGATAGAGAGTCACAATACCAGGGGTGCTTCTTCCACTTGTTGGAGGTGTGGGGTCTCAAAGGGTTCATATATTCATATATGGTGGTCCTGTCTAGGGACGGGCTGGCGGTTCGATCCGAACATGAGTTCGATTCGAACATTGCCCGTTCGGCGAACATCAAACATTTCCGCGGGTTCGCCCACAATGCACCAAAATGAACCACAATGCAATTTTCCACTGGCCTGAAGCTTGTAATTGGCTACAGCCTTGCACCTGACCACAGGTCAGGTGCAAGACTATGCCAACCTTGCCCAATCATGGGCTCACAGAGCTAAGTCCCGCAGCACACTATATAAGGCTTCCCTGCAGCCCCAGCACTTGTTTTTTTTGCAGGAGTGAGAGGAGTTTGTTCTTTTATGTGTGTCTCACAGACGTCTAGCAGATTTCTGAGAATTGTAATCTGTGTCTTCTCACTGCCAGCTATTGGGGGTCTCAATTTCTTCTAGCAGATATCTGGGAATTGTAATCTGTGTCTTCTCACTGCCAGCTATTGGGGTCTCACAGACATCTAGCAGATTTCTGGGAATTGTAATCTGTGTCTTCTCACTGCCAGCTATCAGGCTGTATCACTGACTTATACCAGAGTTGTTTGAATTTGAATCTGTGTGTTGCCACTTCAAAGGCTATCAGGGTGTATCACTGACTTATACAGATTTTCCAGAACAATGCTATATCTTTAATCTTTATATCACTCACCATGTCAGAAAGACCAAAAAGGACAGGCAGACACTCCCAGACACAGATAACAGGGCAAGCAGCCTCTGTGTCGGAAGGCTGTGCCCCTGGTCATCGTGGACGTGGTGCATCCTCTGCAGGGGCACGCTTGTCCAACTGGTGCTGGCCGTCTTAAGCAGCAGCAACCTACAGAGGATTTGCAGGATTGGCTAACCAGGCCATCCTCATCCTCCGAGTCCTCTGCCAGCCAGGCTTGTAGTGGTTTACAGTCCACCTCAGCTGCCAAAACATCTAATTCAGCTTCCATGTCCACAGCTACTCCTGCAGTAGCCTCACTATCATACACGGAGGAGTCAGCCGAATTGTTTGACTACAGTGACAGTGACATGCTGCTGGAGGATGCGCAGCAACTCCAGTGCTGATTCAAACTCTGAGGTTGAGGAAGGGAGTATAATCAGCGTAGAGGGAGGGGGTGCCAGTGACACACAAAGAACTGGCACTCATGTTACCTCAGCAGCTGCAGCACACTGCCAAGTTGGCTGTGGTGATGATGATGATGATGAGGGCACTGACTCCACCTGAGTGCCTGATCGAACAGCGGAGTCAAATGAGGAGGAGGCACAACAAACACAAGGCACAACATCCTCTATGACCAACCGTAGCACTAGCCAGTCCAAGGCATCAGATGTCAGAGCTGCTCAGGTGCAGAGCGCTGTTGTCACGCAGCACACGTCCAGGATCTCTGCTGTCTGGGAGTTCTTCACGACATGTGCAGCAGACTGCAGCGTTGCTATTTGTAAGCTATGTCGGACGAGGATCAAGCTTGGGAAAGACATCAGACACTTGGGTACCACGTGCTTGAGGTGACATATGACCACCTGCCACACATCCCGTTGGCACAACACTTTGTATAGGGCCTCCTCCTCATCTGTCTCTACCCCCACTATATGTCCTGCCATGTCATTGCCTACAACCTCCACTGACAGGGATGATGCTACAGTAATGGGTGTACAAGGTCCTTCCTCTAAATATGCCAGCATCCCATCAGCTGCAGATTTATGGAGTCAGATTTCATTGCCCCAGCTGCTGCAGCGGAAGAAAAAATATTGTCCCAACCATCCACATGCACAACGTCTAAACGCCAGCTTGGCAAAATTACTCACATTACAGCTGCTGCCTTTTCAGCTGGTGGACTCTGCTTCCTTCCGTGAATTTGCCGAATGTGCTGTACCACAGTGTCAGGTTCCAAAACGCCATTTCTTTTCATGGAAGGCCATTCCAGCACTATACCAGCACATGGAAGACAATGATATGGAGTCATTGGGAAAGACAGTCAGCAGCAAGGTAGAAATGTGAACTAAGTGAAAGAACAGCGCTCCTTCCTAATATACACTCGTGTCCCCAACGTAACACCACCAAAGTGTACAGAAGGGCAACAGATATCTTCCGTTTCTACGAGTCTAGGGGAATGATGGCTCCGAGGATAATTCCTCTGATGAAATTGCATGATTACACAGACAGAAAAAACCTCCGATAAACAAAGAGAGGAAGGTACAATAGTGCAGATCAACCAGTAACAAATTGTGCAGAATATAACCAGAGTTCAGTAGTATATTGAGCTCACACTTTCTGAGAGCTCCCTAGCTCTATTTTAATCGCCTCACGAACTGTTGCAGGCCAGTCCGTCAGCCAGGCTCCTCTTTTTCTTCAATATCACTCCCCTTTGGATCTCAGAAAAAAGGGGAGAACTCTCATGGTGTAATACTATAGCCTTAGTCAGAAAACATGCACACCCCGAGGAAAGAATGTTACTCACCCTCTGAGGAGCTACACCGAGCTCTAGGGGTCCAGCACGTGCAAATTGTTGTGGCACAATTTTTGGAAAGCCGATTTCAGAAGGAAGAAGTTGACAGAATTCCCAAAATATCAAAACAAAAAGTTAATTTAATACGACAAACCAGTAAAAACATATATAATAAAAACTTATATAGTAAAAACTGGGAGGCCAGATGTGTTTCGCGCATCAAGCGCTTCTTCAGTGGCAGAACAAAAGGAAAGTTACATTTCATTCACAACTACATATATATATATATATGTCCCTCTTAATTGGGGTAGTGTTGGGCATTGGTCTGATTTTTTTCGCGCCTAAAAGGAGCTTCCGCTTTCAGTTTGTCCCATCTCCAAGCCGCAGCAGAGCTCCACTTCCGGTCCTCAACCCCTAAAATGATCTCTAAAACTGATAAGATTCATTTTGGGTGTCCTCCAGAACAGCTACGGGATGTTGCACCATCTAAGAAAAGAAAGGAGGGACCTTTAAACATTGTGACTCTGGAGGAACCCACTCGGACAGATCATCAAATCCCTCATTGCTATAGAGGGAAAGATCTTAATGAAGATCCCGAAATTGACTTTTCAAGTTTCTACCACGATGAGTCAGTGTGTGAACTCTCCCCGGTGCTAAAGAAAATCCAAAAGGATGTAAGAGGAGTCAATTTGGATGTGGGCACTCTAGTGACTAATCCAATTTTAAATACTCTAGAAGATAGTTTTGGATCAGCTATGAGTCCTTCCGAGTATGCGTGGAAATCCCCTTGGAATAGGGGCAGGCCACTTCTAAAAAATCCTCCCGTGTGCACTAATGCTTTACCGTATAAACTAAAGAGTCTTTTTTAAAATCTCGTCCAGCGGCCACAAAACAACTAAAGCTTACCAATATGCCCCTAGAACCAACTATAAAAATCGTCAGCCAACTAGGCACTATACCGCACAAAAGGGGATGGGAAAAAACAAACGGGGTGTTAGGGGAGGAAGGTCTCAGAAAGAAAGGAAAGAAATAAAAAGACTTGATAAAGCAGCGAAACGAGAGGTAACACCGTGTGCAAATGGCATATTTAACCTCAGTAGTCGAGTCTTAAATGAGCACGAAATTAAAGCCCTTGGTAGGGGTTTAAAATTTGCACCCAGTACGAAGGTGGACAAATTTGGTGTTTTCATTGATTTTAAAAAACTTCAAAGAAAGATGTGCCTGAAAAGTTATTTTTGAAGAATCCTACTGAAAGAGAGATAGTTCATTCACAGTTTACTCATTCAGGCCTTAAGGAAGGTTCCTCTTTCTACCCACGGAATATGATCTCGGAGGAGATGAGGATTTTTGAGTATATGGCTATGGCTGATATTAATAAAATTCATTCAAAGAAATTACAACCGAATCTTACTAAGGATGAAAAAGATGCACTGTTAAACCTAAAAAATTATCCAACGATCATTATAAAGCCTGCTGACAAGGGTGGGAGGATAGTTGTAATGGATAAAGAACTATACGACCAGGAGGCTCTTAGACAACTAAATGATAAAACCACATATCGCTCGCTGCCGTCCAACCCCACCCTAGCTATAAAAATAGAACTATCTAATTTACTCAATAAAGGGAGTGATGCGGGCATTTTGAACAAACAAGAATTAAAATACCTCAACCCTCCAGTTACTAAAATCCCGGTTTTTTACCTTCTCCTGAAGATCCACAAAGATCCAGTCCATCCGCCAGGGAGGCCTATTATATCGGGTATAGAATCTGTTACTAGACATCTATCACAATATTTGGACATCCTTCTTCAACCCATGGTTAAACTAACTACGTCCTATTTGAAGGACACCATGAACCTTTTACAAATTTTGGAAAATTTTAAATGGAAATCTGATTTCCTACTTGTTACATGCGATGTGCAATCCTTATACAGCATAATACCGCATGCTAATGGCTGTAAGGCAGTACGTCATCAGCTTGACCAATATCACACCTATCCTGCAGAACAAGTAGAGTTTATTCTGGAGGGTATTCTTTTTATCCTCCAGAATATCTATTTCGCTTTTAATGATCAGTTCTATTTACAATTTATGGGTACTACTATGGGGACCTGTTTAGCGCCCAGCTACGCGAACCTCTTTATGGCACACTGGGAATTCCAGTGGTCGGGGGTTTTGTGTGGTTGGGCGCAAAACTTGGTCCTCAATAAAAAGATCGTCTATATACCTTTTATAATCTGGAAAGGAGATGAGGAAAGCTTGAAGGAATTCCATAGTTCGTTAAATAGGAATGACTGGGGGATTAAACTAGTCCTACAATATAGTGAGAAAACAATAAATTTTCTGGATTTAACACTATGTATTGAAGGAAATATTAAGACAAAAACTTATTTTAAACCTGTGGACGTCAACAATTATATAGAGTCCACAAGTTGCCATGCCCCGGCATGGCTTAGAAGTGTCCCTAGGAGTCAACTTACTAGACTTAGAAGGAACTGTACAGAAAGTAAAGTGTTTGATCTCCAAGCAAACAAATTGATTGACGACTTTAGAAAAAAGGGCTATAAAGGGGAAGGTCTAATAGATGTCCTGAAAGATATTCAGGGTAAAGATAGGAAGACCCTTATTCAGTATAGGGAGCATGAGGAAAAAGAAAATTTCTCTATTCCCTTCATCTATAATTATAACAGCCAGACTCGTGCCATCAATCAATCAATACGTAAATACCGGCATATCTTAAAAAAAGACCCGATTCTTCAAGGAATATTGGAGGAGAATCCAAGAATTATCAATAATTCAGAACGATAAAGCAACAAATCGTCAGAAGCCATACCCGCCATGAAAGAAATAACTTTAAGACGATAGCAGTCAAGGAGGGCTTCTACCGTTGTGGCTCATGTTCTGCTTGTAAAAAATTGAAGTTGAAGAGAAAATTTTGCCCCATTTTTGATATCAATGACACGTTTAAAATTGAACAGGTTATCTCATGCCACTCTACTAATGTCATCTATGCCCTTGTGTGTCCATGTGGGAAGATCTATATCAGCAGGACAACTAGACCACTCTAGGTAAGGATCCTGGAACATATGCGTAATATCCAACGAGGATTCGATAAGCCTACAGTATCATCGCATTTTCTTCTTGTACACAACAGTTCACCTGAAGGCCTGTTTTTTTATGCTTTACGTAAGGTTGAAAGAGATTGGAGGGGCGAGGATTTTATAAAAAAGATTAATCAAGAAGAAATGAAACTTCTCTTTCTTTTTGATACTTTAATTCCAAGAGGTTTAAATAAGGATTTTGAAATGTGCCATTTTTTATGAATCCCCTTTTTTTAGCCTGGTAGTTTTTTAACTAGCGTTTTGTCTATGATCCTCTATTCAGAGTTATGGAGGTTTCATGCCTATTATATAAATATTTTAAAGTACGGGAGATAGGTATTGCTGTCACCCTTTTATTACATAAGTTTATTTTGTGGGATTAGCATCTCATATAGACACTATTAAATTACCAATTAATGAGGTGCTGGGCATGTTGTGTTATCTATGGGGTATGTTGGGTTTTGCTTATGATCGGCTGGATGCGTAATGGATGTGTAGATTACCATTCCATGCAGGGCTTTGATTGATATGGGCGGCGTAGTTTACGGTATTAAGTTTGAGGCCCATCGTTTTGAGCTGTTAAGATTACTGTTTAGATATAATGATATAACGATGCATAATGGCCGGGGTGTAAATCTGCTCTATTTGTTTTTGTTTGTCCATGGGCCTTGCTTTTCTGATCATATCGAGTGGTGCCTGCGATGAAAGATTTATTTTTCCAATCCATTACGAGCTATTGGCGGAAATAAATGAAACTGAAAGCTAGGAGACATCTACGCATGCGCGCAGGACCCGGAAGGGAAGATACGAATGAACGTAGTTGAGATCTGGAAGTGGAGCTCGGCTGCGGCTTGGAGATACGAGTGAACGGAGTTGAGGACCGGAAGTGGAGCTCGGCTGCGGCTTGGAGATGGGACAAACTGAAAGCGGAAGCTCCTTTTTGGTTAAAATAATCGGACCAATGCCCAACACTACCCCAATTAAGAGGGACATATATATATATGTAGTTGTCAATGAAATGTAACTTTCCTTTTTTTCTGCCACTGAAGAAGCGCTTGATGCGCGAAACGCGTCTTTATCAGAGGTTTTTTCTGTCTGTGTAATCGTGCAATTTCATCAGAGGAATTATCCTCGGAGCCATCATTCCCCTAGACTCATAGAAACGTAAGATATCTGTTGCCCTTCTGTACACTTTGGTGGTGTTACGGGGGGCAAACGAGTGTATATTAGGAAGGAGCGGTGTTCTTTCACTTGGTTCACATTTCTTGATTGTTATAGTGGTGAGGGGAACACCACATCGGTAAGAACATGTAGCAATCCGTATTAACATCTAAGCGCCATTTACACATCCTGTTCCTATATTTTCGATAGTCAGCAGCAAGGTGCACATTACTCTAGACATGTGGTCCAGCAAGCATGGACAGGGCTGTTACATTTCCTTCACGGCACACTGGGTAACTCTGCTTGCAGCTGGGAGGGATCCAGGATGGGGCTCTGTGCTGGAGCTTGCTCATCCATCACGCCTCTAGAAAGCTGCTAATATGAGATCTGTCTGCTCCACCACCTCTCCCTCTTCCTCCTCCTTCTCTGTCTCTGGGGAAGTGGCAGTTAAACCGACGCGTGGCAGGGGCTACGCAAAGGCTCAAGCAAAAAGATGCCATACTGTGCTTGAGCTGGTTTGTTTAGGGGACAGGAGCCACACCGGGCCAGAAATTCTGTCAGCTCTGCAGGGGCATGTGAAGAGATGGTTAACACCACGCCAGCTTGAGCTGGGAATGGTCGTCTGTGATAATGGCAGCAACCTTCTCTCCACCATACGCCTGGGTAAGTTGACGCATGTACCATGCCTAGCACACATCCTAAATCTGGTGGTACAGCATTTCCTAACCAGGTACCCAGGGCTGGCAGAGCTTCTCAGCCAGACCAGAAAAGTCTGCAGCCACTTCAGACGGTCATTCCCAGCAAGTGTTCGCCTGGCAAAAATTCAAAGCGAATTCCACCCTCCCACAAACTGTCTGATCTGTGACATGCCCACCAGGTGGAACTCGACATTGGCAATGCTGCAGCTCTGCATAAGCAGCAGAGGGCCATCAATGAGTACTTGTGTGAGTATGGCACAAGGACAGGTTCAGGTCAACTTGGTCCCCCCCCGCAGTGGCTGATGATCAAGGATGCATGCACTGTACTGTCACCATTTGAGGAGGCAACGAGGATGGTGAGCAGGGACAGTGCATGCATCAGTGACACAATTCCTTTAGTGTTCCTGCTAGAGCGCACTCTGCGGGGAATTATAGATGTGACACTAGAGGCAGAGCAGTGGGAGGAAGAGGACTTCGCTAGCTCTCAAGGCCCCAGTCTTTACGCAGACAAAATTCCTGCGGGTCTTTAGATCAGAATGGAGGAGGATGAGGAGGAATATTTAAGTTGTGGGGGCATTGAAGGTCGGGATTCCTCAAGGGAGTGTTTTGTGTCCCCAGAAACCCAAGGCTTGTACGTGGCTGGGAGGAGGTAGAGCACGATATGGTCATCCTCAGTGACCAGGAACACTCGGAAGCTAATGTCACCTCCAACCTACACTGCATGGGCTCCCTTATCCTGCAAAGCCTGCTAAAGGACCCCAGGATTTGTGCTATCAAGGAGAGGGATCATTACTGGTTGGCAGCCCTTCTTGATCCACGATACAAGGGTAAGGTTGCAGAACTCATCCTGCACTCAGAGGGAGGACAGGATGAAACAACTTGAGGGCGCTCTAAAGCGACACTTGTGTAACACCTTTTCAGACACTGGTAGGTTACCAACTGATGACACAGGTGCTTCTGAGACTGCTGTTTATCAGAGGAAGAGCGGTGAAGGGGGCTGTTTGACTGATGCCTTTTCCAATTTTTTTTAGTCCACGACGCCCAGGGACGTCAAATGTAGGCACCTATTGCCAGCGTCTTCACCATATGGTGCAGGACTACCTAGGGGCAAGGGCAGACCTGGATACCTTTACAGCAGATGATCCACTGGCTTACTGGGTGTTGAGATTGGATCACTGGCGAGAACCTAGCCATTATGCTATGCAGCTACTAGGTTGCCCTTCATCCAGTGTGCGTTCTGAAAGGACATTCAGTGCCGCTGGAGGTTTTGTCAGACAAAAGAGTGCATCTGTCCACCTACTCTGTAGACCGGCTGACATTTATAAAAATTAATCAGTCCTGGATCAGCAGCTATCACTCCCCTGATGCTGAGGTAACTGAATAGATTGGGGATCTCTTCTGCATTCCCAAAACCTCCACCACTGCACTCTTCCACAATACCTCAGCGGGGTTATGGTGTGAAGGCACTAGCTGGCACCAAAGGTCCAATTTTAATGCACCTGTTGTTACTTTCATCCAAAGCCTGCATAAGTTTCACCATAATTTTGCCAAAAAATCACTAAACTTGTTCTGCGTGTCCTAAAACGTCTCCTCTTCTCAAACAGGCTGCCGCCCCAAGCAGTTGTTTATGAATAGATTAAAGGAAAAACATTTACCGTCATATGAAACGTCATTTATTTGTTTTTAAGTGTTTCTATAAATCCTACAAATCCGCCACTTCACGGGCAGGATATGGAGACCTCCTAGGCATGATATTTGAAGGAATTTTTTTTTTTTATTCTTAACCTTTATGTCATGGAAAAATCACTGTTCCTTTAAAAACGTTTTTATTTTTACTTTTTTTCCTTGTTTCCTGTCCCCCAGGGCACTACCCGGACCCACATACACCTTTTATGGCAAATATCTTGCATATATGCCCTCTTAGAGGGCACTCTAAAAATCGAACGTTCGAGTCCCATTGACTTGCACTGAGTTCGAATCGTGTTTGCGTTCGAATTTGAACTTTTGAAATTGTTCGAGTTTGAATGCGAACCGAACACGGGGTGTTCGGCCCATCCCTACTTGCAACTATAGTAGCAATCTATAGAGTGTTACACGCCTATCTAGAGATGATTTGTCGGTTAGAGCACTAAGGTTGTTTTTTTTTTGTTTTTGTTTCTCATTTCAACGGTTTCCCTCCCCCTCCCCCTTTTTCCTCTCCCCTTCTCTCTTTCTTCTTCTATTTTCCTCTTTCTCCTTTTTGTCTTCGTTTTTATTCTTTTTTGATTATGAGGTTGAAAACTGTATAAAGGTTCCATATGACTTTTGTGTTTTATTAACGTAATTTTCTGCTTTTGATTGAATTTTTGTATAACTGATTTGAAAATTCAATAAAATTTTCAAACCAAAAAAATAAATAAATATACCCATGTGAGAACTGGGGGCAATATATCCAGTGTGAATAAAGGAGCATTTATTAGGACATGAAAAATCGTCATAATAATCAGTTTTTCCCTGGGCATGAGAGTACCCCCACCTATTTTTCCAGTCAAAAAGCACTGGGTACATCCCAGGTTATACCTCCCTGCCTATTCTCACCATTTTCACACCACTGCCTCGGTAAACTCATAAAAATTGTAAACTCGAGTGCAGCCGCAATAGTGGAACAACCGAGTAGGGGTCTCTTGCTCCACAGCCCCATACAGCAACCGAATAAATGAAGAGATTCTGGAGTCCACGATATAAATTCAAATGGATTTAATCCAACACCAAGAAAGCAAGGCAACGTTTCGACCACAGCTGGTCTTTGTCAAGCCTAAATCACAATAACACTGAACTGAAAACTGAAAATAAATAGTATCACAGATCAATCAATTAATCATTGCAACCGATCCGTGTGTACTAAACCCAGTGATTAAAAACAAAATGTCTACATGCTTGTTCCTTAATTATCACATTAGCATCAACCATATTATAAATTCATTGTGTATTAACAATAGATCAGACAGTAGACATAACTTCGCCGATGAGAAATCAATTATACAGATCTTAATGTAAAGGAAGGAGAAACACCTTACTATTGCAGTAACACTGCTATTCCTAAACATTCCTCACTCTTGAGTCTGCAAAGACAAAGGAAAGTTATTTATGATTTTAATTTTTAGTTTTAAAATGATTTTTGTAAAGGGGACCTATTCATTTATAAGAAAGGTGAGAAATCTGTTTCCCTATTAAGGCCATGTGGGGAAAGAGTATTAAGGTGAGGGATCCAATATTATTCCTTTCTCTAATTTTTCTCTGTCCCCACCTCTTGTCAATTTAGGTACTTCATCAATTACCTGATAACATAGCTTTGAAATGTCATGTCCACTACATATAAAATGTTCAGGAACAGGGAGTTCGGTCTTTTTAGTTCTAATATCCGACCTGTGTTTGATGAACCGATTTTTCACTTTTTGGGTGGTCTCCCCCACGTAGATCAACCCACATGGGCACTTCAACAGGTAAACCACATGAGTGGAATTACAAGTGAAGTACCCCTTGATTTTGGACTTTCTCCCAGAATGAGGATGAACAAACGAGTCATCTTGTATTACTGCATTACAGCATGAACAATTCAAGCACGGGAAGGTTCCATTCTTCGGTTTCCCAAAGAAAGGTCTTCCACCTTTATCATGCTTGAATTCCGCCTTTACCAGCGTCTGTCGAAATGATCTCCCGTTCTTATATGACATTAGTGGGATAGTCTGAAACTCTGGTATCTTTGGATATGCATCCCTCAGGATGTACCAATAATTACATAAAATTTTCTTCTTGTTTTGTATGAGTCCCATATTTGGATACAAACGGAATTCTTCCATAGTTCTGATTCTGACGTCTCTGAGGTATTGTTTGTTGGTTAATCCTAGTACCCTCTTGTCTCAATAGGCGCCTAGGATATCCTCTGGCTCTAAATCTCTCAATCATTTCCTCGAGCCTTTTATCCTTAATCTCAGGCAGGTTAACCACCCTATTTACTCGCATAAGTTGACTACGAGGAAGGGAATCGAGTAATATAGTAGGATGTGCACCTTAATAGGGTATTTCTATCAGTTGGTTTGCGGTAAAGATCTGTCATTAGTTTACCATCTCTTTTGACAACCAAAGTGTCTAAAAAAACTGATTTGTGTAAAACTATATGACAACGTAAATTTAATGGAAGTAGATCCGATGTTAAGTACATTGACAAATTTGTCTAGTTCTTCTATAGTGCCCTCCCATACAAAAATTATGTCATCTATATAACGGTACCAGTGATGGGTATATTGCTGAAAAGGTCACATTTGTAAACTATATTTTCCTCAAAATCGGACATATAGATATTAGCGTAAGTTGGGGCTACATTGGTACCCATATCTGTGTTTAGAATACCCCATCAAACAGAAAAAAGCTATTACCCAACACTAGGTCGAATAAGTCAAGACGAAATTGTAACTGTTTGTCGTGGAAGCCTAATTCGGTTGTTGTGGAAGTGCATGCTTCATAGCACCTATGCCTTCCATATTCTGTATAGATGCATATAGGCTAGTGATATCTAGACTAACCATAATACTGTTATCACTTACAGTAATGTCATGTAATTTAACCAAAAAATCGTTGGTATCCAGGATGAATGATGAAATCCGCTGGAGATAGGGCCGAGCCACCTTGTCCAAAAAGATGCCCCGGTAAAAGCGCGAGGGGTTTCTATATTAGTACACCATAACATATCTTTCACCCTTCACCGCTCTGTGATTGATCCTAATGGCTGGTATTTATTTTTAGTATGTGATATAGATCGAGTTACATGTACAATTGCAAATGTTTATAGCCCTAATGTAGAGCAACTGGCCTTTCCTCAAACTGCTCTTCAAAAAATGATGTGGGTATGTACAGACTTATTCTTTGTGGCGACTTTAATTATACACTAGACCTCCCATCTCACCCAACTCGCCTACAACGGAGCTCTGTCCAGAAATTCTCCGCCCTCTTGGCTGAATTTAATTTATTTGTTTGGCGCTTATTTCACCCGACTGAAGTGGACTACTCCTTTTACTCTGGAAAACACAAAGTCTATTCCCGAATCGATCATTTGTTCCTTCAACGTGATTTGTTATCTAATGTCTCCCGGTGTGATATAGGACTGATGCCCTGTCTCTTTAACTCTCCGAGACGCTACTGCAACTCGGATGCGCACAGTGGAGGCTTAACGAATCCCTCCTTTCCCGCCCTGAAATAATGGAGGTTGTTCAGACTATGACCAACTATTTAGCAGAAAATGACACTTCTGATGTGTCCCCTCTGACAGGCTCATAAACCTGTGATTCGAGGTGTACTTTTGAAGTGCAGCTCTCATTTTAAGAAACTTGCTGTCACCCATAGATTGGATCTTTTACGTCAGATCCATGATGCTACGTCCCACCATAAACTGCATAATGATGTGACTTCTCAAAACCTCCTCCGTAATCTACAATCCCAATTTACTGACATGGACAAGAGGGAATACTTATGGGTAGCTCGCCGTCTACAAGCCCATCACTACTTGCATGGCAATAAATCTAGCAGATTGATGGCTAATAAACTGCGCCAGCATGTTGCAAAATCCAAAATAGAAAAGATGACTGCCAAAAATGGAGAGACCCGTTACCACCCGAAACAAATTGCA
This sequence comes from Leptobrachium leishanense, assembly GCA_009667805.1. Taxonomy (NCBI): domain Eukaryota; kingdom Metazoa; phylum Chordata; class Amphibia; order Anura; family Megophryidae; genus Leptobrachium; species Leptobrachium leishanense. Next base: position 47,263,324 of record CM019072.1, read on the forward strand.
GATTGCTTTGCGGAGTACTATTCAGATTTGTATAATCTGCGTGAAGATACGACTATCCCCCAACCCTCATTGACAGACATTGTTCCATTCCTGCAAAGCCTGCACCTCCCTGCTCTGACAGATGACCAACATCTCCTTCTAATGGTCCCAATATCCATACTGGAACTCACCACTTCTATCACCTCACTCAAATCCCGTAAAGCACCTGACCCTGACGGGATCACGGCCTTCTATTATCGGTCCTTTCAGCCCCAATTAAATTCCCATCTTCAAACTGCGTTTCAACATATCTGTCAGACTGGCCAAGCTCCTCCTGACTGGCTATCTGCCACCATTGTCACCATTCCCAGAAGCTCCCCGCCGGCTCCAACCTGCTCTAAATATAGGCCCATTTCTCTGCTGAATACCGACACTAAACTATATGCCAAGATTCTAGCCAATAGGATAGTTGATCTGTTACCCTCGATAATTGCAGATGATCAGGTGGGCTTTATTAAACACAGGCAAGGACCGGATAATACTATTAAAGTCCTCTCTCTAAAAGATGCGGGGTTTCGTTCAGAAACCCCAACTTTGCTCTTCTCCCTCGATGCCGAAAAGGCATTCGATCGCTTGCATTGGCTATTTTTGGAACATACCCTTTTGAAATTAAATTTTCCACGCGAAATGATAAATGCTGTTATGGTCCTATATGTGAACTCACAACCGAATGCGTCAGTACTTAATGCGGGTTTTCTTTCCCAATCTATGTCCATTACTAACGGGACTAGACAAGGATGCTCACTTTCCTCGCTGCTCTACGCTTTAGCACTTGAGCCTTTGGCTCAGGCGATCTGACAGAATGATGAAGTGGAGGGCTTCCTCGTAGGCCCCTCCTCTTGCAAACTTAGCTTATTTGCAGACGACATCCTCATAACGATGACAAACCCACTTACGTCTCTTCCTGCCATGCAGACGATACTGGAGACCTATGGCCGACTGTCCTATCATAAACTTAATATCACTAAAACGCAAGCCCTCCCTTATGCCATTCCCGGACCGGTGGTGACCCGATTGCAACATTCATATCCCTTTGACTGGAGGACACATCCCCTGACCTATTTAGGACTTAAATTGTCTTTTTCTAAGACCATTCTTTTCAACCTGAACTATAAACCCCTCCTTTCATTGACCAAAACATTGTACCACAGATGGTCTAAGGTCGAAATCTCCTAGGTGGGCAGAATACACTCTATTAAAATGATGCTGTTACCGAAATTGTTGTATATTTTTAGGGCCTTTCCTATACCAGCTCCATTGACGTTTTCTCAATCCCTACTCTCCTCTCTATCCCATTTTGTATGGTGGGGAAAAAGGCCGCACCTTAAGGCTGCCATTTTACATTATCCGGTTTCACTTGGAGGCATTGGCCTCCCGAATATCTTGCTTTACTATAGAGCTGCGGTGCTCCTAAATCTTAGCCGTATGTTTTTCCCTAGTAAACCTACCTCAATGGTCAGTAGTGGTCCTCCCACAATTTCTACCTTATGACTGTTACACTGGCCTGGACCCCTAAATCGCGGCGCCCAAAGGTTGACGTACTTCTGATACTACCCCAACTCATGTTAAATATTTGGGACAAGACACGTTCTATATTATCCGCGACTCACCCTTTGGCCATGGCATCTCCTCTCTCCTTGTTTTCACATTTAATCCCTAATTTTAATTACCGTCCATGGCTTTTGAAAGGTGTTACCTGTTTGTGTCATCTATACGATTCTCAAGGGTTCCTGTCTTTTCGGGTCTTAATGCAGAAATTCTCCCTAGGCCCTGAATTAAGTTATTCTTTTCTACAAATTAGGTCATGCCTTAATGCATATCAAATGCTGAAGCTTCCTGCCAAAACAGTACTGTTGACCCCCTTTGAACAATACTGTGGTAACCCCTCCCTGGATATCCACCTTCTCTCCCTTTTTATATCAACTTTTGGTGTACCACCCTAAATCACTGAAATGGAGAGTCAAGGCAAATTGGGAAAGGGATTTGGGGAACCAGATTTCGGAGTCAGCTAGGGCAGATTGCTTTCTCTTGGATGATTCTAAGTTTCGATGCGTCTCTCTCTGACAGAGGCATGGAAGAAAGTGCTATATAGATGGTACATCACCCCTGATAGGGAACACCATTTCAACTCAAAGGTTTCGGCAACATGTTGGAGATGTAGGGAAGAAACAGGCTCTTTTTTCCATACCTGGTGTACTTATACTTTGATAGCACAATTTTGTGTCTCTATGGCCCAATTATGTTCTAAGATTGTGGGCACAGAGATACCACCAGTCCCTGAAATCCTCCTTCAGATAATGCCCGACTCTCTCTCTCGCTAGCAAAAGCAATTTCTAGCGCTTATCCTGTCTGTCACAACGACTCTAGTGGCGGCTCAATGGAAATACTCTACACTCTCTACTTTAAAAGATATATTACCGATAGATTTGGAGGCTTTGAGACTATTGGACGGTATGGCTAGAGACATATTAGGGATTCCATGCACCCGGACAGATCATTGGTCTATATAGAAACATAGAAACATAGAAAAATGTTGGCAGATAAGAACCTTTCGGCCCATCTAGTCTGCCCAATTACATGGATACTTTACCTGGATTTATCTTTTATTTAGGATAGCCTTATGCCTGCCTATCCCATGCCTGCTTAAATTCAATCACTGTTTTGGCCTCTACCACTTCAACTGGAAGGCTGTTCCATGTATCCACCACCCTCTCAGTAAAATAATGCTTCCTGATGTTACTTTTAAACCTTTGCCCCTCTAATCTAAGACTATGTCCTCTTGTTTTGCTACTTTGTTTCCTTTTAAATATACTCCCTTCCTCTACCTTGTGGATTCCCTATACGTATTTAAATGTTTCTATCATATCTCCTCTTTTTTCCAAGCTGTACATGTTAAGATCATTAAGCCTTTCCTGGTAACTTTTCTCCTTCAAGCCGTACACCATTTTAGTAGCCCTTCTCTGAACTCTCTCTAAGATGTCTATATCCTTCTGGAGATACGGTCTCCAGTACTGCACACAGTAAGCGAAGTGAGGTCTCACCAGTGCTATGTACAGTGGCATGAGCACTTCCCTTTTCCTACTGCTAATACCTCTCCCTACACAACCAAGCATTCTGCTAGCATTTCCTGCTGCTCTATTACATTGACTACTTACCCTTAGATCCTCTGAAATAATAACCCCTAAATCCCTTTCCTCAGATGTTGAGGTTAGGACGGTATCAAATATTCTATATTCAGCCCTTGGGTTTTTACGTCCCAGGTGCATTATCTTGCACTTATCCACATTAAAACTCAATTGCCACAGCTCCGACCCTTTTTTTAGTTTACCTAAATCATTTGTGGGATATATACACTGTTAAGTTATGATGTTACTATTTTATGTTTACTTTGATGTTGTGTATGATAAAATTGGTTGCAACGTCTTTTTATTTTCCCCCTGTACCCTTCGTTCCCCCCCTTTTTTTCCTGATTTTTATTTCAAATTCAATTATATTTCAAAAGAAAATAGAGCCGTCTCCATTTGGATTTTGGATCTGCAAGAACTCCTCGCATAGTTTGTGTCGTCTATTCTGTGTGTGGGTATGGATATTAGACATGTGCACAGCACAAAATTTCGTTTTGAACTAATGGATTAGTCCTAAAATGCAATATATTTAGTTGCTAAAGAAATTAGTTTTCAGTTCTTTAGTATGAAGACTAATTTTATTCATCCGAAAACCAGTGGATACAATTACTATTGTAGTGGCTCCTCAGAGGGCTGAGATCGCTGCTTGTTACAGTATCTCTCTCTTAGCACAATGTGGGCCATATTACATAGTTGGTGCTAACTTAACCAGAGCTGTTGTAAACTTCCCAGAGCCATTATAGCCTATGGAGGTTTTCAGTTTACAACAGCTCTGGTTAAGTTAGCACCAACATTGTAATACTGCCCAGTGTCAGGCAAAGCTGTTACAGTAACTGACTGCTGCTCATCACTGTGCTCAGAGTTTCAGTAAAACTAGTAAATAATATTTTTATACATAAGAGGTTATAACAATATTATTTCCTTGTTTTACTGAAACTCTGAGCGCTGTTACAGTCAGTTACTGTAACAGCTGAGCCTGATATATTGTACTGAGAGAAAATGTAACAAGCAGCCGATCTCAGCGCTCGCAGCCACTGGATTTAAAGGGCTAAAAAAAAAGGCTCCTCTCTGTATAATGTATATAACATCCTCCTGCATTAATACCCCTCTCTGCATAATGTATAGAACATCCTCCTGCATTAATTAATGCCACTCTCTGTATAGAACATCCTACGGCATTGGCATGTGGAGAGTGCAGAACTTCGGATGTTGCGATGTTGCTCTCGTCATTGCTGGTCTCCTTCACTCCTCAATGTAATATCACAAAAAGGACTGAAACTAAAATGTAGTGCATTTTATTTTAGTTTCTTTCGTTTTTTGTACTGAGCAGTTTCATTTCTCTTGAGTCATACGAAAACTAAATTATCCCAAAATTTGGACTAAATCGATTTTAGTACTAAAACGAATGCACATGTCTAATGGATATCTCCTGTGTACAGTGGAAAGGGGCGACCAGACGGAAGGTACCGAGTGTGGGGGTACCCTGATCCGTTACACCTTGGTTCTCAGCAAATAAGAAAAACAATTGCATTTCTATTTAAAGTATTTCCAGGATAAGGCAGGGAAAAATATCTGCTAAACGGTTTAAATATTTTAACATGTCTTACCATTTAAATATACAGGGTTATTCAAAGAGATCCGATTGGCTGGAGAAAGGTAACCGACTGCTGAAAATCAGCGTTCGGTTACCTTTCCTGGCCATTCGGCTATCCAGAGAGCAGGCAAATCGCCAAATCCTGGCGAATTGCCTGCACATACGGTGCCTGTTCGGTGCCTGTTCGAGGGCAGTGAAATCCCCTTGAAAAAGCACTGCTTTGGCTATTCAGAGAACACAAAGCAGCAGTGAAAGGTTCCCGAAATGCCCTGCCATTCGGTGGTTTCATGTGGCAGATTTATTCAGGCAAATCTCATAGGCTTCAATGTTAAAAATATTCCCGTTTTAATTCAATATCTAATAAACCGTTGATTATAAAATTCTGCAGTAAAGAGTCTCTTTATTTATAGATTTTTTTAGGATATTTTAAGCATTTTTCAGGATTTTTTTTTAAGTTTACTTATTTTGTCTGTATCAGCCCTTTTTATTATCATTCCCTGGACCTCATATGTAAATTTCAGTCATTTTGGCTCAGTAGTTTCTTTGCAAACAGCGTTTCACTTTTCAAACATTCAAGCAAACTGTTTTTCTAATTTATTTACTGCCTTCGTCTGCGGTGTTGGTTTTTTCCAGCAGCTGCTCTGAGTGTGATCAGCTCCTGCTCGGGTTTTTCCGGCGTCTTCAACGGGTTAATCCAGAAGTTTTTGCGGGTTTTCGGCGTGCATTCGCCAGGTTTTTGCGGTGACTTTTCGTCGGGTTTGCGGCAGCTTTTCCCTGCACTTCGACGGCCCTGTGGTGCTTGCTGAATACACCGGAGGGTTGCCAAAATGGGATTGCCGAATGGCACCGAATTGAAGAGAATGAAAAGTCACCGAACGTGCTGTGACTTTTCGATTCTCTTTGAATTACCCTGATAGTGATTATATAAGGCACTTATGTATACTCTGGTGCATATAACTCAGATATAGACCTGTAAACATATCAGTGACGTGGTTTCTATCTATATGTTCATTCAAACAATATGGAGGCTGACAGCTTGGAGATAGCTCTCTTATTCCGACAACCTGCTATGGCCACTGGTGAGCTATGTTTAAGCTTGCTTGTATGAGAACATAGTTTTCACCATAGTCTATTTCATTCTTTACCATTTGTTGAGTGTGCATATTGAGGAAGAGGTGAGGTGGTCTCACATTACGCAGTTAAGCTTATTTTATTGGCCCAATTCACAGTCTTACTATAATTTTCACTGTATTCCTTAGTTTTAGCTCTCTAATGAAAGTATAATTTTAGTTTACTTGAAAAGCCATTTTCACTCCTACTGTACATTTATGATTTATTAAAGGTTATTTCCCTGTTTTGGCATGCATGTGCTTGCTACAATTGAATTAGTAAATTTAATCTTTCTATCTAGGAAGCAGCAACACTGTCTCATGTTACTTCTATTTCAAAAAGTGTTTTATATCATTGTGTCTATGAGAGGTTGGGGTATTTTTGCAATAAAAATCTATGTCTCTTGATTTCTAGGTTGTGTGGATAACAGCAACTCTCCCATATGTAGTTTTATTTGTTCTTTTGATCCGTGGAGTTACGTTGCCTGGCTCTTCTAAGGGAATACATGCATACCTCCATATTGACTTCAAAAGACTAAAAGAGGCCACTGTAAGTATGTTGTGAGTTCACTATATATTTTTTTTAAAGCCTGAGCAAAATGATTTTTGAGTCGACCAAACAGTACACCAACATTCTTAATATTGCTGTCTTCTATGCAATTTATTAATGCAGATTCAGACGTTTAAGGTCTTAGTAGTGACCACCTGCTACCGTTCCAATCGTCACATGTGGAGGGAGGGGTTAACAGCTCCTCTGGACTTACTAACTCTACCCCCTCTTAGTGCCACAAGTTATGCCAATCTAGCCCCTCATAACCTTGCACACACCCTCGAAAATATGCCACCACCACGAAACTTATTCCAAAAACCCTTAAATGTATACCACCCCAATGCAGGAGCCTCGCCATATGCAGCTAAAATACCCCAAATGTTACGGTAACACAAACCCAAGCTATATGGGGAAAACGTGAATCATCTAGAGCAAAGAGTTACAAAGGGGGTTATTTTCAGAGAGCAACAGAATTTCGGTGTCCTGCTCAATTCGCCGACCCTGCCGTGAATTCATTATTTACCGCAGAGTCTCCGAAGGGTTCCACTGAACGCCGCCATTAAACCCACTGAACACAGCTGACAATCCGCCATACAGACCGCCGAATGACGCAGATAAACCCATTCACAGCCAATGCTCCGCTGAACATTCCAAACAAAGCCGCAAACTAGGGATGTGCATGACTTTTTTTATTTTGTTTAGTTTCGTTTCTTTTTGTGTTTTCAGGTCTTTTTTTTTCATATCGGGTCATTCCGGACAGTTTTTGTTTAGTTTCGGTTCGTTACAGTGATTTGGATCAGTTAGTTTTTCGTTTTTTTTATGAGTTATATTGGGTTTTTTTGCTTATTTAAGAATGGGAAGTAGATTACTAGTACCAATAGAATGAAAGTTTCTTTACTCATTTATTTTTTTAAGGATTGTTTTTGGGTGAAATTTTAGGTTTTCTAACTTTTTTTAACGAAACAAGGCTTTTTAACCCATAGGTTTCAATGCAGCATATGAATCCACATACTTCTGGGAAGCGCCTCTCTGCAGCATAATTAATGCAGCATCTGAATCCACACACTGCTGGGCAGCGCCTCTCTGCAGTAAAATTAATGCAGCATGGGAACTTCCCAACAGTGTGTGGATTCATATGCTGCATTAAATTTTAACTAATAATTATAACTCATAAAAAACAAAAACGAACAAAAAACTGATGTGAAAAATTAATCGCTCCAAATCACCGAATCGATCTGCAGAGAGGTGCTGCCCTATGTGCACAGCACAAAATTTTGTTTTGAACTAATGGATTAGTCCTAAAATGCAATTTATTTAGTTGCTAAAGAAATTCGTTTTCAGTTCTTTAGTATGAAAACTAATTTCATTCATCCGAAAACCAGCGGATACAATTACTACTGTAGTGGCTCCTCAGAGGGCTGAGATCGCTGCTTGTTACAGTATCTCTCACTCTCAGCACAATGTTTCAGGCAAAGCTGTTACAGTAACGGACTGCTGTTCATCACAGTGCTCAGAGTTTCAGTAAAACTAGTAAATAATATTTTTATATATAAGAGGTTAGAACAATATATTTCCTTGTTTTACTAAAACTCTGAGCGCTGTTACAGTCAGTTACAGTAACAGCTGAGCCTGATACATTGTACCGAGAGATACTATAACAAGCAGCCGTTCTCAGCGCTCACAGCCACTGGATTTAAAGGGCTAAAAAAAAAAGGCTCATCTCTGTATAATGTATAGAACATCCTCCTGCATTAATTAATACCCCTCTCTGTCAGGGTTATTCAGAGAGCGTGAAAAGCAGGAGAATGACTGGAGAATGACTGGAGTATTAAAAATTCTAGGTCAAAATAGCCGATTTGGAAAGTGAGATGAAAGGGAGAATTTTTCTGGTTTGGCTATTTTGACCTAGAATTTTTTATTCTCCAGTCATTCTCCAGCTTTTCACGCTCTCTGAATAACCCTGTGTATAATGTTGATAACATCCTCCTGCATTAATTAATTAATACCCCTCTCTGTATAATATATACAACATCCACCTGCATTAATTAATGCCCCTCTCTGTATAGAACATCCTACTGCATTGGCATGTGGAGGGTGCAGAACTTCGGAATGCAATGCTTATCCAGCACAGGAGAGGGAACTTTTACTTAAACTTTGTATCTCTGTGGGGGAGACACAGGAATATAAAAGTAGGGGAGAGGGAAAATATTAACGTAAATCGGTCTCAAAGGGTGGAGTAGGACTGGCAATGTGAGCAGACTCTTTCTGCTGGAGTTCCCACAACCCACCACTGCCCTGTAACATGAGCACTTGAGCACAAACCTCCTGAGAGCAGCTGAGAGCACCTGAGAGTAATTCTGGAATAATCCCAGTGGAGAGGGGAAGCTGCAGGCAACTGTGTTCCTGTTTAGGAGTGCAGAGAGCTGACGAATAAGGATGCCTAAACAGAAAAAAAAAACGGATGGGACTGTGGTTGCACCGATCTTTGCATCCAGGACCCGAGTGGCTGGAGGGCTACAAGATGTTGGTGTCCTGACAAGTGAGCACCAGAGGAGCCCCTCTCCAGGTCCAGAAATAGGCCTGGAAACCTCAGCAGTGGATGTAGAGGTAGGCCCTGCGACTCGACTTGATATACAGCACTTACAAACTTTTATTGCGGCAGAGATGGCACGCACTACACAGGCATTAACAGCAGAGATCCAGGCTGTGGGGTCTCGTACTGCACGCCTGGAGGAGAGGTCTGATGCCATAACAGACTGTTGTAATATGATTGCCATTCATGCTGAAAAAATGGAAGCAAGAGTGGGTGCGCTGGAGGACGCATTGGAGGACCTCGCTAATAGGTCGAGGCGTAACAACATCAGGCTTCGTGGTCTCCCAGAGACAGTAACTTTGGATAAATTAGACTGTATCTTAGTGGACATATTGAAGCCATTACTACTGACACTACAGCCCTTTATGTATTTAACCCCTTAGTGACCGGGCGGTTTTACACAAATCCGTCCTTTAGTGACCGCTGCTGTTTTTACGTTTCTGCGCTGTTAGGGTTTAGGTCAAATTTTCCTCTTACTCGTTTATTCAACCCACACATATTATACACCCTTTTTCCCGCCATTAAATGGACTTTCTAGAAATACCATTATTTCCATCATATCCAATAATTTAATATAAAAAAAATATGAAATATGATGAAAAAAATGGTAAAAACACACTTTTTCGTAATTTAATCCCCTAAAGCTATAACCACCAATAAAGACCCCAGCTAAATAGTTTCCAAATTTTATCCCGAGAATAGAAATACCCAATTTTTACATGTTTTTACCTTTTAACCCTTTCACTGCTGAGCCAGTTCACCTATGTGCGCTGCGCTCATTCTGACCGTTTTGTGCTAATTATTTTTAGATGACAGCCTATTTAATTAAACTCCCCCCAGACAAAAAAACTTTTAAAAAAAAACATTTTTTTATTTTATTTAATTTTTTTATTATTTTTTTTTTTTTATTTAATTTTTTTTTAAAAAAATTTTTAAAACCAAACCTGGTCATGTTTGGTATCATTTGAAAGGCCATAATCAGGCAAATATGACCATCTAGCTGCCATGGATCGGGAGATAAAGGGATCCTTAGGATCCCCTTATCTCTACATGGCAGCTAGAGGGTTAACTGGCCCACTGACATCCTCACACATATGGTGAGGTTGTCAGTGGGTGGGGGGGACCTGGAGGCTTGGCTGACATCCAAGATGTCAGCCCCCCTCCAGGTTTGAATCACGTTTTGGCGCCAATTGGCGCCGCAACGTGATCCGGTGGCGAAATGGTTAATGCCATACACCGCTGGAAAGGGGAGGCTCTCCCCTCTCCAGCGGTGCAAACGGCATCTCCTTAGCTTTAATGGTTGGGGAGATAGAGGGCTCGAAGGAGCCCCCCCTCCCCTCCATTGAAACACATGGGGGCACCTTCTGATGACGTCACCACGCAGCGTGGCGACGTCATCAGCCTCGCCTGCCCATGTAAATCACATGGGCAGGCTTCCTCCCTGCCAGATCGCCGTGGGATCCGATGAGGGAGGTGAGTATCGGGCGGGAGGGGGATTTGGCGCCGCTGACGTACCCTGTACGTCCGCGGGTCTAAGGGAGACCCGAGGACAGGACGTACAGGGTACGTCAGCGGCCCTTAAGGGGTTAATAGACCGAATTCACCACACTCCAGGATACGCAGAGGTCAGAATGTGGTACCACATGAGGCAAGAGATGTGGTGGCTAGGCTACATTACTTTTCCACAAGGGAGGCATTAATGAGAGCAGCACGAGATCGACAAGCTGATAAGCAACTGGAAAATGAAGGACATAAGATTTCCTTCTTTCAGGACCTGGCACCATCTACATTAGCGAAGCGTAGAGAATGGCGTGTGGTTACAGAGTTGCTATGTGCCCAAGGCATCAGATATACCTGGGGTTTTCCATTTCGTATTATAGTCATCCGACTAGATAATAAGTACTCCTGCACACACCTGCACAAAGCCCAGGACAACTTGTGCCAGTTACGGTTGGAGGTCCCAGAAGGTGTAGCAAGGCTGGTAATTCCTGGCCCCCTTCCCAGATTGCAGAGAGAATGGTCTACGCCTAGAAATGGAACAGGTCACCGTTAGTTTGGATATGAGTTTTTGGTGTAGGTCTGCAGGGTGGTAGCAGGAGACTACATAATATAGTATGTGTTGCATCTTTTTTTTTTTTTTTTAAAACTTCCTTTGTATGTTTAAAAAGGGGTAAAAATATAATCCTTTGTATGTGTTGCATCTTAAAAAAAAGAAAAACTTCCTTTTTTGGGGTCTGAATTGTTTGAAATGCTTGGAGGTTTCATTTTAGCTGTGGTGTGTTTTTTTTTTTTAGGTATGTTAGGGGCGGTGGGTTGGGGATACAGCGACTGGAAATCTCTGTCACTTGTTGGTTTCTTTCTTTGTTTTTCTCTGTCCTCTTAGTTCCGTACCATGGGTAAGCCCATCCGTTCGGGACATTATCTTCTATTTTTTTTTAATATTATTTATTTATTTTTTCTCTTCTTCCTCTCATCCTTCTTTTTATTTTGTGGTCTGGCCCGGCCTTATTTATTTATTTATTTATTTATTTATAAAGGATTTTACCAGGAAGGATACATTGAGATTTCTCTCGTTTTCAAGTATGTCCTTATGTTTATGGTTATTAAATATTATCTGACCTTTCCTTGTAACAATGCTCAGGGCAGGGACTCGGTGTAGACGGAATTGTAGTCAATTTTTTTACTATATGGGATGATGCCTAATTTTAAAATGATGTCCTTGAATGTCAAGGGCTTAAATTCCCAACGGAAACGACGGTTATTATTTCGAGACCTTAAGCGTAAATCAATAGTTATTGCTTTCTTGCAGGAGACGAGACTCTCCTCTCTAACATCTTGTCGGTTGGCAGATCCTTCCTACACCAGAGTTGTTACCTTTTGCGCAGTCCCAAAAAGGAATGGTACCACAATATTGATACATAATTCATGTCCCTTCCAAATAGAAAATGTGTATAAGGATACTGGAGGGTGGTACGTGCTAGTACAGGGTACCTGCTCCTCCCAGAGGTATACATTTGTGTCAGTTTATGCACCTAATGCCCCAGAAGCAGGGTTCTGGGCTGCCCTTTCCTCTGCAATTTCACTGTATGCGAAGGGACGAATCATAATAGGTGGGGATTTTAATGCAACCTTATGTCCACCACTAGACCGTTCTTTAAGTTCTTCACGTTCTGCTATAACCCCTATGTTGTCCCGTCAGGATCGCCAGCTGCATGCACTTGTACATTCGTTGGGCCTAGTGGATATATGGAGGGTACAGAACCCATCAGTGAAAGATTATACTTTTTACTCCCCAGTCCACCATGTTTATTTGAGAATTGATTACTTTTTTGTATCTCCTGATTGCATTCCTATAGTTGTTAAGGCTTCGATTGGTTCTATTACGTGGTCTGACCACGCAGATCTGCTGCTACACGTCCACACTTTTACGCATGGGGAAGAGGGCAGTGGCGATTGGATCCCATACTCTTATCAAAAACGGGGGTCCGGGAGGCTGTTCGGGATGCTCTGGACACATATTTTAAGACTAATGATACCTCGGATATATCAGTCCAGACTCTATGGAATGCTCATAAGGCAGTGATTCAGGTTTTTTCTTTAGCCAGGCCTCTTATCACAAACGTAAAAAGCTGCAGTCTATAGTTACCTTACAGGCTACTCTAAGGCGTTTGGAAATTTTGCAGAAAAACATACCTTCGGATAACACTTATTCTAGACTTGCCCGCACTCGAGCAGAATTGAATAGTCTTCTCCCAGATGATGTGGGCCGCTCATTACTTTGGTCTAAACATTGGTGTTATGTAGGTGCCAACAAGGCAGATACTATGTTGGCTAGGATATTACGCCCTAGGCACCCTACAACATTGATTCCTGTGATTAGGGATGAACCGGGAAAGGTACATCGATCTCCGGAGTCCATTAGGGATGCATTTACGGCGTATTTTGCAAACTTGTATAGGCATTCTCCTACGCACACGTTAGAGAATACTTTATTATTAGTCTAAATAGATGCATATTTAAACCGCCTTGCTCTTCCTTCTCTTAGTCCAGAGCAGATAGCCACAATGGCATTGCCCATTACTGAGGAGGAGATAAAGAGTAGGGATGAGCCGAACACCGCCCGAGTTCGGTTCGGCCCCGAACCCGAACTTTCCATATGTTCGGGTCCGAACCCGAACCCGAACTCGGACTCCATGCAAGTCAATGGGGCTGAAAATTCGGTTTTTAGAGTGCCCTCCAAGAGGGCATATATGCTAGATATTTGCCATAAAAGGTGTATGGGGGTCCGGGTAGTGCCCTGGGGGACAGGAAACAAGGACAAAAAGTAAAAAAAAAAACATTTTTAAAGGGACAGTGAGTTTTCCATGAAATAAGGGTTAAAAATAAAAACAAAAAATTCCTTCAAATATCGTGCCTAGGAGGTCCCCATAACCTGCCCGTGAAGTGGCGGATTTCTAGGATGTATAGAAACACTTAAAAACAAAAAAATGACGTTTCAAATGATGGTAAACAGTTTTCCTTTAATCTATCCATAAACAACTGCTTGGGGCGGCAGTCTGTATGAAAAGAGGAGACATTTTCGGACACGCAGAAAAAGTTTACTGATTTTTTGGCGGTGAAAAGCAGGAGAATGGAAAATTCTAGACCAAATAGCCGATTTGGAAAGTGAGATAAATGGGAGAATTTTTCTGGTTCGGCTATTTTGACCTAGAATTTTCTCTTCAGTCATTCTCCTGAGTTTCACCTTTCTCTGAATAACCCTGTCAGGGTTATTCAGAGAGCGGTGAAGAGCAGGAGAATGACTGGAGAATGGAAAATTCTAGGTCAAAATAGCCAAACCAGAAAAATTCTCCCATTTAGGCTATAGTCAGACTAGCGAATTTTTAATGTGCGTTTAGGCGCACTTAATCACGGCCGCACTAGCAGCAAATGACAGGCAATGACGGCCAATATACGAAGTACGGTCGCACGAAAGTCCGGCTGCGCAACGCAAGTGGAAAATGAACGCATTTTTTCGAGAACGCATAACCGCTAGTACGGACGTACAGAGTGCGCTGCGTCCGCTAGCGGCGTGTGTGCGTGATTTGGAGACGTCAGACCCTGCTCATGTCCGGCCAACATAACGTCCAGACACCCAAAGTTTCCTGGTTTGGATCCGTAAAAAATCACGCACAAAAATGCGCATCGTATGACCATTTTCATGCATTCCGTGAAAAAATAGTTCGGGCCGAACTCCGAACCCGAACAGCTCATCCCTAATAAAGAGGACACTGGGTTCGATGTAGCTTCAGAAAGCCCCAGGACCGGATGGTTTTACGGGACAATATTATAAAACGTTCATGCCTAATTTGTCACCTTTTATGTGCCGTCTCTTTAATGAGGCCAGGGAAGGGAAGCCCTTCCCAGCAGAGTCTCTCTTGGCTTCAATAGTGCTAATCCCTAAACCAGGGAAGGATCCTGAGGGTATAGCTAATTATAGACCAATCTCTCTTATAAATACTGATATAAAAATGTTAGCGAAAATCCTGTCTCTACGCCTGGACCCATACCTTTCCATACCTATCTTTATTGATCTCACCAGATCAGGTGGGTTTTGTTATGGGACGACAGGCGTATGAATATATATGCGTAGAGCAGCCGATCTTATTTGGTTGGCTCAGGATCCAATGCATACCCTCACTGTTTATATCATTGGATGTGGAAAAGACTTTTGATAGGGCTGAATGGCCGTTTCTATTTACCTTGTTAGCACATCAGAGGTTCCCTCCATCTTTTATTCAGCTTATATCGGCCCTGTATGATTCTCCGGGAGCACAGATATTGATACCTGGGACAGAGAGGGTCCCCTTTCGTGTTGGAATGGTACCCGCCAGGGGTGCCCATTATCCCCGGCTCTATTCGTTCTTTTTCTTTAACCTCTTTTACAGACTGTTAGGGATGATCCGGGCATAACTGGGTTCGGGGTGGGAGAGTTACAATTTAAACTGTCAGCATATGCAGATGATGTTCTTATCTCTCTGGCGAAACCCCAGAAGTCTGTTCCAAGGGTAATGGAAAGATTGCAGGAGTTCTCAGAGATATCGGGATATGGAATCAATGTGGGGAAGTCGGAAGCTATACCAGTTGCGCTTCCCGCGTCCGTATTGTCTCATATCACTGCCTCTACTCCGATACAAATGGCTGAGTCAGAAATTAAATATTTAGGAATACGTCTACCAACATGCCCAAATAAACTGTATGATGCAAATTACCCCAGATTAATAAAGAATATAAGAAAGGACCTTGAGTCCTGGGATAAACATAATATTTTGTGGATAGGGAGGGTTAATTGCATCAAAATGAATGTGCTTCCTCGGTTGTTATATTTTTCCCAAACTTTACCTATTCCTCTCCTTATTACTGAATTCAATATGTTACAGCGTGTAATAGACCAGTTTGTATGGGCCGGGAGGCGCCGTCGGGTGGTGAGACATACACTCTATCGCTCAAGAGCATTGGGTGGGCTAGGGTTGCCCTCACTCCTTTCATATTATTATGTCACCCAACTGGCCCAAATTGTAGCATGGCATTCACCAAAAGGCTCTCGAAGATGGGTGGACTTGGAGTTGGGCCTTATGAGGCCCAATGCTCTCGATCAATGGTTATGGATAGGTCGGGAACACCGCCCATTGTTATGTACAGAACAGCCTGTCCTGCGATTAAGAATTCTCTTCGCATCTGGTATAAGTTATTGGAGAAATGCAATTTAACCTCCTTTCCATCCCCATTAACCCCAATTTTTGGTAATAAGGAATTTGTGCCGGGTCTTACTATAGTACCGCTTCGGCACTTTCTGGACCTAGGTGTGTGCAGACTATACCAACTTTACCCTAATGGGTCACTAATCTCTATAGACGAAATGGCTACTAGATCAGAAGTGAGAGGGCTATCATTCTTGCATCTGTGGCAATTACAATATTTTCCTACGCGCCCCCATGTCCAAGCAGCAGCTGTGTCTAATCCATAATTTTATGAGCGCCTTTGTAAGAATTGCACATATCCGAAGGGACTAATATCTATTATATATAGAGAATTGACATTGTTGTTGGACTGGAGAGAATTAGCATATATTCGTGCATGGGAAAAAGATATAGGTGAAACATTGGACCCAGAAGACTGGCTGGATATATGGGACAGGTCATGCTCGGTGTCTGTATGCGCCTCTATACAAGAACAGTCGATTAAGACTATTATGCGATGGTATGTTAACCCGGATAAAATAGCGCATATGAACCCAAATATCCCAGATGTCTGTTGGAGGTTATGTGATATGCGTGGTAGGCTTGTGCACCGATTTTTTTTTTCTGTTCGATTCGGTTCGATTTTTTTCGGATGTTTAAAATTTTCGATTCGGCTCG
This sequence comes from Leptobrachium leishanense, assembly GCA_009667805.1. Lineage (NCBI taxonomy): Eukaryota > Metazoa > Chordata > Amphibia > Anura > Megophryidae > Leptobrachium > Leptobrachium leishanense. Next base: position 47,279,731 of record CM019072.1, read on the forward strand.
TTTCGACCGATTTCTGTTTCGATTCGGCTCTGCTCATTTTTCGTGTACATTTTTTTTTCGGAATATCGACCATTTTTCGTGTTTTCGGGTCACTTCGCTCGTTTTTTGTATCAACTTTTCGTGATTTCGGAAATTTTCATTTTTTCGGAACGTCTGTTCTCCTCGTTTCAAAGTGTCTAACTCTATTCGTTTTGACGTAAACTACTATGGTTTACTTTTTTTATACTTTATATATTTTTTTATAATAAATTTTTGGTTTGCTTTTCGGATCCGACAATTCATTCTGTCGATACGATAATTCTGGCGATTCTATCGTGTTTTTTTTTTATTCAATAAAGATCCTTTTTTTCTTATGATAGTTAAATATACGATGTCCAGAATTACCGAAATGGAACCGAAATCACGAATGGAACCGAAATCATGAATAGAGCAAAAATAAATTTCGATTTGACACATTTAAAGTCCATTCGAAAAATCCGAAAATTTTTCGTTTTGGCTCGGAAAACTTTTCGGATCTGTCGGTCTTCGGGTCCGATCCGATTCAGAAATTCGGCCGAATCCGAAGACACGAATCGGGAAATTTCGTGAAAATTCCGAAACGCACATCCCTAATGCGCGGTTCTTATTTTCATATGTGGTGGACCTGTCTGTTTATGGTATCATATTGGAGGGAAATACAGGATTTGCTGCAGTCAATATTGCATAAATCTGTTCCTATAGACCATTGGGCATTCCTGCTCTCCAGACCGGTCACAGGGTTTACGTTTCATGAGAATAGGTTAACCCCTTAAGGACCGAGGACGTACCATGTACGTCATTGCAGCGGGTCTCTCTTAGACCCGCTGACGTACATGGTACGTCCTGCCGTTTTTGAGCTGCTGGAAGCGATCGGATCGCTTCCAGCAGCTCAAACGCCATTGCAGGATGCCTGGGAGTCCAGGCATCCGTGCAATGGCCGTTAGAAGTGCCGGGGCACCATGTGATCGCTCCCCGGGAGCGATCTACATCCGGTTGCACCGGAGAGGTGCCCGGCACTTCTACAGAGCGCTGGAAGCGATCGGATCGCTTCCAGCTGCTCTGAGCATATTACAAGGATGCCTCGACATCGAGGCATCCTTGTAATATACTTACCTGCCGCCGGTCCGTCCGTGATCGCTCCCCCCGAGCGATCACTTCCGGTAGCGGCAGGAAGTACTGAGTGCCACGAGGTATCGTGGCACTCAGTACAAAATCGATCACTTCAGTGATCAGGTGCTCTGCTGGGTGCCTCGAGGGATCAAGGCACCCAGCAGAGAAAAAAAAAGTGTAAAAAAAGTGTAAAAAAAGTGTAAAAAAAGAAAAATAAATAAAATAAACTGACAGTTAGGGGTAGGGTTAGGGTTAGGGTTAGGGTTAGGGTTAGGGGTAGGGTTAGGGGTAGGGTTAGGGTTAGGGTTAGGGGTAGGGTTAGGGTTAGGGTTAGGGGTAGGGGTAGGGTTAGGGGTAGGGTTAGGGGTAGGGGTAGGGGTAGGGTTAGGGGTAGGGTTAGGGGTAGGGGTAGGGTTAGGGTTCTAAGGGCAGGGTCAGGGGTAGGGTTAGGGTTCTAAGGGCAGGGTCATCTTGGGGCTGAGTGGGATGTTCCTAGCCTGCCTCATCAGAGAGGCAGGCTAGCAACATCCAATCAGAAGTTAGAAAAAATCAAAATAAAATTTCTAATTTGTCAGGTCAGGCCAATATTTTGTAAATATTGGCTCTGACCTCTGTGATTCTCCCTCCCTCTCCTCACTTGTGTTTTGGTGAGCGAGAGAGAGAGATCAGATTTGACAGGTTAGAGATTTTAGTGAGATTTAGTGAGATTAGAAAAATTGAGGCAGATTTAGAGAGATTTTAGGGAGATTTAGAAGAATTGAGGCAGGTTTAGAGGGATTTAGAGAGATTTAGGTGTTTATTTGTATTTTCTTGTGAAACCCAACGGTTCTTCTAAGAACCAACAATCCGCTTATATATATATAATAATTATAAAATTTTATAATCTATTATATATAATGTCTGAGAGGGTGTACAGCGCCGAGGAGGCATATGCCATCCTGGCGTCAGAATCTGAGGCATCTGCGTCAGACTCAGACCCTCATTTCGACCCCGCTAACTGCTCAGAGGCGTCGCTAGATACATTATCTATGCTGGCTGATGTATCTAGTGATGTTCTGATGCAGATCCTGGGTCACCACCTGCCAGCAGGAGACGCACAGCTCCAGCTGAGGAGTGGGTAGTGCCTCATCGCCAGAGGCCAGATATCCCTCCTTTCACGGCAAATCCTGGCATCAATATTGATGTTGCAGGATTTACCGCCACACAGTTTTTGCAGGTGTTTATGGGGGATGATTTTGTGGCCACATCGTGGCCTAATCAAATCTGTATGCCCATCAGCATTGTGCTGCGAAGCCAGACTCCTACTTGGCAAGGCAGCAATGGACCCCGCTAGATGTGCCAGAATTTCTGAAATTCTGGGCACTTACTATGCTGAGGGCATCATAAAGAAGCCCTCAATTCGCTCCTGCTGGAGCAGTAGCCCCATCTGCTCTACCCCCATTTACCTCCAATCAATGTCACGTAGAAGGTATGAAAACATTTTGCGTTTCATGCACTTCAGTGACAACAGCCTGTGCTCCCCTAGAGAGCATCCCCAGTTTGACAGGCACCAGACTTTTACATTTTATTCGTACATTTTTATGTTCTACAATTGGTGCTGTATTTTGCCAAAATCTTTGCACACCTATGCATGGGGGGCATGGGTGTACTCAGGAGATCTTGCAGAAAACAACCTGGAGAGTTTTCATGCAGTAACAAACAACAGTGTCTGCTAAGGCTAGGGTCAGACGAGCGTGATTTCTACGGACTGTACGTCCGTGCAGTACGGACATCGTCAGTACGGAAGACGCAGTAGTGGTCACACAGTCCGTTTTTTCACTGACATTTATTTTTTGACAGATGTAGGAGGGACAATAAATTCAATTGCAAAACCATTTTGTCCGTGAAAAATGCAGGACGTATAAATGCAGTCCGTCTGACCACGTTCCATCACTCACACACAAAGCTATGCAGACGTTGCGGACGCAGCGCACTTTGTGCGGCCCTTCTAGCGGTTCTACGTTCTTGCCTGCCTTGCGTCCGTGGGCCGCGGCCGTTGTGCGTCCGCAGTTCAGTGCGGACGTACTTCGTGTGTCGGGCTCCATTGGACTTTATGTCATGCTATCACGGACGTACTTTTAGGCGCGATCACGGACGTGAACACTGCGCTCGTCTGACCCTAGCCTAAATCACAGTCCAAAACTACTGTGGGCGTAAAAATCTGAAATTTGAAAAATTACCGCCACACACCTTGTTGCCAAATGTTTTGGGCTAAAACCGTTGCATCCATGGCATCAAAGCACTCCATATGCAATACCTTGGGGTGTCAACATAACAAATATAAACAATTTTCTGGCAATAATTCAAACTGGGGTATGCGGTAGACCCAAAACCAAAGATAGGCCTAGCTGAAGAAATAATCTCAATTTCAACTCTAATGACAAAGTCATAAAAATTGTATTTGAACCTTCCCAAAATCCTGGCAAACCTAGGCATGGGGGGCATGGGTGTACTCAGGAGATCTTGCAGAAAACAACCTGGAGAGTTTTCATGCAGTAACAAACAACAGTGTCTGCTAAATCACAGTCCAAAACTACTGTGGGCGTAAAAATCTGAAAATTGAAAAATTACCGCCACACACCTTCTCAAATGTTTTGGGCTAAAACCGTTGCATCCATGGCATCAAAGCACTCCATATGCAATACCTTGGGGTGTCAACATAACAAATATAAACAATTTTCTGGCAATAATTCAAACTGGGGTATGCGGTAGACCCAAAACCAAAGATAGGCCTAGCTGAAGAAATAATCTCAATTTCAACTCTAATGACAAAGTCATAAAAATTGTATTTGAACCTTCCCAAAATCCTGGCAAACCTAGGCATGGGGGCATGGGTGTACTCAGGAGATCTTGCAGAAAACAACCTGGAGAGTTTTCATGCAGTAACAAAAACAGTGTCTGCTAAATCACAGTCCAAAACTACTGGGTGGCGTAAAAATCTGAAAATTGAAAAATTACCGCCACACACCTTCTCAAAGTTTTTGGCTAAAACCGTTGCATCCATGGCATCAAAGCACTCCATATGCAATACCTTGGGGTGTCAACATAACAAATATAAACAATTTTCTGGCAATAATTCAAACTGGGGTATGCGGTAGACCCAAAACCAAAGATAGGCCTAGCTGAAGAAATAATCTCAATTTCAACTCTAATGACAAAGTCATAAAAATTGTATTTGAACCTTCCAAAATCCTGGCAAACCTATGCATGGGGGGCATGGGTGTACTCAGGAGACCTTGCAGAAAACAACCTGGAGAGTTTTCATGCAGTAAAAAACAACAGTGTCTCCTAAATCACAGTCCAAAACTGATGTGGGTGTGAAAATGAAAAATGACCACCAAACAGTATCTAATTTGTTTGGAGCAAACGGATGCATCCATAGCATAAAAACACTCCATTTACAATACTTTGGGGTGTTAGCTTACCAAATATATGCACGTTCATAAAACTGGGGTATGTAAAAAGGCCCCTAAAAAGAAGATAAGCAAAGAAGATACTGTATGTCAAATTAGAAAATTGACAAGCACATGTCAAAGATTGGCGTAGCACCCCAAAACAACAGAACAAATCTATATATGGGTGGTATCAATTTACTCAGAAGATGTTGCTGAACATATTTTGGGGTGTTTTTTGGCAGTAACCCATAACTGGATTTGACAATTCATGCCTAAAGTACAATGTGTGTGAAAAAATAACACAAAAAGTGACTACCTGAAAGTTTGACAAAGAGCTAGTGCATGGAAAGTGTTAAAATACAACTCTTTGAAGCACCCTAGGGTGTGCCCTTTCTAAAAATATATGGTTTGATGGGGGTAAATTACTTTGGCCGGCTTCAAAAATGTCCCAAATAGGACATGGGTGCATGATGACGAAATGTGAAAATTCCAAGTTGGAAAACTGAAATGCGCACCCCCCAAATAAGGCCTTTTAGCCCCCAAATGACCCGACATACCTATACATGGGTGGTATCAATTTACTCAGAAGATGTTGCTGAACATAGTTTGGGGTGTTTTTTGGCAGTAACCCATAACTGGATTTGACAATTCATGCCTAAAGTACAATGTGTGTGAAAAAATAACACAAAAAGTGACTACCTGAAAGATTGACAAAGAGCTAGTGCATGGAAAGTGTTAAAATACAACTCTTTGAAGCACCCTAGGGTGTGCCCTTTCTAAAAATATATGGTTTGATGGGGGTAAATTACTTTGGCCGGCTTCAAAAATGTCCCAAATAGGACATGGGTGCATGATGACGAAATGTGAAAATTCCAAGTTGGAAAACTGAAATGCGCACCCCCCAAATAAGGCCTTTTAGCCCCAAATGACCCGACATACCTATACATGGGTGGTATCAATTTACTCAGAAGATGTTGCTGAACATATTTTGGGGTGTTTTTTGGCAGTAACCCATAACTGGATTTGACAATTCATGCCTAAAGTACAATGTGGTGAGAAAAAATAACACAAAAAGTGACTACCTGAAAGTTTGACAAAGAGCTAGTGCATGGAAAGTGTTAAAATACAACTCTTTGAAGCACCCTAGGGTGTGCCCTTTCTAAAAATATATGGTTTGATGGGGGTAAATTACTTTGGCCGGCTTCAAAAATGTCCCAAATAGGACATGGGTGCATGATGACGAAATGTGAAAATTCCAAGTTGGAAAACTGAAATGCGCACCCCCAAATAAGGCCTTTTAGCCCCCAAATGACCCGACATACCTATACATGGGTGGTATCAATTTACTCAGAAGATGTTGCTGAACATATTTTGGGGTGTTTTTTGGCAGTAACCCATAACTGGATTTGACAATTCATGCCTAAAGTACAATGTGTGAAAAAATAACACAAAAAGTGACTACCTGAAAGATTGACAAAGAGCTAGTGCATGGAAAGTGTTAAAATACAACTCTTTGAAGCACCCTAGGGTGTGCCCTTTCTAAAAATATATGGTTTGATGGGGGTAAATTACTTTGGCCGGCTTCAAAAATGTCCCAAATAGGACATGGGTGCATGATGACGAAATGTGAAAATTCCAAGTTGGAAAACTGAAATGCGCACCCCCCAAATAAGGCCTTTTAGCCCCCAAATGACCCGACATACCTATACATGGGTGGTATCAATTTACTCAGAAGATGTTGCTGAACATAGTTTGGGGTGTTTTTTGGCAGTAACCCATAACTGGATTTGACAATTCATGCCTAAAGTACAATGTGTGTGAAAAAATAACACAAAAAGTGACTACCTGAAAGATTGACAAAGAGCTAGTGCATGGAAAGTGTTAAAATACAACTCTTTGAAGCACCCTAGGGTGTGCCCTTTCTAAAAATATGTGGTTTGATGGGGGTAAATTACTTTGGCCGGCTTCAAAAATGTCCCAAATAGGACATGGGTGCATGATGACGAAATGTGAAAATTCCAAGTTGGAAAACTGAAATGCGCACCCCCCAAATAAGGCCTTTTAGCCCCCAAATGACCCGACATACCTATACATGGGTGGTATCAATTTACTCAGAAGATGTTGCTGAACATATTTTGGGGTGCTTTTTGGCAGTAAACCTTAAAGTTCACAGTACATGTATTCTTAAATTGCGTTCAAAAAAAAAAAATCACCAAAATTTTTTTTTTTCTCAAACTTTGGCATAGATTTGTGGTAAAATGGTTTGCATGGAAAGAGTCAAAAATACCCCAAGTTTAATACCTTGATTTGTGTACTTTAAAAAAATATGTATATGTGGAGGGTTATTCAGGAATTAGTGACAGATATCAGTGTTACAATGTCACTATCACTAGTTTTGAAAATAAACTCTTTGGAAATGGCAAAGTGCTACTTGCACTTATTGTTGCATAAAATAAGGAAAAAAGCGAGGAATATGTAAACATTGGGTATTGCTAAACTCAGTACTAAATTTAGAAACTACTAAGGAATAAATTTTTTTTGACGGTTGTTGATACATAAGAAATTTTGGGGGTCAAAGTTCGAAAAAGTGGTGTTTTTTCAATTTTTGTGTCATATTTCACAATATTTTTATAGTAAATTATATGAAATGATGAAAAAAATGTATCTTTATAAAGTCCATTTAGTGACGAGAAAAACAGTGTAAAATATGTGTGGGTTACATAAACGAGTAAGAGGAAAATTTGACGTAAACACTAAGAGCGCAGAAACATAAAAACAGCTGCGGTCACGAACGGACGGATTAGTGTAAAACCGCCCGGTCACTAAGGGGTTAATGGCCAAAATCACATTGGCTGCTAGACGAGCGGTGGCAGAGGTTTGGCGACAGCCACAAGTACCAAAGATGGCTAAAGTCTATGCTAAAATTAAGGATACCCGGGTTATGGACGAGCTGACTGCGTTGGTCCACTTTACATTACTTTCGTATAATAAAACGTGGGGGCCATGTCTGGAGTCAGGACTGTAGCGGGTTTATATTTTGTATTTTGCCTATTTTTCTGTTTTGGGTTGTATTTATACATATGTCTATAATATTCTAGATGTGTATATGGATGTATATATATTATATATTTAGATGTGGGTTATTTTTGTTATCTGGCTTGGGCTGAGCCTCTTTCTCCCTTTTTTTTCTCTTTCTTTCTCTCTTTGTTTACGGTGTTTCTTTAGTGATGTTAAAAAATAAAAAATGGATGCTTATGATGTGCCTTTTGTAAGATAGTATGAATTATTATACTAAGGCAGGGTGATGTTTGTATACAAGTGATGTACTTTGATATGATGTGCATTCAATAAATTATGTTGAAAAAAAATAAATCTGTCTGAAAGCTCAGAGAAGAGATGACTGGTGCAAATGTATTTTTATTTTTATAATAAAATAAAACACTGTAAATCCAGGGAAAACATTAAAATAAATCACACTGAAGGCTCATGACAGTAACTGTGAGAGCTGGATACTAAATGTATCAGACGTAAAAAAAAACTTTGTAACAAGCAGCACTGGGAGAGGAGAGGGACTTTATATAAAACGTGTATTATAGATGAGGAAAGGGGGATAGTGCTCCTGGATAACATAAATGTATCAGACCTAAGCCCCTATTATGCAGAGCTGGAAGGGAGATAACACACATTTTATAAAGTCACTCTCTTCTCCCAGCACTGCTTGTTATAAAGGGGTTTTTACTATCCAGCCCTCTGCTCTCATTAGCTTTCAGTGTGATTTATTTGAATGTTTTCCTTCTCCAGCTGCTTTTATTGTCTTGTCTGCCTCATAGACATGCAAGGGTTAAGTAAAGGTTTCCTCTCCTGTGCTGGCAGTCTGTGCTGCGAGTGAGTATTCTGGAGCTCTATCACTGTCAGATTTTCAGGTAGGGGTCGGAAGGATTACACATACAAACCTTTTCTGTAGCTTTGCGATGTTGCGCTCTTCATTGCTGGTCTCCTTTACTCATCAATGTAATGTCACAAAAAGGACTGAAACTAAAATGTAGTGCATTTTATTTTAGTTTCTTTCATTTTTTGTACTGAGCAGTTTCGTATCTCTTGAGTCGTCATACGCAAACTAAATTATCCCAAAATTCGGACTAAATCATTTCAGTACTAAAACGAATGCACATGTCTAAAAGATATACAGATTTTCCAGAACAATGCTATATGTCAGTGATACACTGTCCCTGATAACAGTCTGTGCCAAGACAGATTCTAATTTGCTGAACTGTGGTATAACTCACTAATACACACTGATAACAGGCTGTGCCAAGACAGATTCAAATTTGCTGAACTGTGGTAGAACTCACTGATAGCCTGGCAGTGCCAAGACAGATTCAAATTCCCAGAAATCTCCTACAACTCACTGGTACACACTGTCCCTATTAGCCTGGCAGTGCTAAGACAGATTCAAATTCCCAGAAATCTCCTACAACGTCACTGATACACCCTGACAGAACAATCTCCTCTCCTCTCTGATTCACTCCTGCAAACTCACACACTGGGGCTGCAGGCAGGGAAGCCTTATAAAGTGTGCTGCGGGACTTAGCTCTGTGAGCCCATGATTGGGCAAAATTTTCCCAATCAGGACTCTGAGCCGTGATTGGCATAGTCTTACACCTGTCTTGCACCTGACCTGTGGTCAGGTGCAAGGCTGTAGCCAATTACAAGCTTCAGGCCAGTGGAAAACGGGTGAACACGCGGAAATGTTCGGAATTCGAACAGCCGAATGGGCGATGTTCGAATCGAACCCCGAACTGAACGCTCATCCCTACATATAATCAGTCCACCAATACCACCTAGTGAAATATTTTTCATAATTATTATCCATGGAAAAGAACATCTCCTTCATGTCTCGAATAGCATCAACTGCCGTTATCTATTCCGTGAGGGTTGGGATCTTTGTGTAACGGCAGATACAGACTTTAATATCAGAACCATTCTCTTACTTAACTCACAACAACTATAGGGAGCCAAGGTTATGTAGTAATACAATTACTTGAGGAACCATCCTCCATGCAACATCTACTCCCAGTTATGTCACAACTTCCCACCAGGTCCACAGCGCTATGGAGCCTGGTGACATGTTGTTGCCTATAGGCCTGGATACAGTTACCAACTTTAGAGTTCTCAGCAAAACAGTCTGGGCTTAGGTACCAGCTAGGGCAAACATGTAGTGTGGAAAGTTGAAACAGTCTATGACCTGTACCACTGCATTCCTGGCAACACTACTGGGTTGGCCCAAAGTGTTGTAAGTCAGAACTTTTGGCTGTCTCCTGTTCCTGCTGGGCTGTATCGGGCATAGCGGAAGGGCATCTGCATTGTCGTCAAACTCGTCTTCGTCGCTGTCAACTGTCTCTGTTGATTTTTCAGGCGAAGATTTTACTTCTTCTGGGTCTCCTGATGAACATGTAGTTGGTTCAGGTTGAACCACAGGTGCGTCCTCAGTTGTTTCCACTGTAATTTCCTCTCAATTTTCCTGTAAGGATATAGAGTCACCCAGCACGCAGACTAAACCCAGAAAGGTAAGGAAAACCCTAATCTGAGAAGCTGGTCCTTTATAATGGTCATGTACTAATCTAAAATACATAGAAGTACAGATCAGGGACAGGAGAGATATTGTAGTAATAACAAGCCAGAGGTTGGTACACGAGATAAACATATGCCAATGGATGAACACAGAAATCACAGACAAATATACAAGCCAGAAGTCAAACCAGAAAATCAAATGCAGGAGCAAGAAGACACGCACTGAGGGCTAGAATAAACCACGTCAGGGCTCAGAGCACAGTCAGTGACTGATATTTAAAGACCTCGACCCATGATCAGGTGCAGCAATCAAAGTGGCCTGATTCAGAGACTGGCGCCCTCTCTGTTGGGAAGGCCGCACTGCAGGAGCACCCGCAGGCATGACAGTACCCTCTCCTCCACGAGCGCCCTCCGGGTGCCGAGATCCTGGGGTAGTGGGATGACAGCGGTGAAAGGCACGGACCAGACGGGGGGCATGGAGATCAGAAACCGGAACCCAGGAGCATTCCTCCGGGCCATACCCTCTCCAGTGCACCAAATATTGAAGACCACCATGGGAATGAGGGGAATCAACAATTGACTGGACCTCAAATTCCTCTTGTCCCTGGACCAGTACAGGACGAGGTCGAGGAATGACAGTGGTGAACTGATTGCACAGAAGGGGCTTCAACGAGGAGGTGTGAAAGGTATTAGGTATACGGAGGGTACGAGATATGTCCAGCGCATAACTGACTTCATTGATACGTCTTAGGACCTGGAATGGACCAATATACCACGGAACAAATTTCATCGATGGCACACATAACTTAATGTTATGGGTAGACAACCAGACTCTCTGGCCTGGAACATAGGAAGGACCCATCCGCCTATGCCTATCTGCATAGGTCTTATGTTGGACTGCAGCGTGACAGAGGTTGGAACGTACCAGATTCCACACTTTATGAAGAGACTGAACATATGAGTCCAAGTCAGGAAGACCAGTGTCAGAACTAGGGGATGGCAAAAAGGTAGGCTGGAAACCATGGGCAACATAAAACGAGGAGTGACCAGACGAGGCATTCACATTACTGTTCAGAGTAAATTCAGCCCAAGGGAGTAAAGATACCCAATCATCCTGCCCTTGAGAAGAGAAGCTGCGAATGGAGTTCTCGCTAGACTGATTAGCACGTTTGGCAGCTCCATTAGACTGCGGGTGATAACCAGAAGAAAATGATACTTTAATGCCCAACTGTGAACCGAAATTTCACCAAAATCTAGAGATGAACTGGGGAACCTCGATCAGAGACAATTTCATGAGGCAAACCATGCAATCTGAATACCTCTTTGGCAAATATATTGGCTAGGCCTTTAGATGTTGGCAATTTCTTAAGAGGAACCAGATGAACCATTTTAGTAAAGCGTTCAACAATGGTCAAAATCACTGTATGCCCTTCAGAAGGTGGCAAATCAACTATGAAATCCATAGAAATATGTGACCGAGGTTTATCAGGGATGGCTAGTGGTTGCAATAGCCCTGCAGGACATTGAGTAGAGGCATTGGATTGTGCACATACCACACATGCCTGTACATATTCTCTCACATCTTTGGCATTGTCTGGCCACCAGTACATCGGTGTAAGGGCTGACAATGTCCTTTTTATACCAGGATGACCGGCTGGCCTGGAGGCATGATAACATGAGAGTATTTCCTTTCTTTCTGCGTCAGGAACAAACAACTTGTCAGAAGGAGTCCCAAGTATTTTGGGGGGTCAGTAATTTCTACAAAATATTTGGGAATTGTTATAATCCGTGTGTTCTCACTGCCACCACGTATTTTGGGGGGTCAGTAATTTCTACAAAATATTTGAGAATTGTTATAATCCGTGTGTTCTCACTGCCAGCAGCAATCGTGGGGGTCTCATTTCTACAAAATATCTGGGAATTGTAATCTGTGTCTTCTCACTGCCAGTTATCAGGGGGTCCCACATACTTCTAGCAGACTTCTGCGAATTGTAATCTGTGTTTTGTCACGGTTGCCAGCTATTAGAGGGTCCTATCAGGGGGTCTCACTGACTTGTAGGTGGTTTCTGGGAATTGTAATTTGAGTCTTGTCACTGCCACCCATCAGGGGGTCTCACTGAGTTAAAGGAGGTTTCTGGGAATTGTAATCTGTGTCTTGTCACTGGCTGCCAGCTATCAGGGTGTCTCACTGAGTTATACCAGAGTTCTGGAAATCTTTAATCTTTATACCAGAGTTGAATCAGAGTTCTGAATATATTTAATCTATATATCACTCACTATGTTAGAAAGACCAAAAAGGACAGGCAGACGCTCCCAGGCACAGATAAGAGGGCAAGCAGCCTCTGTGTCGGGAGGCTGTGCCTCTGGTCATTGTGGATGTGGTGCATCCTCTGCAGGGGCACGCTTGTCCTTTCTAACTGGTGCTGGCCATCTTAAGCAACAGCAACATAGGATTTGGTGGGTTGGCTAACCAGGCCATCCTCATCCTCTGAGTCCTCTGCCTGCCAGGCTTGTAGTGGTTTACAATTAACCTCAGCTGCCAAAACATCTAATGCAGCCTCCATGTCCACAGATACTCCTGCCGTAGCCTCACTATCACACATGGAGGAGTCAGCTGAATTGTTTGACTACAATGACAGTGACATGCTGTTTGAGGATGCGCAGCAACTACAGTGCTCTGATTCAATCTCTGAGGTTGAGGAAGGGAGTATAATCAACCTAGAGGAAGGGGGTGCCAGTGACACACAAATAATTGCCACTCATGTTGCCCCAGCAGCTGCAGCATACTGCCAAGTTGGCTCCAGTGACAAGGAGATAGGGGGTGATGACAATGATGATGAGGTCACTGACTCCACCTGGGTACCTGATCGAACAGAGGAGTCAAGTGAGGAGGAGGCACAAAAAACACAATGCACAACATCCTCTATGACCAACCGTAGCACTAGCCAGTCCAAGGCATCAGATGTCAGAGCTGCTCAGGTGCAGAGCGCTGTTGTCTCAAAGCACACATCCAGGAACTCTACTGTCTGGGAGTTCTTAAGAAATGTACAGCAGACCCCACCGTTGCTATTTGTAATCTATGTCAGAAGAGGCACAAGCGTGGGAAAGACACCGGACGCTTGGGTACCACGTGCTTGAGGCGACATATGACCACCTGCCACGCATTCCGTTGGCACAAAAATTTGCGTAGGTCCTCCTCACCTGTCTCTACTCCCACTATATGTCCTGCCATGTCATTAACTACAACCTCCACTGACTTGGATGATGCTACAGTAATGGATGTACCAGGTTCTTCCTCACAATGTGACAGCATCCCATCATCTGAAGATTTAAGCAGTCAGATTACGTTGCCGCAGCTGCTGCAGCATAAGAAAAAATATAGTCCCAACCATCCCCAAGCACAGCGTCTAAATGCCAGCTTAGCAAAATTACTCGCATTGCAGCTGCTGCCTTTCCAGCTGGTGGTCTCTGCTCCCTTCCGTGAATTTGCTGAATGTTCTGTACCACAGTGGCATGTTCCAAAATGAAATTACTTTTCACGGAAGGCCATTCCAGCACTATACCAGCACATGGAAGACAATGTTATGGAGTCATTGGGAAAGGCAGTCAGCAGCAAGGTGCATGTGACTTTAGCCACGTGGTCCAGCAAGCATGGACAAGGCCGTTACATTTCCTTCATGGCACACTGGGTAACTCTGATTGCAGCTGGGAGGGATCCAAGTCAGGGCTCTGTGCTGGAGCTTGTTCATCCACAATGCCTCCAGAAAGCTGCTTGTATGAGGTCTGTCTCCTCCACCACCACCTCTCCCTCTTCCTCCTCCTCCTTCTATGTCTCTGGCGAAGTGGCAGTTAAACTGACGCGTGGCAGGGGCTACTCAATGGCTCAAGCAAAAAGATGCCATACTGTGCTTGAGCTGGTTTGTTTAGGGGACAGGAGCCACACCGGGCCAGAAATTCTGTCAGCTCTGCAGGGGCAAGTGCAGAGATGGTTAACACCACGCCAGCTTCAGCTGGGAATGGTCATCTGTGATAATGGCAGCAACCTTCTCTCTGCCCAACGCCAGGGTAAGTTGACTCATGTACCATGCCTAGTAGGGATGAGCCGAACACCCCCGAGTTCGGTTCGCGCTCGAACTCGAACTTTCCAAATGTTCGGATTCGAACTCGAACTCGAACTCAATGCAAGTCAATGGGACTGAAAATTAGATTTTTAGAGTGCCCTCCAAGAGGGCATATATGCTAGAGATTTGCCATGAAACGTGTATGGGGGTCCGGGAAGTGCCCTGGGGGACAGGAAACAAGTACAAAAAGTAAAAAGAGTTTTCCACGAAATAAGGGTTAAAAATAAAAATGATAAATTCCTTCAAATATCGTGCCTAGGAGGTCCCCATAACCTGCCCATGAAGTGGCGGATTTCTAGGATGTATAGAAACACTTAAAAACAAAAAAATTATGTTTCAAATGGCGGTAAATGCCTTTCCTTTAATCTATCCATAAACAACTGCTTGGGGCGGCAGTCTGTATGAAAAGAGGAGACATTTTCAGACACGTAGAAAAAGTTTAGTGATTTTTTTGGGCTAAATTATTGTGAAACGTATGCAGGCTTTGGATGAAAGTAACGATAGGTGCTTTAAAATTGGTCCTTTAGCGTCGGCAACAGTGCCGTCACACAGTAACCCCTCTGAGGATATGAATCTGATACTGGCGTCAGTGGCAGTGCACCCAAATATTGTGCTTTTGGTGCCAGGCCTGCAAGTACTATCCTACAGTAACCCCTCTGTAGTATTGTGGAAGAATGCAGGGGTGGACCTTGCGGTCCTATATTAAAAAGATATGCATCTGGTAAAGGCGTCAGTGCACCCAGATATTGTGCTTTTGGTGCCAGACTGCCAGGCCAGCAAGTACTATCATACAGTAACCCCTCTGTAGTATTGTGGAAGAATGCAGGGGTGGACCTTGCGGTCCTATATTAAAAAGATATGCATCTGGTAAAGGAGTTAGTGCACCCAGATATTGTGCTTTTGGTGCCAGGCCAGCAAGTGCATTCATACAGTAACCCCTCTGTGGTATTGTGAAAGAGTGCAGGGGTGGACCATGTGGTCCTATATTAAAAAGATATGAATCTGGTAAAGGCATCAGTGCACCCAGATATTGTTCTTTTGGTGCCAGGCCAGCAAGTGCATTCATACAGTAACCCCTCTGTGGTATTGTGGAAGAGTTCAGTGCTGGAGGTTTTGTGAATGCAGAAGACATCCCCGATCTATTCCGTTACGTCAGCATCAGGGGATTGATAACTGCTGATCCAGGACTGATTCTTTTTTAAAAATGTCAGCCGGTCTACAGAGTTGGTGGACAGACGCACTCTTTTGTTTGTGACAAAACCTCCAGGAGCACTGAACGTCCTTTCAGAAAGCACGCTGGATAAAGGGCAACCTAGTAGCTGCATAGCATATTGGCTAAATTCTGGCCAGTGATCCAATCTCAACACCGAGTAAGCCAGTGGATCATCTGCTGGAAAGGTATTCAGGGCAAAGAAATAGGAAGCCTCAGCGTCTGGAATAGGTCCCCAGTGCTCTATTCGATTGGATCGTGGATGTTGTAATCGCCAAATTTCTCAAAAAAAGGAAGATAGATGGTGTAAGGTAAAAAAAAATGTAATTCCAAAATAAATAAATAGATAAAATAGCATAAATATGCTCAAAGCCCAACGCGTTTCGTCTACAGCTAGACTTTTTCAAGGGCAGTACAAATATATAAAAAGCAAAAATCATATAACAAACAGAACACCCATCATTTCCTTTTATTACCCATACAGGGATTTCATTGGTCAGCTCATTAATTGTGGCGTTTTCCTTATATGGTAAGGTCACAGACCACATTTACACTCCCATGAGTCTTTGTTCTTAAGTCCAATCCACTCATTTGTTGTTTTCAAAAGGGTATTTTCAGTGGATATCTTTCGTTTCATTTTCGGAGCGCCCGGGGGATCATTTCCGGTATTCGTTTCTATCTTGACTTCCGATTTCATTTCGACCGGAAGTTCTTTCGTACTGCAGCATCTTCCCCTGTTCGGATCTGATTTCCCTCGTGATCTCCACCTCCACTTCCGTCACCATGAAAACATCCGGAACTTTGCCATCGTCTTTATTACGACTCAATAATCGATCTCCAATCCACGATCCTTGTACGACTCTTTATTCCCGATGTATCCCGGATCCTTCGGAAGGCAGATTTTTCTCTTCAATTCATAAAAGAAAAAGGAAAGAGAAAGAGAAAAAATAAAAAATAAAATATATATATATATAGAAAAAATGAAAAAATGTATAAAAAAACGAAAAATTGAAAAATAGAGAAATTTCACCAGAAATAAAAAACAAATATATAGATAAGAAGTTTGTATTACCAACCCTGAAACAAGGGGAAAAAAGGTGAACCCATAAAAGAGATATCCCTTAGTATCTTATATATATTCCTTCATAAAAATAAAAATAAATATAAATACAAATAAAAATAATAAAAATAAAAAATATATAAAAACGTTTTTTACAGGTATTATAGTATCCAATATGTACAAAGTCAGGTGCACTATTTCCCAATAGGGCCCCCAAAGAGGCCCTAAAAGCAGGTGAGGTTGAGTTCTTCATTCAAACCCAAAGGTGCCATCGTTCTTAATTTATATATCCAAAAGGACTCCCTCTGCAGCAATTTTTTATTTCTATCACCTCCCCTCCAAAATTCTTCTACATGTTCAAGTCCTACAAAATCAAACGATCCAAAATTGAATAAAGGACAATTATTACAGTGTACAGGGACCGAGTGTTTGAGAAAAAAATTCTAATATTATTTTGGTGTTCCAATATCCTTTCTTTCAATTTACGTATTGTTTTGCCGATGTACTGTTTCCCACAGCCACATTTCAGCAAATAAATGACAAACTTAGTGTCACATGTGATCCTAGTTTTGAACTTGAAAGTCTCTTTTGTAACTGTACTTGAAAAAAGATTGGTTTTATTCTTCCTCAAATGTTTACAGGCTTTACACTTTAAACATCCATAGAAACCTCTTGGTTCACCGATTGCTTCTTTCTTAGTTGGTTGGAAGGTGGCACTGGGTGCGATAATAGATTTTAAATTTCTTGCTCACTTAAACACTACATTTGGTTTTTCTGGGATAATTTCCCGAAGTATTGGATCTTTTTTTAATATAAACCAGTTCCTTGCCAGGATCTTTCTAATCTTATAATGATGTGCATTGAATTTTGTAGAGAAGGCAAATTGATATTTCTGATTGAGGACATTCTTCTTCGGTTTCATTTTCAGAAAATCTTTCTTTTCAACTTCACCCACTTCCCCACAAATCCTTATAATTTCATTTCTGTTATATTTTTTGGCAATCAGTTTCTCCTGAATCGTAGATACTTGATCACAATAATCTTTTCGTTCCGTGCAATTCCTTCTAACTCTTAGAGCTTGGCTTCTTGGGATTCCATCCAACCAAGGTTTGTAATGACTACTAGTATAATGAATGTAGCCATTACCATCCGTAGGTTTGAAATAACATTTACTTTTCACCGACTTATCCTGATTAAAAAACAAAATATCCAAAAAATTAATGTATTCACAATGAAAATTCACCGTGAATTTTAAACCAAAATCGTTGGAGTTGATATATTGTACAAACTGATTGAATGATTCCTCCTCACCATCCCAGATAACAATAACATCGTCAATGTACCGCCGCCGGAGCACCAAGCTTGCCCCCCATTGGGAGGAACCCCGAATAAAGGAGTCCTCCCAATACGCCAGATAAAGATTGGCGTAATTGGGGGCAAACTTGGTGCCCATGGCCGTACCATTGACCTGTAGAAAAAAGCAATCATTGAATAAAAAATAATTGTGTTCCAAAATAAATCTTATGGCCACCTTTAGGAATTCTTTCATCTCCCTTCCTAGTTCTTCCTCATTCCGTAGGGCGGCATCCACCGCTTCAATTCCCAGGTCATGTTGGATTACCGTGTATAGGGCTGTTACATCCAGTGTTGCCCAACAGTAGGTTGAGTGCCACTCTATATTCTCCATCTCCTGTAGAATGTGACAAGAATCTTTAATATACGAGGGAGTTTTCTTGACCAAAGGTTGAAGAAAGAAGTCAATAAATTCAGACAAATTGGCGGAAAGGTATTCAGGTCTGCCCTTGCCCCTAGGTAGTCCTGCACCATATGGTGAAGACGCTGGCAATGGGTGCCTACATTTGACGTCCCTGGGCGTCGTGGACTAAAAAAAATTAAAAATGCATCAGTCAAGCGGCCCGGCCTTCACCACTATTCCTCTGATCATCTGCAGCCTCAGAAGCACCTGTGTCAGCACTTGGTAACCTACCAGTGCCTGGAAAGGTGTTACACAAGTGTCGCTTTAGAGCGTCCTCAAGTTTTTTCACCCTGTGCTCCCTCTGTGCAGGCAGGATGAGCTCTGCAACTTTACCCGTGTATCGTGGATCAAGAAGGGTTGCCAACCAGTAATGATCCCTCTCCTTGATAGCATAAATCATGGGGTCCTTTAGCAGGCTTTGCATTATAAGGGAGCCCATGCCACGTAGGTTGGAGGTGGCATTAGCTTCCGAGTCTTCCTGGTCAATGAGGATGACCGTATCGTGCACTTCCTCCTCCCAGCCACGCACTAGCCCATGTGTTTCTGGGCAAACGAAACCCTCCCTTGAGGAATAACCACCCTCAATGCCCCCACTACTTAAATAATCCTCCTCCTCCTGTCTGATCTGAGGAGGACCCGCTGGAATGCTGTCTGCGGAAAGACTGGGGCCTTGAGAGCTAGGGAAGGCCTCCTCTTCCTCCTGATGCTCAGCCTCTAGATCCACATCTATAATTCCCTGCAGAGTGTGCTCCAGCAGGAACACTAAAGGAATTATGTCACTAATGCATGCACTGTCCCTGCTCAACATCCTCGTTGCCTCCTCAAATGGTGACAGTACAGTGCATGCATCCGTGATCATCAGCCACTGCGGGGGGGGTAACAAGTTGACCTGAACCTGTCCTTGTGCCATACTCACACAGGTACTCATTGATGGCCCTCTGCTGCTTGTGCAGACGCTGCAGCATTGCTAATGTCAAGTTCCGCATGGTGGGCATGTCACAGATCAGACGGTTTGTGGGAAGGTAGAATTCTTTTTGAATTTCTGCCAGGCGAACGCTTGCTGGGATTGAATGTCTGAAGTGGCTGCAGACTTTTCTGGCCTGGCTGAGAAGCTCTGGCAGCCCTGGGTAATTGGTTAGGAAATGCTGTACCACTAGATTTAGGATGTGAGCTAGGCATGGTACATGCGTCAATTTACCCTTGTGTAGGGCGGAGAGAAGGTTGCTGCCATTATCACAGACGATCATTCCCAGCTGAAGCTGGCATGGTGATAACCATCTCTGCACTTGCCCCTGCAGAGCTGACAGAATTTCTGGCCCGGTGTGGCTCCTGTCCCCTAAACAAACCAGCTCAAGCACAGTATGGCATCTTTTTGCTTGAGCCATTGCGTAGCCCCTGTCAGGCGTCGGTTTAACTGCTACTTCGCCAGAGACACAGAAGGAGGAGGAGGAGGAGGAGGAACAGGGAAAGGTGGTGGTGGAGCAGACAGACCTCATACAAGCAGCTTTCTGGAGGCGTGGTGGATGAAAAAGTTCCAGCACGGAGCCCAATCTTGGATCCCTCCCAGCTGCAATCAGAGTTACCCAGTGTGCTGGAATGGCCTTCCGTGAAAAGTAATGGCGTTTTGGAACATGCCACTGTGGTACAGCACATTCAGCAAATTCACGGAAGGAAGCAGAGTCCACCAGCTGGAAAGGCTGCAGCTGCAATGCGAGTAACTTTGCTAAACTGGAATTTAGATGCTGTGCTTGGGGATGGTTGGGACTATATTCTTTCTTATGCTGCAGCAGCTGGGGCAACATAATCTGACTGTGTAAATCTTCAGCTGATGGGATGCTGTCACATTGTGATGGAGCTGGTACATCCATTACTGTAGCATCATTCCTGTCAGTGGAGGTTGTAGCAGGCAATGACATGGCAGGACATACAGTGGGGGTAGAGACAAATGAGGAGGAGGAGGACCTATGCAAAGTTTTTCTGCCAACGGGATGTGTGGCAGGAGGTCATATGTCACCTCAAACACGTGGTACCCAAGCGTCCGGTGTCTTTCCCACGCTTAAGCCTCATCTGACATAGATTACAAATAGCAACGGTGGGGTCTGCTGCACATTTCTTAAAGAACTCCCAGACAGCAGAGTTCCTGCATGTGTGCTGTGAGACAAAAGCGCTCTGCACCGGGGCAGCTCTGACATCTGATGCCTTGGACTGGCTAGTGCTACGGTTGGTCATAGAGGATGTTGTGCCTTGTGTTTGTGCATGTGCGGAGGAGGCGCCTGAAAGGGAGGGGGGGAGGTCCTTCGGACCTCTCTCCCTCCCGATCGGCGGCGTTGCGGGGGTTAACCCAGGCACCATTTGGAAGGGCACAGCCTGCCCTTCCAAATGGTGCCTGGCATTAACCCCTGGGGAGCTGGATCGCGAATCGGCGCTGAAAAGCGCCGGTTCGCGATCCTTTCCCGGAGCTGGCCGACATCTTGGATGTCGGCCAAGCCTCCGGGAACTCCCCCTGAGGACTGGCGTCATCGTGCGTAGCACGATGACGCCAGTCCTAGAGTTAACCCCTAACTGCCACCAACGGTGGAGATAGGGAGTTCCAATGAACTCCCTATCTCCCGATCCATGGCAGCTAGGGGTTAATGTTTGGATCGGCCAGAGCATGGCCGTTCCAACGATACCAAACACGAATGTGAAAAAAGTTTTTAAAAAAAAATTAAAATTAAAAATAAAAATATATTTAAAAAAAAAATTATAAAAAAAAAATAAACATTATTTTTCTTTTTTTTGGTTTGTTAGTGTAGCAATATTGTTCCCATTTCAATTATAATGTGAACAATGATGCTGCACTAACGATTTTTGCATGCGGTGCGTTTGTTAAAAATCGCGTAATTTTCCACAAAAAAAATGTAACGAGACCCCATCTCTAATTTTTTTAACAAGCGCACCCCATACAAAATATAACCGCAATTGCTCGCATGTTAAAATGTGAAAAAAAACACTTTACACGTTGTAAATTATTGAAAATACATATTTTATTGCATTTTTTGTTATAATATACAGACATGACGTAACGTATACATATAATAATGACATATTATGAATCTACCGAGTCTGACGGAAAGAACGATATATAATATGTCTGGGTCATATACTAAAATAAGCCTTCAAAACACGTTTAAACATGATGAGCAAAACCGGTAAAAATGACCTCAGCACAGAGGCGGGAAAAGCCTCAGCAGCGAAAGGGTTAAAGTGTCTTAATGCAGAAAGAGACAATTTAGTACACCAGGCCAGAGTAAAGGCAGAAGAGAGAATTGCCCAGCTCCAAGAGACTGCTTCTCACAATTTCAGCATCTAGCAAATATTCGAATAGCTCACATCACTCAAGGTCAAAATCCTCACAATATTCAAAGAGTTCTTCAATTAGTCTGCATCTTATCCAAGCTCGGGCAAAAGCTGAGACTACGAAGATACAGCGGGGCTTTGGAAAAAAGGAAAGCCGAGATGGAGACGGATGCCGCTCGCGAAAAAGCAGAAAGGAAAGCAGAAATGGAAATGGACGCCGCTAGCAAAAAAGCTGAAATGGAGATGGACGCCGCTCACAAGAAAGCAGCTATAGAAACGGAAAAAGCTCGCAAAAGAGCAGAAATAGAAGCCCTAGAAAAACAGTGTGAGCACGCGACAGCCATAGCAACATTAAAAGTCCTAGAGCGGGGGGGCGTGGCTGACCGCGGAAGGGAGAAGACGTGTTTGATTGAGCTCCACATCGGACTCTCTGTACAGGGGGGTTCTTTGAGTCTGATTTTCCTGCTGTGGTCCCCCCGCGGTCGGCCATAGGGTGTACCTGTCCGGAGCCTGTTTGATCCCCCCTCCGGACCGGAGACTCGCGTCTTGGACGCTGAATTTGTTTTGGTGACTTGTGCTGGCGGCCATCTTGCGGCCTAGTGCCTGGCGGACTCTGCGCTGACGCTCCTCTGTCTCCTAGAAGAATTACCTCCACGAGGGGTATCTTAATGCTGGCTGCGGAGATGGTGGGCCCACATCTCTCGGCCGACATAGCTGGCTGTGGAACGGAGGATGGAAGTGCGGGTAGTCTGCGGGGTGACTCCCCTCCCCCTGTTGGCAGGGGGGAGGCTGTGCTGTGTGGTCTGGAGGAATGTCTGGAGCTGCTGGAGGGGGAGGAGGAGAGCCCGGTTACCAGAGGTGACTGGCGACGCATGATGGCCATACTTCGAGCCTGCGGGACGCCGAGTGTGAAGACCGAGGACGAGCCTGAGATGTTCTTACCTTCCGATTCCTCGACTGGTGAGCTGCTTTCCGAGACTCCCGTGAAGTGCGCTGCTGGCCCTGTGGACCCGGTTGAGGAGCTGATCCTGGATCGATGGCCTGAGGGGGAGCTATGTGATCCGTGTGGCGGTGACTTTCCGGTGGTCTGCGGTGTTGGGGGATCCGCCGGAGCTGCAGGCCTGATTGCGTTCGCTTCCTTAGGCCAGGTGTCAGTGGAGGCTTCTGGCCTAACACGTGGTGAGATGCATGGTGGAGCACCTCGAGAGATGATACAGCGCCGGGATTTCGGGAATGCTGCTGATTGCCGAGTGGTTTCCTGGCTCGACACGGGCTGAGCTGGACTACTTAATTTGTTTTTGTCCCCAGTGTGCTCTGTGCTGCCCTGGCCTTCCCTTAGACGCCTATTTCTGTTGAGTTAAACCCCCCCCTCCATTTAATTTTATGCCACGAGGACTTTCTTGATTGTGTTTTACCATTCATGATGAGACTTTTTATTTTTCACCTATTTGACGACTCACTACCCGCTGAAGTCACTTTTCTTTATGTTTACTCCCCAAGTAATTTACCTGATGACCTCATACTGCTTGATGTTTTTGTTTATTTCCGATGAGCTTATGCCGCTGTTTCTATGTGGCCTTGCGCGGCCATTTTCTGTTTGTTACCTTGCTGACTTTGTTACAAAATAAAAAATTTTAATTAAAAAAAAAAAAAAAAAGTCCTAGAGCAGGCTGCCAGGGGAAGTGAAAGAGACAGCATCAGCTTATGCAACATGGAGGAGGAAGATTCCACCTAACGCACCAGAGTCTATGTACTAAAGCAAAACAGTGAATCTCTCATAACGTCAAATGTTCCTTACCGTTGTGACAACCTTCCAAAACAGGGACAAGACTCTGTACCAGTACCCTGCATGCACGGTCAGTACAATACTCTACTAGCTAACGACCTTGAGCTGTCTTCACAAGCCCTAGTGTAACAGCAATCCCAATGCATGAACTCTCAGAAGCCATTCTACCCTCCAGCAATTCATCAAAATCCTAGCAACCATACAGCTATAAAACCATGTCTGCCCGAGTCTATGGACGTTAAACCGACTCCAGGGCTAAATGCAGATGCAACCGCATACTACCCTATATCACTTAACCAGAATACTGCATACGCCTTTCAAACTTCATTTCTCTGCCCAAAGTAAGAGAAAACAGACAAGTCTGAGTTTGCTAGATACATGACTCATAGTGAACTCACCAAGACAAGCCTTTCGAACTCTGATGACCAGCCTGAAAACTACAGAAGCAGGAAGGGTGCCTTCAGAACTGCAATTAATGATCTTGGCATTACTCCTGCTGAGGAACTGGACCTGCTGATCAGATGGCTTGGTCCACAATCTACAGAACACAGAGACTCAGAGCTGTCCACATCAATAATCCAACATTGGGCCTCGACACTGCTTGGCAAAGACTTGATCAAAGCTACAACAGCCCTGAAGCCATAGAGAATGCTCTTTTGAATCACCTGCATTGTTTCCAAAAGATTTCCGGCAAGGACAATAAGAAATACTTGGAACTAGACATGTGCACAGCACAAAATTTAGTTTTGAACTAATGGATTACTCCTAAAATGCAATTTATTTAGTTGCTAAAGAAATTCGTGTTCAGTTCCTTAGTATGAAAACTAATTTCATTCATCCGAAAACCAGTGGATACAATTACTATTGTAGTGGCTCCTCAGAGGGCTGAGTTTGCTGTTTGTTACAGTATCACTCACTCTCAGCACAATGTGCCAGGCAAAGCTGTTACAGTAACTGACTGCTGCTCAACACAGTGCTCAGAGTTTCAGTAAAACTAGTAAATAATATTTTTATATATAAAGAGGTTAGAACAATATTATTTCCTTGTTTTACTGAAACTCTGAGCGCTGTTACAGTCAGTTACTGTAACAGCTGAGCCTGATACATTGTTCTGAGAGATAATATAACAATCAGCTGATCTCAGCGCTCACAGCCACTGGATTTAAAGGGCTAAAAAATAAAGGCTCATGTCTGTATAATGTTTAGAACATCCACCTGCATTAATTAATACCCCTCTCTGTATAATGTATAGAACATCCTCCTGAATTAATTAATGTACCTCTGTATAGAACATCCTCCTCAATTTATACCTTTCTCTGTATAATGTATATAACATCCTCCTGCATTAATTAATGCCCCTCTCTGTATAAGATTGATTTTTGATTGGGTAACAAAAATAATAGACACAAGTGGTGCAGTAGACATTGCTTATTTAGATTTCAGTAAGGCTTTTGATACTGTTCCGCATTGAAGGCTTATCAATAAATTGCAATCTTTGATCTTGGATTCCAATATTGTTGAATGGATTAGGCAGTGGCTGAGTGACAGGCAACAGAGGGTTGTGGTAAATGGAGTTTATCGGCGCAAGGTCTTGTTTACCAGTGGGGTACCTCAGGGGTCAGTACTTGTACCCATTCTCTTTAATATTTTTATTAGTGATATTGCAGAAGGTATTAATGGAAAAGTATGTCTTTTTGCTGATGACACAAAGATTTTCAACAGGGTTGACATTCCTGGAGGGATCAGCCAAATGACAAATGATTTAGGTAAACTAAAAAAATGGTCGGAGCTGTGGCAATTGAGTTTTAATGTGGATAAGTGCAAGATAATGCACCTGGGACGTAAAACCCAAGGGCTGAATATAGAATATTTGATACAGTCCTAACCTCAACATCTGAGGAAAGGGATTTAGGGGTTATTATTTCAGAGGATCTAAGGGTAAGTAGTCAATGTAATAGAGCAGCAGGAAATGCTAGCAGAATGCTTGGTTGTGTAGGGAGAGGTATTAGCAGTAGGAAAAGGGAAGTGCTCATGCCACTGTACATAGCACTGGTGAGACCTCACTTCGCTTACTGTGTGCAGTACTGGAGACCGTATCTCCAGAAGGATATAGACATCTTGGAGAGAGTTCAGAGAAGGGCTACTAAAATGGTGTACGGCTTGAAGGAGAAAAGTTACCAGGAAAGGCTTAATGATCTTAACATGTACAGCTTGGAAAAAAGACGAGACAGAGGAGATATGATAGAAACATTTAAATACATAAAGGGAATCCACAAGGTAGAGGAAGGGAGTATATTTAAAAGGAAACAAAGTAGCAAAACAAGAGGACATAGTCTTAGATTAGAGGGGCAAAGGTTTAAAAGTAACATCAGGAAGCATTATTTTACTGAGAGGGTGGTGGATACATGGAACAGCCTTCCAGTTGAAGTGGTAGAGGCCAAAAAAGTAATTGAATTTAAGCAAGCATGGGATAGGCATAAGGCTATCCTAAACAAAAGATAAATCCAGGTAAAGTATCCATGTAAATGGGCAGACTAGATGGGCCGAAAGGTTCTTATCTGCCGACATTTTTCTATGTTTCTATGTTTCTATAATGTAGATAACATCCTCCTGCATTAATTAATACCCCTCTCCGTATAATGTATACGTCTACCCGCATTAATTAGTGCCCCTCTCTGTATAGAACATCTTACCGCATTGGCATGTGGAGTTGCAGAACTTCGGAATGCAATGTTTATCCAGCAAAGGAGAGGGAACTTTTACGTAAACTTTGTATCTCTGTGGGGGGAGACACAGGAATATAAAAGCAGGGGAGAGGGAAAATTAACGTAAATCGGTCTGAAAGCTCAGAGAAGAGATGACTGGTGCAAATTGATTTTTATAATAAAATAAAGCACTTTAAATCTAGGGAAAACATTCAAATAAATCACACTGAAGGCTCATAATGACAGAGTAACTGTGAGAGCTGGATACTAAATGTATCAGACGTAAAAAAAACTTTATAACAAGCAGCACTGGGAGAGGGACTTTATATAAAACGTGTATTATAGATGAGGAAAGGGGGATAGTGCTCCTGGATAATATAAAATGTATCAGACCTAAGCCCCCTATTATGCAGAGCGGGAGGGGAGATAACACACATTTTATAAAGTCCCTCTTTTCTCCCAGCGCTGCTTGTTATAAAGGGGTTTTTACTATCCAGCCCTCCTCTGTCATTAGCTTTCAGTGCGATTTATTTGAATGTTTTCCTTCTCCAGCTGCTTTTTTCATCTTGTCTGCCTCGTAGACATGCAAGGGTTAAGTAAAGGTCTCCTCTCTTGTGCTGGCAGTCTGTGTTGCGAGTGAGTATTCTGGAGCTCTATCACTGTCAGATTTTCAGGTAGGGGTCGGGAAGGATTACACATACAAACCTTTTCTGTAGCTTTGCGTTGTTGCGCTCTTCATTGCTGGTTTCCTTCACTCATCAATGTAATATCACAAAAAGGACTGAAACTAAAATGTAGTGCATTTTATTTTAGTTTCTTTCGTTTTTTGTACTGAGCAGTTTCGTATCTCTTGATTCATACTAAAACTAAATTATCCCAAAATTCAGACTAAATCGTTTTAGTACTAAAACAAATGCACATGTCTACTTGGAACTCAGTGAACTTCTCTGGGAGCTGTAGCTGGCCAATACAGACACTTTTCTACCTGGCCTCAGCTATCTGGACACTGTTCGTGGGGTAAACCCAATAGTTTTCAAGCTGCCATACTATATCCAGGAAAAATGGACTGCACTTCGGGCAAAGTATAAAAGAGTGAACCACATCTCCTTTCCACCTTTATCCTACTTTTGCGAGTTCATAAGAGATGGTGCAGAAACAAAGAACGACCCCAGTTTTTCCTACGAGTTCCACGTTTCAGGCTTCCTTACTCAGATGCCAAACAGCTCGCACTTTAACCACAGAGGCAGCAGGGGTCCAGTATCAGTGAAGAAAACTAACGTCCTTCCCCCTCCTACCTCAATTCCTAAAGAGTGCAAACAAGGTGAAAAGATTGAGAATCCTAACCACTTTTGTCCTATTCATAAGAAGCCACATCCCCTCAAAAAGTGCATCGGCTTTAGAAAGAAACCACTCTAAGAGTGCAAGGAGCTCCTAAAGACATGTGGTGTATGTTTCAGATGTTGTGCTTCTATCGAGCATTTGCTAAAGACTGCAAATTTTCTATCAAGTGCATAGAATGCGATAGTGTGGATCACGTGCAGGCACTACATCCTTCTCAGTACATGCCTGCAACGTCAACATACTCCCCTCTCGTCTTAATGCACGGCGGGGAGACTATGGATTGGGATGTTACCATAGTGTCCTCTTCTTGTACAGCAGTATGTGGTGAAGATCTTTGCGACAAGTCTTGTGCTAAAATATGCTTAGTTAACATATATCACAAGGATATACTCTTTGATCTTTTCAACATAAAAGGAGATTCCTACCCTTATACTTTAGGTACATGTAGTGGCATTACAGAGGTCTCTGGAAGAAGAGCCAGCGGATTCATAGTAGCTTCTCTTGGTGGCAATCTGGAATTACCCACACTTCTCGAATGCAACCAGATCCCATCTAACAAGCAAGAGATCCCTACACCAGAAGCTGCCCTACACCATCCTCATTTGAAGGCTATAGCAAACGAAATACCAGCTCTTGACAAGAATGCAGACATCTTAATTCTCCTGGGCAGAGATATCCTCAGAGTACATAAGGTACGGCAACAAATTAATGGTCCACATGATGCTCCATTTGCTCAACGCCTTGATCTAGGTTGGGTTATCAAAGGCAATGTTTGTATAAAGGAAATGAAGGTCCTACCAAGATTGCTTCCTACAAAACACATATCTTGCCAAATGGTCGTAACACCTATTTTTTTTTGAGAACGGATTTTGCCAGGAAAGATACATTGAGATTTCTCTTGTTTTCAAGTATGTCCTGGGTGGCGAGTATGTACCTTTAGGTGTCTTGCCCAAGGACACTTACTGGAGAAGTGCTCGCCGGGATCGAACCCATGACTCCACAGGCTCTCTCCATGCAGAGCAGTGATGTTACCTCTACTCCACCCAGTCGGTATCTTGAACTGTGCCCGCACCATTACAGAGTGAAGGAGAAATTGAACAGCAACGAATGGCAACATGACGACCGAGATAAATTAAATGCCTTTCAGTCCTGGGATAACACCTTTGGAACCACAGTGTTCAATTCTACCAATGATGACAACAAACTAGCACTGGCAAGAGAAGATAGGGAATTACTCAAGACGATGGATAAAGAATTCGCTCAGGATGATGCCAATAGCTGGGTAGCACCCCTACCCTCTTGTACGCCTAGAGAAAAGCTACCTAACAATCCACAGCAAGCAGCTGCTCGATTTGCCTCTTTAAAGCGCACCTCGAAGAAGAAAACTGAGGCTGTGAAGAAGATGAACCGGCCCCATGCCAGCCGGAATCCAGTGCTGGTCTGCGGAATTGGGAAATGTTCCAGTTCTGCCAGGAAAGCCCTCTACAAGTGCAAGTACAAAGCCCCAGAAACTAATATTGAAAGGAAGAAAAGGGAGAAGGCTAGAACTACTGTGTCAAAGATAGTCGGTGTAGATAAGAATGGCGACACACATGTAGTCACACTGCGTAAAATGCCTTGCTATTATCCTACTGAAGATGTTCCAATGAAGCTGTTAAGCCATGGCAAGAAGCCTTTCAGCCAGCAAAAACGCAACCTGCGCTACTCCATCACTCCTGGAACTGAATTTATACTCCTCAATGGATGCCACAGGGGGAAGCGTGTGTTTTTTCTGAAGCCTTTCCACATACAGCCGGTTGGATTACAATTGTGTTGGTGGAAGTTTGACCTAGAGCGGCTTCCCCAGCGTGAAGATGGGTTAACTTGTTAAATTTACTCCTCGCATCTGGAACTATGGCCTACCTTCAAGACTGTTGACTTAGTAACTTGCTATAAAGTGTAAAATTGTATTATTGAATGCTTTACTTTTGTTTTTCAGGTCTCCACATTTGGTTTCCAGGAGGACATTTAAAGTTATAGTGTTAGCTTATTGAAATCTAAAGATTTCAGACAGGGAGTGCCATGCCCCATATTTTAGGATTTATTTTATATTTTTCTGTGTTGAATCTGCCTTTGCTGCTTACATGCTATTGATTTCATAGCTATTTTGTCCCTGCTCAGTTTCCTTAGTCTTCTGCATTCAGCTAGTTCCACCCCTTTGTTCAGTGTCTTGTTCTGAGGGACTTCCTGGTTACATAGCAGCCATTCTGTTCTCACTGCTAGACAAAATTAATGACTTTTTAGTTTTACATGTATAATCTGTACACTAACAATAATGTCAGTCTGATCATTAAACTCTTCAACTGGATTCCTCTTTCTACGTGTCAGTTTTGCTGAGTTGAAGCTATCTGCTGAACTTCATCATGTGAGTACTGGTCAAATACAGACTTCAGCTAGTCTAAAGCACCCACGCCTCACAGTTTTGCTTAGGGAAGCAGAATACTTTTTATCTCGCTTTTAGTCCTCCACCACAACTCTTATATATATATATATATATATATATGAATAAATGGTGGATTGCCCTCAAATGGCGCCCGTCCCTATGTGTATGTAACCGTATGCTGCTGCCCTTCAGGGATAGGATGGCAGTGCTTTGCTATTGACTGGTTGAGATATTGCGGAAATGGGGTTTTATCTCTGATTGGGCGCTGCTTACGTGGGATATATTTTTTTGGGATATGTTCGTATATAGACGGTGAAATATACTTTCTTTTTTTGGTGTCGTTGTATATTGACTACTGCATTCAGTAAGACAGAATCTGCACTGGAATAAGGTCTTGTGAAAAAATGCAGTGATGATATATGCTATATGAGTCCTTATTTCAAGGTATCTGATTATATGCTGATTATACAGAAAAAAACATGTATTTGATATGCATATAAGTATAGCAGTCTTGTACAGATCATAAATACACCAAACGAAACTATTTGCGTGTTAAACCGTATTATGTGCTGTTTCACATGTAGTGTGGTACACAATTTGTGTGTTCTATCCAGTCTAATGTGCTGGATGTATCTTGTTTTCTTTAGAGAAAGTTCTGTATCTTATACTGCCACCTTGTGGTCAAAAGTTCAGTGTGGTAGTGGTGGTTCAGAGGTAATTCTGTGGTTTCTGTATGGTTTCTTCTAATTCATCTGTGACAGGGTGGACCTCATATCAGGGGACAGACAAGAATAGAATACATAGTGCTTACTGTAATAATGATAATCACAGAGAGTGAGTACATATAATGATTGCCAACTCACGTGGGCTGGAGCCGATATTGCAATCACGCTCACTCTCATGCACATCCCTGGCCTATTTATAGGTGACCAGGAGCCCTTCTTTCCTTCACCTTCTCGTTCCTTCCTTACCACGAGCGTCTCTCTGCTGGGCTGGAGTCCTCTCGATATCAGCGCTGGAATCTGCCCTGTAGGTGGTCTGCGCTGCACATTGAGGGACAGGATGCGATGGTATATGGAAAAAGGGTTTAATAAAGTGGTTATACAATTAATATAATGGGTTTCCAAGTAAAGCAAGTCGTCATGGAAAGTCCAGGATGCGTTTCGCCAAAAAATGTGGCCTCTTCAGCCACAAACCAAACTGAATTATTCCGCTGTGTGAAATATGTACGTACCAGTGAATGAATAGTAAGTGCAGTGTGTTTTGTATGTAACTGTTGTGATTAACCTTCACAGTTTAGGGATCCGTTAGCACAGTCTTCTAGGGTTATACACAACAGACACTGAAAGACTTTTAATGTCAGTTCATTTGTGCAGTCCAATATGAGTGTTTGTCATATCCAGAGTACGGGGTTGCGGGAATCGAGCTTAATATGCAGTAACACAAGAGTGGAGCAGGCAGGTAAGATCGTAATATATACACGGTTAGTCAAAGAGAATCAAAGTCACCATACGTTCGGTGACTTTTCATTCGCTTCAATCCTATTTCGGCAACCCTACGGTGTATTCAGCAAGCACCACAGGGTCCCCGAAGTGCATGGAAAACCCGCCGCAAACCCGACGAACACTCACCGGCAACCAGCCGAACACTCACTAAAACCCACAAAACAGCTGGATTAATCCCGCCGAACACGCCGGAGAAACCCGAGCAGCCGTCAATCACAGCGCAGAGCAGCCGCCGGATAAAAGCCGACACCGCAGACGAATGGAGTGAAAAAAAAAACAACAGTTTGCTTGAATGTTTGAAAAGTGAAACGCTGTTTGCAAAGAAACTGCAGAACGAAAATGTCTGAAATTTACATACATATAAGATCCAATGAATGATAATAAAAAGGGCTGTTACAGAAAAAAGAAAAACGATTTTTTAAAAGAAAAGGGAAAAAAATTCTCAAAAAAATCCTGAACAATGGCTAAAAAAAATCTATAAATAAAGAGACTTTTTACTGCAGAATATTATAATCAATGGTTTTTAGATATTGGATTAAAATGGGACTATTTTAACATTGAAGCCTATGGGATTCGCCTGAATAAATCTGCCGCATGAAAAAATACCGAACAGCAGGGCAATTCGGCAACATTTCACTGCTGGTTTTTGTTCTCTGAATAGATGAATTATTGCTTCACTTTGGGGGTTTCACTGCCCTCGAACAGGCACTGTACAGGCACCAGTACATAAGAGGAACAGAGTACCAGAGCTGTTGTTGAAGGTCCAGACAAAAATTATTATCCTATCCACAGCTGTATTACGTTCGTTGAGGATGTCTGTTCTCCTAATATTCTTGATAGGCTCCGCGGTGGGGAAAATTGAGAGGGAAGGGGGGGAAAAAAGAAACAATATATAGTATAATACCCTCTGTAAACGGGGTGCAGTGTAGAAAAAAATGCGCACTTACAGGATCCAGAGCCTTTTGAATCCAGGCTCTGGAGTGGAACGCCTTGTGCCTAGTAATAGGGTAGTCACTGCCCTTCTTTCCGTGGTCTTCTAATTCAACCTTGGGTGGGAGGACATGGAAGCAGAAAAGAGAGACAGCGCTCTCATAGCATAACACCAGTTAAAAAAACGTATATGTAGGAGAGATAAGAATCACACTCACCAATACAGGAGCCTTAAGATCCAGGCTCAACTGTTTCGCTTCTGGTGCTCCTTAACGGTGAGCTCCTGAACCTCTTTAGCTGCTCACACTGCTTTCTCAGTATTCAGGTCGCTGGTGGGGTATCTGTGTTATTATAAGGTGATTTCATCGGAAGTAAGGGCTGGTAGAGGTGTAAAAAGAGCTCAGATAGTCTCATAAGTGGGTTGTAAATAGTTTATTAGTATGTGCAAATTATACAATTTAAAATAGGGTAATAGGGTAAATACGAGTAAAAAAGAGTTAAGCTAAAATGGGGGGGGTCGAGACGCGTTTCGGTGCAGCAAGCACCTTCCTCAGTCAATGTGTGTGTAAAATCGGGGGTATAGGGCCTTCCTGGGGTCCCATATTTATTGGGAGAGTCTGTAATGTGGAAGGAGACGATTCGCTGGTGACTTCCGGGTGTGTCTGGCGTCGCGGTCACGTGCTGCTGCTGACGTCATCTTTCGGCGTCGCGGCCATTTTGGATTTGCGTTCCACCGTTGCGTTCCACTTCAGGTTATTCGGCGTTAGATGTGAATGGAGCTCCCAGTGTGGCCAGTTGGACAAAAACCCATCTCTGGGGGTATCAACCAAGAGGGGCTTATTTGGCATATGCCAATGGGTACAAATGGCTGAACTGCCATGTAACAGTTGACCATATTAAAAGAACGGAAGGGGGGGGGGATACATAGTCCCCTTTAGAGAGGCTGATACATTAATAACAGCTGAATAAAGTGCTATGAAGGTCTGGAATAAGGTCCCACATTACAGGATTAAAAGGATAAAAGGATCTTAATCTAAAAGAGGGCAATAATAAAACGGCAATAGTAAAAACATATATAATGGGAGGGGGGGGGGCTGGTCCCCTCTCAGAAGGGTAATAAATGGTGCTCCTGGGATGGTTAAAAATATATATATCCTGAACTTAGATAATAAAAATATCTCTAAATGGCCCTGCTAGATTGGGCAATATGGAAAGACATAAGGGGAGGACAAAGTTCCCTCTCAGAAGGATAATATCTGGCTAAATATATAAGTGCAATGGGATGGTTAAAAGTATACTACCTGACGATAGGTTAAAATTAGGAAATATTAAAATTTGAAAAAGGCTAGTTTATAACTGATAATAAAGATGATGGAACAGGAGCATATGTAAAATATGTAAGAGAAAAACTGCTAATGGGGTCAGTTTGCCCACGTCTACACATATGGTCCGGAGGGTCATTAGTAATGATGGAGTGGTGGTGGGTTAATTGAGGAAATGGCACAGTTCAAAGTCAGCGTTTAGACCCTGGGGTTGCATAGTGTCCAGTTTGAAAATAAAACTCATTTCTGCTTGTCCAATTATTTTGTCAAAATTGCCGCCTCTCCACGGTGCTTCTATCTTCTTTAGCCCGACAAATTTCAAGCCTTCTGGGTTTTGTGCATGTTTATGTTTAAAGTGTAGGGGGACACTATGGTTTTCAAGTCCGTTCCTAATGTTTCTAATGTGTTCCTGTATGCGAACATTGAGTGGTCGGGTGGTTCTGCCTATGTATTTCATGCCACATGGGCATGTGAGTAGGTAAATCACGTTCTTCGTGAAGCAAGTGATGACATCTTTAATTCGTATAGGTCCTGTGGTTCCATCTACTGTGGTAATAATATGCTTCTTGCTTCGTGTGTTCCTGCAGTTCAGGCAATTGCCACATTGGTGAAAGCCTTTCTGGATGTTAAAATGATTGGATCGTGTGGTGTTTTTCTGTGTATGTTTATTCGTCAGTTTCATCTTCAGGTTATTCACACCACGGCAGATTATTCTTGGATAATCCATATTGCCATATTGCCCAATCTAGCAGGGCCATTTAGAGATATTTTTATTATCTAAGTTCAGGATATATATTTTTAACCATCCCAGGAGCACCATTTATTACCCTTCTGAGAGGGGACCAGCCCCCCCCCCTCCCATTATATATGTTTTTACTATTGCCGTTTTATTATTGCCCTCTTTTAGATTAAGATCCTTTTATCCTTTTAATCCTGTAATGTGGGACCTTATTCCAGACCTTCATAGCACTTTATTCAGCTGTTATTAATGTATCAGCCTCTCTAAAGGGGACTATGTATCCCCCCCCCCTTCCGTTCTTTTAATATGGTCAACTGTTACATGGCAGTTCAGCCATTTGTACCCATTGGCATATGCCAAATAAGCCCCTCTTGGTTGATACCCCCAGAGATGGGTTTTTGTCCAACTGGCCACACTGGGAGCTCCATTCACATCTAACGCCGAATAACCTGAAGTGGAACGCAACGGTGGAACGCAAATCCAAAATGGCCGCGACGCCGAAAGATGACGTCAGCAGCAGCACGTGACCGCGACGCCAGACACACCCGGAAGTCACCAGCGAATCGTCTCCTTCCACATTACAGACTCTCCCAATAAATATGGGACCCCAGGAAGGCCCTATACCCCCCGATTTTACACACACATTGACTGAGGAAGGTGCTTGCTGCACCGAAACGCGTCTCGACCCCCCCATTTTAGCTTAACTCTTTTTTACTCGTATTTACCCTATTTTAAATTGTATAATTTGCACATACTAATAAACTATTTACAACCCACTTATGAGACTATCTGAGCTCTTTTTACACCTCTACCAGCCCTTACTTCCGATGAAATCACCTTATAATAACACAGATACCCCACCAGCGACCTGAATACTGAGAAAGCAGTGTGAGCAGCTAAAGAGGTTCAGGAGCTCACCGTTAAGGAGCACCAGAAGCGAAACAGTTGAGCCTGGATCTTAAGGCTCCTGTATTGGTGAGTGTGATTCTTATCTCTCCTACATATACGTTTTTTTAACTGGTGTTATGCTATGAGAGCGCTGTCTCTCTTTTCTGCTTCCATGTCCTCCCACCCAAGGTTGAATTAGAAGACCACGGAAAGAAGGGCAGTGACTACCCTATTACTAGGCACAAGGCGTTCCACTCCAGAGCCTGGATTCAAAAGGCTCTGGATCCTGTAAGTGCGCATTTTTTTCTACACTGCACCCCGTTTACAGAGGGTATTATACTATATATTGTTTCTTTTTTCCCCCCCTTCCCTCTCAATTTTCCCCACCGCGGAGCCTATCAAGAATATTAGGAGAACAGACATCCTCAACGAACGTAATACAGCTGTGGATAGGATAATAATTTTTGTCTGGACCTTCAACAACAGCTCTGGTACTCTGTTCCTCTTATGTACTGTTGCATTTGCACTTTATTGTATTGCACTATTGTATCGCACTATTATTATAACCCTGTTTTTTACATCAAGGTTATTGTATCAATACTTTGTAAACCTCTGGTTTTTGTACCCTGTACATATGACACATACTCAGCCCTTAAATCTGAGCTACAATTCAACTATTAAATTACTGCGCCACTAGGTAAACCCATCTTTTTCCTTCCAATCTTACTGCACAACTCTTCGAGAGCCTGTGTAACACCGTAGTTGGCTGCAACCCCCTTAAATACTTTACACCTTTAAATACGAGCGCCTCCACCAAACCCCTACACATCCTACTGTACAGGCACCGTATGTGCAGGGAATTCGCCAGGATTTGGCGAACTGCCTGCTCTCTGAATAGCGAATGGCCAGGAAAGGTAACCGTATGCTGAATTTCACTGTTCGGTTACCTTTCGCCCACAATTCGGATCTCTTTGAATAACTCTGATAGTTTATTAAATCTAACACAGGAGGGAGTTTAAACAGAAAGCAATACTGAATGAAACGAATAAGCAGAAGGGTGAGGAAGGAAAACAGGAGACACTGAATATTGATAAACACAGAGGCAAGTCTAGGAAAAGGAGCTAAGTACAAATGTGAAATGGGGCAGAGACGAAATAATTACTGAACAACAGCAGGAGGAAAGTACAACAATAAGAATAACTGAAAACAGAATACAACAGAGCAAGAAAGAGGCTAGTTGAAGTAAATAGAAGATTAAAGGTGGAAACAGAGGGACACTACAGGAACTGATACAGATACTAGAGGAGACAAACAAAGGGTTAACTAAGGGAACATTCACAGCAGACACAGAATAACTTAAATAGGGTTTAAATAGGAAGTAATTGCATAAATGGGTATAGTGGGGATCCAGGAGGTATTGGGAGTTGTAATCCAGGGAAAATAATAGGTGGAGTCCGGTAACAAAATAAAGTCGGTGGAAACAAAAGCAGGGTATTTGAAACAAAGCAAAAGTACTCAAGCGTGGTATCCAAGGGGTTAATCCATAAGAGAGTCCAGGTCTAGAGCCAAAGGTCAAGGGGCTTTAACCACTTGGCTGCTATGGACGCGCTCAGCGCGTCCAGCCAAGTGGTTCTCCTGTGCTACGGACGCGCTCAGCACGTCCGAGCACAGGAGGCAGCAATCCGCCGGATTCCGGCGGATTGCTGCGCCCCCCCGGTGCGGGCTGACATCTTGGATGTCAGCCCAGCACTCGGGAGCCCGGCGGGGACATTAGATGTCATTGCGGCGACGCGATGACATCTAATTCAGGCGCCCCCCCGCATGTGCGGAGGAGGCGCCTGAAAGGGAGGGGGGGAGGTCCTTCGGACCTCTCTCCCTCCCGATCGCCGGGGAGCAGGGGGTTAAGACAGGCACCGCTTGGAAGGGCACAGCCTGCCCTTCCAAACGGTGGCTCTCATTAACCCCTGGGGTGCCGGATCACGAATCGGCGCTGAAAAGCGCCGGTTCGTGATCCTTTCCTGGAGCTGGCCGACATCTTGGATGTCGGCCAAGCCTCCGGGAACTCCCCCTGAGGACTGACGTCATCGTGCATAGCACGATGACGCCAGTCTTGGAGTTAACCCCTAGCTGCCACCAACGGTGGAGATAGGGGGTTCCAATGAACCCCCTATCTCCCGATCCGTGGCAGCTAGGGGTTAAAGTTTGGTACCGTTGGATCGGCCAGAGCATGGCCGTTCCAACGATACCAAACACGACTGTGAAAAAAGTTTTTTAAAAAAAATTAAAAATAAAAATAAAAAAATATTTTAAAAAAAAATTATAAAAAAAAAAAAAACAAGTTTTTTTTTTTTTGTTTTTTTTTAATGCAGCAATATTGTTCCCATTTCAATTATAATGTGAACAATGATGCTGCACTAACGATTTTTGTATGCGGTGCGTTTGTTAAAAATCGCTTAATTTCCCCCAAAAAAATGTAACGAGACCCCATCTCAAATTTTTTTAACAAGCGCACCCCATACAAAATATAACCGCAATTGCTCGCATGTTAAAATGTGAAAAAAATACACTTTACACGTTGTAAATTATTGAAAATTCATATTTTATTGCATTTTTTGTTATAATATACAGACAGGTCATGACGTATACATATAATAATGACATATTATTAATCTGCCGAGTCTGACGGAAAGAACGCTATATAATATGTCTGGGTCATATACTAAAATAAGCCTTCAAAACGCATTTAAACATGATGAGCAAAACCGGTAAATATGACCTCAGCACAGAGGCGTGAAACGCCTCAGCAGCGAAAGGGTTAAAAGGCTTGTAGAATTCGTATATTCAGGTCTAAAGGGTTCAGAAACCAGGAGAGCAAATCAGGCTTCAACAATAGCAGATTTACACTGAAGTGTGCATGACGATGCAGAAGCACTGCATCATGGGTCCTTAGGTATTTTGTAGGGAATGCAAGGATCTTAATTGAAGACACCTGAGTTAACTGCTAATCAGTGCAATGAATCAAGCTGAGCAGGATAGGACAATAAAGAAAATGACAGGGTTAATATTAATGTTTTGCAGTTTTCTTGCTCTTGTTGCAGCAACGGCGCCGTGGGTATGACAGTGTTTCGCATTAATTTCATACAGTTAAACAGAAAATAAATCCTAGCTCTCACCAGAGCACTAAATATAATACAGTCATTCCCTGACTATCACTGGGTTGCTAACTCCATTTACCAAAAACCAAGGCCTGAGCCTTTCATGCTATGACCCTTTTAAACACCATTTTTCCTGGTTAATTAGTGTTCCCCTAAGGAATTTGTTGGCGCATTATAAATACTTCTAACTGTAGGTGTGGTTCATTCGTAGTCCCCCAGCTACAGAGCTGCTTTCTGGGAAATGTTGTTTAGATTACTCCCATATAGTGGATAGG
Source organism: Leptobrachium leishanense (assembly GCA_009667805.1). NCBI lineage: Eukaryota > Metazoa > Chordata > Amphibia > Anura > Megophryidae > Leptobrachium > Leptobrachium leishanense. The sequence continues at coordinate 47,318,418 of CM019072.1, forward strand.
GACTGTGTAGGACTCAGTCCTAAATACCTCCCTTCCACAACCACACCTCCGACACAGGCAAACTGTGTAATGAGTTCTGTTCATGCAGTGTGCTCTCAACCAACACTCTTACTCAGTCCTCACTAAGCCAGCATCACACTCTGTTAACACACTCCCTCTTATCACACTCAGCCACAAACTCATTCCTACTTCACTTACCCAACCACAAATTCACTCCAGCTACACACTCTCAATAATCATTATGACATACATGATCACACCACCCTCCATTTCCATCACATTCAGTCATTCATTTCAATGTTCATTTTATCTTGCACATGACCCCACAAGCACTAGAGCTGACCATGTTGATAAGTCTGTGACAATGCAGATTTCCAATTACTCTAAACCTCTTCTTTAATTAGGTGTGGATCGATGCTGCAACACAAATCTTCTACTCACTAGGGGCAGGATTTGGAGTACTAATAGCATTTGCCAGCTATAATAAATACACTAACAACTGTTACAGGTAAGAATCTATGCATGATCCATAGTTCTTAATTTACACTTTTTATTTGTTGTCTCACTAGCTGTAAGTTTTCACTTTATGCTTCATTTAATTTCTGTAATTTACTTGATGTAGCACCATTTAGTAGCATATTTACATAATTTAAATAGAAATATATTGACACTTTTATGAAATTCATTTGAGAGGCATTTTCTTTAATAGGGCACTTTATTTAGTTTTTTTCCTGTATGCATATTTTCCCCAATAATTTTCACACATATATTTTTCACAATTGTTTTTTCACAGTGTGCTTATATTAGGACCCTCAAGGAGATTTGCCTTGCCTTTGGTTGGTGGGCTTATCCTCCTAATGGCCATTATTAGTTAACAAAAAAAAAATCTAATTGTTGAGGGCAATATAGGATTTTAGATTACTTATGATAAAAATGTTTTTCCTTGGATACAAAAATGAGAGGGACAATTGACTAAGCTGCAAGCTTAGGGAACTGCCCCCAAGCAATTAAGGGAGGAAATTTAGTCACTATAAAAAGGGAATAAACCTGTAGAATATAATATAGGAATTCCTTGCTATACTTGTGACGGATGACTCCTCCGAAAACCCCCTTTTGAACACTTGGCCAGGCTATATATATATTTTTTTTAATGTGTTTCTATATAGCCAATCTGTGGGCCCTATTACATTCTTAATGCTAAACGCGTGTTTTTTTGCGCAAAGCGTTAAATGTTAACACACGAAAATCACCGCTGGAATTACATTCCTCGCGCATTTTTTCATCCGTTGGGAAATTGCGCTTGTAAAACCGACACTAAAGTACTGTTGCGCGCAGAAATCAGTGAGCGCAATGTAATTTTTAACGCAAGTCTGTCATTTTGTGCGGACTGCGCACAACAGATGTACGTTCTGATGGAAGACAAGGTAGTGGCCGTCATTTTGGACGGATCTAGTAAAAGAAAACGTGCGCATCGACGTTCTCCGTTGTGAATCTGCAGTTTGGTACGGTCAGGTTGTTACAATTTTCCGTTACCACCAGCTTTTCAAAAGCTTTTCAAAAAATTATGTGCGCAAACATTGTCCGTTAAATTTTGCGCTAAGATTGGAATATCATGCACTAAATTGCGCTCGCAAAGGGTTCGCGCAGGGTCACTCGTGTTAGATGTTAACGTGCATTTTACGTTAACGTTAATGCTTTTTTTTTGCTTTCGCGCACAATTATGCGCAAAGAATGTAATAGGGCCCTATATGTCACAACCTTGTTCTAAAAAACTGTTTCTGTGTGAAGGTTTCTGTGACGAAACGGTCACTTCAAAGTTTATTTTACATTTATTTTCTTTACAGTTTATTGTCGTTGTATATAGGGTAGAGTGTTTGTTGTGTGTGCCCTATTACCTGATGTCTGTGTTATATTAATATTCCCTTATGTGGTTACTGTAGAGTATTGTTTCTGTGTACCTTCTCTCTGTATAGTGTACATCTCTGTATTAGCTGTCCTCTGTTTTTCTATTGTACTCCTCTGTGGCTACCCCACTCTCTGTAAGAAGACTCCTTGGTTTCCCTCTAGTACTAGCAATGTTTAGATAAGATGCATGTGTAAACATTCCATTGTGTTGAATGTCTTTTCTATTGTCCAGTGGCTGGCGCCTGTGGTTATCTGTAATGTATTCTGGAAGGGAGGGGGTTGTCTCACCTATGTGTATTTGAAATAAAAAAGCATTCTCCATTTGGATTTGAATAAATCCCGGATCCAAAAAGAGACTTGGCTGTCCTAGATCCGGAAGCGAGGCTTGGGCATCATAGCTCTAATATGCATGACAGGATAGCCGGCGTTTAGATGTATTGAAGACAAGCGAACTCCAAAGAGTCCCCCAGATGGCGGCACTCACATGTCTTCTTACAGTGGCGGCTCCTTAGCGATACTCATATCCATATAATAATTATATGGATATGAGTATCGCTAAGGAGCCGCCACTGTAAGAAGACATGTGAGCGCCGCCATCCGGGGGACTCTCTGGATGTGATGCCCAAGCCTTGCTTCCAGATCTAGGACAGCAAAGTCTCTTTTTGGATCCGGGATTTATTCAAATCCAAATGGAGAATGCTTTTTTATTTCAAATACACATAGGTGAGACAACCCCCTCTTTTTGTATCCGGGATTTATGCGTCGCTGCATGAGGAGAAGCAGAGACATCCAAGCCTCGTATCAAGGTCTGGCATAGCCAAGCCTCGCTTTGGATCCAGGATACACACATCATCGTGTGAAGTGAAATCGGATGAGACTAATTAAGAGATACTATTTAAGTCGGCGATGATGGTGGTTGTTTTATTCCTTTTATTTTTGGCATCTTTCTCCCTGATGAAATTTGATGAACGAAACGCGTTGGAGATTTTATTTTATTTGAATGTATGCTGTTTACAATAAATCCTATTTTGGAAATTTCCTCGTGGTTCTTTCCTGTGGCAGCAGGCGAACTAAACGAAGATCTTCCTCTGGGAGCGGTAACAAGCAATACTATATGCCTATAATTATTCTTAATCTTGTGAGTGCTATGATAGCGGGGGCCTTTTAATATAGAAATTTGCTACCCTCTGCACCATGAGATGTTATTTTGTCATATAGATCGTACATCCCCCAATTTTGGATTGATTATTCTGCTCTATATCAGATTTGCAAAATGGACACCTACATCTACAGGATCAAATCCATACCCTCCAGACAACCCCGGTGTAAGGGCAGGGGCTGTGACCCCTGTATAATGTTGTGCGTATGGAACCCAATGGCAAGCCGTCGAAGGAGACCAGGAGGTGTATGTAAGCAATTGAATATTTACTGAGATGAAATGAAATATAAGTCCAGAACAAAAGGCTATAAGTCAAAAGGTATTCTTGGTTAGTACAAAGTCCTGAACGGAGGATTGCAAGTAAGGATCTTCGAGTTTAGAAGTGATACAAACAAAGTCCAGAACGATGGGTAGTAGAAGAGGGTAATGTGGGCTGTGGCCTTTGAAACAAGCCTGGGTTATGGATCTGGAGCTGGTACCGTGGTCGTGGGAACAAGCCTGGATATAGGATCTGGAGCTGGTACCGTGGTCATGGAGTAAGCCTGGATGCAGGATCTGGAGCTGGTACCGTAGTCGTGGAGTAAGCCTGGATGCAGGATGTGGAGCTCGTACCGTGGTCGTGGAGTAAGCCTGGATTTGGAGCTGGTACCTTGGTCATGGAGTAAGCCTGGATGCAGGATGTGGAGCTGGTACCATTGTCGTGGACTAAGCCTGGATGCAGGATGTGGAGCTGGTACCATGGTCGTGGAGTCAGCCTGGATGCAGGATCTGGAGCTTGTACCGTGGTCGTGGAGTAAGCCTGGATGCAGGATGTGGAACTGGTACCTTGGTCGTGGAGTAATGCGGGGTAGAGGATTTGGAACTCAGGATTCACTTGGAACAGGAACGAAGAGGGAACACTGAATAACTGAAGCGGTGAGCCACATTATAACCTGGTTAATTAACTGAGAAAGGCGACAGTTTTAAATAGGGTTCAGAGGATCATAAGAATATTGTTCACCTGGAACTCGTAGGTGGAGTTGGGATAGCATGCGAGGATCTTCAGTGCAGGTGTAATGCAGTACCCTTAATTGACCAGAGTACCAAGGTCTTCGTGCTTTAAGGGGATAGACGATCGCGCGTGCGCGCTTCGTCTCTCCTCACTTGGATTCCGTTGGCGGCATGGGACGCACCCCGGGTCTCCTCCTCCGAGCTGCGGACCGGAACCGCGGAGCGACGTGCCACGAGGGACCCTGGGTACGTGTGCTGTGTGTCCCAACATGGCGGCCATGGTTGGACCGCGGCGCGGGGCATTACAGGACCCGCCACCAAAGCGTGACCCCCGGGTGCGCTTGATAGATGGCTTGGAAGGATAACAGAGATGAAAGGCATGAACCTTTGCAGGAGCATGGATGTTGGCACTTGGTTCCCAAGATCATTCTTCAGGACCGTATCCCATCCAGTGTACCAAATATTCCAACCTGCTGTAACGAAGTCTTGAGTCCAGAGTGCGTGAGACCTCGTATTCCTCTTCTCCAGATACGGGCACAGGAGCAGGCGGTTTAGTATCCCGACCAGTAAAAGGATTTTCATTGCAAGGTTTCAGGAGAGACACATGAAGACAGGATGGATTCTGTGAGAAGGAGGAAGAGTTAAACGGGCTGTCATGGAGTTGACCATTCTGAGGACCAGGAAGGGGCCAATGTTGCGAAGAGTCGAGGACCCAGTTTTTTTGGACAATCCAAAGATGAACAGTGGACAGCAACCCCTTATCCCCAGGTGCATACAGAGGAGCTTCTCTTCTACTGCAATCAGCATACTTCTTTTGGTTATGTTGGGCCAGTCGCAACTAGTGGCGTAGCGTTCAAAGTTGACCGCGTAGGGCTCTCAGATGGGTTGACACCTCTGGGACTAGAGTGTTGAGCGGCATCTCTGGAAGAGTGCAAGGATGATAACCATAATTGGCAAAGAAAGGCGTAAAGCGAGTCGATGAGTGTACCTGAATATTGTAGGCAAATTCAGCAGTCCTCTCCTCACTTGGATTCCGTTGGTGGCGTGGGACGCAACCCGGGTCTCCTCCTCCGAGCTGCGGACCGGAACCGTGGAGCGACGTGCCACGAGGGACCCTGGGTAAGTGTGCTGTGTGTCCCAGGATTCTCATGCCAAGGTTTCAGGAGAGACACATGAAGACAGGATGGATTCTGTGAGAAGGAGGAAGAGTTAAATGGGCGGTCAGGGAGTTGACCATTCTGCGGACCGGGAAGGGGCTGATGTAGCGAGGAGTTGAGGACCCAGTTTCTTTCATAGACAATCCAATCGGAGATGAACAGTGGACAGCAACACCATATCCCCAGGTGCATACAGAGCAGCTTCTCTTCTACCGCGATCAGCATACTTCTTTTGGTTTTGTTGCGCCAGTCACAACTGGTGGCGTAGCGTTCAAAGTTGACCGCGTAGGGCTCTCAGATGGGTTGACACCTCTGGGACTAGAGTGTTGAGTGGCATCTCTGGAAGAGTGCTAGGATGATAATTGGCAAAGAAAGGCGTAAAGCGAGCCGATGAGTGTACCTGATTATTGTAGACAAATTCAGCAGTCGGTAGAACATCCAGCCAGTCGTTTTGGAGGTGTGTGGTGAAACAACGAAGATACTGCTCCAGTGTCTGATTTGTCCGCTCAGTCTGGCTGTTGCTCTGTGTATGGAAAGCCGAAGAAAGACACCTGGTAATCCGTAGGCTACGGCACATCTGGGACCAGAAGCGAGACGTAAACTGGGACCCTCTGTCTGTAACAATGGAACGAGGAGTGCCATGGAGTCGGAATATCTCCTTGATGAACAAGGTGGCTGTTTCGGCTGCCGTGGGTAGGCCTACTGCTGGTATAAAATGGGCCATCTTGGTACAGCGGTCTACCACCACCAGGATAGTGGTGTATTGGTGTGAAGGGGGAAGGTCCACTATGAAGTCCATAGAGATGTATCTCCACGGATGCAGCAGAGGAGCCAAGGGTTGGAGAAGACCAGCAGGACGGGTGCGAGGTTGTTTGTTGCGTGCACGGACAGGACAAGGGAGTACAAAGGCGGTGATGTCCTTCTTAACGGATGGCCACCAGAAGTATCGCTGTATGGCATCTATGGTTTTCTTGATGCCACCGTGCCCTGCAGCTGGGATGTCGTGAGAGTGTTGTAGTACCTGTAGACGGACCTCAGGAGGAACATATATCTGTTCATCATGATAGAGGAGTCCATCGTTGGATACGAGCCCCTGGACGTCGGTCGGTGGTTGGAGACTGTGTTTCTTTATGTTCTCCATCAAAGCTTCTTGTGAGGCACAGAAGAAGTCACTAGGCAGAATGGAGTTGTTTTGAGTGGTGGATGGAGAGGCGTCTGAGTCATACCGATGGGAAAGAGCACCGCCTTACCATTTCTTGCTCCAGGTCTGTAGGTGATGTGTACCAGAAAGCTGGTGAAGAACAACGCCCATCTAGCTTGTCGAGGTCGTAGCCTTTTTACTGTGCGGAGATATTCCAGATTGCAGTGGTCTGTGAATATGACTACAGGATGTTTTGCCCGTTCGAGGAGGTGTTTCCATTCCTCGAGAGCGCTCTTGATTGCCAGGAGTTCCTTCTCACCTATGCTATAGTTCTTTTCGGGTGGGGTAAGACGTCTGGAATAGAAGGTCACTGGATACATAAGGCTTTTGGTTCCAGATTTCTGTGAGAGAATCGCTCCTAAGGCGATATCGGAGGCGTCTCCAGATAGTACGGCAGGTTGATATCTGGTTGTTTAAGGATCGGGGCTTGGGTAAAACTTTCAGTGTGACGAATGCCTGCTGAGCTTCTTCGGTCCAACGAAATCGCACATCTTTTTTGGTCAAGGACGTGATAGGTGCGCTGAGATGAGAGAAGGAGAAGGACCGGATGAAACAACGGTAAAAATTGGTGAATCCCATGAATTGCTGAACCATCTATTTTTCTTTGGGTATCGGCCAGTCTATACGTGTCCTGGTGATAAGATGTATCCCAGGAATTCTATGGAGGATTTCTCAAAGGTTACATAGTTACATAGTTATATAGGCTGAAAAAAGACATGCGTCCATCGGGTTCAGCCTCTCCCACATAACCTACTGCTGTTGATCCAAAAGAAGGCAAAAAACCCAGTCTGAATGCTTGCCAATATGCAACATACTGGGAAAAAATTCCTTCTTGACCCCTGAATGGCAGTCAGATTTCTCCTTGGATCAAGAAGCTTTTACCCACATATTAAATATTATAACCCTTAATATTCTGTGTCTGCAGGAAGTCATCCAGTCGTTTTTTAAAAGTCTGTACAGACTCTGACCCAACCACCTCAACAGGCAGAGAATTCCACAGCTTTATTGTTCTCACCGTAAAATAACCCTTCCTATGCTTTAAGCTAAATTTTCTTTCTTCCAGTCTAAATGGATGACCCCTTGTCCTATGTATAGTCCTGTTAATGAATAGGTTATCAGACAATGGTTGATAATGGCCCCGTATATATTTATATAAGGTTATCAGATCCCCTCTAAAGGTGCTTTTTTCGATCTTGCCGTATAACTTGTGTTGACGAAGACGGGACAGTACGAGATGAACATGTTGTTCGTGTTCTTGGATGGTTCGGGAGTACAGTAAGAGATCGTCGCGATAGACCACCAGGAAGGTATCCAGGACGTCACGGAAGATGTCGTTGAGAAAATGCTGGAAGGCGGCTGGAGCGTTGCATAACCCAAACGGCATGACGAGATACTCGAAGTGAATCAAAGTGAATATTTGTGAATTGAGGTAATCAGAGATAATCTGACACGCAGTATTTTGGGGGTCAGTAATTTCTACAAAATATTTGTGAATTGAGGTAATCTGAGGTATTCTGCCACGCAGAATTTTGGAGGCTCAGTAATTTCTACAAAATATTTGTGAATTGAGGTGATCTGAGTCTTGTCACTGCCAGTGCCACGCAGTATTTTGGGGGTCAGTAATTTCTACAAAATATTTGTGAATTGAGGTAATCTGAGGTAATCTGCCACGCAGAATTTTGGGGGCTCAGTAATTTCTACAAAATATTTGTGAATTGAGGTGATCTGTGTCTTGTCACTGCCAGTGCCACGCAGTATTTTGGGGGTCAGTAATTTCTACAAAATATTTGTGAATTGAGGTAATCTGAGGTAATCTGCCACGCAGAATTTTGGGGGCTCAGTAATTTCTACAAAATATTTGTGAATTGAGGTAATCAGAGGTAATCTGTCACGCAGAATTTTGGGGGCTCATTAATTTCTACAAAATATTTGTGAATTGAGGTAATCAGAGGTAATCTGTGATTTATTACTGCCAGCCAGAATTTTGGGGGCTCAGTAATTTCTGCAAAATATTTGTTAATTGAGGTAATCAGAGGTAATCTGCCATGCCGAATTTTGGGGGCGCAGTAATTTCTACAAAATATTTGTGAATTGAGGTAATAAGAGGTCATCTGTGTCTTATCACTGCCAGCCAGAATTTTGGGGGCTCAGTAATTTCTAAAAAATATTTGTGAATTGAGGTAATCTGTGTGTTCTCACTCACTGCCACCAAGTATTTTGGGGGTGAATAATTTCTCCAAAATATCTGGGAATTGAGGTAATCTGTGTCTTGTCACTGCCACCCATCAGGGGGTCTCACTGTTTTATAGGAGGTTTCTGAGACTTGTAATCTGTGTCTTTTCACTGCCAGCTATAAGGGGGTCCCACATACTTCTATCAGATTTCTGCGAATTGTAATCTGTGTTTTGTCACTGTTGCCACCTATCAGGGGGTCCTATCAGGGGGTCTCACTGACTTGTAGCAGATTTCTGCAAATTGTAATTTGTGTCTTGTCGCTGGCACCCATCAGGGGGTCTCACTGATTTATAGGAGGTTTCTGGGAATTGTAATCTGTGTCTTGTCACTGGCTGCCAGCTATCAGGGTGTCTCACTGAGTTATACCAGAGTTCTGGAAATCTTTAATCTTTATACCAGAGTTGAATCAGAGTTCTGTATAATATTTAATCTATATTTCACTCACCATGTCAGAAAGACCAAAAAGGACAGGCAGACGCTCCCAGACACAGATAAGAGGGCAAGCAGCCTCTGTGTCTGGAGGCTGTGCCTCTGGTCGTGGTGGACGTGGTGCATCCTCTGCAGGGGCACGCTTGTCCTTTCTAACTGGTGCTGGCCTTCTTAAGCAGCATCAACATACAGAGGATTTGGTGGATTGGCTAACCAGGCCATCCTCATCCTCCGAGTCCTCTTGTAGTGCTTTACAATTAACCTCAGCTGCCAAAACAACTAATGCAGCCTCCATGTCCACAGCTACTCCTGCCGTAGCCTCACTATCACACACGGAGGAGTCAGCTGAATTGTTTGACTACAATGACAGTGACATGCTGCTTGAGGATGCGCAGCAAGTACAGTGCTCTGATTCAATCTCTGAGGTTGAGGAAGGGAGTATAATCAACCTAGAGGAAGGGGGTGCCAGTGATGACACACAAATTACTGGCACTCATGTTGCCCCAGCAGCTGCAGCATACTGCCAAGTTGGCTCCAGTGACGAGGAGATAGGAGGTGATGATGACAATGATGATGAGGTCACTGACTCCACCTGGGTGCCTGATCGAACAGAGGAATCAAGTGAGGAGGAGGGGGAGGAGGGGGAGGAGGAGGAGGCACAGCAAATACGATATCATGCCCCACCTATGAAAGACTGCTGATGTACCTGTAATGCACAGCCTGGCTCTAAGAACTTTGCCCTGGATCTCTTTTTCTTGGATTCCATTCCAGGTTTTGCCCAGACTCAGCACCTTGACCAGGCTCATGGAGATCCAGCCTGGGTCTTCCTTTTCCAGCCTTGGAGTTCCAGCTGAGGCCCATCCGTGATTAAGCCTCCTTAAAAGGCAGAGAGACCCAGCTAGCAGTGGTTCTACATTGTGCTCCCTGTCTGAGGTCATTTGGATGTGTACATACCTGCTCTTCCTGTACCAGCTTATCCTGCGTATCTAGTACCCATCTGTCTACCCTGTTGTGCCTGGATACATCTCTGTCTGTGCAAGGGACTCCCAGCAATCTCCACCTGCGCTGTATCCACGGTCTGTGGTCAAGATTCCAGGTCACTGCTCAAGTGGGTACTCTCAACCGCGTAGCCCACTATACCCTGTGTCTGGAAACCTACCTGTGGATTACAGTTGTCCATCTCCGTCTCTGACCTTTTGATCCAGGTACCACTGCCAGCTGTCCAGACTTATTCTTGGTGGGCCCTGTCTGCAGTCTGGGACTGCATTGCCCACAATCCACTGACTCTCCAAGAATACTCCCTGGATTGTGTCTATGTGATATACTGTGTACTGAAGCCTTGTTTGGGCATACTTAACCTGTCAGTCAGTTGCCAGCCACGACTCCTTGTATATAGACTTTAACCACGTCTTTGCCGGTACGTTCCAGATTTGCCTGCAGTCAAGGCCCATTTATGTTCCATTAAAGTTATATTCATTGCTTGAATCCTGTCTGGCCTCCCCTCTGTGTCGTCGACTGCTGGGCTCATACCAGAACAGCACATGCCACCTGACACACGAGGCACAACATCCTCTATGACCAACCGTAGCACTAGCCAGTCCAAGGCATCAGATGTCAGAGCTGCTCAGGTGCAGAGCGCTGTTGTCTCAAAGCACACATGCAGGAACTCTGCTGTCTGGGAGTTCTTTAAGAAATGTGCAGCAGACCCCACCGTTGCTATTTGTAATCTATGTCAGATGAGGCTTAAGCGTGGGAAAGACACCAGATGCTTGGGTACCACGTGCTTGAGGCGACATATGACCACCTGCCACACATCCCGTTGGCACAAAACTTTGCGCAGGTCCTCCTCCTCCTCATCTGTACCAGCTCCTTCCTCACAATGTGACAGCATCCCATCAGTTGAAGATTTACGCAGTCAGATTACGTTGCCCCAGCTGCTGCAGCGTAAGAAAAAATATGGTCCCAACCAAGATGACAATGTTATCGAGTCATTGGGAAAGGCAGTCAGCAGCAAGGTGCATGTGACTTTAGACACGTTGTCCAGCAAGCGTGGACAGGGTTGTTACATTTCCTTCTTGACACACTGGGTAACTCTGATTGCAGCTGGGAGGGATCCAAGACGGGGCTCTGTGCTGGAGCTTGTTCATCCACCACGCCTCCAGAAAGCTGCTTGTATGAGGTCTGTCTGCACCACCACCACCTCTCCCTCTTTCACCTCCTCATCCTCCTTCTGTGTCTCTGGCGAAGTGGCAGTTAAACTGACGCCTGACAGGGACTGCGCAATGGCTCAAGCAAAAAGATGCCATACTGTGCTTGAGCTGGTTTGTTTAGGGGACAGGAGCCACACCAGGCCAGAAATTCTGTCAGCTCTGCAGGGGCAGGTGCAGAGATGGTTAACACCACGCCAGCTTCAGCTGGGAATGGTCGTCTGTGATAATGGCAGCAACCTTCTCTCCGCCTACGCAAGGGTAAATTGATGCATGTACCATGCCTAGCACACATCCTAAATCTAGGTGTACAGCGTTTCCTAACCAGGTACCTAGGGCTGGCAGAGCTTCTCAGCCAGGCCAGAAAAGTCTGCAGCCACTTCAGCCGGTCATTCCCAGCAAGCGTTCGCCTGGCAGAAATTCAAAGAGAATTCCACCTTCCCACAAACCGTCTTAGGCTAGGGTCAGAGTGGGGCGGTCGGAACGCGCGTGCAGGCGCACTAAATCACGGCGGCAGTAGCAGCACATAACGGCCAATGACGGCCAATATACGCAGTACGTGCGTACAAAAGTGCGCCGACACCACGCAACCGGCAAATGAACGCATTTTTCTCAGAACGTGAAACCGCTGCTACAGACGTACAGAGTGCGCTGCGGCCGCATGGCAGCGTGTGTGCGTGATTAGGAGACGTCAGACGCTGCTAGTGTGCGGCCTACATAACGTTCAAACAGCCGGATTTCCCTAGAATTGCGTTGGTGAGTACCTGCGACTGTGCGACTGTGGTCGTCTGACCACTTAAGCGTATTCCGTGAAAAAATGCGTGCGCACGCATCGACGTACATTTTGACGGTGGCCGCAGAAAATGCGCTCATCTGTCCCTAGCCTTATCTGTGACATGCCCACCAGGTGGAACTCGACATTAGCATTGCTGCAGCATCTGCACAAGCAGCAGAGGGCCATCAACGAGTACCTGTGTGAGTATGGCACAAGGACAGGTTCAGGTCAACTTGTTTCCCCCCCCGCAGTCGCTGATGATCAAGGATCAATGCACTGTATTCACTGGTGTATTTTGGCCTCAGCCAACTAGGGCAGCACTTTCCAGGGGGCGGCGGCCCGCCGGGTGGCCCCACCCCTAAAAAAAAATTTAAAAAAAAATAAAATTTTTTTTTTTACTTTTGCAAACTATTTTACCAGGAAGGAAACATTGAGATGTCACTAATTTTCAAGTATGTCTGGGTAGGCAAGGCCTAGGCTTTCACTTTCCAGGGGGCAACAAAAAAACCTCACCACTAATTGGGTTACTCACAGAGCACCGAAATGACGCCAACATTTTGGTGTTCTGTAGTTCCCTGCACTTCGGGGAATAAAATTTCCCCAACCTGCAGTGAATTCACCATTCACCGCAGGGTCCCCAAAGTGCATGGAGTCGGCCGCTGTATGCTGCCACCGCAAACCCACGGCCTGTTGTTTTCAAAAGAACTACTGAACGAAAATGTCTGGAATTTATATATAAGATCCTATGATTGATAATAAAAAGTTCTGTTACAGAAAAAGAAGAACCGCTATTAAAATTAAGGGTGGGAATTTTGCCCAAAAAAATCAGAAAAATTACTAAAAGGTACTAAAAAAATCAATAAATAAATAAAGACTTTTTACTGCAGATTAAAATAATAAATGGTTTATTAGATATTGCATAAAAACGGGAATATTTTTAACATTGAAACCTATGGGGTTCGCCTGAATAAACCTGCTGATTGAAACCACCGAACATCAGGGCATTTCACTGACATTTCTCTGCTGTTTGGTGTTCTCTGAATAGATTAACCATTACTTCTCTATGGGGATTTGCACTGCCTTCAAACAGCACCGTACTTGCTGGTAGTTCGCCAAACTTGTGTGTAAGCATATCACCAGAGCAGTGGTGTACTTAGAGGAGTGGCGGAGGGTGGGCCACCCCAGGTACCAGTGATTATTGGGGTGTCTTTAGGGGGTACTAGGAGGTGCCACTGTCACTGTGTGTCAGCTTTGAGCTGTGTTCTCAAACAACGAGCAGCGGAGCATGGTGTTTGCATACGGAATTAAATCGAAATAGAATAAAAATCCCCCTCTCCTCCCTCCATAGCTCCTCCCCTGCCCTGCAGCAGCTCTAGGAGAGGGGAGGGGGATGTGATTTGTGTGCAGAGAGAGAAGATGACAGTAAACAGCAGGTAAAGGGGGGAGTATCAGCAGAATATGAAGCCCTGTCTGCTTACTGCTGTTTAAAGTGGACCTTTCCTTAACCAGCACTGCAGTGATAGAAATTTGTCATTGAGCTGCCTGGCTCCTGGTGAGGCTGCGTGCGTGCAGGTCACACTCGGTCCAACCAGTCAGGTGGTACTGAGTCTCAGTACCACCTGACTGGCTGAACCACGTGACACGCACGCACGCAGCTGCCCACCCTTTCCTTAACATGGACTGTCACTCTATTCTGGACTGAACACCCACCGGGAAGGGAATCAAAGCCACGGTGCACCCTCTGGCAGTGGCACCCCACTGCTGACAAGATGGCTCCACACACAGGCACAGCCGCGATCCTAACGTGGCCTGGAGGGACCTCCTGCAGAGTCTGCACACAGTCCCTGCTGACTCTGCACACAGCCCTACCGCGGACGGAGGCCGGTAAATGTAGAATAAATAATTGCTGTGTGCGCATATACACTCGGTTTCATGGGAGTTTTATTGCAGTGGATTCTGATGCACTCATACACACCACACATTGCATTGCTGGGAGTTTTATTGCTGTGGATTCTGATACGCTGACACACACCACACATTGCATTGCTGGGAGTTTTATTGCTGTGGATTCTGATACACTCATACACACTGCATTGCTGGAATTTTTATTGCTGTGGATTCTGATATGCTGACACACACCAAACATTGCATTGCTGGGAGTTTTATTGCTGTGGATTCTTGTGATACACACTGCATAGTACTGTGAGTTTTATTGCCCTGGAGCTCTGGGATACACTCATACACACTGCACATTACTGTGAGTTTTATTGCTGTGCAGTTCTGTGATATGCTCATACACAGTGCACATTTCTGCAGGTTTTATTGCTGTGCAGCTCTGTGATACGCTCATATGCAGTGCACGTTTCTGTGTATTTTATTGCTCAACCAATTAGAGCGGCTGTGATCCAGTATAATGGCTGTTCTTTGTAAAAATGCTTGAATTTAAACATTTCATAATTTTATTTATCTCAATAGATACATTTGAAATGGTATACAAAATATACAAGTAGGCGCTTGGTATCCAATTTTAATATAAAGAGAGGAAAAGGTGGAGCTTAAAGAGGAAGGGTGGGGATTAACCAGGAAGAGGTGTGCCCTTGACAGGAAGGGGTGCCTCAAATTTAAATTAGGGGTGCACGAGTTTAGTCAGGCCTAGGGCAGCACAAAACCTAAATACACCACTGACTGTACTGTCACCATTTGAGGAGGCAACGAGGATGGTGAGCAGGGACAGTGCAGAGATCATAATTTTTCCCACTTGTTGTTGCTCAAACATTTCCCATGGCTTCAAATCGCGTTTAAACATGAGCAAAACTGGTAAAAATGAGCTCAGCGCACAGCGGTGAAATGGCTCAAAAAAATGTTTTTTGATTAAAAACGCTTTTTATTTACATTAGTTTTTCACTGTTTCCTGTCCCCCAGCGCAGTACCCGGACCCCCATACACCATTTATGACCAATATCTTGCATATATGCCCTCTGGAGGGGACCTTACTTTTCGAATTGAGCCCCATTGACTTGCATTGCGTTCGAATTCGAACTTTTTCAAATGTTCGAGTTCGAATGCGAACTGAACACGTTCGGTGTTCGGCCCATCCCTATTCTTGACCAGTCTGTCATAGAGGCACTTGGTGTCCCATTGCAAAATAAACCCTTCCCTTTGCATATTCAGGTTGTTGATGGGTCTTGCCTATACAGGTTTCTATCGGTCCCAAACATATGGAGTGTATGGTGTTTGATGTAATATCTTCACCTGTGTTTCCTGTGATATTAGGGCTCCCCTGGCTCCGGTTACATGATCCTTTTATTAAGCAAAGAGTGTGTATAAATAAATATACACTATACAGTGTGGGCGCCTATTTATAAACTAATTTAAAGTGCAGGGTGTAGTGCTAATAAATAGTCAAATGCTGCCTATAGTATGGTAAAAACACATAAGAAACAACCAAAATATGTGTCAGAATACAAGATAAAAGCGAATATCCATACGGCGCATCTAGTGCAATTAATAGGTTAATAAATCAATGGATATGTAAAATCCATAAAATCCATTAAAAAACTCATAAACCGTTGCAGTAAAAAATATTAAAAATATTACTATCAAGTCAATAAAGGTGCATAGAGTAAAGTCCAGGTCAAATGTGCAAAAAGGTGCTAAAGTATATATTAATGGAATACTCAAAAATGATGATGAAGAATAATGTGCTGATCTTCTTATAAGTGCTGGTGCTGAATCCTCATGTCCGCCAGTAATCCTCAAAACAAGCACATCACAGGAAAGGATAATAGTGCAGACAGTCAGAATAGAGTAGGCTCGGATTATAATCAAAATCTAAACCACTCACATTTATGGGAGCCCACAAGGTCCCGGCTCGAGGAGAAACAGCCTGCAGCCAAATATAGGGTGGCACTTCCCTTCTTTCTGTTCGTACTGGAGACTAGAAATAGAGAGAATCGGGAGACGGCACTCCCATAGCGTAATGCTGCGTATATGTGGAAATGTGATAAGGAAAAGATGAAACACACTCACCGATTTTGGAGCCTCGTAATGTCAGGCTCAATATATGTCGCTCTGGGTCCTCTTAGGGTGGGAACCCAAACCTCTTTGCCTCCGCGGTGGTGGGTCCAAGTTTCCAAGGAGAAAAAAAAAAAAGGTCGGAGAAAAGTGGCAAATGTTGGGAAATTTAATGGATAAATAAAATAAAATACAGGACAGAGTCTACCGAGACGCGTTTCAGCTTAAAAAAGCCTTCCTCAGTCGGTATAGAAGTAAATGTCCATAAAAAAGTCAGTATAAAATGCAAAGTAAAAGTGTCCTCTTTTATAGTGCATCAGAATAATATCACTTCCTACTTCTGGTCAGTTGACTTCCGTTCGTTCGGATTTTACCCAGTAATGCTTTGCGGATACGAAATGGCGGGGGAAAAATACGAACGACTGTACGGTCGTAATGGCTATTAAAAGTCATTATTAGTCGAAAGAAGCATAGAAAACAGCCAGAAGGGATTTAATTAACACAAAATACGAAAATTTAGCAATATTCGTTCATATGGTTAATGGTTAAAAACCGGATGTAAACAAAAGGGGTTCGACCAATAGCGGTATTTCGGTTCTAATTACATGATAGTATGTGGATCTTAATTTTCGTGTAAACAGATACGAAAAATAATAATAGATACGATAAGAAAACAGATGTAATGTTTATAGATCCGAAATTATGTAGGAAACGAATAATGGTCGAGCAAATAGCATACGATCAGAAAAATCGGGCGGAAATAGAATCGGGCGGAAATGAAAAATACCCAGTAGGGCCTTGCGGCCACTTTCAGTTTCGATTTGGGTCTATCAGAAACCGGAAATAAACAAATGAATTTGCCTAACGGCCACTTTTCGTTTCGGATTATGTGATAATACATAGATCTTAATATTCGTATAAACAAATGTACGATAGAAATGTGATGAAAAGTATAATGTTTATACATCCGAAACGAATAGTATATAGTGGAGGAATAAAGGGATCGGACGGAAATGGGAAATTACCCAATAGGGTCTTTTCGGTCGTTTTAAGTTACGATTTTAAGTTACGATTTTCGTCCATATATAAATTAAGATCCGAATGATAAATGAACGAAAAATATACACAAAACGTATAAGAAAAGGCAGGCTGCATTTCCGCTACACCAATTTAGAGAATGGAAAATGGTATAAAGGAGATTTCCTCTAGTGGAAACTTTCAGCATATAGAAAAAACCTATAAACAGCCTAGCAAACATTAAACCAATGCAATAGGCAAGATGTATAACGATTTGAGATAAAAATAGTTAAACTGTATAAAATGGGGGATGCATAAAAGTGATCTAATTATCTGGTAAGGCCTTTATATAGATCAAGGCAGAAATAGGGAGAGGGTTATGGAGAGCAAGATAAATTATGAGATATGAATTAATAGATGATAAAACAGCCAATAAGAATAGGAGGTTAATAATGTAAGTCATGGACTAAAAAGGAGAGCTGTTTAAAATGAATAGATTAAGAATAATGCTTAAAATGGGTCTGATAATAAAAAGGGTCTGATAATAAAAATGGGGAAGGGGGTAAAGGAGAGCTAATCATTAAGGAAATGGCACAGCTCGAAATCAGCATTAAGACCCTGGGGTTGGAGCGTATTCATTAAAAAAATCCACCTCATTTCTTCTTTTCCTAGTCGTGTTTCCAGGCTTCCTCCTCTCCAGAAAGGTTCCAACTTTTGAACTGCCATAAATTGGAGTCCCTCTGGATTCTGACCATGTTTTAATTTAAAATGTAATGATACGCTGTGTTTGTCAAACCCTTTTTTTATGTTTCTTATATGTTCTTGTATGCGTATATTGAGAGGTCGTGTGGTACGCCCCACATATTTAAGTCCACAGGGGCAAGTCAAAACATATATGACGTTCTTAGAGAAACATGTCCTTATTCCTTTGAGTTTAATTGGCTTGCCATTCCTTTCGATTACTGATGTTATTTGTTTTTTGCTTTTGGTGTTTCTACAGTTTAAGCAGTTCCCACATTGGTGGAAACCTGCTTGTAATCCAAAATGGTTAATCGTTTTCTTATTTCTCACTTTATGTGTGAGTTCCATCTTTAAGTTTTTCACCCCTCTGCATAGACAGTGACACAATTCCTTTAGTGTTCCTGCTGGAGCACACTCTGCGGGGAATTATAGATGTGGCTCTAGAGGCAGAGCAGCAGGAGGAAGAGGAGGCCTTCCTTAGGCTGGGGTCAGACAGCGCACTTTTAACGTGCGTTCTGGCGCACATAATTACTGCCGCACTAGCAGCAGATGATGGGCAATGACGGCCAATATACGATGTACGGCCGCACAAAAGTCCGGCCGTGCAACGCAAGTGGAATTTGAACGCATTTTTTGGAGAAAGCAGAACCGCTAGTACTGACGTACTGAGTGCGCAGCTGCGGCATAGCGGCGTGTGTGTGAGATTAGGAGACGTCAGACACTGCTAATGTCCAGCCTACATAACGTCCAGACGCAAAAAGAGTTTTATTGACGATCCGTACAAAATCACGCCCGAAAATGCGCGTCGTCTGATCGTTTTTGCGCATTTGATGACTTAGCCTATAGGAATTCTGGGAAGGCTGAATACCAGGGTGCTGTAAAAATAAACGGCCACTAGATGGCATCTCTAAACACATTACATTTTACATTTCTGCTCTGAAGGCAGCACAGCCGGGACCTTTAAATAAGGAATGCGCGCTGTACACCTTGCCTTGACGTGGAGTTTCATTCCCGCATCGCTAGCTTACCGAATCAGTTTGTTACTTGTTCTGAGGACCCGATCTGTTGCCGACTTTGCTTGCCATTTGACTATTCTCTCTGTGTACACCCTGCCTGTTCTGTTTGCCTCCTGTTGCTACTGGTGTGCGCAGATTCTCACCATATACAGTAGCGTAGTACAAGTGCCTAAATGTTGCTGACCTGGTTTTGTTGTAATGACTACTCTCGATCTGTGCCCCTGTCTGGTATATCTGCTGCTTGTTACTGCTGGTGTGTGCTACAGATCCTGCTACATATAGTTGTGCAGCACAAGTGCCTAAACGTTGCCGAACCTGTTTTGTTATAACAACTGCTCTCGCTCTGCGCCCCTGTCTGGTATATTCCACTGCTTGCTACTGCTGGTGCGCTTCCATCCTGCCATACACTATAGCGCAGCACAAACGTATATTGATCTCAGTCTGTGGTGTATATTGTTGGTGCTGTCTCCCTGGCCTGTGTGAATGCTAGAGGTTAGGTTTAGTGGTCCCGAGTCCCGACCATCCTAAGGATCTGAGGGTTAGCGGTCTGTTACCAGGGATCCTACCAGGTCTGTCCTGGGGAATCGTTACAAATAGGCGGTGATCCTTTTATTTCCTGGGCAACAGGGAGTCTAACCTTTGCTTCTTCTCATTGTATGCAACAATGCCTCGAAGAGAGACATCACACCCTCCTTACCATATTGGATGCCAACATGACACCTCAATACGATACAGTTCTACCTTCCACTTATGCCTCTTTTTCAGATGTATTCAACGAAAGAGGAGCAGAAACCTTGCCTCCATGACGGTCTTATGATTTCCCTATCGACCTTTTGCCAGGAGCACACATTCCCTATGGCCGAATATATCCATTGACTGAACCTGAATTAAGCGTGTTGAGAGGATATATTCAGCAGAATCTGGAGAAAAGGGTTTATCCATCATTCCACGTCTCCTGCAGGAGCAGGTATCTTTTTTGTGGCGAAAAAAGATGGAGGCCTTCGGCCCTGTGTGGATTTTAGAGACCTCAACCGTATTACGATCAAGAACCGATATCCCCTGCCACTCATTCCTGAACTCATTGAACGATTACGAGGAGCCAGCATCTACTCCAAAATCGATTTGAAAGGGGCGTATAACCTTGTCCGAGTTCGGCAGGGAGATGAATGGAAGACGGCTTTCCGGTCACGATATGGCCATTTTGAACACATGGTGATGCCGTTTGGGCTATGCAATGCCCCTGCCACATTTCAGCACTTCCTGAATGACTGAATGACGTCTTTTGTGACCTCCTTGACAGCTACGTAATTGTATATCTGGACGACATACTGGTCTTCTCCCCTTCTCTCCAAGAACATAGAGTGCATATGACCACGGTATTGAACCACCTTCGCACACAAAAACTGTTCGCCAAAATCGAAAAAGTGTGTGTTTGAATCCAGTAGAATTGATTTTCTTGGGTTCGAGTTAACCCCGGGATGCGTGGCAATGGGTAAAAAGAAGGCAGAGGCTATACGAACATGACCAGTTCCGAGGGACAAGAAATCAGTACAACGGTTCATAGGATTCGCCAACTTCTACAGACGATTTATCCGTGATTTCTCCACGATCATTTATCATGCCACCTACTGTCCTTAGAAGGAAGGCAATCAGATTCCAATGGACTTCACTAGCACAGAACGCTTTTGAGACCCTGAAACAGAAGTTTTGTTCTGCACCTGTCCTGGCTATCCCTGATCCCATGTTACCATATATCTTGGAGGTAGATGCATCAGAGACCGTATTGGGAGCAGTTTTATCTCAAAGGAAACCTATGTCTGCTACTATGCATCCGGTGGCGTATTACTCCAAAAAGTTAACACCTGCAGAGGTGAATTATGATATTGGCGACAGAGAACTGTTAGCAATCAAAAATGCTCTGGTAGAATGGCGTCATCTCCTGGAGGGTACCCAACATCCATTCACTGTACTAACTGACCATAAGAACTTGGAATACCTACGTACTGCCAAACGCTTGAACCCAAGACAAGCTCGTTGGTCTTTATTCTTTTCTTGATTTGACTTTCATGTCATCTATCGGCCAGGAACCCAAAATGGCAAGGCAGACGCACTGTCCCATCTCTCTACCAAGGGCCTTCAGGAAACCTCAAACGAGACGGTCCTGAAACTTCAACATTTCCTTGGCGTTACCACCACATTGATGCAAAGTATATGAAATCACTCTGCTACTTCTATACAGTTCCAAGCATCTATACTTTTTTTTTTTTGTAAATATCTGTTTATTGATTTTCAGATTAAGGCATAAAATGGTCAAACATTGCTGAACTCGCAGGTTCATTTGTGCAGGAGAAAAAATCAGCATAAGGACACGCAGGTCCAACATGGTGCATCTTTGTAAATACAAATATCATGACATAAAGGGGGGGAGGAGGTGGGGGAGGAACCGAAAGAGGAGAAATATAGATATTGACCCAACATCACTTTATTACTCTGAATACCAAGGCGCTAAATCAATGCATGAGTAAGAGTTGAAGCAGGGAGGATAAGTAATCTGCGGAAAGAATGGGATGAGGATCTGAGAATCCAACTAGACCAGATAGCGTTGTACTGGGTCAGTCGGTCAGAGGCACTAAACACCAACTGTTCCACCGAGTGGAGTTCTTCCATGCGTGTGAACCACAGTGAGAGGGGCGGGGGGTGAGTTGTTTCCAGTAGAGAGGTATTAAGGCCTTGGCCGTGTACAGAATGCGTATGGCCAGTGTGCGTTTATAGGAAGCTATATAGGAATCATTATGATGTAATAGAAACGCTGCTGGCGTAAACTCCGGAGGGGGATCAGTAAATTCTTTGAGTATATCATGTATCCTGGACCAAAAAGGTTGAAGTACCGGACACCCCCACCAGATGTGCAGCATATCACCGAGTGCATCGTTACATCGCCAGCATAGTGCTGGAACCTGGGGGTCAAAATGGTTAATCTTGTGGGGGGTACGGTACCACAGACTAAGGACTTTGTATGCGGTTTCTTGAGATTTAGAAGAGGTTGAGCAATGATGAGTCAATTCACAAAAATCTTAGACCACTGTTCATCCGCGAGCACTATATCCAACATGGTTTCCCATTTTCCCATATAAGGTGGTGGTGTATCTGAAGTGGGGGTCTAGTCCACTGCGATAGTCCTCATTATGTATTACTGGCGTCATGGGGGAAGGAAAAGAAGTGAGGCCAAGTTTAGTTGCAATCCGGTGCCAAATCCCGAAGGTCGCCCGTACAAATGGCGACGAACTGGCCAGTCTCCTGCCTTCTGATATTGAGAGCCACGGAAGGACTGTCGACGGTCTCCCAACCAGCTCCTGCTCCACTGCCCTCCACAGCTTAACCGATCCCTCGCTCGACCACTCCACCACCCGCTGTAGATGACAGGCCTGATGGTATAAACTGAAGTTAGGGCCAGACCACCTGCTGCTCTCGATTTAGTGAGTACTTGGTAACTTAATCTAGGACGTTTACCTCTCCAAATGAAGTTGGCCACCATGGTCCGAAGGGAAGCAAAAAACGCCTTGGGGAGATCAATAGGTATTGTTTGCAGCAAATATAAAACCCGGGGTTGGACATTCATTTTGACCACTGCAATACGGCCGAGCCAGGAGATATGCGGATAATTCCAGTTCATAGGTCGTGTTGCAGGTGTAGCACTGTTTAAAAACTCTGTTGCTGTATTGCTCGGATTTGGCCATCAGAGGGAGACAAGCGCAATGTAAAGTATACTGGACACAATGGGACTACGTTTTCCATCATGCTTTGCGGCGGAGACAGGAAGTGGGTGGGGGAAAGAGGAAAGGACATCCGCAGCCTCTTGCGAAGGAGAGCCAGTGTGAGCCGAGCGGTGAACAGAGTGAGACTGTGAGCGATTGTGACCAGGCCGGAGAGCAGGCGCTGCCTTGCCGATGCTGGGGATGATACAGTGACTTGCCAGAGACCTAGTAATCCACCGCTGAGAGGTTTTGCACAGACACAGAGTTCCGGTTTGGACCCCGAATAAGGAGACCGTGATGATCCACTGGGAGTGCAGGCGGTAGGCCGTAGATCTTGTTGCAGAAATCGGGCAAGCAGGAGAAGCGGATCCAGTGGCACAGAGTTCCAGTATAATCCAGCGGAGAGACATCCTTGATCGGGCAGTGGAATAGATTGTCTGGCGGATGGGTGAGAGGCCTTCCAGGCCACAGTCAAAGTTTTAACAAAGCACGCTGCAGTATTGTTTAAATCTACAGGGCCCCAACGTGACTAGAAGATTTGCTAAATCCATTCACTGGCCAGTCGAATATAGTACCCGGGTACCTGAGCTCACACACACACACCTTTTTTTGGGACATTACCTTCACGGGACTTACACTCCAGAAACAAAGGGGTTAAAGTTTTCTTTTACCGCTGCGCATTTCTCGCATTACGAAATCCTGTTTTCTATATACTGTGCTTACATTATATATGCCGCTCTATTGAGACCAGTAAAGTATATAATCTATAAAATCCACAACAGTGCTGGTGTATATTTATTCCCTAGTGTGGAGAGACTAACCCGAGGTTAAATTCAGCGGCTCCTCCGGGAGTGAGCACTACACAGGGATTTAAGGAGTGGTGGAAAATTATCCTGGAAGAGGTGGGAACTCTGTGTCGAGAGCCAAATGCCCAGATATTTAATTTTGTCAGTTACCCATTGAAAGGAAAAGTGCGGTTTCAGGGCTTGGGCTCTAGGCTCTGGTACTGAGACGTTGAGGATATGCGATTTCAAGAAATTAATCTTAAGGTTGGAGAGTCTGCCGTATTCCTCAAAAGTCACCATCACTCTTGGCAAAGATACCTCTGGTCTAGTTATAAAAAAACAGGAGATCGTCAGAACCCACCGTAACCCCTATAATGTTAGGGTCTGTCCGTATAGCCTCCAGAAATGTCTCTAAAGTCAACACGAACAGCAACGGGGAGAGAGGGCACCCCTGGCGAGTACCATTGCGGATGGTAAATGGGGCCGTAAACACCCCATTGACACAGACGCGTGCAGTCGTGTCCCCGTACAGGGCTCCTATCCAAGCACAGAGATTAGGGCCTAGGCCAATTATGTGTCAAAGAAAGGGAAATAAAGTCCCAATCCACCCTATCTTAGGCCTTCTCTGCGTCTGTGGATAAAAGTGCCAGTGCCTGAGAGGAGCGACGTGCATGGTGCATAAGCTGCAGGGTCCGCATGGTATTGTCTCGGGCTTCTCGGCCAGGGACAAACCCCACTTGGTCCGCATGGACAAGAGCGGGAAGGAAGGGTTTAAGTCTTTCTGCCAAAATTTTTGCAAACAGCTTCAGATCGCAATTCAATAAAGAAATAGGTCGATAACTGGAGCAGTGGTCGGGATCTTTGCCTTCTTTGGGTATAATTGTAATATTAGCACTTAGAGTCTGTGTGGGGAGATGTTGCCCTTCTACCAAGTCATTAAATGCCTTCAGGAGATGGGGGGAGAGAAATTCAGCATAGTTTTTATAGTATCGAACCGGGAGACCATCTGGGCCGGGGCTTTTACCAGATTTAGAGGATTTAAGTGCTAAGGCCAACTCCTCTGAGGTTAAGGGACAGTCAAGGAGCTCAGATGTTTGTCAGGATATTTGTTTGGAGGAATACTTAGTCAGGTAGGCTATGATGTCAGAGCGTTTGCGTGCCAGGTCTTGGGGACCGGTGGTCCCCTGTAAGTCATAAAGCGCGGCATAATAGTCCCGAACGATCTGCAGTAATTTAGCCGGCAATCTCTGTACGGCCACTTGTGTGTCTCGCAGTTTACCTATACACGTAGCGGAGCGTTTTTTGGCTATCATTCACGCTAGCAACCTCCCACTCTTGTCCCCATGTAAGTGAAAGAAGGCTTTAGAGCGCAAATATGTTCTGTGGTAGGTCGTATTCATGAGCGCCGCTAAAGATCTACGCAACTCGGTCAGATGGGTCATGGTCTCAGGGTCGCCGTCCTGCTTGTGGTCAGAGGAGATCTATATATATAAACGCGAAAGTCCTGACTGACTGACTGACTGACTGACTCATCAGCGCCCAGCTGAAACCGTTTAACCTAGGAACATGAAATTTTAAGGTGCACTGTTTTTATGATGTGGGCACCCACTAAGGAAGGATTTTTGGAAACTCCGCCCCTAAGGGTGAAAAAGGGGGTTGAATATTTTAAACAGGATACCTATAGCTCAAAAACAGAAGATGTTACAGATGTGAAAATCGATATTTAGATTCGTCTTGAAAAATAAAAAAACACGTATTTTCCCGTTTTCCAAAATTTCAACGGGGGGGGGGGCAAAAAAGGGGGTTGAATATTTTAAATATTTTAAGCAGGATACCTATATCTTAAAAACAGAAGATGTTACAGACGTGAAAATCGGTATTTAGATTCATCTTGACAAATAAAAAAACACGTATTTTACCATTTTCTGAAAATTCCTTGGGGGGACAAAAGGGGGGTTGGATACTTTTATCATAAACGCAAAAGTCCTGACTGACTGACTGACTCATCAATGCCCAGCTGAAACCGTTTAACCTAGGAAAGTGAAATTTTGAAGGTGCACTGTTTTTATGATGTGGGCACCCACTAAGGAAGGATTTTTGGAAACTCCGCCCCTAAGGGGGTGAAAAAGGGGGTTGAATATTTTAAACACAATACCTTTAGCTCAAAAACAGATGATGTTACAGATGTGAAAATTGGTATTTAGATTCTTCTTGAAAAATAAAAAAACACGTATTTTACCGTTTTTCAAAAATTCAACTGGGGGGGAAAAAAGGGGGGTTGAATACTTTTTTCATAAACGCGAAAGTCCTGACTGACTGACTGACTCATCAATGCTCAGCTGAAACCGTTTAACGTAAGAACGTGAAATTTTGAAGGTGCAGTGTTTTTATGATGTGGGCACCCACTAAGCAAAGATTTTTGGAAACTCCGCCCCTAAGGGGGTGAAAAAGGGGTTTGAATATTTTAAATATTTTAAACAGGATACCTATAGCTCAGAATCAGAAGATGTTACAGATGTGAAAATCAGTATTTAGATTCTTCTTGAAAAATAAAAAAACACGTATTTTACCGGGTTCCAAAATTTCAGCGGGGGGGGCAAAAAAGGGGGTTGAATATTTTAAATATTTTAAGCCGGATACCTATATCTTAAAAACAGAAGATGTTACAGATGTGAAAATCGATATTTAGATTCATCTTGACAAATAAAAAACACATATTTTAGCATTTTCTTAAAATTCCATGGGGGGCCAAAATGAGGGGTTAAATACATCTATATATAAACGCGAAAGTCCTGACTGACCGACTCATCAACGCCCAGCTGAAACCGTTTAACCTAGGAACGTAAAATTTTGAAGGTGCACTGTTTTTAATGATGTAGGCGCCCACTAAGGAAGGATTTTTGGAAAATCCACCCATAAGGGGGTGAAAAAGGGGGTTGAATATTTTAAACAGGATACCTATAGCTCAAAAACAGAAGATGCTACAGATGTGACGATCGGTATTTAGATTTGTCTTGAAAAATAAAAAAACACGTATTTTACTGTTTTTCAAAAATCCAAGTGGGGGGGCGAAAAAAGGGGGTTGAATATTTTAAACGGGATACCTGTATCTCCAAAACAGACGATGTTACAGTCCTGAAAATTGGTATTTAGATTAGTCTTGAAAAATAAAACAACACGTATTTTACCATGTTCTGAAAATTCCTTGGGGGGGCAAAAAGGGTGGTTGAATACTTTTATCATGTGACGGAATGGGTGTTGTCCGCCTGCGGGTGTGCTCCTATCTGCCCCCCCCTTTTGTTCTCGACGTCGGACCCGACCATTTGAAGGGATGGAGTCGTCTACTGGGCTAGCTGCTTGGGAGGAATGCGTTTCCGAGATGTAGCGGGGTTGCCGACTCGTGATCCCGATTCGGAGTGCTGCCGCGCTCCGATGTGCCGATTCGCGGTCGAGGCTGGGTCGAGGCAGGGTCGAGGCACGGCGATGCGGGGCTCGGCCGCGGTAGTCGCTGGACCCGTACCTGGGCGGTGGGGATTACAAGAGACCGCAGGGGACCTCATGTAGTGGAGGCTCAAAGAAGACACCAGGCGAAGCTGAATGTACAGATTGAACTGACTTTTACTGTCCCAGCACATATCTTTATAAAAACAGTCACACAAAGACAAGTGGGATCCCTGCCCGCCCCCCTTTGGGTCTCATTGGCCATTTCCCGAGTCGCCAGGCTTTATCTCGGTTTGGGGACCTCGGCTCCGATTTGGATTGGTCTTTCCCGAGTCGGGGCGTTGCCGATTCACTACCGGACGTCCCGAATCGGCCATTTGCCGATTCGGCAACTTTGACCGTATTCAGTTCGGTCCCCACTTTGAGCCTGGAATCCCTTTGTTCTCTCCGGACCCACGAAGGGATGGGCAATGGCGACGGGGAAAAGTCATACAATGGGTGTCTTACATACTTTACACAGTTATCCATACAGGGGACACTTTTATTACATCACACAATATCAACCACATCTAATAAAGAAATCAAGGTGTTCCTATGGTGCAACGGCACTGAAGAGTCCATAGTAACACAACCGTCATTAAAACTGTCCCTGGCTGAGAGTCCTGGGCTTTGCTGCCGAGCCTCTTGGGTCATTCCGTGACATATCAGTATACCTATATTTCAAAAAACAAAGATGTTACGGGTGTGAAATTTGGTATTTACAATCTTCGTGAAAAAAACTAACATGTTTTTTGCCATTTTCCACAAATCCAATTGGGGGAAAAGGGGTCTGAATATTTTTATCATTATACCTATATTTCAAAAACCAAAGATGTTACAGACGTGAAATTTGGTATTTACAATCCTCTTGAAAAATAAAAACAGGTGTTTTACCATTTTCCAAAAATCCCAAGTGGAGGGGTTAAAAAAAGGGGGGCTGAATACTTTTAATCAGGATACCTATATCTCAAAAACAGAACATGTTACATACGTAAAAATTGGTATTTAGATTCGACTTGAGAAACAAAAACAACACCTACTTTACCATTTTCCAAAAATTCAGTGGGAGGGGGTGTCACGGTTGACGCCGCAGACTCCAGAAAAAAGGCAAGTGAAGTGCAGTTCCAGTCCTGATTTTGCCATTGCCTGGACTGGTGTCCAGGCACTCAGGGATCCGTTCCTAATTTTCCCCTCACCTCTGCAGCCTCAGGTATGGGCTGGGCCCATATCTGCAATGTCAATATAATCAAGCCTCACCTCAGAATCATTGCTTCTGCATCGTTCTTTCTGCTAGAGAATGTCTCATTGCAAGCCTAACCTGTGTGCTATGCACTTACCTGCCTGACTTTCCTCTGGTATCCTGAGAACCCTTCCTCTGGTATCCTGAGAACCCCTCATCTGGTATCCTGAGAACCCCTCATCTGGTATCCTGAGTACCCCTCATCTGATATCCTGAGAACCCCTAATTGCCGTGACCCCCCTCATTGCTTCTCTCCATTAAGGACTCCTTGCAACTCCCATCATCCTGCTACATGTTGACCTACCCGTGTATGATATCTGATCTGGACTCTGACTATTCCTATGCCAGCTGCCTGCCACCGAAATAAGCTTGATTTGACCATTCTCCAGTTATAACCCCTCTGATACCGCGCCTGATCTTCTTGTGTCTTTTGCCCTCTGTGTCCTCTGGTCCTCCACCCTCTGTATCCAGTAAGTGTGTTCTTTAGTATCTGTTTTCCATTATTGTTCAGTCAGCTCTGATTTGTGTTTATTCTTTATTCAGTGTTCAGTTCAGTACCTTTCCTATCCACCCATGTTTATTCTTTATTCAGCGTCCAGTCCAGTGCCTGTTCTGTAAGCCCTACTGTGCTATTCAGTGTCCTGTCCTGTCCACCCCTTCTGCTAAGTGTACCCTGTCCTCTGTATATAGTATCCTTCCCATCCAGCTCCTACCTATTGTTATTATTTATCCAGATCCCCCTTCTTGGTTTACTTCTGTTTATTTAATAAACCTACAGTATATTCTGATTTATACCTCACCTTCCTGCCTCTCCATCTGTGTAACCACATATTGGGCTCGAATCCTTAACCCCTGCAAGTGAGACGTGACAGGGGGGCAAAAATGGGGGGTTGAATACTTTTATCAGTATACCTATAGTTCAAAAACCAAGATGTTACAGGTGTGAAATTTGGCACTTACATTCTTCTTGAAAAATAAAAAAACACTTATTATACAATTTTCAAAAAATCCCAAGTGGGGGGGAAAAGGGGGGTTCTACAAAAAAAAAAACCTCCAAGTTTCTTTTAAAAAGCAATTTTAACAAATCCTAAAATCCACGCGAGCGAAGCCGCGGGCAAAAGCTAGTCTGGAATATTTGGTGTTGAATGTCTCGTATATCAGCCGATCTACGTTTAGCCCGCTCAGCACCTTTCCGTATAAAATAATCTCTGATCACGCATTTATGTGCTTCTCACACCATAGGTGAAGCTACATTACCTGTGCCATTCTCCTCGAAAAAATCAGTGAGGACCTGCTGTCCCTCCTCAGCCAGAAGCGGGTCGGAAAGGAGAGAGTCGTTAAGGCGCCAATTTGGTGCGGTCGGCTTAAACAGTGGGGAGCATAGGGTGATGGTAACTGTAGCGTGGTCGGACCATGTGGCAGTACCTATCGAGGCGCTACGTAAAGCAGAGAGATGAAACTGCTGGACAAAAAAGTAATCTATCCTGGACTAGGATTGGGAGGGGTAATGAGAAGTCTTTACCCGTGGGGTGCAACGTTCGCCAGCAATCTGCAAATCAAGATGTATGTAGGGATCTACGGCAGGAGTGCAAGATGTGCAATGGAATCGAGGAGCAGCCCGCAGAGGTGTCCCAGGAGGGTTCCAGGGGCACATTGAGGTCACCACCCAACACCACCAGTCCCTCAGCAAAGTGCCTCAGTGAGCGTAGTGTAGCAGATAGGAACTTATGCTGCGCCTTGTTGGGGGCATAACAGATGGCAAAGTATAAACTTGATCTAGGATCCGCCCCTTTACAAAAACAAAATGGCCTCCAGCATCAGTCACGGAGTCAAGCAACTGAAACGGGATCTGCCTGTGAAACAAGATTGCCGTTCCCTTGGACTTGGCCTCAGCATTATGGCTATAGAAGCCCAAGGGATAATGAAAGTTCGTTAGAGAAGGAGCTTTCCCTTCTTGAAAATTAGTCTCCTGTATAAATACAACCGAGACCTTCTGGGATCGAAAGTCGCGCAGGGCATGGGAGCGCTTTTCGGGGATGTTTAGTCCATTCGCGTTAATGGAAACGATGATTAAATCAGCAGGTGTTAACGGAGTGCATTGGTCAAATAACATGGTCAAATTCTCTTGGTGGAGGGAGGGAAGAGAGAAGGAACAGGAAATAAAGGGTAACTATATACAAACACTAAGAGGTGACGAGCGGCAGTTGCGGTAACAACACCGGTGAAAATGCCAGACGATGACCGCACACTGCAAGGCTGCTAACCTCGGCGGGGTACGTGGTCGGGCCCCAAGCGGGACCGACAGGTAACACAATAAAAAGAGAAACCAAACTGTGCGGAGCTGCAAAACGACTCAGAAAGCAGTTAAATAAAACATTTTCGGCAATCAAATACGCATAAGGCCAGAGGCCAACATTGATATCGCAAACGAACCTGACCGGACTTAGGGTCGAGATAGAGGTCTATCAACAAATTCTGTTATAGGTGCTTCATCAAGATCAAAGGACCACATCAGCCCCATAGCCTCTGTTCGGTTCCGAGGCAAAGTAGAAGGGGGACATGATGGGCACTCTTCCCAGACCTGGGTAAACATCACGAGAAGGTCCGGCCAGAAAATCTGTGCAAGAGGTAATTGGAGGGGTATACTAAGCATGGAAAGGCCAGTAGAAAGTATCATCCAGGACCCCTGGTAGCGCAATAAAAATAAAAAGAGTCACGGAAGAAGGCCCTGCAGAGTCATCAGCAGCCTGGGAACAATCCGGCGAAGTCCGCAGTTGGGGTCAGAAAGTAACATCCAGCTGAGGAGGAGTGTGCAATGGGAGCAGCGCGACTCCAAATACTTGTAACAGCCCAGCGGTGCCCCATTGTGGGGCCGGGAGGCAAGAATCCCGCCATGGGGGTCAGTTAATGACAGCAGAGTGACTCCATTTCACATCTGCGAGCCGGTACACCTTCCCGCTTGCCCGCGGTTTCTCCCAGGGCATGGTGGTAGAGGGGCCTGGCGTGGGTCACGTGCTGCTTGGTTGTACAGGGCCAGAGGATCCAGCCAGGCAAGTTGCAGGGGGGGTAGTTGGAGGTCAGCCGACAAGGCCGTAACATAGAAACATAGAAACATAGAAAAATTTCGGCAGATAAGAACCTTTCG
The DNA here is from genome assembly GCA_009667805.1 of Leptobrachium leishanense. NCBI lineage: Eukaryota > Metazoa > Chordata > Amphibia > Anura > Megophryidae > Leptobrachium > Leptobrachium leishanense. The sequence continues at coordinate 47,349,669 of CM019072.1, forward strand.
CCCCATCTAGTCTGCCCAATTACATGGATACTTTACCTGGATTTATCTTTTGTTTAGGATAGCCTTATGCCTGCCTATCCCATGCCTGCTTAAATTCAATTACTGTTTTGGCCTCTACCACTTCAACTGGAAGGCTGTTCCATGTATCCACCACCCTCTCAGTAAAATAATGCTTCCTGATGTTACTTTTAAACATTTGCCCCTCTAATCTAAGACTATGTCCTCTTGTTTTGCTACTTTGTTTCCTTTTAAATATACTCCCTTCCTCTACCTTGTGGATTCCCTTTACGTATTTAAATGTTTCTATCATATCTCCTCTGTCTCGTCTTTTTTCCAAGCTATACATGTTAAGATCATTAAGCCTTTTCTGGTAACTTTTCTCCTTCAAGCCGTACACCATTTTAGTAGCAACATCTTCTGGGGACTGTAGAATATGTGTGCCCTGATCAGAGATGACCGCCAGACCTGTGGGGGTGTGCCAATGATAGCGCAGCTGTTGATCTCGCAGAAGTGAGGTGAGGGGTTTCAAAGCACGTCTGTAAGCCAAGGTAGCTGGCGACAGGTCTGGGAACAGTTGAAGCTCAGTCCCTTCATATGAGAATTGTGTAGCCTCAAGCTTTAGTTGGTCCTGTTGCAGTACGCCTTCGCTTGCCTCAGTGTATAGGTTAGACATGTGCGATTTGTTTCGTTACGAATCGAAATTCGTACGAATTTCCTAAAATTCGTAGATTCGGAAGCATCCAAAATACGAATTGCTATGCTTCTGAATGGATCCGAAATCCAAAATTTTGTTTCGGATCCGATTCGTAATTTCGTTACAACGGAAAAGTGACTGTTTGACCAATCAGAGGTTTTCTTCTGCTGCTGAGGGAGGGTTGGGAAAATTACCTTCTTTTAATATAGTTACATAGTTACATAGGCTGAAAAAAGACATGCGCCCATCGGGTTCAGCCTCTCCCACATCACCTACTGCTGTTGATCCAAAAGAAGGCAAAAAACCCAGTCTGAAATGCTCGCCAATATGCAACATACTGGGAAAAAATTCCTTCTTGACCCCAGAATGGCAGTCAGATTTCTCCTTGGATCAAGAAGCTTTTACCCACATATTAAATATTATAACCCTTAATATTCTGTGTCTGCAGGAAGTCATCCAGTCGCTTTTTAAAAGTCTGTATGGTCTCTGACCTAGCCACCTCAACAGGCAGAGAATTCCACAGCTTTATTGTTCTCACCGTAAAATAACCCTTCCTATGCTTTAGGCTGAATTTTCTTTCTTCCAGTCTAAATGGATGACCCCTTGTCCTGTGTATAGTCCTGTTAATGAATAGATTATCAGACAATGGTTGATAATGGCCCCGTATATATTTATATAAGGTTAGCAGATCCCCTCTAAGGCGCCTTTTCTCTAAACTAAACAGGTTTAAGCTTGTTAGTCTTAACTCATAACTTAAGCCTTCCATTCCCCTTATTAATTTAGTTGCCCGTCTCTGCACTTTTTCTAGCGCTATAATATATTTTTTTAATACATGTGCCCAAAATTGCACGGCATATTCAAGTTGCGGTCTGACCATTGATTTGATTTATACAGAGGCAAAATTATGTTTTCATCCCGAGAGTGAAATCCCTTTTTAATGCATGCCAATACTTTGCTGGCCTTGGCGGCTGCTGTTTGACATTGCACATTGTTAATTAGTTTGAAGTCTATGATTATTCCCAAATCCTTCTCCTGCTTGGATTTCCCTAACTCCGTACCATTTAGGGTATAAGTTGCTTGTGTGTTCGTCACTCCAAAGTGCATAACTTTGCATTTATATAGATTAAATTTTATCTGCCATTTAAGTGCCCAGTCCCCCAATCTATCTAAATCCCTCTGCAGCGAAGTAACATCCTGCTCACATTGTATTACTTTTCTTAGTTTTGTGTCATCTGCAAACACTGATACATGGCTTTCAATGCCTATCTAAAGGTCATTCATAAATGAATTGAATAGTATTGGTCCTATAACAGACCCCTGAGAGACACCGCTTACCACTGGTCTTGAAAATGTACCATTTATGACCACTCTCTGTACCCTATCTTTTAGCCAGTTTTCTATCCAAGAACAAGTATTTTCATCTAGACTGTCACGGAATGGACCTGAGCGCTCCTTCCAGCGAACTGCGTGACTAAAAACTCAGACAGTTTTAAAGATCATTTTTTCCTTTTATATTTCGGTTGTGCGTTTAAGTGTATGGACATTTTATTTCATGTCTAGATGTGGTTTTACTGGTATGGTTTTTATTAGAGTGTGATGTATTAACATGTATCCTGTATTGTATGAGGGCATTTAAGTCTGGACATGTCTGAGGGCATTCAAGTCTGGACATGTCTGAGGGCATTCAAGTCTGGACATGTCTTTGTGTTGTGTGTGTAAAAGGATCTGCCCAAACCTTTTAATAAATCAGTCTCTGTTTTGAAGTCATACAGCTTCGTCTGGTGAGTTCTTCCAGGGAATATCATATTGCACCTAGAAGGCACTCAGCGGCCTTCTACATCACGTCTATCCCAGGAAAAGGAGCCTCAAGTCAGCCCAGCAGCCACCTCCACACCAACAAGAGGTCGGTAGATCAGGCTGCTCGAGACGCCGAGTGCCGAGCCACTCGGTAGTCGGGCCGGACGCCATCAAGGGGGTCAGATAGAAGCAGGACCGCAGGCGGACACTCCATTCCGTCACACTGGTGGCAGCGGTGGGATAGCTCTCTGAACCCCCAGAAAACACACAGCATGGCACACTACGCAACTTGTAAAAGAAGAACCCTTCAAGACCTGCTAGAGTGCCGTGGAGGAATCGCCGGCACCAAAAACAAGAAAGCCCTGGTCAAGGAGCTTACAAGGATGGACCAGCGAATGAGGGGAACCCCAACCCCAACTCCGGCCACTGAAGATCCCCTCCGAAAAGCTCGAGCAATATTAGAGATACGCGGCACCACCCCCTCCGAAGCCGCAGTTGTACAACTCATGACGGTCCTCCAAGAAGGTGAGGAGCGAGAAAAGGAGCGCCAACACCAGCAGCGGTTGGCCGAGCTCCAAGCGACATGGACAGAATACCCCGCCCCTGAAACCTACCCCGTAGAGCCCTGGGTTGAGGTTGACAGCCCGCATGGAGCTTCGTCCAGGGACTCTACACCCCCCAGCGATCCTTTTATGGGGACTTACAGCTTGTCTGGAGCTTCATGGGAGGAACCCGCACTCCCCAGTGATACTTGGGAGGAGATTTACAGCTTGCCTGGAATTTCCGTCAAGGAAGCTACACCCCCCAGTGACTGGCTCGATGATGCACCATTAAGAAGGCGAAAGCAGAGTTCCAGAGAAGACTGCAGGAGAGCAGCGATCTCTATCCAGGATCTGCAACAGACCGCCTGGAGTTCGAACGGCGGGATGAGATCCGCCGAGGCCTCTGGTACGAGGCCCTGGTACATGGGCAGTACCACCAAGGTACCGAGATCCCCTCCGAATTGGCAATCTACCAGGTGCAGGATAGGGCCCGAGAGGCCTTCCTGGAAGGATGACCCTCAGAGGGGTTGGAGGCAGAGCTCCACCACTTGGTGCAACGAGAGATTGCACTGGATGCCAGCTACCAGGCCTTCCAGTGGCTGATGGTCCCACTGATGCCCAGCACAACCCACGCCATGCACACCGTAGGCCTCGACTATGGCGGCACAGGGCCACTGTATGAAAGGATGGCCAACGACCTTGAGTTTGGAGACGATACGGAGTGGCGTCTGGATCAGATCATGGATCTTCGGATGGAGGGCCCAGCCGACTGGGACGAGGTAGACCTCGATGAACTGGAGCTCCTGGCCCGACAGGAATGCGAGCTTGAGAAGGCCTACAAGCAACTGTTTAACGGAGCCCCACAGTTAGGCTCGAGTCCCATGGCCTGGGACTAGTCGGCGGAGGAATTGGAGCCTGAGATAGGGTTCCCCGTCGCGTACCCAGCAGAAGCGCTGGCAACGGGGCAGAGCGCCGCTGGCCTCTGCCCGCCTCCCCCATTCTGCCATGAGGAGCAGACAGATGTTCCCCCCGGGCTTGTCTTTCCCCAGCCCTTGATTTCCCTGGAGATGGAGGACCCCATGCTCCCCCGAGAAGACCCGGCGCCAGTGGCAATTTCCCCAACGGAAATACTGGCAGCCGGACAGAGCGCCGAGGCCCTCTGCCCACCGTCCTTGATTATTTCCTCGGACCCACCTGAGGATCCCCCTGGGCTTGTTTCCACACAGCCCCTGACCTCCTTCATTATGGAGGATGCCCTCCTCCCACAAGGAGACCCCTACCCAGCAGAAGAGCTGGCCACGGGGCAGAGCGCCGCTGGCCTCTGCCCACTCTCCACAGACTGCCACGAGGAGCAGACAGATGTTCCCCCCGGGCTGGTTTGCCCGCAACCGTTGATCCCCCTGGAGATGGAAGAAGCCATCCTCCCACAAAGCGACCCGTACCCAGCAGAAGCGCTGGCAACGGGGCAGAGCGCTGCTGGCCTCTGCCCACCTGCCCCATCCTGCCCCGAGGAGCAGGAAGATGATTCCCCTGGGCTGTTTATCCCGCAGCCGCTGACCCCTTTTACCCCACTGGATTTTGGTCTCGCACCCGCTTTCTCAGCAGAAGAGCTGGCCCCAGGGCAGAGCACCGCTGGCCTCTGACCACCCTCTACAGCCTGCCCCGAGGTGCAGATGGATGATCTACCTGGGCTGCTTTGCCCGCAGCCCTTGCTTGTTTCCCCGGATCCCCCCGAGGATCCCCCTGGGCTTGTTTCCACACCCCCTGGCCCCCTTCATTATGGAAGATGCCCTCCGCCCACAAGGAGACCCCTACCCAGCAGAAGAGCTGGCCATGGGGCAGAGCGCCGCTGGCCTCTGCCCACTCTCGACCGCCTACCCCGAGGAGCCGATGGCTGATACCCCCGGGTTGACTTACCTGCAGCACTTGGTTTCCCCAGAGAGGGAGGAAGCCAGAGATCCTCCTCCAGCAGAAGCGCTGGCTACAGGGCAGAGCTGTTGTCAACTCTGCCCACTGTTCCAACCCTTTGGCCTGGAGGCCTCCTACAGCCACTACTTTTTCCAGCAGCTGACCAGAGCGCCTGGGACGTGTGCAAGTGGCCCGCGTTTTTCCCGGGTGCGTGATACCCCCGGAGGTGGTACAGGCGGTACCCCTCCCCGACGACAGAACCCTTCCCCAGGAGGGGATACCTGCCACCAACTGCCCCAACGGGGCGCCCGGCGCTGGGGCCTGAAGCACCCCTCGAACAGCGGGTTAGTTTACGAGGACAAGTGGAGAAGCCTAGTGGCTCGCCTCCTACACACAGACTATGGGCCACAGAGACTGCTCCGACTTCCCCGATTCGACCCGTTGGGGTCCAACCGTGTCCGTCGGACTTTATTGGGGGGGAGAAATGTCACGGAATGGACCTGAGCACTCCTTCCAGCGAGCCGCGTGACTAAAAGCTCAGACAGTTTTAAAGATCATTTTTTCCTTTTATATTTCGGTTGTGCGTTTAAGTGTATGGACATTTTATTTCATGTCTAGATGTGGTTTTACTGGTATGGTTTTTATTAGAGTGTGATGTATTAACATGTATCCTGTATTGTATGAGGGCATTTAAGTCTGGACATGTCTGAGGGCATTCAAGTCTGGACATGTCTGAGGGCATTCAAGTCTGGACATGTCTTTGTGTTGTGTGTGTAAAAGGATCTGCCCAAACCTTTTAATAAATCAGTCTCTGTTTTGAAGTCATACAGCTTCGTCTGGTGAGTTCTTCCAGGGAATATCATATTGCACCTAGAAGGCACTCAGCGGCCTTCTACATCACGTCTATCCCAGGAAAAGGAGCCTCAAGTCAGCCCAGCAGCCACCTCCACACCAACAAGAGGTCGGTAGATCAGGCTGCTCGAGACGCCGAGTGCCGAGCCACTCGGTAGTCGGGCCGGACGCCATCAAGGGGGTCAGATAGAAGCAGGACCGCAGGCGGACACTCCATTCCGTCACATAGACCATTTTTTCTTAATTGAAATAGTAACCTTTTGTGTGGAACTGTGTCGAAAGCTTTGGCAAAATCTAAGTAAATCACATCCACTGCAACCCACTGATCTATACTTCTACTTACTTCCTCATAGAACGAAATTAGGTTAGTCTGACATGATCTGTGTTTCATGAAACCATGCTGATTTTTGCCAATTACATTATACCTCCCAATAAATTCCTGAATATTATCCCTTAGTAACCCCTCAAATACTTTCCCAGCCACAGATGTTAAGCTCACAGGTCTATAATTCCCAGGCACAAATTTTAAACCTTTCTTAAATATAGGGACCACGTCAGCTTTCTCCAATCCTCTGGTATGATTCCTGAAAGAAAAGAATCTTAAAAGATTAAGAACAGAAGTTTACATATTTCAACACATAGCTCTCTCAGCACTCGTGGGTGAATTCCATCTGGCCCTGGGGCTTTAATCACATTCACATTGTTTAATTGCTGCAAAACCTTGTCCTGAGTCAACCAGTCACTTTGTATTAGTAAGTTTTTATTAATGAATTTCATGTCTCCTGTTATAGGTTTCTCTTTGATAAATACTGAATAAAAATAATCATTCAAAACTTCTGCTTTATCTCGATCTTCAGTTAACAATAACCCTGACTCAGATTTTAGTGAACCTAGATTTTCACTCTTGGGTTTTTTAGAATTTATGTACCTAAAGAATCTTTTAGGGTTGGTCTTGCTCTCTTTGGCTATTTCTTTTTCATTTTTTAGTTTATTAGATCATCTAATCGCATTTTTACATGCTTTGTTGGCTGCCCTATATGCTTTATAGGATGCCTCAGATTTATCAAATTTAAAAGCTTTACATGCCTTCTTTTTATTTTTCATTTCCTTAGTTACCTTCCTACTAACCCACATTGGTTTCAGTCTGTTTCTTTTATATTTATTAACCAGTGGAATATATTGTGATGTGTACTTTTCTAGTGTTAGTTTAAAGATATTCCACTTATCCTCAGTGTTTTTCCCGTGAAAGAGTTTCTGCCAGTCAATGACATTGAGAGCTTCCTTTATTTTAATAAAGTTGGCCTTTTTAAAATTATATGTTTTAGCATGCCGCTTATGAATGTGTTTTTTTGAGTTTATTTCAAAAGTCACCATATTATGGTCACTGTTTCCCAACTGTTACCTTACATTAATATTTGAGAAAAGATCCACATTATTTGTTATACCCAGGTCCAGACAGTTATCCTCTCTAGTTGGGGTTTCTACCAGTTGTGTCATGAAGGTATCATTTAAAAGGTTCAGAAACCAGATTCCCTTTGCTGAATTACTAGTCCCACTATCCCAATTAACATCCAGGTAATTAAAATCTCCAATAATTAAAGTGCTACCATGATGTGCAGCCTTCCTAATTTGCTCTAACAGTTGTTCTTCCTCATCATTATTAGGGATGAGCCAAACACCCAAAAGTTCGGTTCGCACTCGAACTCGAACTTTTCAAATGTTCGGATTCAAACTCGAACTCAATGCAAGTCAATGGGACTCAAAATTCGATTTTTAGAGTGCCCTCCGAGAGGGCATATATGCTAGATATTTGCCAAAAAAGGTGTATGGGGGACAGGAAACAAGGACAAAAAGTTAAAAAAAAAACATTTTTAAAGGAACAGTGAGTTTTCCAAGAAATAAGGGTTAAAAATAAAAACTAAAAATTCCTTCAAATATTGTGCCTAGGAAGTCCCCATAACCTGCCTGTGAAGTGGCGGATTTCTAGGATGTATAGAAATATGTAAAAACCAAAAAATGACATTTCAAATGACGGTAAATGGTTTTCCTTTAATCTAGCCATAAACAACTGCTTGGGGCGGCAGTCTGTATGAAAAGAGGAGACATTTTCGGACACGCAGAAAAAGTTTAGTGATTTTTTGGCTAAATTATTGTGAAACTTATGCAAGCTTTGGATAAAAGTAACAATAGGTGCTTTAAAATTTGGCCTTTAGCGTCGGCAACAGTGCCGTCACACAGTAACCCCTCTGAGGATATGAATCTGATACAGGCGTCAGTGGCAGTGCCCCCAAATATTGTGCCTTTGGTGCCAGGCCAGCAAGTGCCATCAAAAAGTAACCCATCTGTGGTATTGTGGAAGAGTGCAGGGGTGGACCATGCAGTCCTATATTAAAAAGATATGAATCTGGTAAAGGCATCAGTGCACCCAGATATAGTGCTTTTGGTGCCAGACTGCCAGGCCAGCAAGTGCATTCATACAGTAACCCCTCTGTGGTATTGTGGAAGAGTGCAGGGGTGGACCATGCAGTCCTATATTAAAAAGATTTGAATCTGTTAAAGGCGTCAGTACACCCAGATATTGTGCTTTTGGTGCCAGGCCAGCAAGTACCATCATACAGTAACCCCTCTGTAGTATTGTGGAAGAGTGCAGGGGTGGACCATGCAGTCCTATATTAAAAAGATATGACTCTGGTAAAGGCGTCAGTGCACCCAGATATTGTGCGTTTGGTGCCATGCCAGCAAGTTTATCCTAAAAAAACCCTCTATAGTATTGTGGAAGAGTGCAGGGGTGGACCTTGCATCCTATATTAAAAAGTTAAGAATCTGGTAAAGGCGTCAGTGCACCCAGATATTGTGCTTTTGGTGCCAGGCCAGCAAGTGCATTCATACAGTAACCCCTCTGTGGTATTGTGGAAGAGTGCAGGGGTGGATCATGCAGTCCTATATTAAAAAGATATGAATCTGGTAAAGGCATCAGTGCACCCAGATATTGTGCCTTTCATGGCAGCAAGTGCCTTCACACCGTAACCCTTTTGTGGTATTGTGGAAGAGTGCAGGGTTGGACCCTGCGGTTCAAAAAATTAAAATGATATAAATCTGGCACAGGCGTCAGTGCAGCCAAATATTGTGCCTTTCATGGCAGCAAGTGCATTCACACCGTAACCCTTTTGTGGTATTGTGGAAGAATTCAGTGCTGGAGGTTTTGTGAATGCAGAAGACCTCCCCGATCTATTCCTTTACGTCAGCATCAGGGGATTGATAACTGCTGATCCAGGACTGATTCATTTTTAAAAATGTCAGCCGGTCTACAGAGTCGGTGGACAGACGCACTCTTTTGTCTGTGACAAAACCTCCAGCGGCACTAAACGTCCTTTCAGAAAGCACGCTAGATGAAGGGCAACCCAGTAGATGCATAGCATATTGGCTAAGTTCTGGCCAGTGATCCAATCTCAACACCCAGGAAGCCAGTGGATCATCTGCTGGAAAGGTATCCAGGTCTGATCTTGCCCCTAGGTAGTCCTGCACCATATGGTGAAGACGCTGGCAATGGGTGTCTACATTTGACGTCCCTGGGCGTCGTGGACTAAAAAAATAAGAAAATGCATCAGTCAAGCGGCCCTGGCCTTCACCACTATTCCTCTGATCATCTGCAGCCTCAGAAGCACCTGTGCCATCACTTGGTAACCTACCAGTGCCTGGAAAGGTGTTACACAAGTGTCGCTTTAGAGCATCCTCAAGTTTATTCATCCTGTGCTCCCTCTGTGCGGGCAGGATGAGCTCTGCAACTTTACCCTTGTATCGTGGATCAAGAAGGGTTGCCAACCAGTAATGATCCCTCTCCTTAATAGCACGAATCCTGGGGTCCTTTAGCAGGCTTTGCATTATAAGGGAGCCCATGCAGCGTAGGTTGGCGGTGTCATTAGCATCCGAGTCTTCCTGGTCAACGAGGATGACCGTATCGTGCACTTCCTCCTCCCAGCCACGCACTAGCCCTTGTGTTTCTGGGAACACAAAACCCCCCCTTGAGAAATCCGCACCTTCAATGCTTCCACTACTTAAATATTCCTCCTCATCATCCTCATCCTCCTCCTGTCTGATCTGAGGAGGACCCGCTGGAATGCTGTCTGCGGAAAGACTGGGACCTTCAGAGCTAGGGAAGGCCTCCTCTTCCTCCCGCTGCTCTGCCTCTAGAGCCACATCTATAACTCCCCACAGAGTGTGCTCCAGCAGGAACACTAAAGGAATTGTGTCACTGATGCATGCACTGTCCCTACTCACCATCCTCGTTGCCTCCTCAAATGGTGACAGTACAGTGCATGCATCCTTGATCATCAGCCACTGCGGGGGGGGGGAAACAAGTTTACCTGAACCTGTCCTTGTACCATACTCACACAGGTACTCGTTGATGGCCCTCTGCTGCTTGTGCAGATGCTGCAGCATTGCTAATGTCGAGTTCCACCTGGTGGGCATGTCACAGATCAGACGGTTTGTGGGAAGGTGGAATTCTCTTAGAATTTCTGCCAGGCGAACGCTTGCTGGGAATGACCGTCTGAAGTAGCTGCAGACTTTTCTGGCCTGGTTGAGAAGCTCTGCCAGCCCTGGGTACTTGGTTAGGAAACGCTGTACCACTAGATTGCTAGGCATAGTACATGCGTCAACTTACCCAGGCGTAGGGCGGAGAGAAGGTTGCTGCAACTATCACAGATGACCATTCCCAGCTGAAGCTGGCGTGGTGTTAACCATCTCTGCACCTGCCCCTGCAGAGCTGACAGAATTTCTGGCCCGGTGTGGCTCCTGTCCCCTAAACAAACCAGCTAAAGCACAGTATGGCATTTTTTTGCTTGAGCCATTGCGTAGCCCCTGTCAGGCGTCGGTTTAACTGCCACTTTGCCAGAGATACAGAAGGAGGAGAAGAAAGAGGGAGAGGTGGTGGTGGTAGAGCAGACAGACCTCATACAAGCAGCTTTCTGGAGGCATGGTGGATGAACAAGCTCCAGCACAGAGCCCCGTCTTGGATCCCTCCCAGCTGCAATCAGAGTTACCCAGTGTGCTGTGAAGGAAATGTAACGGCCCTGTCCATGCTTGCTGGGCCACATGTCTAAAGTCACATTCACCTTGCTGCTGACTGCCTTTCCCAATTACTCGATAACATTGTCTTCCACGTGCTGGTATAGTGCTGGAATGGCCTTCTGTGAAAAGTAATGGTGTTTTGGAACATGCCACTGTGGTACAGCACATTCAGCAAATTCACGAAAGGGAGCAGAGTCCACCAGCTGGAAAGGCAGCAGCTGCAATGAGAGTAATTTTGCTAAGCTGGCATTTAGACGCTGTGCTTGGGGATGGTTGGGACTATATTTTCTCTTACGCTGCAGCAGCTGGGGCAACGTAATCGGACTGCGTAAATCTTCAGCTGATGGGATGCTGTCACATTGTGAGGAAGGACCTGGTACATCCATTACTGTAGCATCATCCCTGTCAATGGAGGTTGTAGGCAATGACATGGCAGGAGATACAGTGGGGGTAGAGACAGATGAGGAGGAGGAGGACCTACACAAAGTTATGCGCCAACGGGATGCATGGCAGGTGGTCATATGTTGCCTCATGCATGTGGTACCCAAGCGTCCGGTGTCTTTGCCACGCTTGAGCCTCATCTGACATAGATTACAAATAGCAACAGTGGGGTCTTCTGCACATTTCTTAAAGAACTCCCAGACGGCAGAGTTCCTGGATATGTGCTTTGAGACAACAGCGCTCTGCACCTGAGCAGCTCTGACATCTGATGCCTTGGACTGGCTACGGTTGGTCATAGAGGACGTTGTGCCTCGTGTTTGTTGTGCCTCCTCCTCCTCACTTGACTCCTCTGTTCAATCAGGCACCCAGGTGGAGTAAGTAACCTCATCATCATTGTCATCACCCCCATCTCCTCGTCACTGGAGCCAACTTGGCAGTATGCTGCAGCTGCTGGGACAACATGAGTGCCATACAATCCTCTGTATGTTGCTGCTGCTTAAGACACCAGTTAGAAAGGACAAGCGTGCCCCTGAGGATGCACCACGTCCACGACGACCAGAGGCACAGCCTCCCACAGAGGCTGCTTGCCATCTTATCTGTGTCTGGGATCACCTGCCTGTCCTTTTTGGTCCTTCTGACATGGCGAGTGTTATATAGATTAAATATATACAGAACTCTGATTCAACTCTGGTATAAAGATTAAAGATTTCCAGAACTCTGGTATAAATCAGTGAGACACCAGTGACACGACACAGATTACAATTCCCAGAAACTCCTATAAATCTGTGAGACCCCCTGATTAGGGATGAGCTGTTCGGGTTCGGACGGTTCGGAGTTCGACCCGAACTTTGGCAGTTCGAAAGTTCGCGAATTTCAAACTTTTTGGGTCTGTTCGGTTCGAGTTCGAAAAAAAAAAAGAAATTTTGAAAAGAGTATAGAAAATGCTTAAAAAAATACTAAAAATCTAGAAATAAAGAGACTCTTTACTGCAGAATATTATAAGCAACGGTTTATTAGATATTGAATAAAAAACTAATGTGTACGTGGAAAGATTATCAACTCTAAATGACCTCTGTTCACAAATGGGCATAACACCAGGTGTTTTTAGTCTGGTAATCAATTTGATACATTGTACAACATACTGAGGGTGGGGTGGTGTCTGCTTCTGATTGAGATTTGAGAATTAATTTCCCTAAAACATCCTAATATGCTGCATTTAACCCTTTCGCTGCTGAGGCTTTCCACACCTCTGTGCTGAGGTCATTTTTACCGCTTTCGCTCATCATGATTAACCGCGTTTTGTAGCCATATTTTGATATATGACCCAGCCATATTATATTATATATCTTTCTTTCCGGCAGACTTGGCAGATTCATAATATGTCATTATTATATGTATACGTTATGTCATGTCTGTATATTATAACAAAAATGCAATAAAATTAGAATTTTCAATAATTTATTATGTGTAAGGTGTTTTTTTTTCACATTTTAACATGCGATCGTTTGCGGTTATATTTTGTATGGGGTGCGCTTGTTAAAAAAATTAGAAATGGGGTCTCGTTACATTTTTTTTTGGGGGAAATTTAGCTTTTTTTAACAAACGCACCGCATACAAAATCGTTAGTGCAGCATTATTGTTCACATTATAATTTAAATGGGAACAATATTGCTGCATTAACAAAACAAAAAAAAAAAAACTTGTTTTTTTTTTTTATTATTTTTTTTTAAATATATATATATATATTATTTTTTTTAAAACATTTTTTCATGCTCATGTTTGGTATCCTTGGAAAGGCCATGCTCTGGCCGATCCAACGATATCAAACATTAACCCCTAGCTGTCACGGATCGGGAGATAGGGGGTTCATTGGAACCCCCTATCTCCACCATTGGTGGCAGCTAGGGGTTAACTCCAGGACTGGCGTCATCGTGCTATGCACGATGATGCCAGTCCTCAGGGGGAGATCCTGGAGGCTTGGCCGACATCCAAGATGTCGGCCAGCTCCAGGAGAGGATCACGATCCGGCGCTTTTCAGCGCCGATTCGTGATCCGGCTCCCCAGGGGTTAATCACAGCCACCGTTTGGAAGGGCAGGCTGTGCCCTTCCAAATGGTGCCTGGATTAACCCCCTGACCCCCGGCGATCGGGAGGGAGAGAGGTCCGAAGGACCTCCCCCCTCCCTTTCAGGCACTTCCTCCGCACATGCGGGGGGGCGCCTGAATTAGATGTCATTGCGCCGCCGCGATGACTTCTAATTGCTCCGCCGGGGTCCCGGAGTGCTGGGCTGACTTCAAAGATGTCAGCCCGCACCGGGGGGCGCAGCAATCCGCTGGAATCAGCGCGTCCATAGCACAGGAGAACCACTTGGCTGGACGCGCTGAGCGCGTCCATAGCAGCCAAGTGGTTAACTTGTGTTTGAAAAAAATTCAAAATAACATCTAAGGCTAGGGTCAGATGAGCGCATTTTGTACGGACTGTGCGTCCGTGCAGTACGGACGTACTTACTGACTGACAACAAGGTAGTGGCCAAATAGTCCGTTTTTTTCACTGACGTATTTTTTGACTGATGTAGCAGGGAAAATAAATTAAAATGAAAAAACATTGTCCATCAAAAATGCTGGACGTATAAATGCAGTCCATCTGACCTCATTTCATCACTCACATACAAAGCTACACGGACGTTGCGGACGTGGCGCACTCCGCACGTCCGTTCTAGCAGTATTACGTTCTTGCCTAACCTACGTCCGTTTGCTGCGTCCGCCATGCATCCGCACTTCCGTGCGGACGTACTTCGTGTGTGGGGCTCCATTGGTCAGAATGCTATGCTGTGCTATGCTATGAATGCTATGCTGTGCTATGCTAGAATGCTATGCTATGCTGTGCTATGCTATGCTGCTATGCTATGCTGTACAAATGTGCGGCAACACGGACGTGATAACTGCGCTCGCCTGACCCCAGCCTTAAGCAATGTTATTTTTCACCTCGGGATTAAACATTCACAGAGTTATTCAGAGAGCGGTGAAAAGCAGGAGAATAACTGGAGAAGTGAAAATTCTAGGTCAAAATAGACAAACTAGAAAAATTCTCCCATTTAACTCACTTTCCAAATTGGTTATTTGGTCTAGATTGTTCTCTTCTCCTGCCAGTTCTCCTGTCTTTCACCTCTCTCTCAGGGTTGTTCAGAGAAAGGTGAAAACCAGGAGAATGGCAGGAAAAGAGAACAATCTGGACCAAATAGCCGATTTGGAAAGTGAGATAAGGCTAGGGTCAGACTAACGCATTTTTCACAGCTACCGTCAAAAAGTGTGTCCGAACGCATTGCCTTATTTTTTCACGGAATGGGCTAAAACGGTCATACGATGGGCATTTTTGTGCGTAATTTTTTACGGATCCAAACCAGGAAACTTTGGGTGTCTGGATGTTATGTTGGCCGGACATGAGCAGGGTCTGACGTCTCCAAATCACGCACACACGCCGCTAGTGGACGCAGCGCACTCTGTACGTACGTACTAGCGGTTCTGCATTCTCGAAAAAATGCGTTCATTTTCCACTTGCGTTGCGCAGCCGGACTTTCGTGCGACTGTACTTCGTATATTGTCTGTCATTGCCCGTTATTTGCTGCTAGTGTGGCCGTGATTAAGTGCGCCTAAACGCTTGTGTAAAAATTCGCTAGTCTGACCCTAGCCTAAATGGGAGAATTTTTCTGGTTTGGCTATTTTGACCTAGAATTTTCTATTCTCCGGTCATTCTCCTGCTTTTCACCGCCAAAAAATCCGTAAACTTTTTCTGCGTGTCCGAAAATGTCTCCTCTTTTCATACAGACTGCCGCCCCACGCAGTTGTTTATGGATAGATTAAAGGAAAAGCATTTACCGTCATATGAAATGTCATTTTTTTGTTTTTACATATTTCTATATATCCTAAAAATCCGCCACTTCACAGGCAGGTTATGGGGACCTCCTAGGCACGATATTTGAAGGAATTTTTTGTTTTTATTTTTAACCCTTATTTCATGGAAAACTCACTGTCCCTTTAAAAACTTTTTTTTTTACTTTTTGTCCTTGTTTCCTGTCCCCCAGGGCACTACCCAGACCCCCATACACTTTTTATGGCAAATATCTAGCATATATGCCCTCTTGGAGGGCACTCTAAAAACCGAATTTTCAGCCCCATTGACTTGTATGGGGTCCGAGTTCGGGTTCGGGTTCGGGTTCGGACCAGAACATTTGGAAAGTTCGGGATCGGACCAGAACATTTGGAAAGTTCGGGTTCGGCTTCGAACCGAACTCGGGGAGTGTTCGGCTCATCCCTACCCCTGATGGGTGGCAGTGACAAGACACAGATTACCACAATTCCAAGATATTTTGGAGAAATTACTGACCCCCAAAATAGTTGCTGGTGGCAGTGACAAGACACGAGTTTCCTCAATTCTCAAATATTGTGTAGAAATTACTGACCCCCCCAAAATAGTTGGGGGGGGGAAGTGACAAGACACAGATTACCTCAATTCCCAAATATTTTGTATAAATTACTGACACCCCAAAATTCTGGGTGGCAGCCAGTGAGAACACATGGATTATAACAATTCCCAAATATTTTGTAGAAATTACTAACCCCCAAAATAGTTGGTGGCAGTGACAAGACACAGATTACCTCAATACACAAATATTTTGTAGAAATTACTGACCCCCCAAAATTCTGGGTGGCAGTGACAAGACACAGATTACCTCAATTCCCAAATATTTTGTAGAAATTACTGACCCCCCAAAATAGTTGCTGGTGGCAGTGACAAGACACAGATTACCTCAATTCACAAATATTTTGTATAAATGATTGACCCCCCAAAATTTTGGGTGGCAGTGACAAGACACAGATTACCTCAATTCCCAAATATTTTGTAGAAATTACTGACCCCCCCCCAAAATAGTTGCTGGTGGCAGTGACAAGACACAGATTACCTCAATTCCTAAATATTTTGTAGAAATTACTAACCCCCCCCCCAAATTTATGGGTGGCAGTGACAAGAGACAGATTAGAACAATTCCCAGCTATTTTGTATAAATGACTGAGCCCCAAAATAGTTGCTGGGAGTGAGAACACACAGATTAGAACAATTCCCAGATATTTTGTAGAAATTACTGACCCCCCCAAAATAGTTGCTGGTGGCAGTGACAAGACACGGATTACCTCAATTCCCAAATATTTTGTAGAAATTACAGAGCCCCCAAAATTCTGGGTGGCAGTGACAAGACACAGATTACCTCAATTCTTAATATTTTGTAGAAATTACTGACCCCCAAAATACTGGGTGGCAGCCAGTGAGAACACACGGATTATAACAATTCCCAAATATTTTGTAGAAATTACTGACCCCCAAAATAGTTGCTGAGAGTGAGAACACACAGATTAGAACAATTCCCAGATATTTTCTAGAAATGAGACCCCCCAGGAGCTGGTGGCAGACTGGCAGTGAGAACACACACTAACACAAGAACAATCTCCTCTCAAATCTCCTCTCAAACACGTGCTGAAGCGCTGTGTGAAGCCTTGTATAGTGTGCTGCGGGACTTAGCTCTGTGAGCCCACGATTGGGCAAAATTTGCCCAATCAGGACTCTGAGCCGTGATTGGCATAGTCTTGAACCTGTCTTGCACCTGACCTGTGGTCAGGTGCAAGGCTGTAGCCAATTACAAGCTTCAGGCCAGTGGAAAAGTGCATTGTGGTCCATTGTGGTGCATTGTGGGCGAACATGTGGCGAAAATGCGGAAATGTTAGTAATTCGCAAACATGCGATGTTCGAATCGAACTCCGAACCGATCGAACCAAACAGCTCATCCCTAGTGGAGAGAAGGTTGCTGCCATTATCACAGACGACCATTCCCAGCTCAAGCTGGCGTGGTGTTATCCATCTCTGTGCCTGCCCCTGCAGAGCTGATGGAATTTTTGGCCCGGTGTGGCTCCTGTCCCCTAAACACACCAGCTCAAGCACAGTATGGCATCTTTTTGCTTGAGCCATTGCGTAGCCCCTGCTACGCATCGGTTTAACTGCCACTTCGCCAGAGACAGAGAACGAGGAGAAGGAGGAAGAGGTGGTGGAGCAGACAGACCTTATATAAGCAGCTTTCTGGAGGCGTGGTGGATGAACAAGCTCCAGCACAGAGCCCCGTCTTGGATCCCTCCCAGCTGCAATCAGAGTTACCCAGTGTGCCGTGAAGGAAATGTAACGGCCCTGTCCATGCTTACTGGACCATGTGTCTAAAGTCATGTGCACCTTGCTGCTGACTGCCTTTCCCAATGACTCCATAACATTGTCTTCCACGTGCTGGTATAGTGCTGGAATGGCCTTCCGTGACAAGAAATGGCATTTTGGAACCTTCCACTGTGGTACAGCACATTCGCAAATTCACGGAAGGAGGCAGAGTCCACCAGCTGGAAAGGCAGCAGCTGTATTGTGAGTAATTTTGCCAAGCTGGCATTTAGTCGCTGTGCAAGGGGATGGTTGAGACTATATTTTTTATTATGCTGCAGCACCTGGGGCAATGAAATCTGACTGCGTAAATCTGCAGCTGATGGGATGCTGTCACATTCTGAGGAAGGACCTGGTACACCCATTACTATAACATCATCCCTGTCAGTGAAGGTTGTAGACATGGCATGACATATAGTGGGGGTAGAGACAGATGAGGACCAATGGGAAGTGTTGTGCCAACGGGAGGCATGACAGGTGGTCATATGTCGCTTCAAGCATGTGGTACCCAAGCTTCTGATGTTTCTCCCACGCTTGTTCCTCTTCAGACATAGCTTACAAATAACAACGCTGCGGTCTGATGCACATGTTGTAAAGAACTCCCAGACAGCAGAGTTCCTGGACGTGTGCTTTGAGACAACAGTGCTCTGCACCTGAGCAGCTCTGACATCTGATGCCTTGGACTGGCTACGGTTGCTCATAGAGGACGTTGTGCCTCCTTTTTGTTGTGCCTCCTCCTCACTTGATTCCTCTATTCGATCAGGCACCCAAGGTATAGTCAGTGACCTCATCATCGTCATCACCCCCTATCTCCTTGTCACTGGAGCCAACTTGGCAGTATGCTTCAGCTGCTGGGGCAACATGAGTGCCAGTTATTTGTATGTCACTGGCACCCTCTCCCTCTAGGTTGATTATACTCCCTTCCTCAACCTCAGAGATTGAATCAGAGCACTGGAGTTGCTGCGCATCCTCAAGCAGCATGTCACTGTCATTGTAGTCAAACAATTCAGCTGACTCCTCTATGTATGGTGGTGAGGCTACGGCAGGAGTATCTGTGGACATGGAGGCTGCACTAGATGCTTTGGCAGCTGAAGTGGACTGTAAGCCACTACAAGCCTGGCTGGCAGAGGACTCGGAGGATGAGGATGGCCTGGTTAGCCAATCCTGCAAATCCTCTGTATGTTGCTGCTGCTTAAGGCGGCCAGCACCAGTTAGAAAGGACAAGCGTACCCCCTGCAGAGGATGCACCATGTCCACGACGAACAGGGGCACAGCCTTCCGACACAGAGGCTGTGTAACGTTGGATGGGGACCTGACCTGACCTGACATGGGTGCAGAATGGTGTGAGCTTAAGCGCAGTGATAGACAAGATACAGACGTAAACAGATCTCAAGACAGAAAAACTAGGTTTATTTGTAACCAAATAAACACAAATATAAAATATCAACCATAAAACCAAAACAGAATAAATGCAAGAAACAGAATGCTAAACTAACACAGCAAGCGAGGTTTAAACACTAGAGAAGCACATGAATATCAGATATTGCACAGAAAGAAATAAAATACTTGACATATAAACGCAATGAACAATGTATCCAGAAAACAAATTCACAATGAACAGGCAGAGGAATGTAACAGAACTAGCGGAGGAGTAAACACTAAGACAAAACCTGAAAGTAAAGTCCTAAAGGGTAACTTGAAACCATACAGAAGAACCAGAGCAACAGATCCCTACCAGAACTGCAAGGTAAGTAATAAGGATTAAGGTGAACAAGAGGCTTGGAACAAAGCAGACTGAGGCTCAGAACAAAATGAGGCAGCGCCCTTCCTAGGGCGATGCCTGCCTTTATACAAAGTTCAATTAAGAACAATTGAGTCCAGGTAAGTGTCCAGGCTTGGAATCCAAAAAATGAACGAAATGAAAACTCCAAAGCAGCAATGTCCACTACTGCCAGAGGGGGCGCCAGAGACCCAGGACGTCACAGGCTGCTTGCCCTCTTATCTGTGTCTGGGAGCTTCTGCCTGTCCTTTTTGGTCTTTCTGACATGATGAGTCAGATATACTGATATACAGATATACTGAACTCTGATTCAACGCTGGTATAAAGATTGGAGATATGCAGAACTCTGATTCAACTCTGGTATATAGATTAAAGATATTCCGAACTCTGCTATAAATCAGTGATTTTACTGATATTTTCCCTGCAAGGCTGCCAATGTTCTATACTCTCTCTCTGATTCACTTCCTCTCCTGCAGGCTGCAACACCCTGATACCTGGCAAGACACAGATTCAACTCTGAATAGATAAACAGATGAACTCTGATTAAACTGTGTTATTGTATGGTATCTAGAATTAGATTAAGGATATACAGATTTTCCAGAACAATGCTATAAATCAGTGATACACCCTGATAGCTGGCAACACCCAGATTCAACTCTCAATAGATAAACAGACGAACGCTGATTAAACTGTGTTATTGTATGGTATCTAGAATTAGATTAAAGATATACAGATTTTCCAGAACAATGCTATAAATCAGTGATACACCCTGATAGCCTTTGCAGTGCCAACAAACAGATTCAAATTCCCAGTACTCTGGTATAAATCAGTGATACACCCTGATAGCCTGGCAGCAGCTGGCAGTGTCAACACACAGATTAAAATTCCCA
This sequence comes from Leptobrachium leishanense, assembly GCA_009667805.1. Lineage (NCBI taxonomy): Eukaryota > Metazoa > Chordata > Amphibia > Anura > Megophryidae > Leptobrachium > Leptobrachium leishanense. The sequence continues at coordinate 47,369,891 of CM019072.1, forward strand.
GAACTCTGGTATAAATCAGTGATACACCCTAATAGCCTTTGCAGTGCCAACACACAGATTAAAATTCCCAGAACTGTAGTATAACTCGGTGATACACCCTGATAGCCTTTGCAGTACCAACAAACAAATATAAATTCCCGGAACTCTGGTATAAGTCAGTGATACACCCTGACAACCTGTCAGCAGCTGTCAGTGCCAAAACACAGATTAAAATTCCCAGAACTCTGGTATAAATCAGTGATACAGCCTGTCCCTTATAACTGTCAGTGCCAACACACAGATTCCAATTTCCAGAAATCAGATATAACTCAGTGATACAGCCTGTCCCTGATAGCTGTTAGTGCCAACACACAGATTCCAATTTGCAGAAATCAGATATAACTCAGTGATACAGCCTGTCCCTGATAGCTGTCAGTGCAAATACACAGATTCCAATTTCCGGAACTCTGGTATAAGTCAGTGATACAGCCTGATATTCAACAATCTCCTCTCCTCTCTGATTCACTCCTGCAACAAACACACGCTGGGGCTGTGGGGAAGCCTTATATAGTGTGCTGCGGGACTTAGCTCTGTGAGCCCATGATTGGGCAAAATTTGCCCAATCATGACTCTGAGGCCTGATTGGCATAGTCTTGCACCTGTCTTGCACCTGACCGTTGGTCAGGTGCAAGGCTGTAGCCAATTACAAGCTTCAGGCCAGTGAAAAAGTGCATTGTGGTGCATTGTGGACGAACACGAACCGAACACGCGGAAATGTTCGCTGTTTGACGAATGGTCGAACGGCCAATGTTCGATGCAAACTCATGTTCGCATCGAACCGCCAGCCCATCCCTAATTATCACTAGGGTTTTCAATATGTCTGTAAAAGACTCCAATTATGGGATCTTCCTGTTGGCTCTTAATTAGATCTTCATTGGGAGAATCTTGACACCACTGTGCTACATTACTCTCAACCTTAGCTTTATTCTGCTGACGGGTAAGTACGTCTACGTTAGGGACCTGCGAAGCTTCGAAATTCGATTTGAAAGCTCAATTCGAATTTTTTTCGAATCGGTAAGATCGCAGTGTGCCTCCCAGACGTGACGTCCTGCACTCTTTTTTTCTTTTGCTCTGCTTAAACGTAGTTGCTATGGAGATCCCGCACACTATTCAGCGGGGCACAGCCAGTCTTTGCACGGGCGCTATGATAGGGGGCGCACTGCGCGTCCGGAGAGGAACCCCTGGGATCCCCGGCTGCCCCTGTGAGGAGGATGTGTGTACAGCGAGCGAGGGAGGGAGTGAGCGAGTCCACGCGAGAGCTGCGGGGGGAGGGGACTTGGAATGGCAGGGGGATTCCGAGGTACGTCTGCTCTCCCAGCCTCCCTGCAATGACAGCTCCCAGCTTTGTGCCCTGTGTGCAGAGCAGCTACCCCTGTATAAACACCTCCAAAGCTCTGTGTGTACAGAGCTACCTCTGTATAACCAGCACTGTATGGAGAGCTACCTCTGTATAACCAGCTCACTAGCACTGTAAGGAGAGCTACCTCTGTATAACCAGCTCACTAGCACTGTAAGGAGAGCTACCTCTGTATAACCAGCTCACTAGCACTGTATGGAGAGCTACCTCTGTATAACCAGCTCACTAGTACTGTATGGAGAGCTACCTCTGTTTAACCAGCTCACTAGCACTGTATGGAGAGCTACCTCTGTATAAGCTGCTCACTAGCACTGTATGGAGAGCTACCTCTGTATAACCAGCTCACTAGCACTGTATGGAGAGCTACCTCTGTATAACCAGCTCACTAGCACTGTATGGAGAGCTACCTCTGTAGAACCAGCTCACTAGCACTGTATGGAGAGCTACCTCTGTATAACCAGCTCACTAGCACTGTATGGAGAGCTACCTCTGTTTAACCAGCTCACTAGCACTGTAAGGAGAGCTACCTCTGTATAACCAGCTCACTAGCACTGTAAGGAGAGCTACCTCTGTATAACCAGCTCACTAGCACTGTATGGAGAGCTACCTCTGTATAACCAGCTCACTAGCACTGTATGGAGAGCTACCTCTGTTTAACCAGCTCACTAGCACTGTATGGAGAGCTACCTCTGTATAAGCTGCTCACTAGCACTGTATGGAGAGCTACCTCTGTATAACCAGCTCACTAGCACTGTAAGGAGAGCTACCTCTGTATAACCAGCTCACTAGCACTGTAAGGAGAGCTACCTCTGTATAACCAGCTCACTAGCACTGTAAGGAGAGCTACCTCTGTATAACCAGCTCACTAGCACTGTATGGAGAGCTACCTCTGTATAACCAGCTCACTAGCACTGTATGGAGAGCTACCTCTGTTTAACCAGCTCACTAGCACTGTATGGAGAGCTACCTCTGTATAAGCTGCTCACTAGCACTGTATGGAGAGCTACCTCTGTATAACCAGCTCACTAGCACTGTAAGGAGAGCTACCTCTGTATAACCAGCTCACTAGCACTGTAAGGAGAGCTACCTCTGTATAACCAGCTCACTAGCACTGTATGGAGAGCTACCTCTGTATAACCAGCTCACTAGCACTGTATGGAGAGCTACCTCTGTTTAACCAGCTCACTAGCACTGTATGGAGAGCTACCTCTGTATAAGCTGCTCACTAGCACTGTATGGAGAGCTACCTCTGTATAACCAGCTCACTAGCACTGTATGGAGAGCTACCTCTGTATAACCAGCTCACTAGCACTGTATGGAGAGCTACCTCTGTAGAACCAGCTCACTAGCACTGTATGGAGAGCTACCTCTGTATAACCAGCTCACTAGCACTGTATGGAGAGCTACCCCTGTATAACCAGCTCACTAGCACTGTATGGAGAGCTACCTCTGTATAACCAGCTCACTAGCACTGTATGGAGAGCTACCTCTGTAGAACCAGCTCACTAGCACTGTATGGAGAGCTACCTCTGTAGAACCAGTTCACTAGCACTGTATGGAGAGCTACCTCTGTATAACCAGCTCACTAGCACTGTATGGAGAGCTACCTCTGTATAACCAGCTCACTAGCACTGTATGGGGTCACTCTGCTCTGTGTGGGAGATTATTATATGGGGGTCACTCTGTCTGCTCTGTGTGGGAGATAATTATTTATAATTTTTAAATATATAATCATATACAAGTTTTTTTTTTACGTTTGATGATGTGTAGTTTGCTATAGACTAGTATATTAAGCCCATCACTGTTAGATTGCAGCTGTAATAACGTCAGCTGAAACTGAGGCTGTATACACAAACAAAGCATACCTATCCAGGCTGTGTATCGTACACGAAAGCGTCACTTTTCAGAAGTTTTCGATTCGATTCGATAATCGATTCGAGTTCGAACCTTTACAGCCGATTCGATTCGGGATTCGATTCGAGCGAAAATTTATGATTCGCAGGGTTCTAGTCTACGTGTATTTCACCTAGTAAGTGATCAATATTTATAATTTCATCACTGACCGCACCTTGTTTAGCCAATTTGTCAGCTAGGTCATTGCCTTCCTTGTCCATACCTGAAATTTTGAAGTGACATTTTGTCTTTTTCCAATAAACGGTTAAACCATTTTCTGTCACCATCTTATCTATTTCGCCAAATAGATTGGCATGTTTAACAGGTTTGTGATTGGACCTGAGCATGTAATTTCTTTTCCAACCAGGTAGATATTCAACGAAACTGTTACGGACATAATTAAAATCTGTGACTATCAGAAATTCTTTAACATCACAGTCTATACTATAGACTATAGTCTATATAGGATATAACATCAGCGCTAAATGCAGCAAAGGCGCCGAATTAGCCGCAGTTTACAAAGCTGTCCAAATGGCTGATGTTATATCCTACTGATATGTTGGGATACTCTTTTGTCCATGCGATGCCAATACCAGCTACCAGTTTCCTCTCTTCTCCCATGATGGCGTGGTGTGCACAACCATCTAAATATACACATGGAAGGAGGGAACAGTATTCTTCGTCATAGGCCTTGTAAGGGGATGATGCTTGCTCTTGTAAGAAATCATCTTCTAGGAATTCTTTTTCAGGGGAGGGATCTGCACAATCATGGAGTTCGACAAGTCCTAGAGCTACTGGATTCTTTTGATCCTGTCTATACTGTACCTCCAATGGCCATCCTTGTAAGGATAACGTCCATGCAGTTATTCTGCTATTTGACAGATTACCGTCCCTTATTCAACTACTGTGTAGATATTGTAAGGGCTGGTGTGCAGTTTCTATTATGATCCTCTCACCTTGGATATAACTCTGAAAATTTTGTAGGACCCAGACTGTGGCTAGTAAAGCTTTTTCACGGTCACTAAATTTAATCTCCACTGGAGATTGGGATTTAGTGGCATATGCAATAATTTTACTCTGATCATCTTGCTTATGACATAAAACGGCGCTCATGCTCAAATTAGTAAAACCTGTCTCCAGATAGAAGGGTTTACCCCCCCCCCTCTGGATAGGCTAGGCATGGAGCCTGGGTGAGTTTTTGTTTTTTTTGAAATTCAAAGTTTTTTATTTTTTTTAAAATAAAATAAGACCGTGGGATACAGAAAGGAAAAAACAGGGTAAATAAATCCTTTCTAGATACATATAAGGGGAGCAATACAGACTTACAAATACAAACAAATACAAGCCACCTACTCGTAATTGGAAAGTAGCGCATTGGAGGAAAAATAGTAAAATTAAACTAAGCTCCCAATATTACCGGGTGGTACAATAACCAAAGCAGTTCAGGATCCCCTCTGGTCGGGAGGACCTGTGTCTGTGGTACACTCCGCGGCTAGCATAGAGTCCCAGAGGGTCCAGTGGTCTTTTTCCGGCTGTGGAAAATCATATATATATGTCTAGCCATCTGCTCATAATCTCTTATGTTATTCACCATATCCCGCAGATCTCGAATTGTGGGAACCCACGTTTGTTTCCATCGGTGTGCTATCAACAACATGGTGCTAGATGTTATTACGCAAAAAAGTCTCCTTTGTAATTTGCCCATCCTAGCCTGCGAGATACCCAATAGGAAATCCGCCGGAGCAAACGGCAGTACTAATCCCGTTGCCTTTTCCACTAGACCTGAAACTGCCCGCCAGAGTGGCTCTAATGTAACACAATCCCACCAAACATGAGTCATGGTATCCTTTAGTAACGAGCAGCGCCAGCATAGCGATGAGACAGATTTATTCATATGACATTCTCTCGCCGGTACCAAGTACCAGCGGTACAATACTTTACGTCTCACCTCCATCAGAGAAGCACACCGATACGCTCCCCTGTCAAATTCGAACGCCCTCGACCAGGCCTGAGAGGATATCCGGATGCCCAGCTCCCCCTCCCAAGCCGCTTGGAAAGACCATACATGATCCGGAGAGGAAACATTGAGCGCTTCATAGCATATAGAAAGGAGTTTTACTTTTGTGCATGGTTTCACCACGAAGCTCGCAAATGGTGACAAGGGGGCCTGAGGCAGGGTAGGCGGTAGACACATGCCCGGTCGACATATTACAGACGCTGTTTGGTAATAAGAAAGCCTCCAGGCCTCCGATAACTGATAACGCTGCTTTAGCATTTCGAAAGTCATCATGTTGCCTCCCGGTATCAGTTGGTGGAGATGTGCAATCCCCCTGGAGGTCCACCTAGCGCAGTCAAAGTCTGCGATCCAATGTGTCAATAGCTCCTTGGGGGTTGCCAGTGAGAGGGAGGTAGTATTTAAAAGGAGGGCGCGACTCAAATCCCACACATGCATATACCATCTAGTAAGCGGCAATAACTCTGGCAAAGGGGGTCTCTGGCGGCGCGTGAGCCAAATTACAGTTGTTATTAGGTGTTGTTTCGCAAAAGACTGTTCTATAACTGTCCATTGTGGAGGGTGCAGAAAGTGGAAGTACTCTGCCAAGGATGCTAGTACCGCAGCTCTGTGATACAGGTGAATATTAGGCATAGCTAGTCCGCCTCCCCGCACGGGGAGGTTGAGCAGCTTGGTGGGAACCCTAGGCATTTCACCGTTCCATACATAGTGATTCAAAAGAGACTGAACCTCTTCAACATAAGGCTTAGGCAAGCGGATCGGAATGGTACGAAAGTAATATAGCAATTTGGGCAAAAGTGACATTTTAATAGCAGCCATTCTGCCCATTCACGATAATGATGTCCTTTTCCACTGAAACAAAAGCTGCCTTACATGAGATAGAAAGGGTTTGTAATTGAGGTTGAATAGTTGGTCAGGAGATTTAGAGATTTTTACCCCTAGATATTGCAGATAGTCCTCTCGCCATTCAAACTGAAAGTGCCGTGCTAATGATTCCCGATTACTGCTAGGGACATTGATAGTTAACGCCTGCGACTTAGGTAGATTTATTTTATGGTATGAGACCTCGCTATATTCCTTCAGGATATCTCTAAGCTGTGGTAAAGAGTCTGTAGGTTCCGTAAGAGTCAACAAAATGTCGTCTGCAAAAAGCCCTATTTTATATGTGGTTGGGCCAATCATAATCCCCACCACCCCGTCATCCTGTCGTATTTGCTGTGCCAGTGGTTCGATCACCAAAGCGTACAATAATGGAGACAGGGGGCACACCTGTCTGGTCCCATTGCTTATTCTAATCTGGTCCGATAAAAAACTCGCAGTCATAACCGACGTCGTCGGGAAGCATAAAGCGCAAAAATACTACGCAGCACCGAGACCGGAAAACCAAACTTCAGCAACACTTTACGCAAAAACATACAGTCTACTCTGTCAAACGCTTTTTCAGCGTCTAGCGCCAACAGCACACTCGGGAGGCGGTGAGTCTGAATCACTTGAATTAAATCAATCAGTTTTTTAGAATTATGAGTCCCCTGTCTCCCCCTAATAAACCCCACCTGGTCTGAACAAATCAGCTTAGGTAATAAATCCGCCACCCTATTCGCTATAATTTTGGCATAGATTTTTACATCGACATTTAACAAAGAGATTGGCCTGAAGTTTGCACATAATGTAGGGGATTTACCGGGTTTAGGGAGAGGGACGATAGTAGTGCGTAGCATTTCCTCAGGAAATCTACCCTCTTTAGCAGCAGAGGTGAAAAGCGTAAGGAGGTAGGGAGTCAACAGAGTAGAAAATTTCTTATAGTATATGTCCGTGAACCCATCCGGGCCTGGGGATTTATGGGATGGAAGAGATTTAATAGTTGTTGCTATCTCCAGTTCTGTAATGGCGGACGACAAGCCATCCCTCTGAGTAGGGGTTAGGGAAGGAAGATGAAGATCAGATAAATACCGATCCACACATTCCTTGCTAGGGGAGGGAAGGGGTGGGTCGGTTTGTAGATTATACAGATCCCCATAGTAGGCGGCTAGGGCGTTCCCTATCTCCAATGGTTTATACACCGTCCTCCTGCAAGAATCAATCACTAGGTGGGAAATTCTAGGAGTCGCGACCATGGGCCTAAGATAGCGGGCCAAGAGTCGTCCTGGACGATCCCTAAACGTGTAGTAGCGTGCCTTTAATCTACGCTGAGAGTAGAGAAGGGCCTTATAATTCCAGTCTGACAGGCGTGTCTGCGCTTCCGAAAGTGTTTTCAGGTGAGCCAGAGTAGGGTTCGAACTATTCGCTTGCGCAGCTAAATGAATTTGAGACAATATTGAGAGTCTATCAGCTTGGCGGGCTTTGTTCAAACGAGAAGCCAATTTAATACACACGCCTCGCAGGACAGCCTTGTGCGCTTGCCAGAGTGTTTCAGGCGCGATCCCTGGAGTGTTATTTAGCGTAAAGTATTCCTTCAAAGTCTGTTCTATTTCGACCAGAGCCCCCGGATCAGACAAAATGGAGTCATTAAAGCGCCACAAAGACTTCCCGTCTCCCCCCCCCACTTTCCTTAACTGTCAAAAGGATCGGCGCATGGTCCGACCACGTGATGTCCAAAATTTCACATTGCAGGACCTTCGGTAGGGAGGAGCCTCGTAACAAAAAATAATCCAACCTGCTATACGTGTTGTGTACCTTAGAATGGAACGTGAATTCCAAGTCGCCCGGGTGCCACAAGCGCCATACATCATATAAACCTTGAGAGGAAAACAGGTCACTCAACTTCTGTCCCTGTCTAATACTACGCTTGGTCGGGATAGGGATCTTGGGGGAACGGATAGCTCTCAGAGGATCGATACTGTAATTAAGATCTCCGCATATCAGCAATAGACCAGTCGCTACAAGGGACACCCTGTTTAAAACTCCAGAGATAAAAGAAAGTTGTTCAGTGTTAGGCGAGTATACATTAACCAGCGTATAAGTTATGTGGTTCAGCGAACAGATCAGAATGAGATATCGGCCCTGCGGATCCGAAATCTTTCTATGCAATTGGAATACTACATTAGATCTAATTAAAATCGACACCCCTCTCGCTCTGGTAGGGCCCGTAGCATGATATTGCATGGTAAAATTACGTATTCTCAGCAGAGGGTGAGCAAAGCGTTTAATGTGGGTTTCCTGGAGGCAAACCACATCCGCCTTCAGCCTCTGCACCTCCGCCGCCAGAGAATGACGTTTGACAGGGGCATTCAGCCCCTTAACATTGTATGAGAGTATCTTCAACATTGCGCTTAGTAACTATTTGTGGAAAGTAGACATTGTTACACAATCTCAGGGAACGAGTAGGTGGCAATACAAAAAAACACACAATCCAGGAATACACCTGGGAACTATGTACATCCGTAAACATAAACATCTCCTGCGAAAAGCCCCAAAGTGTGGGGGACCTTCTCTAACACCTCTCGGGAGGAGGGAGAGGGGGGAACCTTTAGGTCTGCGGAGGGAAAAAACCCGCAGAAAAAAGAGTAAAAAAAATGGGAGAGCCAAGCGGACCCATCTTCAGGGAACACCTGTCCAGAGAACTTAACCCTCATAACGGAGAACCCAGTTACCCGTTCTCCAGGCGGGCAGGCCATCATCTCCCAGACTAGCAAACAGCGGCATGTTCGAGCCTTAAAGCCCTCTGAAAAAACCCGGAAGGTAAATCACTGGCCCTCCAGCCCGTCATGTAGGATCTCCTCTTGCTTCCTCACATGGGGGGCCGCCTTCTCCTGGCTCTTTGTGTACAACTGTCGGATAGGCATAGTGCTGACCTCATTTTTTACGCCACTCCGGATCCAAACGCTGAGTTGAGCCACGGGGTTGAGAAGATGGAGGAGAAGAAGAACCAAGTTGTTCCATGTCCCATACTTTAAGGAGCCGTTTCCCGGCCTCCACCGATGTGATTACGTGGAAAGTTCCATTCCTGGCCACCAACAGCTTGACCGGAAAGCCCCATCTGTATGACACGCCATTCGCATGCGGAGCCTCTGTAACTTGGCGAAAGTTCCTCCGGTTTTGTAATGTAGCCTTGGATAGGTCGGGGAAGATAGAAATATGGTCATACTCCGGTTTAAGAGCGTCAGGAGACCGTAAGGCCCGAAGCACATCCTCTCGCGGTTTAAAGTAATGGAGCCGAAGTAAAACATCTCTCGGTGATTTCTCAGGCGCAGAGGGGGGTCTCGGTAACCGGTGGATCCTGTCGAAGAGGAGGGAGTCAGGGGTAGCATCAGGGAGAAGATGTTGTAAAATATCAGTCACATACTGCGACAGGGCTTGCGTAGTCACTAAGTCTGGCACACCTCGTATCTTTAAATTGTGGCGCCTCGATCTGTCCTCCATGTCAGCCAATTTCAAGAGAGCCCCCTTCAGTTGCTCCTCTAAGTCTTCTACCCGACCCGCCATCTCGTTATGTGATCCAGCTTGCTCCACCATTTTCTCCTCCAGTTTATCGGTGCGATCTCCAATCTCCCGGATCTCTCTCTTAATATCCGCCGCTACAGAGTCTAATTGTGAGGTCAACCTGTCCGAAAGAGAGGTGATTAAGCCCTCAATGCGCGTGGTAAAGGCCTCCATACCTTGCAGGGCCAGCCCTGGGTCTGTCTCCACTCTCGGCGAGGTCTGGGTGGAGCCACCGCCATCTTGAGTGCCCAGGCCTTCTTGTTTTGGTCCCCGTGGCGTGAAAAACTCTGTCTTTGCCGTTTTTTTCGTGGCTTTTTGTGCTGCCATCTCGTGCACCTGGCCTTCCCCCGCCTGATAGTTACTTTTTAGGGTGAAATCGCTGGATATATTCGCTTTTCGGCGTCCCCTTTAGCGGAGCTCAGCGCTCACGCAGCCAGCTCTCTCTGCGTTCAGACCACGCCCCTCGGGTGAGTTTTATTTTAAGCTCAGTCATGGCTTGTTCTTGAGTCTCCCCCCATATCTATCCACTTTACATCTTTCTTAAGCAATGTTAATAGAGGTTTACAAATCTCTGCATAATTTTCAATAAATTTACGTGAGTAATTCATCATACCCAAAAACGATCTTAGTTCACTGATGTTGGTGGGAGTTCTGGACTTCATCACTGCTTCCACCTTCTTCCGTTGAGGATTTAGGTCTTCGGAGGTAACCTCGTGTCCCAGGAAATTAACTCTGGTGCGACACCATTGTGCTTTCTGTAATGAGATTTTAATCTCTGCCTCTCCCAATTGGTTAAGAACGTGTCTAATTTCTTGAATATGCTTTTCAAATGAATTAATTTTCACTAAAATATCATCCACATATGTCAAATTACCCCTCTCGGCTGCATCTGGCATGGCTTTATGTAAAAAGACAGCGAACTCATGACCTGAGTTTATGTAACCGAAGGGCATTCTGGTCCAGGTGTATTGCTGTTGACCGAATGTGGAGGCCAATTTGTATCGGTCCTCAGGACTTACCTGAATTGTCCAATATCCTTAGGCACAATCCAGCGTGGTAAAAATCTTACACCCTTGCAATTGGACTAGACATTGATCAATACATGGTATGGGCCAGCCGGATCTATACACACGTTTATTGAACTGTCTCAAATCAGCACATAAACGCAATTGACCATTCGGTTTAAGGATTCTGAGGATAGGATTATTATAAGAACTGTGCACCGTCCTTATAATTCCCCTTTCTTTTAGATTCCTTAATATCTCCGTCAGCAAGTCGTAACACGCTAAGGGAAGCCGATATTGTCTGATGTATACAGGAAGAGCGTTAGGATCAGTTTGGACCCTAGCTATGTGTAAGTCGGTGACTCCACAATCATATGAATCCTTAGCAAAAATATCTTGAAATACCTTTAGAACTTCTTTTAACTACTGGCGCTCCAGATCACTAGAACTTCCGTCAGCTAAAAATATTTGTTGCTGGACCATTTCCTGAAATCCTGGAAAGATTTCAGGTTGACCAATCTCATAGGCCTCTTCAAGCCTGTCAGAGAGGTCATGATTTGACTTACTTGCTTCTCCAGCAGAGTGAGTATACTCCTCTGCTTCCTGTGTAGTCAGGGGATGATCCTCTACCTTGCAGGCTCCTTCTTCTGGACTGAAAGGATAAACAGAATGTATGGTGAATAATCCTTCGGGCCACGAATTAAATGATTGTTCAATCATTTGTTCAGGTATTAACCCGATAACAGCGTTCTGGAACCTGAATGTATAATAATCAGAATCCAATGCTAGACCTACTGTAGTATTTTTGGGCAAATGGATTTCCTGTGAGGAATTATTGTTTGATGATTTGGGTTCTAGAGTGGTGGTGTATTTTCACCATGGGTGTAGGATTTGCTGAAATTCCTAACCCATGTATCCGATTGGAAAGACCGACTATTGCATCAGAATTTCTCAACTTCTGACCTTCCGTTACCTGTAAAGGTAATGGGTAATTTACAGAGCCTTGTGGAATAGAAACCTCATATGGTACCTGCAAGATTACTGTGTATGGCAGTGTTTGGCATTCGGGATGAGCTGTTCGGTTCGATCTGTTCGGAGTTCGCATCGAACATCGGCCATTCGGCTGTTCGCGAACTCCGAATATTTCCGCGTGTTCGGTTCGAGTTCGCCCACAATGCACCACAACGGACCACAATACACTTTTCCACTGGCAGGTAATTGGCTACAGACTTGCACCTGACCACAGGTCAGGTGCAAGACAGGTGCAAGAGTATGCCAATCACGACTCAGAGTCCTGATTGGGCAAATTTTGCCCAATCATGGGCTCACAGAGCTAAATCCCGCAGCACACTATATAAGGCTTCACACAGCCCCAGCACTTGTTTTTTGAGAGTAGATTCTGTTAGTGTGTCTTCTCAGTGCCAGCAGCTATTGGGGGGTCTCACTTCTACAAGATATCTGGGAATTGTTGTAATCTGTGTGTTGTCACTGTCAGCAGCTATTGGTGGGTCTCCCTTCTACAAGATATCTGGGAATTGTAATCTGTGTCTTGTCACTGCCACCTATCAGGGGGTCTCACTGATTTATGGGAGGTTCCTGGGAATTGTAATCTGTGTCTTGTCACTGCCACCCATCAGAGGGTCTCACTGATTTATAGAAGGTTCCTGGGAAATGTAATTTGTGTCTTGTCACTGCCACCCATCAGGGGGTCTCACTGATTTATAGGAGGTTCCTGGGAAATGTAATCTGTGTCTTCTCACTGCCAACTCTCAGGGGGTCCCACATACTTCTAGCAGATATCTGGGAATTGTAATCTGTGTCTTCTCACTGCCAACTCTCAGGGGGTCCCACATACTTCTAGCAGATATCTGGGAATTGTAATTTGTGTCTTGTCACTGCCACCCATCAAGGGGTCTCACTGATTTATAGGAGGTTCCTGGGAATTGTAATTTGTGTCTTGTCACTGCCACCCATCAAGGGGTCTCACTGATTTATAGGAGGTTCCTGGGAATTATAACCTGTCTCTTGTCACTGCCACCCATCGAGGGTCTCACCGATTTATAGGTGGCTTCTGGGAATTTGAATCTGTGTCTTGTCACTGGCTGCCAGCTATCAGGGTGTCTCACTGAGTTATACCAGAGTTCTGGAAATCTTTAATCTAGATAACATAGTTGAATCAGAGTTCTGCATATCTCCAATTTTTATAACAGAGTTGAATCAGAGTTCTGTATATCTTTAATCTATACATCACTCACCATGTCAGAAAGACCAAAAAGGACAGGCAGACACTCCCAGACACAGATAAGAGGGCAAGCAGCCTCTGTGTCGGGAAGCTGTGCCTCTGGTCGTCGTGGATGTGGTGCATCCTCTGCAGGGGCACGCTTGTCCTTTCTAACTGGTGCTGGCCGTTTTAAGCAGCAGCAACATACAGATGATTTGCAGGATAGGCTAACCAGGCCATCTTCATCCTCTGAGTCCTCTGCCAGCCAGGCTTGTAGTGGTTTACAGTCCACCTCAGCTGCCAAATAGGGATGAGCTGTTCGGTTCGATCAGTTCGGAGTTTGGTTCGAACTTTGGCCATTCGCAAGTTCGCAAACGTCAAACTTTTTGGCGTGTTCGGTTTGAGTTCGAAAAAAAATAAAATTAAAAAAGTATAAAAAATACTAAAAAATCTAGAAATAACGAGACTCTTTACTGCAGAATATTATAAGCAACGGTTTATTAGATTTTGAATTAAAAAATAATGTCTACGTGCAAAGATTCTCTCCTCTAAATGACCTGTGTTCTCAAACAGCGTAAACAACGGGTGTTAATTAGTGTTTGGAAATAACATGTGCTTTTAATTAGTCTGGTCTAATGAATTTGATACATTGTCTGTAGAATGAGGGTGTCTGGAGGTGTCTCCTGAACATGTATCAAACAACACCTGTGCTTCTGAGAAGTGTTCATTTCTCTACTAAATGCTCCTCTGATATGCTGTTTAACCCCTTAACCCTGCATTTCACTGCTGTGTGCTCAGCTCATTTTTACCGCTTTCGCTCATCATGTTTAAATGCGATTTGAAGCCACATTTTATTAAATGACCCAGACATATTAGGCTAGGGTCAGACTAACGCATTTTTCACGTTGTCCGTGAAAATGTGCGTTCGAAGAATGGACGTATTTTTTCACGGAATACGCAATAGCGGTCATACTATGCGCAGTTTCATCCGTGATTTTGTACGGATCATCAATAAAACACTTCTTGCATCTGGACGTTATGTTGGCTGGACATTAGCAGCGTCTGATGTCTCCAATTCACGCACACACGCCTCTAGCGGACGCAGCGCACTCTGTACGTCAGTACTAGTGGTTTAACGTTCTCGAAAAAATGCGTTCATTTTCCACTTGCATTGCGCAGCCGGACTTTTGTGCGACCGTACTTCGTATATTGGCCGTCATTGCCCGGCATCTGCTGCTAGCACGGCCGTGATTAAGTGCGCCAGAACGCGCGTTCGCACTGCCTCAGTCTGACCCTAGCCTTAGATATCGTTCTTTCCGGCAGACTCCGCAGATTCATAATATATACATTTTTATATGTATACGTCATGTACTGCCTGTATATTATGACAAAAAATGCAATAAAAATTGAATTTTTAATCATCTGCAGTGTGTAAAGTGTTTTTTTCACATTTTAGCACATGAGCGTTTGCGGTTATGTTTTCTATGGGGTGCGCTTGTACAAAAATTAGAAATGGGGACTTGTTACATTTTGTTGGGGGGAATTACGTGATTTATAGCAAACACACCGCATAGAAAAAAATCATTAATGCAGCATCATTGTTCACATTGTAATTGAAATGTGAACAATATTGCTGCATTAATAAAAATAACACACAAAACAAATACATGTTTTTTTTTTTACTTTATACCTGGTCATGTTGGGTATCATTCGAAAGGCCATGCTCAGGCCTTTCGATTGACACCCTCCATGACCCCCTAGCTGCCTGGAGATATTGGGGTTCAAATGAACCCCCTATCTCCACCAGGGGATTCCAGGCAGCTAGGGGTTCCCCGGCTATCTGGCGTCATCACTAAGGATGAGCCGAACACCCCCGAGTTCGGTTCACATTCAAACTCGAACTTTCCAAATGTTCGAATTCGAACTCGAACTCAATACAAGTCAATGGGGCTGAAAATTCGATTTTTAGAGTGCCCTCCTAGAGGGCATATATGCTAGATATTTGCCATAAAAGGTTTATGGGGGTCCGGGTAGTGCCCTTGGGGACAGGAAACAAGGATAAAAAGTTTGATAAAAAAGTTTTTAAAGGGACAGTGAGTTTTCCATGAAATAAGGGTTAAAAATAAAAATGAAAAATTCCTTCAAATATCGTGCCTAGGAAGTCCCCATAACCAGCCCGTGAAGTGGCGGATTTCTAGGATGTACAAAAATATGTAAAAACCCAAAATGACATTTCAAATGACGGTAAATGCTTTTCCTTTAATCTATCCATAAACAACTGCTTGGGGCGGCAGTCTGTATGAAAAGAGGAGACATTTTCAGACACGTAGAAAAAGTTTAGTTATTTCTTGGCTAAATTATTGTGAAACTTATGCAGGTTTTGGATGTAAGTCACACAGTAACCCCTCTGAGGATATGAATCTGATACAGGCATCAGTGGCAGTGCACCCAAATATTGTGCTGTTGGTGCCAGGCCAGCAAGTACCATCAATGAAACTAAAATAAACTAATTTTAGTTTCAGTCCTTTTTGTGATATTACATTGATGAGTGAAGGAGACCAGCAATGAAGAGCGCAACATCGCAACATCCGAAGATCTGCACCCTACACATGCCAATGCAGTAGGATGTTCTATACAGAGAGGGGCATTAATTAATGCAGGAGGATGTTCTATACATTATACAGAGAGGGGTATTAATGCAGGAGAATGTTATATACATTATACAGACAAAGGTATAAATTGAGGAGGATGTTCTATACAGAGAGGGGCATTAATTAATTCAGGAGGATGTTCTATATATTATACAGAGAGGGGTATTAATTAATGCAGATGGATGTTGTATACATTATACAGAGAGGGGTATTAATTAATGCAGGAGGATGTTCTAAACATTATACAGAGAGGAGCCTTTTTTTTTTCAGCCCTTTAAATCCAGTGGCTGTGAGCGCTGAGATCGGCTGCTTGTTACATTATCTCTCAGTACAATGTATCAGGCTCAGTTGTTACAGTAACTGACTGTAACAGTGCTCAGAGTTTCAGTAAAACAAGGAAATAATATTGTTCTAACCTCTTATAAATATAAAAATATTATTTACTAGTTTTACTGAAACTCTGAGCGCTGTGATGAGCAGCAGTCAGTTACTGTAACAGCTTTACCTGACACGGGGCAGTATTACAATGTTGGTGCTAACTTAACCAGAGCTGTTGTAAACTGAAAACCTCCATAGGCTATAATGGCTCTGGGAAGTTTACAACAGCTCTGGTTATGTTAGCACCAACTATGTAATATGGCCCACATTGTGCTGAGAGTGAGAGATACTGTAACAAGCAGCGATCTCAGCCCTCTGAGGAGCCACTACAATAGTAATTGTATCCATTGGTTTTCGGATGAATGAAATTAGTTTTCATACTAAAGAACTGAAAACGAATTTCTTTAGTAACTAAATAAATTGCATTTTAGGACTAATCCATTAGTTCAAAACGAAATTTTGTGCTGTGCACATGTCTAACCATCATACAGTAACCCCTCTGTCGTATTGTGGAAGAATGCAGGGGTGGACCTTGCGGTCCTATATTAAAAATTAGGCTTGTGCACCGATTTTTTTTTCGGTTCGATTCGATTAAATTTTTCGGATTTTTAAACTTTTCGATTCGGCTCGTTTCAACCGATTTCTGTTTCAATTCGGTTCAGCTCGACTCGTTTTTCGTGTACATTTTTTTCCCGGAATTTCGACCATTGTTCATATTTTCGTGTCACTTAGCTCGTTTTTTGTATCGACTTTTCGTATTTTCGGAAATTTTCATTTTTCGGAATTGTAAATGGTTTCGGAATATCGACCATTTTTCATATTTTCGTGTCACTTAGCGCGTTTTTGTATCGACTTTTCGTTTTTTCGGAACGTCTGTTCTCCTCGTTTCAAAGCAATAAATTTCGATTTGACACATTTCAAGTACATTCGAAAATTCCGAAAATATTTCGTTTCGGCTCGGAAAACTTTTCGGATCTGCCATTTTCGGGTCTAAAAATTTTTGGAAAATCGGCCGCATCCGAAAACACGAATCGTGAAATTTCGTGAAAATTCCGAAATTCCGAAACCCGAAACGCACATCCCTATTAAAAATATATGAATCTGTTAAAGGCGTTAGTGCACCCAGATATTGTGCTTTTGGTCCCAGGCCAGCAAGTGCATTTATACAGTAACCCCTCTGTAGTATTGTGGAAGAGTGCAGGGGTGGACCATGTGGTCCTATATTAAAAGATATGAATCTGTTACAGGCGTCAGTGCACCCAGATATTGTGCTTTTGGTGCCAGACTGCCAGGCCAGCAAGTACTATCATACAGTAACCCCTCTGTAGTATTGAGAAAGAAAGCAAGGGTGGACCTTGCGGTCCTATATTAAAAAAGATATGCATCTGGTAAAGGCGTTAGTGCACCCAGATATTGTGCTTTTGGTGCCAGGCCAGCAAGTGCATTCATACATTAACCCCTCTGTGGTATTGTGGAAGAGTGCAGGCTTGGACCCTGCAGTTCAAAAAATTAAAATGATATAAATCTGGCACAGGCGTCAGTGCAGCCAAATATTGTGCCTTTCATGGCAGCAAGTGCCTTCACACCGTAACCCTTTTGTGGTATTGTGGAAGAGTGCAGGGTTGGACCCTGTTTTTCAAAAAATTAAAATGATATAAATCTGGCACAGGCGTCAGTGCAGTCAAGTATTGTGCCTTTCATGGCAGCAAGTGCATTCACACCGTAACCCTTTTGTGGAATTGTGGAAGAGTGCAGGGTTGGACCCTGTGGTTCAAAAAATTTAAATTATATAAATCTGGCTCAGGCGTCAGTGCAGTCAAATATTGTGCCTTTCATGGCAGCAAGTGCATTCACACCGTAACACTTTAGTGGTATTGTGGAAGAGTTCAGTGCTGTAGGTTTTGTGAATGCAGAAGACATCCCCGATCTATTCCGTTACGTCAGCATCGGGGGATTGATAACTGCTGATCCAGGACTGATTCATTATTATAAATGTCAGCCGGTCTACATAGTCGGTGGACAGACGCACTCTTTTGTCTGTGACAAAACCTCCAGCGGCACTGAACGTCCTTTCAGAAAGCACGCTGGATGAAGGGCAACCTAGTAGCTGCATAGCATATTGGCTAAATTCTGGCCCGTGATCCAATCTCAACACCCAGTAAGCCAGTGGATCATCTGCTGGAAAGGTATCCAGGTCTGTCCTTGCCCCTAGGTAGTCCTGCACCATATGGTGAAGATGCTGGCAATGGGTGCCTACATTTGACGTCCCTGGGCGTCGTGGACTAAAAAAATTTAAAAATGCATCAGTCAAGCGGCCCTGGCCTTCACCACTATTCCTCTGATCATCCGCAGCCTCAGAAGCACCTGTGTCAGCACTTGGTAACCTACCAGTGCCTGGAAAGGTGTTACACAAGTGTCGCTTTAGAGCGTCCTCAAGTTTTTTCATCCTGTGCTACCTCTGTGCGGGCAGGATGAGCTCTGCAAATTTACCCTTGTATCGTGGATCAAGAAGGGTTGCCAACCAGTAATGATCCCTCTCCTTGAAAGCACGAATCCTGGGGTCCTTTAGCAGGCTTTGCATTATAAGGGAGCCCATGCAGCATAGGTTGGAGGTGACATTAGCTTCCGAGTCTTCCTGGTCAATGAGGATGACCGTATCGTGCACTTCCTCCTCCCAGCCACGCACTAGCCCTTGTGTTTCTGGGCACACGAAACCCTCCCTTGAGGAATCCTCACCTTCAATGCCCCCACTACTTAAATATTCCTCCTCCTCCTCATCCTCCTCCTGTCTGATCTGAGGAGGACCCGCTGGAATGCTGTCTGCGGAAAGACTGGGGCCTTGAGAGCTAGGGAAGGCCTCCTCTTCCTCCCGCTGCTCTGCCTCTAGCGCCACATCTATAATTCCCCGCAGAGTGTGCTCCAGCAGGAACACTAAAGGAATTGTGTCACTGATGCATGCACTGTCCCTGCTCACCATCCTCGTTGCCTCCTCAAATGGTGACAGTACAGTGCATGCATCCTTGATCATCAGCCACTGCGGGGGGGGGAAACAAGCTGACCTGAACCTGTCCTTGTGCCGTACTCACACAGGTACTCATTGATGGCCCTCTGCTGCTTGTGCAGATGCTGCAGCATTGCTAATGTCGAGTTCCACCTGGTGGGCATGTCAAAGATCAGACGGTTTGTGGGAAGGTGGAATTCTCTTCGAATTTCTGCCAGTCGAACGCTTGCTGGGAATGACCGTCTGAAGTGGCTGTAGACTATTCTGGCCTGGCTGAGAAGCTCTGCCAGCCCTGGGTACTTGGTTAGGAAACGCTGTACCACTAGATTATTATTATTATTATCACAGACGATCATTCCCAGCTGAAGCTGGCGTGGTGTTAACCACCTCTACACCTGCCCCTGCAGAGCTGACAGAATTTCTGGCCCGGTGTGGATCCTTTCCCCTAAACAAACCAGCTCAAGCACAGTATGGCATCTTTTTGCTTGAGCCATTGCGTAGCCCCTGTCAGGCGTCGGTTTAACTGCCACTTCACCAGAGACACAGAAGGAGGAGGAGGAGGAAGAGGGAGAGGTGGTGGTGGAGCAGACAGACCTCATACAAGCAGCTTTTTGAAGGCGTGGTGGATGAACAAGCTCCAGCACAGAGCCCCGTCTTGGATCCCTCCCAGCTGCAAGCAGAGTTACCCAGTGTGCCATGAAGGAAATGTAACGACCCTGTCCATGCTTGCTGGACCACGTGTCTAAAGTCACATGCACCTTGCTGCTGACTGCCTTTTACCAATGACTCCATAACATTGTCTTCCACGTGCTGGTATAGTGCTGGAATGGCCTTCCGTGAAAAGTAATGGCGTTTCGGAACCTTCCACTGTGGTACAGAACATTCAGCAAATTCACGGAAGGGAGCAGAGTCCACCAGCTGGAAAGGCAGCAGCTGCAATGTGAGTAATTTTGCTAAGCTGGCATTTAGACGCTGTGCTTGGGGATGGTTGGGACTATATTTTTTCTTACGCTGCAGCAGTTGGGGCAACGTAATCTGACTGCGTCAATCTTCAGCTGATGAGATGCTGTCACATTGTGAAGGAGCTGGTACATCCATTACTGTAGCATCATTCCTGTCAGTGGAGGTTGTAGCAGGCAATGACATGGCAGGACATACAGTGGGGGTAGAGACAGATGAGGAGGAGGAGGACCTACGCAAAGTTTTGCGCCAACGGAATGTGTGGCAGGAGGTCATATGTCGCCTCAAGCACGTGGTACCCAAGCATCCGGTGTCTTTCCCACGCTTGTGCCTCATCTGACGTAGATTACAAATAGCAACGGTGGGGTCTGCTGCACATTTATTAAAGAAGTCCCAGACAGCAGAGTTCCTGCATGTGTGCTTTGAGACAACAGCGCTCTGCACCAGAGCAGCTCTGACATCTGATGCCTTGGACTGGCTAGTGCTACGGTTGGTCATAGAGGATGTTGTGCCTCGTGTTTGCTGTGCCTCCTCCTCACTTGATTCCTCTGTTCGATCTGGCACCCAGGTGGAGTCAGTGACCTCATCATCATTGACATCATCACCCCCTATCTCCTCGTCACTGGAGCCAACTTGGCAGTATGCTGCAGCTGCTGGGGCAACATGAGTGCCAGTTATTTGTGTGTCATCACTGGCACCCCTTCCTCTAGGTTGATTATACTCCCTTCCTCAACCTCAGAGATTGAATCAGAGCACTGTAGTTGCTGCGCATCCTCGAGCAGCATGTCACTGTCATTGTAGTCAAACAATTCAGCTGACTCCTCCGTGTGTGATAGCGAGGCTATGGCAGGAGTAGCTGTGGACATGGAGGCTGCATTAAATGCTTTGGCAGCTGAGGTGGACTGTAAAGCACTACAAGCCTGGCTGGCAGAGGACTCGGATGATGAGGATGGCCTGTTTAGCCAATCCACCAAATCCTCTGTATGTTGCTGCTACATAAGTCGGCCAGCACCAGTTAGAAAGGACAAGCGTGCCCCTGCAGAGGATGCACCACGTCCACCACGACTAGAGGCACAGCCTCCGAACACAGGGGCTGCTTGCCCTCTTATCTGTGTTTGGGAGCGTCTGCCTGTCCTTTTTGTTCTTTCAGACATGGTGAGTGATACATAGATTAAATATATACAGAACTCTGATTCAACTCTGGAATGAAGATTAAAGATTTACCGAACTCTGGTATAACTCAGTGAGACACCCTGATAGCTAGCAGCCAGTGACAAGACACAGATTACAATTCCCCGAAACCACCTAAAAATCAGTGAGACCCCTGATGGGTGGCAGTGAGAAGACACAGATTACAAATTTCAGAAACCTCCTATAAATCAGTGTGACCCCCGGATAGCTGGCAGTGAGAAGAGAAAGATTACATGTCTCAGAAACCTCCTTTAAATCAGTGTGACCCCCTGATGGCTGGCAGTGAGAAGACACAGATTACAAGTCTCAGAAACCTCCTATAAATCAGTGTGACCCCCTGATAGCTGGCAGTGAGAAGACACAGATTACAAGTCTCAGAAACCTCCTATAAATCAGTGAAACTTCCTGATGGGTGGCAGCCAGTGAGAACACACAGATTATAACAATTCCCAAACATTTTGTAGAAATTTGTGACCCCCAAAATTCTGCGTGCTACTGGTTGTGTGACAAGAAACAGATCACCTCAATTCCCAAATATTTTGTAGAAATTTGTGACCCCCAAAATACTTGCTGGCAGTGACAAGACACAGATCACCTCAATTCCCAAATGTTTTGTAGAAATTTGTGACCCCCCAAAATACTTGCTGGCAGTGACAAGACACAGATCACCTCAATTCCCAAATGTTTTGTAGAAATTTGTGACCCCCAAAATACTGCATGGTACTTGCTGTGTGACAAGACACAGATCACCTCAATTCCCAAATGTTTTGTAGAAATTTGTGACCCCCAAAATACTTGCTGGCAGTGACAAGACACAGATCACCTCAATTCCCAAATGTTTTGTAGAAATTTGTGACCCCCAAAATACTGCGTGGTTCTGGCTGTGTGACAAGACACAGATCACCTCAATTCCCAAATATTTTGTAGAAATTTGTGACCCCCAAAATACTTGCTGGCAGTGACAAGACACAGATCACCTCAATTCCCAAATGTTTTGTAGAAATTTGTGACCCCCAAAATACTTGCTGGCAGTGAAAAGACACAGATCACCTCAATTCCCAAATGTTTTGTAGAAAATTGTGACCCGCAAAATACTGCGTGGTACTGGCTGTGTGACAAGACACAGAGCACCTCAATTCCCAAATATTTTGTAGAAATTTGTGACCCCCAAAATACTTGCTGGCAGTGACAAGACACAGATCACCTCAATTCCCAAATGTTTTGTAGAAATTTGTGACCCCCAAAATACTGCATGGTACTTGCTGTGTGACAAGACACAGATCACCTCAATTCCCAAATGTTTTGTAGAAATTTGTGACCCCCAAAATACTTGCTGGCAGTGACAAGACACAGATCACCTCAATTCCCAAATGTTTTGTAGAAATTTGTGACCCCCAAAATACTGCGTGGTTCTGGCTGTGTGACAAGACACAGATCACCTCAATTCCCAAATGTTTTGTAGAAATTTGTGACCCCCCAAAATACTTGCTGGCAGGGACAAGACACAGATCACCTCAATTCCCAAATGTTTTGTAGAAATTTGTGACCCCCAAAATACTTGCTGGCAGTGAAAAGACACAGATCACCTCAATTCCCAAATGTTTTGTAGAAAATTGTGACCCGCAAAATACTGCGTGGTACTGGCTGTGTGACAAGACACAGAGCACCTCAATTCCCAAATATTTTGTAGAAATTTGTGACCCCCAAAATACTTGCTGGCAGTGACAAGACACAGATCACCTCAATTCCCAAATGTTTTGTAGAAATTTGTGACCCCCAAAATACTGCATGGTACTTGCTGTGTGACAAGACACAGATCACCTCAATTCCCAAATGTTTTGTAGAAATTTGTGACCCCCAAAATACTTGCTGGCAGTGACAAGACACAGATCACCTCAATTCCCAAATGTTTTGTAGAAATTTGTGACCCCCAAAATACTGCGTGGTTCTGGCTGTGTGACAAGACACAGATCACCTCAATTCCCAAATGTTTTGTAGAAATTTGTGACCCTCAAAATACTTGCTGGCAGTGACAAGACACAGATCACCTCAATTCCCAAATGTTTTGTAGAAATTTGTGACCCCCAAAATACTTGCTGGCATTGACAAGACACAGATCACCTCAATTCCCAAATATTTGGTAGAAATTTGTGACCGCCAAAATACTTGCTGGCAGTGACAAGACACAGATCACCTCAATTCCCACAGGTTTTGTAGAAATTTGTGACCCCCGAAATACTGCGTGGTACTGGCTGTGTGACAAGACATAGATCACCTCAAATCCCAAATGTTTTGTAGAAATTTGTGACCCCCAAAATACTTGCTGCAGTGACAAGACACAGATCACCTCAATTCCCAAATGTTTTGTTGGAATTTGTGACCCCCCAAAATACTTGCTGGCAGGGACAAGACACAGATCACCTCAATTCCCAAATGTTTTGTAGAAATTTGTGACCCCCAAAATACTTGCTGGCAGTGACAAGACAAAGATCACCTCAATTCCCAGATATTTGGTAGAAATGAGACCCCCCAGACCCCCCCCAGACCTCCCCCCCAGTAGCGTTGCAGACCGGCAGTAAGAACACACAACAACTATCTCCTCTGAAATCTCCTCTAAAATGCGTGCAGAAGCGCTGCGTGGAAACCTTATATAGTGTGCTGCGGGACTTTTTTGCGGAAATTTTGCCCAATCAGGACTCTGAGCCGTGATTGGCATAGCGTTGAACCTGTCTTGCACCAGACCTGTGGTCAGGTGCAAGGCTGTAGCCAATTACGAGCTTCAGGCCAGTGGGAAAGTGCATTGTCGTCCATTGTGGTGCATTGTGGGCGAACACGCGGCGAACACGCGGAAATGTTCGTAGTTCGCGAACAAACGAACAGGCTATGCTCGATGCGAACTCCGAACCGATCGAACCGAACAGCTCATCCCTAGTCATCACGCTATGCTTGAGGATGTCAGGCAGTGAGGGGGGACCCGGGGGTGGAGCCGCCATCCAAGATGGCGGCCCCCACCGGAGCTAGGCTGCACTTTGGCGCCGCAAGGCATCTCTATACACAGCCTGACAGCATCTCTATACACAACCTCACAGCATCTCTATACACAGCCTCACAGCATCTCTATACACAACCCCATCAGCATCTCTATACACAGCCTCACAGTATCTCTGTACACAACCTCACAGCATCTCTATACACAGCCTCACAGCATCTCTATACACAACCCCATCAGCATCTCTATACACAAACAGCATCTCTATACACAAACAGCATCTCTATACACAACCCCATCAGCATCTCTATACACAGCCTCACAGCATCTCTATACACAACCTCACAGTATCTCTATACACAGCCTCACAGCATCTCTATACACAACCCCATCATCATCTCTATACACAAACAGCATCTCTATACACAACCCCATCAGCATCTCTATACACAGCATCTTTATACACAGCCACACATAATCTCTATACACAGCCTCACAGCATCTCTATACACAGTCTCACAGCATCTCTATATACAACCCCATCAGCATCTCTATACACAGCCCCATCAGCATCTCATATACACAGCCTCACAGTCAGGGTTATCCAAAGAGATCCGAATTGCTTGAGAAAGGTAACCGAACGCTGAAAATCAGCGTTCGGTTACCTTTCCTGGCCATTCGGCTATCCAGAGAGCAGGCAATTCGCCAAATACTGGCGAATTGCCTGCACATACGGTGCCTGTTCGGTCCCTGTTCGAGGGCAGTGAAATCCCCATAGAGAAGCACTGCTTCGTCTATTCAGAGAACACAAACCAGCAGTGAAAGGTTCCCCTAATGCCCTGCCATTCGGTGGTTTAATTCGGCAAATTTATTTAGGAGAATCCCATAGACTTCAATGTTAAAAATATTCCCGTTTTAATTCAATATCTAATAAACCGTTCAGTATAAAATTCTGCAGCAAAAAGTCTCTTTATTTATAGATTTTTTAGGATACTTTAAGCATTTTTCAGAGTTTTATTTTTTTTTATTAAAAGTCCGATTTTTTTTTTTTTTTTTTTTTCAGTTTACTTATTTTTTTTGTAACAGCCCTCTTTATTATCATTCCCTGGACCTCCTGTGAAAATTTCAGACATTTTCGCTCAGTAGTTTCTTTGCAAACAGCGTTTCTTTTTC
This sequence comes from Leptobrachium leishanense, assembly GCA_009667805.1. Lineage (NCBI taxonomy): Eukaryota > Metazoa > Chordata > Amphibia > Anura > Megophryidae > Leptobrachium > Leptobrachium leishanense. The sequence continues at coordinate 47,395,181 of CM019072.1, forward strand.
CCAGATTCATACAAATGGTTTTTCTAATTTATTCACTGCCTCCTCTACGTCACAGCTGCTTCGGCTCTGTGTGATTCGGCTCATGTTCGGCTCCTGTTCGGCTCCTGTTCGTCTTTTTCAAAGGTAAATCCAGATGTTTTTGCTTGTTTTCAGCGTGCATTCGGTTAGTTTTCGTCAGGTTTGCGGCAGCTTTTCCCTGCAATTCGGGGGCCCTGTGCTGTTTGCTGAATACACCGCAGGGTCACCGAAATGCAATCGGCAAAAGGAACCGAATTGAAGAGAACGAAAAGTCACCGAACGTGCGGTGACTTTTCGAATCTCTTTGGATAACCCTGAGTATCTCTATACACAGCATCTCTATACCCAACCCCATCAGCAGCTCTATACACAAACAGCATCTCTATACACAACCCCATCAGCATCTCTATACACAAACAGCATCTCTATGCACAACCCCATCAGCAACTCTATACACAGCATCTCTATACACAGCCTCACAGCATCTCTATACACAACCCCATCAGCATCTCTATACACAACCCCATCAGCATCTCTATACACAACCCCATCAGCATCTCTAAACACAGCCTCACAGCATCTCTATACACAGCCTCACAGCATCTATATACACAACCCCATCAGCATCTCTATACACAGCCCCATCAGCATCTCTATACACGGCATCTCTATACACAGCCTCACAGCATCTCTATACACAGTATCTCTATACACAGCATCTCTATACACAACCCCATCAGCATCTCTATACACAAACAGCATCTCTATACACAACCCCATCAGCATCTCTATACACAACCCCATCAGCATCTCTAAACACAGTCTCACAGCATCTCTATACACAGCCTCACCGCATCTCTATACACAACCTCACAGCATCTCTATACACAGCCTCACAGTATCTCTATACACAGCCTCACGGCATCTCTATACACAACCCCATCAGCATCTCTATACAAAAACAGTATCTCTATACACAACCCCATCAGCATCTCTATACACAACCCCATCAGCATCTCTAAACACAGTCTCACAGCATCTCTATACACAGCCTCACAGCATCTATATACACAACCCCATCAGCATCTCTATACACAGCCCCATCAGCATCTCTATACACGGCATCTCTATACACAGCCTCACAGCATCTCTATACACAGTATCTCTATACACAGCATCTCTATACACAACCCCATCAGCATCTCTATACACAAACAGCATCTCTATACACAACCCCATCAGCATCTCTATACACAACCCCATCAGCATCTCTAAACACAGTCTCACAGCATCTCTATACACAGCCTCACCGCATCTCTATACACAACCTCACAGCATCTCTATACACAGCCTCACAGCATCTCTATACACAACCCCATCAGCATCTCTATACACAAACAGCATCTATATACTCAAACAGCATCTCAATACACAACCCCAAAAGCATCTCTATACACAGCATCTCTATGCACAGTCACACGGCATCTCTATACACAACCCCATCAGCATCTCTATACACAGCCTCACGGCATCTCTATACACAACCTCACAGCATCTCTGTGAACCCTCAAATGAACCCCCTATCTCCACCCGGGGATTCCGGGCAGCTAGGGGTTCCCCGGCTATCTGACGTCATCACACTATACGTGAGGACGTCAGGCAGTGAGGGGGACCCGGGGGTGGAGCCGCCATCCAAGATGGTGGCCCCCACCGGAGTTAGACCGCACTTCGGCGCCGCAAGGCGCCGACGTGCGACACGGTGCCTAAGGGGTTAAAGCCAGGCACCGCTTAAAAGGGGAGACTCTCTCCTTTTAAGCGGTGCCTGGCATTTTTTTGTGGGACCTCCCGATCGGGAGGGAGAGGGATCCGAGCGGATCCCCCCCTCCCTTCCAGGCGATCTCCCGGCATTGCTGGGGGGTCGCCTGGAAATGACGTCATCGCGCATGGTGCGATGACGTCATTTACGTCAGGAGGAGCTTGACTTCAGCGTCTGAGGACGCTGAAGTCAGAACGCCGCGGGATACCAGACAGCGAGGTGAGTATCTTCCCCGGGGGTCCCGCAATGCTGATGACGTGTGGGACACGTCCTCCTCAGCATACAGCGGGAGTAACTGAGGATGTGTCCCACACGTCGTCAGCAGTGAAGGGGTTAAAAACGTCTTTTTTAAAAAAATTTGTCCTTGTTTCCTGTCCCCCAGGGCACTACCCGGACATTGTTTTTAAATGTTTCTATACATCCTACAAATTCGCCAGTTCACAGGCTGGTTATGGGGACCTCCTAGGCACGATATTTCAAGGAATTTTTCGTCTTTATTTTTAACTCTTATTTCATGGAAAACTCACTGTCCCTTTAAAAACGTGTTTTTTTTTAACTTTTTGTCCTTGTTTCCTGTCCCCCAGGGCACTACCCAGACTCCCATACACCTTTTATTTCAAATATCTAGCATATATGCCCTCTTGGAGGGCACCCTAAAAATCGAATTTTCAGTCCCATTGACTTGTATTGAGTTCGTGTTCGAGTTCGAATTCGAACTTCTGAAAAGTTCGAGTTCGAACCGAACTCGGGGGTGTTCGGCTCATCCCTAGTCAGGACTACAAGTCCCATAATGCTCATACTACTGTAAGCAGCTCAGATACAGTATGTCAGGACTACAAGTCCCATAATCCTCATACTACTGTAAGCAGCTCAGATATGTCAGGACTAGGGATGAGCTGTTCGGTTCGGACGGTTCGGAGTTCGACCCGAACTTAGCCTGTTCGATTAGATCGCGAACACCAAACATTTCCGTGTGTTTGCCGCATGTTCGACCACAATGCATCACAATGGACCACAATGCAGTTTCCCACTGGCCTGAAGCTCGTAATTGGCTACAGCCTTGCACCTGACCACAGGTCTGGTACAAGACAGGTTCAACAGTATGCCAATCACGGCTCAGAGTCCTGATTGGGCAAATTTTGCCCAATCATGGGCTCACAGAGCTAAGTCCCGCAGCACACTATATAACGTTTCCACGCATAGCTACAGCACGCATTTTGAGAGGAGATTTCAGAGGAGACAGTTGTGTGTTGTTACTGCCTGTCTGCCACGCTACTGGGGGGTCTAGGGGGGTCTCATTTCTACCAAATATCAGGGAATTTAGGTGATGTGTGTCTTGTCACTGTGCCAGCAAGTTTTTTTGGGGGTTACAAATTTCTTTAAAACATTTGTGAATTGAGGTGATCTTCGGTGTCTTGTCACTGTGCCAGCAAGTCTTTTTGGGGGTTAAAAATTTCTTTCAAACATTTGCGAAATGAGGTGATCTTCTGTGTCTTGTCACACAGCCAGCAAGTATTTTGGGGGTTACAAATTTCTGTAAAACATTTGTGAATTGAGGTGATCTGTGTCTTGTCACACAGCCAGTACCACGCAGTATTTTGGGGCTCACTAATTTCTTTAAAACATTTGTGAATTGAGGTGATCTGTGTCTTGTCACACAGCCAGTACCACGCAGTATTTTGGGGCTCAATAATTTCTTTAAAACATTTGTGAATTGAGGTGATCTGTGTCTTGTCACACAGCCAGTAACACGCAGTATTTTGGGGCTCACTAATTTCTACAAAACATTTGTGAATTGAGGTGATCTGTGTCTTGTCACACAGCCAGTACCACGCAGTATTTTGGGTGTCACGAATTTCTACAAAACATTTGTGAATTGAGGTGATCTGTCTCTTGTCACACAGCCAGTACCACGCAGTATTTTGGGTGTCTTTAATTTCTACAAAACATTTGTGAATTGAGGTGATCTGTGTCTTGTCACACAACCAGTACCACACAGTATTTTGGGGCTCACTAATTTTTTTAAAACATTTGTGAATTTAGGTGATCTGTCTCTTGTCACAAAGCCAGTACCACGCAGTATTTTGGGGCTCACTAATTTCTTTAAAACATTTGGGAATTGTTATAATCCGTGTGTTCTCACTGGCTGCCACCCATCTACACCGGGCCAGAAATTCTGTCAGCAGGGGCAGGTGCAGAGATGGTTAACACCACGCCAGCTTCAGCTGGGAATGATCGTCTGCGATAATGGCAGCAACCTTCTCTCCGCCCTACGCAAGGGTAAATTGACGCATGTACCATGCCTAGCACACGTCCTAAATCTGGTGGTACAGCGTTTCCTAACCAAGTACCCAGGGCTGCCAGAGCTTCTCAACCAGGCCAGAAATGTCTGCAGCCACTTCAGACGGTCATTCCCAGCAAGCGTTCGCCTGGCAGAAATTCAAAGAGAATTCCACCTTCCCACAAACTGTCTGATCTGTGACATGCCCACCAGGTGGAACTCGGCATTAGCAATGCTGCAGTGTCTGCACAAGCAGCAGAGGGCCATCAACGAGTACCTGTGTGACTATGGCACAAGGACAGGTTCAGGTCAACTTGTTTTTTTTCCCCCCGCAGTGGCTGATGATCAAGGATGCATGCACTGTACTGTCACCATTTGAGGAGGCAATGACGATGGTGAGCAGGGACAGTTTATGCATCAGTGACTAGACATGTGCACAGCACAAAATTTCGTTTTGAACTAATGGATTAGTACTAAAATGCAATTTATTTAGTTGCTAAAGAAATTCGTTTTCAGTTCTTTAGTATGAAAACTAATTTCGTTCATCTGAAAACCAGTGGATACAATTACTATTGTTGTGGTGGCTCCTCAGAGGGCTGAGATCGCTGCTTGTTACAGTATCTCTCACTCTCAGCACAATGTGGGCCATATTACATAGTTGGTGCTAACTTAACCAGAGCTGTTGTAACCTTCCCAGAGCCATTATAGCCTATGGAGGTTTTCAGTTTACAACAGGTTAAGTTAGCACCAACATTGTAATACTGCCCCGTGTCAGGCAAAGCTGTTACAGTAACTGACTGCTGCTCATCACAGCGCTCAGAGTTTCTGTAAAACTAGTAAATAATATTTTTATATGTAAGAGGTTAGAACAATATTATTTCCTTGTTTTACTGAAACTCTGAGCGCTGTTACAGTCAGTTACTGTAACAACTGAGCCTGATTCATTGTACTGAGATATAATGTAACAAGCAGCCGATCTCAGCGCTCACAGCCACTGGATTTAAAGGGCTAAAAAAAAAGGCTCCTCTCTGTATAATGTTTAGAACATCCTCCTGCATTAATTAATACCCCTCTTTGTATAATGTAGATAACATCCTCCTGCATTAATGTCCCTCTCTGTATAGAACATTCTCCTCAATTTATACCTTTCTCTGTATAATGTATATAACATCCTCCTGCATTAATACCCCTCTCTGTATAATGTATAGAACATACTCCTGCATTAATTAATGCCACTCTCTGTATAGAACATCCTACTGCATTGGCATGTGGAGGGTGCAACTTCGGATGTTGCGATGTTGCGATCTTCATTGCTGGTCTCCTTCACTCATCAATGTAATATCACAAAAAGGACTGAAACTAAAATGTAGTGCATTTTATTTTAGTTTCTTTCGTTTTTTGTACTGAGCAGTTTCGTTTCTCTTGAGTCATACTAAAACTAAATTATCCCAAAATTCGGACTAAATCATTTTAGTACTAAAACGAATGCACATGTCTATCAGTGACACAATTCCTTTAGTGTTCCTGCTGGAGCACACTCTGCGGGGAATTATAGATGTGGCTCTAGAGGCAGAGCAGCAGGAGGAAGAGGAGGCCTTCCCTAGCTCTCAAGGCCCCAGTCTTTCCGCAGACAGCATTCCAGCGGGTCCTACTCAGATCAGACAGGAGGAGGAGGAGGAGGAGGCAGAATATTTAAGTAGTGGGGGCATTGAAGGTGGGGATTCCTCAAGGGAGGGTTTCGTGTGCCCAGAAACGCAAGGGCTAGTGCGTGGCTGGGAGGAGAAAGTGCACGATACGGTCATCCTCATTGACAAGGAAGACTCTTAAGCTAATGCCACCTCCAACCTAGGCTGCATGGGCTCCCTAATGATGCAAAGCCTGCTAAAGGACCCTAGGATTCGTGCTATCAAGGAGTAGGGATGTGCGTTTCGGGTTTCGGAATTTCAGAATTTTCACGAAATTTCCCGATTCGGGTCTTTCGATGCGGCCGAAATTCCGAAAATTTTTAGATCCGAAAATGTCGAATCCGAACTGTTTTCCGAGCCGAATGGAAAAATTTTCAGAATTTCGAATGGACTTGAAATGTGTCAAATCGAAATCTATTGCTTTGAAACGAGAACAGACTTTACGAAAAAACGAAAAATTTACCAAATCGAAAATTTTTCGGAATTTTCGAATGGACTTGAAATGTGTCAAATCGAAATCTATTGCTTTGAAATGAGAACAGACTTTCCGAAAAAACGAAAAATTTGCCAAATCGAAAATTTTTCGGAATTTTCGAATGGACTTGAAATGTGTCAAATCGAAATTTATTTTCCCTCTATTCATGATTTCAGTTCCATTCGGGATTTCGGTTCCATTTCGGTAAGTCTGGACATCGTATATTTAACTAGTATCGGTTATATCGCTGATTCTGTAAAAAAAATTTTGTTTCCAATGATCCGATAAGAATTTTCGTATTTTGGTCAGATCCGATTCGTCCGCGGGTCGCGCATGCGCGCGCGCGCGCGCGCGCGCATGTCGTAACTTTATTGTCCACAGTCACATTCATTGTATAACCAAGAATTTATCAAAAAATATTGATGGCAGCACTGCGTGAAGTCTTCTCCGACACAACCCAAAGATCCTTAGTGCGGCTCAGGTCTAGTTTATTTGTCCCTGTTTGCAGCTTCACACAACACCTCCTCCCAGCTATGAGCTCTCTCTCTCCCACCGCTGCCCACTAAGACGCTGCCCGCCAACATGGTCACGTCTTTGCAGGAAGACAACAGCGTGGGGGAACAGCAGCTGCTGACAGTCCCAAGACCTCGTCACAATGACGTCAGTTTTGGAGTTAACCCCTAACTGTGACCAATGGTGGAGATAGGGAGTTCATTGGAACCCCTATCTCCCGATCTGCGGCAGCTATCGGTTGGTTAATGTTTGGTATCTTTGGATCGACCAGAGCATGGCCTTTCCAACAATACCAAACATGACAATGTTAAAAATTTAAAAAAATTTAAATAAAAAAAAAAAATACAGGTTTTTTGTTTTGTTTTGTTAATGCAGCAATATTGTTGCCATTTCAATTATAATGTGAACAATGATGCTGCACTAAGGATTTTTGTATGGGGTGCGTTTGTTAAAAATAGTGTAATTGTCACCCAAAAAAATATAACAAGTCCCCTTTTCAATTTTTTTTAACAAACGCAACTCATAAAATATAACCGCAAACACTCGCATGTTAAAATGTGAAAAAAACACTTTACACCTTGTAAAACAAACATTGAAAATTCTAATTTTATTGCATTATTTGTTATAATATACAGACAGGACATGACGCATACATATGATAATGATATATTATGAATCATCTGCCGAGTCTGCCGGAAAGAACGATATATAACATGTCTGGGTCATATTATAAAAGAAGGCTTCAAAACGCGTTTAAACAAGAGGAGCGAAACTGTTAAAAATTAGCTCAGCAGCAGACCGCAATGCCGCACACAGGCGTGAAGGGAAGCCGTGAAATGCCTCAGCAGCGAAAGGGTTAATTTATATTTTTGTCTGTTTTAAATCATTTTATTTTATTATTTTTTTTCATTTCAGATCATTTTGATCAACTATTTTTCCGTTTTAAAACATTTTTGTTCTGGTTTTTATTTTTAAAGTCAGACCATTCGGGTCAGTTTACCGTTTTTTAAATCGTTTTGTTCTTTTTTTTTTGTTCCTTGGCTTTCATACCATTTTTTTAATGTGATTAAATAAATAAAGTTGTGAAATGTATATTCATAAGAAAAAAAGGATCTTTATTTAATAAAAAAAAAAAACACGATAGAATCGCCAGAATTATCGTATCGTCAGAATGAATTATCGGATCCGAAAAACAAACCAAAAATTTATTATAAAAAAATATATAAAGTATAAAAAAGTAAACCATAGTACTTTACATCAAAACGAATAGAGTTAGACACTTTGAAACGAGGAGAACAGACGTTCCGAAAAAAAAAAAATTTCCGAAATCACGAAAAGTCGATACAAAAAACGAGCAAAGTGACCCGAAAATACGAAAAATGGTCGATATTCCAAAAAAATTTACACAATCGAAAATTTTAAACATCAGAACAAATCGAACCGAAAAAAAAATCGGTGCACAAGCCTATTAATATCTGACATCCCGATGTGAAACATCAGGACTTTTGCATTAGATTTCGACCATTTTTATTTTTTTAACTTCTGGATAGTCGAAAATCGAAATCTATCCAAAAAGTCCCAATGTTTCACATCATTCTGAACTTTGTTTGGATAGAGTAAGTCCGTGGGCGTGCGGCCGTTAAATGTATATACCAGTGGCGTCGTAACATGGGGGCGGGGGTGCGGCCCACACCAGGTGACACCCGCCTTTAGGGTGACACCGTCACCCTAAGGGCGGGTGTCTCACCCTCCACCGCGTTTTTCGCTCCTTGCGAGCGTCCGAAGCATGCAGCTTCGGCGCTCGCCTGGAGGAAACACGTCACCAGCCAATCGCATTTGGTCACGTGGCTCCCCCTGGCGAGCGCCCAAGCTCCGCGCCGCCGGACGCTCTGAGGGAGCGAAAAAGGCGGCGGAGGTGAGCTGGGGCCATTATCATGAGGTGCTGGGGCATTCCATGTGCTGGGGCAAATCCATGAGGATCTGGGGCATATCCATGAGGAGCTGGGGCATTACATGTGCTGGGGCATATCCAGGAGGAGCTGGGGCATATCCACGAGGAGCTGGGGCAAATCCATGTGTGAGCTGGGGCATATCCACGAGGAGCTGGGGCAAATCCATGTGTGAGCTGGGGCATATCCACGAGGAGCTGGGGCATGTCCACGAGGAGCTGGGGCATGTCCACGAGGAGCTGGGGCATGTCCACGAGGAGCTGGGACATATCCACAAGGAGCTGGGGCAAATCCATGTGTGAGCTGGGGCATATCCACGAGGAGCTGGGGCATGTCCACGAGGAGCTGGGGCATGTCCACGAGGAGCTGGGGCATATCCACGAGGAGCTGGGGCAAATCCATGTGTGAGCTGGGGCATATCCACGAGGAGCTGGGGCAAATCCATGTGTGAGCTGGGGCATATCTACGAGGAGCTGGGGCAAATCCATGTGTGAGCTGGGGCAAATCCACGAGGAGCTGGGGCATGTCCACGAGGAGCTGGGGCATGTCCATGAGGAGCTGGGGCATATCCACGAGGTGCTGGGGCAATATCCATGAGGAGCTGAGGCATATCCATGAGGATGTCGGATGTCGGCCAAGCTTCCGGGAACTCCCCCTGAGGACTGGCGTCATCGTGCATAGCACGATGACGCCAGTCCTGGAGTTAACCCCTAGCTGCCACCAATAGTGCAGATAGGGGGTTCCAAAATGAACCCCCTATCTCCCGATCCGTGGCAGCTAGGGGTTAAAGTTTGGTATTGTTGGATCGGCCAGAGCATGGCCGTTCCAACGATACCAAACACGAATGTGAAAAACGTTTGTAAAAAAATAAAAAATAAAAAAATATTTTAAAAAATTTATGAAAAAAAATAAACAATTTTTTTTTCTTTTTTTTGGTTTGTTAATGCAGCAATATTCTTCCCATTTCAATTATAATGTGAACAATGATGCTGCACTAACGATTTTTGTATGCGGTGCGTGTTAAAAATTGTGTAATTTTCCCCAAAAAAAATTGTAACGAGACTCCATCTCTAATTTTTTTAACAAGCGCACCCCATACAAAATATAACCGCAATTGCTCGCATGTTAAAATGTGAAAAAAAAACACTTTACACGTTGTAAATTATTGAAAATTCATATTTTATTGCATTTTTTGTTATAATATACAGACAGGTCATGACGTATACATATAATAATGACATATTATGAATCTGCCGAGTCTGACGGAAAGAACGATATATAATATTTCTGGGTCATATACTAAAATAAGCCTTCAAAACACGTTTAAACATGATGAGCAAAAACCGGTAAAAATTAGCTCAGCACAGAGGTGGGAAAAGCCTCAGCAGCGAAAGGGTTAATTAAAAAAACACGATAGAATCGCCAGAATTATCGTATCGACATAATGAATTATTGGATCCGAAAAACAAACCAAAAATTTATTATAAAAAATATATAAAGTAGTATTAAAAAAGTAAACCATAGTAGTTTTCATCAAAACGAATAGAGTTAGACAGCTTTGAAACGAGAACAGACGTTCCGAAAAAACGAAAAGTTCCGAAAAACGAAAAATTGGCGAAATGCCGAAAACCATGTACAATTCCGAAAAACGAAAAGTTCCGAAAAACGAAAAATGGGCGATATGCCGAAAACCATGTACAATTCCGAAAAACGAAAATTTCCGAAATAACGAAAAGTCGATACAGAAACCTAGTGAAGTTACCCGAAAATACGAAAAATGGTCGATATTCCGAAAAATAAATGTACCCGAAAACCGAATCGAGCCGAACCGAATCGAAACAGAAAGCAGTCGAAACGAGCCGAATCGAAAAGTTTAAAAATTTGAAAAATCGAATCGAATCGAAAAAAAAATCGGTGCACATCCCTATCAAGGAGAGGGATCATTACTGGTTGGCAACCCTTCTTGATCCACGATACAAGGGTAAAGTTGCAGAGCTCATCCTGCCCGCACAGAGGGAGCACAGGATGAAAAAACTTGAGGACGCTCTAAAGCGGCACTTGTGTAACACCTTTCCAGGCACTGGTAGATTACCAAGTGCTGACACACGTGCTTCTGAGGCTGCGGATGATCAGAGGAATAGTGGTGAAGGCCAGGGCCGCTTGACTGATGCATTTTTAAATTTTTTTAGTCCTTGACGAACAGGGACGTCAAATGTAGGCACCCATTGCCAGCGTCTTCACCATATGGTGCAGGACTACCTAGGGGCAAGGGCAGACCTGGATACCTTTTCTAGCAGGTGATCCACTGGCTTACTGGGTGTTGAGATTGGATCACTGGCCAGAACTTAGCCAATATGCTATGCAGCTACTAGGTGGCCCTTCATCTAGCGTGCTTTCCGAAAGGACGTTCAGTGCCGCTGGAGGTTTTGTCACAGACAAAAGAGTGCATCTGTCCACCGACTCTGTAGACCGGCTGACATTTATAAAAATGAATCAGTCCTAGTTCAGCAGCTATCAATCCCCTGATGCTGAAGTAATGGAATAGATCGGGGATGTCCTCTTCTGCATTCACAAAACCTCCAGCACTGAACTCTTCCACAATACCACAAAAGGGTTATGGTGTGAAGGCACTTGCTGCCATGAAAGGCACAATATTTGGCTGCACCGACGCCTGTGCCAGATTTATATCATTTAATTTTTTGAACCGCAGGGTCCAACCCTGCACTCTTCCACAATACCACAGAGGGGTTACTGTATTATGATGGCACTTGCAGGCCTGGCACCAAAAGCACAATATCTGGGTGCACTGACGCCTTGACCAGAATCATATCTTTTCAATATAGGACCACATGGTCCACCCCTGCACTCTTCCACAATACCACAGAGGGGTTACTGTATTATGATGGCACTTGCAGGCCTGGCACCAAAAGCACAATATCTGGGTGCACTGACGCCTTGACCAGAATCATATCTTTTCAATATAGGACCACATGGTCCACCCCTGCATTCTTCCACAATACCACAGAGGGGTTACTGTATGATGATACTTGCTGGCCTGGCAGTCTTGCACCAAAGGCAGAATATCTGGGTGCACTGACGCCTTAACCAGATGCATATCTTTTTAATATAGGACCGCAATGTTCACCCCTGCATTCTTCCACAATACCACAGAGGGGTTACTGTATGATAGTACTTGCAGGCCTGGCACCAAAAGCACAATATTTGGGTGCACTGCCACTGACGCCTGTATCAGCTTCATATCCTCAGAGGGGTTACAGTGTGACGGCACTGTTGGGGATGCTAAAGGACCAATTTTGAAGCACCTATTGTTACTTTCATCCAAAGTCTGCATAAGTTTCACAATAATTTAGCCAAAAAAAATCAGTAAACTTTTTCTGCGTGTACAAAAATGTCTCCTCTTTTCATACAGACTGCCGCCCCAAGAAGTTGTTTATGGACAGATTAAAGGAAAAGCATTTACCGTCATTTGAAATGTCATTTTTTTGTTTTTAAGTGTTTCTATACATCCTAGAAATCCGCCACTTCACAGGCAGGTTATGGGGACCTCCTAGGCACGATATTTGAAGGAATTTTTCGTTTTTATTTTTAACCCTTAATTCATGAAAAACTCATTGTCCCTTTAAAAAGGTTTTTTTAAAAACTTTTTGTCCTTGTTTCCTGTCCCCCAGGGCACTACCCGGACCCCCATACACCTTTTATGGCAAATATCTAGCCTATATGCCCTCTAAAATCCGAATTTTCAGCCCCATTGACTTGCATGGAGTTCGGCTTCGGGTTCGGACCCGAACATATGGGAAGTTCGGGTTCGGGCCCGAACCGAACTCGGGGGGTGTTCGGCTCATCCCTAGTCAGGACTACAAGTCCCATAATGCTCATACTTTAAGCCTGGCTGAACAATGCATCTCAGACACCTGGGTTGCCATTGTTAGCCATCACATGTCTGAGAACATTTTCTATCCCAGTTGCGCCCGACATCCAATTACTGGGGACTGCAACTCTCAACACACCAAGAACTGAAGGTATTGACAACTCATGTATGTGTGAAACACAATTGAGTGGCACCACCATCATGGATGACCAGGGACACCCCAGGAAAGGCTAACTTCACTTTTTTAAACCTTGCACCCCATTGTAGATCAGGACACTTATAGAACCCCTCCTATTCCCAAAATTTCTAGCAGTCAACCCGTGAAACGTTTGGAGGTAGAACTTCCAATTTTATGGCAAATAATCTAGAAAAGAGTCCTTAAAGTGGAGGGGTCACCATGGAAACCAATGGTATTTTTGGATTGGTTATTAGAACGTTGCCCCAGAGCGGCTCTTTTTATCCCCTCCATGGCCACAATAAAGGGTTATATTGTATTGTAGTCTGTATCCATTAATCATTGCAATAAATCTCTGAAGCTTAACTAACAGTGGGAATGGCAGGCATTAATGTTCAGGGAGGGGATGATTACATACAACGGGTCACAAAAGCTACAGGGGTAAACAGCTGCCCATTGCAATTCCCAAATGCAGAGTAAGCACATGGTTAGCACTCCAGCCATGAACTGCTGCAAACCCTGTCACTGCCAGCCATACCACCTTATGAGTTCTGAATGCTGGGGGCTGCTCTGCATGAGCACTGTCATCTAACATGCTGCAATATCCCCTCACAGAGTAATCCGGGTACACTCCTGCATAAGTGGCTCCCATTAAACTTTTCCATGCTAATGTCATGCCCCGCGCTGTAGCCCTACCGCGGCCGCCATGTTGGGACACTCGGCATACTTACCCGAGGTCCCTCGTGGTGCATCGCTCCCTGGTCCTGGTCCGCAGCTCGGAGGAGGAGTCTCAGGGTGCATCCCATGCCGCCTTCGGGATCCAACTGAGGAGAAACAAAGCGCGCATGTGCGATCGCCTATCTCCTTAAAGCACGAAGACCTCTGCTGGTCAATTTAAAGGTACTGCATTACACCTGCACTGGAGATCCTCGTATGCCACCAATTAACCTATCAAGTACTCAGGTATGCCAGCTCCACCTACGAGTCCCAGGTGATCGGTGTTCTTATGATCCTCTGAACCCTATTTAAAACTGCCGCCTTTCTCAGTTCATTAACCAGGTTATACTGTGGTTCACCGCTTCAGTTATGCAGTGTTCCCTCTTCGTTCCTGTTCCAAGTGAATCCTGAGTTCCAGATCCATCTCCAGGCTTGCTTCCACATCCACGGTACCAGCTCCATCTCCAGGCTCGCTTCCACATCCACGGTACCAGCTCCATCTCCAGGCGCAATTCCCCGTTCTGGACTTTATACTTGCCAAGGATACCTTTTGCGTTATAGTCTTTTGTTCTGGACTAATATTTTGTTTCATCTCAGTAAATACTCAACTGCTCGTGTACATCTCCTGGTCTCCTTCTTCGGCTTGCCATTGGGTTCTATACGCATAACACTACACAGGGGTCATAGCCTCTGCCCTTACAGCTAAAGGCTGGCAGTAGATTATGAGAGTTGTAGCCCAACAAGAGTAATGGTTGCATTTTTATGAACCTGTCTTGATGACATTGCAGACATTCCCAAGCAGTTTACAGGGCTCTATTCACTAAGCAGTGAGCTCTGCATGGGTAATTGGGGGTAGCACATCTCAGACTGAAACATTGTATCTGCCAAGGAGCTGAGAACAGGGAGACACACTCTGAGGACTCTGATACTGTCATTTTGAAGTACAGGCTGTCACCTGTGTCCAAATGGCAGAATAGTGAAAACCGACAGAATAGTGAATAGAAGTGACGTTTGGAAATGGCATTATTGTGTGTTTGTGTGTGTTTGTGGGGGGGGGCAGTTGGTCATTTCTTAAAAAAGGAAGTGCCCAGAAACACAAGACCATCCAGACCCCCCCCCAATTGGAAGTTTTATAGAGACTTTCCTATCTTTTCCATCATCAGAGACTTTTGCAGTATGCTTTGGGTCATTGTCCATCTGCACTGTAAAGCGCCGTCCAATGAGTTCTGCAGCCTTTGGCTGAATGTGAGCAGATAATATTGCCCAAAACACTTCAGAATTCATCCTGCTGCTTTTATCAGCAGTCACATCTTCAATAAATACAAGAGAACCAGTTCCATTGGCAGCCATAAATGCCAACGCCATGACACTACCACCACCATGCTTCACTGATTAGGTGGTATGCTTAGGATCATGAGCAGTTCCTTTCCTTCTCCATACTCTTCTCTTCCCATCACTCCGGTACAAGTTGATCTTTGTCTCATCTGTCCATAGGATCTTGTTCCAGAACTGTGAAGGCTTTGTTAGGTGTTGTTTGGCAAACTCTAATCTGGCTGTCCTGTTTTTGAGGCTCACCATCTTGTGGTGAACCCTCTGTATTCACTCTGGTGAAGTCTTCTCTTGATTGTTGACTTTGACACACATACACCTACCTCCTGGAGAGTGTTTTTGATCTGACCAACTTTTGTGAATGGTGTTTTCTTCACCAGGGAAAGAATTCTTCAGTCATCCACCACAGTTGTTTTCTGTGGTCTCCCGGGTCTTTTGGTGTTGCTGAGCTCACGGTGCGTTCCTTCTCTTTGAGAATGTTCCAAACAGTTGTTTTGGCCATGCCTAATGTTCTTGCTATCTTTCTGATGGGTTTGTTTTGTTTCTTCAGCCTAATGATGGCTTGCTTCACTGATAGTGACAGCTCTTTGAATCTTATCTTGAGAATTGACAGCAACAGATTCCAAATGCAAACAGCACACTTGAAATTAACTCTGGGCCTTTTATCTGCACATTGTAATTGGGGTAATGAGGGAATATCACACACCTGGCCATGGAACAGCTGAGAAACCAATTGTCCCATTACTTTTGGTCCCTTAACAAGTGAGAGGCACATCTGCAAACTGCTGTAAATCCTACACCGTTCACCTGAGTTGGATGTACATACTCTCAAATTAAAGTTGACAGTCTGCAGTTAAAGCATTAAAGCACATTGTGTTTGTTTCATTCCAGCTCCATTGTGGTGGTGTATAGAGTCAAAGATGTTAGAATTGTGTAGATGTCCCAATATTTCTGGACCTGACTTTATATATATATATATATATATATATATATAATATATATATCTTGAGAAAGAAGATATGAAAGTTATTGTCCTGAGGAAAGCTCCAAATTGGGAGCTGAAACGTTGACTCTCATGATCGAATAAATTACAAGTTGACAGTCCTGGAGTGCCGTCATATCTTCTTTCTCAAGCTATTATTCATCACTGCATGACAGGCACCGGGCACATTGGATCTTTAAAGGAAGCGTGAGTGCATAGCATTGCCTTGTTTATATATATATATATATATATATTTATATACACACACACACATAATGGGTATGACAGGGGAATATATATATTCAAAGACACTCAGCTTTTATGTGAAGACACTTGAGTGCCCTCGGTTTGTGGAAAAATAAAAAAAAACATATTTCGCACCTTCTCCTTAGTAAAATACACACTTATTTACACTTTTTTGTGTCTGTATACTACTTAGAAAATAGTTAATTGAGATAACAAAATGCTCTTTTTAATTATTTTTAATTAAATCTCGGGCTCACCTCCTTATACTATTATGAGTTGCTGTTCATGGGACAATGCTGTGGGTATGTATGTCTGTTTATATCTTTGTATGTCTATAAATCTGTGTCTGTTTGATGCTTTTCTAGATAATGACTTGGGCAGTGAAGCAACAGATTATAGGGGGGGGATCTGCAAATCCACGGATTCCTTTAAACAATGGATATTATTACATATATTATTCGCTGTGAGCATTCTATTTTTTATTTATTTATTACATCTCCCTCTTCTGTGCATTAACTCCCTTATTAACCATACTTCTTTTAGAGGGGTATTTGAACCAACTCTCCATATGGACCAGCAGCAATGCCAGAGGTGGGCACTGTGAAACATGGCGAGTCCTATTACATTCTTTGCGCAATTAGTTTTGCGTGTGCAAATGCGCATTTGCGTGAGGAACAAAACCATTTGCGCGCAATGTCGTATTACAATCTATGCGCAACGAACGCGCATATTCGTCTATCGCGGGTGAAGCTGCGCAAGCGTACGATACTTAGTGTGTCCTATACTTAACATTGTGAGCGCAAATGCGTTTGTGTGCAGATACGCAGATGGTATTACAATCTATGCGCAAATTCGTACGAACGATGTTTGCCTGCATATTTTAACGTTTCTGAAAAGCTGGTGTTAATGTCAATACCGAACGTCCTGGTCTAAACGAAATACACCAGCACTTTACTTTGAAAGGCGCAAAAACTTAAATGAGTCAATTAAGGTAAATTGATGTCAATTAAGGTTCTTAAGTCTGATTGGCTGAATCCCGCGAAAATACCATTCTGCACACTGATTTCCGTGCGCAACGTTACTGCGCCCGTATTTCTCTTCGTTTTGCGCGTATTTCTCCTGGTTTTGCGCGTTGGCTTTAGGAAGGTTATTTTTTGACGGATGACAAAATGCGCGAGGATTGTAATACCACCGTTAATTTTCGCGTGATAACACATTTTGCTGCGTGCAAGAAAAATTGCGCTGCGTGGACGAAATTGCGCAAAGAATGTAATAGGGCCTGTAGTACACAGCTCCATGCCACATAAACAGGGAACATTATACAGTATATAACGAAATGCTTCTTTCACTTAGAGCAACATTTAATCTCATGTATCAATAACAGCATTATGCAGCTGTGACAGAAATAAGATGAAAAGAATTTACTCTGGTACTTATGTCTCTGTAGTTCGTAAATCTGTATACGTATATACTATTCAGGTACTTAAATTATATATACAGTATATGTACACAGAAACTAGATAAATCACTCAAATTTTAATTTAATCCTTCATGTATAAGTATAGGATAAATATATATCCCCATGCCCTGTAGCTATAGCTATATATATATATATATATATATATACAGTGGTGTATTTAGGTTTTGTGCTGCCCTAGGCCTGACTAAACTCGTGCACCCCTAATTTAAATTTGAGGCACCCCTTCCTGTCAAGGGCACACCTCTTCCTGGTTAATCCCCACCCTTCCTCTTTCAGCTCCACCTTTTCCTCTTAGAACTCCGCCTTTTCCTCTCTTTATATTAAAATTGGATACCAAGCGCCTACTTGTATATTTTGTATACCATTTCAAATGTATCTATTGAGATAAATAAAATTATGAAATGTTTAAATTCAAGCATTTTTACAAAGAACAGCCATTATACTGGATCACAGCCGCTCTAATTGGTTGAGCAATAAAATACACAGAAACGTGCACTGCATATGAGCGTATCACAGAGCTGCACAGCAATAAAACCTGCAGAAATGTGCACTGTGTATGAGCATATCACAGAACTGCACAGCAATAAAACTCACAGTAATGTGCAGTGTGTATGAGTGTATCCCAGAGCTCCAGGGCAATAAAACTCACAGTACTATGCAGTGTGTATCACAGAATCCACAGCAATAAAACTCCCAGCAATGCAATGTTTGGTCTGTGTCAGCGTATCAGAATCCACAGCAATAAAAATTCCAGCAATGCAGTGTGTATGAGTGTATCAGAATCCACAGCAATAAAACTCCCAGCAATGCAATGTGTGGTGTGTGTCAGCGTATCAGAATCCACAGCAATAAAACTCCAGCAATGCAATGTGTGGTGTGTATGAGTGCATCAGAATCCACTGCAATAAAACTCCCATGAAACCGAGTGTATATGAGCACACAGCAATTATTTATTCTACATTTACCGGCCTCCGTCCGCGGTAGGGCTGTGTGCAGGGTCAGCAGGGACTGTGTGCAGACTCTGCAGGAGGTCCCTCCAGGCCACGTTAGGATCGCGGCTGTGCCTGTGTGTGGAGCCATCTTGTCAGCAGTGGGGTGCCACTGCCAGAGGGTGCACCGTGGCTTTGATTCCCTTCCCGGTGGGTGTTCAGTCCAGAATAGAGTGACAGTCCATGTTAAGGAAAGGGCGGGCAGCTGCGTGCGTGCGTGTCACGTGGTTCAGCCAGTCAGGTGGTACTGAGACTCAGTACCACCTTACTGGCTGGATCGAGTGTGACCTGCACGCACGCAGCCTCACCAGGAGCCAGGCAGCTCAATGACAAATTTCTATCACTGCAGTGCTGGTTAAGGAAAGGTCCACTTTAAACAGCAGTAAGCAGACAGGGCTTCATATTCTGCTGATACTCCCCCCTTTACCTGCTGTTTACTGTCATCTTCTCTCTCTGCACACAAATCACATCCCCCTCCCCTCTCCTAGAGCTGCTGCAGGGCAGGGGAGGAGCTATGGAGGGAGGAGAGGGGGATTTTTATTCAATTTTGATTTAATTCCGTATGCAAACGCCATGCTCCGCTGCTCGTTGTTTGAGAACACAGCTCAAAGCTGACACACAGTGACAGTGGCACCTCCTAGTACCCCCTAAAGACACCCCAATAATCACTGGTACCTGGGGTGGCCCGCCCTCCGCCACTCCTCTAAGTACACCACTGCTCTGGTGATATGCTTACACACAAGTTTGGCGAACTACCAGCAAGTACGGTGCTGTTTGAAGGCAGTGCAAATCCCCATAGAGAAGTAATGGTTAACCTATTCAGAGAACACCAAACAGCAGAGAAATGTCAGTGAAATGCCCTGATGTTCGGTGGTTTCAATCAGCAGGTTTATTCAGGCGAACCCCATAGGTTTCAATGTTAAAAATATTCCCGTTTTTATGCAATATCTAATAAACCATTTATTATTTTAATCTGCAGTAAAAAGTCTTTATTTATTTATTGATTTTTTTTAGTACCTTTTAGTAATTTTTCAGATTTTTTTGGGCAAAATTCCCACCCTTAATTTTAATAGCGGTTCTTCTTTTTCTGTAACAGAACTTTTTATTATCAATCATAGGATCTTATATATAAATTCCAGACATTTTCGTTCAGTAGTTCTTTTGAAAACGACAGGCCGTGGGTTTGCGGTGGCAGCATACAGCGGCTGACTCCATGCACTTTGGGGACCCTAGGGGGAATGGTGAATTCACTGCAGGGTGGGGAAATTTTATTCCCCGAAGTGCAGGGAACTACAGAACACCAAAATGTTGGCGTGATTTCGGTGCTCTGTGAGTAACCCAATTAGTGGTGAGGTTTTTTGTTGCCCCCTGGAAAGTGAAAGCCTAGGCCTTGCCTACCCAGACATACTTGAAAATTAGTGACATCTCAATATATATATATTTTTTTAGGGGTGGGGCCACCCGGGGGGCCGCCGCCCCCTGGAAAGTGCCGCCCTAGGCCTAGGCCTTGTTGGCCTAGGCCAAAATACACCAGTGTGTATATATATATATATATATATATATATATATCGCCAGGGTATAGCAGTGCATAGTGATACTTTTCTATTGAACTAATATCACATTTAAAAGACAAACTTTTCGGGAGTATAACCCTCTTCTTCAGGTCTGAAAGCTATATTTCAAAACAATGTTAGAGGTGTAGTGTATATATCTAAAATGCGATGTTAGAGTATTACAATCCTTGCACCTGAGGGCATGCAGATGGTACACAGTGGCACACGGGTTGCAATTTGTAGGGAAGGTTGTTTGTTAACTTTAAAGAGTCTGAGGCTGCTGTGGTCTTGTCTATTCGAAAACTGTCGCTTGTGACATCATCATTAGAAAAGTTGGTAAAACACATGTTTTCGTTAAACCGAAAAGAATGTCCTTATTTAGAGATGGCAGATTAATTCACAGTACTTTTAATTCGCTTGTGTATTTATTTTCTGTTCTTTTCGTTTTTCTCTTACATGTATTTAATTGTATTTATTTTCGGTTTGACAATATATATATATATATATATATTGTTAGATGACTTGCAATTAATACCGGCTGGGTGGAGTAGAGGTAACATCACTGCCCTGTGTGGAGAGAGCCTGTGGAGTCATGGGTGCGATCCCGACGAGCACCTCTCCAATAAGTGTCCTTGGGCAAGACACCTAACGGTACATACTCGCCACCCAGGACATACTTGAAAAAGAGAGAAATCTCAATGTATCCTTCCTGGTAAAATCCTGTCTCATAAAAAAAATACCGACATGCTTTAAATAAAAGTGTGTATATATATAGTTCTATTTTATATATAGATATTATTACAACTACGACAACAATAATATTAATTCCGTTTTAAGAAGTTTCAATCACTGTCTTCTATGAATATATAGTATATATACACATATCCTATATACACATATATATACGCTTTCTGTATATATGTAATCATAACATGCTAGTTTTGGAATGTCATAAGCAGGCTTATTAACCACTTCGCTGCGGCGGACGCGCTCAGCGCGTCCAACCGCATGTCACGTTCCATGCGGTGGACGCGCTGAGAGCGTCCTGCCTTTGGGGTCAGCGTTCGGCCGGGTTCCGGCCGATCGCTGGCCCCCCCCCGGTGCCGGCTGACATCCTCGATGTCAGCCCAGCATCCGGAACCGCCGCCGGAGTAATTAGGTGTCATCGCGGGGGCGCGATGACACCTAATTCAGGCGCTCCCCCCGCATGTGCGGAGGAGGCGCCTGAAAGGGAGGGGGGAGGTCCTTCGGACCTCTCTCCCTCCCGATCGGTGGCGTTGCGGGGGTTAACCCAGGCACCGTTTGGAAGGGCACAGCCTGCCCTTCCAAATGGTACCTGGCATTAACCCCTGGGGAGCCGGATCACGAATCGGCGCTGAAAAGCGCCGGTTCGTGATCCTTTCCCGGAGTTGGCCGACATCTTGGATGTCGGCCAAGCCTCCGGGAACTCCCCCTGAGGACTGGCGTCATCGTTCATAGCACGATGACGCCAGTCCTGGAGTTAACCCCTAGCTGCCACCAATGGTGGAGATAGGGGGTTCCAATGAACCCCCTATCTCCCGATCCGTGGCAGCTAGGGGTTAAAGTTTGGTATTGTTGGATCGGCCAGAGCATGGCCGTTCCAACGATACCAAACACGAATGTGAAAAAAGTTTGTAAAAAAAAAAGAAAATTAAAAATAAAAATAAAAAATATTTTAAAAAAAAATTATAAAAAGAAAAATAAACATGGTTTTTTTCTTTTTTTTGGTTTGTTAATGCAGCAATATTGTTCCCATTTCAATTATAATGTGAACAATGATGCTGCACTAACGATTTTTGTATGCGGTGCATTTGTTAAAAATTGTGTAATTTCCCCCCAAAAAAAATGTAACGAGACCCCATCTCTAATTTTTTTAACAAGCGCACCCCATACAAAATATAACCGCAATTGCTCGCATGTTAAAATGTGAAAAAAACACTTTACACATTGTAAATTATTGAAAATACATATTTTATTGCATTTTTTGTTATAATATACAGACAGGTCATGACGTATACTTATAATAATGACATATTATGAATCTACCGAGTCTGACGGAAAGAATGATATATAATATGTCTGGGTCATATACTAAAGTAAGCCTTCAAAACGCAGTTAGACATGATGAGCAAAACCGGTAAAAATGAGCTCAGCACAGAGGCGGGAAAAGCCTCAGCAGCGAAAGGGTTAAAACGTATCATTGTAGAGCTGCAGTTGTTTGCAGTAATTGCAGTAGTTGAGGCCGGTAACATACTGTTTCTTACGTGTTACATTAATTCTAGCATTTGGTGACATTGAGCCTGTAGTGTTTTCATTTCTTGCCAGTTATTTTGGAATGTGGGATTTTGGTTTGGATGTGTTTTCATGCTCACAATATTCCTGCATTATTTTAGTTTAATGCTATTTGTATTAATAGAGTTTCCAGCTAATTGCAGGATTTTTTGTATTTCTTTATTTTGATGAGTAGGGATGGGTCGAACACCCCCGTGTTCGGTTCGCATTTTGAACTCGAACATTTGAAAAAGTTCGAATTCGAACGCAAACACGATTCGAACACAATGCAAGTCAATGGGGCTCGAACGTTCGAAAATTAAGGTGCCCTCCAAGAGGGCATATATGCAAAATATTGGTCATAAAAGGTGTATGGGGGTCCAGGTATTGCCCTGGGGGACAGGAAACAATGAAAGAAAAGTTGAAGGAAAAAGTTTTTAACCCTTTCACTGCTGAGTGCAGCTGAGACATTTCACCGCTGTGCGCTGAGCTGATTTTTACCACTTTTGCTCATGTTTAAACGCAATTTGAAGCCATGGGAAATGTTTGAGCAACAACGAGTGGGAAAAATTATGATCTTAACACAAATGTTAACGCTCACTTGCATGAGCATTAACGTTTGCTGCGGCGTTCACGGCATATTTGTAACGATTCCCCAGGAGAGACCTGGTAGGATCCCTAGTAACAGACCTCTAACACTCCGATCCTTAGGATGGTCGGGACCACTAAACCTAACCTCTAGCAGCTACACAGGCCAGGGAGACAGCACCAGCAACATACACCACAGACTGAGATCAATACTGCGCTATAGTGTATGGCAGGATGGAAGCACACCAGCAGTAACAAGTAGCAAAATATACCAGACAGGGGCGCAGAGCGAGAGTAGTTGTTATAACAAAACTGGGTCAGCAACCTTTAGGCACTTGTACTGTGCTACTGTATATGGTGAGAAATGGGCACACCATTAGCAACAGGAGGCAAACAGAGCAGGCAGGGAGTACACAGAGAAAATAGTCAAATGGCAGGCAAAGTCAGCAACAGATCAGGTCCTCAGAACAAGCAGACCTGCACCCTGATCACTCACAGCTGCGCCGGGTGCCACCGGAGCTCCTGGCATTCGGCCAGCTGGTGGCACCATGCGTCCGGGTCCCCCCCCCCGATCGCCACCCGGGGCCCTGGATGTCACAATATTACAATCCAAACGCAAATGGGTTAAGTAACCAAATCTGTAAGAAGAAGAATTAATGCAGCATATGAATCTTCACACTGCCGGGCAGCACCTCTACAGTCTGACGCTAGCTTTAACCGGCGCGCTGTGTGCAGCTTCTGAGAAGATACGCTATTAGTGTAGCGGGGAAGCCGGCTGCGCATTTTGCATCGCTCCCTCTACACTAATAGCATATTTTCTTAGAAGCTGCACACAGCGCGCTGGTGTATGCAGCTTCTAACAGCGTGGAAGACGGGAGGCTGCGCTTGTTGGTGGATCCAGGAATCAGGTGAGTATTAGAATGAACAAAAAAAAAAAAGATTTTATGTTCCAGGGGACATTTAAAAATGTCCTCGGATTTTATTTTTTTTAGATATGTGTTGCCTTACCTTAGTCTGGTGGTCAGTGGGGGCTCCCTGGATCCTGGTTGTGGGGGGGTCTGCCGTGGCCGCAGGTGTAGTGACTCCCTCCCTGCGCCACATCTCTGCCACATGCACCCGGCCGGCCAGCCCAGCACAGTCGCAGCTCTATCATCCGGCGGCCGCATGGTCCTCAAGGGATCCTTGGGAGACCCCAGCGGGCTGCCCTCTACAGTGCCTGATTAGAGGGCCTCATCTGCCTGATGTTTTAGCAACAAGATTGTTTTATCCCATAGGCTTCAATGTTAAAAATATTCCCGTTTTAATGCAATATCTAATAAACCGTTGCTTATAATATTCTGCAGTAAAGAGTCTCTTTATTTTTAGATTTTTTTAGGATTTTTTAAGGTTTTTTTCAAATTTTTCAATTTTTTTTTGCACACTGCAGGGAAGAAGCGCCTCTCTACGCGGTATAATTAATGCAGCATATGAATAGGCACACTGCGAGGAAGCGCCTCTCTGCAGTATAATTAAAGTATACGTCTGTGTTATATGTATATGTATCCTGTCTGTATATTATAACTTAAAATGCAATAAAATTTGAATTTTCAATAATTTACAAGGTGTAAATTGTTTTTTTTCCACATTTTAACATGCGAACGTTTACGGTTATATTTTGTATGAGTTGCGCTTGTTAAAAAAATTAGAAATGGGGAACTTGTTACATATATTTTTTGGGGGGGAAATTACCCGATTTTTAACAAATGCAACCCATACAAAAATCGTTAGTGCAGCGTCATTGTTCACATTATAATTGAAATGGGAACAATATTGCTGCATTAGCAAAACAAAACAAACAAAAAACTTTTTTTTTTAAATTTATTTATTTTTTAATATTTTTTTTTTTAATTTTTAATTTTTTAATTTTTTCTTAACATTTAACATGGTCATGTTTGATATGGTTGGAAAGGCCATGCTCTGGCCGATCCAACGATACCAAACATTAACCCCTAGCTGCCACAGATCGGGAGATAGGGGGTTCATTGGAAACCCCCATCTCCAGCATTGGTGACAACTAGGGGTTAACTCGAGAACTAACTCTATCTGACATCCCGATGTAAAGCATCGGGACTTTGGATAGATTTTGACTATTTTTTTTCACTTCGGTGTTAAAGGGACGGATGACTTACTCTGGATATCCAGAGTAAGTCTTCTGTCCCTTTAACACCGAAGCATACTGAGTTTTAAGGATCAGCACGCTGGATGGCACCAGGATGGTGCTATCCAGCGTGCTGATCCTTAAAACTCGGTATGCTTAAGTTTTTAACGGACAATGATGCTTTTAACAATGATGCTACACTAACGATTTTTGTATGGGTTGCGTCTGTTAAAAATCAGGTAATTTTCCCCCCAAAAAAATGTATGTATCAAGTCTCCCATCTCTAATTTTTTTAGCAAGTGCAACTCATACAAAATATAACCGTAAACGTTCGCACTTCCTCGCAGTGTGCCTATTCATATGCTGCATTAATTATACCGCACAGAGAGGTGATTGTTCCCCGCAGTGTGCGTATTCATATGCTGCATTAATTATACCACGCAGAGAGGCGCTTGTTCCCCGCAGTGTACGTATTCATATGCTGCATTAATTATACAGCGTAGAGAGGAGCTTCTTCCCCGCAGTGTGTGTATTCATATGCTGCCTTAATTATACTGCAGAGAGGCGCTTCCCAGCAGTGTGCGGATTCATATGCTGCATTCATTTTTTTTCTAAAAAAAATCGTTTGAAATCATTTTATTTTTTCTGTTTTTTTTTTTTTGTTTCTGATAAATTTGTTCAGCTTTTTTTCTGTTTTAAAAACTTTTATTCTGGTTTTTATATTTAAAGTTAGACCATTTGGGTCAGTTTTGGGTTTTTTAAATCGTTTTATTAATTTTTGTTCCTTTCATACCATTTTAATATGATTAAATAAAGTTGTGCAATGCATATTCATAAGATAAAAAGGATCTTTAATAAAAAAACGATAGAATCGGCAGAATTACCGTATAGACAGAATTATCGTATCGACAGAAATATCTCCCCCACACTCTTGCTCCTCTTCGACTCTGTAAGGCCCCACGCTGCCAGCTTCAGCCCTGGCACACCCTCCAGACTCGCTACCTGCAAAGATGCTCCCGCACCGCAGAGCGTGCCTGGAGGAAATCCCGCTCTGAAGCTGATTTTGTTCACTTCAAGTTTATTCTCCGGTCGTACACCTCTGCCCTCCACTTGGCCAAACAATCCTTCTTCTCATCTCTTATATCTACGCTGTCCTCCAACCCTAAACGGCTCTGGTCCACCTTCAACACCCTCCTCTACCCACCTGCACCTCCCCCCACAGCTGCCTTCAGCGCTCAAGACCTGGCAGACTACTTCCTCAGTAAAACTTTAACTATCAGAAGCAACATCCCAACACAAGATAGTTATCTGCCACCTCCACTCCCACAGGTCCCCTCAGCCACCCTCTGCCGCTTCCTCCCAGCCACTGAGGAAGAAGTCAATTCCTTATTGTCCTCCTCACATCTCACCACGTGCCCGCTCGACCCCATTCCCTCACATCTAATTCCTCCCCTCTCCTCCTCCCTCACCCCTGCTCTCACACACATCTTCAACCTATCTCTCTCCACTGGCTCCTTTCCATCCGCCTTCAAACACGCGCTAGAGAAACTTTTTCTTTACTAAAGAAACCATCCCTAGATCCCAACTCTCCATCCAACTACCGCCCTGTATCCCTGCTTCCCTTCACATCAAAGCTCTTAGAAAAACTAGTCTTCAACCGCCTCTCCCTCTTCCTGTCTGTAAGGTCCTGGAGGCCCTGACCCCCTGGCACCCCATTTGGTTCCACATCCTGCAGGCCCCCTGCAGGTTCCAGAACTTTTGCATTGACGCCACACATCATGAACTCTCACGTGCTGACCAGGGAGACTCACCTGCCCTTCATTTTCCCTAATCTGTTCTTCATATAAGGGAGTCCCACCCTTTCCTCAGGACTTTCACATTGCTGTTACCTGGCTGTGAATCTATGTACCAAAGCTCCCTGAGACCTTCTGGACACTCACCTGAATTCTGCAACCAAAGACCCCAAGGACCCTCTGTATTATCTGGACATTCTTCTACTCCATAAACCGGTACCCTCCCATCCTTCTGCCCCCCATCTAGGACCCCCCCCCCCGTGTACCAGACCCTTTTGCTTAACCCTGACTACGCCTTTGTATATTCCTTGCCGGATTCTGAGCTATAGTGTTTATTTCTAATAAACACCCTTTGTTATACCGTAAACCTGCCTCTATCACTGCATCCTGGGCTCACAACCCCATCTTGCTACACCGAACACAGTCTGAACCCTTACAAAATGTGGAAGTCCAAACCCTGTGAGCCCGCGGTGATAGTAGCCCATGTTCAAAGATTGAAAGCGACTAGCCAAAATCTCCAACAGCATCTTGATTCACTGTTGGAATATCTGCAGCAGACCTTAAAGGACACGTCGACTAAAGTGTGCATTCCAGTTCCTAAAGGAGCTTGAGGACCCCTAACCGAAAAGGAAAAGGCAAGAAGAAGAGCACAAGATTTATGTTTTTATTGTGGAGATAGCTGGCATAGAATATCTGCCTGCCCACTACGCCCACCCAAGCCAGAGACAAAAAAGCTTGACAAGTCTGCTTCTAGGAAACCTGCTTCTACCAGGCCTATTCAGACCGCCTACATAGGCACCTGTGTCTACACTTCACCTTTGGTTCCTGATCTACCTAAGAAACCTAAGCCTTGCCGGTTCCCCATGGTCAAATTCCGCCAGACCTCAGTGTCCAATGTCGCTGCCCTGCAACCCGCAGGATCTCAGGATGTCGCTGCCCTGCAACCCGCAGGATCTCAGGATGTCGCTGCCCTGCAACCCGCAGGATCTCAGGATGTCGCTGCCCTGCAACCCGCAGGATCTCAGGATGTCGCTGCCCTGCAACCCGCAGGATCTCAGGATGTCGCTGCCCTGCAACCCGCAGGATCTCAGGATGTCGCTGCCCTGCAACCCGCAGGATCTCAGGATGTCGCTGCCCTGCAACCCGCAGGATCTCAGGATGTCGCTGCCCTGCAACCCGCAGGATCTCAGGATGTCGCTGCCCTGCAACCCGCAGGATCTCAGGATGTCGCTGCCCTGCAACCCGCAGGACCTTCTGAGCTGTCACTGCCACGGGGCCGTCGCCGCCGCCGTAAGGCCAAGTCACTCACTACCCAGGTCAACATTGAGCCGTGCAGTTCCAAGGGCGCTGCCCCACCGGTCCTTTCTGAGGGTGCTGCCCCACCGGTCCTTTCTGAGGGTGCTGCCCCACCGGTCCTTTCTGAGGGTGCTGCCCCACCGGTCCTTTCCGAGGGCGCTGCCCCACCGGTCCTTTCCGAGGGCGCTGCCCCACCGGTCCTTTCCGAGGGCGCTGCCCCACCGGTCCTTTCCGAGGGCGCTGCCCCACCTGTCCTTTCTGAGGGTGCTGCCCCACCGGTCCTTTTCGAGGGCGCTTTGTATATTCCTTGCCGGATTCTGAGCTATAGTGTTTATTTCTAATAAACACCCTTTGTTATACCGTAAACCTGCCTCTATCACTGCATCCTGGGCTCACAACCCCATCTTGCTACACCGAGCACAGTCTGAACCCTTACACTGTCCTCCAATTCCCTACTTGACCCCCTGCAATCTGGCTTCCGTCCCCTACACTCAACTGAAACTGCCCTCACCAAAGTCACCAACGACCTCCTAACTGCTAAAAAACACGGCCACTATTCTATTCTCATCCTGCTTGACCTCTCGGCTGCTTTTGACACTGTTGACCACCCCCTCCTTCTACAGACCCTCAACTCTCTGGGTCTCGGTGACACTGCACTTGCTTGGGTTGACTCCTATTTATCCAACAGGTCCTTCTGTGTGTCCTTTGCTGGTAACTCCTCCTCCTCATTGCCTCCTATCTGTTGGTGTACCTCAAGGCTCTGCCCTTGGTCCTCTGCTCTTTTCCATCTACACCTCCTCCCTGGGCAAAATCATCAACAGCTTTGGCTTTAATTACCACCTCTACGCTGATGACACTCAGATCTACCTCTCTACCCCTGATCTGTCTCCCCCTGTCCTTTCAAAAGTCAGTGACTGTTTATCTGGCATCTCCTCCTGGATGGCCTCCCACCACCTAAAGATCAACATGTCAAAGACTGAACTCCTACTTATTCCTCCCTCCAATGCCTCCCCACCTCCTGACTTCTCTATCACGGTGGAGGGTATCACCATCTCCCCATCAAACCAAGTTCGCTGCCTTGGAGTTATACTTGACTCTGCTCTTTCCTTCATCCCCCACATCAAGTCTCTTTCCTCCTCCTGCCGATACCAACTGCGTAATATTTCCAGAATTCGGCCATTTCTTACCGCTGTCACCACAAAACAACTCATACACGCCCTGGTAATCTCCCGACTTGACTATTGCAATAATCTCTTATCTGGCCTCCCTCTGTCCCGCCTCTCCCCCCTACAATCCATCCTGAATGCCTCCGCCAGGCTAATTCACCTCACCCGCCGCTCTGTCTCTGCCGCTCCCCTCTGCGAGTCCCTTCACTGGCTCCCCATCCACTGCAGAATTAAGTTCAAAATCCTTATCCTTACCTACAAAACCCTCACTAACTCAGCTCCCCACTACCTGTTCTCACTAATCACCAAATACACCCCAGCCCGCTCCCTAAGGTCAAACAGTGACCTGCGCCTAGCTTCTCCCCGCATCACCTCTTCCCATGATAGACTGCAGGATTTCTCACGTGCAGCCCCCACTCTCTGGAACGCTCTCCTTCGTACTGTCAGACTTTCCCCTAACTTCTCTTCCTTCAAACGCTCCCTGAAAACTTTCCTATTTAGGGAAGCCTACCACCCAACTCACTGACGCAACCATCAATCACTCTCACCTTACAGTCCTCTCCTCCTGTTTCCAACCCCAACCCTCCCAGATTGTGAGTTCCTACGGGAATAGGGCCCTCATCTCCTCCTGTACTGTTTGTCAAATGTTGTTCAATGTATTGTAACCCTGTCTATACTGTGCTTATTGTACAGCGCTGCGGAATATGCTGGCACTTTACAAATAAAGAATAATAATAATAAATATCGGATCCGAAAAACCATTAGTTTCAGTCAAAAGGAATAGACACTTTGAAACGAGAACAGACGTTCCGAAAAACACGAAAATTTCCAACATCACAAAAAAAGTCAATACGAAAACGAGCCAATCCGATAACACGAAAATGGCCAAAATCACGGGAAAAAAGTCGATACGAAAAGCGAGCCGAAACTAAACGAGCCGAAAAGAAAATCATCCGAAAAGTTACAAAATCCAAACGAACCGAAACAAAAATCGGTGCACATCTCTAGCACTAACCCTGGCGTTCTGGTCATAAGTATGTGGATTGTAATCCTGAAACCTCCCTGAAACCAAACAATGCAGTGGGATTCAGATGATCCATAGCTCTTTACCTCCAAATTTACTAAACAACAGCAACCTACAGGGTTATTCAAAGAGATCCGAATTGCTGGAGAAAAGTAACAACGCTGAAAATCAGCGTTCGGTTACCTTTCTTGGCCATTCTGCTATCCAGAGAGCAGGCAATTCATCAAATCCTAGCAAATTGCCTGCCCATATGGTGCCCGTTCGGTGCCTGTTCGAGGGCAGTGAAATCCCCATAGAGAGGCACTGCTTCAGCTATTCAGAGAACACAAACCAGCAGTGAAAGGTTCCCGAAATGCACTGCCATTCAGTGGTTTAATTTGACAGGTTTATTCAGGCGAATTCCATAGGCTCCAATGTTAAAAATATTCCTGTTTTAATTGAATATCTAATAAACCGTTCATTATAAAATTCTGCAGTAAAGAGTCTCTTCATTTATAGATTTTTTAGGATATTTTAAGCATTTTTCTGTATTTTTTTTTTTAAAAAAAATCAGTTTTTTTTTTCTTTTTTCTGGAACAGCCCTTTTTATTATCCTTCCCTGGACCTCATATGTAAATTTCAGACATTTTCGCTTAGTAGTTTCTTTGCAAACAGCGTTTCACTTTTCAAACATTCAAGCAAACTGTTTTGCTAATTTATTCACCTCCTTCGTCTGCGGTGTCGACTTTGTCTGGCAGCTGCTCTGCGTGTAATCGGCTCCTGCTTGGATTTTTTCGGCATCTTCGACTGGTTAATACAGATGTTTTTACGGGTTTTCGGCATGCATTCGCCAGGTTTTCGCCGGGTTTTTGGAAGCTTTTCCCTGCACTTCGACATCCCTGTGGTGCTTACTGAATACACCGCAGGGTCGCCGAAATGAGAAAGCCGATTTGCACCGAATTGAAGAGAACAAAAAGTCACCGAACGTGCGGTGACTTTTCGAATCTCTTTGAATTACCCTGCTAGAGAAGACTAGAAGGATAACACCCCCCCCCACTCCCCAAATTATAAAATTCATTTATTCCTAGACATTTATTCAAATATAGGGCTCTATCCCAAAATATTTTTTATTATTTTTTACAAATAAAAATACAATACAAACAGCCAGACATTATTAATAACTGATCTTTCTGCAAATTTTGGAATAGAGATTTGTGAATTGGCAGTGGAATGGAAACATAAAATGCCCTGTGGAGTTTCTAGAAATGAATCTCGTGAAAAAACAATTTGCCCACCGATTTCTGCGCGCAACGTTAAATTAATGCGCGCACGTTTTTGCACGACTTTGCGCGTCTTTTTACGCGCAATATTTTTTGACGGATGAAAAAATGCATTTCGGATCGTAATAACACTTAATTTTCGCGCGATAACGCATGATGCTGCGCGCAAAAAAATTGCGCTGTGCGTACAATTTGCGCGGACAATGTAATAGGGCCCAACGTGTGTGTGTACTTTTGTTGAACAGAAACAATGTTAATTAATGAATAACCCCTATAGAGAATAATACAGAAAGAAATAATGGGCATATGTAATTGCATAAATATGTTGTTTTATCCAGTTCAGTTTATGGTTTTAGGTCTGGGTGCTTTTATGTAAAAGATGATATAAACTGTAAAAAAAATCTTTATGAAATTAAAATGGACCCCCGTCCCCTTTAGTAGAATTGGAAAAGGCTACAAATGGATTGCCTATAGGCTATCTGACCTTCATTTGAATCAACAGCAGCAGTAAATATATGTAGAATGTTTAACAAATAGGACATTAGTCCTTTCTCAGCCAATACAGCCACTGTAACAATATAGCAAGTTTTGAATAAGATAAGTAGATTCTGAAAACATAGTCAATTAATTGTAACTCTTTTCTAATGATAACTACTGAGACTGTTTTGCAATTTCAGGGATGCTCTTCTCACCAGTACCATAAACTGTGTAACTAGTTTTATTTCTGGATTTGCCATTTTCTCTATCCTGGGATACATGGCCCACAAGCACAATGTAAAAATTGAAGATGTTGCAACAGAAGGTGAGCATGACTTCATTTGCATTTGAAAACGTTAGAGGAGTTAACCCCTTCACTAGTATATGTTTTTTATTTAAAAAGACCTTTATTTGAAACAACGGAATACGTAGGTAATACTTAAAAGTAGAGGAAAAGGCTATGTTTAAAAAAAAAAATGTTTTATAGTAGGTGCTTCACATGTGAATTACAAGTCGAAAAAACAATAGAAACAAAGCTCGTGCAAGCGTATCCAGGGGGGAACATACGACACGAGGGCAGAACGATAACAGCAGATAGTTAAAGCGTTGGAAGGGCACAATCAGCGGTAAGTGAAGGTGCCACAAGGGCAGCACTGTCTTGGAACACATCTCCATATTTTACATAATGATAAACAATAGAGAGGGGGTAATTGGTAAAAAAGGAAGGAATAGATAACTTTTAAAAAAAAACAGGGGGGAAGAGAGGAGGGACGACTAACCATTCGAGTAAGGGAGGAAACAAGGTCCAGCGAGCAAGAAGGGGCACCAGCAGATTCCACTAGCCATAGGGGAGCGCAGCCGTGAGTCAAAAATAGTGCTGGGGAATGTACCATTCTGGGGTGCAGGGGTAGAGGGGTGGAGAGGGGAGGGGAGAAGCGGGGCAGGAGAGAGGGAGTGGGAGGGAGAGAGAGGAAGAGGAAAAGGAAAGAGAGCAGAGAGAAAAAAATTTAGGGAAGGGGAGAAGAAAGAAAACATGAAGGAAGGGGGGAGAAGGGCACGAAGGCCCCCCCATCCCGCCAACCGTCTCCCGGCAGATAGGCAAAGCATTACACACACGGGCCACCCCCCAGGTCTCTCGCTGCCATCAATGGGCAGATGTGTCCAGATCGGGCCAACCCTGACTAGCGGGATGTGAAGTCTACCCAGAAAAGGCGAGACGAGCAGAGGTCAGTGAGGCAAACGCCGCCAGCCTTCTCGACAGCCCCAATGCGATCGAGGACGACTGCTGTCAGGCGTTCCATCGTGAGCCTGTGCCAAATCTTGGCCACAGTGACTGGGGTGGTGGGGGGCCCTTCCAAGTTTTAGCCTGGCAGATGTGCACTGCAGCACACACCCTGGAGATCAGACAATGTTTGCCACACACGACGCACAGACGGGTGTAGCCAGTTAAGGAGCTCCATCCAAGGGTCCAGGGGAAGGGGGACTCCAAGTGCCCTGCCCAGGTCCTGAAACGCTGCCTCCCAAATGGGCCGTACAGTGTTGTAGACCCACCAGGCATGTAGATGCATTCCGTCCTCCCCGCAATCCCGAAAGCACACCGAGGGGGCTCCAGGCCGCATCCTGGTATGCCTGTGCGGGTGGATATATCATCGTGACATGACTTTTAAGCAATTACGCTGACAGAAATGCATATCGTGACCCGAGTCGTCTATAATATCGAGCCAGTCCTCCTCCTCCAAGGAGTCCGCCAGATCCTCCTCCCACGTGCCCTGTAGGGGGCTTTGCGTGGGTGCGCCACCCCTAGTAAATGTACAGGAGTACAGGAGGGAAATCATTCCACATCGGCGCCATGACAACCTACAGCTGGATTCGTAGAAGGTGAAGCCACAAAGGGGTGTCTCCCGGACCAGGGCCCCCACAAAATGCAGTAATTGGGCAGCCCAGAATTCCTCCTTGGCGGAAGCACCTGGGACTCCTGGAGATAGGCTAAGATGACCGGCCTACCCAGGAGGAGCAAGTACCGCACCTCGGCAATACCGGTACAGAGCCACCAGCCGAAAGCAACCAGTGGGTCACCCGCCAGAAACTGCAGGTTGTGGAGGAGGGAAGACAGGCCCAAGCTTGGTGGTGATAGCCTGTCTCCATCCTGATAAAGGTTCCAGAGACGTAAAGACTGTTATGAGGGGGTGGAGCTGACTGACAGCGGGACAGGTCGCATTTTCTCAGCTGTTGTACACGTTTGCAAGTTTTGTGCGACCTCCCGTCGACCTGCAGTGCTTATCGGGACTCGATGGTGTCTCTGCTTGGGACTTCCGAGTGACGTTCGAGATCCCTCATCGATAAGACCACCTAGACAGGGTTTTCTGCTTTGGGCCTACATCCGCGGCCTGTCATCAGTGGCCATTTTGCGTGGCGTCGATTAAGCCGTTTCGTTGCTGCTTACTTCAAAGGGCCTTTCTGTGTTACGGGCGCCTGGCTGGATGGAAAAAAAACCAGCTAAAAAGACCGGTCTAGCGGAGGGCTCCCGCCAGCAGAATATCTGCAATTCCCTGGGTAGGAATTGTCCCAGCCGTGGTGCGGACCTGCCGCTCCCTTTGAGGCTTGCACATGGCTCCTCGGAGGCCAACGAGGATACACTTGGGACCCCTGTGAATATGACTCCCGCAGTACAGGGGGATCACACATCCACTGGGCACAAACGCAGAGTGCTAGAGAAGCCAGGCCCAACTGAAGTGTCTGCAACAGAGGGTGAGGACTACTTTCCTTCCACGAAGGGGGACATCAGGTGCATGGTAGCAGAGATGCGTGCCTTGTGGAGAACAGACATCAAGGACCTGCGAGCTGAAGTATCCGCTATGCAGGGGGTGGTGGTTGAGATTCAGGCCCAGGCAGTGGAGACTGAGACCGCGCACTGTCACTTGGCCACAACGGTGGAAGCGCTCCAGTCTCAGGTGGCACACTTGTCAATGTCTAGGGCTATGGAAGGTATGGAGGCACGTCACAGATGGCAGAACGTTAAGTTCAGGGGGATCCCAGAGGCGGTGTCACCAGATGCCCTTTTGGGGTACATAAATCAGCTTGCTGGCCACCTTCTTCAGGTACCCACAGGATCGCCTGAGGTTTTCGGCATGATCCTTGATCATCAGGAAGGCAGCTGCGTCCCCCTTGGATGCCCCAAGGGATGCGATTGCGACTACGAAAGATATTACATCCAAACAGAAGTTGATGGTGGTCCCTGCGGCTCGGACTGCGGTCACATTTGAGGCGACAGTCTAGACTTTGTATAATGACATACCATTTGTCACTTTGATGGCCAGGAGGCGACTTCGGGAGGTGACGGCCTATCTACAATATATTGGTGTGCGTTACCGCTGGGGAGTGGCAGGTTCCTTATTGTTCACACATGGCAATGCGTCATACAGCTACTACTACTGACGACGCCTGGAACTTCCTTGCCTCCCTGGGTATCTCACCGGACCTGAAGAGAGCTCCCCAATCTGCTGCTGCTGGAGGGGACTCGGGTTCAACTGGTTTCCCGTTAAGAATGCTATCACCCCTCTTTTTTTTTTTTCTTTCTCACCCTCTACCCCCCCACTTATGATGTTTGTGTTGTTCTGCTTCTGAGAATACTGTTGTGTTGCTGCATATCGCTCCTTTGTTGGACTCTGATATGAGATGTGCGATTTTTCGTGTGCTCCCCACCTTCTTCTTAAAAATTTTGGTTGTCTGCTCAGGTGAACTTTCTTTCACTGTCTTTTGGTGTTGGCTTCAGCCGCCAACAGGCCGTGGGACCTGGGGTGACCACACCCCCCTCCCGCCTTTTATTTTATTTTCATTTTTTTTCTTTTTGGCGTTGTAGGAATGTCTCGGGGTCTGCCTATGTGGTAGCTACCATGGCTCTGCCTGCCATCTTAGGCCCCTGAGCGCCCTGGCCTAGTGACGTTTTTTCCTCCCATGGCCTCCTGCTCTCTATAGGATTGCAGGAGTGCGCCAGGGAAGTCACATATTTGGCCTTTGCCATCCCACTACTCCCCCCATCCCACTTTTTTTCCCCTTCTCCCTCTTTGCCAACTCCTTGTGTGGATCACCTGATTGTTTTTGCTTTGTTTTGCCCCTCCCTACACTCCTGTTTTATTTCCTTTACTTTTGCTTGTTTTTATGATGTGGTCTTTATCTGGATGCTTGTCCTTTTATAAGCTGTTTATTGTGCACGACTACAATTTTTCTTTGATTGTTGTACTGCTGGCACTTTTTCAAAATAAAAATATTAATATAAATAAAGAAAAAGAAAAGAGTGTTGCAGGGTTGGGCTAGCATGACGGACCGGGGCAGGACTCCGAGGCATCCACATAAGCGTATGGAGTGGTCTGGGGCCCTCTATGGCCTTTTCCACACCGGGATCTCGCGGTGGAGATTGATGGATATAAGTATTGCGAACTGAGCTGCCTTATAGTATGAGAAGAGGTGCAGAACCCCCATCCCTCTTCATCCTGGCCTGGAACATGAGGCTCTTGCGCAACCTCCCCCTACGGCCCTCCCAATACAAAGGAATGGATTGCTGACTGAAGGTACGTACGATCCGCTCGTTGTACCGGGATAGAAAGCGTCCTGAAGAAGTACAGTAACTTCTGGAGCAGGGTCATCTTCACGGCATATATGCGACCAAAGAGGGAGAGGTGCAGATGGGATCACGTTTCAAGGAGAGCATGGAGTTTGGGAAGCAGAACCCCATAGGTCTCTCTATTCAGGGTATCCCAGTAAGGGGTCACCTGGACCCCCAGGGAATACAGGGAGGACTGCTGTCAGCGAAACGGGAAATGGTCCCGGACTAACGCCGCTTCCCCCCTGATAGGGAGAGGTTAAGAACCTCGCTCTTATCTGCATTGAGCCTATATCCCGAGGCCATTCTGAACTTGCGAGGACTGAGAGCAGGTTAGGGAGGGCCGTGGCCAGGGCAGACAGAGACAAGAGGATGTCATCTGTGAAAAGGGCTAGCTTATATTGATACAGGCCCACCTCGATTCAGCGTATGTCAGGATGAGACCTGATGTAGGCCTCCAAAGGCTCAATAGAGCGAAGAGGAGGGGGAGATAAGGGCCAGCCCTGTCATGTCCCATTCAAAATCAGGAAGGTGTCTGACAGAAAACCCCCTGTGTCGACCCGGGCCAGGGGGCCTGCATACAAAGCCTGGACCGCCATCAGGAAATCAGTCAGATCAAACAAGAGGAGAGAGTGTGCATTAAAGGTCCGTTTCATCCCTAGTAGTCGCTTAGGTGACCCTGTGTTAACACCAATCAGGGGCACTAGATACAGGGGGAGCAATCGGCAAGAGAGAGGGGTCCTCTCGGGTCTAGTCGGGGGTTCAAGGGGCCCCACAGTGGGTCCTCGTTCAGACAGTAAAAGGAGTGCGGATGTCCAGCACGGGAGGGTCAGCGGCAGAATGGGGGAATCCAGCAGGGAGCCGCAACAGAAGACACCAGGACCCTAGCGTGAAGGGGTACATCTCTGGCCAGGCCGCCCTGGCCACCCAGGTGGGCCTCACTGGCACCCCGCACACCCGGGTTGGGCCAGTCGAGGTGATCTGGGGGAGCAGAGATGCCCAGGGCCTCCAGAACAGCCGGGCCATCAGAGGGGGTGTGCAGAGTAAGGAAGGCCCCATTGTGTGGGACCAGCAGGCGGAAAAGGGAAGCCCCACCGGTATCGGATGTCGTTCTGCCACAGGAGATCGGTGAGGGGCTTCAGGGAATGCTGTTTCTGGAGGGTCAAGGGTGCCAGGTCATTGAAGAAATGAGGGGGTGACCCCCTCTAGGGATGTGGTGGTGGTCCAGACAACTTGCAGAATCCCCTCCTTGGTGGTGTAGGATAGGGATGAGCTGTTCGGTTGGGACGGTTCAGAGTTCGCATCGAACATAGCCTGTCCGTTTGTTCGCGAACTCCGAACATTTCCGGGTGTTCGCCGCGTGTTCGCCCACAATGCACCACAATGGACCACAATGCACTTTCCCACTGGCCTGAAGCTCATAATTGGCTACAGCCTTGCACCTGACCACAGGTCTGGTGCAAGAAAGGTTCAACACTATGCCAATCACGGCTCAGAGTTCTGATTGGGCAAATTTTGCCCAATCATGGGCTCACAGAGCTAAGTCCCGCAGCACCTATATAAGGTTTCCCCACAGCGCTTCTGCACACATTTGAGAGGAGATTTCAGAGGAGATAGTTGTTCTGTGTTCTTACTGCCGGTCTGCCACGCTACTGTGTGGGTCTGGGGGGTCTCATTTCTACCAAATATCTGGGAATTGAGGTGATCTGTCTCTTGTCACTGCCAGCAAGTATTTTTGGGGTCACAAATTTCTACAAAATATCTGGGAATTGAGGTGATCTGTGTCTTGTGGCTCACTGCCAGTACCACGCAGTATTTTTGGAGGGTCACAAATTTTTACAAAATATCTGGGAATTGAGGTGATCTGTGTCTTATCACTACCAGCAAGTATTTTGTGGGACACAAATTTCTACAAAACATTTGGGAATTGAGATGATCTGTCTCTTGTCACTGCCACGTAGTATTTTGGGGGGGTAACAAATTTCTACAAAATATTTGGGAATTGAGGTGATCTGTGTCTTGTGACTCACTGCCAGTACCACGCAGTATTTTGGGGGGGTCACTAATTTTTACAAAATATCTGGGAATTGAGGTAATCTGTCTCTTGTCACTGCCAGCAAGTATTTTGGGGTCACTAATTACTACAAAACATTTGGGAATTGAGGTGATCTGTGTCTTGTCACACAGCCAGTACATGCAGTATTTTGGGGGGTCACTAATTTTTACAAAATATCTGGGAATTGAGGTGATCTGTCTCTTGTCACTGCCAGCAAGTATTTTGGGGTCACTAATTACTATAAAACATTTTGGAATTGAGGTGATCTGTGTCTTGTCACACAGCCAGTGCCACGCAGTATTTTGGGGGTCACAAATTTCTACAAAATATTTGGGAATTGAGGTAATCTGTGTCTTGTCACTGCCAGCAAGTATTTTGGGGGTCACTAATTTCTACAAAATATTTGGGAATTGTTATAATCCGTGTGTTCTCACTGGCTGCCACCCATCAGGGGGTCTTACTGATTTATAGGAGGTTTCTGAGACTTGTAATCTGTGGCTTCTCACTGCCACCCATCAGGGGGTCTCACTGATTTATAGGAGGTTTCTGAGATTTGTAATCTGTGGCTTCTCCCTGCCACCCATCAGGGGGTCACAGTGATTTATAGGAGGGAATTGTAATCTGTGTCTTGTCACTGGCTGCCAGCTATCAGAGTGTCTCACTGAGTTATACCAGAGTTCTGTAAATCTTTAATCTTTATATCACTCACCATGTCTGAAAGAACAAAAAGGACAGGCAGACGCTCCCAGACACAGATAAGAGGGCAAGCAGCCCCTGTGTCGGGAGG
This sequence comes from Leptobrachium leishanense, assembly GCA_009667805.1. NCBI lineage: Eukaryota > Metazoa > Chordata > Amphibia > Anura > Megophryidae > Leptobrachium > Leptobrachium leishanense. The sequence goes on from CM019072.1 coordinate 47,434,753, forward strand.
CTGTGCCTCTGGTCGTGGTGGACATGGTGCATCCTCTGCAGGGGCTCGCTTGTCCTTTCTAACTGGTGCTGGCCATCTTCTTAAGCAGCAGCAACATACAGAGGATTTGGTGGATTGGCTAACCAGGCCATCCTCATCCTCCGAGTCCTCTGCCAGCCAGGCTTGTAGTGCTTTACAGTCCACCTCAGCTGCCAAAGCATCTAATGCAGCCTCCATGTCCACAGCTACTCCTGCCGTAGCCTCACTATCACACACGGAGGAGTCAGCTGAATTGTTTGACTACAATGACAGTGACATGCTGCTTGAGGATGCGCAGAAAGTACAGTGCTCTGATTCAATCTCTGAGGTTGAGGAACGGAGTATAATCAACCTAGAGGAAGGGGGTGCCAGTGATGACACACAAATAACTGGCACTCATGTTGCCCCAGCAGCTGCAGCATACTGCCAAGTTGGCTCCAGTGACAAGGAGATAGGAGGTGAAGCTGACATTGATGATGAGGTCACTGACTCCACCTGGGTGTCAGATCTAACAGAGGAATCAAGTGAGGAGGAGGGGGAGGAGGAGGTGGCACAGCAAACACGAGGCACAACATCCTCTATGACCAACTGCAGGAATAGCCAGTCCAAGGCATCAGAAGTCAGGGCTGCTCCGGTGCAGAGCGCTGTTGTCTCAAGGCACACACGCAGGAACTCTGCTGTCTGCTGGGAGTTCTTTAAGAAATGTGCAGCAGACCCCACCATTGCTATTTGTAATCTATGTCAGATGAGGCTTAAGCGTGGGAAAGACACCAGACACTTGGGTACCACATGCTTGAGGCGACATATGACCTCCTGTAACACATCCTGTTGGCGCAAAACTTTGCGTAGGTCCTCCTCCTCCTTATCTGTCTCTACCCCCCTGTATGTCCTGCCATGTCATTGCCTACAACCTCCACTGACAGGGATGATGCTACAGTAATGGATGTACCAGGTCCTTCCTCACAATGTGACAGCATCCCATCAGCTGAAGATTTACGCAGTCAGATTATGTTGCCACAGCTGCTGCAGCGTAAGAAAAAATATAGTCCCAACCACCCCCAAGCACAGTGTATAAATGCCAACTTAGCAAAATTACTTGCATTGCAGCTGCTGCCTTTCCAGCTGGTGGACTCTGCTCCCTTCCGTGAATTTGCTGAATGTGCTGTACCACAGTGGCATGTTCCAAAATGCCATTACTTTTCACGCAAGGCCATTCCAGCACTATACCAGCACGTGGAAGACAATGTTATGGAGTCATTGGTAAAAGGCAGTCAGCAGCAAGGTGCATATGACTTTAGACACGTGGTCCAGCAAGCATGGACAGGGTCGTTACATTTCCTTCACAGCACACTGGGTAACTATGATTACAGCTGGGAGGGATCCAAGACGGGGCTCTGTGCTGGAGCTTGTTCATCCACCACGCCTCCAGAAAGCTGCTTGTATGAGGTCTGTCTGCTCCACCACCACCACATCTCCCTCTTCCTCCTCCTCCGTCTGTGTCTCTGGCGAAGTGGCAGTTAAACCGACGCCTGACAGGGTCTACGCAATCGCTCAAGCAAAAAGAAGCCATACTGTGCTTGAGCTGGTTTGTTTAGATGACAGGAGCCACACCGGGCCAGAAATTCTGTCAGCTCTGCAGGGCCAGGTGCAGAGATGGTTAACACCACGCCAGCTTCAGCTGGGAATGATCGTCTGTGATAATGGCAGCAACCTTCTCTCTGCCCTACGCAAGGGTAAATTGACGCATGTACCATGCCTAGCACACGTCGTAAATCTAGTGGTACAGCGTTTCCTAACCAAGTACCCATGGCTGCCAGAGCTTCTCAGCCAGGCCAGAAAAGTCTGCAGCCACTTCAGACTGTCATTCCCAGCAAGTGTTCGCCTGGCAGAAATTCAAAGAGAATTCCACCTTCCCACAAACCGTATGATCTGTGACATGCCCACCATGTGGAACTCGACATTAGCAATGCTGCAGCATCTGCACAAGCAGCAGAGGGCCATCAACGAGTACCTGTGTGAGTATGGCACAAGGACTGGTTCAGGTCAACTTGGTTTTTTTCCCCCCCGCAGTCCCTGATGATTAAGGATGCATGCACTATCACGGTCACCAATTGAGGAGGCAACGAGGATGTGAGCAGGGACAGTGGATGTATCAGTGACACAATTCCTTTAGTGTTCCTGCTGGAGCACACTCTGCGGGGAATTAAAGATGTGGCTCTAGAGGCAGAGCAGCGGGAGGAAGAGGAGGCCTTCCCTAGCTCTGAAGGCCCCAGTCTTTCAGCACACAGCATTCCAGCGGGTCCTACTCAGATCAGACAGGAGGATGAGGAGGAGGAATATTTAAGTAGTGCTTGCATTAAAGGTGGGGATTCCTCAAGGGAGGGTTTCGTGTGCCCAGAAACACAAGGGCTAGTGCGTGGCTGGGAGGAGGAAGTGCACGATGGGGTCATCCTCATTGACCAGGAAGACTCGGAAGCTAATGCCACCTCCAACCTACGCTGCATGGGCTCCCTTATAATGCAAAGCCTGCTAAAGGACCCCAGGATTTGTGCTATCAAGGAGAGGGATCATTACTGGTTGGCAACCCTTCTTGATCCACGATACAAGTGTAAAGTTGCAGAGCTCATCCTGCCCGCACAGAGGGAGCACAGGAGGAAAAAACTTGAGGACGCTCTAAAGCAACACTTGTGTAACACCTTTCTAGGTTACCAAGTGATGACACACGTGCTTCTAAGGCTGCGGATGATCAGAGGAATAGTGGTGAAGGCCAGGGCCGCTTGACTGATGCATTGTTACATTTTTTTAGTCCACGACGCCCAGGGACGTCAAATGTAGGCACCCATTGCCAGCGTCTTCACCTTATGGTGCAGGACTACCTAGGGGCAAGAGCAGACCTGGATACCTTTCCAGCAGATGATCCACTGGTTTACTGGGTGTTGAGATTGGATCACTGGCCAGAACTTAGCCAATATGCTATGCAGCTTCTAGATTGCCCTTCATCTAGCATGCTTTCTGAAAGTACATTCAGTGCCGCTGGAGGTTTTGTCACAGACAAAAGCGTGCGTCTGTCCACCGACTCTGTAGACCGGCTGACATTTTTAGAAATGAATCAGTCCTGGATCAGCAGCTATCAATCCCCTGATGCTGAAGTAACGGAATAGATCGGGGATGTCTGCTGCATTCACAAAACCTCCAGCACTGAACTCTTCCACAATACCACAAAAGGGTTACGGTGTGAAGGCACTTGCTGCCATGAAAGGCACAATATTTGGCTGCACTGACGCCTGTGCCTGATTTATATCATTTTAATTTTTTGAACCGCAGGGTCCAACCCTGCATTCTTCCACAATACCACAGAGGGGTTACTGTATGAATGCACTTGCTGGCCTGGCACCAAAAGCACAATATCTGGGTGCACTGATGCCTTTACCAGATGCATATCTTTTTAATATAGGACCACATGGTCCACCCCTGCATTCTTCCATAATACCACAAAGGGGTTACTGTATGAATGCACTTGCTGGCCTGGCACCAAAAGCACAGTATCTGGGTGCACTGACGCCCATTACCAGATTCATATCTCTTTAATATAGGACCACATGGTCTACCCCTGCATTCTTCCACAATAACACAGAGGGGTTACTGTATGAATGCACTTGCTGGCCTGGCACCAAAAGCACAATATCTGGGTGCACTGACGCCTTTAACAGATACATATCTTTTTAAAATAGGACAGTAAGGTCCACCCCTGCATTCTTCCACAATACTACAGAGGGGTTACTGTAGGATAGTACATGCTGGCCTGGCAGTCTGGCACCAAAAGCACAATATCTGGGTGCACTGACGCCTTTAACAGATACATATCTTTTTAAAATAGGACAGTAAGGTCCACCCCTGCATTCTTCCACAATACTACAGAGGGGTTACTGTAGGATAGTACATGCTGGCCTGGCAGTCTGGCACCAAAAGCACAATATCTGGGTGCACTGACGCCTTTACCAGATGCATATCTTTTTAATATAGGACCACATGGTCCACCCCTGCATTCTTCCACAATTCCACAGAGGGGTTACTGTATGAATGCTCTTGCTGGCCTGGCACCAAAAGCACAATATCTGGGTGCACTGACGCCTTTAACAGATGCATATCTTTTTAATATAGGACCGCAAGGTCCACCCCTGCATTCTTCCACAATACTACAGAGGGGTTACTGTATGATAGTACTTGCAGGCCTGGCACCAAAAGCACAATATTTGGGTGCACTGCCACTGACGCATGTATCAGATTCATATCCTCAGAGCGGGTACAGTGTGATGACACTGTTGCCGATGCTAAAGGCCCAATTTTAAAGCACCTATTGTTACTTTCATCCAAAGCCTGCATAAGTTTCACAATAATTTAGCCAAAAAATCACTAAACTTTTTCTATGTGTACGAAAATGTCTCCTCTTTTCATACAGACTGCCGCCCCAAGCAGTTGTTTATGGATAGATTAAAGGAAAACCATTTACCATCTTTTGAAATGTAATTTTTTAGTTTTTAAGTGTTTCTATACATCCTAGAAATCTGCCACTTCACGGGCAGGTTATGTGGACCTTCTAGGCACGATATTTGAAGGTATTTTTCGTTTTTATTTTTAACCCTTATTTCATGGAAAACTCACTGTCCCTTTAAAAACGTTCTTTTTTAAACTTTTTGTCCTTGTTTCCTGTCCCCCAGGGCACTACCCGGACCCCCATACACCTTTTATGGCAAATATCTAGCATATATGCCCTCTTGGAGGGCACTCTAAAAATCTAGTTTTCAGCCCCCTTGACTTGTATTGAGTTCGGATTCGAACATTTGGAAAGTTCGGGTACGATTGCGAACCGAACTCGGGGGTGTTCGGCTCATCCCTAGTGTAGGAGTGGCAGCGGATCAAGACATCCCTTGGGGGTTCCGCCGCCGAGGGCTTCGGGCGAAGGGCTCTGTGGGCCCTTTTGAGCAGCAGCTCCTCTTCCGATGTCTCAGGCAGCAGGAGGCGAAAGTAGCGGTGTGGAAAATCTGTCAGGTCAACTTTGGGTTCCAGGACATCCCTCAGGCGTTGATTAGAGCGGTGAGACCCATTATCCAGATCCTCCATCATCTCCTGCAGGGACTCGTACCTCTCTCGCAGGGCTGCCACATCGGCCCAGGTAGCATCATTTGCCGCCTGCACCTCCTGCGCTCTCTGTTCCAAGGCCGAAGTACGAGTGTCCAGAGGTCCCAGGTCCCAGGTCCATGCGGAGGCTGTCAATTCCAGCTTGGAGAAATGTTTGCAGGTCATCCTTCACAGTCAGGAGGAGCTGGCGGAGGTCTTGTATATTGCTGTGTGTGCAGGGCTCATCCAGCGCACCGTAGGCATGTGGCGGCGTCGCCATCTTGGGAGCAGAGGCCGAAGTGCTGCGGAGCGAGGGGAAGCACCTGGAATTGTCCGATTGTCCCGCAATTCTGCCCAACTTGGTCCTGGGCATTGTCCGTAGGGTCCCTAAGGAGCTCAGCTGGTCATGGTGTGCTGTAGGTCACTGTTAAGGTGGCTACAGAGCTGCTTAGGCGCAGGAGCTCCGAGTTAAGAGGCCATCATCCTTGCTGTCCAGGCCACGCCCCACAAAAGGCTATTTTATATTAAAATATTACAATTTTACTCTAAGACAGTTAAAAGATTAATGTAATGTAAACTTGTTTAATATTCCATTTATTAATTTATCATTTACAAAAATATTGCTTGGATGATAGGTTCTAAAATGTATATGGTGTCCATTATTGAGCACTATTTAAAATGGGCCTGCATCATTATAACATACAAAATGGCCTTTAAGTTGAATTCAGTCAGTCAATATGTTAAAGACATAGGGCCCTATTACATTCTTCACTCAAAAATGCATGGTAAACGTGTGAATTTTTGCACGAAGCGTCAAACGTTAACGCGCGTAAATCAACGCGCGTATTACAATCTTCGCAAATTTTTCATCCGTCAAAAAATAATGCGTGTAAAAAGGAAGCGTAAAAATGCACGCGCAGTAACTTTGCACGCAGAAATCGGTGTGGACTGTTTTTTTCATGCGATTCAGCCAATCAGAATTAAGAACCTTAATTGTCTCATGTTAAGTTTTAGCGCCTGTCAAAGTCAGTCTGCGCATATATGCTGTAACAAAAAAAACAACTTCTCCATTTTATTGGTTCGGTATGTGTAGAATGTGTGTCAACTATACTTTGCTTCGTATTTTTTTTTTGGGCAGGTGTATTTGGGTTCGGTCAGGATGTTCAGATTTGCCATTACCATCAGCTTTTCAAAGACGTTAAAATTATGCGCGCAAACGTTGTCCGTTTAATTTTGCGCATAGATTGTAATACCATCCGCGTACCAGCGCACAAACGCATTTGCGCTCACAATGTTAAGTATAGGACGCGCGCAGTACATTACGCTCGCGCAGTGTTCACGTAGGTCCACCCGCGTTAGACGGTAATGTGCATTTTTTGCACGGACATTGTAATACGACGTAGCGCAAAAAGCGCAAAGGGTTTTGCCTTTTGCGTTAATGCGTTTTTGCGCACGCGTTAACGTTTGTGTGAAGAATGTAATAGTCAGGGCTGTCTTTAACGCGGGGCAAAAGGGACAGCTGCCCCGGGCCCAGTCATTGCTGAGGGGCCTAAAGCAGCTGCCCCTTGGGCCCGCATAAATGCCTATCACCGAATCCGACTTGATAATTTTCAACTCCGGTATGAATCCGGTGCTGATTTTACACGAAGTCCGACTGTCACACTGCGCTGCGGGCCCCCTGCCTGCCGTCACCATCTGACTGAGGGGCCGTGCTGCTAGCTGCTGCAGCGTGTGTGCCTCCCAGCGAACACAAGGCTGGGAACGGCACTCACGCTGTATTGGCGCTGCCCTTGGTACCTACCACGTGACGCGAGGCGTCGCGCAGGTGCAGCACATCCCCGCACGTCACACTGGTGGCTGCACAGCTCAACGGAGGAGGCCAGCAGCCGCTCAGCCAGCCCATTACTCGCAGGAGTCAGGATGAATGGATGAGGGCCGGCAGATGAGGAGACACAATGTAGGCCCTTGGGGGGTTGAATAAAGTGATATATTGGGGACTGGGGGTGAATAACTTGATATACTGGGGCTTGGAGGGGGGATAAATTGATATACTGGGGCTTGGAGGGGGGATAAATTGATATACTGGGGCTTGGAGGGGTGGATAAATTGATATACTGGGGCTTGGAGGGGTGGATAAATTGATATACTGGGGCTTGGACGTGTGGATAAAGTGATATACTGGGGCTTGGAGGGGGGATAAATTGATATACTGGGGCTTGGAGGGGGATAAATTGATATACTGGGGCTTGGAGGGGGAATAAATTGATATACTGGGGCTTGGAGGGGTGGATAAATTGATATACTGGGGCTTGGAGGGGTGGATAAATTGATATACTGGGGCTTGGAGGGGGGATAAATTGATATACTGGGGCTTGGAGGGGGATAAATTGATATACTGGGGCTTGGAGGGGGGATAAATTGACATACTGGGGCTTGGACGGGTGGATAAAGTGATATACTGGGGCTTGGAGGGGGGATAAATTGATATACTGGGGCTTGGAGGGGGATAAATTGATATACTGGGGCTTGGAGGGGGGATAAATTGATATACTGGGGCTTGGAGGGGTGGATAAATTGATATACTGGGGCTTGGAGGGGGATAAATTGATATACTGGGGCTTGGAGGGGGATAAATTGATATACTGGGGCTTGGAGGGGGATAAATTGATATACTGGGGCTTGGAGGGGGGATAAATTGATATACTGGGGCTTGGAGAGGGGATAAATTGATATACTGAGGCTTGGAGGGTGGATAAATTGATATACTGGGGCTTGGAGGGGGGATAAATTGATATACTGGGGCTTGGAGGGGTGGATAAATTTATTTACTGGGGCTTGGAGGGGTGGATAAATTGATATACTGGGGCTTGGAGGGGGGATAAATTGATATACTGGGGCTTGGAGGGTGGATAAATTGATATACTGGGGCTTGGAGGGGTGGATAAATTGATATACTGGGGCTTGGAGGGGTGGATAAATTGATATACTGGGGCTTGGAGAGGGGATAAATTGATATACTGGGGCTTGGAGGGGGGATAAATTGATATACTGGGGCTTGGAGGGGGGATAAATTGATATACTGGGGCTTGGAGGGGTGGATAAATTGATATACTGGGGCTTGGAGGGGGGATAAATTGATATACTGGGGCTTGGAGGGGAGATAAATTGATATACTGGGGCTTGGAGGGGGGATAAATTGATATACTGGGGCTTGGAGGGGTGGATAAATTGATATACTGGGGCTTGGAGGGGGATAAATTGATATACTGGGGCTTGGAGGGGGATAAATTGATATACTGGGGCTTGGAGAGGGGATAAATTGATATACTGGGGCTTGGAGGGGGGATAAATTGATATACTGGGGCTTGGAGAGGGGATAAATTGATGTACTGGGGCTTGGAGGGGGGATAAATTGATATACTGGGGCTTGGGGGATGTGAATAAATTGATATACTGAGGCTGGGGGGTTGAATACACGCTACACATTACAGTGAGTTATTTCTGTGGAGCTCTGAGATACGCTCATATATGCTGTTAGTTTTATTGCTGTGCAGCTCTGATACGTTCATACACCACACATTGCTGTGAGTTTTATCGCTTTGGAGCTGTGATACGCTCATACAGTGAACATTGCTGTGAGTTCTATTGCAGCAGAGCTCTGTGATACACACACATACGCATACACACACATTGCACAGTACTGTGAGTTTTATTGCTGTGGAGCTCTTGGAAGTGTTGGGTAGTTATGCGGTGGGCAGGGCTTTTGGGTGGGGGGGGCCCAAGAAAATGTTTCCCCAGGGTCCAATCAATATTAAAGACGGGCCTGGTAATAGGGCCCATATACTATAATTGCTGTTTTGCTTATGGCTATTATTATTATTATTATTATTAATTTATAAAGCGCCAGCATATTCCGCAGCTATTTGTAGATATGATAATGAGATTATTAAAAATATTATATTCTGTTGCCATATTGTCTGCATGTGGAAATACAATAATTACCTTCTATCTGTATAGTAATAAGAGATCCCAGAGCTCTCCCTGTAGTCTTCATCTCTCTGGCTTTTGTAATACAGCAATAACGTTTTTCTAACTTTTATATTTAATTTACAGGAACATAGAGTGACAGGAGTGAGATCTCTCAGACTTTCCTTTCTCCCTAGGAGGAAACAAAAAACAAATCTTAAAATAAAATAATATGCAAATAGCATTTTATGTGTCATGGCATGTCTGGGAATTATAGATCTGTGAGCTTAACATCTGTGGCTGGGAAAATATTTGAGGAGTTACTAAGGCAGGGGTCTGCAACCTTAAACACTCAGGGCAGTATTACAATGTTGGTGCTAACTTAACCAGAGCTGTTGTAAACTGAAAACCTCCATAGGCTATAATGACTCTGGGAAGTTTACAACAGGTCTGGTTAAGTTAGCACCAACTATGTAATATGGCCCTCAAAGAGCCATTTGGACCGTTTCCTGCAAAAAAGAAAACACTGGGAGCCGCAAACCCCTTTTGACATCTTAAATGAAGATAACACTGCATAAATGATTTTTTACTTTTATGCTATGGGGAGGGGGTACTCTTAGGCTAGGGACAGATGAGCGCATTTTCTGCGGCCACCGTCAAAATGTACGTCGATGCGTGCGCACACATTTTTTCACGGAATACGCTTAAGTCGCACAGTCGCAGGTACTCACCAACGCAATTCTAGGGAAATCCGGCTGTTTGAACGTTATGTAGGCCGCACACTAGCAGCGTCTGACGTCTCCTAATCACGCACACACGCTGCCATGCGGCCGCAGCGCACTCTGTACGTCTGTAGCAGCGGTTTCACGTTCTGAGAAAAATGCGTTCATTTGCCGGTTGCGTGGTGTCGGCGCACTTTTGTACGCACGTACTGCGTATATTGGCCGTCATTGGCCGTTATGTGCTGCTACTGCCGCCGTGATTTAGTGCGCCTGCACGCGCGTTCCGACTGCCCCACTCTGACCCTAGCCTAAACTTAAACTTTGATTTTTAAAAAAAAAACAATTATTATTAAATCATTTTAAGTCCACAATCGCCATGTTATTGATATATATATAAAAAATATTTCAATTAATTACAGTTGCAAGCATTTATAAAGCGCCGACAAGTTCTGTAGCGCTGTAGAATGGGAGAGGCAGAATATATATATACATACACAAAACACAGATCAGTAGGAGAGAGGACCCTGCTCGTGGGCTTAATGCAGACATGCCACATAATTGATGCTATTTATTTATAATCATTATATTTCTTCTCCCCACATATATATATATATTTAGTAACCCCCGCACAGGCCCCACATATACGTGTATAATAACCCTCCCAGGCCCCACATAAATAATTTTCCCCCTGGCCCCATATATATAATAATCCCCAGATCCCCACATATATAAATGAATACTTCAAATCCCCACATATACATATACAATAACCCCCTGGTCCCCATATATAAATTAATAAGCCTCAGGTCCCCCATATATAAAATAATAAGCCCCAGGTCCCAATATATAAATGAATAAGCCTCAGGTCCCCCATATATTAATAACACCCAGGTCCCCATATATAAATTAATAAGCCCCAGGTCCCCCATATATTAATAACCCCAGGTCCCCATATATAAATGAATAAGCCCCAGGTCCCCCATATATTAATAACCCCCAGGTCCCCATATATAAGTTAATAAGCCCCAGCTCCCCCATATATTAATAACCTCAAGTCCCCCATATATAAATTAATAAGCCTAGGCCCCAATATATAAAGTAATAAGTCCAGATCCCCATATATAAATTAATAAACCCAGGCCCCATATATAAATTAATAAACCCAGGCCCCCACACATAAATTAATAAGCCCAAATCCCCATATATAAATTAATAAACCCAGGTCCCCAAGTACCTGGTTTGCATCAGACATTCTCTTCATTTCTGGCGTGCGGTTGCTGTCTATGCTGAGAGGGCGGGGATATCCCCACTCCACACACTCTCTATTGGACAGCCACCGTGAGCCGATGTCTTCCATCACTCTGCACCGAGAGCAAGCTCGAAACGTGATGATGGTGATTGATTCGTGACAGTGGCCGGTTACACCAGCAGAGTCTGGGACAACTCCAGGTCGGGACCGGCTGCACCGTAGCAGGAGCACCGGCCCGGGACCTCAACAGGGCGATGAAAGAGCCGCATGCGGCTCCGGAGTCGCACTTGCCGACCCCTGGTCTAGATTGGTTTAGATTGTTCTCTTTTCCTGCCATTCTCATGGTTTTCACGTCTCTGAATAACCCCCATAGTGATGTTGGCAGTGGTGTATTTAGATTTTGTGCTGCCCTAGGCCTGACTAAACTCGTGCACCCCCTAATTTAAATTTGAGGCACCACTTCCTGTCAAGGGCACACCTCTTCCTGGTTAATCTCCACCCTTCCTCTTTAAGCTCCACCTTTTCCTCTTAGAGCTCCACCTTTTCCTCTAAGTGCTTACTTGAATATTTTGTATACCATTTCAAATGTATCTATTGAGATAAATAAAACTATGAAATGTTTAAATTCGAGCATTTTTACAAAGAACAGCCACGCATGTCAAGTATACTGGATCACAGCCGCTCTAATTGGTTGAACAATAAAATCCACAGAAACGTGCACTGCATATGAGCGTATCACCGAGCTGCACAGCAATAAAATCCACAGAAATGGGCACTGTGTATGAGCATATCACAGAACTGCACAGCAATAAAACTCACAGTAATGTGCAGTGTGTATGAGCGTATCCCAGAGCTCCAGGGCAATAAAACTCACAGTACTATGCAGTGTGTATCACAGAATCCACAGCAATAAAAGTCCCAGAAATGCAATGTTTGGTGTATGTCAGCGTATCAGAAGAATCCACCGCAATAAAACTCCCCGCAGTGCAATGTGCGGTGTGTATGAGTGCATCAGAATCCACTGCAATAAAACTCCCAGCAAACCGAGTGTATATGAGCACACAGCAATTATTTATTCTACATTTACCGGCCTCCGTCCGTGGTAGGGCTGTGTGCAGAGTCAGCAGGGACTGTGTACAGACTCAACAGGAGGTCCCTACAGGCCACGTTAGGATCACGGCTGTGCCTGTGCGTGGAGCCATCTTGTCAGCAGTGGGGTGCCACTGCCAGAGGGTGCACCGTGGCTTTGATTCCCTTCTCGGTGGGTGTTCAGTCCAGAATAGAGTGACAGTCCATGTTAACGAAAGGGCGGGCAGCTGCGTGCGTGCGTGTCACGTGGTTCAGCCAGTCAGGTGGTACTGAGACTCAGTACCACCTGACTGGCCGGACCGAGTGTGACCTGCACGCACGCAGCCTCACCAGGAGCCAGGCAGCTCAATGACAAATTTCTATCACTGCAGTGCTGGTTAAGGAAAGGTCCACTTTAAACAGCAGTAAGCAGACAGGGCTTCATATTCTGCTGATACCCCCCCTTCACCTGCCGTTTACGGTCATCTTCTCTCTCTGCACACAAATCACATCCCCCTCCCCTCTCCTAGAGCTGCTGCGGGGCAGGGGAGGCGCTATGGAGGGAGGAGAGGGTGATTTTTATTCTATTCGTTTTTATTCCATATGCAAACGCCCTGCTTCGCTGCTCATTGTTTGAGAACACAGCTCAAAGCTGACACACAGTGACAGTGACACCTCCTAGTACCCCCTAATGACACCCCAATAATCACTGGTACCTGGGGCGGCCCGCCCTCCGCCACTCCTCTAAGTACACCACTGCTCTGCTGATATGCTCACACACAAGTTTGGCGAACTGCCAGCAAGTACGGTGCTGTTTGAAGGCATTGCAAATCCCCATAGAGAAGTAATGGTTAATCTATTCAGAGAACACCAATCAGCAGAGAAATGGCAGTGAAATGCCCTGATGTTTGGTGGTTTCAATCAGCAGGTTTATTCAGGCAAACCCCATAGGTTTCAATGTTAAAAATATTCCCGTTTTTATGCAATATCTAATAAACCATTTATTATTTTAATCTGCAGTAAAAAGTCTTTATTTATTTATCGATTTTTTTTTAGTACCTTTTAGTAATTTTTCAGAATTTTTTGGGCAAAATTCACCCCCCCCTTTTTTTTAATAGCGGTTCTTTTTTCTCTAACAGAACTTTATATTATCAATCATAGGATCTTATATGTAAATTCCAGACATTTTCGTTCAGTAGTTCTTTTGAAAACAGCAGGCCATGGGTTTGCGGTGGCAGCATAGAAGCGGCCGACTCCATGCACTTTGGGGACCCTGCGGTGAATGGTGAATTCCCTGCAGGGTGGGGAAATTTTATTCCCCGAAATGCAGGGAACTACAGAACACCAAAATGTTGGCGTCATTACGGTGCTCTGTGAGTAACCCATTTAGTGGTGAGGTTTTTTGTTGCCCCCTGGAAAGTGAAAGCCTAGGCCTTGCCTACCCAGGACATACTTGAAAATTAGTGAAATCTCAATGTATCCTTCCTGGTAAAATAATTTGCAAAAGTAAAAAAAAAAAAAAAAAAATTTTTTTATTTTTTTAGGGGTGGGGCCACCCAGCGGCCGCCACCCCCTGGAAAGTGCCACCCTAGGCCTAGGCCTTGTTGGCCTAGGCCAAAATACACCAGTGGATGTTGGGTATCATTGGAAAGGCCAAATGTACTGTGTGTTGTACAGAGAGTGAAGCTGTGTATATGTCTGATGTGCTATATAGAGGCAGTGAAGCTGTGTGTATATATTGTTTGTTATATAGAGAGAGGAATAATGTGTATATGTACCCTGTTATATAGAGAGAGACTCTATACATGTATGCCCTGTGTGTTATGTAGACAAAGGAATGGTATGTATGCTCAGTGTGTTTATATAGAGAAATATATATATAAAATAAAAAGAATGTTGGCTGCACTCAGAAAAAAACCCCAAAGAGGGCTCTATTACATTCTTCACGCAAAAACGCATGCAGAAGGCATGAATTTTTGCTCGAAGCATTAAACGTTAACACGAGGCAAACCCCGGTGTGACACTGTCCTTTTTACAGTTTCAGCTCCAGGTCATTTCAGGGCTTTTGTAGCAGGATGTACCTGCTCCCCGGACGGTGATGGGGGACAGAGTTGGGGCAACACATTTTATTTTTAAAATCCCCCCCACTGAGGGCAAACAGAGACCCCAAAAAAGATGCAGGTTGTGTTTCAAGAGGGGGCAGAGGAGAGACACAACCTTTTACTGCCCAGAATGCCCTGGACAACCCGGTCTGTGTCTTGGGGACTGTTTCAAGGTATATCACACTGTGCGTGTCTGTGATTTTTTTTTTCCTATTTTTTCTTACAATCTAGTTAGTTAGTCCAGTTTAGTTTTTTTTCTCTTTTACTGCACCAGACTTTTACATTTTATTCCTACATTTTTATGTTCTACAATTGGTGCTGTATTTTGCCAAAATCTTGGCACACCTATGCATGGGGGGCATGGGTGTACTCAGGAGACGTTTCAGAAAACAACCTGGAGAGTTTTCATGCAGTAACCAACAACAGTGTCTCCTAAATCACAGTCCAATTCTAATGTGGGCGTAAAAATCAGAAAATCGAAAAATTACTAGACATGTGCACAGCACAAAATGTCGTTTTGAACTAATGGATTAGTCCTAAAATGCAATTTATTTAGTTGCTAAAGAAATTCGTTTTCAGTTATTTAGTATGAAAACTAATTTCATTCATCCGAAAACCAATGGATACAATTACTATTGTAGTGGCTCCTCGGAGGGCTGAGATCGCTGCTTGTTACAGTATCTCTCACTCTCAGCACAATGTGGGCCATATTACATAGTTGGTGCTAACTTAACCAGAGCTGTTTGTAAACTTCCCAGAGCCATTATAGCCTATGGAGGATTTCAGTTTACAACAGCTCTGGTTAAGTTAGCACCAACTTTGTAATACTGCCCCGTGTCAGGCAAAGCTGTTACAGTAACTGACTGCTGCTCATCACAGCGCTCAGAGTTTCAGTAAAACTAGTAAATAATATTTTTATATATAAGAGGTTAGAACAATATTATTTCCTTGTTTTACTGAAACTCTGAGCGCTGTTAGTCAGTTACTGTAACAGCTGAGCCTGATACATTGTACTGAGAGATAATGTAACAAGCAGCCGATCTCCGCGCTCACAGCCACTGGATTTAAAGGGCTGAGAACAAAAGGATCCTCTCTGTATAATGTTTTGAACATCCTCCTGCATTAATTAATACCCCTATCTGTATAATGTATACAACATCCACCTGCATTAATTAATACCCCTCTCTGTATAATATATAGATAATATATAGAACATCCTCCTGCATTAATTAATGTCCCTCTGTGTATAGAACATTCTCCTCAATTTATACCTTTCTCTGTATAATGTATAAAACATCCTACTGCATTAATACCCCTCTCTTATAATGTATAGAACATCCTCCTGCATTAATTAATGCCCCTCTCTGTATAAAACATACTACTGCATTTTGGCATGTGGAGGGTGCAGAACTTCGGATGTTGCACTCTTCATTGCTGGTCTCCTTCACTCAGCAATGTAATATCACAAAAAGGACTGACACTAAAATGTAGTGCATTTTATTTTAGTTTCTTTCGTTTTTTGTACTGAGCAGTTTCGTTTCTCTTGAGTCATACGAAAACTAAATTATCCCAAAATTCGGACTAAATCGTTTTAGTACTAAAACGAATGCACATGTCTAAAAATTACCGCCACACACCTTCTCAAATGTTTTGGGCTAAAACCTTTGCATCCATGGCATCAAAGCACTCCATATGCAATACCTTGAGGTGTCAACATTTCAAATATAAACATTTTTCTGGCAATAATTCAAACTGGGGTATGTGGTAGACCCAAAACCAAAGATAGGCCTATCTGAAGAAATAATCTCAATTTCAACTCCAATGACAAAGTCATAAAAAACGTATTTGAACCTTCCCAAAATCCTGGCAAACCTATGCATGGGGGGCATGGGTGTACTCCGGAGACCATGCAGAAAACAACCTGCTGAGTTTTCATGCAGTAATCAACAACAGTGTGTCCTAAATCACAGTCTAAAACTAATGTGTGTGTAAAAATGAAAAATGACCACCGTACAGTATCCAATTTGTTTGGGGCAAACGGTTGCATCCATGGCATAAAAACACTCCATTTACAATACTTTGGGGTGTTAGCTTACCAAATATATGCACGTTCATGGCAATAAAAGAAAATTGGGGTATGTAAAAAGGGCCCTAAAAAGAAGATAAGCAAAGAAGATATGTCAAATTAGAAAAATGACAAGCACATGTCAGAAGATTGGTGTAGCACCCCAAAAACAACCCAACAAATCTATATATGGGTGGTATCACTTTACTCAGAAGATGTTGCTGAACATATTTTGGGGTGTTTTTTTGTCAGTAACCCATAACTGGATTTGACAATTCATGCCTTAAAGTACAATTTGTGTGAAAAAATAACACAAAAAGTGACTAGTTGAACGTTTTACAAAGAGCTAGTGCATGGAAAGTGTTAAAATACAACTCTTTGAAGTACCCTAGGGTGTGCCCTTTCTAAAAATATATGGTTTGATTGGGGTAAATTACTTTGGCCGGCTTCAAAAATGTCCCAAATAGGACATGGGTGCTTGATGACGAAATGTGAAAATTCCAAGTTGGAAAACTGAAATGCGCACCCCCAAATAAGGCATATTAGCCCCCAAATGACCCAACATACCTATACATGGGTGGTATCAATTTACTCAGAAGATGTTGCTGAACATATTTTGGGGTGTTTTTTGGCAGTAACCTGTAAAGATACACTTCAGAAGTAGACACTCACAAGTCGGAGTAGATTTCAAGGATGATATATATATGGTTTATTCGCAACAATGCATTGGGTCATTCAATACATCCAAATGACAATGGGCGTAGTTTCGCACAAGCTTTTTATACATTTGACATAACATGAAAGTCTATCTAGGGCGAGTGCCCAAATGTGACATGTAATTGACGTACATACCCAAAAACCTGCATTCAATCAATTCTTGCCCTATAACCTCATTATTGCTGATGTTTGACATGCTTGGCGTATAATGCTCTTTCTCATGGCACAGAAACATGTTTCACATTGTGCAACCTGGCAATGACCCTTCTTCACATACTTTATTTCACTAGGGTCAACAATATCTTAAACAATGTCATCAGCTCATGGAGATAAATAACTGATTCTCGGAAAAACCAATTTGGACTGTACAAATAGGAAAAATCCCCTTATTTTCCTTGTGGTCCGTGTTGAGAAATAACCGTGACCGCCTTAAGGTCCATTGTTCCCAGAATCCTTAGCTGTAATAGTAGTTTAAGGATAACACACATGAACCATGGTAGCCGTGTTTATCTAGGTGTGAGGAAAGTATGATATGAGAACATATCATTGTTATTATCTTCTCTTGTGCTGATTAACACTTTCAGAGTAAATGTACGGCAAAGTCGAAATGCTTGCTTAATGCTTATGCTTAATGTAGATGCAATACATTTATCTACATGTATTAGCTTTTATGCATATTTCGTAACAGATACATTTATCTACATGTATCAGGATATATACGTTGTGATATGCGTTAGTAACATCTTATCAGTCCCTCCTGTTGTTCACATTCATATTCCGGCTATACTCACACCGCAAAACACCCTGGACATTTTGAATATATTTTGTGACCATTTTATAGGCCTCTGTATGCGGTTTGACAGGACATACCTGTCGAGAGACATTGTAACCAGTAGCCTTGGTACGAAACAAGCCCGTGCACGACTTGCACAAGAGCGGTAAGCAACGACACACCAGATATATAAAGATATATATTCCTATAATGTATAACAAGCTATGAAATATACCCAAAAACCAACCGCCAATCCCCTTAAACCAATTGAGGGGGTTGATCCAGTCTAACAGTCTGTCCCAACCGCTCCAAGCGGTTTCTATGTGAGCTTCCCGGAACTGACATTTAAGGTTCTGCACCTTCTGTATATGGGAAATGATGGCATCTTCTGCTCTTGTATCATTGGCCACAAAATTACAGCAGGCAGTTCCCAAAATCAGACACATGTCCCCTTGGCTGGCAGTAAGGTAGTCCAGCACCAGCCGGTGCTGGAGAACCTCCTTTTTAATAATTTTTAGTTCACTAGCGACAATAAGAAAATTCTTGTCATATAACGCGGTTATATTGTCCATGAGATCAGCGAGGTCCATAATAAAACTAAAAGCTTTCGTAATACAACAACGATTTACCCAAGGAATGGTAAACAAAGGTTTAAACTCCTGTTCCTTTGCCTGAATTGTCGTTTCATCCCCATGTATGTTATCTTGGGCCGGTAATTCCCTACGTATTATAACGTATGGCAGGATTTTATGTAATTGAGTGTCTAGGAATTCTGGATCATCCATGTACCATGTAGCCGGCAATATTTTGCCAACATAACAAACACCTCTGGCATGTAATGGTAACCAGTTATAGGCCTTCTTTCCACATATGAAATAATAACCAGGTGGAGTAGAACATGCTCGTTAAAACACATATCCCATGATACATTGATAAAGGTGAAAGATGTTCTGATGAGATCCTTCTGTCGTAGTTAACCGCACCAGTTCCTCATGTGTGTCAGTATGCCATGACAGATGTAATCCTTTAAAATAAAATCTCATCGGTGCATTATCCATGCAGTCTGTTACCCTTATATTCCTGAAATTCGGTCCTATACCTGGGAGATCAGGACGGGTAAAATTAATGCACACTACAGGAGGTGTTAACGGGATACCAGTATGTAGAAGAAAAGACACCATTCTATTAACATTGTTAATACTGACATTAGAAAAATTAGCATTTGTTTCAATGTCATGTAAAGAGGCAGGAACCCCTAGCAGTGGCATGGTTTTATGAGAGGTAGGTGCATGTGTGCAGATCCAACAGTCAGATATATTCAGTTTCTTTGCAGCTTGGAAATGCATAGTGATGAAAGCGTTATAAAAAGGTTCAGTAACGCGATTTTCATATTCCTTCAGTGCTCTGATGTCTCTAGTCTTTGGGTGGTATGCAGCCGCAATCAGTGTTGCATCCGTTTTGTACTTTGACAAGTTCATAGTCATGGGCACAATAGAAGGAGCATGGCAGCGTTGCAGTAAGAAAAACTTACGAGTCCCAATATGAACACCGGAAGAACAAAACAACCCCATAGTCTAGGGTCTGGGCGTGGCCCCACTAGGCTCATCCACAGCTTCATTCCTCTTCTTCGCCCGAGCACGGGTAAGTGGAGGAGACCTAGGGGGTGGAGATATAGCAGAATGCTTGCCAGGATCAACAATATTACCAGTCAATGTTGTAACCTTTGGGTCCAGTGCTTTCTTGCAATGTGAGCCGTGGACCCAGTGCTTGTGGTTATGGAGCTTGACAGCAATAGGTGTGACCAGAATCACCTGGAACGGTCCTTTCCACTTGGGAGACAAGGAGCTCTTGGGTACGTGGTTCTTGATGTACACCCAATCGCCAGGATTCAGTCCATGTATCAACGATTCATCACCCACCGGCTGTGCAGCTTTGACTCTGGAAAAAGTATCAGAAAACACAGTTGCTAGTTTTCTCACATAGTCAATGAGCGTGTCCTGACCTGCTTGCAACGTCAGTGAGGCAGGATTCGGTGGAGCGCGTGTAGGTGGTCTTCCAAACAATATGTTAAAGGGAGATAACCCATGTTTCTCCTTTGGGGTTACACGGACGGTGGCGAGAGCAAGCGGCAATGCATCCACCCATGTGCCAGCACCATTCACAGTCAATTTGGCGATGTATCATTTCAGCGTTTGGTTAGTACGTTCGACTATGCCACTGGCTTCGGGCCTGTAAGGCGTGTGCAATTGTTGTTGTAATCCCAATATGCTCGTTACCTCGGCCATAAGTTTATTTTCAAAATGAGTACCTCTGTCTGAAGAGATCACTGTTCCTATACCAAACCTGGGTATCCGTTCCCTAGTCAGGCATTTAACCAAGGTTCGTGCATCATTTCGGACAGTGGGGTAAGCTTCAACCCATCCTGTAAATTGGTCAACACATACCAACATGTATTTGAACCTACCACATTGGGGCATGTTGGAGAAGTCGATCTGTACTATGTGGAAAGGGCCATTTGTTTGAGGCGCATGTTTAGGAGGAGTTTTCATGGGTCTACCCACATTGTTCTCCTGGCAGACAGCACACTCCCTCACCTTTCGTCGTGCAAAATCCTGGAAACCAGGTGCCCACCAGGTACGGTTCACAAGCCTGGTCATCCCTCCTGTTGAGACATGGCAAGGCCCATGGCTCAAGGAAAAGAGAGCATGAAACAGTGCCGGTGGAGCGATCCATTTATCATGTAGCATCCACACACCGGTAGGGGAACAAGTAGCTCCTTTGTTCACCCAGTATTGCTTGTGTGAGGATGCGTCCTGCAAGGCTGACAGGATCACTTGATCCACCTGCACATCAGACTGGTATTGCATAGAGAGTGGCTCGTGTTGTGAGATAGAAAGCTTTGCATGTTCGTCAGCACACGCATTTCCCTTTGACACAAAATCAGTAAGATTCGTGTGTGCTTTGCACTTCACTACAGCAACCCTCCTAGGCAACTGAATAGCATCCAGTAATCGCATAATAAGCGCCTTATGCTGGATCGGTTTCCCAGCAGCAGTAAAGAAACCTCTCGCTTTCCATAACTGAGCGAACGTGTGTATGACACCCACAGCATACGCCGAATCACTATATATGTTAAACGCGCTTCCCTCAGCGAGTTCCAAAGCCACAAATAAAGCAAACAATTCAGCTGCTTGAGCAGATGTAGTGTTTGGAATGACAGCGGCATACAGTACAACACCATTGCCGTTAACCACTGCACTGCCGGCTAAAGTTACACCGTCAGGCCTGCGGAGTGAAGAGCCGTCTACAAATAAGTGCAAATAAGTGCAAATGCGTGCAAGGGTAAACCTTCAATGGGGAAATCCTGCAAATCAATACGAGGAGTGATGAGAGCATCCAGTACGTGGGTACAGTCGTGAACAGCATGAGGGTCTCCATCCTCGTGATCAGTCTGCTCAGGCAGGAATGTAGAGGGATTCAGAATGTCACATTTTTGAATGATTAAATTTGGGGGGACAACAATGTCAGATGATAATGTCTTAAATGTTGTGTGTAGAAATGACGTGTGTAAGCCCCATTTAGCAATGTTTCAAGATCATGCGGGCACATGAGGGTTAAGGAATTTCCCAGGACAATGTCGACTGTTTTCTCCACGAGTACGGCAGCAGCCACCACCGACTTCAAACATCCCGGGAGACCCCTAGCTACACTATCCAGCGGGTAGCTATAGTATCCCACTGGTCTGTGCTTGTCTCAGAATTGTTGAGTCAAGACTCCGTGTGCATAGCCCTGTACTTCACAGCAGAACAGGAAAAAAGGTTTCTCGTAATTAGGTAGCCCTAGCGCAGGAGCACTGGTGAACAATTTTTTTATGGCACGAAAAGCCCTGTATACATCAGGGGTTAATTCTTCTGTTGTGTAGGTATATTTGCCCTCTGTATGACCCTTAAGCAGGTCCTGCAGTGGACCAATGACTTGGGAATACTGCATTATCCACGTCCTACAGTATCCAACTAACCCAAGAAAGGTACGTAACTGCCGCAAGGTTCTAGGGAACGCTTGCGAGGCAATCAAGTGCTTTCTTTTGTCAGTGAAATGTTTAACACCATTGGAAAGGCAATGTCCCAGGTATTGCACCTTGGGTTGTGCCCATTGTACCTTCGTCTTATCCACTCGCTGTCCTATGTGCACGAGGAAATTCATCAGTGATATCGAGTTGGTCACTGACGCCTCCATTGATGGAGAGGCCAGTAACAGATTGTCAACATACTGAACAAGAACGGATCCCTCCGAGGGGGTCCATTCATCCACCTTGCCTTTTAACGCCTGCGAGAAACAACTGGGACTGTCGTGAAACCCCATTGGTAAGCGTCCCCATTTATATTGTTTTCCCTCAAATGTAAATGCAGTAAGCCATTGGTCATCAGGGTGTATGTCAATACTGTAAAAGGCAGATGCCAAACCTATCACCGTAAAATAAGTAGCGTCAGGTGGAATGGTTGCTAAAATGGTGGAGGGGTTTTGGACTATGGGAGCTGAAGGAATGGTCACTTTGTTTACAGCCCTTAAGTCATGTACTAACCTCCATCTCTGTTTAGTGTCACCCGGCTTTAACGGTTTTGGTACTGGATAGATTGGAGTGTTTGCTTCACTCCGGCACGGTATTAGTATTCCATCCTTTACCAAATCATCAATAACCGGGCCTTCTACTGATTCAGGGGTTAGTGGATAGTGAGGCAGCCTGGGTACAGGCAAAGAGTAGTCTCTTTTTATTCTGATTGGGGGCACTTGCATATGCCCTGCACTATTTGTTCCCATGACCCACACCCTTGGATCTATTTGACATTCTTGCGCACCCGGGATGCCCTTGCCCTCTTCCTCGTCTAAGGCCACCGAAGGCATGAATAATAAATCAGTTGCCTCATATTTAACCATAAAAACAATACAAACTTGGGCTTGTGAAGGGAGCGCAAGGAAGAAAGAGATAGAATGTATGGTCTCAAATTTCTCAGGTGCTCTTGGATGAAATGATTTCTAGAATAGAGAATCAAAAGAACACCTTCATTGCATAGTATATATTGCAATTAATAGGAGGCAGTGTGGATAACGGATATACACTCACAAGCATGGAGCCTCAAGGCTCGTGGTGTTCGCCTTTGAGCCTCTATGGGGGGCTCCTCCCGTCAGAATGGTGATTCGGGAGATAGTTTCAGAATCCAGAAGTACCTCGATAAATAAGAAAATAATGGCACAATACCAGAGCAAAATGGCAATATGGTAAGATGGATAATATACACTCACGTGTTCCTGAGCCTCCCGTTTGAGTGGCTCAGTACCTTAGCCTGTGGACCACTTCAATGGTAGAGGGGGGGTCCCACCCCTATGGTGATAAATGAGCTGATGGATGGATGCGGTAAAAGTCAGGATCAGGATCAGAAGATGGAAATTCGGGTATTGAAAATTTATTGAAATAAAAAATAAATAAAAATAGAATAAAACAAACATACGACTGATGAAGCTCGCAGGTTTAGCGAGAGAAACGCGTTTCGGTTTTTAACTACTTTGTTAATTTTATGTTTGTTTTATTCTATTTTTATTTATTTTTTATTTCAATAAATTTTCAATACCCGAATTTCCATCTTCTGATCCTGATCCTGACTTTTACCGCATCCATCCATCAGTTCATTTATCACCATAGGGGTGGGACCCCCCCCTCTACCATTGAAGTGGTCCACAGGCTAAGGTACTGAGCCACTCAAACGGGAGGCTCAGGAACACGTGAGTGTATATTATCCATCTTACCATATTGCCATTTTGCTCTGGTATTGTGCCATTATTTTCTTATTTATCGAGGTACTTCTGGATTCTGAAACTATCTCCCGAATCACCATTCTGACGGGAGGAGCCCCCCATAGAGGCTCAAAGGCGAACACCACGAGCCTTGAGGCTCCATGCTTGTGAGTGTATATCCGTTATCCACACTGCCTCCTATTAATTGCAATATATACTATGCAATGAAGGTGTTCTTTTGATTCTCTATTCTAGAAATCATTTCATCCAAGAGCACCTGAGAAATTTGAGACCATACATTCTATCTCTTTCTTCCTTGCGCTCCCTTCACAAGCCCAAGTTTGTATTGTTTTTATGTATTTTTGGTGAAGGACACACCATTGGTGAGCAGCAGAATCGTATAATCCCTACAGTAGTAATACTTTTTCTCAGCAAAATTCCCCAGCGCCAAACACATTTAACCCCTTCGGGAGTTAAACACACTTCATATTTAACCATGTCAGGGATATTAATGGTGATTCTCTCTGGGGTTAGGGTGATAGTTACTCCCATCTTAGCAAGGAGATCTCTGCCCAACAAGTTACATGGGGAGTGTGGTGACAACACAAAAGCATGCTCTGTTTGTAGGTTCCCTATATTAACGGGAACCAATTTGGTGACATTAGCCACCTGTATCTCATTACTCACTCCTACTATAGAAACTTTTTGTTCCGAGGTAGGCATGGTTGAAATAGGGCAATTAAAGAGGGACCTAATGGCCCCCGTATCCACTAAACCGGGCATAGAAACCCCGTTTATGGTGAGTTCCAACATGGGTTCTTTCTCAGGTTGGATAGCAATGGCAGCCAATTCAGGGTATAAAACAGAGTCATTACCTGTGTTGTCACCCCCCCCGCACCTCATCCTAGAGAGTACCGCAATTGCGTGCAAGGTGTCCTTCGACTCCACATCTGAAACAAACCAATGGGCCTCGGGGAGAAAAGTTAGTTACGACAACTTGATCATTCGGTATCACATTTTGCTGAAATTGTGGAGTCTGTTGGAATTGTTGATTATTCTGCTGCTGATTCAGCTGGGGTTGCTGATTGGGTATCATCTGTTGGTAACGTTTTTGTACTTTTGGGGGCCCCTGTCTATTGCCCCTGAATCCCATGTTACCCCATTTCCTATTCGGGAAACCATAGTTTGAGATATATACAACCCCAGAAGGTGGATAGGGCGGGGGAGCCATAGGGACCCCTCGTGGGGTAACCTGGACTGTAGAAACCGGGACACCCATATCCTCGGGTTTGTCCTGTGCCGCCCCTCCCTCCTGTCGTGCCTGTACATTCATTATTTTAGTTTTCTCTTTCCGTTCAGTTTTCTCTCTACGTTTTTGCAAAACCTCATATGTATTCTGAGCAATATCCACAATCTCAGGAGCTGTCTTTTTCCTCCAACCATACGTACGTAACTCAATCTCTTCTCTTACTTCAGGTAACAACCCACCCACAACTACATTCACCAGTTCAGCTCTGGCTAAATCAGCTTCGTCTTCCACATCCCAATCAGTATGTTTTTGCGCTATTTCTTTAAACCTACTCCAATATTCAAGCACATCCTCATTCCTTCTTTGTACAACATCCATCAACTGTCTAAAATCCTGGCCCTTATTGAACGTGGTAGCCACCCAATTTCTCAATATCTCTATCAGGCGGCCAGCATCCACTTCAGGCTCCCCTTCAGCCTCGCCATTCTCCATTTTCACTATTCCTTCTTCAATCACACCTCTCTTTCTAGCTTCTGTTTTCCATGCATCAACATATTTATCAGGTAGGGCGCAATCGATCAATAAAAACAGATCCCAGTACATGGCCTGCTACGTCTTAAATAACCAGTTAATTCTGGAACACCATTTTCGTGGACATTTATAGAGGTCAGGGAGATCAGAGATCATAGCCCTGATTTTGTGTGGTTTCCACGGCACATACACTGTCCCTGTTTGCTGAGGATACACCCCATTCACTACTTCCCCTCGCAATGCCACTTCTCTTAGCGGCATTTGTTTATTGGGGGTAAGCGCCTCACGCCATTCAGCTTTAAGAGCCTCATCCCGGCCCTTTTTGTCCTTCTGCTGTTTCCTAGTTAAGACTGGGGTGAGGAGTTTACGTGATGCAACAGCACACGTCGGGGAGTAGGGGGACTCTTTTCGGACAGGGGGGGCTATCCTAACAAATTTAGCAAGAGTCCCATCTTGGGGGGCATATGTCCATAGGCCACCCTGTACAGGACCTATAATCTCCCCTGCACTATGCCGTCTATACAGTTCTCCATTCTCTATATCCCTGTTGGGGTATTCTTTCTGTAACAGGGGTGGTGGAGCACTAGGGCTCCGAGGGGAAGGGGCCCCTTGGGTTGGTGGATGGTAATCCAGAACCGGGGCGCCTAAGTCCTCTGGCTCTGCGGCCAGCTGCCGTCTCGATGCGGAATAAGGGGAGGCCTATTCATTAGGTAATTCATCCTCTTCCAAGCCATGAAGGTCCAATTGAGGAGGAATTACCGAAGGGCACATTTTATGTGGTGGTTTATTTTTACTCCCAGCTAATACTTCCCATGCTGTTAAGCAATCGATTTCATCTCCCTTGGCCTTCTCATTAAATATTAGGGTAAATAATACATCAATATGTTGTGTATCAAAAGACCCTTCAGCTGGCCACCACAAAGCGGGATTTGATTTAAATGCTTTGCGTGTGATTTTACACCATTTAGCATGATATGATAGGGCTGATTTACCTCCTCTCTTTAACATTTGTATCAAAGGAATGGTTGTCGATATTTTTGACTCTCGCAATCCCACATTCTTAGCAACCACACGCAGGCATTCTGCACATTCCTTAGACAAATCAAAATCCTTCATCATTTGCACAGTCATTTTAGACGAATGGCTTCCCATTTGTCTGCTTTTTAATCTCCTTTTTGCACTGGAATCAGTAGTATTTCGGATCCCAAGGGACGTTGGATCAGTCTTGTATACCACACAGGCTGCATACCAACAGCCAAAAACCTTGGTTTTATAGTTCTATACCAGATGGGCGTCCCCCTAAGGCAGGCTATAGAGTATATACCACTTGCACTACTTTCTATGCCAAAGAACACACACCAGTAACCAGGTATCCACTAGGTGCACACCACAGCACCAACCAACACCCACCGAAACACTCGGTACAGGAAATTTGGGGTGTTAATATAACAACTCTATGAACACATATATACAAAACAAACACATGGATATGTGGTACATACCAAAAAAATACAGTCAGAAGGTGGTATTAGGGGTTGCGGGGCAGTGAGGGCACAGAGCAGAAGGTGCGTGTGTGGGGGGTTGCAGGAGGTGCATGTGTGGGGGGTTGCAGGAGGTGCGTGTGTGTGTGTGTGTAGGGAGGTTGTGGGGGTGCAGAAGGTGGTATTGGGAGGTTGCGGGGGCAGTGCGGATGCAGAAGGTGGTATTGGGGGTTTTGAGGGTAGTGGAGGCACAGAAGGTGGTATTGGGGGGTTTCAAGGGCAGTGGAGGCACAGAAGGTGGTATTGGGGGGTTTCGAGGGCAGTGGAGGCACAGAAGGTGGTATTGGGAGGCTGCAGGGGCAGTGGGGGTGCAGAAGGTGGTATCGGGGAGTTGCAGGGGCACAGAAGGTGGTATCGGAGGCAGTAGGGGCACAGAAGGTCGTATCAGGTGTTGAAGGGACAGTGGGGGTGCAGAAGGTGATATGGGGGTTGTGGGGGCAGTGGGAGAAGCAGAAGGTGCTATCGGGGGCAGTGGGGGTGCAGAAGGTGATGTGTGTGAGGGGTTGCAGGAGGTGTGTATGGGGGGTTTGCAGGTGGTGCGTGTGCGGGGGGAGGCAGGAGGTGCATGTGCAGGGGCTGCAGGAGGTGTGTGCGGGGGGTTGCAGGAGGTGTGTGTGTGTGGGGGTGTCGTGGAACTGACATAGCGCTCCCTGCGTCAAACCGCAAGACTTTTATTTCCATGGCGAAAATCCCAAAAGACACAGACATTTGTTTTAGGAAAGACTTTATGTTCATTTATATTGAGTAGTTTTAAATGTATTGTTGTCGCGGAACCCCTTGTTCAGAGACTGTGAACTGTATTAAACCCTCGCACCTCTGCTATTCCCCTCAGATAAGCTATTTGTCTGTTAGTGTTTTAAAGTGGTGGTTTTGTGACTCTCCCCCCCTATCAGCACGTAATCAAAATGCCTTTAAGCCTTATGCTCGCTGTGTTATCCGACACCAGGGTTAGCCTGGGTTTGAAAGCATGAGCTGGGTTTGAAACCCCAGCCAATCACAATCCAAGGAGCTAGAAGGGCCAACCAATCCCATTCCAGGAATGCACCTCATTGACTGTAACGGAGCCATCTGCAGAAACTCTAAACGTCTGTGCCCCGAAAACTAACTTCTCCAGTAGGGTGATTTTTTCAAAGTTGGGGTAATCCTCATGCGAGCTACCGTTGTGGTCATTTTCAGGTGGGAGCTCCATTGGAAACCCACGTTGCTGAGCCTTTCTTGACCCCAGGAGCTCAGGCAGCAGGGACCATGCGGCATCAGCTGGGGATACCTATTATATGCTGCCATCCGTGCCCCTGCCCTCAGATCTGGGCGCTTTTTGGACTGTGACACCCCAGGGGCCCGAGCTATCAAACGGTACCACTGGATTACCGCTGCTCCCCTGGAATCCCCCCCAAACAAGGACCTGTGCTCTGTATGACTACAGTTACAGTTAATTATAAGGCGCCACCAAGTACAGTAGCGCTGTACAATGGGAAAGACAGGATAACCAATATACATGCAAGTTAAACACATAGAACAGTACCAGAGAAGCCGCTGCTAAATAGCTTGAACTCTGAGAGGACCAGATGGGGAACAGGCTGAATGACGGTGCCGAAATGTCTGGGGCACGGGAATGTTAACTGTTGTTATCTGATTCTAAACCAAATAAAAGCAGGCCATGTGAAATGGCGAATGTGTATCTCCTGTTTGAACATACAGCCTGCCTGGTGTCTCTTTCAGCGACGCTACCATCTATAATCACGCTCGGAAGGCACAAAGCGGCATTCTGGAAATGCAAAGAGGCTCCAAGGCAGGGGTTCAGACCAAGCGGGTTTGGAGCTGCGGATCAGTCTGCTCGAGGCACTGAGTTCCGAGCAACTCAGAGGCCGGGCTGATCCTGGTAAGGGGGTGTCTGAAGAGTCAGGACGGATCGGAAGAGATGGCTTCCCATCACAGGGGGGTTGCAGGAGGTGTGTGTGTGGGGGGTTGCAGAAGGTGCATGTGTGGAGGGTTGCAGGAGGTGCGTGTGTGGGGGGTTGCAGGAGGTGCGTGTGTGGGGTGGTTTGCAGAAGGTGTGTGTGTGTGGGGGGTTTGCAGAAGGTGTGTGTGTGGGGGGTTGCAGAAGGTGCACTTGTGTGGGGTGTTGCAGAAGGTGCACTTGTGTGGGGGGTTGCAGAAGGTGCTAGTGTGGGGGGTTGCAGGAGGTGCATGTGTGGAGTTGCAGGAGGTATGTGTGTGGGGGTTGCAGGAGGTATGTGTGTGGGGGTTGCAGGAGGTGCGTGTGTGTGTGCGTGTGGGGAGGTTGCAGGAGGTGCGTATGTGGGGGGTTGCAGAAGGTGCGTGTGTGGGGTTTGCAGAAAGTGCTTGTGTGTGGGGGTTGCAGAAGGTGCGTGTGTGTGGGGGTTGCAGAAGGTGCGTGTGTGTGGGGGTTGCAGAAGGTGCGTGTGTGTGGGGGTTGCAGAAGGTGCGTGTGTGGGGGTTGCAGAAGGTGCGTGTGTGTGGGGGTTGCAAAAGGTGCGTGTGTGAGGGGTTGCAAAAGGTGCGTGTGTGAGGGGTTGCAGGAGGTGCGTTTGTGGGGGTTGCAGGAGGTGGTGGGGGTTGCAGGAGGTGGTGGGGGGTTTGCATGAGGTGGCGTTGGGGGGTTTGCATGAGGTGGTGGGGGGTTTGCAGCAGGTGGTGTGGGGTTTGCAGCAGTTGGTGTGGGGGGTTGCAGGAGGTGGTGTGGGGGTTGCAGGAAATGGCATGGGGAGGATTGCAGGAGATGGTGTGGGGGGTTTGCAGGAGATGGTGGGGGGTTTGCAGGAGGTGGTGGGGGGTTTGAAGGAGGTGGGGGGTTTGAAGGAGGTGGGGGGTTTGCAGGAGGTGGTGTGGGGGTTCCAGGAGGTGATGTGGGGGTTGCAGGAGGTGGTGTGGGAAGGATTGCAGGAGGTGGTCTGGTGGGTTTGCAGGAGGTGGTGTGGGTTTGCAGGAGGTGGTATGTGGTGGGGTTTGCAGGAAGTGGTGGGGGGTTGCAGGAGATGGTGTGGGGAGGTTTGCAGGAGGTGGTCTGGTGGGTTTGCAGAAGGTGGTGTGGGGTTTGCAGGAGGTGGTGTGGGTTTGCAGGAGGTGGTGTGTGGTGGGGTTTGCAGGAAGTAGTGATTGGGTTACATAGTTACATAGTTACACAGGCTGAAAAAAGATATGCGTCCATCGGGTTCAGCCTCTCCCACATCACCTACTGCTGTTGATCAAAAAGAAGGCAAAAAACCCAGTCTGAAATGCTTGCCAATATGCAACATACTGGGAAAAAATTCCTTCTTGACCCCAGAATGGCAGTCAGATTTCTCCTTGGATCAAGAAGCTTTTACCCACATATTAAATATTATAACCCTTATGTGTCATTCTGTGTCTGCAGGAAGTCATCCAGTCGTTTTTTAAAAGTCTGTACAGACTCTGACCCAACCACCTCAACAGGCAGAGATTTCCACAGCTTTATTGTTCTCACCGTAAAATAACCCTTCCTATGCTTTAAGCTTCTATCTAAATCCCTCTGCAGCGAAGTAACATCCTGCTCACATTGTATTACTTTTCCTAGTTTTGTGTCATCTGCAAACACTGATACATGGCTTTCAATGCCTATCTCAAGGTCATTTATAAATAAATTCCTGAATATTATCCCTTAGTAACCCCTCAAATACTTTCCCAGCCACAGATGTTAAGCTCACAAGTCTATAATTTCCAGGCACAAATTTTAAACCTTACTTAAATATAGGGACCACGTCGGCTTTTCTCCAATCCTCTGGTACTATTCCTGAAAGAAAAGAATCTCGAAAGATTAAGAACAGAGGTTTACATATTTCAACACATAGCTCTCTCAGTACTCGCAGGTTGCAGGAGATGGTGTGGGGAGGTTTGCAGGAGGTGGTGTTTGGGGTTTTCAGGAGGTGGTGTGGAGAGATTTGCAGGAGGTGGTGTGGCAGGTTTGCAGAAGGTGGTGTGGGGGTTGCAGGAGGTGGTGTGGCTTTGCAGGAGGTGGTGTTGGGGGGGTTTGCAGGAGATGGTATGGGGAGGTTTGCAGGAGGTGATGTGGGGAGGTTTGCAGGAGGTGGTGGGAGTTTGCATGAGGTGGTGAGGGGGGTTTGCAGGAGGTGGTGGGGGTTTGCAGGAGGTGGTGGGCGTTTGCAGCAGGTTGTGGGGGTTTGCAGCAGGTGGTGTGGGGTTTGCAGCAGGTGGTGTGGGGGGTGCAGGAGGTTGTGTGGGTTTTCAGGAGGTGGTGTGGGGTGGGGTTCCAGGAGGTGGTGTGGGGGGGTTGCAGGAGGTGGCGTGGGGAGGATTGCAGGAGGTGTTGTGTGGGGGGTTTGCAGGAGGTGGTGTGGGTTTGCACAAGGTGGTGGGGGGTTGCAAGAGATGACGGGGAGGTTTGCAGGAGATGTTGTGGGGGTGGTTGCAGGAGGTGGTGTGGGGGTTGCAGGAGGTGGTGTGGGGAGTTGCAGGAGGTGGTGTGGGGAGTTGCAGGAGGTGGTGTGGGGAGTTGCAGGAGGTGGTGTGGGGAGTTGCAGGAGGTGGTGTGGGGAGTTGCAGGAGGTGGTGTGGGGGGTTGCAAGAGGTGTTGTGGCGGTTTGCAGGAGGTGGTGTGGGGGTTTGCAGGAGCTGGTTTGTGGGGGTTGCAAGAGGTGTTGTGGGGGTTTGCAGGAGGTGGTGTGGGGGGTTACAGGAGGTGTGGGGGGTTGCAGGAGGAGGTGTGGGGGGTTTGCAGGAGGAGGTGTGGGGGTTTGCAGGAGGTGGTGTGGAGGGTTTGCAGGAGGTGGTGTGGAGGGTTTGCAGGAGGCGGTTTGTGGGGGGATTTGCAGGAGGTGGTGTTGGGGGTTGCAGGAGGTGGTGTGGGGGGTTGCAGGAGGTGTGGGGGTTTGCAGAAGGTGGTGTGGGGTGGTTGCAGGAGGTGGTGTGAGGGGGTTTGAAGGAGGTGGTGTGGGGGGTTGCAGGAGATGGTGTGGGGGGTTTGCAGGTGGTGGTGTGGGGGGTTTGCAGGTGGTGGTGTGGGGGGTTTGTAGGAGGTGTGTGTGCATGGGGTTGCAGGAGGTGCATGTGCATGGGGGTTGCAGGAGGTGCATGTAGGTACTGTTGCAGGAGGTGTATGCGTGTAGGGGGGTTTGCAGGAGGTGAATGTGTGTAGGGGGGATTGCAGGAGGTGCGTGTGTGTGGGGGTTGCAGGAGGTGCGTGTGTGGGAAGGATTGCCAGAGGTGCATGTGGGGGGTTACAGGAGGTGCATGTGTGCGTGGCGGGGTTGCAGGAGGTTTGTGTGCGTGGGGTGGTTGCAGGAGGTTTGTGTGCTTGGGGTGGTTGCAGGAGGCGCTTGCGTGTGTAGGGGGTTGCAGGAGGTGCGTGTGTAGGGGGGTTGCAGGAGGTGCGTGCATGTAGGGGGGTTGCAGGAAGTACGTGTGAGTGTAGGGGATTTGCAAGAGGTGTGTGCGTGTAGTGGTGTGGGGGATTTTCAGGAGGTGGTGTGGTAGGGGTTTGCAGGAGGTGGTGTGGGGGATTGCAGGAGGTGGTGTGGGGTGGTGTCAGGAGGTTTGTGTGCGTGGGGTGGTTGCAGGAGGCACTTGTGTGTATAGGTGTGGTTGCAGGAGGTGTGTGTTCGTGTAGGGGTTGCAGGAGGTGTGTGTGCGTGTAGGGGGGTTTGCAGGAGGTGTGTGTGTGCATGGGGGGTTGCAGGAGGTGCATGTGTGTGTGTAGGGGGTTGCAGGAGGTGCGTGTAGGGGGTTGCAGGAGGTGCGTGTAGGGGGGTTGCAAGAGGTGTGTGCGTGTAGTGGGGTTGTAGGAGGTGGTGTAGGGGATTTTCAGGAGGTGGTGTGGGAGGCGTTTGCAGGAGGTGCTGTGGGGGTTTGCAAGAGGTGGTGTGGGGAGGTTTGCAGGAGGTGGTGTGGGGAGGCTTGCAGGAGGTGGTAGGGGTTTGCTGGAGGTGGTGTGAGGAGGTTTGCAGGAGGTGGTGGGGAGGTTTGGAGAAGGTGGGGGTTTGCAGGAGGTGGCGTGAGGAGGTTTGCAGGAGGTGTTGTGGAGGTTTGCAGGAGGTGTTGTGGAGGTTTGCAGGAGGTGATGTGAGGAGGTTTGCAGGAGGTGGTGTGGGGAGGTTTGCAGGAAGTGGTGTGAGGAGGTTTGCAGGAAGTGGTGGGGGTTTTCTGGAAGTTTGAGGTTTTCTGGAGGTGGTGGGAGAGGTTTGCAGGAGGTGGTGTGGGGAGGTTTGCAGGGGGTGGTGGGGGTTTGCAGGAGGTGGTGTGAGGAGGTTTTCAGGAAGTGGTGTGGGGTTTGCTGGAGGTGTGAGGTTTACTGGAGGTGGTGGGGAGAGGTTTGCAGGAGCTGGTGGGGGCTTTGCAGGAGGTGGTGGGGGAGGTCTGCAAGAGGTGGTGAGGAGGTCTGCAGGAGGTTGTGTGGAGGTTTGCAGGAGGTGGTGGGGGTTTGCAGGAGGTGGTGGGGAGGATTGCAGGAGGTGGTGGGGGAGGTTTGCAGGAGGTGATGGTGGGGGGTTGCAGGAAATGGTGTGTGGGGGGTTTGCAGGAGGTGGTGTGTGGAGGGGTTACAGGAGATGGCGTGTGTGTGTGTGTTTGCAGGGGTGGGAGTTGCGCGCAGTGAGGAGAGAGACTCACATGGAGAGGAGAAAGTGCTGAGTCAGAGGGAGGAGTTGACTGCACACACTGCATCTATTGGCTGTGGGTCGGCCCTTTCGCCCTGAGCTTCCTCCTCACACAGCCTTCCCTCCAACGAACAGGATTCCTCCCCTCGCGCAGGCCGGCCAGCAGATTATTTTCTTTGCGCATGCCTAATGCCCAAGTGAGTACGGCGATGGACGCAAACGGTTTTATAGTTATAGATATATACAGCCTCGCTTTCTATAAATACACAGGGTACACATATTCAGCCTCACTCTCTATAAATACACATCACTCTCTATAAATACACAGGGTACATACTGTATATACAGTCCTACTCTCTAAATACACAGGGTACACATATACAGCCTCACTCTATATAATTACATAGGGCACACATCTATATCTTCTATGTATATAAACGCGAAAGTTCTGACTGAATGACTGACTCATCGACGTCCAGCTGAAAGCGTTTAACATAGGAACGTGAAATTTTGAAGGTGCACTTTTTTTATGATGTAGGCACCCACTAACGAAGGATTTTTGGAAACTCCGCCCATAAGTAGTGATGAGCCGAACACCCCCATGTTCGGTTCGCATTCGAACTCCAACAATTTCAAAAGTTCGAACTCGAACACGAACCGAACTCAACGCAAGTCAATGGGACTCGAAAGTTCGAATTTTAGAGTGCCCTCCAAGAGGGCATATATGCAAGATCTTTGCCATAAAAGGTGTATGGGGGTCCGGGTAGTGCCGTGGGGGACAGGAAACAAGGACAAAAAGTAAAAAAAAAATGTTTTTAAAGGAACAGTGAGTTTTCCATGAAATAAAGGTTAAGATTAAGATGGTTAAGATGATCCACTGGCTTACTGGGTGTTGAGATTGGATGACTGGCCAGAACCTAGCCAATATGCTATGCAGCTACTAGGTTGCCCTTCATCCAGCATGCTTTCTGAAAGGACGTTCAGTGCCGCTGGAGGTTTTGTCACAGACAAAAGAGTGCGTCTGTCCACCGACTCTGTAGACCAGCTGACATTTATAAAAATGAATCAGTCCTGGATCAGCAGCTATCAATCCCCTGATGCTGACGTAACTGGATAGATCGGGAATCTCTTCTGCATTCACAAAACCTCTACCACTGCACTCTTCCACAATACCACAAAGGGGTTACTGTGTGAAGGCACTTGCTGCCACCAAAGGCAAAATATTTGGGTGCACCGACGCCTGTACCATATTCATATCATTTTAATATTTGACTGCAGGGTCTAACCCTGCACTCTTCCAAGATACCACAGAGGGGTTACTTACGGTGTGAAGGCACTTGCTGCCACCAAAGGCACAATATTTTGGTGCACTGCCACTGATGCCTATACCAGATTCATATAATTTTAATATTTAACCGCAGGGTCCAACCCTGCACTCTTCCACATACCACAGAGGGGTTACAGAGTGACGGCACTGTTGCCGACATTAAAGGCCCAATTTTAAAGCACCTATTGTTACTTTCATCCAAAGCCTGCATAAGTGTCACCATAATTTAGCCAAAAAAATCACTAAACTTGTTCTGCGTGTCCCAAAATGTCTCCTCTTTTCATACAGGTTGCTGCCCCAAGCAGTTGTTTATGAATAGATTAAAGGAAAAACATTTACCGTCATTTGAAATGTCATTTATTTGTTTTTAAATGTTTCTATACATCCTACAAATCCGCCACTTCACGGGCAGGTTATGGGGACCTCCTAGGCACGATATTTGAAGGAATTTTTTGTTTTTATTCTTAACCTTTATTTTATGGAAAACTCACTGTCCCTTTAAAAACGTTTTTTTTTTAACTTTTTGTCCTTGTTTCCTGTCCCCCAGGGCACTACTCGGACCCACATACACCTTTTATGGCAAATATCTAGCATATATGCCCTCTTGAAGGGCACTCTAAAAATCGAACGTTCGAGTCCCATTGACTTGCATTGAGTTAGAATCGTGTTCGCGTTCGATCCCGAACTTTTGAAATTGTTCGAGTTCGAATGCGAACCGAACACGGGGGTGTTCGGCTCATCCTTAACCACAAACAACTCCTCATAGGTACTGACAGAATAAAGGTATCAGCACCTTAGAAGGATATCTGTATATAGGGTATAGCTTGTAAAAAAGACGAGACAGAGGAGATATGATAGAAACATTTAAATACGTAAAGGGAATCCACAAGGTAGAGGAAGGGAGTATATTTAAAAGGAAACAAAGTAGCAAAACAAGAGGACAAGAGGTCTTAGATTAGAGGGGCAAAGGTTTAAAAGTAACATCAGGAAGCATTATTTTACTGAGAGGGTGGTGGATACATGGAACAGCCTTCCAGTAGAAGTGGTAGAGGCCAAAACAGTGATTGAATTTAAGCAGGCATGGGATAGGCATAAGGCTATCCTAAAAAAAAGATAAATCCAGGTAAAGTATCCATGTAATTGGGCAGACTAGATGGGCCGAAAGGTTCTTATCTGCCGACATTTTCTATGTTTCTATGTAGCCCATCTATCTGTTCTACTGTGTTTTCATGTTTACTTTTCCGTCTCAATGGCCTCAAGTTTAGCGTTCAGATATTGTTGATTTCAACAGCCTATAATGCATCAAAGAAAAAATGTTTCACTGCATATCAACCTCTTCCCTTCCAATCTACCCCTCCCTTCCCTTACTCCACCTTACAGATCATTCAATCTTTCTTTTATTGATATGTTTGAACATGCTACCCTGTCATTATTCATGCTCATGCTGGATACTATACTGTATAATTCTCCTGTATTTCTTTTTGTATCTATTTATAAAACCAATAAAAATGGATTTATTAAAAAAAATATATAAATATATCTTATTGTTACAGGTGCTGGACTAGTTTTCATCATTTATCCTGAGGCGATATCCACGCTTGGGGGTTCAACATTTTGGGCTATTGTATTTTTCATCATGCTTCTTACCTTGGGTATTGATAGTGCTGTGAGTATTAAAAAATTGCTATAATTTTGTGAAGGACTGTCTTCACCAGAGGACCGATATTATTTTCACTGAAGCTTTTCTTTTTATTCCATTTTATTTACAAGCCCTTCTTTAGAACTGATTTATTTTGCAAAATTTCAAACCAAAATACATAACTCCACTGTGTATTTGGATTTTAAAGGGACATCACCAGTTACATAAGATTTAACTAGATTATTTGTGCATTACAAAAACACTTTATAAAACACATGCTGCTGTTTTTCTCCTTTATTTAAAGTAATTACATGTAAAAAGGAAAAATGTAATTATTATTTTTTATCTCCTGTTTCCATTATGCAAAATTTACCAAAATCTGTGCAAAAGATTTTCTTTACTGTTATTACTTATTTAATCTACATTATTAAACAGTTAACAAGGTGGAAGAGGGAATGTTTAGATAAGGCTGCAGGAGGCTATTGTTCTCAAGGCCAACTGAGATATTGGTTGGCAGCAGAATGAAATAAAACAGGGATTTTAAAAGATTTATAATCCACCCCCTGGTTATGTCCTTTGAATACACTGCACACAATACAATGATGGGGACAGTTTACAACACAAAAGATCACAAAATGTATGTACCCAGTGACACATAGAGTAAAATATTTTCTTAACTAAACATACAACAGAAAACAAAGCACAAGCAAGATATCAGCAACATAAAATAATCAAAATAAGGACATTTCAATGTTTGGTGGTAGTGGTGCTTTAACATCTGGAAATGGCAGCTGCTGAGGGAAGAAGTGATATATCTCCCTTGCAGTACCTCACTTGTGCACTGCATGCTTCCTGTCTGCTTCACACGTTTTTAATACTTTTTTTTTTAATGCTGCAGAGTGAGGCTACATATCTCTACGGCGGTTATGCTGGATTCTGCTTTTTAATTACAAATATCTCAAAAACGACTGTAACAGCAACTGGGGTTTACTGGTCTCCAGCTTGTAGACCGGACCCGAACCTGTTACAGCGTCCATCTCTTCTTTCCAGTCAAGCTGATCTGCAGCAGCTTTCCTTCTCTCACAACCCTCAGCCAGAACTTACGGGACAGCTGCATAATTGTAAGTTTCCCTCCCCAAACACCAGACACAGCTTAGTGCAGGGAAGACGTAGAATGATCTTTAACCCATAACGACCATTGAAGTCCTAGGTACGTCATAAGAAAAAGGTCACTTAACGACCAAGGATGTGCTGTGTACTTCACGTTGCTAAACCCCCCTCCCTCCCAATACTCACCTTTCTGGCCGGGGTCCCATGGTGGTCCAACGTTCTTGAAGTCAGACCACAGCTTTTATGGACCCCGGCTGTCAAACTGACATCACCGCCGGGCGTGATGACGTCGCTTCAAGTGCCCATCCAGGAAACACCCAGGAAAGTGCCTGAAAGGGAGGGACGGGGACCTCTTACCCTCCAGATCAGGAGTGAATTTAAAAAAAATCAGATTGCGGACTTGACCCAGAGGTGGCTGATGTCTTAGATGTCAGCCAAGCCTCCGGCATGTGTGCAATGACGCTAGTTTGCAGTTAACCCTTAGCTGCCAAGGGATTTCCCTATGGTGGAGATAGGAGGATCCTTTAGACCCCCCTATCTCCCGATCAGTGGCAGCTAGAGCTCATGTGTGGTATCAATGGAAAGGCCAGAGTATGACCTTTCCAGTGATACCAAATATGACCCTGCTTTAAGATTAAAAATATAAGATTAAAAATAAAAGAAATAAAAAATGTTTTAAACTTTTTTTGTCTGGGTTTTATTATAAAACAGGACTTCAAATTCCATTTAAACATGATGAGCACGAGACAGTCAAAAGGAGCTCAGTACACAGGTGAAATGGCTCAGCAGTGAAGTGGTTAAGAAGCAAAAAACATGTAAACATTGGGGGCCATAATACGTGCCTAACACTAATTACGTTAACGTTAGCTCTGGTTGCCCTAGCGAGGGCAGTCATTACAATCCAAACACTAACGGGTTTAAAACCCATTAGCGATTTGGATCTTGCGCTTTTCAGCGAGAGCTTACTATACTTTGTGCTCTCTATGTTTAGAAATGGGGACCACAAAGTGTTAATTAGCATTAGGATTACAACGTCCTTACACTAATTACCATCTTGCTTCGGTTAACGGAAAAGTTAACCACAGCTAGGACCTGGTGCTAACTGATTT
The DNA here is from genome assembly GCA_009667805.1 of Leptobrachium leishanense. Lineage (NCBI taxonomy): Eukaryota > Metazoa > Chordata > Amphibia > Anura > Megophryidae > Leptobrachium > Leptobrachium leishanense. The sequence continues at coordinate 47,473,433 of CM019072.1, forward strand.
CGCTTCTGCGGAATCAGTCAGCACCAGCTGAAACTCCCCCCAAAAGTACTAATCTCTCATCCCGAGGCGAGAATGGTGGCTCCATCCGCTTCTTTTTCTTGCCACTGGGAGCAGAGAGAGACAGGGGGGGAAAGCCCCTCATTCTCCCTCTGCGAATCACTATGCCGACCTGCAGATCTCACAAGGCGAGATCCTGCAGGTCATGTGACCCAGCAGGTGAAGCCGCAATGGAATCCTATGGACTCCATGGAGGGGATGCTCGCGGCGGTGCAGGTTTTTCTCCTTAACATCCCAGTTTTAGTGTGAAGACCGTAATATAGCCCTGGATATTTCTAAACTCAGGACAACATTTAGAAACTATTTAGCTGGGGTCTTTTTTTTCGCGGATGTAGATTTGGGGGTCAAAGTTCGAAAAAGTGTTTTTTACATTTTTTCATCATATTTCATAAACAATTTTATAGTAAATTATACGATATGATGAAAATAATGGGATCTTTAGAAAGTCCATTTAATGGCGTAAAAATGATATATAATGTGAGGGTTCAATAAACGAGTAAGTGGAAAAAATAGAGCTAAACACAAACAGTGCAGAAATGTAAAAACAGCAGAGGGTACTTTTGGAAAGTATGGTAAAACAGCCTGGTCATTATGGGGGTTAATTTGAAATTGGGATCGGTTATATGGGAAACAGGGAGGGGGAGGGTAAAATTACTTAATCAACAGAATATATTGTTTACATGAAGGGGATGTGAATTCTTTCATCAGACAGAGAAACCTAAGCAGTACACACTAGAGAAGATTATCAAACAGCATCAAATAAATCTTGGGTAGAAGTTATACGGTTAGCAAGAAAAGTAAGTCTACATTATATCACTATCACTATCACAAACCAACTCCTATACTACAAACAGTTTACCAAGACAATTAACAACACTAATGTCCCTTAGGTGCTCACTTATGCCCATTGTCTGTAACAATCAAGTAACAATTTTGTCTAAAGGAGCAGCAGACTGGGGATGATCCTTTAGCAGGTCGGCCACGAGCTGTCCAGCATCAATGTGCAGTGTCCTTGGTGATCAAACTTCTGATTGCCACGAGAGTCCATCTGCATTTCTTTTATTTTTGTCTGGCCGGCATTGAATGCTGAAATTATAGGGTTGGAGGGCCAAACTCCACTGAAGCAGTCTCCGATTGTCACCTGCTACACGACTTAACCAAACCAAGGGATTGTGTTCTGTTAAAACAGTAAAGGGACAACCATAGATATAGGGCTGTAGTTATTTTAACAAGCCAAACAAGGGTTAGACATTTGTAGCGCTCACTCCCGGAGGAGCCGCTGAAAATGAACCACGGGTCAGTCTCCCCGCACTAGGGAATAAATATACTCCAACACTGCTGTGGGTTTTTATAATTTAAAAAGTTTACTAAAATATCAAGCAGACGTTGAGACACGGTATTCACAGGTATTATTACAGTACTTTCGTATCGCGGTAAAAACGCGTAGCGGGAAAGAAACGAAACACGAGGCTTCGTATTTCGGAAAAAAACAATATATTCGCAACCGAACAGAAAAGAATGCAATTGCACGAAATTTCGGAAAAAGGACACGTAGCGGAACCAAGAATACAATCTCTTCGTATTTCGATAAATGCGCAGCGGAAAAGAGAAAATATATTCGGGACGTATCTTCAACCCCTGTTCCGATTCGTAACAGAATGAGTCCTGCACAGGTTAAGTCCCGGAATGTAAAAGGTGTGTATGTGTGTGTGTATGGTACCCGGGTACTGTTCAACTGGCCAGTGAATTTACTTAAGGAATGTCTTCGACTAGTCAAGTTGGGGCCCTGTGGACTTTAAAGAGAAAACAGCAGCGTGTTCCTTATTTACAAACGGCCTTGGAGGCCTCTCACCCATCCACCGATTGCTTTAGGCTCCGCTGACCCAGGACGTCTCTCCGCTCGATATTGACTGGGGATACTTGCGGCCGGATCCGTTGTCTGACTCTCCGTAGCTTGTCCACGACTTGTCCCGCTCACCGCCTGCTCTCCGTATCCGATCAACTCGCGGCAACTCCTCACTCAAGGTCTTCGGTTCCTTAATCTGTAGCAAATCTCGGGAACTTGGAGGTCTCCTTCTCCTAAGGCTGGATGACCCGATGTAAGGAACTGACAGGTCTCACTCGCGCTCTGGCCTAGGCCCTCTAGCGATATCTTGCACTGCGTCTGCTCTCCCTCGTTCCCTGGCGCGTTCTCCACGAGGCTCAGGATGTCAAGCGTCTGTGTCCCACCCACTTCCTGTCTGTTTGCAAAGCACGCCGGGAAATGTAGTCCCAATGTCCAGTGTCTCTGATCGCGATTGTCTCCATCTTGTGGCCAAAAATAGGTACTGCCACAGCAAGATTTTAACACAGCGCTACACTCTCCCCCTCCTAGAACTCTTGGGTCTCTCCAAGGAGGTACAACAGTTACATTACATCTCCACAATATTTGAATACAGTTTACATAACATGTACAGGTTCAGCAGCATACATGCAGTGGGTTAGGAACACTTCCTCAAGTTGACTCATATTTTGGGCTACCTCAGCTAGCATAGCAGACACTTCGGGCAACCTCTGCACTGTGGTGATGGCCTCTTCAGTGCTATGTCCTGGTGAGTCGTAGGTGAGTCGTTGGGGCGGTCGAACAGAGCGTTTTGGTTCTGGCTCAATCAGTTCCTCTTCAGGTGGAAGTACTATAGGTGCTGGCTCAGTCCTTCTCTCTATCACTGGAGCAGACGTTTCTTCAGAGTATGATCCCTCCAGTGAAGGCATAGAACTATAATCACCTGAATAAGCTTCAGCTCCCGGAGCTACCGGGATCCCAACAGCCTCAGGGACTTCCAACTGAAATTCAAGAGCTTCAGTGATTTCCACAGTCTCAGGGACTTCCAGCAGAAATTCAGGAGCTTCAGGCCTCAAGTTACTCTCCCACCGCTCAGGAACAACGACAACCTCCTCAGGCTCTGGTGAGCGCATCCAGTCTAGACAATAACTCTCTTCTTCACTGTCTCTTTCGCTCTCTTCGGCAACCCGGGTCTGTTGAGACCGAGTAACAGGAGGCAAACGTGGAGCAGGCGGATTTGGCGGAGGCAGTTCGTCCCCAACTGGCATCCTCACAGCCTCTCTCAAAGGTAACAAATGATTCCGGTGCCAGTTCTTGAGAGGCCCAGCCTTTCCATCCGGGCGAATCTGATACACTGGTAGACCCGGCAGTTGTTTGCAGACAATGTAAACCTGGGAACTCCACCTATCCGCCAACTTGTGTCTCGCAGCAGCACCCAAGTTCTTCAATAGAACCCTATCACCGGGTTGTAGATCTTGTATCCGAACTTTCAAGTCATAGTTCCTTTTGTTTCTTTGTTCCCTGTTTCCTGAGGTCAAACGGGCCTGTTCAAACACAGAAGCCAGATTCTTTCGAAGTCTATCCACGTAGTTTCTATGGGAAGCTACTGACGTCTGGTCTAAAGATAACCCAAATGCCAAATCAACCGGCAGTCGAGCCTCCCTTCCGAACATTAGACAGTACGGTGAGTATCCAGTTGCATCGCTCTCCGTACTGTTATACGCATGCACCAGAGTAGCTATGTGACGACTCCAACTCTGCTTCTCCACATTCGACAAGGTCCCCAGCATGTTTAGCAGCGTGCGATTAAACCTTTCAGGCTGAGCATCACCTTGAGGGTGATATGGTGTAGTTTGGGTCTTTTGGATCCCCAACAGCTCTAACAATTGCCCCACCAGTCTGCTTTCAAAGTCTCTACCCTGATCAGAGTGTATCCTCCTTGGCACTCCGTAATGAACAAAGAACTTTTCCATCAACAGCTTGGCCACTGTCGGAGCGCGTTGATCTTTTGTGGAAAAAGCTTGGGCGTAACGAGTGAAATGATCAGTCACTATTAGAATGTTCCCTTGCCCACTAGCATCCGGCTCTAAGCACAAGAAGTCAATGCACACCGAATCCATGGGTCCCTGGCTCTGCAGATGGCTCATTGGAGCAGTTCGGGTCGGTAGAGTCTTTCTCTGAATACACCTCAGACAGGAATGACAATAACTTTCCACTTCAGCTCTCATGCAAGGCCAATAGAACCTATCTCGCACCAGCTTAAAAGTTCTCTCAGCACCCAAATGTCCATGCTCATCATGTAGTGATCGCAGCACACTCTCCCTATGTTTAGCGGGGAGGAATAACTGTTGAATCTCTTCAGCGTTAGTTGAAGGGCCCCTTCGGTAGACCACCCCATCCAACATCTTTAACCGCTCCCACTCTTTGTAGACCAATCTGGCTCCACTCGGGGAGTTGGTTAACAAAATCTCTCGCTGGTTTGCAGTCAGGGCCTTTATGGTCAAGGCAATTAAAGGGTCTCTGGCCTGATCCGCTTTCAGGTCCTGTCTCGAAAAGGTAGGTAAACTTTCATCCCTTAACTGCGTAGGGTTACAGTAAAACTCAGGAACAGCCGCAGCCATGACTCCTATGGCCTCCGCTTCAATCCCTCCTTTGACCCGGCGCTCTGTTCCTTGACACAAAGCCTGCACCCCGTCTGGAGTCAACTGAGTCCATTCTGTAGTGTAGGGTCTTCTCGATAACGCATCAGCATCTCGATTATTCACCCCAGGGCGGTACTTCAGGCTGAACCGAAACCCTGACAGAGCGGCCAACCACCGATGTCCCGTTGCGTCCAGTTTTGCGGTAGTAAGGATGTAGGTAAGAGGATTGTTATCCGTCTTGATCACAAACTCGGCTCCATACAGATAGTCTTTTAACTTGTCTACCACTGCCCATTTTAAGGCTAGGAACTCCAACTTGTGAGTAGGGTAGTTCTTCTCTGAAGGCGTAAGGCTCTGGCTCACGTACGCTACAGGCCTCAGCAATCCACCATCCTCCTGATACAGGACTCCTCCCAGACCTTCTCGGCTGGCATCCACATGTAACTCATAAGGCTTGTGAGGGTCCGCATAGGCCAAAACAGGAGCTCGGGTTAGACTCTCCTTCAGCTTCACGAAAGCTCCTTCACATTGACTGGTCCATTCACCTTGTATAGACTCTCGAGCTTTCCTTGGCCCTGGAGCTGACGGGTTTTGGTCAGAGACCTTGCAGCCTTCTTCTGTGGTTTCCTTCTGCAGGAGTTTGTTCAGTGGTTGAGCTATTTTCGCGAATCCTCCCACAAATCTTCGATAGTATGAACAGAATCCCAAGAAAGATCTAAGTTCAGTGACGTTTCGGGGTCTAGGCCAAGAAGCTACGGCCTCCAGCTTCCGAGGGTCTGTCGAAACACCTTCTGCTGAGACCACATGTCCTAGATACGTAACAGACGGCAGACAGAATTGGCATTTCTCCAGAGACAGTTTCAGCCCCTCTTCATGGAGCCTCTTCAAGACCTTCTCCAGACGTTGCTCATGTTCTTCCAGAGTCTTCCCAAACACAATTATGTCATCCAGGTACACTAATACTTCGATTAGATTCATATCCCCGACTGTCTTCTCCATCAACCGTTGGAACGTGGCTGGAGCCCCCGTAAGGCCTTGAGGCATTCTGTTGAATTCAAAGAATCCCAGTGGACAGATGAACGCAGTTTTCTCCTTGTCTTCAGGATGCATGGGTATCTGGTGATACCCGCTTCGCAGGTCTAGTACGCTAAACCACTTTGCTCCAGACAAACACTGTAGGGCATCTTCTATCCGAGGAGTGGCATATTGATCGGGGATGGTTCTCCGGTTCAACGTGCGGTAGTCTATGCATAGGCGGACAGAACCATTTTCTTCCGGACCAACACTATGGGAGATGCGTATGGACTCCTGGACTCTTGAATCACCTTGGTTCTTTGCAATTCATTCAGCTGCTCTCGCAGATCATCTAAGTCTCCTAGCGGAACTCGCCTTGATCTTTCACGAAACGGCTTGTCTTCTTGTAACCGAATGCGGTGCTCAGTACTCTTAGCTAGGCCCACATCGAACTCATCTTTCGAGAACAATTCCTTCCACTTTAGGACTTGAGACTGAAGACGTTTCTTCCACTCAGGTGAAATGGGAGCGTCCTTGGGGTAGAATCTTTCATCTGGAATCTCTTTATCCACTCCCCCTCCTAAATCGGTAGAGAGGGGTGTAGCAGACTCTACTTGCCCGATAGGCATTCGTGCTTTAAGGACTACTGGAGAATCCGTCACATTGCACACGCTGACCGAGACTCTTCCTCGTGTTCTCTTCAGAGCTTTGGTGGAGATTATTTCAGGAATTACTTCGACTCCGGTTTCACTCCCATGATTAAAATCAGTTCCCAGCACCACATAGGGACCTGGTTGCGATCCGTTCAACTTGACTGAAGCCTGGAAGCTCGCTACTTCTCCTGCTTGCAGAACCTTCTCTGTCCCCCCCAGTCTCCACAGGCGCCCCACCTCGGCAGGTGCCTTTCGTTCTTCGACCATCCTCTGATAGACTGGACGTAACATTGGGTGTACTCCTTGAGTCGAACCTTCTTCCAATACAATAGGTGTCAGGAGACGCCGCACTAGGTCAGTATTCGTCCCCACTATCAGGGAGCTTCTGTTCGCACCTGAGGGTCGAGGACACACAATGGCCAATGCATCACAACCCCCAGACTGCCCGATGACTTCAGATCTGATCTCCAACTTCACTTGCAGGTACCCGTCATAAGGGAGTTTCTCAGTGCCGATACCCCATATTTCCAAATCCTTCAATTCTTGCAGAGGAATGTGCTTTAAGTGTTTCTCATAGAAGTCTTTGTAGATCAATGTCACTTGAGCCCCTGAATCTAACAGGGCTTTAGTGTAGACTCCCTCCACTTGGATTGGCACAATAGGAGAAGGACCTATAAGTTGGTCAGGAAACTTGGTGGCGGTATCCGGACGCTTAGACCCAGTTTGCTGTACTCTGGCCTTTTTCTTGGCCCGTGTAGGCTTTGGGTGTGCATTGCTTCCCCATGACGTAGACCCGGATGCTAAGGGAGTGACTCTCTCAGTCCTGGCAGGCTCAGCAGTTGGCTCGGCTTTGGGCCCTCTCGCCCTCTTAGTCTTGGCTTGGTTTTTGGAGCGGGCTTCAACCTTCGGGCCCCTGGTTTGCTCCCTTACCAGGACCCTTTGGAGTTTCCCGCCTGCAGGGCGGACAATAGTTTCTCCACAGCTTTTAGAAGTTCTTCGACCGGTTTCTTTTCAGCCCTCCCTTGTGGGCATTGAGCCCTGAAATGGCCGATTTCCCCGCAGCCAAAACATCTCTTTCTTGGGTGTGTGAGTATATTTCCTTCTGGCGGTTCACTTGGAGACCCCCTGGTTGAGGCTACAGCAACCCCTTCAGTTCTGGTGTCCTTAGCCGACAGCAACGTCATTAACTCCATCATTTGCAACATCTGAGTTTTTAAAGCCAGCACTTCAGTCTGTATGTCTGCCACACAGAGAGTTCCTACTTCTGCGGTGAAAGCTGTGTGTGAAGCATTTACGACCTTTTTAGCCTTAATTAAGGCCTCTTCTTCTCGGATAGCTTTGATCAGTTTGGAATAGGTTAGTCTCGTGTTCTGATATCTAGTCTGAAATCTCAACATTATGGGATCCAGCGGGAGTGCTCCTTTGAAAATTTGATCCATCAACGCTTTGCTTGCCTGACTCGGTTGCATGCCCCCTTTAAGAATGACCTGATGGATGATTTTATCCAGCCGCCAGACATATGTGGACAATTCTTCTCCTTCCTTTTGATAGGTGTGAGAGAACTTGTGAATAAGCTCGGCACAATCCTCCACTCCCCCGAAATTTTCCTGTAAAGCTTCTAGATACTCTGCAGCAGTGCAGCCGGGCTTGTCCCTTTTTAGATTTCGAATGACGTCTGAAGCAGGACCTCTTAGGCTCTCGATCAACCTTTGCCTGTTCACGGTGTCAGCAACCTCCCATTCTTCCACTGCTTGCACTGCCTGATCTATCCAAGTCTCAAAGTCCTCTTCTCCAGCCGGCACAGGGACCTTACCAGAATAAAACCGTAACTTGCGATATCCATAATTTGGGGACGCAGCAGAGTTTTTGGCTAGTGTTTCCACCAGTTTCCCCATAGTGGTGAAAAATGTAGCAGGAGGGAACCCTGTAGTTGGGGTAACATCGGGAACATTCGCGTGATCACCACGTGGCGTACTTGGCTGAATCAGTTGGACTTCCACCTCATCGGTCAGCTTCACGCTCGCGCCCTGAAAACACACTGGAACACCCTTTCTCCACTCAAAAAGAACATACGTGTGAGGGGTATCTGGGTTCGCTTTAATGTCCAGGATTAACCCCCGATTATCTGGTGTCAGCGCGGCCACGGCCTGGCGAATCTGATCTTCGGCCCAAGTGTCTGCGGGAATATCCATGACTATACAACATTCTAACTGACTACTGTGCTCCCCACACCATTCGGCAATAGTGTCTGGATCCATATTTAACCCTTTAGATGTGGTTTTTCCAGAGACTGGATCCCGGAAACGAGCCCCCACGTGTAGCGCTCACTCCCGGAGGAGCCGCTGAAAATGAACCACCGGTCAGTCTCCCCGCACTAGGGAATAAATATACTCCAACACTGCTGTGGGTTTTTATAATTTAAAAAGTTTACTAAAATATCAAGCAGACGTTGAGACACGGTATTCACAGGTATTATTACAGTACTTTCGTATCGCGGTAAAAACGCGTAGCGGGAAAGAAACGAAACACGAGGCTTCGTATTTCGGAAAAAAACAATATATTCGCAACTGAACAGAAAAGAATGCAATTGCACGAAATTTCGGAAAAAGGACACGTAGCGGAACCAAGAATACAATCTCTTCGTATTTCGATAAACGCGCAGCGGAAAAGAGAAAATATATTCGGGACGTATCTTCAACCCCTGTTCCGATTCGTAACAGAATGAGTCCTGCACAGGTTAAGTCCCGGAATGTAAAAGGTGTGTATGTGTGTGTGTATGGTACCCGGGTACTGTTCAACTGGCCAGTGAATTTACTTAAGGAATGTCTTCGACTAGTCAAGTTGGGGCCCTGTGGACTTTAAAGAGAAAACAGCAGCGTGTTCCTTATTTACAAACGGCCTTGGAGGCCTCTCACCCATCCACCGATTGCTTTAGGCTCCGCTGACCCAGGACGTCTCTCCGCTCGATATTGACTGGGGATACTTGCGGCCGGATCCGTTGTCTGACTCTCCGTAGCTTGTCCACGACTTGTCCCGCTCACCGCCTGCTCTCCGTATCCGATCAACTCGCGGCAACTCCTCACTCAAGGTCTTCGGTTCCTTAATCTGTAGCAAATCTCGGGAACTTGGAGGTCTCCTTCTCCTAAGGCTGGATGACCCGATGTAAGGAACTGACAGGTCTCACTCGCGCTCTGGCCTAGGCCCTCTAGCGATATCTTGCACTGCGTCTGCTCTCCCTCGTTCCCTGGCGCGCTCTGGCGTGTTCTCCACGAGGCTCAGGATGTCAAGCGTCTGTGTCCCACCCACTTCCTGTCTGTTTGCAAAGCACGCCGGGAAATGTAGTCCCAATGTCCAGTGTCTTTGATCGCGATTGTCTCCATCTTGTGGCCAAAAATAGGTACTGCCACAGCAAGATTTTAACACAGCGCTACACATTCTTTCTCCACTGTTGCATAAGTCACTTCTCGAGGTAACAATATTTGGCTGATAAATGCTGCTGGATGCTCCTCTCCTTGGTCATTCACTTGGCTTATTACGGCTCCCAATCCGTACATGGAGGTATCTGTATGGACAATGAAATGTTTTGAGAAATCAGGGGCAACTAGAACTGGAGCAGTGGGCAGGGCATCTTTTAAGATTTTGAAAAGCGGTTGCACACTTGTGGTCCACAGGACATGTTTAGGGAGCTATTTCTTTGTCAAGTCTGTTAGGAGCTTTTCTATTTCGCTATACCCAGGGACAACCTTCTAATAGTATTCAACAGTATCTAGAAAGGGTAGCATCTGCATTTTGGTTCAGGATACAGGCCAATTAATTATGGCCTCTACCTTAGCAGGCTCAGGACATTGTTTCTCACATCCAACCCGGTGTCCGAGGTATTGTACTTCACTCATCACTATATGACATTTATCAATCTGCGCTTATCGTCAGGCCTGCCGACCAGATGTGATCTAGAACCTCCTCTAAATGACACAAATGGTGATCCCATGTGGTGCTACAGAGGGCAATATCATTCACATAATCACAGGAGAAATCCTGCAAAAAAAAATCCTTCTATCCACCATCCGCTGGAATGTGACTGGGGCATTCTTCATTCCAAATGGCATAACCCGAAACTGGTATAGAACAAATGGAGTAATAATAGCCGACTTGGAAACTGCTTCAGGAGCTAAACAAATCTGCCACTATCCTTTGCAAACATCTAGAGTGTCATGCCCCATGATTTAGGATTTATTTTATATTTTTCTGTTTGTGTTGAATCTGCCTTTGCTGCTCACATGCTTTTGATTTCATAGCTATTTTGTCCCTTCTGGGTTTCCCTAGCTCTTCTGTATCAGCTAGCTTCCCACCCCTTTGCTCAGTGTGTTCTTAGGACCTTCCTGGTTACATAGCAGCCATTCTGTTCTCACTACTAGACAAAATTAATGACTTTTTTCAGATGTGGAAGTAATGAAAATAAATTCAATCAGAAGCAAACGCAATACAAAACCTACATGGAAGATTACTGAAACAATTATGGATATAAACTGTGAGAAATCACAGCAAATGTCAAGGCTTTGGGAACAGGTGATACATACATAGTTACATAGTTACATAGTTATATAGGCTGAAAAAAGACATGCGTCCATCGGGTTCAGCCTCTCCCACATAACCTACTGCTGTTGATCCAAAAGAAGGCAAAAAACCCAGTCTGAATGCTTGCCAATATGCAACATACTGGGAAAAAATTCCTTCTTGACCCCAGAATGGCAGTCAGATTTCTCCTTGGATCAAGAAGCTTTTACCCACATATTAAATATTATAACCCTTAATATTCTGTGTCTGCAGGAAGTCATCCAGTCGTTTTTTAAAAGTCTGTACAGACTCTGACCCAACCACCTCAACAGGCAGAGAATTCCACAGCTTTATTGTTCTCACCGTAAAATAACCCTTCCTATGCTTTAAGCTAAATTTTCTTTCTTCCAGTCTAAATGGATGACCCCTTGTCCTATGTATAGTCCTGTTAATGAATAGGCTATCAGACAATGGTTGATAATGGCCCCGTATATATTTATATAAGGTTATCAGATCCCCTCTAAGGCGCCTTTTCTCTAAACTAAACAGGTTTAAGCTTGTTAGTCTTTCCTCATAACTTAACCCTTCCATCCCCCTTATTAATTTAGTTGCCCGTCTCTGCACTTTTTCTAGCGATATAATATCTTTTTTTAAGACAGGTGCCCAAAATTGCACGGCATATTCAAGGTGCGGCCTGACCATTGATTTATACAGAGGCAAAATTATGTTTTCATCCCGTGAGTGAACTCCCCTTTTAATGCATGCCAGTACTTTGCTGGCCTTGGCGGCTGCTGTTTGACATTGCACATTGTTACTTAGTTTGAAGTCTATGATTATTCCCAAATCCTTCTCCTGCTTGGATTTCCCTAACTCCGTACCATTTAGGGTATACATTGCTTGTGTGTTCTTCACTCCAAAGTGCATAACTTTACATTTATCTAGATTAAATTTCATCTGCCATTTAACCCTTTCGCTGCTGAGGCTTTTCCCGCCCCTGTGCTGAGGTCATTTTTTACCTGTTTTGCGCATCATGTTTAAACCTGTTTTGAAGGCTTATTTTAGTATATGACATCGACATATTATATATCGTTCTTTCCGTCAGACTCGGTAGATTCATAATATGTCATTATTATATGTATACGTTATGTCATGTTTGTATATTATAACAAAAAATGCAATAAAATATGTATTTTCAATAATTTACAGCGTGTAAAGTGTTTTTTTCCACATTTTAACATGCGAGCAATTGCGGTTATATTTTGTATGGGGTGCGCTTGTTAAAAAAATTAGAGATGGGGTCTCGTTACATTTTTTTTTGGGGAAAATGACACCATTTTTAACAAACGCACCGCATACAAAAATCGTTAATGCAGCATCATTGTTCACATTATAATTGAAATGGGAACAATATTGCTGCATTAACAAAACAAAAAAAAAAAAAAAAAAAGTGTTTATTTTTTTTTTTTTAATTTTTTTTTTAATTTTTTTTTATTTTTATTTTTATTTATTTTTTTTTTTTACATTTTTTTTTACTTTCATGTTTGGTATCGTTGGAACGGCCATGCTCTGGCCGATCCAACGATATCAAAATTTAACCCCTAACTGCCACGGATCGGGAGATAGGGAGTTCATTGGAACTCCCTATCTCCACAGTTCGTGGCAGTTAGGGGTTAATGCTAGGACTGGCGTCATCGTGCTGCGCACGATGACGCCAGTCCTCTGGGGGAGTTCCCGGAAGCTTGGCCGACATCCACGATGTCGGCCAGCTCCCGGGAAGGATCGCAAATCGGCGCTTTTCAGCGCCGATTTGCGATCCAGCTCCCCAGGGGTTAATGCCAGGCATCATTTGGAAGGGCAGGCTGTGCCCTTCCAAATGATGCCTGGGTTAAGCCCCTGTGAGCCGCCGATCGGGAGGGAGAGAGGTCCGAAGGACCTCCCCCCTCCCTTTCAGGCGCCTCCTCCGCACATGCGGGGGGGCGCCTGAATTATGTGTCATCGCGGGGGCGCGATGACACATAATAATGGCGGCCACTGCTCCGGATGCCGGGCTGACATCCAGGATGTCAGCCCGCACCGGAGGGGCCAGCGATCGGCCGGAACCCGGCCGAACGCTGACCCCAATGCGAGGACGCGCTCAGCGCGTCCTCCGCATACCAGGGGCAATGCTGAGGACGCGCTGAGCGCGTCCTTAGCATTGAAGTGGTTAAGTGCCCAGTCCCCCAATCTATCTAAATCCCTCTGCAGCGAAGTAACATCCTGCTCACATTGTATTACTTTTCCTAGCTTTGTGTCATCTGCAAACACTGATACATGACTTTCAATGCCTATCTCAAGGTCATTTATAAATAAATTGAATAGTATTGGTCCTATAACAGACCCCTGAGGGACACCACTTACCACTGGTGTCCATCTTGAAAATGTACCATTTATGACCACTCTCTGTACCCTATCTTTTAGCCAGTTTTCTATCCAAGAACAAGTATTTTCATCTAGACCATTTTTTCTTAATTTAAATATTAACCTTTTGTGTGGAACTGTGTCGAAAGCTTTGGCAAAATCTAAGTAAATCACATCCACTGCGACCCCCTGATCTATACTTCTACTTACTTCCTCATAGAACGTAATTAGGTTAGTCTGACATGATCTGTGTTTCATGAAACCATGCTGATTTTTGCCAATTACATTATACCTCCCAATAAATTCCTGAATACTATCCCTTAGTAACCCCTCAAATACTTTCCCAGCCACAGATGTTAAGCTCACAGGTCTATAATTCCCAGGCACAAATTTTAAACCTTTCTTAAATATAGGGACCACGTCAGCTTTTCTCCAATCCTCTGGTACTATTCCTGAAAGAAAAGAATCTTGAAAGATTAAGAACAAAGGTTTACATATTTCAACACATAGCTCTCTTAGTACTCGCGGGTGAATTCCATCTGGCCCTGGGGCTTTATTAACATTCACATTGTTTAATTTGTGTAAAACCTTGTCCTGAGTCAACCAGTCACTTTGTATTAGTAAGTTTTTATTAATGAATTTCATGTCTCCTGTTATAGGTTTCTCTTTGATAAATACTGAAGAAAAATAATCATTTAAAATTTCTGCCTTATCCTGATCTTCAGTTAACAATAACCCTGACTCAGATTTTAGTGAACCTACATTTTCACTCTTGGGTTTTTTAGAATTTATGTACCTAAAGAATCTTTTAGGGTTGGTCTTGCTCTCTTTGGCTATTTCTTTTTCATTTTCTAGTTTAGCCCATCTAATCGCATTTTTACATGCTTTATTGGTGATGAGTTATGTCTCCACCATTAGGGATGAGCTGTTCGGTTCGGACGGTTCGGAGTTCGATCTGAACTTAGCCTGTTCGGTTAGATCGCGAACTCCGAACATTTCCGGGTGTTCGGCGCATGTTAGTCCACAATGCATCACAATGGACCACAATGCATTTTCCCACTGGCCTGAATCTCGTAATTGGCTACAGCCTTGCACCTGACCACACCTGCAAGACAGGTTCAACAGGTTCAGCAGTATGCCAATCACCGCTCAGAGTCCTGATTGGACAAATTTTGCCCAATCATGGGCTCACAGAGCTAAGTCCCGCAGCACACTATATAACGTTTCCACGCGCCGATTCACCACGCATTTGAGAGGAGATTTCAAAGGAGATTGTTGTGTGTTGTTACTGCCGGTCTGCCACGCTACTGGGGGGGTCTCATTTCTACAAAATATCAGGGAATTTAGGTGATGTGTGTCTTGTCACTGTGCCAGCAAGTTTTTTTGGGGTCACTAATTTGTTTAAAATATTTGTGAATTGAGGTGATCTGTGTCTTGTCACACAGCCAGTACCACGCAGTATTTTGGGGGTCACTAATTTCTACAAAATATTTGGGAATTGAGGTGATCTGTGTCTTGTCACACAGCCAGTACCGCGCAGTATTTTGGGGGTCACTAATTTCTACAAAACATTTGTGAATTGAGGAGATCTGTGTCTTGTCACACAGCCAGTACCACGCAGTATTTTGGGGGTCACCAATTTTTTTAAAACAATTGTGAATTGAGGTGATCTGTCTCTTGTCACACAGCCAGTACCACGCAGTATTTTGGGGGTCACTAATTTCTACAAAACATTTGTGAATTGAGGTGATCTGTCTCTTGTCACCCAGCCAGTACCACGCAGTATTTTGGGGGTCACTAATTTCTACAAAACATTTGTGAATTGAGGTGATCTGTCTCTTGTCACCCAGCCAGTACCACGCAGTATTTTGGGGCTCACTAATTTCTACAAAACATTTGGAAATTGAGGTGATCTTCTGTGTCTTGTCACTGCCAGCAAGTATTTTGGGGGTCACTAATTTCTACAAAATATTTGGGAATTGTTATAATCCGTGTGTTCTCACTGGCTGCCACCCATCAAGGGGTCTCACTGATTTATAAGAGGTTTCTGAGATTTGTAATCTGTGGCTTCTCACTGCCACCCATCAAGGGGTCTCAATGATTTATAAGAGGTTTCAATGCCACCCATCAGGGGGTCACACTGATTTATAGGAGGTTACTGAGATTTGTAATCTTTGGCTTCTCACTGCCACCCATAAAGGGGTCTCACTGATTTATAAGAGGTTTCACTGCCACCCATCAAGGGGTCTCACTGATTTCTAAGAGGTTTCTGAGATTTGTAATCTGTGGCTTCTCACTGCCACCCATCAAGGGGTCTCACTGATTTATAAGAGGTTTCACTGCCACCCATGAGGGGGTCACACTGATTTATAGGAGGTTTCTGAGATTTGTAATCTGTGGCTTCTCACTGCCACCCATCAAAGGGTCTCACTGATTTATAGGAGGTGTCTGAGACTTGTAATCTGTGTCTTGTCACTGGCTGCCAGCTATCAGGGTGTCTCACTTAGTTATACCAGAGTTCTTTATATCTTTAATCTTTATACCAGAGTTGAATCAGAGTTCTGTATATATTAATCTATATATCACTCACCATGTCTGAAAGAAAAAATAGGACAGGCAGACGCTCCCAGATACAGATAAGAGGGCAAGCAGCCCCTGTGTCGGAAGGCTGTGCCTCTGGTCGTGGTGGACGTGGTGCATCCTCTGCAGGGGCATGCTTGTCATTTATAACTGGTGCTGGTCGCCTTAAGCAGCAGCAACATAGAGAGGATTTGGTGGATTGGCTAACCAGGCCATCCTAATCCTCCGAGTCCTCTGCCAGCCAGGCTTCTAGTGGTTTACAGTCCACCTCAGCTGCCAAAGCATCTAATGCAGCCTCCATGTCCACAGCTACTCCTGCCGTAGCCTCGCTATCACACACGGAGGAGTCAGCTGAATTGTTTGACTACAATGAGAGTGACATGCTGTTTGAGGATGCGCAGCAAGTACAGTGCTCTGATTCAATCTCTGAGGTTGAGGAAGGGAATATAATCAACCTAGAGGAAGGGGGTGCCAGGGATGACATACAAATAACTGGCACTCATGTTTCCCCAGCAGCTGCAGCATACTGCCAAGTTGGCTCCAGTGACGAGGAGATAGGGGGTAATGATGACATTGATGATGTCAGTGACTCCACCTGGGTGCCTGATCGAACAGAGGAATTAAGTGAGGAAGAGGGGGAGGAGGAAGCACAGCAAACACGAGGCACAACATCCTCTGTGACCAACCGTAGCAGCACTAGCCTGTCCAAGGCATCAGATGTCAGAGCTGCTCCGGTGCAGAGCGCTGTTGTCTCAAAGAACACATGCAGGAACTCTGTTGTCTGGGAGTTCTTTAAGAAATGTGCAGTAGAGCGCAGCGTTGCTAATTGTAATCTATGTCAGATGAGGCTTAAGCGTGGGAAAGATACCGGACACTTGGGTACCACGTGCTAGAGGCGACATATGAACACCTGCCACACATCCCGTTGGCGCAAAACTTTGCATAGGTCCTCCTCCTCCTCATCTGTCTCTACGTCCGCTGTATGTCCTGCCATGTCATTGCCTACAACCAGGGTTGGATTAAGATCTCTATGGGCCTGGAGCTGAAGATTTTGGTGGGCTTTTTTGGAATTCAGTGAAATTAAAACATTTTAGGTTATCTAATAGTGCAGATACGGGTATATCTAACCAGGCAGATACTGTGTGAGGAAATATCCTTTCAGATTTCAATCAATTACAGCGTGTAAAATTATCGGTACATCCCTAGTTTTGGAGGATGGTGTTTTATAAAAAATTTGACCATGTATAAAATACTAAAATTGCTCCCACCCTGGGAAATGTGAAGGTGAGTAATAGCAGTGGTATTGCTCACTTTATATATAACAAATGGACAATACCATCGCTTTGGAACTAAAAGTAAATAATTTTTTTTAAAAAAGCCTTCCCCCTTAGGTTTTACATTGTCCTTTGCATTGATGCCAAACATGACCGACTATGACCTTTACAACGACCCCTCGCTTGACCTTGTGCGATGTAAAGACTAGAGAAACGCAGGGTTCTAAAGTCCCCCCCAGTGCTCGTCGCTGCAGTGCAGCGGTTTAGGTTTTTGATGGAACAATGCGCAATAATGGATTGTGCCATCGCCTCCACACTTGTTGGTGACATGTGAAATGAGATTGAGAGTTAGTGCAGTGTCATTGTTCCCTTCATAATTGTAAAGTGAATATTGCTTTATTAATATATATATATATATTTATTTACATAAATCCTGGTCATGTTTGGTATCATTGGAAAGGTCATGCTCTCACAAGACCCTATAGCTACTATGAAGTCGGAGATACAGGGGTCCAAATGTCCATCAATGCAGACATACAGGTCTATTAAAAGAAAGGTGAACCTCAGGAGACCTGGCAGGAGAAGAGAAAAATCTAGACCAAATAGCCGATTTGGAAAGTGAGATAAATGGGAGAATTTTTCTTGTTTGGCTATTTTGACCTAGAATTTTCACTTCAAACGGTTCTCTAGAGTTTCACCTTTCTTTGAATAGACCTGATAGTTATCCATCCTCTGGACATATTATGGGGCATGGGCCTGGAGCTGCTGCTCCATCACCCCCTCTGTTAATTCGGCCCTGCCACTACCTGATAATATTGAACATTGTGAAGTTGACATTCACCCACATCCTCGTGGAGCTCTCTACAGTACAAGGGTTATATATAGCTCCTGTATGTCCCGTGTAAGTGGGGTCACCTTATAAGAGCAGTCGCATGGTTAGGCGGGAGAGGACCTGCTGAGATGGGATTTATTGAGGT
The DNA here is from genome assembly GCA_009667805.1 of Leptobrachium leishanense. Lineage (NCBI taxonomy): Eukaryota > Metazoa > Chordata > Amphibia > Anura > Megophryidae > Leptobrachium > Leptobrachium leishanense. The sequence goes on from CM019072.1 coordinate 47,491,403, forward strand.
TGTGGTAGACTCAACCAATGTAAGGTTCTTTTACCCAAATCTTCATTTTATTCCCGAGATTAATATAGTTTTAAAAAAATTGACTGCACTGAATAAAGCTTTTTATATATTAAATTAGATCATTTTTGTTGGAGGGGGTTGATTTGCCCCTCAGTATCAGCCTGGCGGATTTAAAGCCCTCTGCACCTGTTGCATTTTAAATGATCTGCGATGCTGCGCTATGGATTACGTTGGCATCCTAGCATTATAAAGTGATGCTGCTCTAGCTGCGTATCACATTCCATAATAGAACCCCGGCAGCTCCACACCGACGAGCCGTAAAGCCCTCAGGAGATTTATTTTTAATTAAAATGAGTTATATGTATTTTACTATAAAAATAATTTTTATAAAACTTTCTATAAATAATTGCAGCATGACTAAACAAGCATTTTCCTAATCAGTTCGTGTGGTGTGACCAGTTTAGGTCAGAAGGGAAAGTCTGGAATTTTCCGTAGGATGGGGGGGGGGAGTAAAAAATAATGAAGTTATAAAGATTTTAGGCAAAAAAAATACAATCTTCAAAACCTAGGAGTGGCTTATCCCCCTCCCAGATCCTGCTTAGATAGGGGCCCCTTGGTGATGGAGCCTGTCACTAGTCCTGTGTGGAGATGAGGGGGACTGTATGATGGGGAACACAGGCAGGAAATATCATTCCCAACCCCCTACCAGCCAAAAGGAGAGAAATAAAAGGGGATAGAGATGTACATAATATTATAGCTTAATTACACACAATGTCAGAACCACGTGTCCCCAACTGATTTAAAGCCCTCTGACGTCACACTTTGCAGAGCTACGTCTTCTCTCTGCAACAGTTGCGGCAGTAACTCCATGAGACGTCATAGAGGATGCCCGCCTCCAGGTGAAGGATGAAATGCCTGGCCATGGAAATAAGCCCAGGGTAAAGGCATGAGACCCCGCTCACCTGAGTCACTGCCGCTGCTGCCGCTCTGCTCTGCTCTCCCGGTGCCCAGGCTCTGCACTCTGCACTTCCTGCTCGTGCTTGCCTTCATGATATCATGTGGGCCAGCACATGTGAGAGCAGTTTGTGAGGCGGGCACGTGATATGAGGCGGGCACGTGACTGGTCCTCCTTCCGCTCCTCCGCAGGCAGCTGCATTCTCTTCCCGACTGTCACGGGTGACCAAGGGATACTGTGTTTTCAGAATGATGGGAACCCAGAGAGCGGAGTATGCCAGATCGTATGAGCCACTACACGAAGGGTGGGATGAATTGAACAACCTTATTCGTGATAGTAACCGAGACGTCGGGAGTAAGTAGGATAGACGTGGAGGCGCAGCTAGCAGAGGCTTGACACGGCGATCAGTAGGTAAACATAGAATACTGAGATGTAAGGATAATTTCATATGGGGTTCGTAGTACTCACGGTAAGTTGGCACTCGTGGTAGGTTGTGGTTCTGGAGCAGATGAGGAGACTGTAGGCGTAGCGGTAAACTGAGGCCTCTGGAGCAGGTGAGGAGACTGTAGATGCTACGGTATGTTGAGGTCTTTGGAGCAAGTGAGGAGACTGTATATGCTGCGGTATGTTGGGGTCTTTGGAGCAGGTGAGGAGACTGTAGATGCTGCGGTACGCTGAGGTCTTTGGAGCAGGTGAGGAGACTGTAGATGCTGCGGTGCGCTGAGGTCTTTGGAGCAGGTGAGGAGACTGTAGATGCCGCGGTATGCTGAAGTCTTTGGAGCAGGTGAGGAGACTGTATATGCTGCGGTACGCTGAGGTCTTTGGAGCAGGTGAGGAGACTGTAGATGCTGCGGTACGCTGAGGTCTTTGGAGCAGGTGAGGAGACTGTAGATGCCGCGGTATGCTGAGGTCTTTGGAGCAGGTGAGGAGACTGTAGATGCCGCGGTACGCTGAGGTCTTTGGAGCAGGTGAGGAGACTGTAGATGCTGCGGTACGCTGAGGTCTTTGGAGCAGGTGAGGAGGCTGCCGATGCTGCGGTATGTTGAGGCTCAAGAGCTGGCGAAGGGACTGTGAACGCTGCGGTATGCTAAAGAGAGATAGCTATACACAAGGCAGAGAGTATACAGTTCAGGTAGCAAACTCAATAATTGGGCGATACTCACAGTCCCGCGGTTTCTTTTAAGCTGGTCCCCGCCTTGTCTCAGCATCTGGCGTCTGACGTCATCTCTCGGCGCCGAGGCCATCCAACCTTTTCCCGTAGCCTTCTTCGATGTGGCGCGCATGCGTGTGCCGGCCGTTGCCTAGCAACGAGGCGTCGGGGAACAAACCGCGGCAATAACGCCGGCTGCTTGTAGGTTGTTAGCGATGGTATAGATGGCATCATGGATGGGTCCGGCGGCAGTCAGACGACACCAAGGGGCGATCCTGACACCGACCTGTTTATTAATCATCCGCCGCCAAACAGCAATCAAAGGCCGGCGGCCCTGCCCGCATTGTCCGGCCTCGACTTCAGTGTGGGGCAGGCCGCCCTGCGGCTGGCTGTGGGCCTATTTTCAAAACGGGGCCTGGAGCGGCCGCTCCATCCGCCCCTATGATAATTCGGCCCTGCTTACAACCTCCACCGACAGGGATGATGCTACAGTAATGGATGTACCAGGTCCTTCCTCACAATGTGACATCATCCCAGCAGCTGAAGATTTACGCAGTCAGATTATGTTGCCACAGCTGCTGCAGCGTAAGAAAAAATATAGTCCCAACCATGCCCAAGCACAGCATCTAAATGCCAGCTTAGCAAAATTACTGGCATTGCAGCTGCTGACTTTCCTGATGGTGGACTCTGCTCCCTTCCGTGAATTTGCTGAATGTGCTGTACCACAGTGGCAGGTTCCAAAACGCCATTACTTTTCATGCAAGGACATTCCAGCACTATACCAGCACGTGGAAGTCAATCTTATCCAGTCATTGGGAAAGGCAGTCAGCAACAAGGTGCATGTGACTTTAGACACGTGGTCCAGCAAGCATGGACAGGGTCTTTACATTTCCTTCACGGCACACTGGGTAACTCTGATTGCAGCTGGGAGGGATCCAAGACGGGACTCTGTGCTGGAGCTTGTTCATCCACCACGCCTCCAGAAAGCTGCTTGTATGAGGTCTGTCTGCTCCACCACCACCACCTCTTCCTCCTCCTCCTCCTCCTTCTCTGTCTCTGGCGAAGTGGCAGTTAAACCGACACCTGACAGGGTCTACGCAATGGCTCAAGCAAAAAGAAGCCATACTGTGCTTGAGCTGGTTTGTTTAGGGGACAGGAGCCACACCGGGCCAGAAATCATGTCAGCTCTGCAGGGCCAGGTGCAGAGATGGTTAACACCACGCCAGCTTGAGCTGGGAATGATCGTCTGTGATAATGGCAGCAAACTTCTCTCCGCCCTACGCAAGGGTAAATTGACACATGTACCATGACTAGCACACATCCTAAATCTGGTGGTACAGCGTTTCCTAACCAAGTACCCAGGGCTGCCAGAGCTTCTCATCCAGGCCAGAAAAGTCTGCAGCCACTTCAGACGGTCATTCCCAGCAAGCGTTTGCCTGGCAGAAATTCAAAGAGAATTCCACCTTCCCACAAACCGTCTGATCTGTGACATGCCCACCAGGTGGAACTCGACATTAGCAATGCTGCAGCGTCTGCACAAGCGGCAGAGGGCCATCAACGAGTACCTGTGTGAGTATTGGACAAGGACAGGTTCAGGTCAACTTGGTTTTTTTCACCCCCGCAGTGGCTGATGATCAAGGATGCATGCACTGTACTGTCACCATTTGAGGAGGCAACGAGGATGGTGAGCAGGGACAGTGCATGCATCAGTGACACAATTCCTTTAGTGTTCCTGCTGGAGCACACTCTGAGGGGAATTATAGATGTGGCTCTAGAGGCAGAGCAGCGGGAGGAAGAGGAGGCCTTCCCTAGCTCTCAAGGCCCCAGACAGCATTCCAGCAGGTCCTACTCCAATCAGACAGGAGGAGGAAGAGGAGGAATATTTAAGTAGTGGTGGCATTGAAGGTGGGGATTCCTCAAGGGAGGGTTTCGTGTGCCCAGAAACACAAGGGCTAGTGCGCGACTGGGAGGAGGAAGTGCACGATACGGTCATCCTCATTGACCAGGAAGACTCGGAAGTTAATGCCACCTCCAACCTATGCTGCATGGGCTCCCTAATAAAGCAAAGCCTACTAAAGGACCCCAGGATTCGTGCTATCAAGGAGAGGTTGGCAACCCTTCTTGATCCATGAAACAAGGGTAAAGTTGCAGAGCTCATCCTGCCCGCACAGAGGGAGCACAGGATGAAAAAACTTGAGGACGCTCTAAAGCGACACTTGTGTAACACCTTTCCAGGCACTGGTAGATTACCAAGTGCTGACACAAGTGCTTCTGAGGCCACGGATGATCAGAGGAATAGTGGTGAAGGCCAGGGCAGCTTGACTGATGCATTTTTTTATTTTTTTAGTCCACGACGCCCAGGGACGCCAAATGTAGGCACCCATTGCCAGCGTCTTCACCATATGGTGGAGGACTACCTAGGGGCAATGGCAGACCTGGATACCTTTCCAGCAGATGATCCACTGGCTTACTGAGTGTTGAGATTGGATCACTGGCCAGAACTTAGCCAATATGCTATGCAGCTACTAGGTTGCCCTTCATCCAGCGTGCTTTCTGAAAGGACGTTCAGTGCCGCTGGAGGTTTTGTCACAGACAAAAGAGTGCGTCTGTCCACCGACTCTGTAGACCGGCTGACATTTATAAAAATGAATCAGTCCTGTATCAGCAGCTATCAACCCCCTGATGCTGACGTAACGGAATAGATCGGGGATGTCTTCTGCATTTACAAAACCTCCAGCACTGAACTCTTCCACAATACCACAAAAGGGTTACGGTGTGAAGACACTAGCTGCCATGAAAGGCACAATATCTGGGTGCACTGACGCCCATTACCAGATTTATATCTTTTTAATATAGGACCACATGGTCCACCCCTGCATTCTTCCACAATACTACAGAGGGGTTACTGTATGATGATTCTTGCTGGCCTGGCACCAAAGGCACAATATCTGGGTGCACTGACGCCCATTACCAGATAAAAATCTTTTCAATATAGGACTGCAAGGTTCACCCCTGCATTCTTCCACAATACCACAGAGGGGTTACTGTATGATGATACTTGCTGGCCTGGCACCAAAGGCACAATATCTGGGTGCACTGACGCCCATTACCAGATTCATATCTTTTTAATATAGGACCACATGGTCCACCCCTGCATTCTTCCACAATACTACAGAGGGGTTACTGTATGATGATTCTTGCTGGCCTGGCACCAAAGGCACAATATCTGGGTGCACTGACACCCATTACCAGATTCATATCTTTTTAATATAGGACCACATGGTCCACCCCTGCATTCTTCCACAATACTACAGAGGGGTTACTGTATGATGATACTTGCTGGCCTGGCACCAAAGGCACAATATCTGGGTGCACTGACGCCCATTACCAGATAAAAATCTTTTCAATATAGGACCACATGGTCCACCCCTGCATTCTTCCACAATACTACAGAGGGGTTACTGTATGATGATACTTGCTGGCCTGGCACCAAAGGCACAATATCTGGGTGCACTGACGCCCATTACCAGATAAAAATCTTTTCAATATAGGACTGCAAGGTTCACCCCTGCATTCTTCCACAATACCACAGAGGGGTTACTGTATGATGACACTTGCTGGCCTGACAGTCTTGCACCAAAGGCAGAATATCTGGGTGCACTGACGCCTTAACCAAATGCATATCTTTTTAATATAGGACTGCAAGGTTCACCCCTGCATTCTTCCACAATACCACAGAGGGATTACTGTATGATAGTACTTTCAGGCCTGGCACCAAAAGCACAATATAAGGGTGCACTGCCACTGACGCCTGTATCAGATTCATATCCTCAGAGGGGTTACGATGTGACGGCACTGTTGGGGACGCTAAAGGACCAATTTTGAAGCACCTATTGTTACTTTCATCCAAAGCCTGCATAAGTTTCACAATAATTTAGCCAAAAAATCACTAAACTTTTTCTGCGTGTCCGAAAATGTCTCCTCTTTTTATACAGACAGCCGCCCCAAGCAGTTGTTTATGGATAGATTAAAGGAAAAGCATTTACCATCATTTGAAACGTAATTTTTTGGTTTTTAAGTGTTGCTATACAACCTAGAAATCCGCCACTTCACGGGCAGGTTATGTGGACCTCCTAGGCACGATATTTGAAGGAATTTTTCATTTTTATTTTTAACCCTTATTTCATGGAAAACTCACTGTCCCTTTAAAAACGTTTTTTTTTGTCCTTGTTTCAAGTCCCCCAGGGCACTACCCGGACCCCCATACACTTTTTATGGCAAATATCTAGCATATATGCCCTCTTGGAGGGCACTCTAAAAACCGAATTTTCAGCCCCATTGACTTGCATGGAGTTCGGGTTCGGACCCGAACATATGGGAAGTTCGGGTTCGGGCCCGAACCGAATTCGGGGGGTGTTCGGCTCATCCCTATCCACCATCACACAACCTATTTGTGACGCTTCCAAATTAAAAGAAGTTTTAAGACCGCTTTCTACAGCTCATGCTCAATATCTTGCCCACTGTCACATTTATGTCTCTAATTTAGAGAAGATAAATTCTGAACACCCTTTACAAGAAATAGATGAATTAAAACGTCTTAATGCAGAAAGAGACAATTTAGTACATCAGGCCAGAGTAAAGGCGGAAGAGAGAATTGCCCAGCTCCAAGAGACTGCTTCTCACATTTCAGCATATAGCAAGCATTCAAATAGCTCACATCACTCAAGGTCAAAGTCCTCACAATATTCAAAGAGTTCATCAATTAGTCTGCAGCTTATCCAAGCCCGGGCGAAAGCTGAGACTACAAAAATACAAGCGGCCTTTGCAAAAATGAAAGAAGAGATGAAGCTGGACGCCGCTCACGGAAAAGCAGAAAGGAAAGCAGAAATGGAGATGGACACCGCTCGCAAGAAAGCAGCTATAGAAACGGAAGAAGCTCGCAAAAGAGCAGAAATAGAAGCCCTAGAGAATCAGTGTGAGCACGTGCCAGCCTTTGAAACATTAAAAATCCTAGAGCAGGCTGCCAGGGGAAGTGAAATAGACAGCAACAGTTTATGCAACGTGGATGAGGAAGATTCCACTAAACGCACCAGAGACTATTTACTAAAGCAAAACAGTGAATCTCTCATAACACCAAATGTTCCTGACAGTTGTGACAACCTTCCAAAACAGGGAAAAGACTCATTAGCAGTACCCTACATCCAAGGTCAGTACAATACTCTACTAGCTAATGACCCTGACCTCCCTTCACACGCCCTAGTGCAACAGCAATCCCAATGCATTAACTCTCAGATGCAATTCTACCCTCCAGCCATTCATCAAAATCCTAGCAACCATACAGCTATAAAACCATGCCTGCCCGAGTCTATGGACATTAAACCGCCTCCAGGGCTAAATGCAGATGCAACCGCATACTACCCTATGTCACTTAACCAGAATACTGCAGATGCCTTTCAAACTTCATTTCCCTGCCCAAAGTCAGAGAAAACAGACATGTCTGAGTTTGCTAGATACATTGCTCGCCGTGAACTCATCAAGACAAGCCTTTCGAACTTTGATGACCAGTCTGAAAACTACAGAAGCTGGAAGGGTGCCTTCAGAACCGCAATTAATGATCTTGGCATTACTCCTGCTGAGGAACTGGACCTGCTGATCAGATGGCTTGGTCCACAGTCTACAGAACGTGTGAAGAGACTCAGAGCTGTCCACATCAATAATCCAGCGTCGAGCCTCGAAGCTGCTTGGCAAAGACTTGATCAAAGCTACGGCAGCCCTGAAGCCATAGAGAACGCTCTGTTGAATCGCCTGCATTGTTTCCCAAAGATTTCCGGCAAGGACAATCAGAAATACTTGGAACTCAGTGACCTTCTCTGGGAGCTGCAACTGGCCAAGACAGACACTTTCCTACCTGGCCTCAGCTATCTGGACACTACTCGTGAGGTAAACCCAATAGTTATGAAGCTGCCATACAATATCCAAGAAAAATGGACTGTACTTGGGGCAAGGTATAAAAGAGTGAACTAAATCTCATTTCCACCTTTCTCCTACTTTTGTGAGTTCATAAGGGACATTGCAGAAACAAAGAATGACCACAGGTTTCCCTACAACGAGTTCCACGCTTCAGGCGTCCTTCCTCAGATGTCTGACCGCTCGCACTTTAATCACAGAGGCAGCAGGGGTCCAGTATCAGCGAAGAAGACTCATTAGTCTACCTCAATTTTTGACGAGTGCAAACAAGGTGAAAAGATTGAGAATCCTACTCGCCTTTGTCCTATTCATAAGAAGCCACATCCCCTCAAAAAGTGCATTGGCTTTAGAAAGAAACCACTCCAAGAGCGCAAGGAGCTCCTAAAGGCATATGGTGTATGTTTCAGATGTTGTGCTTCTAACGAGACTGCAAATTTCCTATCAAGTGCATAGAATGCGATAGTGTGGATCACGTGCAGACGCTACATCCATCTCAGTACATGCCTGAAAAGGTCAACAGAATCCCCTCCTGGGTTAATGCACGGCGGGGAGACTACGGATCAGGAAGTTACCATAGTGTCCTCTTCTTGTACAGCAGTATGCGGTGAAGATCTTTGCGACAAGTCTTGTGCTAAAATATGCTTAGTTAACATATATCACAAGAATCACCCAGGAAAGTCTGCTAAAGTTTACGCCAACAAAGAAAAACCCACAAACTAGTGTCAATTATCGCTGCAAAAGAATTTATCAATGTATGAACAAGTATGGCCATAAATATTAACACTCGCTGACGGGTTATAGTGGATGTTAAAGCCAAATGTGAACGCCCAGCACTGACCTCGCTGTTATACCAGTAGATTCTAATACGCCTCACCATAGCTCTTTTTTGTGTATATGTTTTTTATGCGTCCATTTCTTTCTTTTATCGTAACTAATAAAAGTCATGTTTTATAATTCAGCATCCTGATGTTTGTCTTGAAGAAGTTTTTTCTTTCTCTTTTTTGCGATATAAAGTATACGCCATCCTGGACGATCAGAGCAATCGGTCCCTCGCAAGAACGGAACTCTTTGATCTTTACAACATAAAAGGAGATTCATACCCTTATATTTTAGGTACAAGTAGTAGCATTACAGAGGTCTCTAGAAGAAGAGCCAGCGGATTCATAGTAGTAGCTTCTCTTGATGGCAATCTGGAATTACCCACACTTCTCGAATGCAACCAGATCCCATCTAATAAGCAAGAGATCCCTACACCAGAAGCTGCCCTACACCATCCTCATCTGAAGGCTATAGCTAAGGAAATTCCAGCCCTTGACAAGAATGCAAATATCCTAATTCTCCTGGGCACAGATATCCTAAGAGTACATAAGGTACGGCAACAATTTAATGGTCCACATGATGCTCCATTCGGTCAACACCTTGATCTAGGTTGGGTTATCATAGGCAATGTGAAATGAAGGAAATGAAGGTGCCTATCAAGATTGCTTCCTACAAAACACATATCTTGCCAAATGGCCGAAACACCTATCTTGAACCGTGCCAAAGTGAAGCAAAAATTGAACAGCAACGAATGGCAACATGACGACCAAGATAACTTAAATGCTTTTCAGTCCTGGGAAAACACCTTTGAAACCACAGTGTTCAATTCTACCAATGATGACAACAAACTGGCACGAGAAGATAGGGAATTCCTCAAGACGATGGATAAAGAATTCGCTCAGGATGATGCCAATAGTTGGGTAGCACCCTTACCCTCTCGTACGCCTAGAGAAAAGCTACCTAACAATCTACAGCAAGCAGCTGCTCAATTTGCCTCTTTAAAGCGCACCTCAAAGAAGAAAACCGAGGCTGTGAAGAAGATGAACCGGCTCCATGCCAGCCGGAATCCAGTGCTGGTCCGCAGAATCGGGAAATGTTCCAGTTCTGCCAGGAAAGCCCTCTACAAGTGCAGGTACAAAGCCCCAGAAACAAAGATTGAAAGGAAGAAAAGGGGAAAGCTAGAGCTGCCTTGTCAAAGACAGTCAGTGGGGATACACGTGGCGGTACACGTGTAGTCAAACTGCGTAAAATGCCTCGCTATTATCCTACTGGATATGTTCCAAGGAAGCTGTTAAGCCATGGCAAGAAGCCTTTCAGCCAGCACAAACGCAACCTGCGCTCCTCCATCACTCCTGGAACTGTACTTATACTCCTCAATGGACGCTACAGGGGTAAGCGTGTGGTTTTTCAGAAGTCTTTCCACATACAGCCAATTGGATTACAATTGTGTTGGTGGAAGTTTGGCCTGGAGCGGCTTCCTCAGCACGAAGATGGGTTAACTTGTTAAACTACTCCTCACATCTGGAACTATGGCCTATGTTTAAGACTGTCGACTTACTTACCGACTATAAAGTGTAAAGTGTATTGTTTAATGCTTTACCTTTGTTTTACAGGTCTCCGCATTTCCAGGAGGACATTTAAAATTATAGTGTTAGTTTATTTTAAATCTAAAGATTTCAGATGGGGAGTGTCATGACCCATGATTTAGGATTTATTTTATATTTTTCTGTTTGTGTTGAATCTGCCTTTGCTGCTCACATGCTTTTGATTTCATAGCTATTTTGTCCCTTCTGGGTTTCTCTAGCTCTTCTGTATCAGCTAGCTTCCCACCCCTTTGCTCAGTGTGTTCTTAGGGCCTTCCTGGTTACATAGCAGCCATTCTGTCCTCACTACTAGACAAAATTAATGACTTTTTACCTGCTTAACTGTACACTAACAAGATTGTCAGTCTGATCATTAAACTCTTCATTCAACTGGATTCATATTTCTATGTGTCAGTTTTGCTGAGTTGAAGCTATCTGCTGAACTTCATCGTGTGAGTACTGGTTAAATACAGACTTCGCTAGTCTAAAGCATCCACGCCTCATAGCTTTGCTTAGGGAAGCAGAATATAGAGCGGTCACAATGTTCTCAATGGCTAGTCTGTCCAAGAGCTCAACAACTACGGGCATAAGATAGGCGTTAGTGATGAGCCGAACACCCCCGTGTTCGGTTCGCATTCGAACTCGAACAATTTCAAGAGTTCGAACTCGAACACAAACCGAACTCAATGCAAGTCAATGGGACTCGAAAGTTCGAATTTTAGAGTGCCCTCCAAGAGGGAATATATGAAAGATATTTGCCATAAAAGGTGTATGGGGGTCCGGGTAGTGCCCTGGGGGACAGGAAACCAGGACAAAAAGTAAAAAAAAAATGTTTTTAAAGGAAAAGTGAGTTTTCCATGAAATAAAGGTTAAGAATAAAAACAAAAAATTCCTTCAAATATCGTGCCTAGGAGGTCCCCATAACCTGCCCATGAAGTGGCGGATTTGTAGGATGTATAGAAACATTTAAAAACAGAAAAAAATGACAATTCAGATGACGGTAAATGGTTTTCCTTTAATCTGTTCATTAACAACTGCGTGGGGCGGCAGCCTGTATGAAAAGAGGAGACATTTTAGGACACGCAGAACAAGTTTAGTGATTTTTTGGGCTAAATTATGGTGACACTTATGCAGGCTTTGGATGAAAGTAACAATAGGTGCATTAAAATTGGGCCTTTAGTGTCGACAACAGTGCCATCACACCGTACCCCTCTGTGGTATTGTGGAAGAGTGCAGGGTTGGACCCTGCGGTCAAATATTAAAATGATATGAATCTGGTACAGGCGTCAGTGCACCCAAATATTGTGCCTTTGGTGGCAGCAAGTGCCTTCACACCGTAAGTAATCCCTCTGTGGTATTGTGGAAGAGTGCAGGGTTGGACTCTGCGGTCTAATATTAAAATGACGTGAATCTGGTACAGGCGTCAGTGCACCCAAATATTGTGCCTTTGGTGGCAGCAAGTGCCTTCACACCGTAACCCCTTTGTGGTATTGTGGAAGAGTGCAGTGGTGGAGGTTTGGGGAATGCAGAAGAGATCCCTGATCTATTCAGTTACGTTAGCATCAGGGGATTGATAGCTGCTGATCCAGGACTGATTCGTTTTTATAAATGTCAGCCGGTCTACAGAGTCGGTGGATAGATGCACTCTTTTGTCTGTGACAAAACCTTCAGTGGCACTGAACGTCCTTTCAGAAAGCATGCTGGATGAAGGGCAACCTAGTAGCTGCATAGCATATTGGCTAAGTTCTGGCCAGTGATCCAATCTCAGCACCCAGTAAGCCAGTGGATCATCTGCTGGAAAGGTATCCAGGTCTGCCCTTGCCCCTAGGTAGTCCTGCACCATATGGTGAAGACGCTGGCAATGGGTGCCTACATTTGACGTCCCTGGGCGTCGTGGACTAAAAAAAATTAAAAAGGCATCAGTCAAGCGGCCCCGGCCTTCACCGCTCTTCCTCTGATCATCCGCAGCCTCAGAAGCACCTGTGTCATTACTTGGTAACCTACCAGTGCCTGTAAAGGTGTTACACAAGTGTCACTTTAGAGCGTCCTCAAGTTGTTTCATCCTGTCCTCCCTCTGTGCGGGCAGGATGAGCTCTGTAACTTTACCCTTTGTGAGTTGGGAAATAGGTAGCGGGTGCAATTGCTCTCTGGGGTGAGCACTCTTGAAAGGTTCAGAGACCAGACCAGTGACTTTCCTTCAAACGGTGGTACATTTATTGCAGCAACACACAGGCTATATACCGTGCTGTACAGTGCTCAAAAATAAACACTTTGTGTCCCGGCACTAACTAAACATACAATAGCCCTGTCTATCAACCTATTGTTTGTCAGGCATAAGCAAACCAACCTTGTGCTCTAGCAGATAGAGACTGTCTGCTCCCCAGGTTCCAGAGCGATGTCTGTTTGCCTCACCTGCACTAAATTGCCACTGAGGCCGAGTGCAAAACCAGGGGCTTAGATGTTCCGGAAGGTGTAAGAGAGAAATCTAGGTGACACATAAACCCCGGACAGGACCTTTCCTTGCACTCTACATGACGCCCTGTTACACCTTATATCGTGGATCAAGAAGGCTTGCCAACCAGTATATATCCATCTCCTTGATAGCACGAATCCTGGGGTCCTTTAGCAGGCTTTGCAGGATAAGGGAGCCCATGCAGGGTAGGTTGGAGGTGTCATTAGCTTCCGAGTCTTCCTGATCAATGAGGGTGACCCCACCGTGCACTTCCTTCTCCCAGCCACGTACTAGTCCTTGAGTTTCTGGGCACACAAAACCCTCCCTCGAGGAATCCCCACCTTCAATGCCCCAATACTTAAATATTCCTCCTCATCCTCTTCGTGTCTGATCCGAGGACCCGCAGGAATGCTGTCTGCGTAAAGACTGGTGCCTTGAGAGCTAGGGAAGGCCTCCTCTTCCTCCCGCTGCTCTGCCTCTAGTGCCACATCTATAATTCCCCGCAGAGTACCCTCCAGCAGGAACACTAAAGGAATTGTGTCACTGATGCATGCACTGTCCCTGCTAACCATCCTCGTTGCCTCCTCAAACGGTGACAGTACAGTGCATGCATCCTTGATCATCAGCCACTGCAGGGGGGGGGAAATAACAAGTTGACCTGAACTGGTCCTTGTGCCATACTCACACAGGTACTCATTGGTGCTTGTGCAGACACTGTGCCCTCTGCTGCTTGTGCAGACGCTGCAGCATTGCTAATGTCGAGTTCCACCTAGTGGGCATTTCACAGATCAGACGGTTTGTGGGAAGGTGGAATTCTCTTTGAATTTCTGCCAGGCGAACACTTGCTGGGAATAACCATCTGAAGTGGCTGCAGCCTTTTCTGGCCTGGCTGAGAAGCTATGCCAGCCCTGGGTACCTGGTTAGGAAACGCTGTACCACCAGATTTAGGACATGTGCTAGGCATGGTACATGCGTCAACTTACCCTGGCGTAGAGCGGAGAGAAGGTTGCTGCCATTATCACAGACGACCATTCCCAGCTCAAGCTGGAGTGGTGTTAACCATCTCTGCACCTGCCCCTGCAGAGCTGACAGAATTTCTGGCCCGGTGTGGCTCCTGTCCCCTAAACAAACCAGCTCAAGCACAGTATGGCATCTTTTTGCTTGAGCCATTGCGTAGCCCCTGCCATGCGTCAGTTTAACTGCCACTTCACCAGTGACAGAGAAGGAGGAGGAGGAAGAGGTGGTGGAGCAGTCAGACCTCATATAAGCAGCTTTCTGGAGGCATGGTGGATGAACAAGCTCCAGCACAGAGCCCCGTCTTGGATCCCTCCCAGCTGCAATCAGAGTTACCCAGTGTGCCGTGAAGGAAATGTAACGGCCCTGTCCATACTTGCTGGACCACGTGTCTAAAGTCATGTGCACCTTGCTGCTGACTGCCTTTCCCAATGACTCCATAACATTGTGTTCCACGTGCTGGTATAGTGCTGGAATGGCCTTCCGTGAAAAGAAATGGTGTTTTGGAACCTGCCACTGTGGTACAGCACATGCAGCAAATTCATGGAAGGAAGCAAATTCCACCAGCTGGAAAGGCAGCAGCTGTAATGCGAATAATTTTGCTAAGCTGGCATTTAGACGCGGAGCTTGGGGATGGTTGGGACTATATTTTTTCTTACGCTGCAGCAGCTGGGGCAACGTAATCTGACTGCGTAAATCGTCAGCTGATGGGATGCTGTCACATTCTGAGGAAGGACCTGCTGGTACACCCATTACTGTAGCATCATCCCTGTCAGTGGAGGTTGTAGGCAATGACATGGCAGGACATATAGTGGGGGTAGAGACAGATGAGGAGGTGGAGCACCTATGCAAAGTGTTGGGCCAACGGGATGCGTGGCAGGGGGTCATATGTCACCTCAAGCACGTGGTACCCAAGTGTGGGATGTATTTCCCATGCTTGATCCTCATCTGACATAGATTACGAATAGCAATGATGCGGTCTGCTGCCCATTTCTTAAAGAACTCCCAGACTGCAGACTTCCTGTACATGTGCTTTGAGACAACAGCGCTCTGCATCTGAGCAGCTGTGACTTCTGATACCTTGGACTGGCTATGGTTGGTCATAGAGGACGTTGTGCCTCGTGTTTGTTGTGCCTCCTCCTCCTTCTCACTTGACTCCTCTGATCAATCAGGCACCCAGGTGGAGTCAGTGACCTCATCATCATCATCACCCCCTATCTTCTCATCACTGGAGCCAACCTCGCAATATGCTGCAGCTGCTGGGGGAAAATGAGTGCCAGTTATTTATGTGTCACTTGCACCCCCTTCCTCTAGGTTGATTATACTCCCTTCCTCAACCTCAAAGATTGAATCAGAGCACTGTAGTTGCGGCGCGTCCTCAAGAAGCATGTGACTGTCATTGTAGTCAAACAATTCAGCTGACTCCTCCGTGTATGTTGTTGAGGCTACAGCAGGAGTAGCTGTGGACATGGAGGCTGCATTAGATGCTTTGGCAGCTGAGGTGGACTGTAAACCACTACAAGCCTGGCTGGCAGAGGACTCGGAGGATGAGGATGGCCTGGTTAGCCAATCTACCATATCCTCTGTATGTTGCTGCTGCTTAAGACGGCCAGCACAAGTTAGAAAGGACAAGTGTGCCCCTGCAGAGGATGCACCACGTCCACGACGACCAGAGGCACAGTCTCCCGACACAGAGGCTGCTTGACCTCTTATCTGTGTCTGGGAGCGTCTGCCTTCCTTTTTGGTCTTTCTGACATAGTGAGTGATATATAGATTAAAGATATACAGAACTCTGATTCAACTCTGTTATAAAAATTGGAGATATGCAGATCTCTGATTCAACTGTGTTCTCTAGATTAAAGATTTCCTGAACTCTGGTATAACTCAGTGAGACACCCTGATAGCTGGCAGCCAGTGACAAGACACCGATTAAAATTCACAGAAATCTGCTACAAGTCAGTGAGACCCCCTGATAGGACCCCCTGATAGCTGGCAACAGTGACAAGACACCGATTACAACTCCCAGAAACCTCCTTTAAATCAGTGAGACCCCCTGATGGGTGGCAGTGACAAGACACAGATTACAATTCCCAGATATATTGTAGAAGTGAGACCCCCCAATAGCTGCTGGCAGTGAGAACACACCGATTACAACAATTCCCAGATATATTGTAGAAGTGAGACCCCCCCAATAGCTGCTGGCAGTGAGAACACACCGATTACAACAATTCCCAGATATCTTGTAGAAGTGAGACCCCCACAATAGCTGCTGGCAGTGAGAACACACAGATTACAGAACAATCTCCTCTCAAAAAACACATGCTGGAGCTGCGAGGGACGCCTTATATAGTGTGCTGCGGGACTTAGCTCTTTGAGCCCATGGTTG
Organism: Leptobrachium leishanense; assembly: GCA_009667805.1. NCBI lineage: Eukaryota > Metazoa > Chordata > Amphibia > Anura > Megophryidae > Leptobrachium > Leptobrachium leishanense. Next base: position 47,507,729 of record CM019072.1, read on the forward strand.
GGCAAAATTTGCCCAATCAGGACTCTGAGCCGTGATTGGCATAGTCTTGGTCAGGTTGCAAGGCTGTAGCCAATTACAAGCTTCAGGCCAGTGGAAAAGTGCATTGTGGTCCATTGTGGTGCATTGTGGGCGAACATGCGGCGAACACGTGGAAATGTTGGGAGTTTGTGAACAGCCGAACGGCCGATGTTCGATGCGAACTCCGAACAGAAGGAACCGAACAGCTCATCCCTAATAGGCGTCAGTCACAGTCTTGTCATTGTATCTCCTGAAATCCATACAAAAGCATGTAGTTCCATTCCTCTTTGGGATGAGAACTATTGGTGATGCTTAGGGGCTAGTGCAGGGGTCTGCAACCTTAAACACTCAAAGAGCCATGGACCTGTTTCCCGCAAAAAAGAAAACACTGGGAGCCGCAAACCTCATTTGACATCTAAACTGTAGATAACGCTGCATATATCGTTTTTTACCTTTATGCTATGGGGTGGGGAGGACTACTCTAAACTTAAACTTTTAATAATATTTTTTTAAAAAAACACAATCATTTTAAGTCCACATAAGGCAGACAATTGCCATGTCATTAATATATATGTATAGATAAAATATTTAAATTAATTAGAGTTATAAGCATTTATAAAGCGCCACATAGGGATGAGCTGTTCGGGTTCGGACGGTTCGGGGTTCGACCCGAACTTAGCCTGTTCGAGCAGATCGCGAACCCCAAACATTTCCGGGTGTTCGCCGCATGTTCAACCACAATGGACCACAATGCATTTTCCCACTGCCTGAAGCTCCTAATTGGTTACAGCCTTGCACCTGACCACAGGTCTGGTGCAAGACTGGTTGAACACTATGCCAATCACCGCTCAGAGTCCTGATTGGGCAAATTTTGCCCAATCGTGGGCTCACAGAGCTAAGTCCCGCAGCACACTATATAAGGTTTCCACGCAGCGCTTCTGCACGCATTTCAGAGGAGATTTCAAAGGAGATAGTTGTGTGTGTTGTTACTGCCGGTCTGCCACGCTACTGGGGGGGTCTGGGGGGTCTCATTTCTACCAACTATCAGGGAATTTAGGTGATGTGTGTCTTGTCACTGTGCCAGCAAGTTTTTTTGGGGTTTACAACTTTATTTAAAACATTTGTGAATTGAGGTGATTTTCTGGGTCTTGTCACTGTGCCAGCAAATCTTTTTGGGGCTCACTAATTTCTTTAAAACACTTGGGAATTAAGTTGATCTGTGTCTCGTCATACAAACAGTACCACGCTGTATTTTGGGGCTCACGAATTTCTTTAAAACACTTGTGAATTAAGGTGATCTGTGTCTTGTCATACAAACAGTACCACTCTGTATTTTGGGGCTCACTAATTTCTTTAAAACACTTGGGAATTAAGGTGATCTGTGTCTCGTCACACAAACAGTACCACGCTGTATTTTGGGGCTCACTAATTTCTTTAAAACACTTGGGAATTAAGGTGATCTGTGTCTCGTCACACAAACAGTACCACGCTGTATTTTGGGGCTCACTAATTTCTTTAAAACACTTGGGAATTAAGGTGATCTGTGTCTCATCATACAAACAGTACCACGCTGTAATTTGGGGCTCACTAATTTCTTTAAAACACTTGGGAATTAAGGTGATCTGTGTCTCGTCATACAAACAGTACCACGCTGTATTTTGGGGCTCACTAATTTCTTTAAAACACTTGGGAATTAAGGTGATCTGTGTCTTGTCATACAAACAGTACCACTCTGTATTTTGGGGCTCACTAATTTCTTTAAAACACTTGGGAATTAAGGTGATCTGTGTCTCGTCACACAAACAGTACCACGCTGTATTTTGGGGCTCACTAATTTCTTTAAAACACTTGGGAATTAAGGTGATCTGTGTCTCGTCATATAAACAGTACCACGCTGTATTTTGGGGCTCACTAATTTCTTTACAACACTTGGGAATTAAGGTGATCTGTCTCTTGTCACTGGCTGCCAGCTATCAGTGAGTCTCACTGAGTTATACCAGAGTTATTTAAATCTTTATACCAGAGTTGAATCAGAGTTCTGTATATATTAATGTATATATCACTCACCATGTCTGAGAGAACAAAAAGGACAGGCAGACGCTCCCAGCCACAGATAAGAGGGCAAGCAGCCCCTGTGTCGGGAGGCTGTGTCTTTGGTCGTGGTGGACGTGGTGCATCCTCTGCAGGCGCACGCTTGTCCTTTCTAACTGGTGCTGGCTGTCTTAAGCAGCAGCAACATACAGAGGACTTGGTGGATTGGCTAACCAGGCCATCCTCATCCTCCGAGTCCTCTGCCAGCCAGGCTTCTAGTGCTTTACAGTCCACCTCAGCTGCCAAAGCATCTAATGCAGCCACCATGTCCACAGCTACTCCTGCCGTAGCCTCGCTATCACACACGGAGGAGTCAGCTGAATTGTTTGAATACAATGAGAGTGACATGCTGCTTGAGGATGCGCAGCAAGTACAGAGCTCTGATTCAATCTCTGAGGTTGAGCAAGGGAGTATAATCAACCTAGAGGAAGGGGGTGCCAGTGATGACACACAAATAACTGGCACTCATGTTGCCCCAGCAGCTGCAGCATACTAACAAGTTGGCTCCAGTGACGAGGAGATAGGGGGTGAAGATGACATTGATGATGAGGTCACTGACTCCACCTGGGTGCCAGATCGAACTGAGGAATCAAGTGAGGAGGAGGGGGAGGAGGAGGAGGCACAGCAAACACGAGGCACAACATCCTCTGTGACCTACCGTAGCACTAGCCAGTCCAAGGCATCACATGTCTGAGCTGCTCCGGTGCAGAGCGCTGTTGTCTCAAAGAACACATGCAGGAACTCTGCTGTCTGGGAGTTCTTTATGAAATGTGCAGACCCCACCGTTGCTATTTGTAATCTATGTCAGAGGAGGCTGAAGCGTGGGATAAACACTGGACACCTGGGTACCACGTGCTTGAGGCGACATATGAACAAGTGCCACACATCCCGTTTGCGCAAAACTTTGCGTAGGTCCTCCTCCTCCTCATTTGTCTCTACCCACACTGTATGTCCTGCCATGCAATTGCCTACAACCTCCACCGACAGGAATGATGCTACAGTAATGGATGTACCAGCAGGTCCTTCCTCACAATGTGACATCATCCCAGTAGCTGAAGATTTACGCAGTCAGATATTGTTGCCGCAGCTGCTGCAGCGAAAGAAAAAATATAGTCCCAACCATCCCCAAGCACCGCATCTAAATGCCAGCTTAGCAAAATTACTCGCATTGCAGCTGTTGCCTTTCCAGCTGGTGGACTCTGCTCCCTTCCTTGAATTTGCTGAATGCGCTGTACCACAGTGGCAGGTTCCAAAACACCATTACTTTTCACGCAAGGCCATTCCAGCACTATATCAGCACGTGGAAGACAATGTTATCGAGTCATTGGGAAAGGCAGTCAGCAGCAAGGTGCATGTGACTTTAGGCAAGCATGGACATGGTCGTTACATTTCCTTCACGGCACACTGGGTAATTCTGATTGCAGCTGGGAGGGATGCAAGACAGGGCTCTGTGCTGTAGCTTGTTCATCCACCACGCCTCTAGAAAGCTGCTTGTATGAGGTCTGTCTGCTCCACCACCACCACCACCTCTTCCTCCTCCTCCTCCTCCTCCTTCTCTGTCTCTGGCGAAGTGGCATTTAAACCGACGCCTGACAGGGTCTATGCAATGGCTCAAGCAAAAAGATGCCATACTGTGCTTTAGCTAGTTTGTTTAGGGGACAGGAGCCACACCGGGTCAGAAATTTTGTCAGCTCTGCAGGGGCAGGTGCAGAGATGGTTAACACCACGCCAGCTTGAGCTGGGAATGATCGTCTGCGATAATGGCAGCAACCTTCTCTCCACCCTACGCAAGGGTAAATTGACGCATGTACCATGCCTAGCACACGTCCTAAATCTGGTGGTACAGCGTTTCCTAACCAAGTACCCAGGGCTGCCAGAGCTTCTCATCCAGGCCAGAAAAGTCTGCAGCCACTTCAGACGGTCATTCCCAGCAAGCGTTCGCCTGTCAGAAATTCAAAGAGAATTCCACCTTCCCACAAACCGTCTGCTCTGTGACATGCCCACCAGGTGGAACTCGACATTAGCAATGCTGCAGCATCTGCACAAGCAGCAGAGGGCCATCAACGAGTGCCTGTGTGAGTATGGCACAAGGACAGGTTCAGGTCAACTTGTTTTTTTTCCCCCCCGCAGTGGCTGATGATCAAGGATGCATGCACTGTACTGTCACCATTTGAGGAGGCAACGAGGATGGTGAGCAGGGACAGTTTATGCATCAGTGACACAATTCCTTTAGTGTTCCTGCTGGAGCACACTCTGCGGGGAATTATAGATGTGGCTCTAGAGGCAGAGCAGCGGGAGGAAGAGGAGGCCTTCCCTAGCTCTCAAGGCCCCAGTCTTTCCACAGACAGCATTCCAGCGGGTCCTACTCAGATCAGACAGGAGGAGGATGAGGAGGAGGACTATTTAAGTAGTGGGGGCATTGAAGGTGGGGATTGCTCAAGGCAGGGTTTGGTGTGCCCAGAAACAGAAGGGCTTGTGCGTGGCTGGGAGGAGGAAGTGCACGATACGGTCATCCTCATTGACCAGGAAGACTCGGCAGCTAATGCCACCTCGAACCTACGCTGCATGGGCTCCCTAATGATGCAAAGCCTGCTAAAGGACCCCATGATTCGTGCTATCAAGGAGAGGGATCATTACTGGTTGGCAACCCTTCTTGATCCACGATACAAAGGGAAAGTTGCAGAGCTCATCCTGCCCGCACAGAGGGAGCACAGGATGACAAAACTTGAGGACGCTCTAAAGCGAAAATTGTGTAACACCTTTCCAGGCACTGTTAGATTACCAAGTGCTGACACACGTGCTTCTGAGGCTGCAGGTGATCAGAGGAATAGCGGTGAAGGCCAGGGCCGCTTGACTGATGCATTTTTAAATTTTTTTAGTCCTCGACGCCCAGGGACGTCAAATGTAGGCACCCATTGCCAGCGTCTTCACCATATGGTGCAGGACTACCTAGGGGCAAGTGCAGACCTGGATACGTTTCCAGCAGATGATCCACTGGCTTACTGGGTGTTGAGATTGGATCACTGGCCAGAACTTAGCCAATATGCTATGCAGCTACTAGGTTGCCTTTCATCTAGCGTGCTTTCCGAAAGGACGTTCAGTGCCGCTGGAGGTTTTGTCACAGACAAAAGAGTGCGTCTGTCCACCGACTCTGTAGACCAGCTGACATTTATAAAAATGAATCAGTCCTGGATCAGCAGCTATCAATCCCCTGATACTGAAGTAATGGAATAGATAGGGGATGTCCTCTTCTGCATTCACAAAACCTCCAGCACTGAACTCTTCCACAATACCACAAAAGGGTTACGGTGTGAAGGCACTTGCTGCCATGAAAGGCACAATATTTGGCTGCACTGACACCTGTGCCAGATTTATATCATTTTATTTTTTTGAACCGCAGGGTCCAACACTGCACTCTTCCACAATACCACAGAGGGGTTACTGTATGATGATACTTGCTGGCCTGGTAGTCTTGCACCAAAGGCACAATATCTGGGTGCACTGACGCCCATTACCAGATCAAAAACTTTTCAATATAGGACCACATGGTCCACCCCTGCACTCTTCCACATAACTACAGAGGGGTTACTGTATGATGATACTTGATGGCCTGGCATTAAAGGCACAATATCTGGGTGCGCTGATGCCCATTAACAGATAAAAAAAACACTTTTCAATATAGGACCACATGGTCCACCCCTGCACTCTTCCACATAACTACAGAGGGGTTACTGTATGATGATACTTGATGGCCTGGCATTAAAGGCACAATATCTGGGTGCACTGACGCCTTGACCGGAATATATCTTTTCAATATAGGACCACATGGTCCACCCCTGCATTCTTCCACAATACCACAGAGGGGTTACTGTATGATGATACTTGATTGCCTGGCATTAAAGGCACAATATCTGGGTGCACGGACGCCCATTAACAGATAAAAAAAACACTTTTCAATATAGGACCACATGGTCCACCCCTGCATTCTTCCACAATACCACAAAGGGGTTACTGTATGATGATACTTGATGGCCTGGCATTTAAGGCACAATATCTGGGTGCACTGACGCCCATTACCAGATGAAAAAAATTTCAATATAGGACCACATGGTCCACCCCTGCACTCTTCCACAATACTACAGAGGGGTTACTGTATGATGATACTTGATGGCCTGGCATTAAAGGCACAATATCTGGGTGCACTGACGCCCATTAACAGATAAAAAAAACACTTTTCAATATAGGACCACATGGTCCACCCCTGCACTCTTCCACAATACCACAGAGGGGTTACTGTATGATAGTATTTGCATGCCTGGCAATAAAGGCACAATATCTGGGTGCACTGCCATTGACACCTGTATCAGATTCATATCCTCAGAGGGGTTACGGTGTGACGGCACTGTTGCCGACGCTAAAAGCCCAATTTTAAAGCACCTATTGTTATTTTAATCCATAGCCTGCATAAATTTCACAATAATTTAGCCAAAAAAAACACTAAACTTTTTCTGCGCGTCCTAAAATGTCTTTTCATACAGGCTGCCGCCCAAAGCATTTGTTTATGGATAGATTAAAGGAAAAGCATTTACCGTCATATGAAACGTCTTTTTTTTGTTTTTAAGTGTTTCTATACATCCTAGAAATCCGCCACTTCACGGGCAGGTTATGGGGACCTCCTAGGCACAATATTTGAAGGAATTTTTCGTTTTTTTATTTTTAACCCTTATTTCATGGAAAACTCACTGTCCCTTTAAAAACGTTTGTTTTAAAACTTTTTGTCCTTGTTTCCTGTCCCACAGGGCACTACCCGGACCCCCATACACCTTTTATGGCAAATATGTAGCATATATGCCCTCTTGGAGGGCACTCTAAAAAACCGAATTTTCAGCCCCATTGACTTGCATGGGGGTTCGGGTTCGGGTTCTGTCCCGAACAAATGGGAAGTTCGGTTCGGGCTCGAACCGAACTCGGGGAGTGTTCGGCTCATCCCTAGCGCCAACAAGTTCTGTAACGCTGTACAATGGGAGAGACAGAACACATTCAGTAATTATACACAAAACACACAGAACCGCAGGGGAGAGTGACCCTGCTGAAGAGCTTAATGCAGCCATTATGATGCCATTTAATTATAATTATTAAATTGTTTCTCCCCATATATATAATTAATAACCCCCCAGGCCCCACATATATATAATACTCCCCAGGTCTCCCATATATAATAACCCACAGCCCTCTATGTATAAATTAATAATCCCCGGGCCCCCATGTATAATACTCTCCATGTCCCCATGTATAAATAAATAACCCCCAGGCCCATATAAAAATGTATAATCCCCAGGTCTCCCCATGTATAAATTAGTAATCCCCAGGCCCCCCAGCTCTCCCCATATATAGATTTATAATCCCCAGGTCCCCATGTATAAATGTAAAATCCCCAGGTCCCCCCATGTATAAATTATTAATCCCCAGGTCCCCCCATGTATAAATTAATAATCCCCCGGTTCCCCATGTATAAATTAATAATCCCCAGCCCCCATGTATAAATGTATAATCCCCAGGCCACCATGTATAAATTTGTAATCCCCAGGCCCCATCTATAAATTTATAATACCTGGTCCCCCATATATAAAATATATAATCCCCAGGTCCCCCATCTATAAAATGTATAAGCCCCAGGTCCCCCATGTCAAAATTTATAATCCCCAGGTCCCCCCATGTATACAATTTATAATCCCCAGGTCCCCCATGTATAAATTAACCCTCAGCCCCATGTATAAATTATTAATCCCCAGGTGTCCCCTGTATAAATTTATAATCCCATAAACTTTGGCCGTTCGCAAGTTCGCGAACTTCGAACTTTTTGGCGTGTTCGGTTCGAGTTCGCAAAAAAAAATTAAAATTTTGAAAAAAAGTATAAAAAATGCTTAAAAAATACTAAAAAATCGAGAAATAAAGAGACTCTTTACTGCAGAATATTATAAGCAACGTTTTATTAGATTTTAAATTAAAAACTAATGTCTAAATGCCAAGATTCTCACCTCTAAATGACTTCTGTTCTCAAACGTTGCAAACAACAGGTATTTTTAGTTTGGTCTAATGAATGTGATACATTGTATGTAGAATGAGGGTGTGGTGTGTCTCCTGATGTATCAAACAACACCTGTGCTTCTGAGAAGTGTTCATTTCTCTACTAAATCTTCCTCTAATATGCTGTTTAACCCCTTAGCTCATTTTTACCGCTTTCGCTCATCATGTTTAAACGCGTATTTAAAGCCACATTTTATTAACCCCTTAGTGACCGGGCGGTTTTACACGAATCCGTCCGTTCGTGACCGCTGCTGTTTTTACGTTTCTGCGCTCTTAGTGTTTACGTCAAATTTTCCTCTTACTCGTTTATGTAACCCACACATATTTTACACTGTTTTTCTCGTCACTAAATGGACTTTATAAAGATACCATTTTTTTCATCATTTCATATAATTTACTATAAAAAATATTGTGAAATATGACACAAAAATTGAAAAAACACCACTTTTTCGAACTTTGACCCCAAAAATTTCTTATGTATCAACAACCGTCAAAAAAAATTAATTCTTTAGTAGTTTCTAAATTTATTACTGAGTTTAGCAATACCCAATGTTTACATATTCCTCGCTTTTTTCCTTATTTTATGCAACAATAAGTGCAAGTAGCACTTTGCCATTTCCAAAGAGTTTATTTTCAAAACTAGTGATAGTGACATTGTAACACTGATATCTGTCACTAATTCCTGAATAACCCTCCACATATACATATTTTTTTAAAGTACACAAATCAAGGTATTAAACTTGGGGTATTTTGACTCTTTCCATGCAAACCATTTTACCACAAATCTATGCCAAAGTTTGAGAAAAAAAAAAAAATTGGTGATTTTTTTTTTTTGAACGCAATTTAAGAATACATGTACTGTGAACTTTAAGGTTTACTGCCAAAAAGCACCCCAAAATATGTTCAGCAACATCTTCTGAGTAAATTGATACCACCCAAGTATAGGTATGTCGGGTCATTTGGGGGCTAAAAGGCCTTATTTGGGGGGTGCGCATTTCAGTTTTCCAACTTGGAATTTTCACATTTCGTCATCATGCACCCATGTCCTATTTGGGACATTTTTGAAGCCGGCCAAAGTAATTTACCCCCATCAAACCATATATTTTTAGAAAGGGCACACCCTGGGGTGCTTCAAAGAGTTGTATTTTAACACTTTCCATGCACTAGCTCTATGTCAAACTTTCAGGTAGTCACTTTTTGTGTTATTTTTTCACACACATTGTACTTTAGGCATGAATTGTCAAATCCAGTTATGGGTTACTGCCAAAAAACACCCCAAAATATGTTCAGCAACATCTTCTGAGTAAATTGATACCACCCATGTATAGGTATGTCGGGTCATTTGGGGGCTAATAGGCCTTATTTGGGGTGTGCGCATTTCAGTTTTCCAACTTGGAATTTTCACATTTCGTCATCATGCACCCATGTCCTATTTGGGACATTTTTGAAGCCGGCCAAAGTAATTTACCCCCATCAAACCGTATATATTTTTAGAAAGGGCACACCCTAGGGTGCTTCAAAGAGTTGTATTTTAACACTTTCCATGCACTAGCTCTATGTCAAACTTTCAGGTAGTCCCTTTTTGTGTTATTTTTTCACACACATTGTACTTTAGGCATGAATTGTCAAATCCAGTTATGGGTTACTGCCAAAAAACACCCCAAAATATGTTCAGCAACATCTTCTGAGTAAATTGATACCACCCATGTATAGGTATGTCGGGTCATTTGGGGGCTAATAGGCCTTATTTGGGGGGTGCGCATTTCAGTTTTCCAACTTGGAATTTTCACATTTCGTCATCATGCACCCATGTCCTATTTGGGACATTTTTGAAGCTGGCCAAAGTAATTTACCCCCATCAAACCATATATTTTTAGAAAGGGCACACCCTAGGGTGCTTCAAAGAGTTGTATTTTAACACTTTCCATGCACTAGCTCTATGTCAAACTTTCAGGTAGTCCCTTTTTGTGTTATTTTTTCACACACATTGTACTTTAGGCATGAATTGTCAAATCCAGTTATGGGTTACTGCCAAAAAACACCCCAAAATATGTTCAGCAACATCTTCTGAGTAAATTGATACCACCCATGTATAGGTATGTCGGGTCATTTGGGGGCTAATAGGCCTTATTTGGGGGGTGCGCATTTCAGTTTTCCAACTTGGAATTTTCACATTTCGTCATCATGCACCCATGTCCTATTTGGGACATTTTTGAAGCCGGCCAAAGTAATTTACCCCCATCAAACCATATATTTTTAGAAAGGGCACACCCTAGGGTGCTTCAAAGAGTTGTATTTTAACACTTTCCATGCACTAGCTCTATGTCAAACTTTCAGGTAGTCACTTTTTGTGTTATTTTTTCACACACATTGTACTTTAGGCATGAATTGTCAAATCCAGTTATGGGTTACTGCCAAAAAACACCCCAAAATATGTTCAGCAACATCTTCTGAGTAAATTGATACCACCCATATATAGATTTGTTCTGTTGTTTTTGGGGTGCTGCGCCAATCTTTGACATGTGCTTGTCAATTTTCTAATTTGACATACAGTATCTTCTTTGCTTATCTTCTTTTTAGGGGCCTTTTTACATACCCCAGTTTTATGAACGTGCATATATTTGGTAAGCTAACACCCCAAAGTATTGTAAATGGAGTGTTTTTATGCTATGGATGCATCCGTTTGCTCCAAACAAATTGGATACAGTTTGGTGGTCATTTTTCATTTTCACACCCACATCAGTTTTGGACTGTGATTTAGGAGACACTGTTGTTTGTTACTGCATGAAAACTCTCCAGGTTGTTTTCTGCAAGGTCTCCTGAGTACACCCATGCCCCCCATGCATAGGTTTGCCAGGATTTTGGGAAGGTTCAAATACAATTTTTATGACTTTGTCATTGGAGTTGAAATTGAGATTATTTCTTCAACTAGGCCTATCTTTGGTTTTGGGTCTACCGCATACCCCAGTTTGAATTATTGCCAGAAAATTGTTTATATTTGTTATGTTGGCACCCTAAGGTATTGCATATGGAGTGCTTTGATGCCATGGATGCAACGGTTTTAGCCCAAAACATTTGAGAAGGTGTGTGGTGTAATTTTTCAATTTTCAGATTTTTACGCCCACAGTAGTTTTGGACTGTGATTTAGGAGACACTGCTGTTTGTTACTGCATGAAAACTCTCCAGGTTGTTTTCTGCAAGATCTCCTGAGTACACCCATGCCCCCCATGCATAGGTTTGCCAGGATTTTGGGAAGGTTCAAATACAATTTTTATGACTTTGTCATTAGAGTTGAAATTTAGATTATTTCTTCAGCTAGGCCTATCTTTGGTTTTGGGTCTACCGCATACCCCAGTTTGAATTATTGCCAGAAAATTGTTTATATTTGTTATGTTGACACCCTAAGGTATTGCATATGGAGTGCTTTGATGACATGGATGCAACGGTTTTAGCCCAAAACATTTGAGAAGGTGTGTGGTGTAATTTTTCAATTTTCAGATTTTTACGCCCACAGTAGTTTTGGACTGTGATTTAGGAGACACTGTTGTTTGTTACTGCATGAAAACTCTCCAGGTTGTTTTCTGCAAGATCTCCTGAGTACACCCATGCCCCCCATGCATAGGTGTGCAAAGATTTTGGCAAAATACAGCACCAATTGTAGAACATAAAAATGTACGAATAAAATGTAAAAGTCTGGTGCCTGTCAAACTGGGGATGCTCTCTAGGGGGGCACAGGCTGTTGTCACTGAAGTGCATGAAACGCAAAATGTTTTCATACCTTCTACGTGACATTGATTGGGGGTAAATGGGGGTAGAGCAGATGGGGCTACTGCTCCAGTAGGAGCGAATTGAGGGCTTCTTTATGATGCCCTCAGCATAGTAAGTGCCCAGAATTTCAGAAATTCTGGCACATCTAGCGGGGTCCATTGCTGCCTTGCCAAGTAGGAGTCTGGCTTCGCAGCACAATGCTGATGGGCATACAGATTTGATTGGGCCACGATGTGGCCCAACAAATCATCCCCCATAAACACCTGCAAAAACTGTGTGGCGGTAAATCCTGCAACATCAATATTGATGCCAGGATTTGCCGTGAAAGGAGGGATATCTGGCCTCTGGCGATGAGGCACTACCCACTCCTCAGCTGGAGCTGTGCGTCTCCTGCTGGCAGGTGGTGACCCAGGATCTGCATCAGAAACATCACTAGATACATCAGCCAGCTTAGATAATGTATCTAGCGACGTCTCTGAGCAGTTAGCGGGGTCGAAATGAGGGTCTGAGTCTGACGCAGATGCCTCAGATTCTGACGCCAGGATGGCATATGCCTCCTCGGCGCTGTACACCCTCTCAGACATTATATATAATAGATTATAAAATTTTATAATATTATATATATATAAGCGGATTGTTGGTTCTTAGAAGAACCGTTGGGTTTCACAAGAAAATACAAATAAACACCTAAATCTCTCTAAATCCCTCTAAACCTGCCTCAATTCTTCTAAATCTCCCTAAAATCTCTCTAAATCTGCCTCAATTTTTCTAATCTCACTAAATCTCACTAAAATCTCTAACCTGTCAAATCTGATCTCTCTCTCTCGCTCACCAAAACACAAGTGAGGAGAGGGAGGGAGAATCACAGAGGTCAGAGCCAATATTTACAAAATATTGACCTGACCTGACAAATTAGAAATTTTATTTTGATTTTTTCTAACTTCTGATTGGATGTTGCTAGCCTGCCTCTCTGAGGCAGGCTAGGAACATCCCACTCAGCCCCAAGATGACCCTGCCCTTAGAACCCTAACCCTAGCCCTACCCCTAACCCTACCCCTACCCCTAACCCTACCCCTACCCCTAACCCTACCCCTACCCCTAACCCTAACCCTACCCCTACCCCTAACCCTACCCCTAACCCTACCCCTACCCCTAACCCTAACCCTACCCCTAACCCTACCCCTAACCCTAACCCTAACCCTACCCCTAACCCTACCCCTACCCCTAACCCTAACCCTACCCCTAACCCTACCCCTAACCCTAACCCTAACCCTACCCCTAACCGTCAGTTTATTTTATTTATTTTTATTTTACTTTTTTTTCACTTTTTTTTACACTTTTTTTTACTCTGCTGGGTGCCTTGATCCCTCGAGGCACCCAGCAGAGCACCTGATCACTGATGTGATCGTTTTTGTACTGAGTGCCACGATACCTCGTGGCACTCAGTACTTCCTGCCGCTACCGGAAGTGATCGCTCGGGGGGAGCGATCACAGACGGACCGGCGGCAGGTAAGCATATTGCAAGGATGCCTCGATGTCGAGGCATCCTTGTAATATACTCAGAGCAGCTGGAAGCTTCCAGCGCTCTCTAGAAGTGCCGGGCACCTCTCCGGTGAAACCGAATGTTGATCGCTCCCGGGGAGCGATCACATGGTGCCCCGGCACTTCTAACCACCATTGCACGGCTGCCTGGACTCCCAGGCAGCCTGCAATGGCGTTTGAGCTGCTGGAAGCGATCCGATCGCTTCCAGCGCTCAAAAAACGGCAGGACGTACCATGTACGTCAGCGGGTCTAAGAGAGACCCGCTGCAATGACGTACATGGTACGTCCTCGGTCCTTAAGGGGTTAAATGACCCAGACATATTAGATATCGTTCTTTCCGGCAGACTCCGCAGATTCATAATATATCATTTTTATATGTATGCGTCATATCCTGCCTGTATATTATAACAAAAAATGCAATAAAATTTGAATTTTTAATCATCTGCAGTGTGTAAAGTGTTTTTTTTCACATTTTAGCACATGAGCGTTTGCGGTTATGTTTTCTATGGGGTGCGCTTGTACAAAATTTAGAAATGGGGACTTGTTACATTTTATGGGGGGAATTACGTGATTTATAGCAAACACACCCCATAGAAAAAAGTCATTAGTGCATCATTGTTCACATTATAATTGAAATGTGAACAATATTGCTGCATTAATATAAATAACACACAAAAAAAATTCATGTTTTTCTTTTCTTTTTTATTTTACTTTATACCTGGTCATGTTGGGTATCATTCAAAAGGCCATGCTCAGGCCTTTCGATTGACACCCTCCATGACCCCCTAGCTGCCTGGAGATATTGGGGTTCAAATGAACCCCCTATCTCCACCAGGGGATTCCGGGCAGCTAGGGGTTCCCCGGCTATCTGATGTCATCACACTATGCGTGAGGACGTCAGGCAGTGAGGGGGGACCCGGGGGTGGAGCCGCCATCCAAGATGGCGGCCCCCACCGGAGCTAGGCCGCACTTCGGCGCCGCAAGGCATCTCTATACACAGCCCCATCAGCATCTCTATATGAAGGAGGAATGAGCTGGTGAAAAATTGTTTGTATTAAAAGATTATGTGACCTTAACTGATACAACTTAATAAAGTTCACAAAGGGTTAATCTGAGCCGTGTGCAAAGCTCATGTGCTGAGTGCAAAAGAAGTTTGTCCAGTTGTCCAGCAAGCAAGACCCCCCCCCCAGGGCATGAGCCGATACCACGATTCCTGAATAGATTTGAGAGAACGGCCGCTAATGAGATTCTGGTCTTTTGTTATCTGTTATCTGTAAATCTATACCACCAACATGAAAGGTTTCACTCATCATCGGGTCTATAAAATGTATATGCAAAAGTGCATCGGGACTCAGTGCTTGTTATCCTGCCATGATGCTGGCCTGGGCAATATATTTACATACGCATGATGTGAGCTGGCCTGGGCCTGGGCAATATATATACGCATGATTTGAGCTGGCCTGTGCCTTGGCAATATGTATACGCATGATGTGAGCTGGCCTGGGCAATATATATACGCATGATGTGAGCTGGCCTGGGCAATATATATACGCATGATGTGAGCTGGGCCTGGGCAATATATATACGCATGATGTGGGCTGGCCTGGGCCTGGGCAATATATATACGCATGATGTGAGCTTGCCTGGGCAATATATATATATGCATGATGGCGCATATGTGACTGTCTGTGAGCATGATGTGAGCTAGCCTGGGCAATATATATATACGCATGATGTGGGCTGGCCTGGGCAATATATATATACACATGATGTGGGCTGGCCTGGGCAATATATATGTACGCATGATGTGGCCTGGCCTGGGCAATATATATATATATATATATAATGTCCAAGAAGTTCTGCACACATACCAGATTCTGTTGGATTCTGCCTCGGTGCAAACGTCCCTCGTTGAGATATGTAGATTTCCAATGGTTGCAGGGAGCACTCGAGGACTTGAGTATAGAAAAAGATTTTATTGAGCAAGTAAAGTACTTGCTCAATAAAATCTTTTTCTATACTCAAGTCCTCGAGTGCTCCCTGCAACCATTGGAAATCTATATATATATATATATACGCATGATGTGGGCTGGCCTGGGAAATATATATATACGCATGATGTGGGCTGGCCTGGGCAATATATATGTACGCATGATGTGGGCTGGCCTGGGCAATATATATATACGCATGATGTGGGCTGGCCTGGGCAATATATATATACGCATGATGAAAATTTGCAAAGGATAGGGCACGAAAGTGAAATTTTGATGTGTCTGAAATTGAAACTTACCTGACAACTCTTATTTATTTATTTATTTATTTATTTTCGTTAATTTATATTTGTTCAATACAGTTAATTTTAATTTGTTTAATAGAGTTAATTTAAAATGGTTTAATACAGTTTATTTATATATATTTTACCTTTACTATTGGTGCTTTTCAAACTTTATTCTTAAATAAAAAGAAATTTAGCAGTTTCATGTTGTGTCATTTTTTTTTATTTTTTTTTGGGGGGGTGTGCAAGTAGCTGGTCTTGCCTAGGGCGCAAAATAGTCTAGCACCGGCCCTGACCGCATGGTCCACCCCTGCACTCTTCCACAATACCACAGAGGGGTTACTGTATGAATGCACTTGCTGGCCTGGCACCAAAAGCACAATATCTGGGTGCACTGACGCCTTTACCAGATTGATATCTTTTTAATATAGGACCGCATGGTCCACCCCTGCACTCTTCCACAATACCACAGAGGGGTTACTGTATGATGGCACTTGCTGGCCTGGCACCAAAGGCACAATATCTGGGTGCACTGCCACTGACGCCTGTACCAGATTCATATCCTCAGAGGGGTTACTGTGTGACGGCACTGTTGCCGACGCTAAAAGCCCAATTTTAAAGCACCTATTGTTACTTTCATCCAAAGCCTGCATAAGTTTCACCATAATTTAGCCAAAAAATCACTAAACTTTTTCTGCGCGTCCTAAAATGTCTTTTCATACAGGCTGCCGCCCCAAGCAGTTGTTTATGAATAAATTAAAGGAAAAGCATTTACCGTCATTTGAAACGTCATTTTTTTGTTTTTAAATGTTTCTATACATCCTAGAAATCCACCACTTCACGGGCAGGTTATGGGGACCTCCTTGGCACGATATTTGAAGGAATTTTTCATTTTTATTTTTAACCCTTATTTCATGGAAAACTCACTGTCCCTTTAAAAACTTTTTTTTTTTTACTTTTTGTCCTTGTTTCCTGTCCCCCAGGGCACTACCCGGACCCCCATACACCTTTTATGGCAAATATCTAGCATAGATGCCCTCTTGGAGGGCACTCTAAAAATCGAATTTTGAGTCCCATTGACTTGTATTGAGTTGGTGTTCGAGTTCGAATTCAAAACATTTGGAAGTTCGAGTTCGAATGCGAACCGAACTCGGGGATTTTCGGCTCATCCCTATTCAATAGTATGCACCTTAACACTGATTTTACCAAATTAGCACCACAACCATAGCCAGAAAACTAAACCCTCCATCGCTCCTTAGTGTGGGCGATCAAACACAGGAGAGAGGGAAAAAGCAAGAAGTATAGGTATTAGAAGCCTTCCAGTGCAACCATATGCTCCATCGGACTACAGCCAGAGATGCACAAAATGCCAGCTCAAAATTGCATCCAAATGAATGCAGAGTAAATTTGTATACTATAAATATTAGGTTTCCAAAAGGTTACTGGGTGAGTGAGGGTCACTGCTACACAGCAATATCATTCCCTTTTACCACACATAACACGGAGACCAATTCAGTGGTGACCATGCAGACCCTGATCATACAGAATAACCATCAATAAAAACCAAAATTAGCCAAATTAGCTAGTACATGATCTCGAATAGAGAACGTGTTTCGCTGAGATTAAAACTCAGCTTCCTCAGCTCGTCGGCAAAAAAATATCAGTTGTTGCACTACCGGATGACATGTTTATAGGAGAGGGGTGGGAATTTTCCAAACCACTATCCAATAGGGTTACTGTTGCTCTACAAGGATAGGCTAGCAGAATATGTCTATCAGGCTGCCGGCAATGTCCACATTTGTTTATATTCAATGAAGACCAGACAGAATAGCCAGGAGCTACTGCCCCCACAATTACTAAACAGATCATAGGGGGTTAAATAAGAATCTGCCCCTCAGTCATATTATTACTGACCTTGATCTTTATACATCTGTCAAGGCTCTAATATTCAATTGTATACTTGCCTAGTAATCTTGCCTATATAATGTTAGCAGTTTTTTAACCCACTGTTTACCTCCGCAACCCCTCCCCTTTAAATATTCACTCACTATTTAGCTAGTTGCTGAAAACATTTATTCAAAAATCCTCAAAGTATCAGTGCCCATCAACTATAGTAAAGCTCTTGGTGTCAAAAAACAAAACAAAACTATCAATAACAAAAGGAGTGTGGATAATTATTCACATAAATCAAAAATTCAATTAATACCCCTTATGAATGTCCTCTTTTCAGTACTATCTCCATAGAGAAGTCATATTCAGATATTTAAAGGAACACAAGGGAACTGTGTCAATGGCGCCACCTAGAGGTGGTTTCAATAACCAGAGTGAACAATAAAAAATTATACGTATATAATATAACCGACACAAAAGCATAAAATGCAAAAAAGTAGGAGTATGAATTCAAATTTTGGTGAATCAGCAGCTGTTTCCCTCCATTGGATGGTATATCCAAGACCAGCTGACAGTATTAAGTAGAAGAAAAAAAATGGCGGAACCAGCGCTTCCTTCAACCGTGATCGTCCTCCTGCTGTCCTCCTTACTGCAGTGATAGTGTGTACCTCAAACAAAGTAAAAAATCATCATGGTGCAGCGGGTACAAAATTTGCGTAAATTCGATACCGCAAGAGGCATTTCTCTCACATTTGTTGGTGTCTCGATCAGACACTAGATATAAATGCAGCCGGTGATATTAAAGGGAACACCGGATCTCCCATACAGCCTGCAAGTTCTTTTCGGCCGTTTCAGACAAACTTCAGGATACAATTAGCCAATTAAAATCTGGTTTATTAAGATAAAAAATAGGCAATACACCCAAACGCGTTTCACGCGTTTCATCTCTTCTTCAGTAGAAGCACACCTACTGAAGAAGCGGCATCGCTGTGAAACAAGTTTGGGTGTATTGCCTATTTTTTATCTTCATAAACAAGATTTTAATTGGCTAATTGTATCCTGAAGTTTGTCTGAAACGGCCGAAAAGAACTTGCTGTCTGTACTGTATGGGAGATCCGGTGTTCTCTTTACTATCACCGGCTGCATTTATATCTAGTGTCTGATCGAGACACCAACAAATGTGAGTGAAATTCCTCTTGCGTTATCTTATTTACACAAATTTTGTACCCGCTGCACCATCTGGCGAACACTGTGTCCAGAACCAATGACTCTACCAAAGGATCTCTCTCCGCCGACTGGAACCCGGTGCCCACGAATCTGCTCCTCCGATGCCAAATCTCCGCAACAGGATCCGATCCGTCGCCTGCACTCCCGTTCGATCCGCGGCCTCCTTACTCAAGGTACTTCTGGATCCTGGTTGTCCTCCGAGCTGCTCAGCGGAATGTGGTATGTAATCAGGCAAACTCCGTCCCCGATCTCCAGCACTGGATACGCCTCAATCCACGCTCCAGCCTGGTTGTGATCCCGAACAATGTGCTGCATGCGTCTTACT
The DNA here is from genome assembly GCA_009667805.1 of Leptobrachium leishanense. Taxonomy (NCBI): domain Eukaryota; kingdom Metazoa; phylum Chordata; class Amphibia; order Anura; family Megophryidae; genus Leptobrachium; species Leptobrachium leishanense. The sequence goes on from CM019072.1 coordinate 47,526,953, forward strand.
CTTTCAGCTGCTCTGTTCATTCTGCCCATGCCGTGCACGAGGCTCCTGATGTCTTTCCTGGCGCCAGCATGCCCACTTCCTGTACTCTTCACAAAGGTCTCTGGGGGATAGTCTTTTAGTCCAACATAGTCTCTTTCATACATTATACTCTGTCTCCCCATAGTGGCAATATCAGTTTAGTCCAGAGAGCCAAATCAAACACAGCGCTACAAATGCTATACTCACCTCCTGTCCTGCAACGAGGACCGCAGCTCCAACCGCCTCCTCCGTCCAGCGGGTGCAGGGAAAGACTGGGGGGAAAAGTCCCCCCAGTCTCTCCCTGTGTATCACTACGCTGACCGGCCAGATCTCGCGAGGCGACCAGCAGGGGGACCAGCAGGGGGAAACTCAATGGAGTGAGCATCGCGGGGGTTACCGCGCGGTAACAATGCAGGCAGCATTTTTTGCGCCTGCTTTGTAATACAGCGTTAAAACGCGGGCGCAAGGGGGAAAATTGCGAGCACAGTTTTCCTCCCTTGTGCCTGCGTTTTAATGCTAGGATTGTAATAGAGCACCTAATATTTTGAAAATTTCAAGTATATAGGTGCCACTGTTTCTGAATAAAGACAAATCTCCCAATGTTAAATCAATGGGATTTTTTGCACAATCCCGTTTTTTTCTCAGTCTTAAACATTTCGAAACCTACATAATAAAACTTGTTAAAATTTTCCTATTGTCAGTTATTCCAATCCAAAGGTGTGAGCATTAAAAAAAAAAAAAAAGATTTTACATAGAAACACAGTTTCAACTAAAACTATAGTTATATAAAAATTTTCCGGTTACTGCCGACCTCTGCTCCTTTTTTCACGTTTATTCTATCTGCCATCTGCCCTTGACCCCCTTGGATCATTATTTACTCTGACCTGACCTTCTCCCATCTGCATTATGCTTGACTTTCCAATACATATCCCTGCAAACCATGCCGAGGTGACCAGTCAAAAAACAATTGTGAGGTCCCTTCCCTTTTCACAGATCTAGCAAGATAATATTACCTGCATATATTTTGCTTCATCTCTTTCACGGTTATTCACTGACCACAATAGTTCACCATTTTACGGTGAGAACAATAAAGCTGTGGAATTCTCTGCCTGTTGAGGTGGTTGGGTCACAAACTGTATAGACTTTTAAAAAAGCGACTGGATGACTTCATGCAGACACAGAATATTAAGGGTTATAATATTTAATATGTGGGTAAAAGCTTATTGATCCAAGGAGAAATCTGACTGCCATTCTGGGGTCAAGAAGGAATTTTTTTCCAGTATGTTGCATATTGGCGAGCATTTCAGACTGGGTTTTTTGGGCTTCTTTTGGATCAACAGCAGTAGGTGATGTGGGAGAGGCTGAACCCGATGGACGCATAGAAACATAGAAACAAAGAAAAATGTCGGCAGATAAGAACCTTTCGGCCCATCTAGTCTGCCCAATTACATGGATACTTTACCTGGGTTTATCTTTAGTTTAGGATAGCCTTATGCCTATCCCATGCTTGCTTAAATTCAATTACTGTTTTGGCCATGTCGCATGTCTTTTTTCAGCCTATGTAACTATGTATAACCACTGTCTCAAACAGTGAATATTATTAAATGTTGCAACAACTATAGCAAATGGAAAAAATTATGTCTTTGCATAGGTTTGAATGTATCTCCATCCTCAATCTCACGTCCTGCAACACAAATGCTATTTTAGTGATGTTTACTTAGAACATTAACAGAATTGAAGGAGTTTCCTTTGTTTTGCACAGATTACGCCACCATTTTCTTTTCAGATATATATATTAAAGAATATAATTAGAAAATAACCTTATCCTTTTCTTCTTCAGATGGGAGGGATGGAGGCTGTAATAACAGGTTTGGCAGATGACTTCAGTATCTTGAAGAGACACCGTAAACTCTTTACCTTTCTTGTCTCTACACTAACGTTTTTGATTGCTCTTCTATGCATCACCAATGTGAGTATGTCCCATTTATTTCTTAGCAACTTTACTTTTAGAAAACATAACACAATACCATGTTACAGTTTAGTTGTCTGTTAATAATAAACAGGGGACAAGTCCTGGAAAGAGAAAAGTGGGGGAACTCACTAAGATGTTGTGACCCCCCCACTGATACTTTCAAACACATAAAAAAAATAATTATATATATATGTGTAACTTGCACTGACACCACATGCATGTACAAATCGTATACACATATACCTACATGCACTGCACACACAGGGCACTATTCCCTAGTGAATGCTAATGGTAGCATATGGATCAGTGACTTCAACACATGCCCCCCATATTACATCCCTAGCTCTAAACCTCTCAAAAATCACTTAGTGCATCGGAGCCTACATGAACCTTGCAAAAGCTTACTGTACATTGCACATCAATAAGTAAGGTATTACAAAGTAATGGCGCTAATTACCAAAGAGATGCGTTGTTGAAAATTTTAGCTACTGCTCAAACCAGATGCTAGCTCCAAACTCGACGAACCTGGCAAAGCGTAAAATCAACAGCCTATAAAATGGAATGCAGCACAGTTGTTCTATTGGCCCCAGGCACTAGTTATTACATGATGGATGTATTCAGGCATGTTAGGATTATTATCAATACAACCCAGAACAAGTCAAACAATTCAGCTGACTCCTCTGTGTATGTTGGTGAGGCTACGGCAGGAGTAGCTGTGGACATGGAGGCTGCATTAGATGCTTTGGCAGCTGAGGTGGACTGTAAACCACTACATGCCTGGCTGGCAGAGGACTCGGAGGATGAGGATGGCCTGGTTAGCCAATCCACCAAATCCTCTGTATGTTGCTGCTGCTTAAGACGGCCAGCACAAGTTAGAAAGGACAAGTGTGCCCCTGCAGAGGATGCACCACGTCCACGACGACCAGAGGCACAGCCTCCTGACACAGAGGCTGCTTGCCCTCTTATCTGTGTCTGGGAGCTTCTGCCTGTCCTTTTTGGTCTTTCTGACATGGTGAGTGATATATAGATTAAAGATATACAGAACTCTGATTCCACTCTGTTATAAAAATTGGAGATATGCAGAACTCTGATTCAACTGTGTTATCTAGATTAAAGATTTCCAAAACTCTGGTATAACTCAGTGAGACACCCTGATAGCTGGCAGCCAGTGACAAAACACAGATTAAAATTCCCAGAAACCTCCAATAAATCAGTGAGACCCCCTGATGGGTGGCAGTGACAAGACACAAATTACAATTCCCAGAAACCTCCTATAAATCAGTGAGACCCCTGATGGGTGGCAGTGACAAGACACAGATTAAAATTCACAGAAATTTGCTAGAAGTATGTGGGAACCCCTGATAGCTGGCAGTGAGAAGACACAGATTACAATTCCCAGAAACCTCCTATAAATCAGTGAGACCCCCTAATGGCTGGCAGTGACAAGACACAGATTACAATTCCCAGGAACCTCCAATAAATCAGTGTGACCACCCTGATGGGTGGCAGTGACAAGACACAGATTACAATTCCAGGAACCTCCTATAAATCAGTGAGACCCCCTGATGGGTGGCAGTGACAAGACACAGATTACAATTCCCAGATATCTGATAGAACTGAGACCCCCCAATAGCTGCTGGCAGTGAGAAGACACAGATTACAACAATTCCCAGATATTTTGTAGAAGTGAGACCCCCCAATAGCTGCTGGCACTGAGAACACACAGATTACAACAATTCCCAGATATCGTGTAGAAGTGAGACCCCCCAATAGCTGCTGGCAGTGAGAACACACACTAACAGAACAATAATATATACAAACAGTGTGGTAGGTGCCCCTGCTTGTGCCACCACCAACTCTCAAAAACCAACCAGCGATCAGTGGTTTCCCCCAAACCAGTGTGCAAAGATAGACAAAATACGTATCTGGCGGCGCGACGACAGTCGCTCTTGGGTCGTAAGGTGGTTCTCTTTAAATGGTTCTCTTTAGATATATCATCCTCATGTATCATGAAAAACAGTAAAGAATACAAATAGTATAGTACGAATATGCAGTGTGAGGTAATTATACAATATTACGGTCCCACTCACAAAGAAAGAGCCCTGACGCTGGCTCTGAGCGGGTCATCACATATGGGTCCTTTGTTCCTGTATCAGGAGAGGCGACCCACGACCTTCAAAAGCGGGAATCTTTTTCAATCTCGGTACATGAGAAGACACAAAGCAAAAAGGAAACCTCCTTGTGCAGATCTACTAACAGTATATTGGAAGAATTGGTTTGGCAATCAAACTCACATGTGTTGGAGCTTATAGCCAAGCTCTGGAGTGAATAACCTGTGGACTTGTTAAAGGTCAAGCCCATGGAAACCCTCTGGATTCAGCAGCACAACGGGAACTGATGCAAATAGTAAGATTTATTAAAACATAAAAACGGTTAAAAAAGAAATAAACCTGGCACAGCCAGGTGACCAGACGCGTTTTGCCGCGTACCACGGCTTCCTCAGTGGTTTACAGATAATGGTTCAAAGGTTCATATATATATCCTTACAATAATATACATTTAATTGTTCCCAGGTGTGCGTTGTTGTTTCTGGCGTGTGATTCACGCCTCGAATTCCATTCCCCCAATGTCTTCCGCGGGTCCGCCGGTCCGCCATTTTGCGCATGCGTGTTTCCAACGCTTGCGTTCCAAAGTCAATGTCCGCCATTTTGCGCATGCATTCTAGCTCGATTTGCGTGTCACCTTGCGGTTCCGGTGGGTTTGGGCGTCCCAAAGTATCCTGCGTCTCCCTTAACTATCGGGATCGATCATTCGGGCTGAGAGGAGACCGGATGTGCCCCTAAATGGCTCCAAATGTTCCAAATTTGCCCATGATTAATAGAAACGTTATATTTATACTGTTGTGGGCAACATATGATATTATCAACCAAATAGAGTCATATCCATAAATCTAGACCTTTCCAAATCCACGTTTCATGAATAACCCAAGCAATGATTATAGATGTTCTTTTATTACTGGCCATATGGGATGCATTCTATCGATTAATAAGACCGAATGTGGCTACAAGTGTAACTGCTTTTATTATTAATATACAAAGTAAAAGCTGTGCATTTACGATATGTGAATATTAGAGTCCATTAGGAAATGTATCTATAAAAAATATGGAGTATAATCGATCGGAGGGTGTGCTGATGGGCTAGTATGTAATACTCATTGTCGTGCCCCCGGCTGACCGAAATATTATGGTAAATATATTTATGTGTGTGGGCCTGTGTATACTATAGTGATTAGACCTATAAGTTTAAACTTGATAGTGTATATTATACTAACCTGTATGTCTGGTAATGTGCTAATCACCTCTGTGTGATATTATTATTTATTGGGAATTTTTAATTAATAATTTTATAGTGTCATGTGCCATGTCTATATTAGTTAAATCCCGAACGTGGAATTGGAGCGGCCTAGACCGCCTCTAAAGGAAGTGAATAACTTCGAAATCTTCATTTAATCCATTTGGCACCATAGTGCCGTGTTCAAAAATACACCTCATCTCTGCCCTTCCCAGTTTCCTAGGAAGATCTTCTTCTATCTCTATTTTCTTTATCTGTTTCAACGCCCAGAATTTTATACCCACAGGTGAATTGTTATGATGTGTTTTACAATGGAGGGAGACTGAATGCTTTTCATAGCCATTCCTGATGTTCCTGGCATGCTCCGCTATTCTAACATTTAAGGCTCTTTTGGTGCGACCTACATATCCTAAACCGCACGGACACTATAGCATGTAAATCACATTTTTGGAACAACAGTTGAGAACGCCATCTATCTTGACAGATTTTTTCTGTTTCCGATTAAAATATGAACTAATATGGTTTCTCTTGTTGCCAGTGGACCTGCAAGCTAAACACAGGCCACACTGGTAAAAACCTTCTTTCAACCCAAAGTGGTTTCTGCCGGTGTCGTCCTTTTTTCTGGGTTTGCTGCGTACCAAGTTAGATTTTATATTCTTGGTCCCTCTGAAGACTATTTTGGGAGTAGGCCCTATAAATTCTCTCAAGTCTACATCGTTATTCAGAACTGACCAGTGCTTATTTAAAATTTTCTTAATGCTTTTCGCCTTACTATTATAATCACAAATGAAAAGTACTTCTTTTGCTTCTTTACTTTTAGGTTTATACTTGAGAAACTCATTCCTATCTGTTTGGGCTAGCTCTAGGATTATATTGTCTAGTTCCATTTCTCCATACCCTTTCTCCAAAAAATCTTGTTTGAGAGTCGGAGCTTGTTCTCTATAGGTGTCAATGTCTGTACAATTCCGCCTCAGCCTAATAAACTGTCCTTTCGGGACGCCCTTAAGCCAAGGGGGATGGTGACAGCTGGTACAGTCGATAAATGTATTTTTATCGACTTCTTTGAAGTGGGTCTTTGATTTAATGCATTCGTCCTCCACATACACTTTTAAGTCTAGGAAATTCACCTCTTTTGGACTCCAAAAGTTGTCCAATTTGATACCCCATTCGAAACTATCAAGACTCTTAAGAAAGGATCGCAGATCTTCTTCTTCCCCTCTCCAAATAAAAAAGACGTCATCAATGTAATGCCTATACGATTGGACCTTTCCTTGCGCCCAGCTACGCGAACCGTAGACAAACCTGGTCTCCCAGGCTGCCATGTATAGGTTGGCGTAGCTGGGCGCAAACTTGGTGCCCATCGCCATGCCTTTCCGCTGGACATAAAAGTCCTCTTCAAATTTAAAATAATTATTGTTAAGGATGAATTTAACACTTTTAAGGATAAACGACATATGATCAATATCAATTAACTCGGTTTTCACCATCTCTTCCTCTAATTTCATTAAGCCAAGCTCATGTGGTATGCTGCTATATAGTGCATTCACATCACATGTAACTAGGAGATCTCCCTTTTGCCAAACATCTTCTTTTAATATTTGTAGCATACTCATAGTGTCCTTTAAATATGATGGAACACTCCGAACCAATGGTTGAAGGAGTATATCCACATATTCAGACAGACGACTGCTTATAGATTCGATCCCTGCCACTATTGGTCGGCCAGGGGGTTTAACTGGATTTTTGTGAATTTTAGGAAGGATGTAAAAATACGGTGTTTTTGTAAACTCCATGGATAAATAGTCAAATTCTGACCGGTTAAGGATATTGTTATCCAAACCCTCCTGAAGGAGAGATACAAGACTAAGTCTTATATCTCCAACCGGATCTTTCTTTAATTTACTGTAAGTCAAGTCGTCATTCAAAATGCGAAGTGCTTCCTCCTTGTACAGCTCTTTTGATAAAATTACAACCCTGCCGCCCTTGTCGGCGGGCTTTATAATGATATTTGGATCTTTCTGGAGATTCTTCAGGGCTGTACACTCCTCTTTAGTGAGGTTGTGATTATCCATTTTATTTGATATTTTTTCTATGTCTCTCATGACTAAACTTTCGAAAATTTTAATCTCATCCGAGACCATGTGTCGTGGGTAGAACTTCGATTTATTTTTTGAGTGGTATGTGTGTTTTGGATACATTCCTGTGAAGCTACTCTTTCCATTGGTTGTTTCAAAAAGTATTTTTTTAGGCTAAGTTTTCGTTTAAACCTTTGTAGGTCGATAAAGACCCCAAATTTGTCCAGCTGGCTAGAGGGGGCAAACTCGAGGCCCTTATTCAAGACACTTATTTCTGATCTCGTGAGTATTTTATCACTCAGATTGAAGATTCCCTTCATGGGGATCGCCTCCTTTCTCTTTTTTCTCTTCCGTACGTATTTTCCGGCTCTTGACCCTCTTCTGATCTTTCCCAGGGTCTTTTTTGCCCTCCCCCCTTTCTAGTGGTGTGTCGAGGTCTCTGTGTGTTCCCTGCCTGTTGTTCTTGTTCAGGGGGTCCTGCCAAAAAACCTCCTCCTCTTGTTATTCTCCTAATGCTTCATATCTGTTCCTCAATGGAACACTATTTTCTATTATTTCTCTTTCTCTTTTTTTGGGGGGTGCATTGGAAGTGGAGTCTTGTGATGTAGTGTTTGCATGGTTTCTTTCGTGTGGTTGTCTCTCAATGTCCCACCCGTAATGGTGTGGTCTACCCCACTGTCGTCTCTCCTGTTGTCTCTCCTGTTGGCCATGATTACCATAAATCCTATAGTTCTGTCTTTCAGGGAATGGGTGGTAAGTATCTCTCTGATGGGGGGCTCTATAGTAATCTTACTATTTGCATCAGTTCCCGTTGTGCTGCTGAATCCAGAGGGTTTCCATGGGCTTGACCTTTAACAAGTCCACAGGTTATTCACTCCAGAGCTTGGCTATAAGCTCCAACACATGTGAGTTTGATTGCCAAACCAATTCTTCCAATATACTGTTAGTAGATCTGCACAAGGAGGTTTCCTTTTTGCTTTGTGTCTTCTCATGTATCGATATTGAAAAAGATTCCTGCTTTTGAAGGTCGTGGGTCGCCTCTCCTGATACAGGAACAAAGGACCCATATGTGATGACCCGCGCAGAGCCAGCGTCAGGGCTCTTTCTTTGTGAGTGGGACCATAATATTGTATAGTTACCTCACACTGCATATTCGTACTGTACTATTTGTATTCTTTACTGTTTTTCATGATACATGAGGATGATATATCTAAAGAGAACCACCTTACGACCCAAGAGCGACTGTCGTCGTGCTGCCAGATACGTATTTTGACTAACAGAACAATCTCATCTCAAAAAACACGTGCTGGGGCTGACCTGTGATCAGGTGCAAGGCTGTAGCCAATTCCAAGCTTCAGGCCAGTGGAAAAGTGCATTGTGGTCCATTGTCGTGCATTGTGGGCGAACTCGAACCGAACACGCGGAAATGTTCGGAATTCGGCGAAAAGCCGAACGGCCGATGTTCGATGCGAACTCCGAACAGATCGAACCGATCAGCTCATCCCTAGTCTCTATTGCTCATGATTCTTTGCTACGACGGACGTTAACCCTTTCGCTGCTGAGGCATTTCACGCCTGTGTGCTGAGCTCATTTTTACCAGTTTCGCTCATCATGTTTAACCGCGTTTTGAAGCCTTATTTTATTATATGACCCAGACATATTATATATCGTTCTTTCCGGGAAAGACTTGGCAGATTCATAATATATCATTATTATATGTATATGTCATGTCCTGTCTGTATATTATAACTAAAAATGCAATAAAATTCGAATTTTCAATAATTTACAATATGTATAGTGTTTGTTTTCACATTTTAACATGCAAGCCTTTGCGGTTATATTTTCTATGGGTTGCGCTTGTTAAAAAAATTAGAAGTGGAGTCTCGTTACATTTTTTTGGGGGGAAAATTACACGATTTTTAACAAACACACCCCATACAAATATCGTTAGTGCTACATCATTGCTCACATTATAATTGAAATGGGAACAATATTGCTGCATTAACAAAAAATTTTTTTTATTTTTTTTATAATTTTTTTAAATAATTTTTTATTTATTTATTTTTGTTAATGTTTACATAGTCATGTTTGGTATCGTTGGAAAGGCCATGCTCTGGCCGATCCAACAATACCAAAGATTAACCCCTAGATGCCACAGATTGAGAGATACGGGGTTCATTGGAACCCCTATCTCCACCATTGGTGACAACTAGGGGTTAACTCCAGGACTGACGTCATCGCACTATGCACGATGATGCCAGCCATCAGGGGGAGTTCCTGTAAGCTTGGCCGACATCCAAGATATCGGCCAGCTCCGGGAGAGGATCACGATCCTGTGCTTTTCGGCGCCAAATCGTGATCCGGGACCCAAGGGGTTAAAGCCAGGCATGGTCTGGAAGGGCAGGCTGTGCCCTTCCAAACTGTGCCTGGCTTTGATCGCTGGCGCCCGGCAATCGGGAGGGAGAGAGGTCCGAAGGACCCCCCTCCCTTTCATTTTCCAAAAATTCAGTGGGAGGGGGGCAAAAAGGGGGAGTTGAACATTCTTATCAGTATCCAATTAAGGGGGTTGAGGGAAAGCGGTCTGAATACTTTTATCAGTATACCTATATTTCAAAAACCAAAGATGTTAAAGACGTGAAATTTGGTATTTACAATCTTCTTGATAAATAAAAAAACAGTTGTCTTACCATTTTCCAAAATTACCAAATGGGGGGTGTAAAAAGGGTGGGGTGAATACTTTTAGACAGGATACCTATATCTCAAAAACAGAAGATGTTACAGATGTGAAAATTGGTAATTAGATTAGTCTTGAGAAACAAAAAAAACATTTTACCATTTTCCAAAAATCCAGTGGGAGGGGGGCAAAAAGGTTGGGTTGAATACTTTTATCATTATACCTATATTTCAAAAACCAAAGATGTTAAATACGTGAAATTTGGTATTTACAATATTCTTGAAAAATAAAAAATAAAGTGTATTAACATTTTCTAAAAATCCCACTTGGGGAAAAAGGGGGTTGAATACCTTTATCATTATACCTATATTTCAAAAACCAATGATGTTACAGGTGTGAAATTCCATATTTACAATCTTCATGCAAAAAAAACAAAACGTGTTTTACCATTTTCTGAAAATCCAGTTAAGGGGGTGGAGGAAAGGGATGTGAATACTTTTATCAGTATACCTATATTTCAAAAACCAAAGATGTTACTGGTGTGAAATTTGGCACTTACAATCTTCTTGAAAAAATAAAAAAAATCACGTGTTTTACCATTTTCCAAAAATCCCAAATGGGGGGAAAGGGGGGTTCTAACAAAAAAACCTCATGTTTCTTTTAAAAACAATTTTAACAAATCCTAATAACCATGCGAGCGAAGCCGCGGGCAAAAGCTAGTATATATATTGTATAAAAGTGAAAGTCCTGACTGACTGACTCGTCAACAACCAGTTGAAACCGTATAACCCCTTAATGACCCCTGACGTACCCTGTACGTCCTGTCCTCGGGTCTCCCTTAGACCCGCGGACGTACAGGGTACGTCAGCGGCGCCAAATCCCCCTCCCGCCCGATACTCACCTCCCTCGTCGGATCCCACGGCGATCTGGCAGGGAGGAAGCCTGCCCATGTGATTTACATGGGCAGGCGAGGCTGACGTCGCCACGCTGCGTGGTGACGTCATCAGAAGGTGCCCCCATGTGTTTCAATGGAGGGGAGGGGGGGGCTCCTTCGGAGCCCTCTATCTCCCCAACCATTGAAGCTAGGGAGATGCCGTTTGCACCGCTGGAGAGGGGAGAGCCTCGCCAAAACGCGATTCAAACCTGGAGGGGGGCTGACATCTTGGATGTCAGCCAAGCCTCCAGGTCCCCCCCCACCCACTGACAACCTCACCATATGTGTGAGGATGTCAGTGGGCCAGTTAACCCTCTAGCTGCCATGTAGAGATAAGGGGATCCTAAGGATCCCTTTATCTCCCGATCCATGGCAGCTGGATGGTCATATTTGCCATCATTTAAAAGGCCTGATTATGGCCTTCCAAATGATACCAAACATGACCAGGTTTGGTTTTAAAATTTTTTTTTTAAAAAAAATTAAATAATAAAAAAATTAAATAAAATAAAAAAATGTTTTTTTTTTTTAAAGTTTTTTTTGTCTGGGGGGAGTTTAATTAAATAGGACCTAGGCTGTCATCTAAAAATAATTAGCACAAAATGGTCAGAATGACCGCAGCGCACATAGGTGAACTGTCTCAGCAGTGAAGGGGTTAAAAAGCAAACGCATGTTAAAATTGGGTATTTCTAGTCTCGGGACAAAATTTTGAACCTATTTAGCCGGGGTCTTTTTGGGTGGTTGTAGATTTTGGGGATTAAATTACGAAAAAGTGTGTTTTTACCATTTTTTTCCTCATATTTCATATTTTTTTTTATAGTAAATTATTCGATATGATGGAAATAATGGTATTTCTAGAAAGTCCATTTAATGGCGGGAAAAAGGGTGTATAATATGTGTGGGTCGAATAAACGAGTAAGAGGAAAAATTGTCCTAAACACTAACAGCGCAGAAACGTAAAAACAGCAGCGGTCACTAAAAGACGGATTTGTGTAAAACCGCCCGGTCACTAAGGGGTTAACCTAGGAACGTTAAATTTTGAACGTACTCTGTTTTTATGATGTAGGCACTAGGGATGGGCGGCTGGTTCGATGTGAACATGAGTTTGCATCAAACATTGACCGTTCGCCGAACGGCGAACATTTCCACGTGTTCGCCGCTTGTTCGCCCACAATGCACCACAATGGACCACAATGCACTGTGCCCTGGCCTGAAGCTTGTAATTGGCTACAGCCTTGCACCTGACCAAAGGTCAGGTGCAAGACAGGTGCAAGACTATGCCAATCAGGGATCAGAGTCCTGATTGGGCAAATTTTGCCCAATCATGGGCTCACAGAGCTAAGTCCCTCAGCACACTATATAAGGCTTCCCTGCAGCCCTAGCCTGTGTGTTGCAGGAGAAAATCAGAGAGGAGAGGAGATTGCTGGTTTGCAGGGACAAGCTGGCAGTGGCAAATAGCAGGGAACTGGCAGCCTGGCTGTGAAATATCATACCACAGTTGACTCAGAGTTCATCTGCATCTTTAATCTGTATCTTTATCTATTCAGGGTTGAATCTGGGTCTTCCCAGCTATCAGGGTGTTGCAGCCTGCAGGAGAGGAAATGAATCAGAGAGAGAGTAGAGGACATTGGCAGTCTTGCAGGGAAAATATCAGTGAAATCGCTGACTTATAGCAGAGTTCTGAATATATTTAATCTAGATAAATAAGTTGAATCAGAGTTCTGTATATCTTTAATCTATATATCACTCACCATGTCAGAAAGACCAAAAAGGACAGGCAGATGCTCCCAGACATAGATAAGAGGGCAAGCAGCCTCTGTGTTGGAAGGCTGTGCCCATGGTCGTCGTGGACGCGGTGCATCCTCTGCAGGGGCGCACTTGTCCTTTCTAACTGGTGCTGGCCTTCTTATGCAGCAGCAACACACAGAGGATTTGGTGGATTGGGCCATCCTCATCCTCCGAGTCCTCTGCCAGCCAGGCTTGTAGTGGGTTACAGTCCATCTCAGCTACCAAAGCATCTAATTCAGCCTCCATGTCCACAGCTACTCCTGCCGTAGCCTCACCATCATACACGGAGGAGTCAGCTGAATTGTTTGACTACAATGACAGTGACATGCTGCTTGAGGATGCGCAGCAACTCCAGTGCTCTGATGTTGACTCTGAGGTTGAGGAAGGGAGTAAAATCAGCTTAGAGGGAGGGGGTGCCAGTGACACACAAAGAGCTGGCACTCATGTTCCCCCAGCAGCTGCAGCATACTGCCAGGTTGGCTCCAGTGACGAGGAGATAGGGGGTGATGACGATGATGAGGTCACTGACTCCACCTGGGTGCCTGATCGAACAGAGGAGTCAAGTGAGGAGGGGGCACAACAAAAATGAGGCACAACGTCCTCTATGAGCAACCGTAGCCAGTCCAAGGCATCAGAAGTCACAGCTGCTCAGGTGCAGAGCGCTGTTGTCTGGGAGTTCTTCACATGTGCAGCAGATTGCAGATTTGCTATTTGTAAGCTAAGTCTGAAGAGGATCAAGCATGGGAAAAACATCAGACGCTTGGGTACCACGTGCTTGATGCATCATATGACCACCTGCCACCCATCCCGTTGGCACAACACTTTGCATAGGTCCTCCTCCTCATCTGTCTCTACCCCCACTATATGTCCTGCCATGTCATTGTCTACAACCTCCACTGACAGGGATAATGCTACAGTAATGGCTGTACCATGTCCTTCCTCACAATGTGACCGCATCCAATCAGCTGCAGATTTACACAGTCAGATTTCATTGTCCCAGCTGCTGCAGAGGAAGAAAAAATATAGTCCCAACCATCCCCTTGCACAGCCTCTAAATGCCAGCTTGGCAAAATTACTCACATTACAGCTGCTGCCTTTCCAGCTGGTGGACTCTGCCTCCTTCCGTGAATTTGCCGAATGTGCTGTACCACAGTGGCAGGTTCCAAAACGCCATTTCCTTTCACGGAAGGCCATTCCAGCACTATACCAGCACGTGGAAGACAATGTTATGGAGTCACTGGGAAAGGCAGTCAGCAGCAAGGTGCACATTACTTTAGACATGTGGTCCAACAAGGATGGACAGGGCCGTTACATTTCCTTCACGGCACACTGGGTAACTCTGCTTGCAGCTGGGAGGGATCCAGGATGGGGCTCTGTGCTGGAGCTTCCTCATCCACCATGCCTCCAGAAAGCTGCTTATATGTGGGCTGTCTGCTCCACCACCTCTTCCTCTTAGGGATGAGCTGTTTGGTTCGGTTCGGACGGTTCGGAGTTCGGACTGAACTTAGCCTGTTCGGCCTGCTCGCGAACTCCGAACATTTCCGAGTGTTCGCTGCATGTTTAACCACAATGCACCACAATGGACCCCAATGCACTTTCCCACTGGCCTGAAGCTCGTAATTGGCTACAGCCTTGCACCTGACCACAGGTCTGGTGCAAGACAGGTTCAACACTATGCCAATCATGGCTCAGAGTGAGTCTTGATTGGGCAAATTTTGCCCAATCATGGGCTCACAGAGCTAAGTCCCGCAGCACACTATATAAGGTTTCCACGCAGCGCTTCTGCACGCATTTGAGAGGAGATTTCATGGGAGATTGTTGTTGTGTGTTCTTACTGCCGGTCTGCCACGCTACTGGGGGGGTCTGGGGGGTCTCATTTCTACAAAACATTTGTGAATTGAGGTGATCCGTGTCTTGTCAGTGCCAGCAAGTATTTTGGGGGTCACAAATTTCTACAATACATTTGGGAATTGAGGTGATCTGTGCCTTGTCACACAGCCAGTACCACACAGTATTTTGGGTTGTCACTAATTTCTACAAAAACATTTGGGAATTGAGGTGATCTGTGTCTTGTCACTGCCAGCAAGTATTTTGGGGGTCACAAATTTCTACAAAACATTTGGGAATTGAGGTGATCTGTGTCTTGTCAGTGCCAGCAAGTATTTTGGGGGTCACAAATTTCTACAAAACATTTGGGAATTGAGGTGATCTGTGTCTTGTCAGTGCCAGCAAGTATTTTGGGGGTCACAAATTTCTACAAAACATTTGGGAATTGAGGTGATCTTCTGTGTCTTGTCACTGCCAGCAAGTATTTTGGGGGTCACTAATTTCTACAAAACATTTGGGAATTGAGGTGATCTGTGTCTTGTCACACAGCCAGTGCCACGCAGTATTTTGTGGGGTCACTAATTTTTACTAAATATCTGGGAATTGAGGTGATCTGTCTCTTGTCACTGCCAGCAAGTATTTTGGGGGTTACTAATTTCTACAAAATATTTGGGAATTGTTATAATCCGTGTGTTCTCACTGGCTGCCACCCATCAGGGGGTCTCACTGATTTATAGGAGGTTTCTGAGATTTGTAATCTGTGGCTTCTCACTGCCACCCATCAGGGGGTCCCACATACTTCTTGTCATGCCTGCTGGTGCTCTTGCAGTGCAGTCTTCCCAACAGAGAGGGCGCCAGTCTCTGAATCAGGCTACTTTGAATGCCGCACCTGGTCAGGGATCTAGGCCTTTAAATATCAGTCACTGACTGTGCTCTGGGCCCTGACGTGGTTATTTCTAGCCCTCAGCACGTGTCTATAGCTTATGCATATTGGTTTTCTGGTTTGACTTCTGGCTTGTATATTGACTGTGTTTTCTGTAATTATCCCTTGGCATATGTTTATCTCGTGTACCGACCTCTGGCTTGTTATTACTACGATATCTCTCCTGTCCCTGATCTGTACTTCTATGTATTTTAGATTAGTACCTGGCCATTCTAAGGACCAGCTTCTCAGTTTAGGGTTCTTTCCTGCCTTTCTGGGTTTTGTCTGCGTGCTGGGTGACTCTATATCGTTACATTACGTCAGGGCCATGGACCCTGCAGACATTGCTCAGCAGTTTGCTGCTTACTGTTCCCATATAAGGGAGGCTGATGACAAGATGTATCATTTAGCAATTTTGCTGGAAACGTTCTTGGAGAATACAGATTGCGTGCAGTCTCCCTCACCTGCTCCTATAACCCATTCTGACACTTCTATGGTTAAATCCACTGTTCCAGTGCAAATGTTGCCTTCTGTTACTTTCAGTGGATTTCTGAATCAAATTGATGTATGTTTTGAATTAAATCCTCATATGTGTACAACTGACAGAGCTAAAGTGTGTTTTCTTTTTAACCGTCTCAGAGACAAGGCCTTAGACTGGGCTACTGCATTATGGGAGTCTAAAAATCCCATAATAAATAACTACGAGGATTTGTTACCACCTTAGAGTGTGTTTAACCCTTCCAGAAAAACTAATTCTGCTATTAAATGGTTAATGAGGTTAAGTCAGGGAGACAGAACTGTGTTGGAATATGCTGTTGAGTTTCAGACGCTTGCTGCCGAGGTTAATTGGGATAATGAAACTCTGGTGTCCTATTTTCTGGAGGGTTTGTCTTACTCGTTAACTCTTGCAAGAGATCTTCCTGGGAATCTGAATGATGTAATTCCCTTCTGTATGGAGATGGAAGACCAAATCAGGGACATGTGTAAAACAAAAGCGCAACCTAATAGGTTAATACCATGTGTGTCTCCAGAGTTTAACCCTGCTGCATCTGACAACCCTGTACCTCAACCAATGCAGTCTGGAGAGATTAAACCGTCAGAGGAGAGGGGGCTGGTATCAGACGTTATGACATTGTCTCCTTCTGTCTATATAAAGCCCTGTTACTGTACTATTATGATTGAGGGGGGTTCCTCCATTATTCAGGTAGATGCACTTCTTGATTCAGGGGCAGAGGACAATTTTATGGACACTACTTTTGCATTGGAGAAAGGGATTCCCTGTGTGGAAAAAAGTCCACCTATAGCTATTCGTGCTATAGATGGCAGACCCCTTTCCAACCCATATATTTCTAAGGAGACCAGTCCTATTTCCATGTCTGTAGGAGTCCTCCATAAAGAGACTGTGGTATGCCAACTCCTATCATCTCCTTCAAGTCCTGTTGTTTTGGGGTATCCTTGGTTACAAAAACACAATCCAGTCATAGACTGGAGAAGAAACACTGTTCTGTCATGGAGCAAGTCTTGTTTTGATTCATGCATGATTCCTGTCAAGTCTGTGCACACCATAAATGTACCCACTGCTGCTCCTTTATCTGTATTGGTTCCTATACAGTATGAGGAGGTCAGGGAGGTTTTCAACAAAGGAGGGGCTGAGACTTTACCTGAGCATAGACCCTATGATTGTGCTATTAATCTTCTTCCTGGCACTTTTCCTCCCAAGGGACGAGTGTATCCTCTGTCTCAATATGAGAACCTCATATTGGAGGAGTACATAAAGGATTCCCTTGCTAAGGGTTTCATAAGGAAATCCACATCTCCTGCTGGTGCTGGGTTCTTTTTTGTCTCTAAGAAAGAAGGGGACTTAAGACCTTGCATAGACTATCGGGGATTAAATAAAATAACTGTGAAAAATGCCTATCCCATTCCATTGATTGCTGAACTCTTTGACAGGTTAAAAGGTTCCCAGATCTTTTCTAAGCTTGACTTAAGAAGCGCGTATAATTAAGTGCGTATTAAAGATGGTGATGAATGGAAAACCGCTTTCAATACCAGATCTGGTCACTACGAGTACCTTGTAATGCCCTTTGGGCTATGTAACGCTCCAGCTGTGTTCCAAGATTTTATAAATGATGTTTTGCGTGATTTCATACATGACTGTGTCATCGTGTATTTGGATGATATACTTATTTACTCACCTGATCTCGCTACTCACCACTTGCAGGTTAAAAAGGTTCTTCAGACATTGTTGAACAATGGCCTTTACTGTAAATTGGAGAAGTGTCTCTTTGACCAACCTAAGTTAGCATTTCTAGGTTATGTAATTTCCGAAGAAGGATTTTCCATGGACCCGGCTAAACTTACTGCTGTTACTGACTGGCAATGTCCTATAGGGATAAAAGCTATTCAGAGATTCATAGGGTTCGCCAACTATTACCGCAGATTCATACTCAATTTCTCCACAATACTGGCACCCATTACCAATATGACCAAGAAGGGAGCTAATACCTGTATTTTGTCCCCTGAAACTGTTAAAGCCTTTTTTGAGACTCTTAACCCTTTCGCTGCTGAGGCTTTTCCCGCCCCTGTGCTGAGGTCATTTTTTACCTGTTTTGCGCATCATGTTTAAACGTGTTTTGAAGGCTTATTTTAGTATATGACATCGACATATTATATATCGTTCTTTCCGTCAGACTCGGTAGATTCATAATATGTCATTATTATATGTATACGTTATGTCATGTTTGTATATTATAACAAAAAATGCAATAAAATATGTATTTTCAATAATTTACAGCGTGTAAAGTGTTTTTTTCCACATTTTAACATGCGAGCAATTGCGGTTATATTTTGTATGGGGTGCGCTTGTTAAAAAAATTAGAGATGGGGTCTCGTTACATTTTTTTTTGGGGAAAATGACACCATTTTTAACAAACGCACCGCATACAAAAATCGTTAATGCAGCATCATTGTTCACATTATAATTGAAATGGGAACAATATTGCTGCATTAACAAAACAAAAAAAAAAAAAAAAAAGTGTTTATTTATTTTTTTTTAATTTTTTTGTTTAATTTTTTTTTATTTTTATTTTTCTTTTTTTTTTTTTTTTACAATTTTTTTTACTTTCATGTTTGGTATCGTTGGAACGGCCATGCTCTGGCCGATCCAACGATATCAAAATTTAACCCCTAACTGCCACGGATCGGGAGATAGGGAGTTCATTGGAACTCCCTATCTCCACAGTTCGTGGCAGTTAGGGGTTAATGCTAGGACTGGCGTCATCGTGCTACGCACGATGACGCCAGTCCTCTGGGGGAGTTCCCGGAAGCTTGGCCGACATCCAAGATGTCGGCCAGCTCCCGGGAAGGATCGCAAATCGGCGCTTTTCAGCGCCGATTTGCGATCCAGCTCCCCAGGGGTTAATGCCAGGCATCATTTGGAAGGGCAGGCTGTGCCCTTCCAAATGATGCCTGGGTTAAGCCCCTGTGAGCCGCCGATCGGGAGGAGAGAGGTCCGAAGGACCTCCCCCCCCTCCCTTTCAGGTGCCTCCTCCGCACATGCGGGGGGGCGCCTGAATTATGTGTCATCGCGGGGGCGCGATGACACATAATAATGGCGGCCACTGCTCCGGATGCCGGGCTGACATCCAGGATGTCAGCCCGCACCGGAGGGGCCAGCGATCGGCCGGAACCCGGCCGAACGCTGACCCCAATGCGAGGACGCGCTCAGCGCGTCCTCCGCATACCAGCAGCAATGCTGAGGACGCGCTGAGCGCGTCCTTAGCATTGAAGTGGTTAAAGAGGCTTTTTCTACGGCCCCTATACATGTCCACCCTGATCCAAGGAAGCCTTTCATCCTAGAGGTTGATGCCTCTGAGACAGGAGTAGGAGCTGTTCTCTCCCAAAGAGAATCCCCTGACCAAACACTCAAGCCTTGTGGCTTCTTTTCCAAGAAATTATCTAGTGCTGAAATGATATGATATCGGTAACCGAGAACTCCTGGCTATCATTTCTACTTTGAAGGAGTGGAGACACCTACTTGAAGGAGCTCCTACTCCCACTATGATTCTGACTGACCATAAAAACCTGACCTTTATTGCCGATGCCAAAAGACTGTCATCCCGTCAAGCCCGGTGGTCTATGTTTTTGAGTCACTTCAATTACATAATCACCTATAGGCCCGGTAACAGAAATGCTAAGGCAGATGCACTTTCCAGGTAATTTGAGGTCACAGAACAGAAAGATAGACCAGTTGAGTCGATTGTTCCTCTGGAGAGAGTAGTGGCAGCTACTCATCTCACCCTTACTTCTACACTCCTTACTCGTATCCAAGCTATGCAAGGTACAGCGCCCCCTGAGACTCCTTCTGACAAGTTGTTTGTTCCTGACGCAGAAAGAAAGGAACTACTCTCATGTTATCATGCCTCCAGGCCAGCCGGTCATCCTGGTATAAAAAGGACATTGTCAGCCCTTACACTGATGTACTGGTGGCCAGACATTGCCAAGGATGTGAGGGAATATGTACAGGCATGTGTGGTATGTGCACAATCCAAAGCCTCTACTCAATGTCCTGCAGGGCTATTGCAACCACTAGCCATCCCTGACAAACCGTCGTCACATATTTCTATGGATTTCATAGTAGATTTGCCACCTTCTGAAGGGCATACAGTGATTTTGACCATTGTTGATCGCTTTACTAAAATGGTTCATCTGGTTCCTCTCAAGAAATTGCCAACATCTAAAGGTCTAGCCAACATATTTGCCAAAGAGGTATTCAGATTGCATGGTTTGCCTCATGAAATTGTCTCTGATCGAGGTCCCCAGTTCATTTCTAGATTTTGGCAAAATTTCTGTTCACAGTTGGGCATTAAAGTATAATTTTCTTCTGCTTATCACCCACAGTCCAATAGAGCTGCCGAACGTGCTAATCAGTCTAGTGAGAACTACATTCGTAGCTTCTCTTCTCAAGGGCAGGATGATTGGGTTTCTTTACTTCCTTGGACTGAATTTGCTCTGAACAGTAATGTGAATGCCTCGTCTCGTCACTCCCCGTTTTTTGTTGCCCAAGGTTTCCAGCCTACCTTTTTGCCATCTCCTAGTGCTGACACTGGTCTTCCTGACTTGGACTCCTATGTTCAGTCTCTTCATAAAGTGTGGACTTTGGTACGTTCCAACCTCTGTCACGCTGCAGTCCAACAGAAGACCTATGCAGATAGGCATAGGTGGATGGGTCCTTCCTATGTTCCAGGCCAGAGAGTCTGGTTGTCTACCCGTAACATTAAGTTACGTGTGCCATCGATGAAATTTGCTCCGCGGTACATTGGTCCATTCAAGGTGCTAAGACGTATCAACGAAGTCAGTTATGCGCTGGACCTACCTCGTACCCTCCGTATACCGAATACCTTTCACACCTCCTTGTTGAAGCCCCTTCTGTGCAATCGGTTCACCACTGTCATTCCTCGACCTCGTCCTGTACTGGTCCAGGGACAAGAAGAAATTGAGGTCCAGTCCATTGTTGATTCCCGTCATTCCCGTGGTGGTCTTCAATATTTGGTGCACTGGAGAGGGTATGGCCCGGAGGAACGCTCATGGGTTCCGATTTCTGATCTCCATGCCCCCCGTCTGGTCCGTGCCTTTCACCGCTCTCATCCCACTGCCCCGGGATCTCGGCGCCCGGAAGTGACTCGTGGAGGGGGGGTACTGTCATGCCTGCTGGTGCTCCTGCAGTGCGGTCTTCCCAACAGAGAGGGTGCCAGTCTCTGAATCAGGCCACTTTGAATGCTGCACCTGGTCAGGGATCTAGGCCTTAAATATCAGTCACTGACTGTGCTCTGGGCCCTGACGTGGTTATTTCTAGCCCTCAGCGCGTGTCTATAGCTTATGCATTTTGGTTTTCTGGTTTGACTTCTGGCTTGTATATCGACTGTGTTTTCTGTAATTATCCCTTGGCATATGTTTATCTCGTGTACCGACCTCTGGCTTGTTACATACATAGTTACATAGTTATATAGGCTGAAAAAAGACATGCGTCCATCGGGTTCAGTCTCTCCCACATAACCTACTGCTGTTGATCCAAAAGAAGGCAAAAAACCCAGTCTGAATGCTTGCCAATATGCAACATACTACGATATCTCTACTGTCCCTGATCTGTACTTCTATATATTTTAGATTAGTACCTGGCCATTCTAAGGACCAGCTTCTCAGTTTAGGGTTCTTTCTTGCCTTTCTGGGTTTTGTCTGCGTGCTGGGTGACTCTATATCCTTACACTTCTAGCAGATTTATGCGAATTGTAATCTGTGTCTTCTCACTGCCACCTATCAGGGGGTCCCACATACTTCTAGCAGATTTAAGCGAATTGTAATCTGTGGCTTCTCACTGCCACCCATCAGGGGGTCACACTGATTTATAGGAGGTTTCTGAGATTTGTAATCTGTGGCTTCTCACTGCCACCCATCAGGGGGTCACACTGATTTATAGGAGGGAAATGTTATCTGTCTCTTGTTACTGGCTGCCAGCTATCAGGGTGTCTCACTGAGTTATACCAGAGTTCTGGAAATCTTTAATCTTTATACCAGAGTTGAATCAGAGTTCTGTATATATTTAATCTATATATCACTCACCATGTCTGAAAGAACAAAAAGGACAGGCAGACTCTCCCAGACACAGATAAGAGGGCAAGCAGCCCCTGTGTCGGGAGGCTGTGCCTCTGGTCGTGGTGGTCGTGGTGCATCCTCTGCAAGGGCACGCTTGTCCTTTCTAACTGGTGCTGGCCGTCTTCTTAAGCAGCAGCAACATACAGAGGATTTGGTGGATTGGCTAACCAGGCCATCCTCATCCTCCGAGTCCTCTGCCAGCCAGGCTTGTAGTGCTTTACAGTCCACCTCAGCTGCCAAAGCATCTAATGCAGCCTCCATGTCCACAGCTACTCCTGCTGTAGCCTCGCTATCATGCGGACATGCTGACATGCTGCTTGAGGATGCGTAGTAAGTACAGTGCTCTGATTCAATCTCTGAGGTTGAGGAAGGGAGTATAATCAACCTAGAGGAAGGGGGTGCTAGTGATGACACACAAATAACTGGCACTCATGTTGCCCCAGCAGCTGCAGCATACTGCCAAGTTGGCTCCAGTGATGAGGAGATAGGGGGTGAAGATAACATTGATGATGAGGTCACTGACTCCACCTGGGTGCCAGATCGAAAAGAGGAATCAAGTGAGGAGGAGGGGGAGGAGGAGGCACAGCAAACACGAGGCACAACATCCTCTATGACTAACCGTAGCACTAGCCAGTCCAAGGCATCAGATGTCAGAGCTGCTCCGGTGCAGTGCGCTGTTGTCTCAAAGCACACACACAGGAACTCTGCTGTCTGCTGGGAGTTCTTTAAGAAATGTGCAGCAGACCGCACCGTTCCTTTTTGTAATCTATGTCAGATGAGGCTTAAGCGTGGGAAAGACACAGGACACTTGGGTACCACGTGCTTGAGGTGACATATGACCTCCTACCACACATCCCGTTGGTGCAAAACTTTGCGTAGGTCCTCCTCATCTGTCTCTACCCCCACTGTATGTCCTGCCATGTCATTGCCTACAACCTCCACTGACGGGGATGAGGCTACAGTATTGGATGTACCAGGTCCTTCCTCACATTGTGACAACAACCCATAAGCTAAAGATTTACGCAGTCAGATTACGTTGCCGCAGCTGCTGCAGCGTAAGAAAAAATGTAGTCGCAACCATCCACAAGCACAGCGTCTAAATGCCAGCTTAGCAAAATTACTCGCATTGCAGCTGCTGCCTTTCCAGCTGGTGGACCCTGCTCCCTTCCGTGAATTTGCTGAATGTGCTGTACCACAGTGGCAGGTTCCAAAACGCCATTACTTTTCACGCAAGGCCATTCCAGCACTATACCAGCACGTGGAAGACAATGTTATCGAGTCATTGGGAAAGGCAGTCAGCAGCAAGGTGCATGTGACTTTAGACATGAGGTCCAGCAAGCATGGACAGGGTCGTTACATTTCCTTCACGGCACACTGGGTAACTGTGATTGCAGCTGGGAGAGATCCAAGACGGGGCTCTGTGCTGGAGCTTGTTCATCCACCACGCCTCCAGAAAGCTGCTTGTATGAGGTCTGTCTGCTCCACCACCACCACCTCTCCATCTTCCTCCTCCTCCTCCTCCTTCTGTGTCTCTGGCGAAGTGGCAGTTAAACCAACGCCTGACAGGGTCTACTCAATGGCTGAAGCAAAAAGAAGCCATACTGTGCTTTAGCTGGTTTGTTTAGGGGACGGGAGCCACACCGGGCCAGAAATTCTGTCAGCTCTGCAGGGTCAGGTGTAGAGATGGTTAACACCACTCCAGCTTTGTCTGTGATAATGGCAGCAACCTTCTCTCCGCCCTACGCAAGGGTAAATTGACACATGTACCATGCCTAGCACCCGTCCTAAATCTAGTGGTACAGCGTTTCCTAACCAAGTACCCAGGGCTGGCAGAGCTTCTCAGCCAGGCCAGAAAAGTCTGCAGCTACTTCAGATGGTCATTCCCAGCAAGCGTTCGCCTGGCAGAAATTCAAAGAGAATTCCACCTTCCCACAAACCGTCTGATCTGTGACATGCCCACCAGGTGGAACTCGACATTGTCAATGCTGCAGCGTCTGCACAAGCAGCAGAGGGCCATCAACGAGTACCTGTGTGAGTATGGCAAAAGGACAGGTTCAGGTCAACTTGTTTCCCCCCCCCCCGCAGTGGGTGATGATCAAGGATGCATGCACTGTACTGTCACCATTTGAGGAGGCAACGAGGATGGTGAGCAGGGACAGTGCATGCATCAGTGACACAATTCCTTTAGTGTTCCTGCTGGAGCACACTCTGCGGGGAATTATAGATGTGGCTCTAGAGGCAGAGCAGCGGGAGAAAGAGGAGGACTTCCCTAGCTCTCAAGGCCCCAGTCTTTCCGCAGACAGCATTCCTGCGGGTCCTACTCAGATCAGACAGGAGGAGGATGAGGAGGATGAGGAGGAGGAATATTTAAGTCGTGGGGGCATTGAAGGTGGGGATTCCTCAAGGGAGGGTTTTGTGTGCCCAGAAACCCAAGGACTTGTACGTGGCTGGGAGGAGGTAGTGCACGATAGGTTCATCCTCAGCGACCAGGAAGACTCGGAAGGTAATGCCACCTCCAACCTATGCAGCATGGTCTCCCTTATCCTGCAAAGCCTGCTAAAGGACCCCAGGATTTGTGCTATCAAGGAGAGGGATCATTACTGGTTGGCAACCCTTCTTGATCCACGATACAAGTGTAAGGTTGCAGAGCTCATCCTGCCCTCACAGGATGAAACAACTTGAGGACACTCTTAAGCGACACTTGTGTAACACCTTTCCAGGCACTGGTAGGTTAACAAGTGATGACACAGGTGCTTCTGAGGCTGCAGTTGATCAGAGGAAGAGTGGTGAAGGGGGCCGCTTGACTGATGCCTTTTGCATTTTTTTTAGTCTACGACGCCCAGGGACGTCAAATGTAGACACCCATTGCCAGCGTCTTCAGCATATGGTGCAGGACTACCTAGGGGCAAGGACAGACCTGGATACCTTTACAGTAGATGATCCACTGGCTTACTGAGTGTTGAGATTGGATCACTGGCCAGAACTTAGCCAATATGCTATGGAGCTACTAGGTTGCCCTTCATCCAGCGTGGTTTCTGAAAGGACGTTCAGTGCCGCTGGAGGTTTTGTCACAGACAAAAGAGTGCATCTGTCCACCGACTCTGTAGACTGGCTGACATTTATAAAAATGAATCAGTCCTGGATCAGCAGCTATCACTCCCCTGATGCTGATGTAACTGAATAGATTGGGGATCTCCTCTGCATTCCCAAAACCTCCACCACTGCACTCTACCACAATACCTCAGAGGGGTTACGGACGGTGTGAAAGCACCGTTGCCGACACTAAAGGCCCAATTTTAAAGCACCTATTGTTACTTTCATCCAAAGCCTGCATAACAGGCACCATAATTTAGCCAAAAAATCACTAAACTTGTTCTGTGTGTCCTAAAACGTCTCCTCTTTTCATACAGGCTGCTGCCCCAAGCAGTTGTTTATGAGTAGATTAAAGGAAAACCATATACCGTCACTTGAAATGTCATTGTTTTTCTTTTTAAATGTTTCTATACATCCTACAAATCTACCACTTCACGGGCAGGTTATGGGGACCTCCTAGGCACGATATTTTAAGGAATTTTTCGTTTTTGTTCTTAACCTTTATTTCATGTTAAAATCACTGTTCCTTTAAAACCTTTTTTCTTTAACTTTTTTCCTTGTTTCCTGTCCCCCAGGGCACTACCCAGACCCCCATACACCTTTTATGTCAAATATCTTGCATATATGCCCTCTTGGAGGGCACTCTAAAAATCGAACATTCGAGTCCCATTGACTTGCATTGAGTTCAAAGCGTGTTCCCGTTCGAATTCAAACTTTTTTAATTGTTCGAGTTCGAATGCGAACCGAACAGGGGGTGTTCGGCCCATCCCTAGTAGGCACCCACTAAGGAAAGATTTTTGGAAACTCTGCCCCTAAGGGGGTGAAAACGGGGGTTGAATATTTTAAACATTATACCTACAGCTCAAAAACAGAAGATGTTACAGACGTGAAAATCGGTATTAGATTCGTCTTGAAAAATAAAAAAACAAGTATTTTACCATTTTCCAAAAATCCAGTGGGGGGGGGAGGGTGTTGAATACTTTTATCAGTATACCTATATTTCAAAAACCAAAGATGTTACAGGTGTGAAATTTGGTATTAACAATATTCTTGAAAAATAAAAAAACATTTATTTTACCATTTTCCAAAAATCCCAAGTGGGTAGTGTCACGCTGGGTGCCCACTTGGTCCTGCGTGGTGGCTTGGAACAAGGAGTGTAGCCCTTTAGGCATGTGAGCTGCTGGCTTGGTACAAGATTTACACAATACAGATTCCAGACAAAAGGTGAACCAGATTGAAAACATGAGAGACAGGGGGGCATAGAAGAGTGAGGGTTTACAAGACAGACAGAATGCTAGACTGGAGAGGTCCTTGAATGTTGGCCTCTAAGTAAACTAAACTCAGACAAACAACACACATAAAACATGAAACATAAGAGTGGTCAGGACTAGGAGAACTTGGCAACTGAACAGGCATACAGATTAAGGGGAGCAGGCAAGAGAGAGATCCAGAGAACACGCTTAAGGTCATAAACAGAAACCAAAATACATGGTACAGGGTACAAGAAGCAGATCAGAGAATAAACCAGAATGATAGCCAGAAGTCATACATAGGAACAATTCTCAATCAGGCCAGGTCAGCAATGGGATATGCAGAATGCAGAGTACAGGGAGCAAGAAAGAGAATATCCAGGAACATAAGCCAAAAGTCAAAACCAGAAATACTAGACATGAAGCTATGCAGCAACGCAGGATACAGGAAACACAACCCCCATATGAACTCACAAACGGTCAAAAAAGCACTGTGCTGCTGGGAGTTATATAGGCAGTGGGTCTGTGTGATTGGGCCATGTGACCTCAGACCAGAAGACCCCAGCAGAACGCCGGAGCAGCGCCAGAAAGCACAGTCAAACACAAAACAGGGGAAAACAGAGGTGAATGAATCTCACCACCAGAGGTCGTGGCCAAAACCATGGAAAACGTGACAGGGGGTGTGTGAAAAAGGGGAGTGAATACTTTTAAACAGGATACCTATATCTCAGAAACAGAAAATGTTTCAGACGTGAAAATTGGTATTTAGATTCGTCTTGAGAAATAAAAAAACATGTATTTTACCATTTTCCAAAAATCAAGTGGGTGGGGGCAAAAAGGGGGGTTGAATACTTTTATCAGCATACCTATATTTCAAAAACCAAAGATGTTACAAGTGTGAAATTTGGTATTTACAATTTTCTTCAAAAATATAAAAAACACTTGCTTTACCGTTTTCCCAAAATCCCAAGTGGGGATGAAAAAAGGGAGGGGTGAATACTTTTAAACAAGATACCTATATCTCAAAAAGAGAAGATGTTAGAGATGTGAAAATTGGTATTTAGATTCGTCTTGAAAAACAATTTTCCAAAAATCCAGTGGGAGGGGGCAAAAAGGGGGTTGAATACCTTTATCAGTATACCTATATTTCAAAAAACAAAGATGTTACAAGTGTGAAATTTGGTATTTACAATCTTCATGCAAAAAAACAAATATGTGTTTTACCATTTTCAGGAAACCCATTTAAGGGGGGTCGGGGGAAAGGGGTGGGAATACTTTTATCAGTATACCTATATTTCAAAATCCACAGATGTTACAGGTGTGAAATTTGGTATTTACAATCTCCTTGAGAAATAAAAAAAACATGAGTTTTACCATGTTTCAAAAATCCCAAGTGGGGGGGGGTGAAAAAAGGGGTGAATACTTTTAAACAGGATACGAATATCTCAAAAACAGAAGATGTTACAGACTTGAAAATTGGTATTTAGATTCATCTTGATAATTTAAAAAACACCTATTTTACCATTTTCCAAAAATCCAGTGGGGGGGTTGAATAGTTTTAGCATTATACCTATATTTCAAAAAACAAAGATGTTACAGGTGTGAAATTTGGTATTTACAATCTTCCTAAAAAAAACCAAACATGTGCCTTATCATTTTTCAAAAATTCAGTTAACCCCTTCGCTGCTGAGCCATTTCACGTCTGTGAAATTTTTACTGCTTTTGCTCATCATGTTTAAACGAGATTTAAAGCCCAGTTTTTTATTTGACCCATACATATTATATATGGTTCTTTCCGGCAGACTCCGCAGATTCATAATATATCATTATTATATGTATACGTTATGTCCTGCCTGTATATTATAACAAAAAATGCAATAAAATTGGAATTTTTAATCATCTGCTGCGTGTAAAGTGTTTTTTTTTCACATTTTATCATACGAGCCTTTGCGTTTATATTCTCTGTGGGGTGCACTTTGTTAAAAAAATTAGAAATGGGGACTCGTTACATTTTTTTGGGGGGGAATTACGTGTTTTTTAGCAAATGCACCCCATAGAAAAAAATCAGTAGTGCAGCATCATTGTTCACATTTCAATTATAATATGAACAATGATGCTGCACTAATAAAAGATAACACATGAAAAAACAACACTTTTTTTTATAATTAATATTAGTGGTTTTTTCCTTTACATTAAACATGCTCATGTTTGGTATCATTCGAAAGGCCATGCTCTGGCCTTTCAAATTATACCAAACATGACCCATATAGCTGCCACAGTTCAGGAGATAGGGGGTCCCATTGAACCCCCTATCTCCATCAGTGGATTTCTTTAGGAAATCCCCAGGCAGCTAGGGGTTTCCCAGCTTACTGACTATTTAATAGCACTCCCTGTTAGGTATAAGATGTGCAAACTACAGTAAGCTTGTTTAAACTGTGAGTAGCTAACTGATTTCACCCTTGTGTAGCGTCAGGAATGTAATTTGAATGCCATGCTTTAGGCTCACTTATCCTAGCGCTAATGATTACATCTCGAGATGCTACATTAGCAGCAACTATGGAATAGAACCCTGTATGTTTTGTCCTTTATAGAATCCTGGTGCAACACCCTTTTGCTAATAATGTCTTATGTTAGGTGTTGCAAAGGTATATTGCACATGGTTTGCACTATTGTTTGAGAATTATATCACATATGCATGAATTCTTGCACATAAGAAAAGTGTTATATATGCTATTATTTATAAGCTATCAAATTTGGTTATTTTTTAAAAAAAATTGTAATTTTGAGCATCAATATTATTTAGAATTATTTGCATCAAATTAGTCATGAGTCATTAGCTGAGTCATTATTCAAATTCAGACTTTCCGTTATTATACTAGGAAAACTCTAATTGTTCTTATGTACTGCTTATGACATAACTTGCAACCTTCTACTTCACTATTATCACAAAATCTCCCTATTTTGCTTGACAATATTTTCTTTTATTATTTCTTCAAAATCTTTTGACTCATTGATTCTACTGCTCACAAACTATAATTATCAAGAATTGAGTCATATTATCTTGACATTATATTATCGTAACATTATTGTATATCTCTATAATGTATCTAAATATACTCAATTAAAATATCAAATTAAAAGCACAACACTTTACCAGACCCCACTGGTACTATATTTTGTTTCCTACCACAACTGGGATGCCTCCACTACAAGTAACCTTATTCTAAACAAGTTTAAATGTTGATATTAGGGATGTACTGATACCAATTTTTTAAGGCTGAGTATGAGTGCCGATTCAGGTACTCACCTATGCCGATCACCAATACTTTTATTTAAAGTAATGTGACTGCTTTCCAATAAATAATTTAGGATTTTTGCTGAAAGCCTGTCCAGCTTATGTTGACATTGAAATGTATGGCCCCATTTACTCACTGCCTGCACAGACCCTGACCACACACCAGATACATATATATATATATAGTTATGTTTATTATTGCATGACATGACAGCAATTCAAAGAATTGTATCCCAGAGCCCCTGTGCCACATTCCCCATATGCAGCATGGAATTCTGGGTAGGATATGCAAATGACATCTGTCTCACTTTTATGCATCCTGGGTCTGTTATTACACAGAACCCTAAAATCAATGCTATGCCATACTATGGCTTTCTAGCAGAGATAAGGTTTATGCAACTGGTCAAAGCCACTCCTAGGACAGCGCTGTTTTATGTTTATTCAACAGAAAGCACACAATTAACCAAAGGAGGACCACATGACGCAGCACGGGTCCAACAAATGTAGCTGTGATTTAACACGGTCCCGGGTTGTGACGCAGCACACATGGTATTACCTGTGCATTACACCACAGGATAAGGGGTAACTGTGACGCGGCACAGTCACTCAAAGTACTGTGCAAAACAACACAGCCCCACACACGAGGAGTGCACTGCCCCGACGAACCGCGACGAAAGGGCCTTATTACAAACTTAGTGCAAAAACGCTCGCGCAGCACGTGAATTTGTGCGTGAAGCGTTAAATGTTAACACGCGTAAATTAACGCTGGAATTACAATCCTAGCGCGTTTTTTCATCCGTCGAGCAATAACGCATGTAAAACGGACATGCAAAAATGCGCGCGCATTAATGTTGCGCGCAGAAATCGGTGTGCGGACTGTATTTTTACGCAATTCAGCCAATCAGAATTAAGAACCACAATTGTCTTCCGTTAAATTTTTGCACCTGCCAAAATCAATCTGAGTATATATGCTGCAGCAATATTAAAAACACGCACAACTTCTCAATTTTATTGTTTGGGTAAGTGTAGAATGTGTAACTATACTTTGCTGTATTTTTTTTAGGGCTGGTGTATTTGGGTTCGGCCAGGACATTCAGATTTGCCATTGCCACCAGGTTTTAGAAGTTGTTAAAATTATGCGCGCAACCGCTGTGCGTTAAATTTTGCGCATAGATTGTAATACCATCCACATACCAGCGCACAAACGCATTTGCGCTCACAGTCGCAATGTTAAGTATAGGACGCGCGCAGTACAGTACGCTCGCAAGGGTTTGCGCAGGTTCACCCGCGGTAGATGTTAACGTGTATTTTTTGCGCGGACATTGTAATACGACGTTCAGCGCAAAGGGTTTTGCCCCCGTGTTAATGTGTTTTTGCGCACGCGTTAACGTTTGCATGAAGAATGTAATAGGGCCCAAGATCCTGGTGTTTCTGGGTCTAAGGCGACCGGGTAACGCTGTACTGGTGTGAATCACCTTTATTAGCGCCAGTCCCGGTCCCCCGCAAGAAAATACTTGCTAGCTAAGCTAAGCATCCTGAAAATCTAGGGCACCAGGTAACGCAACAGGGTGTTGAACCTGGTCCCTATCTAAAGAAGAAGAATGGAAAGAAGAGGGGGTGGGTTGGCACAAGAGTGGGGGACGGGGTGGAGGGGGGAAAGAGGCACATAAAATACAGTACAGTGTACAGTCGTCGTCGTCGTGTCTTCTCCTGCCGAAGCGATCGATGATAGCATACTCGCTTAGCATGCTTCGAAACAGCCTCACGCAGTCCGCGATGGTGACATTCTCCAGCCGCAATACCAAGCGGTTCCGGGCGAACCACAGGGCATCCTTGAAACAGCACATCAGGCACCACGCACGTGCAATGGCGGCCTCAGTTTGGGGGGGAGTTTCAACAGACCCCAATCATTAGCTATCAGCGTGCTCGCAATATTCGTGACCTACTGTATAAGCAACCAGTAGATTTGGAGCACTCTGGGACTTGATATAAAATACAAAAATTTATTAAAGAATCATTAAAAGAAAACAGACGTTTCGGCTCCTCAGAGCCTTTATCAAGGTATGTACATACCTGGAAAGAGTACATAATTAAATACTAAAAGCATAAACTCATAAACTAAAAGCATAGACTTGTTGGAAATACAACAGAATGTACTATACCATTTAAACTGCAGATGGCGATGTTATTAAAGGGTACTATGTGTTCTGACCTTGTTGATATATTCACAGGAAGGAAGTCTGTTTTTCTCAATCACTTCCCTTGATTTCTCCCTGTGTAATGCCTGCTGTTTTCAGACACTAGTCTGTTATAGTTGTTTATTGTTTTATACACAAAGTAAAGTTTCACCTGCATGTTCACAAGATTCCAGTGCCTTTTTCATACATAACCAACAGGTTATGGGCCCAGACACTGAAAGGAAACTACAAATCAGTATGTGCTGCATCTATGATCCAAATACCTGCTGTGTGAGGAAACAAGAGCTGCATCCAATATACTGAAACATGGCAAGTGGTTCAGATGTGAAATTTGCAATAGCAAAGCTAAACAAAACCAACTATCAGCTGTGGAAGTTTAAGCTGGAAATGCTGTTATCCAAAGATGACTTGTGGCAGGTTCTGGATACAAACAGACCCACTGACAACCCAGAAGAATGGGACAGGAAAAACAGACCCGCAAAAGCAGTTATAAGCCTGTTAGTGGAGGATGATCAACTTATTCATATAAGAAAAGAAAACACAGCTAAAGGTATGTGGACTGCGCTACAGAAACTGCATGAGCATTCAAATTTAAAACTGCGTAAACTGTATAAAATGAGGCTGGAAAAAGGCCAGGAAATGTGTGAACATGTGAATGCTATGCTGGAAATTGCGGAGCAATTACGTGCAATTGGGGAAGAAATAAAAGATAATCATGTAGTGGCATTACTATTATGCAGCCTTCCAGAATCGTATAGTGACCTTATAAATGCTCTGGAAACCAGACCAGAGGAAGAACTAACACTGGAATATGCTAGAGGAAAATTAATTGAATACAACAGAAAGAAGGAAAATATGCATGGTGAAGAAAATGAAAAAAACAGAAGTAGCTCTAAAGGTGAATGAAAACACAAAACAAAACAGAAAAACCAGAGTGTGTTTTTGCTGAAAAAGACCGGTCATTTAAAACAAAATTGCTCCATTTGGAAAGCAGAGCAGCGAAGGCGAGAGCCATTCACAAGAGAAAGAGCTAAAGCAGCCACGCAGGAAACCACAGATACATCATGGAGTACAAGCTTTAAAGTGACTAGAATACTACCCCACATGGATGGTACATTGACTCAGGAGCAACAAGTCACATGACAAGTGATGAGACCTTCTTCACAGAAATAGATTTTAATGCAAAAGACAAAGTCTTCCTAGCAAATGGGAAAAGTATTACATCAGAAGGTAATGGTCAAGGGTTTCTGAACTGCACCACACCATCAGGAGGTAAGTGAAGCATCCTTGTAAAGAATGTTTTGTATGTTCCAAGTCTAGAAAGATGCCTCCTATCAGAGAAAAAGCTTGTTAACAATGGACTCACAATACAATTCCGAGGTAATGAATGCACAATTCGAAATAGAAAAGAAATCCTAGCAAAGGGAAGGTTGAATGAACATCTATACAAACTGGTCACTGAAAGTGTTAAAGTCAAAACAGTCACCCATAATCCACATAACAAGTGCATCCATCTCTGGCACAGACGATTGGGTGTCACGGGGGTCCCGGGCAGATGCCAGGGAGGGCCCTTCATAGCGTTCATTTTTAAGCCCTTGAGGCAGGTTTGTGGTTTGTTGCATAATGCAGGATCCAGCACACGCTACACTAAAACAGAAACAGGTGACAGGAGGTGACAGTGCAGGTGACAGGCACAAGAGGGAGCCCTGCACTGGGTACAATTTCTAAATCTAAATACAGGTTCACGACAAGGGTAGACAGAATGAGAAAACACACAGTAATTCTCAACAGGACAAAATGAGACTTGAATGTGTTCAGCAGCCTGCAGGGCAGAACTCGTTGGTACTTATACAGGTTCAGTACAAGGGTAGACAGAATGAGAACACACACAGTAATTCTCAACAGGACAAAATGAGACTTGAATGTGTTCAGCAGCCTGCAGGGCAGAACTCGTTGGTACTTGAAAATACAACAGACAGTACTGCTGATCCAAGCACTCCCATCCAGGGAGGTCACACAAAATGAAAACACTAGATACTGCTCAGTAGCAATTGATTTCATTACCAAAAGGTCTACTGAGCAAAAGCACATTAACTATGCACATACAGAAGAGAAGTCCAAAAATACAAGCCTGGTCATTCACGATAAATCCAGACAGATAACTTTTGGGGGACAGATGTAAGAATATTCCAAGAGCCAAAGCCAGAAAGTCATACACAGAGAAATCAGAAATACAATTCAGCAAAACAGGGAGCAGGAACTTAATAGTTATAGACCTATCCAGACCCAAGGAGCAAGAGTACTTCTGGTCCTATATATAGGGCTGAGCAGGTAATGTGACCGCAGACTGAGATGGTCTGCAGAGCCTGAACACCAGAATATAGAGGAATCCCTTCATCCACCAGCAGGGGCAGGGCTGAAATGTGACATCGGGGCATAGAAACCCAGGTTTAATACAGGACACAACCTTGCGTGTAAACTGCAAAAGAGCATCTATGGTCTCAAACAAGCTGCTAGAATGTGGAATAAAAAAATGAACGAAGTACTCACATTAGAAGGATTTTCAAGAATTATTTTTTTTGTGAAAGGATTTTACCAGGAAGGATATATTGAGATTTCTCTCGTTTTCAAGTATGTCCTGGGTGGTGTGTATGTACCGTTAGGTGTCTTGCCAAGGACACTTACTGGAGAGGTTGCTTGCTGTCACGTGCCACGCCGCCGCCGGCGGAAGAAAGGCAGATCTGGTGCTGCACCATCCTGATTTCCCCAGGCAACACCCTTCATGCCCTGCCTTGCTGGGAATTGCTTCCAGAGACTCATACTAGCAGGATCAGCAGGTGCACCTAATGAGGACCTGCAATGACTATTTAGTAGAGGCACGCCCGTCCCATGAGGCTTCTGCATTTTGCTTGCAAAGTGCCAACACTTCCAGTCTGACATCAAGCCTGTCCAGAAGCTCCATAGCTATCCTGATATCCGTGTACCGAACCCCTGGCTTTCCCCCTGGACTCTGCATTCTGGATCACCCCTACTGGTATTGTGCCTCGAGACCCCTTTATTTCACCCGTCCCAAGACTTCCCTTCAGCACTCCCCAACCAGAGACTTTCCAGTATTGCTTCTCCATGTTTATTGTTTTCCTTTAATAAATCCCCATTTGATTTGCAACATCTCAAGTATTTCCTGTGTATCACTTGCACCCTGGGCTTGCAACCTCGACCTGTGGCACTACACGTGACATAATGCAGAAGCCTACCAGCGAGCCCGCAGTGATACCAGCCATGAAACAGTTAATTAAGGAAACCTTCCAGGAACTGTTTAACCATTTGCTGGACATTCTGAATAATCTGCTGCAGAGGATGTGGGGCCCATCTCCTAAGGTGTGTTCTCCTGGAGCCAAAATGGTTCATGGCCCCTTATCTGCAGAGGAGCGCACCAGGCGGTACAAAGCTGATCTCTGCCTGTACTGTGGACAGGATGGACATTTTTTGCCGGTCTGCCCAATAAGACCACCAAAAAATACTTTTGCAAAGAAATCTCCCACAGCAAAGACCGCTCCAAGATCTGCTCCCCTGGCTAATCAGACACCTGTATCCAAGCCAGTCGTCAGAAAGCCAGCTACCAAAAAACCATTGCCTTCCAAACCCAGAGGGGCTTTGCCATCCAAGCCCCCCATTTCTAAACCACTTGCTGTTTTTCCATATATCAAGTCTGAAGTAGCCAAATCAGAAGAAAATGGTTTGCTGGAACCCATGGAGGTAGAGCCTGCCACAGAGGAGGATCCGGTAACCTATATGGAAACAGCTCCCACTGACTACATGGAAGCTGACTTGCCTGAACCTATGGACCTTATGATGTTACAGAGTCCTGGTGTAACCTCCACTTCCAATTGGCATATCCTCGCCTCCACTGTTGCTCTAGCACCGGAAGCAGCTCTCAGCAGTACCAGCCAAGCAAAGTCTGTTCCAAGTTCAATGAGTCACGGTACTGCTGCTACTCGTGCTTCTGATCCGGTTCCCCCCACTGACCCAAAGGGGGTTGAGCCAGAAAAGCCCAAGTGCGCTGCCCAGCCGGAGCGCGAGAAGCCCAAGTGCGCTGCCCAGCCGGAGCGCGAGAAGCCCAAGTGCGCTGCCCAGCCGGAGCGCGAGAAGCCCAAGTGCGCTGCCCAGCCGGAGCGCGAAGACCCTGAGATACCCGCTGCCCAAGCTGGAGTACCAACAATTGTGCCAGATTCCAGAGCAAGGCCCACTACTCCCAGCCAGCATGTTCTGAAAATCAATTCTCCTGCACAAGACCAAATGCCTGCAAATTCCAGGAAGGCGACCAAGCTCCCTCAGGGCTCTCTGGGTTGCGGTGCCACCACTGCCAAGGCCGCTGACCCGGCTCCCTCCACTGTCTCAAAGGAGGTCGAGCAAGGAGACCCTAGAGCTTCCATTTGGCAAAATGAAGTGCCTGAAAATCCCTGGAGGTTGACCAAACCCCCTCAGGGCTCTCTGGGTTGCGGTGCCACCACTGCCAAGGCCGCTGACCCGGCTCCCTCCACTGTCTCAAAGGAGGTCGAGCAAGGAGACCCTGGGGCATCCATTTGGCAAAATGAAGTGCCTGAAATTCCCTGGAAGTTGACCAAACCCCCTCAGGGCTCTCTGGGTTGCAGTGCCACTGATGCCAAGGTCACTGACCCGGCTCCCTCCACTATCTCAAAGGAGGTCGAGCAAGGAGACCCTAGGGCTCCCATTTGGAAAAAGGGAGTGCCAGTCCAGGAAGTTGCCAATCCATCCGTGAAATCTCCACAGATTCTTACTGTTGTCAACACCCTTGCTGCTCAAGTTGGTACCTTCACCAGAATAATAGAGAGCATCAAGGTAAACCACGAGGCCTTACAGTCCCAGGTGCAGGAGATCCAGGCCTATGTCCATGCGCCGGCTGAGAACATCACCGACCCACAATCCATGGCAGAGCTACTCCCTGCTGCTGATTCGGATTCAGATGGTGAACCATCTCTTCAGACAGCACGGCGTAGCCAAGGGCCACCTGGTCGAGGATGGTCATACCTGGGCACCACAAGTTCTATGCCGGCTGCCAATCCAGCCACTTACCGGTGTACATCTGTCACTCCTAGGAGGGTTCCTGGAGTATCCAAAGTGGACTGTCCAATTCCCCATACCAGGAACGTGAAGTCTAAACCTGGTTCCGTGACTCCTGTACCGGACCCCACTACCGGCAGAACCACCACTAATAGGAAAGTAACCCAGCTCCCTCAGGGCTCTCCGGGTCACTGTGC
The DNA here is from genome assembly GCA_009667805.1 of Leptobrachium leishanense. Lineage (NCBI taxonomy): Eukaryota > Metazoa > Chordata > Amphibia > Anura > Megophryidae > Leptobrachium > Leptobrachium leishanense. The sequence goes on from CM019072.1 coordinate 47,564,277, forward strand.
CGCAGCCTCCGATACCCCTGACCCGGTTCCCTCCTTATCTATGGAGGTTGAACCAGGAAGCCCCGAGGTACCCAATCCCGGCCAACTGCCATTGGGTAAGAGCATGGTGATTGAAGACCACCGTAAGACCGACTCCTTGCTATCCGGTTGTGTCCTTGCCTCTAACGGGACTTTGGTGCGTACAGAGGATCTTGAGAGAATTGAGGAGGCCCTGCGGCAAAGGAAAGCTGCAGATGTGCCTGCAGAATCAATTTTGGCATTAACCGCTGCAGCGCCTGTCACTCTCAGCCAGCAATCAGCTCCTCACTACCAACCAGAGCTGGACTTTATTCCCCTGGAATCCAGTGAGGAGGAAGCTGTTGACCCTGCTACCAAAGAGCCTGCATATGGACAAACAACCTGTACTGTCATGGCACTGGACCGTGCTGAAGTTCAGCGACTTTTAGAGCCATTCCATTCCCTCACCTCTGAGGGGACAGTTATAAAGGTAGAAGACCTCCCCGCTTATGAAGCAACCTTAGACACCCGGAGGGTGTTCTTTGAGGGGGGCAACTGTCACGTGCCACGCCGCCGCCGGCGGAAGAAAGGCAGATCTGGTGCTGCACCATCCTGATTTCCCCAGGCAACACCCTTCATGCCCTGCCTTGCTGGGAATTGCTTCCAGAGACTCATACTAGCAGGATCAGCAGGTGCACCTAATGAGGACCTGCAATGACTATTTAGTAGAGGCACGCCCGTCCCATGAGGCTTCTGCATTTTGCTTGCAAAGTGCCAACACTTCCAGTCTGACATCAAGCCTGTCCAGAAGCTCCATAGCTATCCTGATATCCGTGTACCGAACCCCTGGCTTTCCCCCTGGACTCTGCATTCTGGATCACCCCTACTGGTATTGTGCCTCGAGACCCCTTTATTTCACCCGTCCCAAGACTTCCCTTCAGCACTCCCCAACCAGAGACTTTCCAGTATTGCTTCTCCATGTTTATTGTTTTCCTTTAATAAATCCCCATTTGATTTGCAACATCTCAAGTATTTCCTGTGTATCACTTGCACCCTGGGCTTGCAACCTCGACCTGTGGCACTACACGTGACACTTGCTGGGATCGAACCCATGACTCCACAGGCTTTCTCCATGCAGAGCGGTGACATTACCTCTACTCCACCCAGCCGGGTTAAAACTGATCCATGCCTATATTCAAAGAATCAAGAAAACAAATGGATATACATACTAATTTATGTTGATGACATTATAATTTGGTTTGAACAAGAAGGGGATTATGATCAGATAGTTACAAAAGTGAAACAAAACTTTGAGATTAAAGAACTTGGAGATATCGCTCACTATCTAGGAATTCAAATCGAGAGAGAAGAGGATGGAAGTTATCTTAGCCAAAGTCAGAAAATTACAGACATTTTGGAAGAGTTTCACATGCAAGATGCAAAAGAAGTGAAAACGCCTATGGAACCAGCTTACCAGAAATACAATGGAATGGAAAACTTGTTACCTAACAATGATAAGTACCGCAATGCGATTGGAAAATTGTTATACATTGCCACTGTGATAAGACCAGTGGCAGACCAGAGGCTGCAGCATTGAGTAAACTCTGTAGAAAAGTTTCAACACCCTGTCAACATGACTGGAATGCTGTAAAAAGGGTGATACAATATCTAAAAGGAATAATTCATATGACACTGCGACTGCCAGCAACAATAAATACAAACTTAGTTGGCTGACTGGGCCGGAGACATCACAGACCGCAAATCTACTAGTGGTTACATCTTCCAATATGGAGAAGGAACCATCAGTTGTTCTAGTCGAAAACAAGCGACTGTTACGCTCTCTTAAACTGAAGCAGAATACATGGCAGCAGCACATGCATGTCAAGTAGCAGTTTGGATTCGTCACCTTCTATTGGATATGGGACTGGACATGTCTAAACCGATACCCATCTTTGAAGACAATCAGGTATGGTATGTATAAAGTTGGCACAATCAGAAAGGATCAACCCTAGAACCAAGCACATTGACGTAAAATATCATCTGCTCAGGGACACACAAGAGCAAGGACTTATCAATATTCAATATTGCCCATCAGAAGAGATGACTGCAGATGCACTCACCAAACCGTTGCTAAAGGAACATCACTGTTTTCTTCAAAAGAAGCTGAATGTTGTATGATTATGCACATGCTGTTGAGAAGGGGTGTTGGAAAGTACTATACCATTTAAACTGCAGATGGCAATGTTATTAAAGGGTACTATGTGTTCTGACCTTGTTGGTATATTCACAGGAAGGAAGTCTGGTTTTCTCTCTCACTTCCCTTGATTTCTCTCTGTGTAATGCCTGCTGTTTTCAGACACTAGTCTGTTATAGTTGTTTATTGTTTCATGCACAAAGTAAAGTTTCAGCTGCAAGTTCACAAGATTCCAGTGTCTCTTTCATACATAACCAACAACACTCACTCAATGGTGTGCCGCTGCATCCCTTGATAAAGGCTCTAAGGAGGGGGGCGTGGTTTGGAGCCCGCACGAGATGGCAGCCTAGCTTTGGAGCTCCCGCTAACCGGCTGACATAAGGACCCAGAACTGCCTTATTTTTGGACATGGTCTGCACCAAATCAAGGGGAACCACTTAAGGTACCCGGAGGTATTCAGAAAGGCACCCTAGACACCTTTTTATCGCCCTCTGCACCTGCTTCCCCGCTCCCACTGATCCCCAAGATGGCGGCCGCATCCACTCAGGCAGAAAATGGCTCGGACGAGACGCCTGGCCTATAAAGAGTGGAGGCGCTGATTTCGACGCTCCCTACCCAGGCGGATATTGATCGCTTAAGTCGTAACTGGCTGATGTTCGCACTGAACTTACTTAGGTTGGCTCTCGGGTCACCCGGGTAGAGCGCCGCTTGGAAAAAGTCTCTGCCTCAGGAGAAGCGGGGCAGCTTTCTGATTTTCGCTGCAGATTAGATGATCTGGAGAATTGATCGCGCCGACAAAATATCAGGATCAGAGGGGTGACTGATATCCCTTCGCATTTGCAGGGTCTATTTAATTCCATCCTGGCGACGGATAGATTCACGCACCTTCATATTGACAGGGCCCACCGCGTGTTTAGGCCGCGACCCCCGACACCCTCCTCCCCGGGATATAATTTGCCATGTTACGGATTTCTTATTGAAGGAAGATTTGCTGAATGCGGCCAGAAATGCCTCTCCATGGCACTACCTGGATATGGAAGTGGAATTATATCAGGATCTCTCGGCCTTCACTCTCGCTGCTAGGAGAGCCCTACGCCCAGTGACATCATCCCTCAGACAAGCGGGGATCCCATATCGATGGGGTCACACTTTTACCATGGTGGGTTGCAGGGGTCCAGTACTCCAGGCTATCAATTATTACTCGGATGTACCCGGTTTCCTGGAAGCTTTAGACATGCCTCCATCGGAGGTCGAAGATTGGGAGACGCCTGTATTGGCGAGAGGGGCGTGTTATGTTTCAACCCTGCCCCCTGGTGGTGAAGGGCCTCCATGTATGTAATCCACTGTGGTTGTGTTTGGCCGTGCTGTCTGGGGCTGTTCTGGGGTTCTGATGTGATCTCCTGGTCTAGGGTCACATGGCCCAATCACACAGACCCACTCCCTATAAATATCCCAGCAGCACGGAGCCTCATTGACGGTTTGTGGAGTTTAATGGTGGTTCCCAGTGTTGCTGCAAAGCATTCTTGTCCTAGTGATTTATGGTTTTGACCTCGGCTGTGTTTCCTGACGATCCTTTTCTGCTCACTCATGGTACTCTCTATGCTGATCTGTTTCCAACCTCTGCCTGTATGACTATTCTTGAATGTTTCATGTTTCATGTACCTTGTCTGTCTTAGTTTAGTTTATATTCAGAGGCCGCTTATAAGGACCTCTTTAGTATAGTCTGTCTGTTTGCCTTGATACTCTTGTCCCTTTGTCTCTCTTTCCTGCATGGTCCTGATGTGGAGTTCAGGTCCTGTTTCACCAAATCTGTCAGTTTGTTGACTGCCCTGCAGCCTGCATAATTTATCTACTGTCTTACATTGTTGGTGTTTCTGAGCGTGTCCTGGGTTATCAGTCAGTCTTGAAACCTTCGGAGCTTAGTGGCAATTCAGTCCTACTTTTGTGCTCCTTGGTTTTGGACAAACAAGTCTGTTTTATTGATCTGTCCAGTGTCCAGTCAGTAGCTCACTTGCCTTAAGGGCGAAACTCCATGTTCCAAGCCACCACAATGGCCCAAGAGGGGGCCAACCATTACAGGCCGTTCATCGTGCAGGCCTCTGCCATAATCTACCTCGGCTTCAGAGAACCCGGTCACGACAGGCACGTGACCCGGAGATGGGTACCCCTGTTCCACCGTGAATTTGGCTTCAGGACACTTTTTGGGACTCTATCTTTTTTACTGGGACCCTAATGGCGTTCCTGCATTTTCGTTCTTTTATGGAGGGACTGATACACTTGAAGATTATCCAGTTTGGCTTCAGTTTGTCGGGACAATTCTTCCCTACCGGGAACTCGATAACACAGAACCCGGGATGCAGGGTTAAGGAGACTTGGAGTGTCCTGGATGGGCTCTACATCTTGCACCCCCAGGTCTTGATACAGGGACTCATTTGTGTAACTAATGGGACCTCATATTCAGAATGGTTTAGTTAATGTTAGATTAGGGGTTGTTTCGGAAGAAGTGGAGAATGTTGATTCATAAGTCATGTTGGGGTGGGAAGGGGGGACGACAAGTTTTTCTAAGTCGCTACCTGCTGATCGACTAGGAGGGGTGGGGGGTGAGGGAGGGGGAAGGGTGGAAGATGGGGGGAAGGGGGAAAGAAGAAAAAGCGGGAAAAAAAGGGAAAAGAAATAAAAAGAGAGAAAAAAGAGGAGAAAAGAAGAAAGGGAAAGTATAAAGGGGAAAAACAAAAAAGAAGGAAACAAAAGGGAGGAAAAAAAATAGGTATTATGGCTGTTTAGAAGCCTTTTCTTGCAGGTTACCGATCTGTGTTATAATTGTCTGATGTGTCAACTTAATATGTTTGATTACTAGAAATGTCGTTCCTGATGTACTCGCTATTTTTGCTAGCTATATACGAATTTTGATCTGACACATGATACCCATTGTCCCTTACCCTTCTGTCCCCTGGTCACCCTAGATATGACGCCGAGACTCCCTGATTCTGTATTGTGTTTCCCTAAACATCTTACATTTGTTTTCCATGTGAAATATACTCCCTGAGTATCTCTTCCCCTCCTTGTTTTTTTTGTTTTTGTTTTATGTTGATCTCTTAATTGGTCCATATCATAATTTTTTTCTTTTTCAATTATCTTCCCCCTTATTTGAGTGCAAATATATTGCTTATTTTCATTACATGTGATTGGTTTTCATTGTCCATAGCTCTGCGGTTGGTGGTGGTTTTTCTTTTATGTTTTGGTTGGCTTACTCTTGTCTTGTGTGAAGTGTTCTTTCCGTTTCACTTCCCCACGAGGACTGACATGAATTCTCTCCGGAGGACAGTTAGATCTGTGACTTGTTGCAGTCTACTGTTTATTTCTCCTGCCTTGTGTCTTACCTTTTTGTTCTGTCTTTTCTCTTCCTCTTCTTTTCTCTTTTCTCTCCTTCGTTCCTCTGAACCTTTGATCTTATCGCTCTCTCCTGTTCCCCCTCCCTCTTTCCCTTTTTTGACCACACCCCTTTTTTTCCCTTTCTCTTTCCCCTTGCACTGCCTTCCTCCTAATTCAATAACTGTTGCGCAGCTCACGACTTCATACCTAAAATGTATTCTCCGACACCCTTAAAATTGCTTTCTTATAATGTGCACGGCTTGAATACACCAGAGAAACGTCGTAAATTGTTGAATGAATTGCATGCTTTACGAGCATCTGTTGCGTTTCTCCAGGAGACCCATTTCAGGGAGGGCGGTGCCCCCTCTCTTGGTGGTGCTAGATTCCCCATTGGTTACTTCAGCAACTACTCCTCTGGGAAAGCTAGAGGTGTGGCTATTTTATTCTCTAAGCATGTCCCTTTTGTACTTGAGACCCTTCAAACTGACCCAGAGGGCCGTTACCTTTTTGTCAAGGGCACCATCGCGGATACAAAATATACGTTCACATCTATTTATCTGCCTAATAAGGCTCAACATAAGACTCTAGCTACGATTCTCCGTCATCTCTCGACCTTTGTCTCTGGCTGCCTGGTCCTGGCAGGAGATTTCAATGTTCTTCTAGACCAGGGGTCTAAAACTTAAATTACCAGAGGGCCACTGGACAAAATTTCATATCCCATGGGGGCCGCATGCAAAACTTGAAACTCGCTTTTATTTATTATTAAACGGTTTTCTTTCACGGGAAAGTTGTTTTATTTCTCAACCTTTTTTGTGTTTTTGGTATTTTTCAGGCGAAACATGTTATTCCTTCTATTTAGAATGTGTTTTTATTTTTGTAGCGCTGTGTTAAAAATCATCTTGCTGTGGCAGTACCTATTTTTGGCCACAAGATGGAGACTATCGCGATCAGATACTGGACATTGGGACTACAACGCCCGGCATGCTTTGCAAGAAGACAGGAAGTGGGTGGGGACTGGACACTTACATCCTCTGCCTCGTGGAGAAAGTTCCAGAGCGCGCCAGGGAAGCAGAGAAAGCAGACGCACCGAGGAGATCGCGGGAGAATCTAGGCCCAAAGCCTGAGGGAGACCTGTTGTTCCGGTTTGGGTCACCTAGCCTGAGGAGAAGGAGACTCGCCAGAGCCCAGACACTGCTGCAGACCGGCGGAATCGAACGGCGAGCAGGCGGTGAGCTGGACAAGCGGCATAAAGTGAGACAACGGATCCGGCCGCTAGTATCCCCAGTCAAAATCCGGAGGAGAGACGTCCTGGGTCAGCGGAGCCTAAAGCCTGCGTCGGATGGGTGAGAGGCCTCCAAGGCTGTTTGTGATTAAAGGTCAAGCTTCTGTTTCTGTTTAAAGTCCACAGGGCCCCAACTGACTAGTCGAAGACTTTCTTTAAATAAACTCACTGGCCAGTTGAACAGTACCCGGGTACCACACACATATATACACCTTTCACCTCCTGGGACTTAACTTGTGCAGGACTCATTTTCTTTTAGGAATCGGAATAGGGGTTGAAAATAAAGATACGTTCCGAATATATTTTTCCTCTTTTTCCGTTGCGCGTTTGCCGTAATACGAAGGGATTGTATGTTCGGGGTTTTGCTACGTGTTTTCTTTTTCTGAACTATCGGGAATTGCATTGCTTTTATGTTCGGTTGCGAATATTTTATTTTCCGAAATACGAAGCCTCGTGTTTCGTTTCTTTTCCGCTACGCGTTTTACCGGGATACGAAAATACTGTAATAATACTTGTGAATACCGTGTTTCAACATCTGCTCAAATATTTTAGTAAACTGTATAAATATAAAAACTCACAACTGTGTTGGAGTATATTTATTCCCTAGTGCGGGGAGACTGACCCGTGGTTCATTTTCAGCGGCTCCTCCGGGAGTGAGCGCTACACGTGGGGGCTCGTTTCCGGGATCCAGTCTCTGGAAAAACCGCATCTAAAGGGTTATATATGGATCCAGACACTGTTGCCGAGTGGTGTGGGGAGCACAGTAGTCAGTCAGAATGTTGTATAGTTATGGATATTCCAGCAGACACTTGGGCTGAAGATCAGATTCGCCAGGCCGTGGCCACGCTAGCACCAGATCATCGGGGGTTAATACTGGACATTGAAAAAAACCCAGATACTTCTCACATGTATGTTCTTCTCGAATGGAGAAAGGGTGTTCCGCCATGTTTTCAGGGCACGAGTGTGAAACTGGCCGAAGAGGTGGAAGTCCAACTAATTAAGCCAAGTACGCCACGTGGCGAATCCGCAAGTGTTTCCGCGCCTAGTCCGTTGGCCATGATAGGGCCTGAATTTATCGTGGCTATTGGAGATCTACTGGCTAAATGTCAGAAAACAAGCCCTCCTCACACTAACTTCGGTTATCGACGGTTAAGAAATTTTACAGGAAACGTACCAACTCCGCGGGAGAAGAAACCTTTGAAGAATGGGTGGAACAGGCGATGCAGGCTCTGGATGAGTGGGATGTCCCTGAGGCCCAAAAAAAGCAAAGGATCACCGAGAGCTTAAAGGGACCTGCGTCAGAAGCGGTGAGAAACCTAAAACTGAGTAGAAAAGATTGTACTGCTTTGGATTATTTAAACGTTCTTGAAGAAGTTTTTGGGCGAACTGAAAAGGCGGCCGAATTGGTATATCAGTACGAACACACCTATCAGAGAAGAGGTGAAAGGATGACCGAGTACATGAGGCGCCTGGATAAGATTCTACACCAGATACTCCTGAAGAAAGGGGCCGAACCGGTCGAAGTAGATAAGATCCGAATAAAACAGATCCTGAGGGGCTCTCAACCTCTAGATCCAGTGATGATGCAGCTGAGAAGCAGAGCAGGTAACCAAGAGTTAAAGTACCTGGAACTGATACGAGTTGTACGAGAGGAAGAGGCTTTACTAGAAGAGAAATCTTTCAGGCGGGGGGAAAGGGCTTATGCACAACCTGTGAGACATAACGACGGCCTGCAACCTGAAAGCGACTCTCTAGATACCTATGGATCTGACGAGGACGAACAAGAACATCTAGTTGTTTTTAAATCTACAGAGAAGGCTGCCAAAGAGTCGAACCTCCCTGAACGGGGTGAATTGTCCAAGACCGTCAAGAAGGTTCAGGAAGCTCAAGTTGAATTGCAGCAAGCGCATGCGGAACTGTGCCAGGTGTTGATGAAGGTGACAGAGATGCAGGCAGAAATTCAGAAATTCCTCACAGGTATGCAGACGACGGGAGTTGCTGTGGCGTCTGGTCCAAATCCTTTAACCAAATCTCAACAAGCAACTACGTCTCCGCTCTCTAAGAAGAGATGTTTCGGGTGTGGAGAAATGGGCCATTTCCGCACACAGTGCAAAGGCCGAAAGCCTGAGAAGGATAGAGTCAAGGAACTGTTGGAAGCTCTGGAGGGACTGTTATCTACCTCACCGGCGGGAAACGCCAGAGGGCACCAGTGAAGGAGCAACCTGAGTGCCCGAGGGTTGAACCTCGCTCCAGAAATCAAGCCAAGGTTAAGAGGGCGAAAAGGCCCAAAGCCGAGCCGACTGTAGAGCCTGCCAGGACTGAAAGAGTCACTCCCTTAGCATCCGGGTCTACGTCATGGGGAAGCAATGCACACCCAAAACCTGCACGGGCCAAGAAAAAGGCCAGGGTACAACAAACTGGGTCTAAGTGTCCGGATACCGCCACCAAGTTTCCCGACCAACTGATAGGTCCTTCTCCTATTGTGCCAATCCAAGTGGAAGGAATCTACACCAAAGCCCTGTTGGATTCAGGGGCTCAAGTGACATTGATCTACAGAGACTTCTACGAGAAACACTTAAAGCACATTCCTTTGCAAGAATTGAAGGATTTGGAAATATGGGGTATCGGCACTGAGAAACTCCCTTATGACGGGTACCTGCAAGTGAAGTTGGAGATCGGATCTGAAGTCATCGGGCAGTCTGGGGGTTGTGATGCATTGGCTATTGTGTGTCCTCGACCCTCGGGTGCAAACAGAAGCTCCCTGATAGTGGGGACGAATACTGACCTAGTGCGGCGTCTCCTGACGCCTATTGTGTTGGAAGAAGGTTCAACTCAAGGAGTACACCCAATGTTACGTCGGGTCTATCAGAGGATGGTCGAGGAATGAAAGGCACCTGCCGAGGTGGGAAGACTGTGGAGACTGGGTGGAACAGAGAAGGTTCTGCAAGCAGGAGAAGTAGCGAGTTTCCGGGCTTCAGTCAAGTTGAATGGATCGCAACCAGGCCCCTATGTGGTGCTGGGAACCGATTTTGATCATGGGAGTGAAACCGGAGTCGAAGTAATTGCTGAAATAATCTCCACCAAAGCTCTGAAGAGAACACGAGGAAGAGTCTCGGTCAGTGTGTGCAACGTGACGGATTTTCCCGTAGTCCTTAAAGCACGAATGCCTATTGGGCAAGTAGAGTCTGCTACACCCCTCTCTACCGATTCAGGAGGGGGAGAGGGTAAAGAGATTCCAGATGAAAGATTCTACCCCAAGGACGCCCCTATTTCACCTGAATGGAAGAAACGTCTTCAGTCTCAAGTTCTAAAGTGGAAGGAATTGTTTTCAAAAGATGAGTTCGATGTGGGCCTAGCTAAGAGTACTGAACACCGCATTCGATTACAAGAAGACAAGCCGTTTCGCGAAAGATCAAGGCGAGTTCCGCTAGGAGACTTAGATGATCTGCGAGAGCAGCTGAACGAGTTACAGAGAACCAAGGTGATTCAAGAGTCCAGGAGCCCGTATGCATCTCCTATAGTGTTGGTCCGGAAGAAAAATGGTTCTGTCCGCTTATGCATAGACTATCGCACATTGAACCGGAGAACCATCCCTGATCAGTATGCCACTCCTCGGATTGAAGATGCCCTACAGTGTTTGTCTGGAGCAAAGTGGTTTAGTGTACTAGACCTGCGAAGTGGGTATCACCAGATACCAATGCATCCTGAAGACAAGGAGAAAACTGCGTTCATCTGTCCACTGGGGTTCTTTGAATTCAACAGGATGCCTCAAGGCCTTACGGGGGCTCCAGCTACGTTCCAACGGTTGATGGAGAAGACAGTCAGGGATATGAATCTAATCGAAGTATTAGTGTACCTGGATGACATAATTGTGTTTGGGAAGACTCTGGAAGAACATGAGCAACGTTTGGAGAAGGTCTTGAAGAGGCTCCATGAAGAGGGGCTGAAACTGTCTCTGGAGAAATGCCAATTCTGCCTACCATCTGTTACGTATCTGGGACATGTGGTCTCCGCGGAAGGTGTTTCAACAGACCCTCGGAAGTTGGAGGCCGTAGCTTCTTGGCCTAGACCCCGAAACGTCACTGAGCTTAGATCTTTCTTGGGATTCTGTTCGTACTATCGAAGATTTGTGGGAGGATTCGCGAAAATAGCCCAACCACTGAACAAACTCCTGCAGAAGGAAACCACAGAAGAAGGCTGTAAGGTCTCTGACAAAAACCCGTCAGCTCCGGGGCCAAGGAAAGCTCGAGAGTCTATACAAGGTGAATGGACCAGTCAATGTGAAGGAGCTTTCGTAAAGCTGAAAGAGAGCCTGACCCGAGCTCCTGTTTTGGCCTATGCGGACCCTCACAAGCCGTATGAACTACATGTGGATGCCAGCCGAGAAGGTCTGGGAGGAGTCCTATATCAGGAGTATGGTGGGTTGCTGAGGCCTGTGGCGTACGTGAGCCGGAGCCTAGCGCCTTCGAGAAGAACTATCCTACTCACAAGCTGGAGTTCCTAGCCTTGAAGTGGGCAGTGCGGACAAGTTGAAAGACTATCTGTATGGAGCTGAGTTCGTGATCAAGACGGATAACAATCCTCTTACCTACATCCTTACTACCGCAAAACTGGACGCAATGGACATCGGTGGTTGGCCGCTCTGTCAGGGTTTCGGTTCAGCCTGAAGTATCGCCCTGGGGTGAATAATCGAGATGCTGATGCGTTATCGAGAAGACCCTACACTACAGAATGGACTCAGTTGACTCCAGACGGGGTGCAAGCTTTGTGTCAAGGAACAGAGCACCGGGTCAAAGGAGGGATTGAAGCAGAGGCCATAGGAGTTATGGCTGCGGCTGTTCCTGAGTTCTACTGTAACCCTACGCAGTTAAGGGATGAAAGTTTACCTACCTTTTTGAGACAGGACCTGAAAGCAGATCAGGCCAGAGACCCTTTAATTGCCTTGACCATAAAGGCCCTGTCTGCAAACCAGCGAGAGATTTTGTTAACCAACTCCCCGAGTGGAGCCAGATTGGTCTACAAAGAGTGGGAGCGGTTAAAGATGTTGGATGGGGTGTTCTACCGAAGGGGCGCCTCAACCAACTCTGAAGAGATTCAACAGTTATTCCTCCCTACTAAACATAGGGAGAGTGTGCTGCGATCACTACATGATGAGCATGGACATTTGGGTGCAGAGAGAACTTTTAAGCTGGTGCGAGATAGGTTCTATTGGCCTGTATGAGGGCTGAAGTAGAAAGCTATTGTCATTCCTGTCTGAGGTGTATTCAGAGAAAGACTCTACCGACCCGAACTGCTCCAATGAGCCATCTGCAGAGCCAGGGACCCATGGATTTGGTGTGCATTGACTTCTTGTGCTTAGAGCCGGATGCTAGTGGGCAAGGAACATTCTAATAGTGACTGATCATTTCACTCGTTACGCCCAAGCTTTTTCCACGAAAGATCAACGCGCTCCGACTGTAGCCAAGGTGTTGATGGAAAAGTTCTTTGTTCACTACGGACTGCCAAGGAGAGTGCACTCTGATCAGGGTAGAGACTTTGAAAGCAGACTGGTGAGGCAGTTGTTAGAGCTGTTGGGAATCCAAAAGACCCGAACCACACCATATCACCCTCAAGGTGATGCTCAGCCTGAAAGGTTTAATCGCACACTGCTAAACATGCTGGGGACCTTGTCGAATGTGGAGAAGCAGAGTTGGAGTCGTCACATAGCTACTCTGGTGCATGCATATAACAGTACGGAGAGCGATGCAAATGGATATTCACCGTACCGTCTTATGTTTGGAAGGGAGGCTCGACTGCCGGTTGATTTGGCATTTGGGTTATCTTTAGACCAGACGTCAGTAGCTTCCCATAGAAACTACGTGGATAGACTTCGGAAAAATTTGGCTTCTGCATTTAAACAGGCCCGGTTGACCTCGGGAAACAGGGAGCAAAGAAACAAAAGGAACTATGATTTGAAGGTCCGGATACAAGATCTACAACCCGGTGATAGGGTCCTATTGAAGAACTTGGGTGTTGCTGCAAGACACAAGTTGGCGGATAGGTGGAGTTCCCAAGTTTATATTGTCTGCAAACAGCTACCAGGTCTACCAGTGTATCATATTCGCCCGGATGGAAAGGCTGGGCCTCTCAAGAACTGGCACCGGAATCATTTGTTACCTTTGAGGGAGGCTGTGAGAATGCCAGTTGGGGATGAACCGCCTCTGCCAAATCCGCCTGTTCCATGTTTGCATCCTGTTACCCGGTCTCAACAGACTCGGGTTGTCGAAGAGAGCGAAAGGGACAGTGAGGAAGAAAGTTTCTGTCTGGACTGGATACGTTCACCGGAGCCTGAAGAGATTACCTCAGTTCCTGAACGATGAGAGTAATTTGAGGCCTGAAGCTCCTAAATTCTTGTTGGAAGTCCCTGAGACTGTTGATATCCCTGAGCCTCTTGAATTTCAGTTGGAAGTCCCTGAGGATGTGGGGATCCCGGTAGCTCCGGAAGCTTATTCAGGTGATTACAGTTCTATGCCTTCACTGGAGGGATCATACTCTGAAGAAACGTCTGCTCCAGTGATAGAAAGAGAAATTGAGCCAACGCCTATAGTACTTCCACCTGAAGAGGAACTGATTGAGCCAGAACCAAAACGCTCTGTTCGACTGCCCCAACGACTCACCTACGACTCACCAGGACATAGCACTGAAGAGGCCATCACCACGGTGCGGAGGTTGCCCGAAGTGTCTGCTATGCTAGCTGAGGTAGCCCAAAATATGAGTCAACTTGAGGAAGTGTTATTAACTCACTATATGTATGCTGCTGAACCTGTACATGTTATATAAACTGCATTCAAATTTTGGAAATGTAATGTAATTGTTGTACCTCCTTGGAGAGACCCAAGAGTTCTAGGAGGGGGAGAGTATAGCGCTGTGTTAAAAATCATCTTGCTGTGGCAGTACCTATTTTTGGCTACAAGATGGAGACTATCGCGATCAGATACTGGACAAGGGGACTACAACGCCCGGCATGCTTTGCAAGAAGACAGGAAGTGGGTGGGGACTGGACACTTACATCCTCTGCCTCGTGGAGAAAGTTCCAGAGCACGCCAGGGAAGCAGAGAAAGCAGACGCACCGAGGAGATCGCGGGAGAATCTAGGCCCAAAGCCTGAGGGAGACCTGTTGTTCCGGTTTGGGTCACCTAGCCTGAGGAGAAGGAGACTCGCCAGAGCCCAGACACTGCTGCAGACCGGCGGAATCGAACGGAGAGCAGGCGGTGAGCTGGACAAGCGGCATAAAGTGAGACAACGGATCCGGCCGCTAGTATCCCCAGTCAAAATCCAGAGGAGAGACGTCCTGGGTCAGCGGAGCCTAAAGCCTGCGTTGGATGGGTGAGAGGCCTCCAAGACTGTTTGTGATTAAAGGTCAAGCTGCTGTTTCTGTTTAAAGTCCACAGGGCCCCAACTGACTAGTCGAAGACTTTCTTTAAATAAACTCACTGGCCAGTTGAACAGTACCTGGGTACCACACACATATATACACCTTTCACCTCCTGGGACTTAACTTGTGCAGGACTCATTTTCTTTTAGGAATCGGAATAGGGGTTGAAAATAAAGATACGTTCCGAATATATATTTTTCCTCTTTTTCCGTTGCGCGTTTGCCGTAATACGAAGGGATTGTATGTTCGGGGTTTTGCTACGTGTTTTCTTTTTCTGAACTATCGGGAAATTGCATTGCTTTTATGTTCGGTTGCGAATATTTTATTTTCCGAAATACGAAGCCTCGTGTTTCGTTTCTTTTCCGCTACGCGTTTTACCGGGATACGAAAATACTGTAATAATACTTGTGAATACCGTGTTTCAACATCTGCTCAAATATTTTAGTAAACTGTATAAATATAAAAACTCACAACTGTGTTGGAGTATATTTATTCCCTAGTGCGGGGAGACTGACCCGTGGTTCATTTTCAGCGGCTCCTCCGGGAGTGAGCGCTACATTTTATTCTGTACAGAACTTTTCTCTGTCCCTCCATTCTCCTGTCCCTCAGTCCTTCTGCCCCTCCATCTTGTCTCTCCATCCTTCTGTCCCTCTGAATCCATCTGTCCTTCAATCCCCCTGTGTGTGTCTCCATCCATCAGCCCTTCACTCTGTGTTTCTCCATCCGTCCCTATCACTCTGTGTGTGTGTCTCCATCCTTCAGACCTTGTCACTGTGTGTGTGTCCATCCTTCAGTCCCTGTCACTGTGTGTGTGTGTCCATCCTTCAGTCCCTGTCACTGTGTGTTTGTGTCTCTCCATCCTTCAGTCCCTGTCACTGTGTGTTTGTGTCTCTCCATCCTTCAGTCCCTGTCACTGTGTGTGTGTGTCTCTCCATCCGTCAGTCCCTGTCACTGTGTGTGTGTCTCCATCCTTCAGTCCCTGCCACTCTGTGTGTGTGTGTGTGTGTGTGTGTGTGTCTCTCCATCCTTCAGTCCCTGTCACTGTGTGTGTCTCTCCATCCTTCAGTTCCTGTCACTCTGTCTGTGTGTGTGTGTGTGTGTCTCTCCATCCTTTAGTCCCTGTCACTCTGTCTGTGTGTCTCTCCATCCTTCAGTCCCTGTCACTGTGTGTGTCTCTCCATCCTTCAGTTCCTGTCACTCTGTCTGTGTGTGTGTGTGTGTGTCTCTCCATCCTTTAGTCCCTGTCACTCTGTCTGTGTGTCTCTCCATCCTTCAGTCCCTGTCACTCTGTGTGTGTCTCTCCATCTTTCAGCCCTGTCACTCTGTGTGTGTGTCTGTGTGTCTCCATCCCTCAGTCCCTGTCACTGTGTGTGTGTGTGTGTGTCTCTCCATCCTTCAGTCTCTGTCACTGTGTGTGTGTGTCTCTCTCTCTCTCCATCCTTCAGTCCCTGTCACTGTGTGTGTTTGTCTCCATCCTTCAGTCCCTGTCACTCTGTGTGTGTGTGTCTCCATCCTTCAGTCCCTGTCACTCTGTGTGTGTGTGTCTCCATCCTTCAGTCCCTGTCACTCTGTGTGTGTGTGTGTGTGTCTCTCCATCCTTCAGTCCCTGTCACTCTGTGTGTGTGTGTCTCCATCCTTCAGTCCCTGTCACTCTGTGTGTGTGTGTGTGTGTGTGTCTCCATCCTTCACTCCCTGTCACTCTGTGTGTCTCCATCCTTCAGTCCCTGTCACTGTGTGTGTGTGTGTGTGTCTCTCCATCCTTCAGACCCTGTCACTGTGTATGTGTGTGTCTCTTCATCCTTCGGTCCCTGTCACTGTGTATGTGTGTCTCTCCATCCTTCAGTCCCTGTCACGGGGTGTATGTGTGTGCGTGTGTGTCTCCATCCTTCAGTCCCTGTCACTGTGTGTGTGTCTCCAACCTTCAGTCCTTGTCACTGTGTGTGTATGTGTCTCTCCATCCTTCAGTTCCTGTCACTCTGTGTGTGTGTCTCTCCATCCTTCAGTCCCTGTCACGGGGTATATGTGTGTGCGTGTGTGTGTCCATCCTTCAGTCCCTGTCACTGTGTGTGTGTCCATCCTTCAGTCCCTGTCATTGTATGTGTGTGTCTCTCCATCCTTCAGTCCCTGTCACGGGGTGTATGTGTGTGCGTGTGTGTGTCCATCCTTCAGTCCCTGTCACTGTGTGTGTGTGTCCATCCTTCAGTCCCTGTCACTGTGTGTCTGTGTGTCTCTCCATCCTTCAGTCCCTGTCACTGTATGTATGTGTCTCTCCATCCGTCAGTCCCTGTCACTGTGTGTGTGTCTCCATCCTTCAGTCCCTGTCACGGTGTGTGTGTGTATGTCTTTCCATCATTCAGTCCCTGTCACTCTGTGTGTGTGTCTCTCCATCTTTCAGTCCCTGTCACTGTGTGTGTGTGTCTCTCCATCCTTCAGTCCTTGTCACTCTGTGTGTGTGTGTATGTGTCTCCATCCTTCATTCCCTGTCACTGTGTGTGTCCATCCTTCAGACCTTGTCACTGTGTGTGTGTCCATCCTTCAGTCCCTGTCACTGTGTGTTTGTGTCTCTCCATCCTTCAGTCCCTGTCACTGTGTGTATGTCTCTCCATCCTTCAGTCCCTGTCACTCTGTGTGTGTGTGTCTCTCTCTCCATCCTTCAGTCCCTGTCACTCTGTGTGTGTGTGTCTCTCATCCTTTAGTCCCTGTCACTGTCTGTGTGTCTCTCCATCCGTCAGTCCCTGTCACTGTGTGTGTGTGTGTGTCTCCATCCTTCAGCCCTGTCTCTGTGTGTGTGTGTGTCTCCATCCTTCAGTCCCTAGCTGTCACTCTGTGTGACTGAAGGATGGAGAGACACACACACACACAGAGTGACAGGGACTGAAGGATGGAGACACACAAACAGAGTGAAAGGGACTGAATGTGTGTGTCTCTCCATCCTTCAGTCCCTGTCACTCTGTGTGTGTATCTCCATCCTTCAGTCCCTGTCACTGTGTGTGTGTCTCCATCCTTCAGTCCCTGTCACTGTGTGTGTGTCCATCCTTCAGTCCCTGTCACAGTGTGTGTGTGTATGTCTTTCCATCATTCAGTCCCTGTCACTCTGTGTGTGTGTATCTCCTATCCTTCAGTCACTGTCACTCTGTGTGTGTGTCTCCATCCTTCAGTCCCTGTCACTGTGTGTGTGTGTCTCTCCATCCTTCAGTCCCTGTCACTGTGAGTGTATGTCTCTCCATCCTTCAGTCACTGTCACTCTGTGTGTGTGTGTCTCTCCATCCTTCAGTCCCTGTCACGGGGTGTATGTGTGTTCGTGTGTGTCTCCATCCTTCAGTCCCTGTCACTGTGAGTGTATGTCTCTCCATCCTTCAGTCACTGTCACTCTGTGTGTGTGTCTCTCCATCCTTCAGTCCCTGTCATGGGGTGTATGTGTGTTCGTGTGTGTCTCCATCCTTCAGTCCCTGTCACTCTGTGTGTGTGTCTCTCCATCCTTCAGTCCCTGTCACGGGGTGTATGTGTGTGCATGTGTGTGTCCATCCTTCAGTCCCTGTCACTGTGTCCATCCTTCAGTCCCTGTCACTGTGTGTCTGTGTGTCTCTCCATCCCTCATTCTCTGTCACTGTATGTGTGTCTCTCCATCCGTCAGTCCCTGTCACTGTGTGTGTGTGTGTCTCCATCCTTCAGTCCCTGTCACGGTGTGTGTGTGTATGTCTCTCCATCATTCAGTCCCTGTCACTCTGTGTGTGTGTCTCTCCATCCTTCAGTCCCTGTCACGGGGGTGCGTGTGTGTCTCCATCCTTCAGTCCCTGTCACTGTGTGTGTGTGTCTCCATCCTTCAGTCCCTGTCACTGTGTGTGTGTGTCTCTCCATCCTTCAGTCTTTGTCACTGTGTGTGTGTGTCCATCCTTCAGACCTTGTCACTGTGCGTGTGTCCATCCTTCAGTCCCTGTCACTGTGTGTGTGTGTCTCCATCCTTCAGTCCCTGTCACTGTGTGTGTGTGTCCATCCTTCAGACCTTGTCACTGTGTGTGTGTCCATCCTTCAGTCCCTGTCACTGTGTGTGTGTGTCCATCCTTCAGACCTTGTCACTGTGTGTGTGTCCATCCTTCAGTCCCTGTCACTGTGTGTTTGTGTCTCTCCATCTATCAGTCCCTGTCACTGTGTGTGTGTCTCTCCATCCTTCAGTCCCTGTCACTGTGTGTGTCTCTCCATCCGTCAGTCCCTGTCACTGTGTGTGTGTGTCTCCATCCTTCAGTCCCTGCCACTCTGTGTGTGTGTGTCTCTCCATCCTTCAGTCCCTGTCACTGTGTGTGTGTGTCTCTCCATCCTTCAGTCCCTGTCACTGTGTGTGTGTGTCTCTCCATCCGTCAGTCCCTGTCACTGTGTGTGTGTGTCTCCATCCTTCAGTCCCTGCCACTCTGTGTGTGTGTGTGTGTCTCTCCATCCTTCAGTCCCTGTCACTGTGTGTGTCTCTCCATCCTTCAGTTCCTGTCACTCTGTCTGTGTGTGTGTGTGTATCTCTCCATCCGTCAGTCCCTGTCACTGTGTGTGTGTGTCTCCATCCTTCAGTCCCTGTCACGGTGTGTGTGTGTATGTCTTTCCATCATTCAGTCCCTGTCACTCTGTGTGTGTG
The DNA here is from genome assembly GCA_009667805.1 of Leptobrachium leishanense. NCBI lineage: Eukaryota > Metazoa > Chordata > Amphibia > Anura > Megophryidae > Leptobrachium > Leptobrachium leishanense. The sequence goes on from CM019072.1 coordinate 47,583,157, forward strand.
TCTCTCCATCCGTCAGTCCCTGTCACGGGGGTGTATGTGTGTGCGTGTGTGTCTCCATCCTTCACTCCCTGTCACTGTGTGTGTGTGTCTCTCCATCCTTCAGTCCTTGTCACTCTGTGTGTGTGTCTCCAACCTTCATTCCCTGTCACTGTGTGTGTCCATCCTTTAGTCCCTAGCTGTCACTCTGTGTGACTGAAGGATGGAGAGACACACACACACACAGAGTGACAGGGACTGAAGGATGGAGACACACAAACAGAGTGAAAGGGACTGAATGTGTGTGTCTCTCCATCCTTCAGTCCCTGTCACTGTGTGTGTGTGTATCTCCATCCTTCAGTCCCTGTCACTGTGTGTGTGTCTCCATCCTTCAGTCCCTGTCACTGTGTGTGTGTCCATCCTTCAGTCCCTGTCACTGTGTGTCTGTGTGTCTCTCCATCCGTCAGTCCCTGTCACAGTGTGTGTGTGTATGTCTCTCCATCATTCAGTCCCTGTCACTCTGTGTGTGTGTATCTCCTATCCTTCAGTCACTGTCACTGTGAGTGTATGTCTCTCCATCATTCAGTCCCTGTCACTGTGTATGTGTGTGTCTCCATCCTTCAGTCACTGTCACTCTGTGTGTGTGTCTCTCCATCCTTCAGTCCCTGTCACGGGGTGTATGTGTGCGTGTGTGTGTCCATCCTTCAGTCCCTGTCACTGTGTCCATCCTTCAGTCCCTGTCACTGTGTGTCTGTGTGTCTCTCCATCCTTCATTCTCTGTCACTGTATGTGTGTGTCTCTCCATCCGTCAGTCCCTGTCACTGTGTGTGTGTGTGTCTCCATCCTTCAGTCCCTGTCACGGTGTGTGTGTGTATGTCTCTCCATCATTCAGTCCCTGTCACTCTGTGTATGTGTCTCTCCATCCTTCAGTCCCTGTCACGGGGGTGCGTGTGTGTCTCCATCCTTCAGTCCCTGTCACTGTGTGTGTGTGTCTCTCCATCCTTCAGTCCCTGTCACGGGGTATATGTGTGTGCGTGTGTGTGTCCATCCTTCAGTCCCTGTCACTGTGTGTGTGTCCATCCTTCAGTCCCTGTCATTGTATGTGTGTGTCTCTCCATCCTTCAGTCCCTGTCACGGGGTGTATGTGTGTGCGTGTGTGTGTCCATCCTTCAGTCCCTGTCACTGTGTGTGCGTGTCCATCCTTCAGTCCCTGTCACTGTGTCTGTGTGTCTCTCCATCCTTCAGTCCCTGTCACTGTATGTATGTGTCTCTCCATCCGTCAGTCCCTGTCACTGTGTGTGTGTCTCCATCCTTCAGTCCCTGTCACGGTGTGTGTGTGTATGTCTTTCCATCATTCAGTCCCTGTCACTCTGTGTGTGTGTCTCTCCATCCTTCAGTCCCTGTCACTGTGTGTGTGTGTCTCTCCATCCTTCAGTTCTTGTCACTCTGTGTGTGTGTGTGTGTGTGTGTCTCCATCCTTCATTCCCTGTCACTGTGTGTGTCCATCCTTCAGACCTTGTCACTGTGTGTGTGTCCATCCTTCAGTCCCTGTCACTGTGTGTTTGTGTCTCTCCATCCTTCAGTCCCTGTCACTGTGTGTATGTCTCTCCATCCTTCAGTCCCTGTCACTCTGTGTGTGTGTGTCTCTCTCTCCATCCTTCAGTCCCTGTCACTCTGTGTGTGTGTGTCTCTCCATCCGTCAGTCCCTGTCACTGTGTGTGTGTGTGTCTCCATCCTTCAGCCCTGTCTCTGTGTGTGTGTGTGTGTGTGTGTCTCCATCCTTCAGTCCCTAGCTGTCACTCTGTGTGACTGAAGGATGGAGAGACACACACACACACAGAGTGACAGGGACTGAAGGATGGAGACACACAAACAGAGTGAAAGGGACTGAATGTGTGTGTCTCTCCATCCTTCAGTCCCTGTCACTCTGTGTGTGTATCTCCATCCTTCAGTCCCTGTCACTGTGTGTTTGTCTCCATCCTTCAGTCCCTGTCACTGTGTGTGTGTCCATCCTTCAGTCCCTGTCACAGTGTGTGTGTGTATGTCTCTCCATCATTCAGTCCCTGTCACTCTGTGTGTGTGTATCTCCTATCCTTCAGTCACTGTCACTCTGTGTGTGTGTCTCCATCCTTCAGTCCCTGTCACTGTGTGTGTGTGTCTCTCAATCCTTCAGTCCCTGTCACTGTGAGTGTATGTCTCTCCATCCTTCAGTCACTGTCACTCTGTGTGTGTGTCTCTCCATCCTTCAGTCCCTGTCACGGGGTGTATGTGTGTTCGTGTGTGTCTCCATCCTTCAGTCCCTGTCACTGTGAGTGTATGTCTCTCCATCCTTCAGTCACTGTCACTCGGTGTGTGTGTCTCTCCATCCTTCAGTCCCTGTCATGGGGTGTATGTGTGTTCGTGTGTGTCTCCATCCTTCAGTCCCTGTCACTCTGTGTGTGTGTCTCTCCATCCTTCAGTCCCTGTCACGGGGTGTATGTGTGTGCATGTGTGTGTCCATCCTTCAGTCCCTGTCACTGTGTCCATCCTTCAGTCCCTGTCACTGTGTGTCTGTGTGTCTCTCCATCCCTCATTCTCTGTCACTGTATGTGTGTGTCTCTCCATCCGTCAGTCCCTGTCACTGTGTGTGTGTGTGTCTCCATCCTTCAGTCCCTGTCACGGTGTGTGTGTGTATGTCTCTCCATCATTCAGTCCCTGTCACTCTGTGTGTGTGTCTCTCCATCCTTCAGTCCCTGTCACGGGGGTGCGTGTGTGTCTCCATCCTTCAGTCCCTGTCACTGTGTGTGTGTGTCTCCATCCTTCAGTCCCTGTCACTGTGTGTGTGTGTGTCCATCCTTCAGACCTTGTCACTGTGTGTGTGTCCATCCTTCAGTCCCTGTCACTGTGTGTTTGTGTCTCTCCATCTATCAGTCCCTGTCACTGTGTGTGTGTCTCTCCATCCTTCAGTCCCTGTCACTGTGTGTGTCTCTCCATCCGTCAGTCCCTGTCACTGTGTGTGTGTCTCCATCCTTCAGTCCCTGCCACTCTGTGTGTGTGTGTCTCTCCATCCTTCAGTCCCTGTCACTGTGTGTGTGTGTCTCTCCATCCTTCAGTCCCTGTCACTGTGTGTGTGTGTCTCTCCATCCGTCAGTCCCTGTCACAGTGTGTGTGTGTCTCCATCCTTCAGTCCCTGCCACTCTGTGTGTGTGTGTGTGTCTCTCCATCCTTCAGTCCCTGTCACTGTATGTGTCTCTCCATCCTTCAGTTCCTGTCACTCTGTCTGTGTGTGTGTGTGTATCTCTCCATCCGTCAGTCCCTGTCACTGTGTGTGTGTGTCTCCATCCTTCAGTCCCTGTCACGGTGTGTGTGTGTATGTCTTTCCATCATTCAATCCCTGTCACTCTGTGTGTGTGTCTCTCCATCCTTCAGTCCCTGTCACGGGGGTGTATGTGTGTGCGTGTGTGTCTCCATCCTTCAGTCCCTGTCACTGTGTGTGTGTGTCTCTCCATCCTTCAGTCCTTGTCACTCTGTGTGTGTGTGTGTCTCCAACCTTCATTCCCTGTCACTGTGTGTGTCCATCCTTCAGACCTTGTCACTGTGTGTGTGTCCATCCTTCAGTCCCTGTCACTGTGTGTTTGTGTCTCTCCATCCTTCAGTCCCTGTTACTGTGTGTGTGTCTCTCCATCCGTCAGTCCCTGTCCCTGTGTGTGTGTGTGTCTCCATGCTTCAGTCCCTGCCACTCTGTGTGTGTGTGTCTCTCCATCCTTCAGTCCCTGTCACTGTGTGTGTGTCTCTCCATCCGTCAGTCCCTGTCCCTGTGTGTGTGTGTGTCTCCATGCTTCAGTCCCTGCCACTCTGTGTGTGTGTGTCTCTCCATCCTTCAGTCCCTGTCACTCTGTGTGTGTGTGTCTCTCTCTCCATCCTTCAGTCCCTGTCACTCTGTGTGTGTGTGTCTCTCCATCCTTTAGTCCCTGTCACTGTCTGTGTGTCTCTCCATCCGTCAGTCCCTGTCACTGTGTGTATGTGTGTCTCCATCCTTCAGCCCTGTCTCTGTGTGTGTGTGTGTCTCCATCCTTCAGTCCCTAGCTGTCACTCTGTGTGACTGAAGGATGGAGAGACACACACACACACAGAGTGTGTGTGTGTGTGTCCATCCTTCAGTCCCTGTCACTGTGTGTTTGTGTCTCTCCATCTTTCAGTCCCTGTCACTGTGTGTGTGTCTCTCCATCCTTCAGTCCCTGTCACTGTGTGTGTCTCTCCATCCGTCAGTCCCTGTCACTGTGTGTGTGTCTCTCCATCCTTCAGTCCCTGTCACTGTGTGTGTGTGTGTGTCTCTTCATCCTTCAGTCCCTGTCACTCTGTGTGTGTGTCTCTCTCTCTCTCCATCCTTCAGTCCCTGTCACTCTGTGTGTGTGTCTCTCCATCCTTCAGTCCCTGTCCCTCTGTGTGTGGCTCTCCATCCTTCAGCCCTGTCACTCTGTGTGTGTGTGTCTCTATCCTTCAGTCCCTAGCTGTCACTCTGTGTGACTGAGGGGTGGAGAGACACTCCATCCTTCAGTCCCTGTCACTGTGTGTGTGTGTCTCCATCCTTCAGTCCCTGTCACTTTGTGTGTGTGTCTCCATCCTTCAGTCCCTGTCACTGTGTATGTGTGTGTCTCTCCATCCTTCAGTCCCTGTCACTGTGTATGTGTGTCTCCATCCTTTAGTCACTGTCACTGTGTGTGTGTGTCTCCATCCTTCAGTTCCTGTCACAGTGTGTGTGTGTGTCTCCATCCTTCAGTCCCTGTCACTCTGTGTGTGTCTCCATCCTTCAGTCCATGTCACTGTGTGTGGGTCTCTCCATCCTTCAATCCCTGTCACTGTGTGTGTGTCAGTCTCTCCATCCTTCAGTCCCTGTCACTGTGTATGTGTGTCTCTCCATCCTTCAGTCCCTGTCACTGTGTGTGTCATGAGATCCAAATAACACAGCGAGCTGGGTTCAACAGGTGTTTATTTCAGTAGTTAACACAGGGCAGACACCCGGTTTGCTTTCTTCTCCCCGAGCTGTCTTCCTGGTACTCCCCCTTAGAGCCGCCCCTTCCTCTGATGTCACTGCTGGCTCTCAACATATCTCTCCCTTTTTATTAACAATAAATTTTTCTTAAACAGACCATAAAACAAATAAACAGAAGCACACACATAGATACAGATAAAGGTACAATGCTATCTTGGACATCAGGGTAGACTACCCTAGTCCACAGTGACTATGGGATTATTCTGCCCATTCTTCCAGTCACTGTTCTAACTACAGAGCTAATCTCTGTAGCACACTGGAAGCTTCACAACTCTACCACTCAAAGTCATTTTGCAAGGACCCTCTCCAGATCCCTGTGAGAGTGGTTGCGACTCCAAGTCAGGCAGTGATGTATTCTCGCCGGAATCCTGTTGCAGAGCGGGTGTACCTCTTAAGACCGGAGATTCCACCGGCTGTGTTTGCAAATTCTCAGCATCTAGCTCCTCAGGAACCACCTGGAGGTGCCGTCTATTGCGGCGGGCAACAGTCCCAGCTTCTGTGTGGACCACATAGCACCTTGGCTCAGCAGCACGCCCTACAACTATGATCGGTGTCTTCCACCTCTTTTCGTCATCCAGTTTGACTCTGACACTCTGTCCCAGGTACAGTTCAGGCAGATGGCACGCAGAGTGTCTCCTATCATAATAGTATCTGTAGTTCCGCTTCGCCTCTTCATCCCTCCTCCGAACATTCTCAGACAGAAGAGCGGAGGAAGGCTGGAATGCACCCACCGAAGGCAGCGTGGTACGAATCTGTCTCCCCATCATCAACTGTGCAGGGCTACATCCCGTGGCCTGAATGGGAGTTGCCCTATAAACCAGGAGGGCCAAATAAGGATCTGGTTGCCTAAAAACAAACTTTGCGGTCTGAACCGTCCTCTCAGCCATCCCGTTGGCCTGTGGATAATGTGGACTGGAAGTAGAATGAAGGAAATCGTAGTCCCCACTTGTTATTTAAAATTCTATTATAATTACCATATATAGAATCCCAAAAAGTCTGTCATTTCTTCTTATATATCAAAAAGAAGCAAAACGCTGCGCTATGCTACGCCACGCTGCGCTACGCCGTGGCGAGAGACACCAAAATCAGCCACAGGCAATGTAGCTTCAGGTCATGTCTGAGTATCTTTTGTTAGACAGACTGTTTTATTAGATTTCAAAGAACTTATAACTTATATACACACAGATACATTTCCATGTCAAAGTTTAACCAACACGGTTTAACAAGCACTTATTGCCTTAAATGGTTTACAAAAAATCCTTTTCCTATCTTCCCGCTTCTGCGCACATTTTCCTGCACTGAACTTAGCAGGAAATCGGCCACATCCCATTATCCTACAGAAGGAACAACTGTCTATGCAGAATTGAAAGAAACAAAATGAAGGAGGGAATTTCACAGCCCATTTTATCAAAACAGGCTTTTCAAGACAAAATATTTATATTTTATTCAGGAAATTAAAATCTAACAATTCTTTCCTTTGATCACATATCACTTGTGATCATCTAAAAGATAAACCAAACCTAGGCAATTCAACTAATTATACTTGGGCTACAGTGTCCTCGCCTTATACCTTTATGATATACGAAAGGGATTCCCCAAGGAGGCCCTTTATGAGCATAAAATACACTTTTCTATCTAGATTCACTCTTCCAGCGAACCACACTTGGAACCTGGGCCAAAATACCTAATCTAGACATTAAATAACTATTTATTCCCATTTCCCAAAATATAATTCACCGAACAAGAAAAATATAATAACTTGAATGTAAAAGTTCATTTATCTAATAATCAACATGAGTCAGATCTATATCTGTGAATTTTCTTATGTTCATCTTCACTCCACAAAACGCATACACACCTGCATTCACACACACTCTCAAGAAATACATTCTCATTTTCACAAATCCTTTCTCACACTTATCTAGGGGATTAAATAAAAAAAATATCTCATAATCTAATACTATAATCCAAAATGCGAGATCAAGGTTTGGTCTTTTTCAACATCCCAGCTTAAAACACATAATCATTGAATGTCATCAGAGCTCCCACCATAGGGACTCCTGAACAAGCTGTCTCTTTGTGCTGGTTGTGTATTACCTGTGACCTTTGACCTTTACACAAAATGTCCATGATTCGTTCCATATGCAGTCATTGTGACTGTCAGATTTCTTGATGATGTGATACGGTTTTAGCAACAGTAAGGAAAATAAAAAAGAAAAGAAGATATGGTATACCCCTCTAATCAGATACACATTCATTCATTGTCACTCTCAAGTGCACGAAAACAATAAAATGTTAATTTACACAAGAAGAGACACAGATAATGAATTTTAAAATTTCCCCGCAAAGCCTATGGGCCTCACGCAACAAAAAAAGAAAAATCATACTACGTCTGACTCATTGTATTTAGAGAAAAATATATATACACAACTTTGGCTCAAAAGGGAAATAGCCGAAGTGCATATTACACCCATTTAAATATCAAAAAATATTTAATTACTATCCTATTCAGTCTTGTTTGGTGTTTTGAAACAAACCTGATGTTTATAAAACACACCAATCCTCAAATAAAATCAAAAAAATAAAAACAACTTGTAATTTTACCGAATTAAAATTTCCATTAACCACTATATGTCATGAAACGTATTTATGCAAATGCATTAAATTATGTGTTCCTAAATACATTAATTAACTCTAATTTTAATTGGATGTGATCAATAATCCTAAATGTCAGGGAATTTGAACAATATTGATTGTAACCGAACAACAAAAATAATAAAATATAAAATAATAAAAGACACAGAATAATTATCACTTAGACAACACAATTATAATCCATCAGCATATAAAAAATACATTATTTTCTTCTTTCTACTGGTTGAAAATAACTGTTTTGTGAAACTGACATGTCTTAAGTTTTATTTCCAAATCAATGATCTTCTTTAATCGCATTAAAGTATCGATGAGTTGTTGATAAAATGTCTTCTTCATTCATTAATTAGAATGTTTTATTGCCTGGTGTCTGATAATTCCTTATTATCCGGTTGATGTAACATTGTAACGTGAAATGATAATGTGTTTGAGTAAATTTCCTTCAATTCCAATAGCTGTATCACATAATCTTCCATCTAGCTTGATCAAAGTTGGCATGCATGGGTAATTTTCACCTAAAGTAAAAAACTTGGGGAAAAAATGTATTATTAACCTGTCAAAAACTTTAAAATGTATATGGTTAAAATACTTTAAAATGGATTGCAGGTTTCTTTAAAGAGAAAAAAAAATGCAACACATTTTTGGACACAAAGAAAAAGGAGTGGTCATGAGAAAGACAAAATGGAGGAGAGGAGGAGTCATGAGAGAGACAAAATGGAGGGGGCTAGGAGAAGAATGTGAAAACTTTTTTTTTTTACTTTTGCAACATTCACCAATTTTTTTAAAATACTCTTCAAATAAAAAAAAAACATAACAAAAATATCATAAACTGGGAAAGAAAGTATAGAAGGGCATGTTTAAAACTTGACATAGCACAAAGTTCTCAGAGGAAACTCCGAGAAAAAGATTCTTAAGAAACATTTTAAATCAGCAATCTTTATCAAGGATATTGGTTAAAAACAAACATTCAAATGTGAGGTGTTTGTGCAGCTATTACCTCCCCAAGAAAATTAAATGGGGGCATAATCATACTTTGTTGCTCTTCACACCAAAAGACAAAAACATCAGACAGCAAAAAATAAAACTAGACATATGGCTACCAATGCAGAAAAAAGAAAACAAACAATACTCAGGATACTAAACTACAACCTTCCATCTCCCTATCACCTGAAATCTGCCTAATTTCCTTTGTACAGCGCTACAAAACCTGTAGGCGCTTTCCATTAAACTTTCACTCAAATCCTTCTAGATTGTAAGCTTTTAAACAGGACCTCTTTGCTTACTGTATTATGATGAACATATACTGTAACTATATAGGTATATTCCAGTATACAGGTTACAAAACCTGTAAATGACCTCAGTCAGCCATTTTGGCAATTATTCAATAGGCGACTCAGCTATTACTATAATTATATCTTTAATAGAGATTATCATTCGTTCAGCAACAAAGAAAACTTGGCATGCTTGTCCCTTATTCAAAACACATGACCTATATTAAGGTGTGGTCAATCCCTTTGTGCTGGACTCAAAGACCAGAAAAAAATAACCGACCACGCCTCTTTTTGGGAAAACTTATAACTTATATCAAAGCCCATTGCAGATAGATAACGCCCAGCCCCTTGATACACAAAATAGCTTTTTTAATCATATATCATTTATCAACTTATATCATTCATTCAAAGTAAATCCAGCTCCCACAATTTCTTTCTTTATTCCACATATGTACGCAGCCAAACACGCTCAAACCACGCCCAATTCCTCAACAGCCACAGCTACCGTTTTTATAAAGCATTAACAGTTCCAGAATTTAGTTACTATTATATGTTTAAGGCATTAGACGTGTTATTATCAATATCTAACTATTCCCATTATAGCGTGAAGATAAGACACATTCCAAAGCTCACAGCTAAATACATTTTTCAATTTACATCATTAACTACTACATATTGCAAATAGAAAGATCTATTAATAAAAAAACAAAGAAAGAAAACTTTTTCTACAAAGAATTTATAAGAAAGAGAAAAACAATTGTAAGCAAGCTCTTTTGAAAGGTGCTATTGTCTGTCCATATCCTGTCTGTTTTTTTTTTTGTTTTTTTTTACTCAGGGCAAGCAGTAAAAGCACATACGAAGCAACCTGTGGTAAAAAAGGCAGTCCCTGTACATAAATTGCATATGAAAAAACACAATATCAGAACTAGGAAATATAAAACAAAGATAAACACATAAATTAATAATTAGTAAAGACAAACAGTGAAATAAACAAACGTAATCAATGGCAAGAAACAAAAGAAAAAAAGAAAACAAAAACAAATGTGAAATCTGAAAGAAAAAACAGTTTGCAAATCCTTTAGAATCAGTTAGGTTATAAAATAAAACATAGAACTCCATGGTGCAATATCGTTTTGGTAAACACATGAAAGAAAAGATCAAAAAATGAGAGCAATTGTATACACTAAGAACTCACAAAAGTGGAGCCCTATAGGCTCAGATGGTAATGCCTTTTGACCACTCTGGGGGGTCACACCCCTTGTGAACGAATCTTCAGGGTTCTTCACACTTGATGGGTTTGACCATAGGTGACTTCTTTAAAACTTAGAAGAAAGAAGAGACCTCCATTGTGCAGATATCAGCGTTCTCAGAATACAAAAGTAGGTAACAAGTGGGTACTCACGATCTTAAGAGCCTCTTGGAATAGTGGCTCAGTAGGTAAGCATGCAATAGACCAATAAGCAAGTCTCAGGCTGGAAATTTTGTTGCAGAAAATTGGTAAAACCAATGGTAGTTTAATTCTAAAATCGCAGTTAATAACAAAAGAGACGCGTTTCGCCTACACAAACTGTAGGCTTCCTCAGTCCTGTCTGACAGGACTGAGGAAGCCTACAGTTTGTGTAGGTGAAATGCGTCTCTTTTGTTATTAACTGCGATTTTAGAATTAAACTACCATTGGTTTTACCAATTTTCTGCAACAAAATTTCCAGCCTGAGACTTGCTTAGAACGTTGGTTCTTCTTTCTTCTAAGTTTTAAAGACGTCACCTATGGTCAAACCCATCGCTGATTCAAGTGTGAAGAACCCTGAAGATTCGTTCACAAGGGGTATGACCCCCCAGAGTGGTCAAAAGGCATTTTTCTGAGCCTATAGGGCTCCACTTTTGTGAGTTCTTAGTGTATACAATTGCTCTCCTTTTTTGATTTTTTCTTTCATGTGTTTACCAAAACGATATTGCACCATGGAGTTGTTTATATTCTTTACTACTAGGTTCCATCAACCATGATTCCTATACCAAGACTATCCAGTTTTACTGTTGAAAATTCCCACTTTAAAGTTAAGTGCGCTCACACTGGGTCTAGTACCCATCTTTTTCTCTCTAATTATGGATCCAGACACTGCTGCCAAATGGTGTGAGGAGCACAATAGCCAGATAGGGTTAAGCATAGTCATGGACATTCCTGCAGACACTTGGGCCGAAGATCAGATTCACCGGGCCGTGGCCGCGCTGACACCAGATCATCAGGGGTTAATTCTGGACATTAAATCAAACCCAGATACTTCTCACACATATGTTCTTTTTGAGTGGAGAACGGGTGTTCCAGTGTGTTTTCAGGGTGCGAGTGTAAAGCTAACCGACTATGTGGAAGTTCAACTGATTCAGCCAAGTGCGCCTCGTGGCGATCCCGCAAATGTTGCCACGCCCAGTCCGCTGGCCATGATCGGGCCTGAATTTATAGTGGATATCGGAGATCTGCTGGCTAAACGTCAAAGAACAAGCCCTCCACACACTAACTTTGGTTATCGACGGTTGAGGAATTTTACAGGAAACGTACCAACTCCGGCGGGAGAAGAAACCTTCAAAGAATGGGTAGAACAGGCGATGCAGGCTCTGGATGAGTGGGATGTCCCTGAAGCGCAGAAGAAGCAAAGGATTGCTGAGAGCCTAAAGGGTCAGAAACCTGAAGTTGAGTAAGCAAGACTGTACTGCTTTAGATTACCTAAATATATTACAGGAAGTCTTTGGGCGAACAGAAAAGGCTACCGAACTCATGTACCAGTACAAACACCCCTACCAGCGAAAAGGTGAGAAAATGACTGAATATATGAGGCGCCTGGATAAGTTTCTGCACCAGATACTTCTTAAGAAGGGGGCCGAACCGGCCACAATAGATAAAATCAGAATGCAGCAGATATTGAGGGGCGCTCAACCTCTAGATCCTGTGATGTTACAGCTAAAAAGCAGAGAAGGTAACCGAGAATTGAAATAGCTGGAACTGATTCGAGCTGTTAGAGAGGAAGAGGCTCTGCTGGAAGAAAAATCCTTAAGGAGAGGAGAAAGAGCTTACGCACATATTTGCAGACTGAAGATGATTCGTTGGATGCCTATGGATCCGAAGTTGACAGACAAGAGCATCTGGTTGTTCCTATATCCACAGAGAGTGCTGCAAAAGAGTCAACAATTCCGGCATATAGGGAGATACAAAAGACTGTTAAGAAGGTGCAAGAAGCTCAAGCTGAACTGGAACAGGCGCACACAGACCTGTGCTGAGTACTTTTGAAGGTGGCAGAGACACTGACCGATATGCAGAAGTTCCTCACTGACATGCAGACAACGGGAGTTGCTGTGGCGTCTGGCCAGGGTCCTTCAACCGAATCACCACGAGCAAATGCGCCTCCGTCTTCAAAGAAGAGATGTTTCAGTTGTGGGGAAATGGGTAATTTCCGAGCACAGTGTAAAAACCAAAGGCCTGAAGGAAAAAGAGTTGAAGAGTTCCTATAGGCCTTGGAAGGGCTGCTATCTACCTCACAGGCGGGAAATGCCAGAGGGCCCAAGTGAAGGAGCAAACTAGGTGCTCAATGGTTGAAAACCGCTCCAAATTTCAAGCCAGAACCGAAAGGCCGAGAGGGCCCGGATCCTTGCCAAATGCTGAGCCTACCAGGACTTAAAGAGTTACCCCCTTAGTATCCGGTCCTATGTCATGGGAAAGCAATGCACACCCAAAACCTCCACGAGTCAGGAAGAAGGCTAGGGTACAGCGAACTGGGTCTATACCTCCTGCGGCTACGAACAAGTTTCCTGACCAGCTGATAGGTCCTTCTCCCATTGTTCCAATCCAAGTAGAGGGAGTCTACACTAAAGCTCTGTTAGACTCAGGTGCTCAAGTGACGTTGATCTATCGAGACTTCTACGAGAAACACTTGAAGCACATACCTTTAAAGGAATTAAAGGACCTTGAGATCTGGGGTATCAGTACTGAGAAGCTTCCCTATGATGGATATCTACAGGTGAAGTTAGAAATTGGATCCGAGGTCATCGGACAGTCTGGAGGTTGTGATGCATTGGCCATTGTGTGTCCTGCCCTTCAGGGGCCAGCAGAAGTTCTATGATAGTGGGGACGAATACGGATCTGGTGAGACGTCTTCTGACTCCCATAGTGATGGAAGAAGGTTCTACCAGAGGAGTCCATCCAATGTTACGTCCGGTCTATCAACGAATGGTCGAAGAACAGATGGCACCTGCCGAAGTGGGGCGTCTGTGGAGATTGGGAGGAACAGAGAAGGTTCTGCAATCAGGAGAAGTGGCGAGCTTCCGGGCTTCAGTCATGTTGAACGGATCACAACCGGGTCCTTATGTGGTACTGAAAACTGATCTCCGTCATGGGAATGAGGCCGGAGTAGAAGTAATCGCTGAGATAATCTCTACAAGAGTTTTGAAATGGACACGGGGAAGAGTTTCAGTTAGTGTGTGTAATGTGTCTGATTCTCCAGTGGTCCTGAAAGCATGAATGCCCATCGGACAAGTGGCTTCTGTTAAACCTCTCTCCCCTACCGATTTAGGGGGGGGGTGCATAAAGAGATTCCAGCTGAACGGTTTTATCCTAAAGACGCTCCCATCTTGCCTGAATGGAAGAAACGACTTCAGACCCAGATTCTAAAATGGAAGGACTTGTTCTCGAAGGATGAGTTTGACGTGGGATTAGCTAAGAGTACTGAACATCGCATTCGACTACAAAAGGATGAGCCATTTCGAGAAAGGTCAAGACGAGTTCCGCTGGGAGACTTGGATGATCTACGAGAACAGCTAAATGAACTACAGAGGACTAAGGTGATTCAAGAGTCCAGGAGTCCTTATGCTTCTCCAATAGTGATGGTTCGAAAAATGAATGGTTCTATCCGTTTATGTATAGACTATCGCACGCTAAATCAGAGGACCATTCCGGATCAATATGCCACTCCTCGGATAGAAGATGCCCTACAGTGTTTGTCTGGAGCAAAATGGTTTAGTATACTAGACCTGCTAAGTGGGTATCATCAGATACCAATGCATCCTGAGGACAAAGAGAAGACTGCGTTCATCTGCCCACTGGGGTTCTTTGAGTTCAACAGAATGCCTCAAGGCCTCACGGGGGCTCCCGCCACGTTCCATAGAAACATAGAAACATAGAAAAATGTCGGCAGATAAGAACCTTTCGGCCCATCTAGTCTGCCCAATTACATGGATACTTTACCTGGATTTATCTTTTGTTTAGAATAGCCTTATGCCTATCCCATGCTTGCTTAATAGAAACCTAGAAAAACGGTTCCAACGGTTAATGGAGAAGACATTCGGAGATATGAACTTGATAGAAGTGTTGGTGTATCTAGATGATATTATTGTGTTCGGGAAGACTTCAGAAGAACATGAGCAGTGGTTGGAGAAGGTCTTGAAGCGGCTCCATGAAGAGGGGTTGAAACTGTACCTGGAGAAGTGTCAATTTTGTCTACCTTCTGTTACATACCTGGGACATGTTGTTTCAGCAGAAGGTGTTTCGACGGATCCTCGAAAGTTGGAAGCCGTAGCTTCCTGGCCTAGACCCTGAAATGTCACTGAAATTAGGTCTTTCCTGGGGTTCTGCTCATATTACCGAAGATTCGTAGGAGGATTTGCTAAGATAGCTCAACCTTTGAATAAGCTCCTACAGAAAGAAGAAGTGGAAGAAGGCTCCAAGGCCTCTGATCGAAGTTCGTCGGCCCAAGGGCCTAGGAAGGCTTGAGAATCCATCCAAGAAGAATGGACTAATCAATGTGAAAGTGCCTTTATGAAGTTGAGAGTCTGACTCGAGCCATCGTCCTGGCTTACGCTGATCCTCATAAGCCGTACGAATTGCATGTGGATGCCAGCAGAGAAGGTCTAGGGGGAGTCCTATACCAAGAATATGATGGATTGCTGAGGCCTGTAGCGTATGTAAGCCGAAGCCTTACGCCTTCAGGGAAGAACTATCCTACCCACAAACTAGAGTTCCTAGCCTTGAAGTGGGCGGTAGTAGACAAGCTGAAAGATTATCTCTATGGGGCTGAATTTGTGATAAAGACTGACAACAATCCTCTTACGTACGTCCTTACTACTGCAAAGCTGGATGCAACGGGACATCGGTGGTTGGCCGTTCTGTCAGGGTTTCCGGTTCAGCCTTAAGTATTGCCCTGGAGTGAATAATCGAGATGCAGATGCTTTGTCAAGAAGACCCTACACTACAGAATGGACTCAGCTGACTCCAGATGGGGTGCAAGCCTTATGTCAAGGGGCAGAGCGCCGGGTCAAGGGAGTAGTTGAAGCAGAAGCTATAGTAGTTATGGCTGCGGCTGTTCCAGAGCTTTATTGTAATCCTACACAGCTGAGGGATGAAAGCCTACCTACTCTCTCGAAACAGGACCTGAGAGCCGATCAGGCTGGAGATCCTCTGATTGCTTTGACAGTGAAGGCTTTAAACGCGGGTCAAAAGGAAATTGTACTGACAAATTCCCCAGAAGGAGCCCGATTGGTATACAAAGAATGGGAGCGGCTGAAGATGTTGGATGGGGTGGTCTACCGACGGGACCCCTCGAACAATGCTGAAGAGACACAACAGTTGTTCCTCCCCACCAAGCACAGAGAGAGTGTGCTGAGAGCATTTCACGATGACCATGGACATTTGGGTGCAGAGAGAACTTTTAAACTGGTGCGAGACAGATTCTATTGGCCCTGTATGAGATCTGAAGTTGAAAGTTACTGCCATTCGTGTTTGAGGTGTATTCAGAGAAAGACCCTACCAACCCGAAATGCTCAAATGAGACACCTGCAAAGTCAAGGACCCATGGATTTGGTGTGCATTGATTTCCTTTGCTTAGAGCCTGATGCTAGTGGGCAGGGAAATAGTCTAGTAGTGTCTGATCATGTCACCCGCTATGCCCAAGCTTTCTCTACTAAAGACCAACGTGCTCCTACAGTGGAAAAGGTTTTAATGGAGATGTTTTTTGTTCATTATGGCCTACCAAAGAGAATCCACTCGGATCAGGGCAGAGACTTTGAGAGCCGACTTGTTAGGCAGTCGCTGGAACTGTTAGGAATTCAAAAGACCCGAACTACTCCATTTCACCCCAAGGTGATGCTCAACCGGAAAGATTTAATAGTACTCTATTGAATATGTTGGGGACACTGTCCAACAGAGAGAAGCAGAATTGGAGTCGTCACATAGCTACGCTGGTGCATGCGTATAACAGTACGGAGAGTGACGCTACTGGATACTCACCTTACCGTCTCATGTTCGGAAGAGAAGCTCGGCTGCCAGTTGACTTGGCGCTTGGACTATCTCTTGATCCGACATCTGATTTCGAAAAAATTTGGCTTCTGCGTTTGAACAGGCCCGGTTGACTTCAGGGGGCAGAGAACAGAGGAATAAGCGAGACTATGACTTGAGAGTTCATATACAGGATCTACAACCCGGTGATAGGGTTTTGTTGAAGAACTTGGGTGTTTCTGCAAGGCATAAGCTGGCGGATAGATGGCGTTCTCAAGTCTACATTGTCTGCAAGCAACTGCCTGGTCTGCCAGTTTACCAAATCCGGCCGGATGGAAAGGCCGGGCCTCTAAAGAACTGGCACCGAAATCATCTGTTGCCTTTGAGAGAAGATGTAAGGATACCAGTTGGAGATGAACTTTCTTTGCCGAACCCGCCTGTTCCTCACTCGGCTCCCGTTACTCGGTCTCAGCAGTCACGGGTTGTTGAAGTGAAGAGAACAGTGAGGAAGGAAGTTTTTGTCTGGACTGGGTACGCCCGCCTGAGCCTGAAGAAGTCATTCCAGTTTCTGAATGGTGTGAAAGTAACCTGAGGCTCCTGAATTTAGATTTGAAGTACCTGAGACTTCGGAAGTTCCTGTAGTTCCAGAAGATGCATCCATAGATTATAGTTCTATGCCTTCACTGGAAGGCTCATACTCAGAGGAGGTGTCTGCTCCAGTTGTGGATGAAAGAATTGAGCCCGTAAATGTGGCACTTCCACCCGAAGAGGAGATGATTGAACCGGAGTCCAAACATTCTATCCAGCCCCCTCAGAGACTTACCTACGATTCACCGGGACATAGCACTGAAGAAGCTGTTACCACTGTGCGAAGGCTGCCTGAAGTGTTTGCTATGCTAGCTGAGGTAGTCAGGAACATGAGTCAGCTTGAGGATGTGTATCTGACACATTATATGTTTGCTACTGAGCCTGAATGTATTGCTTAATGTAAATACTGCAATGTTATGTATCTGTTACACTTCCTTGGAGAGACCCAAGAGTTCAAGGAGGGGAGAGTGTAGCGCTGCTTTAAAGACTGTGTTCTGCTGCATTTAATTATTATGGCCACCAGAGGGAGACAGAGACATAGTGCACTATGCTGGACAAAAACTGAACTACACCTACCATCATCCTTTGCGGGAGGACAGGAAGGGGGTGGGATAGGAGGAGGAAGGAGATCAGCGGCCTCGTGGAAGGAAAGGTCAGAGTGAGCGGAGCATTGAAAGGTGGAGGATGCATGTGAGAGCTGTCAAGGATCGCGACCAGGCCAGAGTACAGACGCTGCCTCACTGGTGCTGGAGATTGGGACAGTGACTGCGTTGAGACCTACCTACGCAGCGCTGAGAGGTCTGGATGACAAGCTGGTTCCAGCTGGACCCCAAGTTAGGAGACCACGCTGATCGATTGGGAGTGCAGGCGGTGGATCATTGTTCCAGTTGCGGAGATTCGACAAGCAGGGAGTGGATCCAGTGGCACAGAGTCCCAGTACACAGCGGAGAAGATCTTTGATCGGGTGCTGGACAGTCTCGTCTATCGGATGGGTGAGAGGCCTCCCAGGCCACAGTTTCAAAAATAAGAATCCCACACTGCAGTATTGTTTAAATCCACAGGGTCCCAACAGTGACTAGTCGAAGATTGTTTTGTTTCATTCGCTGGCCAGTTGAATACAGTACCCGGGTACCCGAGACAATACACATACACAATTTTGAGCTATTATTCACGGGACTTACACTCCAGAACTGAGGGGGTTAACCGTTTCTTTTGCCGCCGAGTGTTTTTCCCGCGTTACGAATTCTTGTCATTTAAATACCGTATATACGTAATATATGCTGCTTTATTGGGATCAGTAAAGAATATAATACATAAAAATCCACAACAGTGCTGGTGTATAGTTATTTCCTAGTGCGGTGAGACTAACCCGAGGTTTATTCAGCAGCTCCTCCGGGAGTGAGCACAACACAGAATTGAAAGAAACAAAATGGAGGGGGGGGAATTTCACAGCCCATTTTATCAAAACAGGCTTTTCAAGACAAAATATTTATATTTTATACAGGAAATTAAAATCTAACACCACTGAAGGACCTGAACTCCATAGAAGCGAACCGCATTCCATTGTCGCTCACCAGCTCAGCCGGTACCCCCCACCTGGCTGGTATAACGATACGGTCTTGAAACAGCACCAAACTGTCTAGTTCACTAAGGTGTGCTCCCTCTGCCTGGAAAGCACTCAGCGGCATCCATACTGCCTGGCTCTCAGGCCAGCCGTTCTTTATGTAGTTTATGACCTCTTGGAGATCAGTATCTAGATGTGTCTCTCTCTTTATCAGCTCCAATCTCCCTGAAGAGATGGACTTGGAAGCCAAAATCGAATCCACATACACCTTCACATCTGATTCTGTAGATGACTCTTCTGCAGCAGCCAGCGGGAGCCTGGAGAGTGCGTTTGCCACTACCAGTTTTTTCCCCGGCACATGCACAGCCCGAACACTGAATCTGAGTAGCAGCATCAGAAGTCTCTGGTATCTCAGAGGTGCCTTGTCAATGTCATAGGAGTTTAACAATGGAACCAGCGGCTTGTGGTCAGTCTCCAGACTAAAACCTTCCAAGCCTACCAGATATCGTTGAAAGCGCTCACAGGCCCAAACTCCAGCCAGACACTCCTTTTCTATCTGAGCATATTTTGTTTCTGCCGCAGTTAATGTACGAGAGCAATAGGCAATGGGCTGCAGCTTGTCGTCATTCACTTGCAGAAGGGCTGCTTCTAGCCCATAACTGCTAGCGTCCACGCTAACCACAGTCTTTTTAGAAGGGTGGTAGAACCCCAGCACTGGGAAGGACCCCAAGATGGACTTGACCAGTGCAAAGGCCTCTGCCTGTGGAGGTCCCCAGGTCCAAGCAACATCCTTCTTCAACAATTCTGTAATAGGATGCAACACTGAGGACAGTTCCGGCATAAACTTGCCCACGTAGTTCGCAAGGCCCAGTATTTGTCTCCGTTCATGAACATCGGAAGGACTTTTTAATTGCTCAATAGCGAAGAACTTTACTAGGATCTGGCTTAATACCAGCTCCGCTGATAATATGGCCAAAGTTCTGTTTTCCCAAAGTGCCATTTATCTTTGTTCAGTTTCAATCCTGACTCTCTTACAGTCTGCAGTACATGCTGCAGTCGCTGATCATGCTCTTCTAAAGTGGACCCGTACACGAGGATGTTGTCCATAACTACCACCGTGCCCTCAGGAGGGAACTCATTTCCCTTTGGAAGATCTCTGGTGCGGAAGATATCCCGAAGGGGAGTCTGCGCCGCGGAAACAGAATCGTCCTACCGGCGTAATGAAAGTAGTCAGTTTACGGCTCTCCGGGTCGAGGGGTATCTGCCAGAAACCGCTGGAAGCATCAAGCGTGGAAAAGAATTCAGCCCCTGACAACTTCGGAGCTATGTCTTCCAATGTCGGCAGTACAAATCTCTCCCTCTTTACATCTTTACAGCCTCGTTTAGGCGTTTCAAGTCCACACAAATACGAACTTTCCCATTCTTCTTAGCAACAGGCACAATAGGAGCACAATAGGAGCACACCAGTCAGTGGCTTCAGTGACTTCCTCAATAACACCCATGCTCTTCATCCTCAAAAGTTCGGCCTCAACCCAGGGCAAAAGTGGAAATGGAATCCTACGAGGCACAGCTATACTGTACGGGATAGCATCCGCTTTTAACTCTATGCTCACAATTCAGCAGCCTAAGTTCTCCAAACATGTCCTCAATGATCTCATGCACTCGCGCAACAAGACCCAGGCTACAGGCTGCATTCCGGCTCAATAGGTTATTAACGCAGTTTCCTCTGATCATGTTCACCCACAGGGTAAATTTCTTTCTTTTGTACTCACTGCTAGCAAGAAATCTCCCGGCACAATTGATGCGACCTACAGGGCTGTGAACGTTTATCAAAACTTTATCAAGCTGCGGTCGTCGTGGCAGTTTCATGAACGTTGCAAAAGAAATAACCGTAATGTCTGCTCCCATATCAATTTTAAAAGCAATCCTTGCACCCATCAATGAGAGTATAACACGCCAATCTTCTTCTGAGCCGGACTGATTAATCACAGACCCTACACAGGACACCTCTTGAGCCTCTTGGTCACTGTCCAGATGCATCTCTTTAACAGACTCTGATTTGCAAACCACCTCAAAATGGCCGACTCTTTTACACTTTTTCCACCTCCTGTCTTTAGCAGGGCATAACATCTTCATTCCATGAGCGTGGTTACAGCGCGTGCAACGAGCCTGTAGCATCCCACCGCTTCTGACCCTATCTGTCACCTGCGGTCTGCTGTTCACACTCTGTCTGTCACTTGCAGCTCTCCTGAGCTGCTGCACCTCCTCCACCATGCTTTCAGATCTCATCTCTGCAGTTTGCTTCTTTACTAGTTCACTTTGGCGCACTATCCATATAGCCTCATCCAACATCAACCCAGACTCCAGCTGCAGCTTCAGCAAAACTTCTGAGTCTGCAATACCTATGACGATTCTGTCTTTGATCTGCTCCTCTTTCGCAGCACCAAACTCATAGAACTCTGCCAATTCGTACAGGCTGCGCACAAATGATTCCATTGATTCACCCACACACTGGACTCGCTTGTGGAAACAGGCGCTCTCATGAATCACATTTCTCCTGGGCACAAAATGGGCGCTGAGTTTATCCATGACAATCTCAGAAGTCAAATTCTTCCCCCTCACGGAAAGTAAACGTATTGTATAAAGGTTTTACATCTTTCCCCATAGAATATAAAAGAGAGTTAACCGCTCTCCTTATCTAGCTTAGAAGCAATCCTGAAGCGTGCAAACCTCTGCCTCCAGGTAGGCCATGCTGCAGGCTGAGAGAAATCAAAAGGCTCCGGTGGAGTGAACTTAGACAACTTCACAGATTAAAATGGATGCGCGGGTAAGAACTTCTGACACCATGTCATGAGATCCAAATAACACAGCGAGCTGGCTTAAACAGGTGTTTATTTCAGTAGTTAACACTAGGGATGAGCTGTTCAGTTCGGACGGTTCGGAGTTCGACCCGAACTTAGCCTGTTCGATTAGATTGCGAACACCGAACATTTCTGGGTGTTCGCCGCATGTTCGACCACAATGGACCACAATGCATTTTCCCACTGGCCTGAAGCTCGTAATTGGCTACAGCCTTGCACCTGACCACAGGTTTTGTGCAAGACAGGTTCAAAAGTATGCCAATCACTGCTCAGAGTCCTGATTGGGCAAATTTTGCCCAATCATGGGCTCACAGAGCTAAGTCCCGCAGCACACTATATAACGTTTCCACGCAGCGCTTCTGCACGCATTTCAGAGGAGATTTCAGAGGAGATAGTTGTGTGTTGTTACTGCCGGTCTGCCACGCTACTGGTGGGGTCTGGGGGGGTCTCATTTCTACCAAATATCAGGGAATTTAGGTGATGTGTGTCTTGTCACTGACATGTGCCAGCAAGTTTTTTTGGGGTTTACAACTTTCTTTAAAACATTTGTGAATTGAGGTGATCTGTGACTTGTCACACAACCAGTACCACGCAGTATTTTGGGGCTCACTAATTTCTTCTAAAAATTTGTGAATTGAGGTGATCTGTGTCTTGTCACACAACCAGTACCACGCAGTATTTTGGGGCTCACTAATTTCTTTAAAACATTTGTGAATTGAGGTGATCTGTGTCTTGTCACACAACCAGTACCAGGCAGTATTTTGGGGCTCACTAATTTCTTTAAAACATTTGAGAATTGAGGTGATCTGTGACTTGTCACACAACCAGTACCACGCAGTATTTTGGGGCTCACTAATTTCTTCTAAAAATTTGTGAATTGAGGTGATCTGTGTCTTGTCACACAACCAGTACCACGCAGTATTTTGGGGCTCACTAATTTCTTTAAAACATTTGTGAATTGAGGTGATCTGTGTCTTGTCACACAACCAGTACCAGGCAGTATTTTGGGGCTCACTAATTTCTTTAAAACATTTGAGAATTGAGGTGATCTGTGTCTTGTCACACAACCAGTACCACGCAGTATTTTGGGGCTCACTAATTTCTCTAAAACATTTGTGAATTGAGCTGATCTGTGTCTTGTCACACAACCAGTACCACGCAGTATTTTGGGGCTCACTAATTTCTTTAAAACATTTGTGAATTGAGGTGATCTGTGTCTTGTCACACAACCAGTACCACGCAGTATTTTGGGGCTCACTAATTTCTTTAAAACATTTGTGAATTGAGGCGATCTGTGTCTTGTCAAACAACCAGTTCCACGCAGTATTTTGGGGCTCACTAATTTCTTTAAAACATTTGTGAATTGAGGTGATCTGTCTCTTGTCACTGGCTGCCAGCTATCAGTGTGTCTCACTGAGTTATACCAGAGTTCTTTAAATCTTTATACCAGAGTTGAATCAGAGTTCTGTATATATTTAATCTATATATCACTCACCATGTCTGAAAGAACAAAAAGGACAGGCAGACGCTCCCAGACACAGATAAGAGGGCAAGCAGCCCCTGTGTCGGGAGGCTGTGCCTATAGTCGTGGTGGACGTGGTGCATCCTCTGTAGGGGCACGCTTGTCCTTTCTAACTGGTGCTGGCCGTCTTAAGCAGCAGCAACATACAGAGGACTTGGTGGATTGGCTAACCAGGCCATCCTCATCCTCCGAGTCCTCTGCCAGCCAGGCTTCAAGTGCTTTACAGTCCACCTCAGCTGCCAAAGCATCTAATGCAGCCTCCATGTCCACAGCTATTCCTGCCGTAGCCTCGCTATCACACACGGAGGAGTCAGCTGAATTGTTTGACTACAATGAGAGTGACATGCTGCTTGAGGATGCGCAGCAAGTACAGTGCTCTGATTCAATCTCTGAGGTTCAGGAAGGGAGTATAATCAACCTAGAGGAAGGGGGTGCCAGTGATGACACACAAATAACTGGCATTCATGTTGCCCCAGCAGCTGCAGCATACTGCCAAGTTGGCTCCAGGGATGAGGAGATAGGGGGTGATGAAGACAATGATGATGAGGTCACTGACTCCACCTGGGTGCCTGATCGAACAGAGGAATTAAGTGAGGAAGAGGGGGAGGAGGAGGCACAGAAAGCACGAGGCACAACATCCTCTGTGACCAACCGTAGCACTAGCCAGTCCAAGGCATCACATGTCAGAGCTGCTCCGGTGCAGAGCGCTGTTGTCTCAAAGAACACATGCAGGAACTCTGTTGTCTGGGAGTTCTTTAAGAAATGTGCAGTAGCGCGCAGCGTTGCTATTTGTAATCTATGTCAGATGAGGCTTAAGCGTGGGAAAGATACCAGACACTTGGGTACCACGTGCTTGAGGCGACATATGAACAACTGCCACACATCCCATTGGCGCAAAACTTTCCCTAGGTCCTCCTCCTCCTCATCTGTCTCTACCCCCACTGTATGTCCTGCCATGTCATTGCCTACAACCTCCACCGACAGGGATGATGCTACAGTAATGGATGTACCAGCTCCTTCCTCACAATGTGACATCATCCCAGCAGCTGAAGATTTACGCAGTCAGATTACGTTGCCGCAGCTGCTGCAGCGAAAGAAAAATTATAGTCCCAACCATCCCCAAGCACAGCGTCTAAATGCCAGCTTAGCAAAATTACTCGCATTGCAGCTGCTGCCTTTCCAGGTGGTGGACTCTGCTCCCTTCCGTGAATTTGCTGAATGTGCTGTACCACAGTGGCAGGTTCCAAAAGGCCATTCCAGCACTATACCAGCACGTGGAACACAATGTTATGGAGTCATTGGGAAAGGCAGTCAGCAGCAAGGTGCACATGACTTTAGACTAGGGATGAGCGGTTTGGGTTCGGACGGTTTGAGGTTCGACCCGAACTTGGCCTGTTCGATGAGATCGCGAACACTGAACATTTCTGGGTGTTCGCCGCATGTTCGACCACAATGGACCACAATGCATTTTCCCACTGGCCTGAAGTTCGTAATTGGCTACAGCCTTGCACCTGACCACAGGTCTGGTGCAAGACTGGTTCAACACTATGCCAATCACTGCTCAGAGTCCTGATTGGGCAAATTTTGCCCAATCATGGGCTCACAGAGCTAAGTCCCGCAGCACACTATATAACGTTTTCACGCATAGCTACAGCACGCATTTTGAGAGGAGATTTCAGAGGAGATAGTTATGTCTTGTTACTGCCGGTCTGCCACGCTACTGGGGGGGTCTGGGGGTCTCCTTTCTACCAAATATCAGGGAATTTAGGTGATGTGTGTCTTGTCACTGTGCCAGCAAGTTTTTTTGGGGTTTACAACTTTCTTCAAAACATTTGTGAATTGAGGTGATCTGTGTCTTGTCACTGTGCCAGCAAGTCTTTTTGGGTCTCATTTCTACCAAATATCAGGGAATTTAGGTGATGTGTGTCTTGTCACTGTGCCAGCAAGTTTTTTTGGGGTTTACAACTTTCTTTAAAACATTTGTGAATTGAGGTTATCTTCTGGGTCTTGTCACTGTGCCAGCAAGTCTTTTTGGGTCTCATTTCTACCAAATATCAGGGAATTTATGTGATGTGTGTCTTGTCACTGTGCCAGCAAGTTTTTTTGGGATTTACAACTTTCTTTAAAACATTTGTGAATTGAGGTGATCTTCTGGGTCTTGTCACTGTACCAGCAAATCTTTTTGGGGCTCACTAATTTCTTTAAAACATTTGTGAATTGAGGTGATCTGTGTCTTGTCACACAGCCAGTACCACGCAGTATTTTGGGGGTCACAAATTTCTACAAAACATTTGTGAATTGAGGTGATCTGTGTCTTGTCACTGCCAGCAAGTATTTTGGGGGTCACAAATTTCTAAAAAACATTTGGGAATTGAGGTGATCTGTGTCTCGTCACACATCCAGTACCACGCTGTATTTTGGGGCTCACTAATTTCTTTAAAACATTTGGGAATTGAGGTGATCTGTCTCTTGTCACTGCCAGCAAGTATTTTGGGGGTCACAAATTTCTACAAAACATTTGGGAATTGAGGTGATCTGTGTCTAGTCACACATCCAGTACTACGCAGTATTTTGGGGCTCACTAATTTCTACAAAACATTTGTGAATTGAGGTGATCTGTGTCTCGTCACACATCCAGTACCACGCTGTATTTCGGGGCTCACTAATTTCTACAAAAAATTTGTGAATTGAGGTGATCTGTGTCTCATCACACATCCAGTACCACGCTGTATTTCGGGGCTCACTAATTTCTACAAAAAATTTGTGAATTGAGGTGATCTGTGTCTCATCACACATCCAGTACCACGCTGTATTTTGGGGCTCACTAATTTCTACAAAACATTTGTGAATTGAGGTGATCTGTGTGTCGTCACTGGCTGCCAGCTATCAGTGTGTCTCACTGAGTTATACCAGAGTTCTTTAAATCTTTATATCAGAGTTGAATCAGAGTTCTGTATATATTAATCTATATATCACTCACCATGTCTGAAAGAACAAAAAGGACAGGCAGACGCTCCCAGACACAGATAAGAGGGCAAGCAGCCCCTGTGTCGGGAGGCTGTGCCTATAGTCGTGGTGGACGTGGTGCATCCTCTGTAGGGGCACGCTTGTCCTTTCTAACTGGTGCTGGCCGTCTTAAGCAGCAGCAACATACAGAGGACTTGGTGGATTGGCTAACCAGGCCATCCTCATTCTCCGAGTCCTCTGCCAGCCAGGCTTCAAGTGCTTTACAGTCCACCTCAGCTGCCAAAGCATCTAATGCAGCCTCCATGTCCACAGCTACTCCTGCTGTAGCCTCACTATCACACACGGAGGAGTCAGCTGAATTGTTTGACTACAATGAGAGTGACATGCTGCTTGAGGATGCGCAGCAAGTACAGAGCTCTGATTCAATCTCTGAGGTTGAGCAAGGGAGTATAATCAACCTAGAGGAAGGGGGTGCCAGTGATAACACACAAATAACTGGCACTCATGTTGCCCCAGCAGCTGCAGCATACTGCCAAGTTGGCTCCAGTGACGAGGAGATAGGGGGTGAAGATGACAATGATGATGAGGTCACTGACTCCACCTGGGTGCCAGATCGAACAGAGGAATCAAGTGATGAGGAGGGGGAGGAGGAGGCACAGCAAACACGAGGCACAACATCCTCTGTGACCAACCGTAGCACTAGCCAGTCCAAGGCATCACATGTCAGAGCTGCTCCGGTGCAGAGCGCTGTTGTCTCAAAGAACCCATGCAGGAAGTCTGTTGTCTGGGAGTTCTTTAAGAAATGTGCAGTAGAGCGCAGCGGTGCTATTTGTAATCTATGTCAGATGAGGCTTAAGCGTGGGAAAGATTCCGGACACTTGGGTACCACGTGCTAGAGGCAACATATGAAAAAGTGCCACACATCCCGTTGGCGCAAAACTTTGCGTAGGTCCTCCTCCTCCTCATCTGTCTCTACCCACTGTATGTCCTGCCATGTCATTGCCTACAACCTCCACCGACAGGGATGATGTTACAGTAATGGATGTACCAGCAGGTCCTTCCTCACAATGTGACATCATCCCAGTAGCTGAAGATTTACGCAGTCAGATTACGTTGCCGCAGCTGCTGCAGCGAAAGAAAAAATATAGTCCCAACCATCCCCAAGCACAGCGTCTAAATGCCAGCTTAGTAAAATTACTCGCATTGCAGCTGCTGCCTTTCCAGCTGGTGGACTCTGCTCTCTTCTGTGAATTTGCTGAATGTGCTGTACCACAGTGGCAGGTTCCAAAACACCATTACTTTTCACGCAAGGCCATTCCAGCACTATACCAGCACGTGGAAGACAATGTTATCCAGTCATTGGGAAAGGCAGGCAGCAGCGAGGTGCATGTGACTTTAGACACGTGGTCCAGCAAGCATGGACAGGGCCGTTACATTTCCTTCACGGCACACTGGGTAACTGATTGCGGCTGGGAGTGATGCAAGACGGGGCTCTGTGCTGGAGCTTGTTCATCCACCACGCCTCCAGAAAGCTACTTGTATGAGGTCTGTCTGCTCCACCACCACCACTTCTTCCTCCTCCTCCTCCTTCTCTGTCTCTGGCGAAGTGGCAGTTAAACCGACGCCTGACAGGGTCTATGCAATGGCTCAAGCAAAAAGATGCCATACTGTGCTTGAGCTGGTTTGTTTAGGGGACAGGAGCCACACCGGGTCACAAATTTTGTCAGCTCTGCAGGGGCAGGTGCAGAGATGGTTAACACCACGCCAGCTTGAGCTGGGAATGATTGTCTGCGATAATGGCAGCAACCTTCTCTCTGCCCTACGCAAGGGTAAATTGACGCATGCACCATGCCTAGCACACATCCTAAATCTGGTGGTACAGCGTTTCCTAACCAAGTACCCAGGGCTGCCAGAGCTTCTCATCCAGGCCAGAAAAGTCTGCAGCCACTTCAGACGGTCATTCCCAGCAAGCATTCGCCTGGCATAAATTCAAAGAGAATTCCACCTTCCCACAAACCGTCTGATCTGTGACATGCCCACCATGTGGAACTCGACATTAGTAATGCTGCAGCGTCTGCACAAGCAGCAGAGGGCCATCAACGAGTACCTGTGTGAGTATGGCACAAGGACAGGTTCAGGTCAACTTGTGGCTGATGATCAAGGATGCATGCACTGTACTGTCACCATTTGAGGAGGCAACGAGGATGGTGAGCAGGGACAGTGCATGCATCAGTGACACAATTCCTTTAGTGTTCCTGCTGGAGCACACTCTGCGGGGAATTATAGATGTGGCTCTAGAGGCAGAACAGCGGGAGGAAGAGGAGGCCTTCCCTAGCTCTCAAGGCCCCAGTCTTTCCGCAGACAGCATTCCAGCGGGTCCTACTCAGATCAGACAGGAGGAGTATGAGGAGGAGGAGGAATATTTAAGTAGTGGGGGCATTGAAGGTGGGGATTCCTCAAGGGAGGGTTTTGTGTGCCCAGAAACAGAAGGGCTAGTGCGTGGCTGGGAGGAGGAAGTGCACGATACGGTCATCCTCATTGACCAGGAACACTCGGAAGCTAATGTCACCTCCAACCTACGCTGCATGGGCTCCCTAATGATGCAAAGCCTGCTAAAGGACCCCAGGAATCGTGCTATCAAGGAGAGGGTTCATTACTGGTTGGCAACCCTTCTTGATCCACGATACAAGGGGAAAGTTGCAGAGCTCATCCTGCCCACACAGAGGGAGCACAGGATGAAAAAACATAAGGACGCTCTAAAGCGACACTTGTGTAACACCTTTCCA
The DNA here is from genome assembly GCA_009667805.1 of Leptobrachium leishanense. NCBI lineage: Eukaryota > Metazoa > Chordata > Amphibia > Anura > Megophryidae > Leptobrachium > Leptobrachium leishanense. The sequence continues at coordinate 47,611,631 of CM019072.1, forward strand.
GGCACTGGTAGATTACCAAGTGCTGACACACGTGCTTCTGAGGCTGCGGGTGATCAGAGGAATAGTGGTGAAGGCCAGGGCCGCTTGACGGATGCTTTTTTAAATTTTTTTAGTCCTCGACGCCCAGGGACGTCAAATGTAGGCACCCATTGCCAGCGTCTTCACCATATGGTGCAGGACTACCTAGGCAGACCTGGATACCTTTCCAGCAGATGATCCACTGGCTTACAGGGTGTTGAGATTGGATCACAGGCCAGAATTTAGCCAATATTCTATGCAGCTACTAGGTTGCCCTTCATCTAGTGTGCTTTCCGAAAGGATGTTCAGTGCCGCTGGAGGTTTTGTCACAGACAAAAGAGTGCGTCTGTCCACCGACTCTGTAGACCGGCTGACATATATAAAAATGAATCAGTCCTGGATCAGAAGCTATCAATCCCCTGATGCTGAAGTAATGGAATAGATTGGGGATGTCCTCTTCTGCATTCACAAAACCTCCAGCACTGAACTCTTCCACAATACCACAAAAGGGTTACGGTGTGAAGGCACTTGCTGCCATGAAAGGCACAATATTTGGCTGCACTGACGCCTGTGCCAGATTTATATCATTTTAATTTTTTGAACAGCAGGGTCCAACCCTGCACTCTTCCACAATACCACAGAGGGGTTACTGTATGATGATACTTGCTGGCCTGGCATTAAAGGCACAATATCTGGGTGCACTGACGCCCATTAACAGGTAAAAAAAACAATTTTCAATATAGGACCACATGGTCCACCCCTGCATTCTTCCACAATACCACAGAGGGGTTAGGCTAGGGTCATATGAGCGCATTTTGTACGGACTGTGCGTCCGTGCAGTACTGACGGACGTACTTACAGACTGACAACAAGGTAGTGGCCACACAGTCGTTTTTTTTCACTGACGTATTTTTTGACTGATGTAGCAGGGAAAATAAATTACAATGAAAGAACATTCTGTACGTCAAAAATGCTGGACGTATAAATGCGTCTGACCTTGTTGCATCACTCACACACAAAGCTATGCGGACGTTGTGGACGTGGCGCACTCTGCACGTCCGTTCTAGCAGTATTACGTTCTTGCCTAACCTGCGTCCGTTTGCAGCGTCTGTCAGCCCCCGCACTTCTGTGCGGACGTACTTCGTGTGTGGGGCTCCATTTAACACAATTGTATGCTATCATGGACGTACTTATGTGCGGGCAACACGGATGTTAACACTGTGTTCGTCTGACCCCAGCCTTACTGTATGATGATACTTACTGGCCTGGCATTACAGGCACAATATCTGGGTGCACTGACGCCCATTAACAGATAAAATTAACACTTTTCAATATAGGACCACATGGTCCACCCCTGCACTCTTCCACAATACCACAGAGGGGTTACTGTATGATGATACTTGCTGGCCTGGCATTACAGGCACAATATCTGGGTGCGTGAGGGTATGTCTTGGTTGGGCGCTGCCTACAGATGATTGTATCTATATCACACTTCTAATACGTGTGTCAATTGATGGTGATTTCTGTGTCAGCATAGGGTATGTGCATAAACATACAGAATGATGGAAATAACCTATTTAAAAAATGATAGATATTCAATACATGAATGTGCAGAATAATACACAGAAAATACAGGCAATTGTAAATGCTAGGATATTGGATCTTGTAGATAGAAAATTGCTGGCAAGTAATATTTAATGAAGGAGGATCAGGTATTCAAATTCGGTGTAGAGAGATGTTCAATGTTCTACTGCCACCTGGTGGTAGAAAGCCGAACTGCGGTTGCCGTTTATGGAATACAAGTCACTGATCTTTTTATTCTCTTTTAATCCTCTCCTCTCTTCTCTCGTTGTTCAAATCTTGTCCTCATAGGATTAAACACAGAGAGAGGGTATACATAGCGCAACACTAAGTCAGGAGTTAGTAGATGTTTAAAAAAGGGGCTGATTCACTTACGTGGTTCAGAGCCTATTGGGGTGCCAGGCTCAGACTTGCTCGCTCTCCCAGTCCATCAAGGTGACTGGATCCCTTCTTTTCTCCCCTTTGTGTCTCTGAAAAAATCCTCTGGTCTCCAGGTCCTCTTGGCTGGTAGTCCAAGGGTAGGTACGTGGCTACCGATGGTCTGCCCTCCTCTCCTCTGGATAAATCACAGGATACAGATACAGGGGTATGAAGGTATTAATAAAAATAACAATACAGTAAATATAAAATAAAGAATGGTGGTGGGAAAATCCAGGACGCGTTTCGCCTGTATGGCCTCTTCTGCTGGGTGCACTGACGCCCATTAACAGATAAAAAGCTTTTCAATATAGGACCACATGGTCCACCCCTGCACTCTTCCACAATACCACAGAGGGGTTACTGTATGATGATACTTGCTGGCCTGGCACCAAAGGCACACTATCTGGGTGCACTGACGCCCATTACCAGATCAAAAACTTTTTAATATAGGACCGCAAGGTCTACCCCTGCATTCTTCCACAATACCACAGAGGGGTTATTGTATGATGATACTTGCTGGCCTGGCAGTCTTGCACCAAAGGCAGAATATCTGGGTGCACTGACGCCTTGACGAGAATCATATCTTTTCAATATTGGACCACATGGTCCACCCCTGCATTCTTCCACAATACTACAGAGGGGTTACTGTATGATGATAGTTGCTGGCCTGGCACCAAAGGCACAATATCTGGGTGCACTGACGCCTTGACCAGAATCATATCTTTTCAATATAGGACCACATGGTCCACCCCTGCATTCTTCCACAATACTACAGAGGGGTTACTGTATGATGATACTTGCTGGCCTGGCACCAAAGGCACAATATCTGGGTGCACTGACGCCTTGACCAGAATCATATCTTTTTAATATAGGACCGCAAGGTTCACCCCTGCATTCTTCCACAATACCACAGAGGGGTTACTGTATGATAGTACTTGCTGGCCTGGCGCCAAAAGCACAATATTTGGGTGCACTGCCACTGACGTCTGTATCAGATTCATATCCTCAGAGGGGTTACGGTGTGACGGCACTGTTGGGGACGCTAAAGGACCGAATTTGAAGCACCTATTGTTACTTTCATCCAAAGCCTGCATAAGTTTCACAATAATTTAGCCCAAAAAATCAGTAAACTTTTTCTGCGTGTACGAAAATGTCTCCTCTTTTCATACAGACTGCCGCCCCAAGCAGTTTATGGATAGATTAAAGGAAAAGCATTTACCGTCATATGAAACGTCATTTATTTGTTTTTTAAGTGTTTCTATACATCCTAGAAATCTGCCACTTCACGGGCAGGTTATGGGGACCTCCTAGGCACGATATTTGAAGGAATTTTTCGTTTTTATTTTTAACCCTTATTTCATGGAAAACTCACTGTCCCTTTTAAAAAGTTTTTTTTTAAAACTTTTTGTCCTTGTTTCCTGTGCCCCAGGGCACTACCCGGACCCCCATACACCTTTTATGGCAAATATCTAGCATATATGCCCTCTTGGAGGGCACTCTAAAAACCAAATTTTCAGCCCCATTGAGTTCGAGTTTGGGTTCGGACCCGAACATATTGGAAGTTCGGGTTCGGACCGAACTCGGGTGTTCGGCTCATCCCTGGTTAACACAGGGGAGACACCCGGTTTGCGTCCTCTCCCCGAGCTGTCTTCCTGGTACTCCCCCTTAGAGCTGACTCTCAACACAGTGTGTGTCTCCATCCTTCAGTCCCTGTCACTCTGCGTGTGTCCTCCCTTCAGTCCCTGTCACTCTGCATGTGTGCCCTCCCTCCAATCCCTGTCACTGTGTCTCCATCTTTCCCACAGTTTTTCACCTTCTCTTTTCTAAGTCCCCCAATCAGCTTTTCTTCTCTCCTCCTGCTCCCCCACGCTATACTCACCTGTCAGGGATCCCGGTGGGTAATGAGTGGTAGAATCCAAGGAATGTTGCTGAGCGTGCTAAGGGAAGTTCAGGAGGAAGCTGAGGTTGGGGTAGGAGATAGGCACGAAGTAGAGGGTCACAGTCCAGGTCGGTACACGGTGATCGATTTTTATAGGTAATTTAGAGGGGAACTGCTCGCAATACCGGAGCGAGGAGCTACTGCTCTGGCTGGCCTTTAAGCAGTAAGCTCCTCCCAGCCAATCAGGGGGCCGCTGATGTCATTGACGTGCACCACGGGCTCAGCTGCCATATTGGAGGAGCCCAGTGCACGCACGTCTTGTCTGCGGCCTAACAAGGCCCAACAACCTGGCGCTCCGGCGGAGGCCCACAGTCACCGGTGGAAGGGCCGGCATCCGAGGGCCATGGGGTCAGGACCACACCGGGCAGGTAAGCCAGGCCCCCCTCGCACTGGTGGGTCGAGCGGTCGTCGGACCGGCCATGCCCTAGCGTCCTGTACAGTGGCGCGGGGGGGACAGGGTCACGACCGCTGGCGGCCCAGCGGGCCTGACAGAACCCCCCCGAAGGCGGGGCCACCGGACACGCAACTGACCAAGATGGGCCACATGAAACGCACGAACGCGAGAAGGTGCATGGACACAGGAAGCAGGTTCCCAGGACCGCTCCTCGGGACCGTAGCCGTCCCAATCAGATACTGGAGGACACCGCGACGGGAATCCAACACCCTAGAAACCACATACTCCTCGGCACAGTCAATCGACACAGGAGGAGGAGGAGGCAACACTTGGCCAGAAAACGTGTTCGCGGTGACGGGTTTTAGGAGGGAAACATGGACAACCGGATGGAACCGATAGCGAGGGGGAAGGCGAACCGAAAGGGACCCAACCAGGGCAGCGACAACAAAGGGACCAACATATTTGGGGCCGAGCTTCCTGGTGGGGCAAGAAAGACGTAGATGGCGAGTGGAAAGCCATACTTGTTGCCCCACCACATACGACGGAAGTGCGGAGCGGTGACGGTCCGCATAGGCTTTATACACAGATTGGGCGTCAATAAGACAGGCACGGGCCCTGGCACGACTCAGATGAAGGGTCCGTAGGCGGTCATTAACACCAGGAATGGGTAAAGCAACAGGCAGGTCGGGTAGGGGAGTAGGGTGATAGCCATACATCATGTAAAAGGGCGAGCAACGAGTAGAGTCATGCATTATAGGCAAATTCGGCAGAACAAAGAAGGTCGACCCAGTCGTCCTGTAAGTGCGAAGTGTAACATCGGAGATAGGCTTCTAAAGACTGATTGACGCTTTCCGTCTGGCCGTTGGTATGTGGATGATACGCTGTGGATAGGTCAACTGATATTTCTAATGCCTTACAGAAATGTCTCCAGAACCGGGATGTGAACTGAACCCCTGTCTGATACTATGGAACTAGGGACACCGTGTAGGCGGTAGATTTCTTTTAGGAACACAGAGGCCGTCTCAGTGGCCGTTGGTACCCCCATGAGGGCAATGAAGTGAGCCATTTTTGTCAGACGATCCACCACGACCATGATGGTGCTATAACCATTGGACCGGGGTAGGTCTACCACAAAATCCATAGTGATATGCGACCAGGGCTGTGACGGAACCAGAAGAGGCTGGAGTAGACCTACTGGTTTCTGATTGTGGCATTTGGCCCTGGCACAAATTTGACAGGAGGATACGTAATGTTTGACGTCATTGGCAAGTCGAGGCCACCAAAAGTGACGTCGTATAAGGTCTTTTGTCTTCCTTTCCCCTGGATGTCCGCTGCTTGGTGCGTCATGTAGTTGGCGTAAGACAGCCAAGCGGTCTGGGATAGGGACAAACAACCGATGTTGTTGTCCTAGATGTTTAGTCGTCATAGACATGGGGACAATGCCTGTGTGAGTGCATATCGTTTGTATAAGAGTCGAGGAAAAGCCAAGGAAATGTCGGGCGTGGAGTACTGTATCCGGCGGAGAGGTTGGGTCAGACGAAGATGGGTTTCGGGAGAGTGCGTCGGCCTTACTGTTTTGGGTTCCAGGTTTATAGGTAACATGGAAGTAGAATCTGGAGAAGAACAAGGACCAACGAGCTTGTCGAGGATTTAGACGTTTCGCCGTCTTCAGGTATTCCAGGTTCTTATGGTCGGTCAGGACGGTAAACCGATGGTGTGTCCCTTCTAGGAGGTGGCGCCATTCTGTGAGGGCGCTTTAAATTGCAAGTAGTTCTCTGTCCCCAATGTCGTAGTTCACCTCGGTGGGGCTAAATTTCCAGGAATAAAAAGCCACCGGGTGGAGTGCTTGACTAGGAGGTACCCTTTGGGAGAGTACAGCACCAGGTCCGGATCCAGAGGCATCCACTTCTAGAGTAAATGGTACTTGTGGGTCAAGCAGGACTAGAATGGGAGCTGTACTGAATCGTTGCTTTAGGGACTCGAAAGCCTCTTGTGCTGCTGGTGTCCAGTGGAACTTGACATGCTGTTTAGTGAGAGGTGTGATGATGGACGAGAATTCTTGTATGAAAAGTCTGTAAAAGTTTGCGAACCCGATAAAACATTGTACTGCCTTTTTATCTGTTGGTGGTGGCCATGTCTTGATGGCTTCGATTTTCTTCTGGTCCATGGCAATATGACCAGGTGTTAGAACGAATCGATTTCCTTGGGTTTATCCTGTCTCGAACATTCATTTGTCTAGTTTGGCATACAGTCGGTATTGACGGAGTCGAGTCAGGACTGTAGCGATGTGTCTTCTGTGTTCCAGCAAGGAAGCAGAAAAGATGAGTATGTCGTCCAAGTAAATGACAACGAACTGGTCAAGGAGGTCTCGGAAGATATCATTTAAAAAATGTTGAAAAGTGGCAGGGGCGTTACAAAGCCCATAGGGCATCACTAGATATTCGTAGTGGCCGTAACGCTACCTGAAGGCCGTTTTCCATTCATTGCCTTCTCGCATGCGGACCAGGTTGTATGCCCCCTTGAGGTCAATTTTTGAATAGATGTTGGCGCCTTGTAGGCGTTCGATTACTTCGGGTATAAGAGGTAGCGGATAACGATTTTTTATTGTGATGTTGTTGAGTTCCCGATAATCCACACAGGGGCGGAGGCCCCCGTCCTTCTTTTCAACAAAAAAGATACCGGCCCCTGCTGGTGACGTGGAGTGACGAATGAAGCCTTTGTCGAGATTTTCCTGTATATACCCCTTCAGAATGCGTAGTTCGGGCTCGGATAGCGGGTACAGCCGACCGTAGGGAATAGGTGCCCCAGGGAGGAGGTCAATTGGGCAATCATAAGGTCGTTGAGGTGGTAAGAGGTCAGCTCCTTTTTCATCTAATACATCTGCGGAGGCACAATAGGAATCAGGTCGAGTGGTATGGTATCGAGGTACCATATTGGTGTCACGGACTGTGCATAGAGTATGTTCTTGTGCTTCCAGACAGTTAGTGACGCAGTGTGGAGAATCGAACTTAAGGACGCCTGTGGTCCATGTTATACGGGGATCGTGTAGACGGAGGCACGGAAGACCTAGAATGATAGGGAACAAAGGGGTGTTAACGATATCAAATCGGACCTTTTCTTTATGTTTGGAACCTATGATAACAGTGAGTAGAATGGTCTCTTTTGAGACCGGACCCGAGGGTAAGGACGACCCATCCACCACTTGAATCTGCAGAGGATAAAGTTTATTGCATAAAGGAATGCATAGGGATTCGGCCAATCGGACATCGAGAAAATTGCTACTTGCGCCGGAATCAACCATCGCGGTTTGTGTTGCGGTTTTCTCTTCCCACTGTAATAGAAGAGGAATCGTAAGGAGAGGGCTGCAACCGCTCGTGGAGGAGGCATGAAGTTGGCGAAGAGGGCATGGTTTACCTGTTCGTCCTTTACCCCTCTCAGGGCAGTTGCGAACAGTATGGTTAGGTCAACTGCAATAGAGAGATACATTCATCATTCTCCGATATGCTTCTTCAGGTGGCAACCGCCCTTGTGCCAGCCCGACCTGCATAGGCTCGTCAGGTGTAGGCAAAACCGATTGAGCGGTCGGAGGAGGAGTCATAGAAACGCGAGGAACAAGGGTAGAGCCATTCCGCTCTCTGGCACGTTTGCGGAATCGTCGATCAATAGGGATGGTTAACTGGATCAGGGCGTCTAAGGTAGCTGGGGTGCCAACCCGGGCAATTTCGTCCTTTAGAGCGTCTGTGAGTCCCAAACGGAATTGGCCTATCAGGGCGGCGTCGTTCCATCCGGTCTCGCAAGCAAAGCGTCGGAAATCCGTAATATGCGATTCAATCGGCCGTCGTCCTTGACGTAGAGCACGTAAGGTACTTTCAGCAGTGCTTGCTCGTAAAGGATCATCATACATGGATGCCATTGCAGATTGGAATGAGGCCCATGTCTCGAGTACGGGATTTTGACTTCGCAGTAGATTGAAGGCCCAGGTTTGTGCTTCGCCGGTCAGAAGGGAGATAGCAGTGCGGACCTTGACATAATCAGAAAAGTAGGTGCGGGGATTCAAGGAATATAGCAACTCACAGGACGTCATGAATGACTGGAAGAGATCACATTGTCCAGCATACCGTTCCGGCAAAGGGACACGAGGTTCATTCAGGTGTGGAGGATCACGAGTATGAGCAGCTTGGAGTCCATGGATCTGTTCTTGTAAATGGCAATGTCCTTTCTGTAAATCATGTATAATACAAGATAATGAGGAACTTGTTGCGTTAGCGTATCCAGCGCGCCAGCAACGTCTGAGGGTTCCATGGGAAAGGCTCCGGTATTCTGTCAAGGATCCGGTGGATAATGAGGGGTAGAACCCAAGGAATGTTGCTGACCGTGCTAAGGGAAGGTCAGGAGGAAGCCGAGGTCGGAGTAGGAGATAGGCACAAAGTAGAGGGTCACAGTCCAGGTCGGTACACGGTAATTTTTTTTTTTATTATTATTTTTTTTTAATAGGTAATTTAGAGGGGAACTGCTCGCAATACCGGAGCGAGGAGCTACTGCTCTGGCTGGCCTTTAAGCAGTAAGCTCCTCGCAGCCAATCAGGGGCCTGCTGACGTCATTGACGTGCGCCACAGGCTCGGCCGCCATATTGGAGGAGCCCAGTGCGGGCAACTTCTTGTCTGCGGCCTAACAAGGCCCAACAACCAGGCGCTCCGGCGGAGGCCCACAGTCGCCGGCGGAAGGGCCGGCATCCGAGCGCCACGGGGGTCAGGACCACACCGGGCAGGTAAGCCAGACCCCCCCTCGCACTGGCAGGTCGAGCGGTCGTCGGACTGGCGGGCACTGGCGGCCCAGTGGGCCTAACACACCCCAGGTTTCCCATGCTGTGCTGCCTGCCTGCCGAGTGCAGATGCCTCTGTGTGCAGAGAGCTGGTTGGCAGGGGGTGGAGCCAGCACGCAGGGGATGTTTCTCTTGTGTGAGAACGGCAGAGCAGCTTCACAGAGACACTGTGTGGCCCTGCCTATTCTGCTCTTCCCTTCACTGCGGCCAGCACAGACAGCCATGGCAGCGGACCGTGCAAGGGTCCCGCACGGACACCTTGCCGATCACTGTATTCTGCCGCAGGCCATTTGTAATCTGTCCGCGGGCCACAAATGGCCCGCGGGCCGGTACTTTGAGACCCCTGCTCTAGACCCTCACCTAGATACTTCCATCCCATCAAGTGCAATACGACACATTAATAGATCCCTTTCGAAAATGCAGTAAGTTGATTCCTGGTGGGCCCATAGTGGTTTGGCACGTGAATATACGCACTACTCACATGCATCCTCATCTTATTCCAGATTGGATTACATTTTTCTTCAACAACATTGCTTTGATATTTCCTCTAAAGCTTGGATAGGTACACGGACATGGTCGGACCATTCACCTTTTATGCTGGAAATTACATCTTCTTTATTCCACCCAAAAGAACATTCGTGGAGTCTGTCTCTTTATTGACAGACCGGATGTTTTGTCAGGACATAGACACTGCGCTGCAAAATTATTTTATGGAGAACTTGTCCCCGGATGTGCCGATGCCAACGATTTGGGAGGCCCATAAGGCCGTTATACAGGGTATTTTTATCAGTAAGGCATCGGCGAATAAATTATTACGCTCTCATGAACTCTCTGCATTGCTAACTGACATCAGGACTTTGGAACTGGAACATTCTCATACTCTGACTGACGGACCTTATATTGCAACAATTAGCCACGCTTTGACACCAACTTGCGCTCCTCCTGAATGATAAAATTAGGATGCTTGCGACTAAAACTAAATGTTTTTTCGCAGTCCGGGAAAATCAACCAGGAAATCCTTTGGCCCGCATTTTACGAAAACGAAGGGAGACAAACTATGTGTCTAAGATCTGCCCCTCCAGATCTCCGCCAACCTCCTACACATACAAAAGGCTTTCCGAGATTACTTCCATTCGCTGTATAATTTGCCCCTGCCCCAAGATATGACAACGTATAACTCTAATTTGTCCTCTTACCTTACTGCAAATACCAAAATCCGCCTCACTTCCACGGAGGCATTGGCTCTCGGATCCCCAATAACACTTGTTGAACTAAGTGCGACACTGAAATCCACTAAACCGGGTCGCAGTCCTGGTCCGGATGGGCTCCCCATCAAATATTACAAGCAATTCCGGTCTTCCCTTTTACCCCATCTCTTGTCTACACTGTCTTCATTACGCGAGGGGGCTTCTTTTCACCCTAACACGACCGCTGCCATCATTACAGTTATTCCTAAACTGAATAAGGATCACACTCAATGCTCTATCTCCTTGTTAAACAGTGATATCAAACTCCTAGCTAGAGTTTTAGCAGAAAGATTATCCCTTCTGATGCCAAGACTTGTTCACTCGGATCAAGTGGGATGTATACCAGGCAGAGAGGCACAGGACACAACAACGTGAGTTTTTTCGGCTATTCGTCTGGCACAGGTTCGTCAAACCCCTATGTTGCTCATGTCCATGGATGCCGATAAAGCATTTGACAGGGTATCCTGGCACTTTCTTTTCTCCACTTTGGAACATCTGGGAGTAGGGGATGGATTTTTGAAGTGGGTTACATCCTTGTACGATACACCGACGGCTAGGGTCAGGGTTAATGGGGCACTCTCTGATTCATTCAATATCCACAATGGTACGAGGCAGGGTTGCCCATTATCACTCCTTTTTTCCTTTGTTTTTGGAGCCATTGTTGACTTCTGTTAGGGCCAATGCGAATATCAAAGGCATTGAAGGACAGCATCATACTCACAAACGATCAGCATATGCTGATGACCTCATGTTTATGGTCACGGAACCCTCCGTAACTATCCCAGAAATTTCTGCTGAACTGTCTCGATTTGGATCCCTCTCTGGATTTCATGTTAATGCTGACAAATCACAAATTTTTAATATTACGCTTACTCGTCTACAATGCACTCAGATTCGTGATATTACGCCATATCGCTGGTGCGATGGAAAACTGAGATATCTGGGAATATGACTCACGACCACGCCTGAACAATTATATGCGGAAAATTTCGGAACTTTATTCGCTACTCTTTCAGATGACCTGCGTTTTTGGAAGACAAAAATGCTCTTCTGGATGGGTCGCATTAACGTGCTCAAAATGAATGTTCTGCCCTGTTTGCTGTTTCTCTTCCAGGCTCTCCCTATCTTGCCTGCAGCCTTTTTCCGCTCTTTGCGTTCCTTATTCACTCGCTTTATCTGGCCTACTAGAAGCTCTCGATTACAATATAGGACCATAGCATTATCTAAACAATCTGGAGGCTTGGCTCTACCGGATATGAAATGGTACTATTATGCGTCTCATTTGATGCGTATAGTAGATTTTGATGTCTTATGACTCCGGCCAACGTTGGCAGGACTTGGAAACTGCCCTCTCAGGTGTCCCCCTATGAGCGGTCCCTTGGATTCAGAAGCCTTTACTCTGACATAGTAGTGTCAGACTCTTCGGTTTCGGTATCTCTCGCGATATGGCACTCAATACGCAGTTAATTTGCTCTTTCGTCTGCTCCTTCACCACTCCTCCCACTAATTCATAATCCTGATTTCCCAGGAGAGATTAGCAAATCATTGAGGGAAAAATTTACTGATGAACCCCGCTTCCAAGTGCGCCATGTACTTAGGGACGGACAATTTGTAGACATAACTACTCTAGACCCTTCAATGCCTTGTTCATTCTTGGATACATTGTATTATCACAGACTACGATTATACCTTTGTCGCTTGCCCGGTAACTCGGGACTGTTGCGTCCCCTGACCCCCTTTGAAAAATTTTGTGCGATGGGCCTACAATTGGATCATAGTATCTCAGCGTTGTATAAACTTCTACAAAAAGCAGACGATTACATTCCCGCGTATATGGGTAGATGGGAAAGAGAACTGGACATACCCATATCCACGGAATTATGGACTAAAACGTTGCAACTGACTCATAAAGGAACTCGGATTTCGGCACTGGTGGAAAATTCCTTTAAAATTATATCTTTCTGATATCGGACCCCCTCCTCATGACACGGATCTCGGACAATGGTGACACCTCTTGTTGGCGAGATTGCTCACAAATTGGTTCCTATTTACATATATGGTGGGCCTGCCCGCGGATCCAAATTTATTGGAAGTTGATTTCTTCCTTATTGACAAATCTCACAGATCATACGCCTTCATTTGGTCCAGAGGTTTATCTCCTATTACATGTTGAGGGATCGATAAGTAGACTGAAACGTTCTATATTATTCAGAGTGCTGCTATGTGCCAGGGCATTAATTCCACGATATTGGCGTTCCCCACACTACCTTCCATTTCAGAATTGGTTGCAAAAGTTCGAGAACTACGGCTTGCTGAGGAAACCCTAATTCTTACTGATAAAGCCAGACAGGCTTTCTCTGATACATGATTTTATTGGTATACTACCTTGGTGACTGCACACTTATGTACCTTCTCTGGAGAGTGGGGCGCTGCGCTGACGTTACTGGATGGGTCTCCTGGAGCATCATAAGCACTGCTCACAGGTTATTTTTTTTATTATTTTTTATCTACACTACCATCAAGAATCCCTGCCTGCACGGCCTAAGAAAGCCCCAACATTTTGTGATTTGCTTCATTACTCCTCCCTTTAGAATTGACTGTTCGTGTATAGCCCATCATATCTTCATCCCACTCCCCTCCCTCCCCCTTTTAAATTATTATTATTTTTATTTTTTTCTCTCTTCTCCTCTCTCGTGTCTCTTCCCCATCTCTCTCCTTCCCTACTCTTTTCGTGTTCTATTCTGTAAGATTGCATTTTCTCTTTTTCTCGGTTTTTCACTCTTTACATCTCTATTCCTTCCCCTTTCTTTTTTCTAATCTCTCCTGTTTTCACTCTTTTATGCTACTTGATTCTTTTATTCTTTTATCAATTGAATTGAAAGAGTACTACTACACATATAAAGATTATAGATGATCCGATTGTACTGTTCACTGAGTGAGACTCCTGAACGCACTCTTTCAAGGATAATTTAGATGATAAAATTTGGATTTGCCTTGCTTTTTGCAAAGACTTAAGCAGCATATTTCTTTATTGTGATTGTACATGTCTCACCGATATATTATTTTATGTTTGAACATTACTGTGATCATTATGTTATACGTATATTTTGGATGTCTATTCTTTAAATAAAAACCTTTTGTTTAAAACAAAAAAGGCTCTAAGGAGCCGAAACGTCAGTTTTCTTTTAATAATTCTTTAGTAAATTTTTGTATTTTATATCAAGTCCCAGTTGTATTTGCTGTTGCATGGATAGCACCTGGGCATCTTTTGTTCTCTCTATGCTCAAGAGTGCTGTTCCCTCTTTGAATATTTATATATATATATATATAGACACAGACCCTCAATGTACAGTATATATACTGTCACAGGGGGGCGCTATAACGAGGTCCTCTAGGGCAAATTATGGCACACAGTCTCTTTAACCCTTTTGCTGCGGTGGACGCGCTGAGCGCATCCAACCGCATGTCACGTTGCGTGCGGAGGACGCGCTGAGCGCGTCCAGCCTTTGGGGTCAGCGTTCGGCTGGGTTCCGGCCGATCGCTGGCCCCCCCGGTGCGGGCTGACATCCTCGATGTCAGCCCAGCATCCAGAACCTCCGCCGGGCTAATTAGGTGTCATCGCGGCTGCGCGATGACACCTAATTCAGGCGCCCCCCCCCGCATGTGCGGAGGAGGCGCCTGAAAGGGAGGGGGGAGGTCCTTCGGACCTCTCTCCCTCCCGATCGGCGGAGTTGCGGGGGGTTAACCCAGGCACCATTTGGAAGGGCACAGCCTGCCCTTCCAAATGGTGCCTGGCATTAACCCCTGGGGAGCCGGATCACGAATCGGCGCTGAAAAGCGCGGGTTCGTGATCCTTTCCCGGAGCTGGCCGACATCTTGGATGTCGGCCAAGCCTCCGGGAACTCCCCCTGAGGACTGGCGTCATCGTGCATAGCATGATGATGCCAGTCCTGGAGTTAACCCCTAGCTGCCACCAGGGCCGGATTAACATAGGGGCAGATGGAGCAGCAGCTCCAGGCCCATGCCCCAGAATAGGCCCAGAGAAAAAATAACAATGTCTGCATTTATGAACATTTGGACCCCATTATCTCCAACACCATAGCAGCTACAGGGTCATATGAGGTATCACTGGAAAGGCCAATGATACCAAACATGACCAGGTTTTATGTAACAATAAAAATAAAATATTACTTTATTTTTTCTTTCTAACACAGCAATACTTTCCACTTTACAATTATAAAGTGAACAATGAGACTGCACTAATTCACCATCTCAAGTGTGGAGGTGATGGCATGATCCGTTATTACATATTGTTACACCAAAAACCTAAACCACCGCACTGCAGCAAAGTGCACTGGGAGGGTGACTTTGGAACCCTGCGTTACTAATCTTTACACCTCACAAGGTCAAGGGAGGTGTCATTGGACAGGTCAGCATCTGGCCTTTGCATTAATACCAAACATGACCATGTAAAATCTAAAAGGAAAACCCAAAAACGTTTTATCTTTTTATTTTTAGTTCCAATGCAATGGCATTGTCCATTTGTCACTTATAAAATGAGCAATACCACTGCCATTACTCACCTTCTCATTTCCCACGCTGGGAGCAAGGTCAGGGTTTTATACATAGTCATATTATTCAAAAAACACAAGGGAAATATTTCATTTTTTTGGTTAAAATTGTATATTTTCTCAGAAAAATGCAGTAACAGGATCCCATTTAAAAAAAATTAACAAGAATTCCCTATAGAATATATAACCACAAAGGTTTGGATGATAAAATGTGAAAAAATTATTTTACATTCTTTAAATGATTGAAATCTGAATGTAAATTTACTCACACAGTATCTGCCTGGTCAGATATATCCGTATCTGCACTATAACCTAAAATATGCTTTCAATTCACTAAATTCCAAAAAAAGCCACCAAAATCTTCAGCTCCAGGCCCATAGAGATCTTAATCCGGCCCTGGCTGCCACGGATCGGGAGATAGGGAGTTCATTGGAACTCCCTATCTCGCAATCCGTGGCAGCTAGGGGTTAAAGTTTGATATTGTTGGATCGGCCAGAGCATGGCCGTTCCAACGATACCAAACTCGAATGTGAAAGAAGTTAGTAAAAAAAAAAAAATTAAATAAAAAATGTATAATTTTTTTTTTAAACAAGTTTTTTTTCTTTTTTTTGGTTTGTTAATGCAGCACTATTGTTCCCATTTCCATTATAATGTGAACAATGATGCTGCACTATCGATTTTTGTATGCGGTGCGTTTGTTAAAAATCGTGTAATTTTCCCCAAAAAAAAATGTAACGAGACCCCCATCTCTAATTTTTTTAACAAGCGCACCCCATACAAAATATAACCGCAATTGCTCGCATCTTAAAATGTGAAAAAAAAACACTTTACACATTGCAAATTATTGAAAAATCATATTTTATTGCATTTTTTGTTATAATATACAGACAGGTCATGACGTATACATATAATAATGACATATTATGAATCTGCCGAGTCTGACGGAAAGAACGATATATAATATGTCTGGGTCGTATACTAAAATAAGCCTTCAAAACGCGTTTAAACATGATGAGCAAAACCGGTAAAAATGACCTCAGCACAGGGGCGGGAAAAGCCTCAGCAGCGAAAGGGTTAAACGGTGAAATATTCCACACTTTATTTCCGCATCTCAGAAATCATAACTGTCCAACCAACCTTTTGGTTTAATATCCTGCATCCAAAGCTGACTCTCCAACCTCAGAAGCAGCAACACCCTGCGCTTCTCAATCTCTTCTGTGTCTCATTATTCCCCCGTGTGTGTCTCATTCTCATCCAGTGCACATTCTTATCTACTCCTCCCTCAAGCAGGAACTATTTAATCCCTTAATTGCAGGGACACCTGCAGCAACACAAAAACACATTCCATCCAGGGGGTTAAAACCTTTAAAACAAAAATACAGGGACTATGCAGACCCACCCTTGCACTATATCACAATACCCAGACACCGACCTCACAGTCTATACCCAGACACAGACCTCACAGTCTATACCCAGACACAGACCTCACAGTCTATACCCAGACACAGACCTCACAGCAGGGGCTGACTGGCAACTTTTGGCCCAGGGGGCAAGTGCAATCCAGAGGCCCGTAGTGCAGCAACTCGGGCCCTTGTTTTAAATAAAAACAAACACGGGAAGCAAATTTAGTAATAAATACCATTGGGCCCATCCTATTCTTTTCTTTACAACCCCACAGCAGGCCCCTCAATTTATTGTCCCAACAGCAGACAGGCCCCTCAATTTATTGTCCCCACAGCAGGCAGACCCCTCAATTTATTGTCCCCACAGCAGACAGGCTCCTCAATTTATTGTCCCCATACAGCAAGCAGGCCCCTCAATTTATTGTCCCCACAGCAGACAGGTCCCTCAATTTATTATCCCCATACAGCAGGCAGGTCCCTCATTTTATTGTCCCCACAGAGGGCAGGCCCCTCAATTTATTGCCCCCATACAGCAGGCAGGTCCCTCAATTTATTGCCCCCATACAGCAGGCAGGTCCCTCAATTTATTGCCCCCATACAGCAGGCAGGTCCCTCAATTTATTGTCCCCATACATCAGACAGGCTCCTCAAATTATTGTCCATGCCCGCGGCCTCCCTCACTATATTTTATTTCTCCCCCTCTCATCCATCCTGAGTGCAGGTGCAGGGGCAGACAATATAAAGGACGAGGTAGTTCATCAGACAGTGGGCCACTCACCAAACACTGGGTTTCTGCCAGCCCCGGCCTCTGTCTGATGTGCACAGTCAGTGTCGAAAGCTCCTCCACTGGCTGCTCCTTCACGCAGGCTGGCAGGCTAAGCATCACGTGGTGAAGCAGGGGGCGGCGCCAATACAGTATGCCTTTCCCAGCTCGTGTTTTGAATCTGGGAGGCACGCTGCAGCACTTAGCTGCCCACGGCTGCCCGAGAGATGAGAGCATTGCGGCGGCTGGGGGGCATATGCCCCTCTGCCCCTGTCCCAGTCCGCCCCTCCCTCACAGTATATACAGTACCCAGAAACAGACCTCCAAGCGGCCGCAGGCTTGTGATGCGCTCTCGCGATCCCGACAAAATCACGGTTCGAGGCCACATCACAGCCCGGCGACTGCTCGGAGAAACACGTGGCACAGCCAACCAGCACTCGGACAGCTGGAGGGGAATGCTAGCGGAATGCTCTTAATGCATTCCGCTAGCAGCCCCACCCCCTCAGATACCAACAAGTTGGCCCAAAATGATGAATTCCGGTATCGGGGCATTTGGACGAGCACCAAGTACTTGTGTGAATGCAAATACTAGTATCGGTGTTGGTGCATCCCTAATTGATAACACAATCTAAAATAAGACTGTATTAGTGAATTTCTGACAAAGCCAAACAGCATCCGAATAGTACCAAATCTACAATTTTCACATACATTGTTTGGCCTAGGTTTGCATGGTAACTTATTTGTGTATAATTGTAATTTTTCCGAAACAGGGTGGAATTTATGTACTCACACTCCTGGATACATTTGCTGCTGGGACCTCCATATTATTTGCAGTTCTAATAGAAGCTATTGGGGTGTCATGGTTCTATGGTAAGTACAATGACACTATTTTGTTTTTTAAAGTAGGATATTAAAGGAGACAAATCATCATTGGCAACCATTCTGTGATAACGTGTTTCACTTTTGAAAAGGGACATTATTTGGAACTAAATTAATGACTGTGTACGTTATTTAACAGTAGATTGCCAACCCCATTGGATTGGGGGAGATTTAGATTTTAAAAAACTAATCAAAGAAATGAAATTTATTTTTACTTGTAAAATGCTGACCTCTATGGGTTACAATTTTTTTCTGAAATCTCTGCCTATTATTATGAAAGAATCCATTTGTAACATTTATTAATTAAAAAATACATAATGATATGATAAGGGGTGCTTATAAAATAGTACTTAGAGATAAAGAATTTTTATAAAGACAGGTCAAGTAAAAAAATTTTTTGATCAGCACCTGAACAGTATACACTGTCATACTGGCTGAGTTAATCAAGGTGTATGTGTATAATATATATGTATGTATGTATGTTCCATGAATGATTGCACTTTTTATTTTTAATCAAACATTATTTATTTAGGGCAATATTACAAAGTTGGTGCTAATTTATCCAGAGCTGTTGTAAACTTAACAACTCCATAGACTTTAATGGCTCTGGTAAGTTTACAATAGTTCTGGTTAAGTTAGCAGCAGCTTTGTAAAACTGCTTTTAATCTTTTGTTAAGCCAATAACTATGTATTTGTAGATATAATGTAATTAGGAAATAACAGCATTGGTTTTTGAAACACAGATCATGTCAGATTACCCGAATTGCATACTATGAAGAAGTAAGGATCGGGGGGGGGGGGGTCACAGTGGATGTGATTTACTTGGATTTTGCCAGCGCTTTTGACAGAGTTCCACACAAGGTTACTATTTAAATTAAGAAAAGTTGGTCTAGATGAAAATTCTTATTCTTGGATAGAACACTGGATAAAAGAAAGGGTACAGAGAGTGGTCATAAATGGTACATTTTCAAGATGGCCACCAGTGGTAAGTGGTGTCCCTCAGGGGTCTGTTATTGGACCAATTCTATTAAAATTATTTATATACGATCTTGAAATAGGCATTGAAAGTCATGTATCAGCGTTTGCAGATGACACAAACCTAGGAAAGGTAATACAATGTGTGCGGGATCATACTTCGCTGAAGAGGAATTTGGATATATTGGGGGACTGGGCACTATAAATGGCAGATGAAATGTAATGTAGATAAATACAAAAAAAAAGGAGAGAAAGAGGAGCCAGCCGCCTGGCTCCCTAACATAAACAACAAAAGGGAATTCAGCCTAAAGCACTGTCATGGATTTTGGTTGGAGAGCTATTAATCTCAGCACGGTACCTCCATATGTCAATAGACAGCTTGGAGTGTCACTGATCTCTAGGCAAACTTGATATCGATAGTTAGAAGAAGTGAGATACAACCCTTATCAGCAATACATACAGTATTATGTAGCAGATTGAAATTAACGCAGTACCACATTAATCTCTCATTCTTTTATAGCGTCAATCGATTAATTAATCAAGTCACGCCTTAACCAATAATTCCAGAAGATCCAGAATGGACATAATTTCATTCCTTTTGTACTGTACATAATCCAGAGAGACAATTTTTTAGATATTCTATCAATTGAATATATCAAACACAGATCATTTCCAGCCAGTAATGCAACAAAACTATATTCATTACAGCGACGTATATATACTATATATATTTATTTAGACAGATAACAAGTATTTGAATATATGTTTGCACTATATCATGAATCAAAGCTCACACATTTTAAACATAGCCTAATTTGCCTATCTACATCATGATGTCCTCATCCAACTCGCAAATCAATTTAACTATGACACAGACATTTTCTTATTCTAATAATATCAGACAGTATCAGTATACAGTCGATAACGCTGCAGCAGCGATCTCTGATACCTTATTCTCAATCTATAATAATCATAATCTATGATTTATGGAATACGAGTTTGGTTATAGACATAGAAACTCTTTGTCAACTTTCTCAGCTTAAAATCAATCAATCCTTCTCATACTTACCTCTGACTCAGCAGCAGAGTAGCGGTCTTAAATAGCGTAATCAGCATCAGCATAATCCTCTCAGATGTATAATACGTTGCTGTTTGATCTCTATGGAGATCTGTCACAGTCTCAGTATGGATAGTAGGATATATAGTGTGTCTCTGAGCATCTGGGAATACCAGAGTGAATTAGTGCTTTGAGTGAGTATCCAGGGAGAGTATTAATCAAAGACTTGAGAGTGCATGAGTGAGCATGAGGGTCTCCTTTGTTGGAGAGTAGTGTCCCACGAAGTGTTCAAATGTGTCAGTCCACTTTTAAGACCCAGTGTGAAAGACCCCGAACTCTCTCGCTTGCATGGTATATCTTCTCAAGTCTACACCCACTTTTCAGCTTCCTCCACTCATAAATTCCTTGTAAAATTGAAATAAGATTTAAAGAATTTATCTTGCATTCCGCTTGAGGGCAGTGTGGTATAACAAATTTTGGATATGCACCTGGTCCCCCCCCCCCTAATTGGCACATGTGGCACAATCTGATAGAGGGGAGCCCTTGTTTGCGATTTGTCAACGAATTTAACAGGTCCTTTGTCTAGAAAGCTTAGCCTGTTACATTTTAACCACAGGTAGACAGATTGCCTGTTTGAAAGAAATTCCTGGCCCAAAATTTAAACAGTCCTGCGAAATATGATGAATTATAGAAATTTCATTTCTGAACTGATCTGACATATGTAATGTAGCCCTAGATAAGTACATAAAATACATATGGGTCCGTAAATGGTTTTTTTTGTTGTTAAAGTAAGATTTCAAGTGTTATTTTGCTCCTTTGTTGTTAAACCAAATGCAAATATCAAATGTCTCTCTTTCTTTTTTCCCTAGGTGTGGACAGGTTCAGTGATGACATTTACAGGATGTTAGGTTTTAGACCTGGTCTATATTGGAGACTTTGTTGGAAGTTCGTCAGTCCTGCATTTCTTTTGGTTAGTAAAGTATTTAATTTGAATAACCCTGTGAAGTGATTAATAACCAGACAGCAGCGATCGAGTTTTTCCGATCGATTCGGCGGCTTGTTCCCAGCACTTCGAGTTTCATTCACTGACCCTACAGTGAATTCAGCATTCACCACAGGGTCCCAGAGTACAGGGAACGAGCCGGCGAATTGATCAGAAAATCTGCCGCAAAACTCTCAAATTGATCGAAAAACCTGCCGAAAAAACACTGAATGATCCGATAAACTGCCAAATTGAGCCTAAAAAAATAAGACGACTTGCCGAACAGAGCGCCATCCAGCCACCGTAAAAAGCCAACAAGCTGCCGAATGGGGTAAAGAAAGGCAACTTTTAAGACGTTTTTGCAAATAAATTACTGCATGAAAATACATGGAAATAATATATACGGTCTTATGAACAATATTAAAAAGGTCTCTAACAGAAAAAAAGGCACTTTAAAAAAAAATCTGACTCAAAGAGAATCAAAGTCACCGCACATTCGGTGACTTTTTGTTCTCTTCAATTCGGTGCGATTGGGCGATCCCATTTCGGCGACCCTGCAGTGTATTCAGCAAGCACCACAGGGCCATCGTAGTGCAGGGAAAAGCCACGACAATCCCGACGAAAACTCACTGCAAAACCTGGCGAACGCACACCGAAACCCGTAAAAACATCTGGATTAACCCCGCCGAACACGCCGGAGAAACCCGAGCAGCCGCCGATCACAGCGCAGAGCAGCTGCTGGAAAAACCCGACAGCGCAGACGAATGGAGTGAAAATAAAAAAACAGTATGCTTGAATGTTTGAAAAGTGAAATGCTGTTTGCAAAAAAACTACAGAAAGAAATTGTCTGAAATTTACATATAAGATCCAATGAATGATAGTAAAAAGGGCTGTTAAAAAGAAAAAACGATTTAAAAAACAAACGGAAAATTTTTTCGCAAACAAATCCAGAACAATGCCTAAAAGATCCTAAAAAAATCTGTAAATAAAGAGACTTTTTACTTCAGA
This sequence comes from Leptobrachium leishanense, assembly GCA_009667805.1. Classification (NCBI taxonomy): domain Eukaryota; kingdom Metazoa; phylum Chordata; class Amphibia; order Anura; family Megophryidae; genus Leptobrachium; species Leptobrachium leishanense. The sequence goes on from CM019072.1 coordinate 47,633,690, forward strand.
ATATTATAATCAACGGTTTACTAGATATTGAATTAAAACGGGAATATTTTTGACATTGAAGCCTATGGGATTCGCCTGAATTAACCTGTCGAATGGAACCACCGAACAGCAGGAAAATTTGGCAACATTTCACTGCTGGTTTTTGTTCTCTGAATAGACGAAGCATTGTTTCTCTATGGGGATTTCACTGCCCTCGAACAAGCAACGAACAGGCACCGTATGTGCAGGCAATTCGCCAGGATATGGCGAACTGCCTGCTCTCTGAATAGCCGAATGGCCAGGAAAGGTGACCGTACGATGAATTTCACTGTTCGGTTACCTTTCGGCCACAATTCGGATCTCTTTGAATAACCCCGAAAGTGACTTTTTGCTGCAAATGAAAGAATAAACAGTTGAATAACTATTTAATAAAAACAGAGATAATGGGATTCACCTGATTAAATCTGTTGAATAAAACCATTGAAAATCAGGGCATTTCGGTGATGTTCGGTGTTCTCTGAATAGATTGCATGAAATGGCTTGATTTTTAGTGGTGCAGTTCGACAGGTTTAAAAAGACGAAACCCATAGGATTCAATGTAAAAAATATTATTATTTTATTCATTTTTATTCTTATCTATTTTTTGGAACACCTTTATATATTTTTTAGACGAGATTTTTTATTCCCAATTTTTTTAAAGCTGTTTTTGTAAACAGTTTTTTTTTTATTGGACGTTTTTTTTCATTTACACATTTTTATGCATTTTTATTGGTTTAAACACTTTTTAGAAGAATACCAGAATAGCAGAGTTCCTTTTTTTTTTCTTTGCAGGTCGGCAGTCTTCATTGCCATTCGGCAGTCTGTTTAGCGCACTTCAGGGACCCTGCAGCAAATAATGAATTTACCGCAGAGTCAGAGAAATGGAATCAACGAAGCATACTGAAGTGCGTTGAATGAGAAAGCACTGAAATTTCAGTGAAATTTTGGTGCTTTCTGTATAACCACATAAATGTTTTATGAAAAACATGTTTTATAAATAAGAAGCTGAAGTTGGTTTCTAATTCACGGAAGTTGGTTTCTTATTCGTTTCTGAGTCAATTGCAGGTAAACTTTTAAAAAAACTGTATTTTATCTATATAATTATATATATATATATATATATATGCGAAATGCCACTCGCGTGACATCACGATATCTCCAGAACCGTAAAGCCTACAGACTTGAAATTCCAGCACGTATGTTCCTCTCGGCTTGTATGTGCTGGGGATCCTTACAGCACTAAACATCACTACCTCCCCAAAATGTCCACACCTTCCACCTATGGAACTGCTTCTGAACTGAAAGTGGTGGGTGATATATTCCCTTATGAGTTTCATACACCCACCAGCACTGAGCCAACGGATTGGGAAACAATTTTTTCCTGCATACTGTCCAAGCCCTAAATCACTTCTGATCACACTGATCTCCTCAGTTCAGACATATCTGTCCCTTCTACTTTAAAGGGAAAAGAGGAAAAAAAAGCAGAAAAAGATTTACAGATAGGATTAGAAAAACACAAGGGAAGCTGGAAAGAAGTATTGTCAAACTCATCCCCGAAACAGTAAAGAGGCTGTAATCAGGACTAACTACCACAGTGGCACTTGCGACCAGGCCCTGGCATTCCACCACTGGAGGGTGGCCCAGGCAGTGGTGACTCTTTAACCCTTTAAGGAACAAAAGTCTTTAAAGTCAATGCATTTATGACTGAACAGTTCTCTCATTGGTCCTTAATGGTTAATTAGGCAGCAGAGGCCTTGTTATTTTTTGTCTGGCTATCCATCATGAGTCTGGCACCTCCTGGTGTCTCATTGCAGTGTCAGGTTGATCACACTCATGTGTAGCTTTCTATGCCTCCTCCAGGATATACTTGAAAAGGAGAGAAATCTCAATGTATCCTTCCTGGTAAAATACTTTTATAAATAAATAATGTAACAATAAACACAAACAAATGCAAGGCTTAAACAGAACCCAAATAGAATGTGTTCTCACTCTCTACCTCTTACAAATTATACAAACATTCCTCTGAATCACATGCTGACAAGCCTCTACCACGCAGTGGTGTATCTACAGACGTTGGGTGGTCAAAGAGCATTCTCTTATTAAGCTATTCAGTTAAATGGAGAGAGTTTTGCACTCTTACTAAAAACATTTTGTAAAAACTTCATTAAGGGTTAATTAACTTCAAAAGGGGAAGCGGGCTTTTAAACTAGATCTTAATTAATACTCCACCTTATAACATATAACACAAGAGAAATCTATATGAGGATCCATAACTCGTTCTTAAAAAATACTTCCAAATTGTATGGCCATTTTAAGAGTGCAAAAAATACCTTTATACATGTTTCCTGCATGATTAAGGTCCGATAGGAACGAAACGTCACAATTTTCTACTGCACTTCGTTAATTAAGATTTTCCTTTGGATTTTATAGCCTATTTTGCACACCTTGAATCTTTTTGCTGTATACATGTCTCCTGCACTATCCAAAAATTGCTGGTTTCAAAACCTATTAATCACTATAACCCATCGCCCAGATTATTATGTCCACCTGACTTTTTTAGGCAAATTAGCTATAATTTCGTGCTGAAGTTGCTAGAGGGACAGACCATTATAAATAGGGAAGCAGGTTGTTTACCACGACAGTAGAAATGATTTTTTTTCTGTAGATATGGGTAAACAAAGAGATTTAACAGCCTTTGAACATGGAATGATTGTTAGCGCTCGGAGTCATGGAGCGAATATCAGCAAAACTGCAGAATTCGTTAAATGTTCAAGAGCAGCTGTTGTTAAAGTGTTTAAAGACTGGACTGTCAGCTAAAAATCTGGGTCTGAACGTGCCAATTGTGGCCGTCAGCAACTAGTCAATGTTAGGGCAGAATGGAGAGTGGCAAGACTGGTACAAGACAAAAGAAGGGCAACCGTGCATCAAATTATTACAGATCTTAAATCAGGGATCCTCTCAAATGATCTCTGAATGCACTGCATCGTACGGAATATGGAAGCCGAAGGCCTGTTTGAACACCTTTGCTGTCTGCAATTAACAAGATAAAACGTCTCCAATTCGCACAGGAACAAAACGATTGGACAATCGAGCGTTGGAAAAAGGTCATGTGGTCCGGTCAATCACATTTCCAGTTGCATCATGCAGATGGCAGAGTGAGAATTTGGTGGAAACGGCATGAAAGCCTGCACCCCACATGCATGAGTACAAACCTTCAAGATGGTGGGGGCAGTGTTATGGTTTGGGCCCTTAAATTCATGTGGAACAACGTCTGAAAAACACAACATACCAAAGTATCGTAGCTGATCAAGTTTATCCTATCATGTTGATGGCGTATCCCAATGGAGATGGCTTCTTCAAACAAGACAATGCGCCATGCCACAGTGCTCGTATTGTTTCAGGAGTGATTTCAAGAAAATGAAGGAGAATTTACCTTGCTTAGGTGGCCCCCACAATCACCAGATCTCAATCCAATTGAGCATTTGTGGGACGAAGTTGTAAGAGCCATCAGACAGTAGACATGTGCACAGCACAAAATTTCATTTTGGACGAATGGATTTGTCATAAAATGCTATTTATTTAGTTGCTAAAGAAATTTGTTTTCAGTTCTTTAGTATGAAAACGAATTTCATTCATCTGAAAACCAGCGGATACAATTAATATTGTAGTGATGGCTCCTCAGAGGGCTGAGATTGGCTGCTTGTTACAGTATCTCTCACTCTCAGCACAATGTGTCAGGCAAAGCTGTTACAGTAACTGCTGCTCATCACAGTACTCAGAGTTTTAGTAAAACTAGTAACTAATATTTTTATATAGAAGAGGTTATAACAATATTATTTCCTTGTATTACTGAAACTCTGAGCGCTGTGATGAGCAGCAGTCAGTTACTGTAACAGTTGAGTCTGATACATTGCACTGAGAGATAATGTAACAAGGGGCCGATCTCAGCATTCACAGCCACTGGATTTAAAGAGTCCTCTCTGTATAATGTATAGAACATCCTCCTGCATTAAATTATACCCCGCTCTGTATAATGTATATAACATCCTCCTGCATTAATACCCCTCTCTGTATAATCATCATACTGTATATCTGTATATCATTGCTGGTCTCCATCAATCAATGTAATATTACAAAAGTAACTGAAACTAAAATGTAATGCATTTTACTTTTGTTTTTTGAACCGAGCAGTTTCGTATCTCTTGAGTCTTACGAAAACTAAATTATCCCAAAATTCGGATGAAATGGTTTTAGTACTAAAACGAATGCACATTAGGGATGAGCTGTTCGGTTCGATCGGTTCGGAGTTCGCATCGAACATAGCCTGTTCGCATGTTCGCGAACTACGAACATTTCCGCTTGTTCGTCGCGTGTTCGCCCACAATGCACCACAATGGACCACAATGCACTTTTCCAGTGGCCTGAAGCTTGTAATTGGCTACAGCTTTGCACCTGTCCACCGGTCAGGTGCAAGACAGGTTCAACACTATGCCAATCACGGCTCAGAGTCCTGATTGGGCAAAATTTGCCCAATCATGGGCTCACAGAGCTATGTCCCGCAGCACACTATATAAGGCTACCACACAGCGCTTCTGCACGCGTTTGAGAGGAGATTTCATAGGAGATTGTTGTTGTGTTAGTGTGTGTTCCTACTGCCAGTCTGCCACCAGCTACTGGGGGGGTCTGGGGGGGTCTCATCTACTGGGGGGGTCTCATTTCTACCGAATATCTGGGAATTGTTGTAATCTTTGTGCTCACTCCCTCAACTATTTTGGGGGCTCAGTAATTTCTGCAAAATATTTGGGAATTGAGGTTATATATGTCTTGTCACAGCCAGTGCCACGCAGTATTTTGGGCGTCAGTAATTTCTACAAAATATCTGGGAATTGAGGTGATCTGTGTCTTGTTGTCACAGCCAGTGCCACGCAGTATTTTGGGCGTCAGTAATTTCTACAAAATATTTGGGAATTGAGGTGATCTGTGTCTTGTCACAGCCAGTGCCACGCAGTATTTTGGGCGTCAGTAATTTCTACAAAATATCTGGGAATTGAGGTGATCTGTGTCTTGTTGTCACAGCCAGTGCCACGCAGTATTTTGGGCGTCAGTAATTTCTACAAAATATTTGGGAATTGAGGTGATCTGTGTCTTGTCACAGCCAGTGCCACGCAGTATTTTGGGCGTCAGTAATTTCTACAAAATATTTGGGAATTGTTATAATCTGTGTCTTCTCACTGCCACCCATCAGGGGGTCCCACATACTAATAGCAGATTTATGTGAATTGTAATTTGTGTCTTCTCACTGCCACCCATCAGGGGGTCTAACTGATTTATAGGAGGTTTCTGAGACTTGTAATCTGTGTCTTCTCACTGCCACCCATCAGGGGGTCCCACATACTTCTAGCAGATTTATGCGAATTGTAATTTGTGTCTTCTCACTGCCACCCATCAGGGGGTCTCACTGATTTATAGGAGGTTTCCGAGATTTGTAATCTGTGTCTTCGTTCTCACTGCCACCCATCAGGGGGTCCCACCTACTTCTAGCAGATTTATGCGAATTGTAATCTGTGTCTTCTCACTGCCACTCATCAGGGAGGTCTCACTGATTTATAGGAGGTTTCTGAGATTTATAATCTGTGTCTTCTCACTGCCACCCATCAGGGGGTCTCACTGATTTATAGGAGGTTTCTGAGACTTGTAATCTGTGTCTTCTCACTGCCAGCTATCAGGGGGTCCCACATACTTCTAGCAGATTTATGCAAATTGTAATTTGTGTCTTCTCACTGCCACCCATCAGGGGGTCTCACTGATTTATAGGATGTTTCTGGGAATTGTAATCTGTGTCTTCTCACTACCACCCATCAGGGGGTCTCACTGATTTATAGGATGTTTCTGGGAATTGTAATCTGTGTCTTGTCACTGGCTGCCAGCTATCAGGGTGTCTCACTGAGTTATACCAGAGTTCTGGAAATCTTTATACAAGAGTTGAATCAGAGTTCTGTATATATTTAATCTATATATCACTCACCATGTCTGAAAGAACAAAAAGGACAGGCAGACGCTCCCAGACACAGATAAGAGGGCAAGCATCCCCTGTGTCGGGAGGCTGTGCCTCTGGTCGTGGTGGACATGGTGCATCCTCTGCAGGCGCACGCTTCTCCTTTCTAACTGGTGCTGGCTGTCTTAAGCAGCAGCAACATACAGAGGATTTGGTGGATTGGCTAACCAGAGCATCTAATGCAGCCTCCATGTCCACAGCTACTCCTGCCGTAGCCTCGCTATCACACACGGAGTAGTCAGCTGAATTGTTTGACTATAATGACAGTGACATGCTGCTTGAGGATGCGCAGCAAGTACAGTGCTCTGATTCAATCTCTGAGGTTGAGGAAGGGAGTATAATCAACCTAGAGGAAGGGGGCGCCAGTGACACACAAATTACTGGCACTCATGTTGCCCCAGCAGCTGCAGCATACTGCCAAATTGGCTCCAGTGACAAGGAGATAGGGGATGATGATGACAATGATGATGAGGTCACTGACTCCACCTGGGTGCCTGATCGAACAGAGGAATCAAGTGAGGAGGAGGAGGCCCAGCAAGCACTAGGCACAACATCCTCTATGACCAACCGTAGCACTAGCTAGTCCAAGGCATCAGATGTCAGAGATGCAGAGCGCTGTTGTCTCAAAGCACACATCCAGGAACTCTGCTGTCTGGGATTTCTTTAAGAAATGTGCAGCAGACCGTACCGTTGCTATTTGTAATCTATGTCAGATGAGGATCAAGCGTGGGAAAGACATTCCACGCTTGGGTACCACATGCTTGAGGTGACATATGACCACCTGCCACGCATCCCGTTGGCACAACATTTTGCATAGGTCTTCTTCCTCCTCATCTGTCTCTACCCCCACTATATGTCCTGCCATGTCATTGCCTACAACCTCCACTGACAGGGATGATGCTGCAGTAATGGGTGTACCAGGTCCTTCCTCACAATGTGACAACATCCCATCATCTAAAGATTTACGCAGTCAGATTACGTTGCCCCAGCTGCTGCAGCATCCCAACCATCCCCAAGCACAGCTTAGCAAAATTACTCGCATTACAGCTGCTGCATTTCCAGCTGGTGGACTCTGCTTCCTTCCGTAAATTTGCTGAATGTGCTGTACCACAGTGGCAGGTTCCAAAACGCCATTTCTTTTCACGGAAGGCCATTCCAGCACTATACCAGCACATGGAAAACAATGTTATGGAGTCATGGGGAAAGGCAGTCAGCAGCAAGGTGCACATGACTTTAGACACGTAGTCCAGCAAGCATGGACAGGGTCGATACATTTCCTTCACGGCACACTGGGTAACTCTGATTGCAGCTGGGAAGGATCCAAGACGGCGCTCTGTACTGGAGCTTGTTCATCCACCACGCCTCCAGAAAGCTGCTTGTATGAGGTCTGTCTGCTCCACCACCACCTCTCCCTCTTCCTCCTCCTCCTTCTGTGTCTCTGGCGAAGTGGCAGTTAAACCGACGCCTGACAGGGGCTACGCAATGGCTCAAGCAAAAAGATGCCATACTGTGCTTGAGCTGGTTTGTTTAGGGGACAGGAGCCACACCGGGCCAGAAATTCTGTCAGCTCTGCAGGGGCAGGTGCAGAGATGGTTAACACCACGCCAGCTTCAGCTGGGAATGGTCGTCTGTGATAATGGCAGCAACCTTCTCTCCGCCCTACGCCAGGGTAAGTTGACACATGTACCATGCCTAGCACACGTCCTAAATCTGGTGATTCCTAACCAAGTACCCAGGGCTGCCAGAGCTTCTCATCCAGGCCAGAAAAGCCTGCAGCCACTTCAGACGGTCATTCCCAGCAAGCGTTCGCCTGGCAGAAATTCAAAGAGAATTCCACCTTCCCACAAATCGTCTGATCTGTGACATGCCCACCAGGTGGAACTCGACATTAGCAATGCTGCAGTGTCTGCACAAGCAGCAGAGGGCCATCAATGAGTACCTGTGTGAGTATGGAACAAGGACAGGTTCAGGTCAACTTGTTTCCCCCCCCCCGCAGTTGCTGATGATCAAGGATGCATGCACTGTACTGTCACCATTTGAGGAGGCAGTGAGGATGGTGAGCAGTGACAGTGCATGCATCAGTGACACAATTCCTTTAGTGTTCCTGCTGGAGCACACTCTGCGGAGAATTATAGATGTGGCTCTAGAGGCAGAGCAGCGGGAGGAAGAGGAGGCCTTCCCTAGCTCTCAAGGCCCCAGTCTTTCTGCAGACAGCATTCCAGCGGGTCCTCCTCAGATCAGACAGGAGGAGGAGGAGGAATATTTAAGTAGTGGGGGCATTGAAGGTGGGGATTCCTCAAGGGAGGGTTTTGTGTGCCCAGAAACACCAGGACTAGTACGTGGCTGGGAGGAGGAAGTGCACGATACGGTCATCCTCATTGACCAGGAAGACTCGGAAGCTAATGCCACCTCCAACCTACGCTGCATGGGCTCCCTTATAATGCAAATCCTGCTAAAGGACCCCAGGATTCGTGCTATCAAGGAGAGGGATCATTACTGGTTGGCAACCCTTCTTGATCCCCGATACAAGGGTAAAGTTGCAGAGCTCATCCTGCACGCACAGAGGGAGCACAGGATGAAAAAACTTGAGGACGCCCTAAAGCGACACTTGTGTAACACCTTTCCAGGCACTGGTAGGTTACCAAGTGATGACACAGGTGCTTCTGAGGCTGCGGATGATCAGAGGAATAGTGGTGATGGCCGGGGCCGCTTGACTGATGCCTTTTTAAATTTTTTTAGTCCACGACGCCCAGGGACTTCAAATGTAGGCACCCATTGCCAGGGTCTTCACCATATGGTGCAGGACTACCTAGGGGCAAGGGCAGACCTGGATACCTTTCCAGCAGATGATCCACTGGCTTACTGGGTGTTGAGATTGGATCACTGGCTAGAACTTAGCCAATATGCTATGCAGCTACTAGGTGGCCCTTCATCTAGCGTGCTTTCTGAAAGGACGTTCAGTGCCGCTGTAGGTTTTGTCACAGACAAAAGATTGCATCTGCCCACCGACTCTGTAGACCGGCTGACATTTTTTTTTTTTTTTTGTTGAAACCAGTTTGTCATAACATTTATTTTCCATATAAAATTTTTATTAAGGTTCACACGTAAGGAACAAATGCCAGAAATCACAAATATTGAGATATTGAAAAAGAAAGGGATCACGCAGGATCCTACAATTAACAATTCTAGCAATAACATAAGATTTGCAATATAAGCAGTCGGTTGAACCAAACTTTTTCATGTTAAACTAAAACACAGTAAAATTTATAACATTTTAAAACATAACAAAAACACACAAATTATAAGAATACACAAAATTAAAAGAAAGAGAGAAGAAAAAAAAAATTATTATATATATGCTCAGTTAGGTCCACGGACGGCAATATTTATGTTGTATCCTCATCGAGTATATCATTTACATCATTTATGTCAGTTATATCAAGTCTCCAGAAGTTACAAAGAGTTCCCAACCTTCCCATATACCTTGGAACACGCTTAAAGAGTTAGCAGCCCTATGGTACATTTCCTCATACAGATAAACATTCTCCAGTGATAACATGACTTCTCTCATAGAGGGACTGACTTGAGAAAGCCAGTGACGAGCTATAGTAGTTTTAGCTACGCTAAGTATTATCGATATGATGCCTCTATGTCTCTGTTGTATAGTAATCGGAAGCATATGTAATAGGTATTGTTTAGGGCACAGGGGCATAGACATTCTGGTACAATGACCGGCTGACATTTATAAAAATGAATCGGTCCTGGATCAGCAGCTATCAATCCCCTGATGCTGACGTAACGGAATAGATCGGGGATGTCTTCTGCATTCACAAAACCTCCAGCACTGAACTCTTCCACAATACCACAAAAGGGTTACGGTGTGTACGCACTTGCTGCCATGAAAGGCACAATATTTGGCTGCACTGACGCCTGTGCCAGATTCATATCTTTTTTATATAGGACTGCATGGTCCCCCCCTGCACTCTTCCACAATACCACAGAGGGGTTACTGTATGATGGCACTTGTTGGCCTGGCACCAAAAGCACAATAGATGGGTGCACTGAAGCCTTTACCAGATTCATATCTTTTTAATATAGGACTGCATGGTCCACCCCTGCACTCTTCCACAATACCACAGAGGGGTTACTGTATGAATGCACTTGCTGGCCTGGCACCAAAAGCACAATATCTGGATGCACTGACTCCTTTACCATATTCATATCTTTTTAATATAGGACAGCATGGTCCTCCCCTGCACTCTTCCACAATACCACAGAGGGGTTACTGTGTGATGGCACTTGCTGGCCTGGCACCAAAAGCACAATATCTGGGTGCACTGAAGCCTTTACCAGATTCATATCTTTTTAATATAGGACTGCATGGTCCACCCCTGCACTCTTCCACAATACCACAGAGGGGTTACTGTATGAATGCACTTGCTGGCCTGGCACCAAAAGCACAATATCTGGGTGCACTGACTCCTTTACCAGATTCATATCTTTTTAATATAGGACAGCATGGTCCACCCCTGCACTCTTCCACAATACTACAGAAGGGTTACTGTATGAATGCACTTGCTGGCCTGGCACCAAAAGCACAATATTTGGGTGCACTGCCACTGACGTCTGTACCAGATTCATATCCTCAGAGGGGTTACTGTGTGACGGCACTGTTGCCGACGCTAAAGGCCCAATTTTAAAGCACCTATTGTTACTTTCATCCAAAGCCTGCATAGGTTTCACAATAATTTAGCCAAAAAATCACACTTTTTCTGTGCGTCCTAAAATGTCTTTTCATACAGGCTATTTGAATGCCGGGTCCACCCCTGCACTCTTCCACAATACCTCAGAGGGGTTACGGTGTGAAGGCACTTGCTGCCACCACAGGCCCAATATTTGGGTGCACTGCCACTGATGCCTATACCAGATTCATATCATTTTAATATTGGACTGCAGGGTCCACCACTGCACTCTTCCACAATACCACAGAGGGGTTACGGTGTGAAGGCACTTGCTGCCACCAAAGGCAAAATATTTGGGTGCACTGGCGCATGTACCAGATTCATATCATTTTAATATTTGACCGCAGGGTCCAACCCTGCACTCTTCCACAATAGCAGAGAGGGGTTACGGTGTGACGGCACTGTTGCCGACACTGAAGGCCCAATTTGAAAGCACCTATTGTTACTTTCATCCAAAGCCTGCATAAGTTTCACCATAATTTAGCCCAAAAAATCACTAAACTTGTTTTGTCCTAAAACGTCTCCTCTTTTCATACAGGCTGCCGCCCCAAGCAGTAATGATGAGCCGAACACTCCCCGAGTTCGGTTCGAGCCCGAACCCGAACTTCCCATTTGTTCGGGACCGAACCCGAACCTCCATGCAAGTAAATGGAGCTGAAAATTCGTTTTTTTAGAGTGCCCTCCAAGAGGGCATATATGCTACATATTTGCCATAAAAGGTGTATTGGGGTCCGGGTAGTGCCCTGGGGGACAGGAAACAAGGACAAAAAGTTTTTAAAAAACGTTTTTAAAGGGACAGTGAGTTTTCCATGAAATAAGGGTTAAAAATAAAAACGAAAAATTCCTTCAAATATCGTGCCTAGGAGGTCTCCATAACCTGCCCGTGAAGTGGCGGATTTCTAGGATGTATAGAAACACTTAAAAACAAATAAATGACGTTTCATATGACGGTAAATGCTTTTCCTTTAATCTATCCATAAACAACTGCTTGGGGCGGCAGCCTGTATGAAAAGACATTTTAGGACGCGCAGAAAAAGTTTAGTGTTTTTTTGGGCTAAATTATTGTGAAACTTATGCAGGCTTTGGATGAAAGTGACAATAGGTGCTTTAAAATTGGGCTTTTAGCGTCGGCAACAGTGCCGTCACACCGTAACCCCTCTGAGGATTTGAATCTGATACAGGCGTCAATGGCAGTGCACCCAGATATTGTGCCTTTAATGCCAGGCCAGCAAGTATCATCATACAGTAACCCCTCTGTGGTATTGTGGAAGAGTGCAGGGGTGGACCATGTGGTCTTATATTGAAAAGATATGCATCTGGTTAAGGTGTCAGTGCACCCAGATATTGTGCCTTTGGTGCCAGACCAGCAAGTATCATCATACAGTAACCCCTCTGTAGTATTGTGGAAGAGTGCACGGGTGGACCTTGCGGTCCTATATTAAAAAGATATGCACCTGGTTAAGGCGTCAGTGCACCCAGATATTCTGCCTTTGGTGCAAGACAGCCAGGGCAGCAAGTATCATCATACAGTAACCCCTCTGTAGTATTGTGGAAGAGTGCAGGGGTGGACCTTGCGGTCCTATACTAACCCCTTAGTGACCGGGCGGTTTTACACAAATCCGTCCTTTAGTGACCGCTGCTGTTTTTACGTTTCTGCGCTGTTAGTGTTTAGGACAAATTTTCCTCTTACTCGTTTATGCAACCCACACATATTTTACACTGTTTTTCTCGTCATTAAATGGACTTTATAAAGATACAATTTTTTTTCATCATTTCATATAATTTACTATAAAAAACATTGTGAAATACGACAAAAAAATTGAAAAAACACCACTTTTTCGAACTTTGACCCCAAAAATTTCTTATGTATCAACAACCGTCAAAAGAATTTAATTCCTTAGTAGTTTCTAAATTTAGTTCTGAGTTTAGCAATACCCAATGTTTACATATTCCTCGCTTTTTTCCTTATTTTATCCAACAATAAGTGCAAGTAGCACTTTGCCATTTCCAAAGAGTTTATTTTCAAAACTAGTGATAGTGACATTGTAACACTGATATCTGTCACTAATTCCTGAATAACCCTCCACATATACATATTTTTTTAAAGTACACAAATCAAGGTATTAAACTGGGGGTATTTTGACTCTTTCCATGCAAACCATTTTACCACAAATCTATGCCAAAGTTTGAGAAAAAAAAAAGTTTTGGTGATTTTTTTTTTTTTTTTTTAACGCAATTTAAGAATACATGTACTGTGAACTTTATTAAGGTTTACTGCCAAAAACCTCCCCAAAATATGTTCAACATCTTCTGAGTAAATTGATACCACCCATGTATAGGTATGTCGGGTCATTTGGGGGCTAATAGGCCTTATTTGGGGGGTGCGCATTTCAGTTTTCCAACTTGGAATTTTCACATTTCGTCATCATGCACCCATGTCCTATTTGGGACATTTTTGAATCCGGCCAAAGTAATTTACCCCCATTAAACCATATATTTTTAGAAAAGGCACACCCTAGGGTACTTCAAAGAGTTGTATTTTAACACTTTCCATGCACTAGCTCTATGTCAAACTTTCAGGTAGTCACTTTTTGTGTTATTTTTTCACACACATTGTACTTTAGGCATGAATTGTCAAATCCAGTTATGGGTTACTGCCAAAAAACACCCCAAAATATGTTCAGCAACATCTTCTGAGTAAAGCGATACCACCCATATATAGATTTGTTCTGTTGTTTTTGGGGTGCTACGCCAATCTTTTGACATGTGCTTGTCAATTTTCTAATTTGACATACAGTATCTTCTTTGCTTATCTTCTTTTTAGGGGCCTTTTTACATACCCCAATTTTATGAACGTGCATATATTTGGTAAGCTAACACCCCAAAGTATTGTAAATGGAGTGTTTTTATGCCATGGATGCAACCGTTTGCTCCAAACAAATTGGATACTGTTTAGTGGTCATTTTTCATTTTCACACCCACATCAGTTTTGGACTGTGATTTAGGAGACACTGTTGTTGGTTACTGCATGAAAACTCTCCAGGTTGTTTTCTGCAAGGTCTCCTGAGTACACCCATGCCCCCCATGCATAGGTTTGCCAGGATTTTGGGAAGGTTCAAATACAATTTTTATGACTTTGTCATTGGAGTTGAAATTGAGATTATTTTTTCAGCTAGGCCTATCTTTGGTTTTGGGTCTACCGCATACCCCAGTTTGAATTATTGCCAGAAATTTTTTTACATTTGTTATGTTGACACCCCAAGGTATTGCATATGGAGTGCTTTGATGCCATGGATGCAACGGTTTTAGCCCAAAACATTTGAGAAGGTGTGTGGCGGTAATTTTTCAATTTTCAGATTTTTACGCCCACATTAGATTTGGACTGTGATTTAGGAGACACTGTTGTTGGTTACTGCATGAAAACTCTCCAGGTTGTTTTCTGCAAGGTCTCCTGAGTACACCCATGCCCCCCATGCATAGGTGTGCAAAGATTTTGGCAAAATACAGCACCAATTGTAGAACATAAAAATGTAGGAATAAAATGTAAAAGTCTGGTGCAGTAAAAGAAAAAAAAAACTAAACTGAACTAACTAACTAGAGTGTAAGAAAAAATAGAACGGAAAAAAAATCACAGATCACGCACAGTGTGATATACCTTGAAACAGTCCCAAAGACACAGACCGGGTTGTCCAGGGCATTCTGCGCAGTAAAAGATTGTGTCTCTCCTTCAAGTCCATTCGAAAATTCTGAAAATATTTCGTTTCGGATCTGCCATTTTCGGATCTAAAAATTTTCGGAAAATCGTCCGCATCCGAAAACACGAATCGGGGAATTTCGTGAAAAATTCCGAAACCCGAAATGCAAATCCCTATCCTCCTCACAACTCACCACGTGCCCGCTCGACCCCATTCCCTCACATCTAATTCCTCCCCTCTCCTCCTCCCTCACCCCTGCTCTCACACACATCTTCAACCTATCTCTCTCCACTGGCTCCTTTCCATCCGCCTTCAAACACGCGCTAGTTACCCCTTTACTAAAGAAACCATCCCTAGATCCCAACTCTCCATCCAACTACCGCCCTGTATCCCTGCTTCCCTTCACATCAAAGCTCTTAGAAAAACTAGTCTTCAACCGCCTCTCCCTCTTCCTGTCCTCCAATTCCCTACTTGACCCCCTGCAATATGGCTTCCGTCCCCTACACTCAACTGAAACTGCCCTCACCAAAGTCACCAACGACCTCCTAATTGCTAAAAAACACGGCCACTATTCTATTCTCATCCTGCTTGACCTCTCGGCTGCTTTTGACACTGTTGACCACCCTCTCCTTCTACAGACCCTCAACTCTCTGGGTCTTGGTGACACTGCACTTGCTTGGGTTGACTCCTATTTATCCAACAGGTCCTTCTGTGTGTCCTCTGCTGGAAACTCCTCCTCCTCATTGCCTCTATCTGTTGGTGTACCTCAAGGCTCTGTCCTTGGTCCTCTGATCTTTTCCATCTACACCTCCTCCCTGGGCAAAATCATCAACAGCTTTGGCTTTAATTACCACCTCTACGCTGATGACACTCAGATCTACCTCTCTACCCCTGATCTCTCTCCCCCTGTCCTTTCAAAAGTCAGTGACTGTTTATCTGGCATCTCCTCCTGGATGGCCTCCCACCACCTAAAGATCAACATCTCAAAGACTGAACTCCTAATTATTCCTCCCTCCAATGCCTCCCCACCTCCTGACTTCTCTATCACGGTGGAGGGTATCACCATCTCCCCATCAAACCAAGTTCGCTGCCTTGGAGTTACACTTGACTCTGCTCTTTCCTTCATCCTCCACATCAAGTCTCTTTCCTCCTCCTGCCGATACCAACTGCGTAATATTTCCAGAATTGGGACATTTCTTACCGCTGTCACCACAAAACAACTCATACATGCCCTGGTAATCTCCCGACTCGACTATTGCAATAATCTCTTATCTGGCCTCCCTCTGTCCCGCCTCTCCCCCCTACAATCCATCCTGAACGCCTCCGCCAGGCTAATTCACCTCACCCGCCGCTCTGTCTCTGCCGCTCCCCTTTGTGAGTCCCTTCACTGGCTCCCCATCCACTGCAGAATTAAGTTCAAAATCCTTATCCTTACCTACAAAACCCTCACTAACTCAGCTCCCCACTACCTGTCCTCACTAATCACCAAATACACCCCAGCCCGCTCCCTAAAGTCAAACAGTGACCTGCGCCTAGCTTCTCCCCGCATCACCTCTTCCCATGATAGACTGCAGGATTTCTCACGTGCAGCCCCCACTCTCTGGAACGCTCGCCCTCATACTGTCAGACTTTCCCCTAACTTCTCTTCCTTCAAACGCTCCCTGAAAACATTCCTATTTAGGGAAGCCTACCACCCAACTCACTGACGCAACCATCAATCACTCTCACCTTACAGTCCTCTCCTCCTGTTTCCAACCCTAGCAGATTGTGAGTTCCTACGGGAATAGGGCCCTCATCTCCTCCTGTACTGTTTGTCAAATGTTGTTCAATGTATTGTAACCCTGTCTATACTGTGCTTATTGTACAGCGCTGCGGAATATGCTGGCGCTTTATAAATAAAGAATAATAATAATAATAATAATAATACAAAAACCCCGAAATGACCTGGACCTGAAACTGTAAAAAGGACAGCGTCACTCCGGGGTTTGCCTTTTTGCAGAGCAAAAAGGCATTGTGGGTTGCAATTTGCATCAGGTAAATTGCAACCTTTTTGTACCAGGCCCTTGACTTCTGCATAATCTGGTAGGGCTGGAGCAGCTGATCTGCCAGATCAACCCCACCCATATGCCGGTTATAGGCTTTGATGCACACTGGCTTCCTGATGCGCTCAGCTCTGCCACGTACAGAGACCTCCACAGACCTCTCAGTGTGGATGGTGGATAGAAGGTATACATCCTTCTTGTCTCTGTACTTGACCGCCAACAGCTCCTCTTGGCGCAGAGCTGAGGTCTCCCCCCTTTTTAGCCGGTGCGGACAAGCTGTGCTGTGAAACCTACGCGGTTCTTGCGAACAGTACCGCATGCTGCTGTATCAAAACAATACAGCAGCTTGAACAAAGGGACACTCGTATAAAAATTATCAACATACAAGTGGTACCCTTTGTTCATCAGGGGAAAAAGTAGGTTCCACACAATCTTGCCACTGGTTCCCATGTGTTCTGGGCAACCTGGAGGGTCAAGGCTACTATCCTTTCCCTCGTACACCCGGAAGGCCTGAGTATACCCACTCTCGCTGTCACAGAGCTTATACACCTTCACTCCATACCTGGAGCGTTTGGAAGGAATATACTGCTTGAATCCCAGCCTCCCTTGTATTTCATTAGGGATTCATCCACGCAGATATTCCTCCAGGTGTATAAGCCTCTGCAAACCTGGCGGCGAAGTGGGTAATCAGGGGGCGGATTTTATACAGCCTGTCAAACTGGGGATGCTCTCTAGGAGGGCACAGGCTGTTGTCACTGAAGTGCATGAAACGCAAAATGTTTTCATACCTTCTAAGTGACATTGATTGGGGGTAAATGGGGGTAGAGCAGATGGGGCTACTGCTCCAGTAGGAGCGAATTGAGGGCTTCTTTATGATGCCCATCAGCATAGTAAGTGCCCAGAATTTCAGAAATTCGGGCACATCTAGCGGGGTCCATTGCTGCCTTGCCAAGTAGGAGTCTGGCTTCGCAGCACAATGCTGATGGGCATACAGATTTGATTGGGCAACAATGTGGCCCAACAAATCATCCCCCAGAAACACCTGCAAAAACTGTGTGGTGGTAAATCCTGCAACATCAATATTGATGCCAGGATTTGCCGTGAAAGGAGGGATATCTGGCCTCTGGCGATGAGGCACTACCCACTCCTCAGCTGGAGCTGTGCGTCTCCTGCTGGCAGGTGGTGGCACAGGATCTGCATCAGAAACATCACTAGGAGATACATCAGCCAGCGTAGATGATGTATTTAGCGAGGTCTCTGAGCAGTTAGCGGGGTCAAAATCTGGGTCTGAGTCCGACGCAGATGCCTCAGATTCTGACGCCAGGATGGCATATGCCTCCTTGGCACTGTACACCCTCTCAGACATTATATATAATAGATTATAAAATGTTATAATTATTATATATATAAGCGGATTATTGGTTCTTAGAAGAACCGTTGGGTTTCACAAGAAAATACAAATAAACACCTAAATCTCTCTAAATCCCTCTAAACCTGCCTTAATTGTTCTAAATATCCCTAAAATCTCTCTAAATCTGCCTCAATTTTTCTAATCTCACTAAATCTACCTAAAATCTCTAACCTGTCAAATCTGATCTCTCTCTCTCGCTCACCAAAACACAAGTGAGGAGAGGGAGGGAGAATCACAGAGGTCACGGCCAATATTTACAAAATATTGACCTGACCTGACAAATTAGAAATTTTATTTAGATTTTTTATAACTTCTGATTGGATGTTGCTTAGAAGGGCAGCGCCATCTTGGCTGTCACATTTATTTTATTTTATTCATTTTTACTCATTTATTTTTCTTTTTTTACACTTTTTTTTAGTCTGCTGGGTGCCTTGATCCCTCGAGGCACCCAGCAGAGCACCTGATCACTCATGTGATCTTTTTTGTACTGAGTGCCACGATACCTCGTGGCACTCAGTACTTCCTGCCGCTACCGGAAGTGATCGCTCGGGGGGAGCGATCACTGAGCGGACCGGCGGCAGGTAAACATATTGCAAGGATGACTCGACATGTCGAGGCATCCCTGCAATATACTCAGAGCAGCTGGAAGCGATACCGATCGCTTCCAGCGCTCTGTAGAAGTGCGGGGCACCTTTCCGGTCAAACCGGATGTTGATCGCTCCCGGGGAGCGATCAGAAGGTGCCCCGGCACTTCTAACCGCCAATGCATGGATGCCTGGACTCCCAGGCAGCCTGCAATGGCGCTTGAGCTGCTGGAAGCGATCCGATCACTTCCATCGCTCAAAAGACCGCAGGACGTACCAAGTACGTCAGCGGGTCTAAAAGAGACCCGCGGCCGTGACGTACATGGTACGTCCGCGGTCTCTAAGGGGTTAAAAAGATATGCATCTGGTTAAGGCGTCAGTGCACCCAGATATTCTGCCTTTGGTGCAAGACTGCCAGGGCAGCAAGTATCATCATACAGTAACCCCTCTGTGGTATTGTGGAAGAGTGCAGGGTTGGACCCTGCTGTTCAAAAAATTTAAATGATATAAATCTGGCACAGGCGTCAGTGCAGTCAAATATTGTGCCTTTCATGGCAGCAATTGCATTCACACCGTAACCATTTTGTGGTATTGTGGAAGAGTTCAGTGCTGGAGATTTGTGCATGCAGAAGACATACCCGATCTATTCCGTTACTTCGGCATCAGGGGACTGATAGCTGCTGATCCAGGACTGATTCATTTTTATAAATGTCAGCCGGTCTACAGAGTCGGTGGACAGACGCACTCTTTAGTCTGTGACAAAACCTCCAGCGGCACTGAACGTCCTTTCGGAGAGCACGCTAGATGCAGGGCAACCTAGCAGCTGCATAGCATATTGGCTAAGTTCTGGCCAGTGATCCAATCTCAACACCCAGTAAGCAAGTGGATCATCTGCTGGAAAAGTATCCAGGTCTGCCCTTGCCCCTAGGTAGTCCTGCACCATATGGTGAAGATGCTGGCAATGGGTGCCTACATTTGATGTCCCTGGGCGTCGGACTAAAAAAATTAAAAAATGCATCAGTCAAGCGGCCCTGGCCTTCACCGCTATTCCTCTGATCACCTGCAGCCTCAGAAGCACGTGTGTCAGCACTTGGTAATCTAACAGTGCCTGGAAAGGTGTTACACAAGTTTCGCTTTAGAGCGTCCTCAAGTTTTGTCATCCTGTGCTCCCTCTGTGCGGGCAGGATGAGCTCTGCAACTTTCCCCTTGTATTGTGGATCAAGAAGGGTTGCCAACCAGTAATGATCCCTCTCCTTGATAGCAGGAATCCTGGGGTCCTTTAGCAGGCTTTGCATCATTATGGAGCCCATGCAGCGTAGGATGGAGGTGGCATTAGCTGCCGAGTCCTCCTGGTCAATGAGGATGACCGTATCGTGCACTTCCTCCTCCCAGCCACGCACAAGCCCTTCTGTTTCTGGGCACACAAAACCCCTTGAGGAATCCCCACCTTCAATGCGCCCACTACTTAAATAGTCCTCCTCCTCCTCCTCATCCTCCTCCCGACTGATCTGAGTAGGACCCGCTGGAATGCTGTCTGCGGAAATACTGGGGCCTTGAGAGCTAGGGAAGGCCTCCTCTTCCTCCTGCTGCTCTGCCTCTAGAGCCACATCTATAATTCCCCGCAGAGTGTGCTCCAGCAGGAACACTAAAGGAATTGTGTCACTGATGCATGCACTGTCGCTGCTCACCATCCTCGTTGCCTCCTCAAATGGTGACAGTACAGTGCATGCATCCTTGATCATCAGCCCCTGCGGGGGGGAAAAACCCAAGTTGACCTGAACCTGTCCTTGTGCCATACTCACACAGGTACTCGTTGATGGCCCTCTGCTGCTTGTGCAGACGCTGCAGCATTGCTAATGTGGAATTCCACCTGGTGGGCATGTCACAGAGCAGACGGTTTGTGGGAAGGTGAAATTCTCTTTGAATTTCTGCCAGGCGAACGCTTGCTGGGAATGACCGTCTGAAGTGGCTGCAGACATTTCTGGCCTGGATGAGAATTTCTGGCAGCCCTGGGTACTTGGTTAGGAAACGCTGTACCACCAGATTTAGGACGTGTGCTAGGCATGGTACATGCGTCAATTTACCCTTACATAGGGTGGAGAGAAGGTTGCTGCCATTATCGCAGACGATCATTCCCAGCTCAAGCTGGCGTGGTGTTAACCATCTCTGCACCTGCCCCTGCAGAGCTGACAAAATTTCTGACCCGGTGTGGCTCCTGTCCCCTAAACAAACCAGCTCAAGCACAGTATGGCATCTTTTTGCTTGAGCCATTGCGTATACCCTGTCAGGCGTCGCTTTAACTGCCACTTCGCCAGAGACAGAGGAGGAGGAGGAGGAGGAAGAGGTGGTGGTGGTGGAGCAGACAGACCTCATACAAGCAGCTTTCTGGAGGCGTGGTGGATGAACAAGCTCCAGCACAGAGCCCCGTCTTGGATCCCTCCCAGCTGCAATCAGAGTTACCCAGTGTGCCGTGAAGGAAATGTAACGACCCTGTCCATGCTTGCTGGACCACATGTCTAAAGTGACATGCACCTTGCTGCTGACTGCCTTTCCCAATGACTGGATAACATTGTCTTCCACGTGCTGGTTTAGTGCTGGAATGGAATTGCCTGAAAAGTAATGGCGTTTTGGAACCTGCCACTGTGGTACAGCGCATTCAGCAAATTCACGGAAGGGAGCAGAGTCCACTAGCTGGAAAGGCAGCAGCTGCAATGCGAGTAATTTTGCTAAACTGGCATTTAGACGCTGTGCTTGGGGATGGTTGGGACTATATCTTTTCTTTCGCTGCAGCAGCTGCGGCAACGTAATCTGACTGCGTAAATCTTCAGCTACTGGGATGATGTCACATTGTGAGGAAGGACCTGCTGGTACATCCATTACTGTAGCATTATCCCTGTTGGTGGAGGTTGTAGGCAATTGCATGGCAGGACATACAGTGTGGGTAGAGACAGATGAGGAGGAGGAGGACCTACACAAAGTTTTGCCCCAACGGAATGTGTGGCACTTGTTCATATGTCGCCTCTAGCACGTGGTATCCAAGTGTCCGGTGTTTATCCCACGCTTCAGCCTCCTCTGACATAGATTACAAATAGCAACGATGGGGTCTGCTGCACAGTTCTTAAAGAACTCCCAGACAGCAGATTTCCTGCATGTGTTCTTTGAGACAACAGCGCTCTGCACCGGAGCAGCTCTGACATGTGATGCCTTGGACTGGCTAGTGCTACGTTTGGTCACAGAGGATGTTGTGCCTCGTGTTTGCTGTGCCTCCTCCTCCTCCCCCTCCTCCTCACTTGATTCCTCAGTTCGATCTGGCACCCAGGTGGAGTCAGTGACCTCATCTTCACCCCCTATCTCCTCGTCACTGGAGCCAACTTGGCAGTATGCTGCACCTGCTGGGGCAACATGAGTGCCAGTTATTTGTGTGTCATCACTGGCACCCCCTTCCTCTAGGTTGATTATACTCCCTTGCTCAACCTCAGAGATTGAATTAGAGCACTGTACTTGCTGCGCATCCTCAAGCAGCATGTCACTCTCATTGTAGTCAAACAATTCAGCTGACTCCTCTGTGTGTGATAGCGAGGCTACGGCAGGAGTAGCTGTGGACATGGAGGCTGCAGTAGATGCTTTGGCAGCTGAGGTGGACTGTAAAGCACTAGAAGCCTGGCTGGCAGAGCACTCAGAGGATGAGGATGGCCTGGTTAGCCAATCCACCAAGTCCTCTGTATGTTGCTGCTGGTTAAGACGGCCAGCACCAGTTAGAAAGGACAAGCGTGCCCCTGCAGAGGATGCACCACGTCCACCACGACCAGAGACACAGCCTCCCGACACAGGGGCTGCTTGCCCTCTTATCTGTGGCTGGGAGCGTCTGCCTGTCCTTTTTGTTCTTTCAGACCTGGTGAGTGATATATAGATTAATATATACAGAACTCTGATTCAACTCTGGTATAACTCAGTGAGACACACTGATAGCTGGCAGCCAGTGACAAGAGACAGATCACCTTAATTCACAAATGTTTTAAATAAATTAGTGAGCCCCAAAATACAGCGTGGTACTTTTTGTATGATGAGACACAGATCACCTTAATTCCCAAGTGTTTTAAAGAAATTAGTGAGCCTCAAAAAGATTTTCTGGCACAGTGACAAGACCCAGAAAATCACCTCAATTCACAAATGTTTTAAATAAAAGTTATAAACCCCCAAAAAAATTGCTGGCACAGTGACAAGACACACATCACCTAAATTCAATGATATTTGGTATAAATGAGACCCAAAAAGACTTGCTGGCACAGTGTGACAAGACCCAGAAAATCACCTCAATTCACAAATGTTTTAAATAAAGTTGTAAACCCCAAAAAAACTTGCTGGCACAGTGACAAGACACACATCACCTAAATTCCCTGATATTTGGTCGAAATGAGACCCCCCCAGACCCCCCCAGTAGCGTGGCAGACCGGCAGTAACAACACACACAACTATCTTCTTTGAAATCTCCTTTGAAATGCGTGCAGATTCGGCGCGTTGAAACCTTATATAGTGTGCTGCGGGACTTAGCTCTGTGAGCCCATGATTGGGCAAAATTTGCCCAATCTGGACTCTGAGCGGTGATTGGCATAGTGTTCAACCAGTCTTGCACCAGACCTGTGGTCAGGTGCAAGGCTGTAGCCAATTATGAGCTTCAGGCAGTGGGAAAATGCATTGTGGTCCATTGTGGTCGAACATGCGGCGAACACCCGGAAATGTTCGGTGTTCGCGATCCGCCCGAACAGGCTAAGTTCGGGTCGAACCCCGAACCATCCGAACCCGAACAGCTCATCCCTACCAAGCAGTTGTTTATGAATAGATTAAAGGAAAAGCATTTAAAGTAATTTGAAACGTCATTTTTTTGTTTTTAAATGTTTCTATACATCCTAGAAATCCGCCACTTCACGGGCAGGTTATGGGGACCTCCTAGGCACGATATTTGAAGGAATTTTTTGTTTTTATTTTTAACCCTTATTTCATGGAAAACTCACTGTCCCTTTAAAAAATGGGTTTTTTTTAAAATATTTTGTCCTTGTTTCCTGTCCCCCAGGGCACTACCCGGACCCCCATACACCTTTTATGGCAAATATCTAGCATATATGCCCTCTTGGACGGCACTCTAAAAATCGAATTTTGAGTCCCATTGACTTGTATTGAGTTCAAATTCAAACATTTGGAGAGTTCGAGTGCGAACCGAACTCGGGGGTGTTTGGCTCACCCCTAATGCACATGTCTATCAGGCAGCTGGCTCCACAACCACCAAATCTGACCGAACTGGACAGTGCTATTCATCAGGCATGGTGTCAGATTCCTTGCATCACCTATCAACATCTCGTCAATGCCAAGAAAAATCGCCGCATTATTGAAGGCAAAAAGTGGCCCAACGAAGTACTGATGGGGTGGTCATAATAATCTGGCCACTCAGTGTATATCCATTAGCTATGGAATTTAATGCTATGGTAATATTAATATAATAGGGATACTAGTTGGTAGGTTATAGTATTAAGTTATGCAATTTTTGGATAGCGCAGGAGACATGTATACAGGTATTTTTGCAAAATACCCTCTTGCAAAACATTCCAAAATGATTTTAGTAAAAATGCAAAACTCTTGCGGGGAGGCCTTCAAGGACTCTTGCACCGGGGCCCTGAGGTTTCTAGTTACACCTCTGGCTGTAATAAAGTATGCATCTAATAACCCCTACATTAATTACTCACAAATGAGATCAATGCCTTGGACTAATAAGTAATTGTCTGGTTTGAAATATGAACCTCAGATTGATTACTTCAGGGAAACGGTTGTTGATCTCGGACCTCGGTTACCTTGAGCCTGGTGCCGTGCTCTGAAGTGGCAGGATCAGAGTCCCGGGATGTGCTGCAGTGGCGGGAAAGTCCAGCTCCCTCCCCTTCAGCCCTACCATGAACCCTTACACAACCTTGTCACCCAACAGCATCCAATGGCAGAGCACTTTCTTTCTGCTGCATGGAAGTACAACAGATGCTTCCAAATGACATCTTTTTGGAGTCAGATAGGTGAAGGAGGAAAATTTTATGCCAACATTCAAAGTGTGGAAACAGGTCTACCACAGGATAGGGAGTATCATGGTGATTAACGCCAATAAGAAGCCTTCTGGAGAGCACCAAGGTCGTTTCAATGCTCCCACGAGTATAGAAGTGGCTGTTCTCATTGTTGGGCAGGATTTTGAGAAGAAAGATATCGTTCTCCACAGCAGAGACAACAGGTTGTTACGAATTAGTGAGATGCACCGTGCCTATGACACTCTCCAGTACCCTCTGATGTTCTGCCGTGGAGAAGATGGCTATTACATCAACATATCTCAGTGTGACCCAAAGACCAAAGGTCCTCTCAAGGAGACTGTGTTTTCTGCTGCCTTTTAAAGCTACAGGATAATGGAGCGAGAAGGCAAAGAATGCTACCTACTGCCAGGGCAGCCATCAGAAATGATGAGGCCCCTTTCTGAACCTCAATATGGGGCCCCCCAAGTAATCTTCCTCATCCTTTAACAGCTTTTGTCCCCTTCCAAAACAAAAAAGGACATAACACAGTTCCACAGCAATAAAACTCACAGTAATGTGCGGTGTGCATGAGTGTATCTGTCACGTCTGGGGCTCAGAGGGGGCCCCGGCACCCAGCGGTGCCATCGACAAGATGGGTGCCAGGAGTTGTGCTGGCTTCCGGAGCTCGCAGGGTTGACCAGGAGGTGGGGCGTGGCATTATGAAGTGCGCCCGCGGGTTTAAATACAGACAACTCGATCCAGCTCATCGCACTGTCGTGGAGTTTGCTTCCCTCAGTGCTGAGCGTCTCCTGGCGATTCACTACTTGGTTGCTTTTTCAGTCTCCGTTATTACTTTGCTTGTATGAGAGCCACCCCCGTGTACCAGTCCTTGGCTATTCCTTGACCACTCTAACTCTGATTTTGACTCATATGATAGATACCCCTTGTGTACCGATTTGGCAATCCCTGACCACTCTGACACTGATCGATTTGGGCTTGTGTTAGAATACATCCTTGTATACCGGTTGGCCTATTTCAGGTGTACCCTGTCCTGTGTGTTGGTAAAACATTTCCCACTCGCTGTTGGTAAAACATTTCCCACTCGTTGTTGGTAAAATATTTCCCACTCGCTGTTGGTAAAATATTTCTCACTCGTTGGAAAAACATTTCCCTGGGGTCTGGCTGTGCCTGGGTCTGGCTGTGCCTGGGGTCTGACTGGGCCCTTGGGTCTCGCTGGGCGTGGGTCTGGTTGGGCCCTGGGGTTTGGCTGGGCCCAGGGTCTGGCTGGGCCCTGACATCTGTCTTGGCCCTGGGGTCTGGCTGGGCCCTGGGGTCTGGATGGGACCTGGGATCTGGCTGGGCCTTGGCTGGGTCCTGGGGTCTGGCTGGGCCTTTGGGTCTGGCTGGGCCATGTAGTCTGGGTGGACCTTGGGGTCTGGCCGGGCCCTGGGGTCTTGCTGGGCCCTGGGGTCTGGCTGGAATCTGGGTTCTGGCTGGGCCTATGCTGGGCCCTAGGGTCAGGCTGGGCCCTGGGGTCTGGCTGGGCCCTGAGGTCTGGCTTGGCCCTGGGGTCTGGCTGGGTCCTGGCTGGGACCTGGGGTCTGGCTGGGACCTGGGTCTTGCTGGGCCCTGGCTGGGCCTTTCGGTCTGGCTGGGCCCTGGGGTCTGACTGGCCCTTGGGTCAGGCTGGGCCTGTGTTCTGGATGGGCCCTGGCTCACTGCTCTGCTGTATTCTGTCCTGGTCCTTTGCTCCTTCTTCTCTTCTACCTTCTTCTCTTCTTTTCCTCTTCTTTCTTCTCCTGCTTCTTTTCCTCCCAGCCGTTGCAGCCAGCTTCTCCTTGGTGTGTCACACACACGTGACTGGTGGGCGGTGCCAAAGCAACATGCATAGGAGGCACAAACACGTTGCTTGGCCCACCCACCCCGGACTCCTTGAGTCCAATACCAGAGCTGAAAAACTATTATGGTGACGCGGACCACAGGGCCCTGGTGGGCCAGGCCTCCCGGCCACCGGGTCCCTTACTGCAACATTTGGCGTAATGCCCTGATGGAGGCCCTGCCTACTGCTGTTCCACAAACTTCTCAATCAAGCTTTGGTTATGTATGCCAAAATTGAGAGTGAAAGACTCAACTGGATACGTAGAAACCAAAAAAGCTGAGAAGTGAGGAGTATGTGCACCTGAAGGATGCCATGACAAGAACTGACAGCCACTTATGGCTAAGCCGGCATCACCATCAACAAGGCACAGGGAAAGACTTTGAAAGTGGCTGGTGTGCATCTGATGAGTGACCATGGGCGTCCACAGGATGGGGCAAGGGGGGGCACTTGCCCACCCCTGGAACCAGGGCTTCCTGTCTGCTCTACCCAGACAGCTGTATGTGCAGCCTGCTCGAGTGTTTGTTACTCACAGCAGGCTGCACCAGGAGTTCCAGTCTGTGTGGGGGTGGTCTGTGTGGATCTTGTGATGTCACCTCCTCAATCCGCCTCCAATCTACCATGTGCTCCCCCTCACTTAGGACGCTGGAAGAGGCTGCCTGGGCTGAGATGCAGAGAGGCTGCCTGGGCTGAGATGCAGGGGCTGCTGCTGTGGCCACTGGAATGCTGGACACAGCAAAAAAAAAGTGATGAATGTCAAATCTTTATTAAGCTTGATACCCCCTGGTCTGAGGTCTAGTTTGTCTGCCTGGGGAGGAAGAACACAATGATTAAAAGTAATCTGGTGGGGACGAGGGCCCTGCTCCAGAGTTTACAATCTAACATGAGAGGGACCCTGCACCAGAGCTTACAATCTAAGCCAAGAGGGGACCCTGCCCCAGAGCTTACAATCTAAAAGGAGAGGGGACCCTATCCAAGAGCTTACAATCTAAGCAGAGAGGGGGCCCTGCCCCAGAGCTTTCAAACTAAAAGGAGAGGGGACCCTGCTCCAGAGTTTACAATCTAAGAGGAGAGGGGACCCTGCTCCAGAGTTTACAATCTAAAAGGAGAGGGGACCCTGCTCCAGAGTTTACAATCTAAGAGGAGAGGGGACCCTGCTCCAGAGCTTACAATCTAAGAGGGGACCCTGCTCCAGAGCTTACAATCTAAGCAGAGAGGGAACCCTGCTCCAGAGTTTACAATCTAAGAGGAGAGGGAACCCTGCCCCAAAGCTTACAATCTAAGAGGAGAGGGGACCCTGCTCCAGAGTTTACAATCTAAGAGGAGAGGGGACCCTGCTCCAGAGTTTACAGTCTAAGAGGGGACCCTGCTCCAGAGCTTACAATCTAAGCAGAGAGGGGACTCTGCTCCAGAGCTTACAATCTAACAGGAGAGGGGACCCTGCTCCAGAGCTTACAATCTAAGAGGAGACAGGACCCTGCAAAAGAGTTTACAATCTAAGCAGAGATTGGGATTCAGATTGTATATCTGTCACTGTGTATACAGAGACGGAGGGAGGGGGTGTATATATATATAGATTAAAATATATACATTAAAATTTTGCCCCCCCATGAAAAATTTCTGCGGACGCCCATGCGAGTGACTGCGCCTCCTCAACTACACAGACAAGACCAAGCTACTTCAGGCTTTTCATCATCTCCGGACAATTGAATATCAAGGTTTTCAACTGCGTCTGTTTCAGGACTTTTCTACTGCAGTCTCAAGGAAGCGCCGGGTTTTTTCTCCTTTGTGCACAAAGCTAGTCAAGCAAAATATTAGGTTTTCTCTTTTGTATCCAGCTCGACTTCGAGTGTTCTATAATGGGACTACACATTTTTTTGATTCGCCACAAGAGGCGAGCACAGCCCTCCTTCCAGAATCTGAATCACTCCCTGTACCTCGACCACTGTCTCAAAGAATCTCGACCCGATGTGCCCGATCGGTTGCAACTTGAATCTTGGACTCTCGATCCGAGCTCTAATTTTTCTGACTTTCATTATTGTCATTTTTCGTGTCCCTATTCTCCTCTTGCTGATGAGAATTTATACGCGATTTCGCGTTAGGTTGTTGTTACAAACTAGTTTTATGGTTAAATAGTTTTTTTGTTATTTGGTTCCTTAAATTTTTTTGGAAAAAGTAGATTGTATTACGATGGGCTGGGTGGGGGGCCGCTGCTGGGACGGTCCCACTCCCTCTATTCCTGGAGGCATGGCCTCACTCTCCTCTTAGGGGCGCCCGATGTCCATACCCTTTATTCTACTGTGAGTCATGACGGACACAGTGCCCTTACACAAGACTGAGTTCCGACTCGTTTCCTGGAATGTGGAGGGGCTGAACTATTAAACGACGGAAAGTATTATCTCACCTACTTAAGCTTAAACCCGACATAGCTCTTCTACAAGAGACGCACTGGGCCTCTACGACCAATCGCCTGACCGCCCCTTGGCTTAGTTTTCAAACTTCCGCCCCTTATACTAATCAGAAACGGGGCACGGCCATTTTGCTCAGTAAGTCCCTTCCCTGGGTGGTTCTGGGGGAGGACAATGACTTGGAGGGTAGGTACTGCTGTCCTTGCAGGGAGAGAAATATTTAGTGGCAAATATATATGCCCACAGTGGCCTAACCTCCAATTTTACTCAGACCTTTATGCTAAACTACTTGAATATAAATTTGACCATTGTATCCTGGGAGGCGAATATAATGTAGTATTGGACCCGATCCTTGACCGCTCTGGCTCTCATCGTGTACCCTCCCCGAGACAGGCAACGGAAGGCCCTAATTTTTTGAAAAGTCACCTAGCTTTGATAGATACTTGGCGTTTCCTCCATCCGGAGGTACAGGACTTTTCATTTTACTCTCACCCCCACGACTCCTTTTCTCGGATTGACCTCATTTTGGTGTCAGGTTCCCTGCAACACTCCCTGTCTGAGACATCGATAGGCATGATCCATATATTGGATCATGCGGCAATATCTGTGGATTTGTGCTTGGGCTCCCCGCTACCCAAATCGTGTAATTGGCGTTTCCCTGACACTCTTTTGCAGTCGAGCGAGTTTCGATCCCACTTGGAAATATGTTGGAAAAATTATTTAAACGACAATATAGAGCATGTGGAGGATGTAAACTTATTTTGGGAAGCGGCTAAACCTGTTATGAGGGGCTGTATCATTGAATATGTGTCGCGTAAACGCTAAGAAACTAACCAGAAATTACAATCGGCCCATTCCTCCCTGGTGCAAGCCAATAGCTCTCCCATCCCAAACCCATCCCATATCAAACTTGCAAGCAGAGTTACTCTGCAATAGTGGAGGAGAGAGAAAAATATTTCTGGTCCCTGCAACGGAATCGCCTTTTTAGATGGGGTGATAGACATGGTAAACTCCTGGCCAATTTGCTTAAATCATACCAACCTTCGATCCCTCCTATTACCCAGATAAGGACAGTGTCGGATAGATTGCAAAGTGACCCCCTCTAGCATTAACGATTATTTTAGATCCTATTTCGAGGACTTTTATAAGGCGGAGGCAGATGATTGGCAGCCGCAAGCTAAATTCTCCACACCCTTTACAATAATATTTTGCAAGGCAAGATACCGCCGACATCTTTTAATGCTTCCAGGTTAATAGTCCTTCCCAAGCCTAACAAGGATCCTCTCCTCGTGACCTCATACCATCCAATTTCACTGTTAAATGCCGACTTAATTCTTTTGTCGGGCATTATGGCGCAATGCCTCCTTTTACAACATTTATCTCCCAGACCCAAACAGGTTTCCTCACTGGTCGACACTCTATCCTGAATGTCCGATGAGCCCTCATGGCCTTATGGTCAGTGGGCAACTGTACAGGACTCGCCCGCCATAGCGCTTAGCTGTGATGTCAATAAGGCCGTTGACAGAATCTCCTGGTCCTATATGCTCCGATTCTTAAAATATCACTTTTTTGGCCAAGCACTTCAAAACCTTTTTCAGGCACTCTATCACTCCCCCTCGGCGGTGGTAACGACCAACGGCCTTAATTCCAGACCCTTCACATTAGGGAGGGGCACGCGTCAGGGTTGTCCCCTATCCCCCCTTTTATTTAACCTGGCCATAGAACCTTTAATTCGTGTGCTGTCAACTCATCCGGATTTTCAGGGCATAGGTGTTGGCTCCCGGGAGGTTAGAGTGGTGGCCTTTGCTGATGATTTACTTATCTTCCTCTCTCAACCTGTTCAGGCCGTCCCGACTTTATTGGAATACTTGGAGGCATTCCGTGAGACCTCTGGCTTCACGATTAATTATGGGAAAACATTGGCAATTTGCTTGGGCTCCGGGGTGGTGGACTTTCCACCGGACTCCTTCCCCTTCCGTTGGAGTCAGGACGACAGGTTCACATATTTGGGAGTACTCCTTCCTGTTGACATCACACATCTTTATCGGGTAAATATTCCCCCCTGCTAAATAGCTTGAGGGATTTGCTAGCTTCCTGGGATAAATTGCCTCTTTCCTACATGGGTAGATGTAGCTTAATTAAAATGGTCGCTTTCCCGCGCATATTATACTCTCTCCAAATGCTACCTATCTTGCTGAAGAGTCGTGATATTTCCTTCATACACTCCTTGTTTTCTAAATTTATTTGGGGTGGGGGAGACCACGTGTAGCACTCCGCAAGCTCCAGCTCCCACATAGTCAGGGGGGTCTAAATTTGCCTGATGTCCACTCCTATAATATAGTCGCACTATACCGACTAGTCTCAGATTGGCTCACTGACTCCTCCAGATTCACCGATTGTGCCCTCGATTGTGCTATGGCCAGCCCGATATTGATGTTGACTTTTCTTCACCTGCCCCCCTCCCTCATACCCCCTTCCTTAAAATCTAATCCACTGTTGATGATAGGGAGATCGCTTGGTGCAGGGCTCGCAAGGTGCTGGGCTTGTCCTACAAGTCCTCTGTGTTTCAATCCTGGCTAAATAACCCTGCTTTTCAGAATGGTTCTGCTGCTCCGGTTTTTCGGTTACTGGCGTGTAAAGGTCTCACACAATTTAGACACCTTCTGTTTCAACCCTCCCGTAAGCTTCCCTCGTATGAACATCTTTGCAAATTAATAGCCCCAGTGTATCTGCATCAGGTTTTCTACCTCCAGTTGTCGGCTTTTGTCTTGTCTCAAGTATCAGATCTGCGGTCGACGGATTTTAGCAACCCCCAAGATAAAGTAATGGTGTTATCCCCATCCATAGCAGCCTTTCGACCGCTTATCAGACCGCAATTTGATTGGTCATTGGCCACCACAGGCCTGGCTGACTGGTGTATACACCTCCCATCCCAATCGCCCTTCTCTCTCATATCCGCTACGACCATATCGCGTAAACAGATCCCGTCAGCCCAATATTGGGAGATGTTGTACAAGATACTGCATGGTGCGTACATAGCCCCTGATTGTCCCATATTACCCTACAGAGAAATTTTCGGGTTTTTCGGAACGTCTGTTCTCCTCATTTCAAAGTGTCTATTCGTTTTGACGTAAACTAATGGTTTTTCGGATCCGATATTGATGTCGATATGATAATTCTGTCGATACGATAATTCTGCCATTGAGATTTCTCATGTTTTACAAGAAGGATACATTGAGATTTCTCTGGTTTCACAAGAAGGATACATTGAGATTTCTCTGGTTTTCCAGGAAGGATACATTGAGATTTCTCATGTTTTACAAGAAGGATACATTGAGATGGGAGTGATACAAAATTACAGAATCAGCGATATAACCAAAAAATACGTTGTCCGAAATTACTGAAATGGAACCGAAATCCGGAATGGAGCCGAAATTACGAATGGAACGAAAATGATTTTCGATTTTACACATTTCTAGTCCATTCGAAAACTCCGAACAAATTTTCGTTTCGTAAATACTTTTGGATCTGCTGTTTTCGGATCTGAAAATTTTCGTAAAATCGTCCGAATCCGAATGCACGAATCGGGAAATTTCGTGAAAATTCAGAAATTCCGAAACCCGAAACGCACATTCCTACTCCCCAGACTGGGCTTTATTTAACATTCTTCCTTGCACTGCAACGTATGCCATGCCCAGAGCACAGAAGGTACTTTTGGGACTTCTGTCAGCTGTAGCAAAGAAGGCCATTCTGGGTCACTGGATATTCGATATAACCCCTACTTTTAGTATGTTTTATTCCCGTCTCAATAAGGAGTCCAGAGTTCAGAATTTTTTTTAATATTTGGCACGACTTTATGGTCTGTTTGCCAGACCCTGTTCTCATTAAACTTCATTCTGATTTTGGGCTTACTACCTGTTTTTTAACTCGCTCACTGACGAATCCGTCTTTGCTCGCCCCGTCTCGTACTACTGTTTTACAAGAATTTTTAAACTCCGTTGTGTAATGCATAATTCATGAGATTTTGTCATGTTGCCATCAATGCTTGAGGTGGCAGCTGCTCTGGCTGCTACCATTCTATGTTAATTGTATCTTTGCCCTGCTACCTGAATCTATCTAAATAAAATAATTTAAAAAAAAATTAGCAAAAATATATTTAAATGAATATACAAAGCATAGTATAGTACTGCGGCATCCATTATTAGCTGCACCAGAACGAAATAAAAGGCTCAACTGAATCCAATATAAATCAGGGCTGCGTTCCACCTTCCACACGGCCTCCTATTGCTCCTCCTCATGATCTTCATGGTTGCATAAAAACAGAAGGGAGCTAGACACCAGAGATTCCGTGCAGAATTTATTAGAGCTCCAATAATATGAAATATAAAATTCAAAAGTAAATCAACGCGTTTTGTCCATAAAAGTGGGAATAGGCTCAGTGTGTATGGGGAGGTGACATGATGGGGGAGAAGGTGGTTGTAGTCAGAAGGAGGGAAGGGGTGTCAACCTCAGGATTTGTGTGGAGGCGTCTATCCGGCTCCTTGTTACCACACCTATTCCTATTCAGCTGCTGTGCTCCAATATAAAAGGGAGCGGCAGATTGCACCTGACTCTCCAACGTGTGATAAGAGGGGAGTATGGAACTTTTACCATCAAGACTAGGGCCCTCTCTGTATTGCGTCCTCCCTCTGTATTCTGTTTAATCCTTTGACCACGGACAACATTTGGGGAACATCATGGGGCTTCCTTGCTATATGTGGAATACATCTTGGATGTCTGCCCTGCCTCAGGGGCCTTCCGTTGTCCACCGACATTGTCACACATGAGTGCGATGATGTCAGAAAGGGATCCCCCCCCTAGCTGGGCAGGGAATTCCCTATGATAGAGATACAGGGGTTCTTTGGACCCCCGTATCTCCCAATCAATAGCGGCTAGGGGGACATGTTTGAAATCGTTGGAAAGGCCAGAGCATGGCCTTTTCAATTATTCCAAACATGACCAGGTTATCTGTAATATAAAAATAAATATAAAATAAATATTTAAATATAAATAAATGTTTATTTATTAATGAGACACTATTGTACACTTTTCAATTATAATATGAATAGTTATGCTGTTCTAACTCATTTCCCACAATGAAAAATGTTGGATTTTTTTTCAGTTTTAGTTAAAATTGCGTATTATCTCAGACAAATACAGTAACAGGTTCCCATTTCTAATTTATTTAACAAGAGTACCCCATAGAATATGTAACCACAAAGGCTTGGATTATAAAATGTGAAAAAAAATTACATACTGTAAATGATTTAAATCTGAATGGAAATTCACATATTTTTTAATTTTTTTGTTGTAGAATTCTTACAGGACATGACTGTATTGCCTAGTCAACAAAACACAAAGCTGATTTGTGTAAAAAGCAGATGATTAGCTTTATTGACCATTAGTGTAGACAATATATATATGTATATAACTCAAAGTAATAGGCAATTACATAAAATATGCTCAATGAGACACCAATTACATAGGAAAGCTCAAAGACCTCGATTTGCCTCATCAGCACAGATGTTCTCACATATCAAAAAGTCTCTATCACTGCAAGAAATTACATGCATTGTAGGAAATCCCGTATCTATCACTGTGTCGCTATCACTACATTTTACATACAAATTACACTCATTGTAGGAGACTACAAATCAAATTGTTACTGTGGGAAATCACGAATGCACTGAGAAACTGTAAATGATGTTACCTTATGGTTAGTATCAACATAAACATATATGGTATCAAACTTTGGTTAGCAATAATGGCTACACAAATGTTAATAATATTAGCTTCTGGTCTACAGTAATTTAAACACAAATAAAAAAAGCGAATGATCATTATGGCACATGTGAACTTCCAGAAACGGGGTTCTTGTGTACATGTAACAGTCACGTGTATAATAGAGTAGTGGGTATTATCAATATTATAGTATCATATATCTTTTGCTCATCTGTAGAAAGCATGCACTATGTAAAGTGCTGTGTGCATGATATAGATCCTATGATATGTATAAACGGTAGCAGTCTCTAATACGTTTAAGCAATAGCAGTCTCTGTGTAATATTAGTCTAAATGTCCACAAAAATGGGTACGGATCTTACTGATCTCTGTAAAAAGTGCACATATAAGCAACAATTGGCGTCGAGTATTTAGTGGATAGTGATCTTATTACAAAGTGACAGTGCCAGACAGGTTTTCATTAATCACAATGGACGGTGCATACATCTAATCCTTTAGGGGAAAAAAGGTTATATGTGATCATACACATAAAGTGCAAGTGCTAATATGTTATAGCCTTAAGCAATAAGAGGCTGTCCAAACAAGGGACGTTGATAAATGTTCTTCATTCTCAAAAGTCTGTATTGCCCTTTGTTCTCTGTGAATTTATTATATTCTGCTAGTTGTTAAGCCTGCCCAAAGGGCAGTCTATTGTTGTAGAGGGTCTGGCTGTTCGGAGTTTATGTATGTGCTGTGTGCAGGGCCGGCCTGTCCATGGAGCACAGTGGTGCATTTGCTCTAGGCGGCACATTTTTCACAGCTTTTTTTAAAAAATGCAGTCATGTGTGTCTGGGCTGTGAGCGGCCTCTGAGTAAACAGACTGCGACCTTATGACCCCAGGAGCAGGAAGGAAAGCTGCACTGAGTCAGGAAGGACCAAGACCCAAGAGCAGCTTCTCTTCACAAGTGACCAGGCAGGTTCATTACTGGGGGTTCTGGGACTGCCCTGCTGCCCTCTCCTCCAAATCGAATCACCTGTCTCAGCTCCCGATGCACTGAGTGACAGGCTGGCTGGCACACCCAAACATGAGCAGAACCAGAAAAGAGAAAAGCTTCTTCTTATTCCCCTGATTCTGTCTCTGGTTCTGCCACCAGTCAGCCTGCCTGATCTGTTAATTAAACTAGTATGATTAACTGCTTCATTGCCCCCACGGAATGCAGTGCTGTGCTGTATGAGGAGCTCAATAAGTGCTGGATAAGCCACAAGGAAAAAAAACAACTGAGCCCCCACCCCCACACCTTCTGCAACCCCTTTGACAGGGGAAAATCAATCAATGACAGCACAGAGGTCCTCCTAAAGCTGCATCTGATTAAGGAGTTCAGTGAGGTCCTAAAAGGGCAATAAATCTCTTGACCAAACATACTCTGCATTTTCTAGCAGAAAGCAAGCTGTAATTTCTACAAAGATCCCATACCTTACTTTAAAAAAGTTGTTTACAAGCACAAACCCCACCCAAAAAAATAACTCCCCACTTATCATGCATCGGCCCCCTTATCTCAAACTATTTCTGTAACAGAGATTATAAAGGAACCCTTTCTGCACAATATACTGTATATAACAGGTTGTAGCAATGACTAAAAAGTGGTGTGTGATTGAAAGGGTAAACAGAAGTGGATGACTTAAAGGGTTAACTTTAGAGTATGACTGAAAGGCTTAGTAGAAGTGTTTGTTTGTAATGGTTAATAATAGTGTGTGACTGAAAGGGTTAATAATAGTGCATAACAGAGGGTCAGTTGTAGTTTGTTGATGAAAGGGTTCAATGAAGTGTGTGACTGGAAGGGTTAATGTTAATTTCTGGGAAAAAGGTTAATACTAGTCTGAAGTGTAGCTGTGAAAGAGGTTCAAAAATAGTGTGTGGTTTAAAGGGTTAATATGAGTGTGTGACAAAGGATTACAGTAGTGTGTGTATGTTTGAAATAGTTAATAGTTTGCAACTAAAAGTGTTAATGGTTGGGTGTGGCTGAAAGGGTTAGTAGAATATTTGAAGGAGAGGGTTAATAGTGCAGAGCTGAATGAGTTAATGCTCATTTCCGATACATAAATAGTATTAACAGTGTGAGGCAGAAAGGGTTAATAATAGTATGTGAAAGGGTTAATAATAGTATGTGAAAGGGTTAATAATAGTGTGCCTAAAATAGCTCTTAATTAATCTACAAATTCACCATTTGGTCTTTGACTCCAAATCACAATAAATATCTTTTCTCATTTTAACCTCTTCAGGTTGTGGGGTTTTGCACCTGCTCCTTGGTGCACCTTGCACCTGCTCTGCGCACCACACATTACTGTGAGTTTTATTGCTGTGCAGCTCTGTGATACGCTCATACACAGTGCACATTACTGTGAGTTTTATTGCTGTGCAGCTCTGTGATACGCTCATACACAGTGCACATTACTGTGAGTTTTATTGCTGTGCAGCTCTGTGATACGCTCATACACACCGCACATTCCTGTGAGTTTTATTGCTGTGGAGCTCTGTGATACGTTCATACACACCGCACATTACTGTGAGTTTTATTGCTGTGGAGCTCTGTGATACATTCATAGAGGTCATGTTGTAACCGGAGTCAATCAGGTTCACTTCATTAACGGCGCCGGACCAGACACAAGCAAGGATTGTCCAAACACTAGTCTCTTCAGGAAAGGCAAGAGTTTATTGTGTCGTCACACAAGTGCTCACACAGGATTGAATCGCTTAGAGTGAGCCCCGATTACACCGAGACATGAGGTTTTATGCCCCAAATACATAATTAGGTACATCCCCATTAGCCCACCTCCCTATGACACTCTATTCCACCCCACGTGGGTTAATACCTCCCATCATTAATTCGAACACAAAGAACATTCCACATATAACTATAAATTGATACACTTCTCGTTAGTTTGACAGTCTGTGATTTGTTTGTGCTGTCTTTCTCCGGGCAGTGCCTCCCTCCCTATCGGCTATGTTTATTCAGATGGCCTGGGGCCCGGTCTTCTATACTCCTTCGTCTTTCCGCGGGCCCCACCGACCTTGGAGTCGCTTTCCTCCTCCGTGCCAGGAACAGACAGAGATCTTTCATAAAACTTTAATTGCTTTTCTGCTAATCTAAACGCATTCCTAAGTTTCTACGTATACCTCATTCTAGTCTCAGCTACAAACCTGTCTATTTATATACAAGTGAACCAATATTCTGAACAAGATGGCCGCCTGTGTACAATGGCGGCCGTCTTTCAGCCTATTTCCACTTCAATGTGTTTTGTTTTTTCCTTCTCTTTGGGGGGGGGGGCAGCATTTCATCCATCGCACCAGGCAGCACAATGGCTTGGGCCGGCCCTGGCTGTGTGTGTGTGTATGTGCTGTGTGGTGTGTATGTGTATGTGCTCTGTGTGTGTGTATGTGCTCTGTGTGTGAGTATATTGTGCTATTTGATGTGTGTATGTATGTGATGTGTTTGTGTATGTGCTGTGTGGTATGTGTGTGTGTATGTATGTATGTGCTGCGTGGTGTGTGTGTATTTATATGTGCACTGTGTGTGTATTTATAGGCCCGTGTCAGACAAACGCAGTGATCACGTCTGTGTTGCCGCACAGTTTAACGTCGGTCGTAGCATAGAATTATGAGCAATAGAGACGTACACACTAAGGGCTCTATTACATTTTCCGCGCAAAAACGTGCGCGCAGCACAATAAATTTTGTGCACAGCTTCCAGCGTTAACGCGCGAAAATTAACAGTGGTATCACAATCCGAACAAATATTTTCATCCGTCAAAAAATAACGCAAGTAAAACGAACGCGCAAAACTAAGAGAAATACGCGCACAGTAATGTAGTGCGCGGAAATCAGTGTGCGGACTGTTTTTTTTTTCACGAGATTCAGCCAATCAGAATTAAGAACCTTAATTGACATTAATTTACCTTAATTGACCTTAATTGACTCACTTAAGTTTTTGCGCCTGTCAAAGTAAATCTGAGTATACATGCTGCAGCAGTAATAAAAACACGCACAAATTCACAATTTTATTGTTTGGGTATGTGTAGAATGTGTAACTATACTGAGCTGAATTTTTTTTTTGAGCTGGTGTATTTCGTTTCGACCAGCATGTTCGGATTTGACATTAACACCAGCTTTTCAGAAACGTTAAAATTATGCGCACAAACGTTGTCCGTCAAAATTTGCGCATAGATTGTAATACCAACCGCGTACCAGCGCACAAACGCATTTGCGCTCACAATGTTAAGTATAGGACGTGCGAAGTACAGTAAGCTCGCGCAGCGTTCGCGGAGGTTCACCCACGGTAGACAAATGCGTGTATTCGTTGCGAAGACATTGTAATACGTTGTGCACAAATGTTTTTTTCCCTTGCATTAATGCGGTTTTGCGCACTCGTTAACGTTTGCACGACAAATGTAATAGAGCCCTAAGTGCGTCCGCACCGAATTGCACATGCACAACGCACGTGGCAAACGGACGCAAGTTAGGCAAGAACGTAAAACCGCTAACACGAACGCGCAGAGTGCGCCATATCCTCCACATCCGTGCAGCGTTCTGTGTGCGTGATGAGGAGACATCAGACGCAGAACATTTGCGACGTTCAGCACCTTGACGCACAAAATGCCTTTTCATATCCTTTTTCATATTAATTTTGGTTCCCATATTTCCCTTTTTTTCTACGTCCGTCAAAAAAAACGGACCGTGTGGTGTCTACTGTGTTTTCCATTAGAACGTACGTCCGTTGTGCACGCACGCACTGTGTGCTCATGATGCGTTCGTCTGACTCTAGCCATATGTGCGCTGTGTGTATGTGCTGTGTGCATATTTATATGTGTGCTGTGTGTGTATTTGCTGTGTGAATATTTATATGTGCGCTGTGTGTATGTGCTGTGCGCAGGGCTGGCGCTGCCGCTAGGCGAGCTAGGTGGCCGCCTAGAGAGCAGCGCCGCCTAGGGCGCCACGCCGCCGAGTTCCACAGGCAGGGCCGGCCCGTCCATGCAGCAGGCGGCATGAAGCGCCCATGCCCGGACAGTCAGCACAGCCCTGGAGCAGCTGCATGCCGCAAAACCTAGGAACGCCCCCACCTAATTCAGCAGGCCAGCACCCACCCCTACACCTCAGCGGCCCGCCCCCACTCCCCCTCCACACTAGCGGCCTCCCCGGAGGCGCCTGCACAGCGCTGGGCCTAGGCGAGCATGGAACCGCGGGGCCTGGGACGGCGCTGAGCGAGGCGGCACCCACGCTGCTCTCCCCCTTGGCACCGCCCGGACGGCTCATTGAGGCCCGCGGGCCATCCCCGGAGCCTAGGGAGACCGCACCAGACCCGAGGAGACCACCAGGCCCGAGGCCTGGGGAGACCACCAGGCCCGAGGCCTGGGGAGACCACCAGGCCCGAGGCCTGGGGAGACCACCAGGCCTGGGGAGACCACCAGGCCCGAGGCCTGGGGAGACCACCAGGCCCGGGGAGACCACCAGGCCCGAGGCCTGGGGAGACTACCAGACCCGAAGCCTGGGGACACCACCAGGCCCGAAGCCTGGGGACACCACCAGGCCCGAAGCCTGGGGACACCACCAGGCCCGAAGCCTGGGGACACCACCAGGCCCGAAGCCTGGGGACACCACCAGGCCTGGGGACACCACCAGGTCCAAAGCCTGGGGACACCACCAGGCCCAAAGCCTGGGGACACCACCAGGCCCGAAGCCTGGGGACACCACCAGGCCCAAAGCCAGGCCTCAACCAGGGCTGTGAGGGTAAGTTTATGTGTGTGTTTGGATTTTTATGTGTGTTTGTGTGTGTGTGGATTGGTGTGTGTGTGTGTGTGTGTGGATTGGTGTGTGTGTGTGTGACATTGGGTGGGGGTATGTGGACCTCTGTGATACGCTCATGTGCACCGCCCGTTACTGTGCGTTTCATTGCTGTGGGGCTCTGTGATAGGCTCATACACACTGCCTGTTACTGTGAGTTTTATTGCTGTGGAGCTCTGTGATACGTTCATACACACTGCACATTGCTGAGTTTTATTGCTGTGGATTCTGTGATACGCACATATACACCGCCTGTTACTGTGAGTTTTATTGCTGTGAATTCTGTGATACGTTCATACACACCGCACATTACTGAGTTTTATTGCTGTGGATTCTGTGATACGCTCATACACACCGCCTGTTACTGTGAGTTTTATTGCTGTGGATTCTGTGATACGCAAAACTAAGAGAAATACGCGCACAGTAATGTAGTGCGTGGAAATCAGTGTGCGGACTGTATTTTTTTTTCGCGAGATTCAGCCAATCAGAATTAAGAACCTTAATTGACATTAATTTACCTTAATTGACCTTAATTGACTCACTTAAGTTTTTGCGCCTGTCAAAGTAAATCTGAGTATACATGCTGCAGCAGTAATAAAAACACGCACAAATTCGCAATTTTATTGTTTGGGTATGTGTAGAATGTGTAACTATACTGAGCTGAATTTTTTTTTGAGCTGGTGTATTTCGTTTCGACCAGCATGTTCGGATTTGACATTAACACCAGCTTTTCAGAAACGTTAAAATTATGCGCACAAACGTTGTCCGTCAAAATTTGCGCATAGATTGTAATACCATCCGCGTACCAGCGCACAAACGCATTTGCGCTCACAATGTTAAGTATAGGACGTGCGAAGTACAGTAAGCTCGCGCAGCGTTCGCGCAGGTTCACCCACGGTAGACAAATGCGCGTATTCGTTGCGAAGACATTGTAATACGTTGTGCACAAATGTTTTTTTCCCTTGCGTTAATGCGGTTTTGCGCACTCCTTAACGTTTGCACGACAAATGTAATAGAGCCCTAAGTGCGTTCACACCGAACTGCACATGCACAACGCACGTGGCAAACGGACGCAAGTTAGGCAAGAACGTAAAACCGCTAACACGAACGGTGTTTTATTGCTGTGGATTCTGTGATACGCTCCTACACACTGCCTGTTACTGTGAGTTTTATTGCTGTGGTGAAGTGGAAATAGGCTGGAAGATGGCCACCATTGTACACAGGCGGCCATCTTGTTCAGAATATTGGTTCACTTGTATATAACTAGGCAGGTTTGTAGCTGAAACTAGAATGAGGTATACGTAGAAAGTTAGGAAT
Source organism: Leptobrachium leishanense (assembly GCA_009667805.1). Lineage (NCBI taxonomy): Eukaryota > Metazoa > Chordata > Amphibia > Anura > Megophryidae > Leptobrachium > Leptobrachium leishanense. Next base: position 47,675,471 of record CM019072.1, read on the forward strand.
GTGTTTAGATTAGCAGAAAAGCAATTAAAGCCTTATGAAAGATCTCTGCTGTTCCTGGCACGGAGGAGAAAAGCGAGGTAGATACTCCAAGGTCGTTGGGGCCCGAGAAAGACGAAGGAGTATAGAGATCAGGCCAGGTGCCATCTGTAACAAGTGATTGTAGGCGCAAGGGAGGAGGGCGCAGCCCGGAACAGTAAGAGCAATTAATTATGATTTACTGAAACTAACACAAAGTTTGCCAATTTACGGCCAATTAATGGAATGTCTTTGTATTAGCCAAAGGGAGGTATTAACCCACGTGGGGTGGAATAAAGTGTCATTGGGAGGTGGGCTAACTGGGATGTACCTAATTACGTATTTTTGGGTATAAGATCCCTTGCACGGGTGAAAGGGGGGGCTCACTCTTTGCGATTCAATCCTGTGTGGGCACTTGTGTGACGACACAATAAAGTTTGCCTTTCCTGAAGAGCCTCGTGTTCTGACAATCCTTACTTGTGCCCGGTCCGGCGCCGTCTTGAAAGTGAATCTGTTTTTGTCCGGCTACATTTTTGGGGGCCTCGTGAGCCGGGATACGGGCCCTTTCCGGGCACACAGTAACGGCTGCTGAACACACTGTGGCAGATTGACTGCAGCAGGTGCGAGAATCCCGATGGTTGGGCGTCCGTTGAAGGTGAGCTGACATCTGCAGGCGCCAAGCAGGATTTCCTGTTCAGTGGACCTCGTCTCGTCCCAAACGGACCCCTGACCCGGGAACTGGGACACCACTGAGTCTGAGGAAACAGCAAGCAGCGCCGGCGATAGGTAACGTGTCTTCTATGTTTTGTATGTCTAAAGGAGATACCGGTATCTAAGGGAAACGTCCGACTGAGATAGACGGATAAGGGGACGCGATGGCCACCGTCCCGTTGGCATATCTAGCCCGCCGCTGATAGCACTGACATTGCTAAGGAGCCAGAGTGGCTAGCGGGTGTCTGGATTCGGGGGAATTGAATGCCAACCAAAGGGTAGTTCTGTAAGTGAGGGAGAAGGTAGCCACGTGGAGTTGCATAAGTCATTAGTCAGTGTTTGTAAATAGAGCTTCGCCACGTGGGTAAAAGGGAAAGGAGGAGGGATTTTCTGTGACTGGGCTGAGAGCCTGAGTCAGTGCTAGTGTGCACGTCGTGTAGTGAAAAGGGCTCATAGTGGAGCCAGCGGTAGCTGCAGAGATAGTGGTGCCGGGTGGGTGAGATTACCCATAAGGCAAATTGGAATTGCAGACGGCAGTAGAGATATAGAACGGGGTGCACATAGTCACAAGCAGTCAAGAGTTAGAGTTCAAATTACGGGGTATAAGGAGCCACAGAGGAGGGAATGAGCCCTCGGCTAGTAGAAAGAGTTGAAGTGCCTATGTTCTATTGTTCTGTTATGTGATGAAAGCATCTGATACGGTATGTGTTGTGAATGAATTGACTCGAGTGCTGTGAGTGAACGTGCGCCTACTCGCTCCGCGAGGAAGCAAATACGAGTTTTGACCCCGAACGTACGCTTCCGGCACAGGCGACTGCAGACGGCTACTGAAGGGGGAAGCGCCTCAGACACGGATGAATTGTTGACTGAAGTATCAGACTGTAGATTTTAACTGTTGTTGAAATAATATATCTGTATTGCAAAGAGTACTGTTTTCAAGAGTAATAATGGGTAACGGGTCATCTAAGCCCAAGAAGGTGAAGGAGGGTGAGACGCCCCTAGAATATATGGTGCGGAATTTCGAAGTATTATATAAAACTCATGACTATGGTGTAGAATTAAAAAAAGAGAAGTTAAAAGTAATGTGTACAGTTATGTGGCCGTTATTAGTCCCAGGATGGCCAGAGCAGGGGTCAATGGACCCGGAGTTGGTACAGAAGGTACATTCCCAAGTCACAGAGCAGTACGGACATCCTGAACAATACCCATATATAGATATATGGAGATATTGTATTAAAAACAAGAGTCATTTTATAATGATAGCGGGGAGAAATAAGAAGCAGGACCCCAAAATAATGGAGAGAGAGAGAGAGCGGTGTTAGTAGAACAACCGGAAGAGAGTGATGTTTTACCCCCGTCCTATTTATTATGTTATGGGGCAGCTAGGGAAGTTTTGAGTGCCGCGGTTGCGCGGGCGGAGAGGGGGGAGCGGGCAGCTGCTGTGTCTCGGTCAGCTCCCTCTGCTCCGTCCTGTGTGACTGAGGAAGAAGAGCAGGGCGCAGCGAGTGGAGGAGATAGAGAGGCTCCACCAGGAAAGATTAAGATGCCCGATGGGAGTATATATAAATTAATTAATATTTTACGGAGTGAGATGATTGCGGTGCTGTATGGCTTGTGTGTGTGATTCGGACTGATTTTGTCCGATTGTGTTTATAATTGATCTATTAAACTGTTCAATTAAAAGTAGGAATGACTGAGAGGTAGTAAGATTAAGTTTCGTACTTGTTTTTTTTTTTTATTTATTTTTTTCTTCCTCCTCTCTTCCCTGGTGTATAGGCCCCCTCCTTTCTGACAGACTGTTTGCGAGGGGGGAGGGGGAGGGAGTCAGTTTGTTTTTCTTTGCTCTCTGATAGCTGGAAAGAATAACCCTTTGTGTATCTGTGCAGCGAATTCAAAGTAAAGAGGAATAGAAAAAAAAGGATTACTATGCTTAGCTAATTTAAATGTGTGTTACAATAGAATATTTGTCTGAAGTCTGTTGAGTGCAAGATATATGTTTATATTTTGTGTTAATATTATTCCGAAAGTTTTAGTTTTGTTCAGAGCTAAAAATTAAATTGAAATATATGAAACGGTTAGAAAATTAATATTAAAAGAAAAATAATTCGAGAAATAATTAAAGTAGTTTTTCTTTACTGTTTTTAAAAAAAAGGTATGTTTTTGTTTGATTTTTGATGGAATGGTTATTTTATTGTTATGAGATGTTTGGAGTGGTCTTATGACAATGGAATTATTTATTTTTATTTATTTTTTTCGGATGTGGTATTAAGAGTCTGTTTTGGGCTACGGGAAAAGATCTCTGAGAATATTGTTTATACAATGTGTATATGTATATGCCCGAATGTCCCATCCAGTTTCTGGGGCGGGATATCCTTTGCAAATTGCAAGCCCAAATTACGTTCCTTCCCGGGGGTCACGCTCAATTAGACCTGCCGGAGGGTGGCAGTTTTGCTCGGCAGCATAACCCAGCCAGCCCGCACAACCCCCAATCTGTGAAAATCGCAGTAGTTATGCCAAGGGAGGAAGAATGGCGCACGGCACCTACTCTGTCTGCCACGCCGGATCCGCACGCACTACTCCTTGGAATTCCTGAGGTGTGGGCGGAGGAAAACCCGCCCAGATGAGTTGAATTAAAGCCCGGCGCAACACCGGTGGCTCTAAGACAATATCATATCCCACAGAAAGCCAAGCAGAATATACAAATACATTTACAGAAATTTAAAGATCACGGTATATTAAAATTCGGTGTGTCACTATGGAACACACCCCTATTGCCAGTTTTGAAAGAGGGGACACAAGAGTATCGCCCTGTCCAAGATTTACGAGCTGTCAACGAGGCCACAGTAACACTACACCCTGTGGTTCCTAATCTATACAATTTGCTGGTATTAATTCTCGGAGATACAAAATATTACACAGTGCTTGATTTAAAAGACGCTTTCTTTTGCATCCGCCTGGCTCCAGCAAGCCAGCCCCTTTTTGTATTTCAGTGGGAAAAGTCTACCACGGGGGCGCGCCATCAAATGACGTGGACGCGCCTCCCTCAAGGTTTCAAAAATTCGCCCACGATTTTCGGGTGCGCGCTTAGCCAAGATCTCCTCGCCTTCAACGCTCAGCCAGACAAAGTAGTGTTACTCCAATATGTTGATGATTTATTACTGGCTTCCCCCACAGAAAAAGACTGTTTATCCGCTACAAAAGCCCTGCTATATCTGCTAAGCCAAGCAGGTTACAGAGTGTCTAAAAAAAAAAGCACAAATATGCAAACACAGTATAAAATACCTGGGTTTCCAGTTAACAGGTACCAAACATGCACTGGGGGCAAAAAAAAAAGAAGCAGTGTGCCGCATAACCCAACCAAAGACCAGAAGACAAGTCCGTGAGTTCCTGGGAGCTACAGGCTTCTGCCGCCTGTGGATCCCCAACTTCGCAGATATTGCCAAGCCGCTTCATCAGGCCACGAAGGGGGGGGGAACAAGATCCCTTTCATTGGAACAAAAAAAAAAAAAAAAACAACAGCGTTCCAGAAATTAAAGACTCTGCTGATGGAAGCTCCTGCACTGGGCCTGCCAGATCACAGCAAGCCCTTCCAGCTGTTCGTGCATGAACATAATCAAACAGCAACAGGAGTATTGGTCCAGACCTTTGGCTCATGGCTGAGGCCTGTGGCCTACCTCTCCAAGCAACTCGACCCTGTGGCCTGCGGCCTACCCCCATGCCTGAAAGCAGTGGCTGCCACCGCAATGCTGATAGCAGAAGCAGACAAGCTGACCCTTGGACAAGTTCTTCATGTCAAGGTGCCCCACGCTGTCAAGGCTCTGCTGGATGTGAAAAGAGGTTACTGGTTCAGTAGCAGGCCGGATTTGAAATACGTACCCCTAGACAAATACGATCTACAGCTATTCACTAATGGAAGCAGCTACATGGATGATGGGAAGAAAGTCTCCGGCTATGCAGTAGTCTCAACAGAAGAAGTCATCGAAGCAAAGCCACTGCTAGGCCATACATCTGCACAATTGGCCGAAATAACAGCTTTAACCAGAGCCCTTGAAATCTCTGAAGGCAAAAGAGTAAATATTTACACAGATTCCAAGTACGCCTTCATGACAGTCCATGCACATGGTGCACTCTACAAAAGAGAGGCCTACTTACGTCTTCAGGACAACAATCAAATATGCAGCTGAAATCGCGGCCCTCCTGGAAGCGGTATGGAAACCAAGTACTGTCAGCATCATGCACTGCCGTGGTCACCAAAAAGGCCATGATGAAATTCCAGAAGGTAACAGACGCGCGACCAGGCTGCAAAAGCAGCTGCAAAACCGCCACCGCCAACAGAAGATCAAGCTAAAGTACTGATCTGCAAGCAAGAACCTCAACCTTCCATGCCAAATTACGAGTTCTATATGAATTTGAAAAAGTTTGAACCCCACGGCGAGTTCATTGAAATAATTCTACACAAATAGCAAGATGATTATGAACTGTTAGAACTCAATCATGATTATATCCAATGGCTTTTCCCAACTCGGACACAAGGCCGAAATTTCTACTCTACTCCCCTAAATCCGCAAGAGACACGCCTAATGGTTAACACCTCAGAAGTTCAGCAAAGACTGCGCAGAGTCTACAAGATGATGCTGAAATTCTTCGGCGTAAAAATAGTGGGGGTGGAGAAAGACAAAGAAATAACTGAAGTTGAACGAGCAGAAAATTTCGCGTCACGTTTTGAAAATTTGACAATCAATCCTCACAATAATCTACGAATCACACGAATACTGCACAGTCTGGGAGAATTGGGAGCAGAAGAATATCAAGTCCCACTGGTGAGGTTCTTCCTCAAGGGGATCCTTATCAAGAACAGACTGCCAAGAATGAAGAAAAGTGCAATGAACTTTTTCATACCAGCAGTAAGAGATTCACAAGACAGACAAGATTTGTTATTTTGAGAACAGGCCCATCGGGCTATCCCCAATGGCATCATTACAAATAGACTTTACAGTGCTGCCACCCTGCAGAGGATACAATATTTACTAGTGATGGTGTGCACTTTGACAGGATGGGTAGAAGCCTTCCCAACGAGAACTGGAAAAAAAAAACGACAGAAGTGGTAAAGAGCCTGATGAAAGAAATAATACCACGTTACGGACTTCCACTCGAGATAGGGTCGGACAATGGCCCTGCATTTATCCCGAACTGTTTGCAACAACTTGCCCGGCTACTGGGCATCACCTGGAAGCTACATACCGCCTACAGGCCCCAAAGTTCGGGAAAAGTTGAAAGAATGAACCGTACTCTAAAGACTTTGATGTCCAAACTGTGCCAAGAGACGTCATTGAGCTGGTTGGACTTGCTGCCGATAGTCCTTTTGCACATTAGGTACAGACCAACCCCAATTGAAGCTAAGTCCGTACGAACTTATGTTTGGACGGCCAACCCCTCTAATTAATGGACTAAGGGGGGACCTTCGGACATTGGAAGAAACTAAACTAAATGATCAGGTAGTAATGCTGGGTAGAAATTAAATACTTGGGTGGGGGATAATATACCGCATTTTCTGTATCCTTCACTGCATAAGTATTGTCCGGGTGACTCAGTATGGGTAAAAGAGTGGGAAAATGATCCACTAGGTCCAAAATGGAGAGGTCCTTATCTTGTCCTGTTATCAACCCCTACAGTAGTAAAGGTTGCCGAGGTGGTCCCGTGGATACATCACTCCAGAGTGAAAGCAGCTGCAGCCAGTCCTGAACCAGTATGAAAGGTCGTTACCAACGAGACCAACCCGCTGAGGCTGAAGCTGACAAAGACCACAGCCATGAGCACCTAAATGATCCTAACCCAGATAATACAGAGGATCAACAAGTGGGTGTTTTGATGGGCACAGGTCCTGACCACCCGCCAACGGGGGATACCCACAGGGTGCTTTTTAGGGGCCCGGCCCCCACCCTTGATCATCCAGAAATGTTTTTTTTTACTTTTGAAATTCCGGTAGGGAGGGATTGGGTTTATGTGACTGTGAAAAGAATTGCCCAAGGAATTCTGACATTCGGGGCATTTGTGGTGCTGATTTTATATCTTGCTAATTTGATTTATGGACTCTCGCGTGGAGCATGCTCTAATTGTACGGGCAATGTGGGGAAAGTGGATATTTCCCATATCTGGAATGGTACGCACCCGGTGATGGAGAACCGTACCATGTGGAGACAAAGACGAGAAGTCTCATCCGAGATATTGCCAAGAGGACACTTACTTGTGCAATTCAAATATGACTATGCTAAAAAGTCTGGGCAAACCGTATGCTGGGTGTGTAGTAGACTGCACCCAGAGACAATTCATATACCATTTGCCTCTGTTCCAATGAATTTGAGTATGTTTGTATCAGGGAATGTCACAATACATGCTGTCGATGTACCAAAGGAAAAGACAGAATCATTCAGTCCCGGGTACCCCATAATAGGACCAGTGTATCCACCAGAATGGTGTTTTCAACTAGGACCAGATAAAGAAACAAATAACGAGGGTGGGTTATGTAACTCAAGTCAGTTCAACTGGACATCATACATTTACATATTCAAAACAGGACAAAAGGCGAATTATTTATATATACGATGCAGGCAACTCACTAGAGACCAAGAGGCGGTGATTGGGAATGTGACCAATGGGAGGCAGGGTGCAGTGGATATGGTGAGACGGTTGAGACAACTTGCGATAGAGATATCAAAGGGAACACTACATTCATCACCATTTATAGTGAAAGGAGGGTACCAGGTGTGCTGTGAAAGAGTGTGTTACACATGGGTACCACCAACAATAACGGGAATGTGTTATTTGGCTAAGCTGGTCCCAATCCAGAGACTAAGGGGAGAAGACACAAACACAAACACAGAACTACACCCTAGGTACCCACTGGTGTTTGAGAGACCAAAGAGAGAGTTGTTTGCGAAGATGGATCGAATATGGACATGGTTGCCAGCATGGACTGGATGGGGAGGAGAGATGATGAGGAGATTGAATAGCTATATCAATTTGATGGATGAGATTCTGAATAGAACCAGTATGGATATCCAGCTGCTGAATCTGGAAATGCGTGAGTTACGAAAGGTGCAGATGATACATGATATGGCGCTTGAGCAGATCAGTGCGGCCTTGAATGGATTGTGTGAAATGACAATGCACTATGAATGTTGCACCTTCATCAGAAACACTACACATGAAGTCCCAGATTATTACCAGGTAATTCAAGATCACCAAGAGAAGGTTACACAGTTGCAGGGTATAGCCAGGAGGATTGCTGCCGAAGGCTGGAATCCGCTCCGTGGGTTGGAGCAATGGGAGAATGGTTTGGTTCCATCTTGAGATTTATCTCACAGATTGGATCCATGATACTCATGATAGTGGTGATCTTGATCATAGGGATACTGATATACCGCATAGGGCTATGTTTATGGCCACTGTGCAAGACAGCACTGACATCTACACAAGCACAGAAGATACCACTGATAATTCCACAGGGTATGTTCCCAGTGAAAGAAACCCCCCCCCAGTACAAGGAGTTTCAGAATAGTGGAGTGTAATGGCTACAAGTGCCAGGAAAAGATCCTGACACTTGAGCCAAGGGGGGAATGAAGTGGAAATAGGCTGGAAGATGGCCACCATTGTACACAGGCGGCCATCTTGTTCAGAATATTGGTTCACTTGTATATAACTAGGCAGGTTTGTAGCTGAAACTAGAATGAGGTATACGTAGAAAGTTAGGAATGTGTTTAGATTAGCAGAAAAGCAATTAAAGCCTTATGAAAGATCTCTGCTGTTCCTGGCACGGAGGAGAAAAGCGAGGTAGATACTCCAAGGTCGTTGGGGCCCGGAGAAAGACGAAGGAGTATAGAGATCAGGCCAGGTGCCATCTGTAACAAGTGATTGTAGGCGCAAGGGAGGAGGGCGCAGCCCGGAACAGTAAGAGCAATTAATTATGATTTACTGAAACTAACACAAAGTTTGCCAATTTACGGCCAATTAATGGAATGTCTTTGTATTAGCCAAAGGGAGGTATTAACCCACGTGGGGTGGAATAAAGTGTCATTGGGAGGTGGGCTAACTGGGATGTACCTAATTACGTATTTTTGGGTATAAGATCCCTTGCACGGGTGAAAGGGGGGGCTCACTCTTTGCGATTCAATCCTGTGTGGGCACTTGTGTGACGACACAATAAAGTTTGCCTTTCCTGAAGAGACTCGTGTTCTGACAATCCTTACTTGTGCCCGGTCCGGCGCCGTCTTGAAAGTGAATCTGTTTTTGTCCGGCTACAGTGGAGCTCTGTGATACGTTCATACACACCGCACATTGCTGAGTTTTATTGCTGTGAATTCTGTGATACGTTCATACACACCGCACATTACTGAGTTTTATTGCTGTGGATTCTGTGATACGCTCATACACACCGCCTGTTACTGTGAGTTTTATTGCTGTGGAGCTCTGTGATACGTTCACACATGTCACGTGTTTTTGTTGGGGGCGGGGCTCAAGTAGCTGGTCTGGCCTAGGGCGCAAGATAGTCTAGCACCGGCCCTGGCTGTGTGCATATTTATATGTTCGCTGTGTGTATGTGCTGTGTGTGTATATTTATATGTGCGCTGTGTGTATGTGCTGTGTGTGTATATTTATATGTGCGCTGTGTGTGTATATTTATATGTGCGCTGTGTGTATGTGCTGTGTGTGTATATTTATATGTGCGCTGTGCGGTGTTTGTGTGTATTTATATGTGCGTGTGTGTATATTTATATGTGCGGTGTGCGTGAGCATGTGCTGTTGCCGTGTGTATATGTACTGTATGTGCTGTGTGTGTATGTGCTGTTGCCGTGTGTGTATGTGCCATGTGTGTATTTATATGTGCGCTGTGTGCAGGGGTCAAGTCCTGGGAAAAAAGTGAGGGAACTCACCCAAGATTTCAACTATCCTCACCACCACCCAAAAAAAAAAAAATATGTGTGTGTGTATATATTTTCGGTGTTTCAGTCCTACAGGTTTAAACATGGGAATCCCATAGGATGTAAAGATGTAATATCTTTTTTTTTTTAAAGAAAAATTTAAAGACTGTTTATTCAATTTCAGCAAAACCCCTATTTAGAATATCTTTTTGTATTTATATGACAAACGTTTTGTTTCCCAATTTTTGAAACAATCCTTTTTTTTTTATTCTCTAGCAGACCTTTAGGACCTTTTTTTTATTATTTAGACACATTTAATGCATTTTTATTGTTTTAAACACCTATTAGAAGAATAGAAGAGTTCCATTTTCTTTTTTTGCGGTTCTCACCAAACGTCCAATAACTGCTTCAGCAGCTCCAATTTCGGCAAAATACAGTGACCATTCGCTAAATAGTGAATTCACTGTATTTTTGGCAAAGTGGAATCAGAAAAGTACGGCGAAAATCAAAGCACTGAAACTACGGTGCTCTGTGAATAGACTATTATCAATTTATTATTTGTCACTGTAAAAAAATAATTAGGGAAATAGTCACATTTTATAAAAAAAATTAATGAATCTATAAAAACCATAGTATAAATAAGAATTACATAAATCATAATATTTTACATGATATATTTACCTTTTCTGTTCTCTGCAGCTGGCTTGGGGGGGTCTGATTGGCAGTAGTGTGTAGAGACGTCTCTGTCGACGGTGATGTTCCTCCAGGGATGATGACTGACAGGGTGGGGGTCCACTGGGTGTGATGCAGGAGCTGGAACCCCTGTCTAGCGATGTATATTTGAAACCCAATAGCAAGCCGTTGAAGGAGGAGACCAGGAGATCACGTATATAATATCAAGGTTTAGTGTAATAGAAACGGAATACAAAAGTCCAGAATAATAGGCTGTAACTTAAGATGGTTTTCTTGGGTAACAATGAAACAAACATAAAGTCCAGAGGTAACTAAGATGGTCTTCTTAGGTAGCCATGAAACAAACACAAAGTCCAGAAGTAACTAAGGTGGTCCTCTTGGGTAGCAATGAAGTAAACAAAAAGTCCAGAACAATAGGCTGTATCTAAGGTTGCAGAAAAAGACAAGGTGGTCGATAAGGCAATCCGAGTTGATGGGTAGTAGAAGACAGTGTGGTTGATAAGGCAATCCGGGTCGATGGGCAGGAGAAGACAGCGTGGTTGATAAGGCAATCCGGATCGATGGGCAGGAGAAGACAGCGTGGTCGATAAGGCAATCTGGATCGATGGGCAGGAGAAGACAGCGTGGTCGATAAGGCAATCGGGGTCGATGAGCAGGAGGTCAGAGAACGGAACAGACTGGAACATGAACACAAAGGAACACTGGGAAACTGAAGCGGAGAGGCCACAGTATAACCTGGTTAATGAGCTGAGAAAGGCGGCAGGTTTAAATAGGGTTCAGAGGATCATAGGAACACCTTTCACCTGGGTATCATAGGTGGGGTTGAGATACCAGAGTTCTTGATAGGTCAATGGGAGGAATGTGAGGATCTCCAGAACAGGTGTCATGTTGTACCCATAATCGACCAGCAGAGGGCGCCAGAGTACCAGGAGTTTAGTTTCTTAGGGAGGCATGCGATCGCGCGTGCGCGCTTTGTTTCCCGGCATTCGGATCCTGCCGGCGGCGTGGGGCATACCTCGAGCTCCCTCCTCCATATTGCGGGCCGAGAGTGCGGAGCAGCGCGCCATGAGGGACCTCGGGTGAGTATGGTGTGTGTCCCAGCATGGCGGTCCGGGCAGGGAGCGGGCCGCGGAGCGGGGCATTAACACAGGGCCTGTGCAGGGTCGCGCTGAGGGTACTCATGCAGCCAGCACCTGCACTTGATGTACCTGCTGCCGTGCACTTCACTCCTCTGGCCAAGACTGAACTGGATTGGGAACAAAAATAGGCCCAGGCATTTTAAAGTGAGAAGCCCACTTTTATCTATCACTATACAGAGACACTAAAACAGAAATATATATATTTATACATACTAGACATGTGCATTAGTTTTAGTACTAAAACGATTTAGTCCGAATTTTGGGAAAATTTAGTTTTAGTATGACTCAAGAGATATGAAACTGCTCAGTACAGAAAACGAAAGAAACTAAAATAAAATGCACTACATTTTAGTTTCAATCCTTTTTATGATATTACATTGATGAGTGAAGGAGACCAGAAATGAAGAGCGCAACATCGCAAAGCTACAGAAAAGGTTTGTATGTGTAATCCTTCCTGACCCCTACCCGAAAATCTGACAGTGATAAAGCTCCAGAATAATCACTCGCAGCACAGACAGCCAGCACAGGAGAGGACACCTTTACTTAAGCCTTGTATGTCTATGAGGCAGACAAGATGATAAAAGCAGCTGGAGATGGAAAACATTCAAATAAATCACACTGAAAGCTAATGACAGAGGAGGGCTGGATAGTAAAAAACCCTTTATAACAAGCAGCGCTGGAAGAAGAGAGGGACTTTATAAAATGTGTGTTATATCCCCTCCCGCTCTGCATAATAGGGGCTTAGGTCTGATACATTTTATATTATCCAGGAGCACTATCCCCCTTTCCTCATCTATAATACACATTTTATATAAAGTCCCTCTCCTCTCCCAGTGCTGCTTGTTATAAAGTTTTTTTTTACATCTGATACATTTAGTATCCAGCTCTTACAGTTACTCTGTCATTATGAACCTTCAGTGTGATTTATTTGAATGCTTTCCCTGCTTTATTTTATTATAAAAATAAATTTGCACCAGTCATCTCTTCTCTGAGCTTTCAGACCGATTTACGTTAATATTTTCCCTCTCCCCGGCTTTTATAATCCTGTGTCTCCCCCACAGAGATAGAAAGTTTAAGAAAAAGTTCCCTCTCCTGTGCTGGATAAGCATTGCATTCCGAAGTTCTGCACCCTCCACATGCCAAAGCAGTAGGATGTTCTATACAGAGAGGGCATTAATTAATGCAGGAGGATGTTCTATACATTATACAGAGAGGGGTATTAATGCAGGAGGATGTTATATATATTATACAGAGAAAGGTATAAATTGAGGAGGATGTTCTATACAGAGAGGGCATTAATTAATTCAGGAGGATGTTCTATACATTATACAGAGACGGGTATTAAATAATGCAGGTGGATGTTGTATACAGTATACAGAGAGGGGTATTAATTAATGCAGGAGGATGTTCTATACATTATACAGAGAGGAGCCTCTTTTTTATAGCCCTTTAAATCCAGTGGCTGTGAGCGATCTGCTGCTTGTTATATTATCTCTCAGACAATGCATCAGGCTCAGCTGTTACAGTAACTGACTAACAGCACTCAGAGTTTCAGTAAAACAAGGAAATAATATTGTTCTAACCTCTTATCTATAAAAATATTATTTACTAGTTTTACTGAAACTCTGAGCGCTGTGATGAGCAGCAGTCAGTTACTGTAACAGCTTTGACTGACACATTGTGCTGAGAGTGAGAGATACTGTAACAAGCAGCGATCTCAGCCCTCTGAGGAGCCACTACAATAGTAATTGTATCCACTGTTTTTTGGATGAATGAAATTAGTTTTCATACTAAAAACGAAAACTACTGAAAACGAAAAATACTGAAAACGAAAAATACTGAAAACGAAATTCTTTAGCAACTAAATAAATTGCATTTTAGGACTAATTCATTAGTTCAAAACGAAATTTTGTGCTGTGCACATGTCTAATACATACCACTATTACATACGTATATATGGACACCTACACAACCCTATTATATACTTGTTTGTGCAACCACAGACCCCATATATAACCTAAACACACACAAACCGCTAACCCGCCCATATATAACCTAAACACACACACACACTGTCAGCAATTCTGGGCTCAGATATTAACAATTAATATCTGACAGAAAAATTAAAGCTAGTGCCTCCAGCCAATAATGTCACACGATATGTGATGATTTAATTGGAGCAATGTGTGATAAACAAAAAATACTTTGAGTTCTTTAAACTCTATCTGGATATATTTATTGGAATAAAATAGCAAAACTAAGCATAGATAAAGACGAACAGTATTTATTATCTTGGAATCTTAACAATCACAAAGCTTTGTTTAGATTGACAGAGTGAAGACCATAGTATGCCACAAACAGATGCCACAGATCCCCAAAACAGACTAGCCGTTACCAGTTAATGGGGCAGGTATGCTAAGCAGTGACACATAAATGTACAATACTTACCTAGGACCCTTTCCTGGCGCGGGTGATCAACAACCGATTATGAATGCCCAAGAGCCACACGACAGTACAAGAATAAATAGGATACCCACGGATTACCGTTCTATGTGATTTTTCTAGTGAGGTCTGGCATGTAATGCAATTACTACCTGGTCATAGGAGTCGGTGTGTCAAATTACCATTGATTGTCGGCGTGGACGTTAGAGATCAGATGTGCTTCAAGTCTCAGAATATGAGTAATTCAATTCTAGAAAAAGGGGGCCCTATCGTCCCATATAATATTGATCCTTGATTCCTCTGCAGTGGAATCACAATCAATTTCTTATATCCTTTAAACTTTGGCAATAAGCCTGAATTACTCTTTATTCCTTTGTAAATGAATCGCATCTGACGCGGCAATACATAGAACACTATCAAATACGATAACAGTTTGGCTCAGCTATTCTCTACTGTACTCAACGCAATGACTATACGGGTTATGTGATATTTAAAGCAGCTATACTTTACCAATCTCAGTGGCCTGGCCTAGGATTTGGGGTCTGGTCTGGAATCTGATCTTGGCAGTGGTCGAGAGAGAGATGGGGCTTTCAGGATCCTCTGGGCTGGATTGGAGTTGAGTTGGTTCCCTGGATGGGTGTAAGCTCTCTGTCTGGATGGTCAGCCCTTGGGAGTCTCCTGGATGGGTGCCCTCCCTGGTGTCCAGTCTTTAGCCCTCATATAGCCCTTTCATGCCCGCCTAAATCCTACCCACCTGTATCTAATTATCCTTGTGTCGCGTCCTGATTGGTCCATATTAATATGTGATGGTCAGGTGTCCGACATTTACCTGACCACTGAGTGGCACTGCGGGACCATGTATCTTTTAGTGAGTTGTTCAAAGTTTTAAGTGGTGACAAAGTTAAGTTATACTATAAGGGATTTGATTTATATAAAGCTACCCTATGTCAGAAGTATATACATTAATTTGACTTATGCGGGGCTATTTTAGACTCATAATTCTTGTATCGCCCAACATACCATCACAATCCATGTTTTATATAATCTGAATCACAATCATCATTCACTTTACACTATCCCTCTATTCCAAGTCCCCTTACATATATAATTTTGATACAATTCATGATAGACCATTTAGAATCACGGGAACCTTGCATCATTTTGTCGGTTAAAACATGAATTGTATATATAAAAAAAAAAAGATTTTGGCTGGGTTTCTTTCTATTATGGTGGGAGTCTCTGTAAACGGAGTTATTTCTGCGGCTGTTAAGCTCATACGTAAATAAATGGTTTATTTGCTGAGTTACAAGGTGAGTCTTCAGTGATCTCACCGGACAAAGTGGTGCTCCTTAGTGTCTGTGAGATTTAGTCAATTGGTATGTATATTTCTCAATTTCCTCACGGCCTCCCCAACTCTCCATCCAACTACCGCCCTGTATCCCTGCTTCCCTTCACATCAAAGCTCTTAGAAAAACTAGTCTTCAACCGCCTCTCCCTCTTCCTGTCCTCCAATTCCCTACTTGACCCCCTGCAATCTGGCTTCCGTCCCCTACACTCAACTGAAACTGCCCTCACCAAAGTCACCAACGACCTCCTAACTGCTAAAAAACACGGCCACTATTCTATTCTCATCCTGCTCGACCTCTCGGCTGCTTTTGACACTGTTGACCACCCCCTCCTTCTACAGACCCTCAACTCTCTGGGTCTCGGTGACACTGCACTCGCTTGGGTCGAATCCTATTTATCCAACAGGTCCTTCTGTGTGTCCTTTGCTGGAAACTCCTCCTCCTCATTGCCTCTATCTGTTGGTGTACCTCAAGGCTCTGTCCTTGGTCCTCTGCTCTTTTCCATCTACACCTCCTCCCTGGGCAAAATCATCAACAGCTTTGGCTTCAATTACCACCTCTATGCTGATGACACTCAGATCTACCTCTCTACCCCTGATCTCTCTCCCCCTGTCCTTTCAAAAGTCAGTGACTGTTTATCTGGCATCTCCTCCTGGATGGCCTCCCACCACCTAAAGATCAACATGTCAAAGACTGAACTCCTACTTATTCCTCCGTCCAATGCCTCCCCACCTCCTGACTTCTCTATCACGGTGGAGGGTATCACCATTTCCCCATCAAACCAAGTTCGCTGTCTTGGAGTTACACTTGACTCTGCTCTTTCCTTCATCCCCCACATCAAGTCTCTTTCCTCCTCCTGCCGATACCAACTGCGTAATATTTCCAGAATTCGGCCATTTCTTACCGCTGTCACCACAAAACAACTCATACACGCCCTGGTAATCTCCCGACTCGACTATTGCAATAATCTCTTATCTGGCCTCCCTCTGTCCCGCCTCTCCCCCCTACAATCCATCCTGAACTCCTCCGCCAGGCTAATTCACCTCACCCGCCGGTCTGTCTCTGCCGCTCCCCTCTGCGAGTCCCTTCACTGGCTCCCCATCCACTGCAGAATTAAGTTCAAAATCCTTATCCTTACCTACAAAACCCTCACTAACTCAGCTCCCCACTACCTGTCCTCACTAATCACCAAATACACCCCGGCCCGCTCCCTAAGGTCAAACAGTGACCTGCGACTAGCTTCTCCCTGCATCACCTCTTCCCATGATAGACTGCAGGATTTCTCACGCGCAGCCCCCACTCTCTGGAACGCTCTCCCTCGTACTGTCAGACTTTCCCCTAACTTCTCTTCCTTCAATCGCTCCCTTAAAACGTTCCTATTTAGGGAAGCCTACCACCCAACTCACTGACGCAACCATCACTCTCACCTTACAGTCCTCTCCTCCTGTTTCCAACCCCAACCCTCCCAGATTGTGAGTTCCTACAGGAATAGGGCCCTCATCTCCTCCTGTACTGTTTGTCAAATGTTGTTCAATGTATTGTAACCCTGTCTATACTGTGCTTATTGTACAGCGCTGCGGAATATGCTGGCGCTTTATAAATAAAGAATAATAATAATAATAACCAGCCCATATATAACCTAAACACCCACATACACACACCTAACCAGCAGATATATAACCTAAACACACAAACACAAATAACAGCCCATATATAACCTAAAACACACACACACACACCTAACCACCCCATATATAACCTAAACACACACACCTAACCACCCCATATTTAACCTAAACACACACTCCTTGCACCTAAACACACATACAACCCACCCTGTACATCTAAACATACACACCTACATATTAAAATAAAAACAAAGAAGTATTGAAATATAAATTTTAATGCATATGTAGCGCTCACCCCCTAAGGAGCTGCTGAATAACCCCAGGATTGGTCTCCCCGCAATAACCATTCACTATACACCAGCACACCTTCATAGATTTTTCTCAATGTACTTTACTGAAGCAATAAACGACAATAATTATACATGTACTTTAACCATAAAATCGAGCAGGCTAGGAAATAAATGAAGGTAATATGTAATGCGGCTCTATATATATATATATGGCGACTAAACCGTTAATGTGATTCTCAGTTCTTTAGTTCAAAGTCCCACTCAGAATGTTCGTTAGTTTATGTCCTAGGGTACCCGGGTATTAAGTCAACTGGCCAGTGGATGAATGAATATCTTCGACTAGTCAACGTTGGTGCCCTGAAATTGAAGCAAGCAAATAAGTGAGCACTGTTAGCAAAGTCATAGGCCGGAGGCTTCTCACCCAACCGGCGAAACAGCTTGTCCCGGACTGATGAAACTCTGCAGGAAAGTACCTCTCGAGAACATCCGCACTCGCAGCCATCTGAAAACCCGATGCTGTCGAAGTTCATGTCCCGAACCGATTCTCCTCAGCCAGAAGTCGAATGCCGCCAGCACTCTGCTCTGCCTGCTGCCTCCTTACACGAGGTCCCTCTCGAACACCCTCGCCACAGGAACAGTTCAGCGTGATATACTACAGGTCGATGTACACACTCTCCCCGATCACTCCAGCAATGGATGCTGCTGATTCTCCGCACTCCAACTTGCCCAGATCCCAGAAAGTGTCTCTCCAGCAACTGACTCCGTTCACCGCCTTTGCTCCTTCTCCCCACGCAGCACACGAATGCTTCCCCCTTCCTCCCCAGGGAGCTTGCTTCCTTCCTCTCTCTCCAAGGGTTTCTGGGGGACATAGTCCATAAGTCCATTACAGTCTTTCCCCATACGTTGTACTCTGGCTCCCCCTAGTGGCATAAAAGCTGCAGTCCACAGAGCCAAATTAAACACAGAGCTACACTCTCCCCCCCTAAGCTCTTGGGTCCCCCCAAAAGGTATACAATGGCATTTACAATAATATTTATGTCACATATAACATATATAACTTTTACATTAAATCCCCTGAACACCTTCGTTGTTAGCATTTAGATACCAATTTTTACAGCGTTTAACAAGTGGGTCAAACAGGGAGAACTCCCACCTACAGTCAGGTCCAGAAATATTGGGACATCGACACAATTCTAACATCTTTGGCTCTATACACCACCACAATGGAGTTGGAATGAATCAAACACAATGTGCTTTAACTGCAGACTGTAAGCTTTAATTTGAGGGTATGTATATCCAACTCAGGTGAACGGTGTAGGACTTACAGCAGTTTGCAGATGTGCCTCCCACTTGTTAAGGGACCAAAGGTAATGGGACAGAATAATAATCATAAATCAAACTTTCCCTTCTTAATACTTGGTTGCAAATCCTTTGCAGTCAATCACAGCCTGAAGTCTGGAACTCATAGACATCACCAGACGCTGGGTTTCATCCCTGGTGATGCTCTGTCAGGCCTCTACTGCAACTGTCTTCAGTTCCTGCTTGTTCTTGGGGCATTTTCCCTTCAGTTTTGTCTTCAGCAAGTGAAATGCATGCTCAATAGGATTCAGGTCAGGTGATTGACTTGGCCATTGCATAACATTCCACTTCTGTCCCTTCAAAAACTCTTTGGTTGCTTTTGCAGTATGCTTTGGGTCATTGTCCATCTGCACTGTGATGCGCCATCCAATGAGTTCTGCAGCATTTGGCTGAATGTGAGCAGATAATATTGCCCGAAACACTTCAGAATTCATCCTGCTGCTTTTGTCAGCAGTCACATCATCAATAAATACAAGAGAACCAGCTCCATTGGCAGTCATACATGCCCACGCCATGACACTACCACCACCATGCTTCACTGATGAGGTGGTATGCTTAGGATCATGAGCAGTTCCTTTCCTTCTCCATACTCTTCTCTTCCCATCACTCTGGTACAAGTTGATCTTGGTCTCATCTGTCCATAGGATCTTGTTCCAGAACTGTGAAGGCTTTGTTAGGTGTTGTTTGACAAACTCTAATCTGGCCTTCGGGTCGTACTGAACGTTTAGGCCCGGATTCTGTGGGATCCTCTTCTGGCGGATGAGCTGTCTCTAAGGGCTCAATTTCTGTGGAATCTTCTTCAGGCGGAAAAGTTGGCTCTAAGGGCTAATTTTTTTCTTCTACTGTCTGAGCAGGTGTGTCCTCAATGTATGAGCCTTCCAGGGAAGGCATAGTACTGTAGTGTACAGATATGTCTTCAGGTGCTTGAGGCATAAACTCAGGAGCATTAGGTCTCAAGTAGGGATGAGCTACTCGGTTCGATCGGTTCGGAGTTCGATTTGAACGTTGGCCGTTCGAAAGTTTGCGAACTTCAAACTATTTTGCTACGTTCGCCAGAAGTTCGGAAAAAAAATCAAAAGTATAAAAAATGCTTAAAAACTACTAAAAAAATCGAGAAATAAAGAAACTCTTTACTGCAGAATATTATAAGCAACGGTTTATTAGATATTGAATTAAAACGGGAATATTTTTAACATTGAAGCCTATGGGATAAAACATTCTTGTTACTAAAACATCAGGCAGACACGGCCCTCTAATCAGGCACTGTAGAGGGCAGCCTGCAGGGGCCTCCCAAGGATCCCCTTGAGGAGCATGCGGCCGACGGATGACTGTGCGGGCTAGCCGCCCGGGTGCATGTGGCAGAGACAGGCGGTGCAGGGAGGGAGCCACTGCACCTGCGGCCACGGCAGACCCCCTCACATCCAGGATCCAGGGAGCCGCCACTGACCACCAGGCTAAGGTAAGGCGACACATTTCTAAAAAAAATAAAATCCGAGGACATCTTTAAATGTCCCCGGGAACATAAAATAAAACTTTTTTTTTCTTTCTCTACCTGGCTGAATGTATTTATGTGGCATGTGGGCTGCGCGGGGTCTTAGGCAGTGGTTTGTTTTTTGTGTGTATATTTTTAGCAAATTTATAGGGGAAGGTAAGGGCAGGTGTGTTATATAAATATATATATATAGATAAGATATATACTGTATCTATATTCTTATAAATATATATGTCCAGACTTGTATTACACACATTTTGGCAACTAATTGCCCCCCCCCATTTGGCTGATCCCTCCAGAAGAAATGTTGAGCCCGATAGAGCAGAGAATAATATATATATTCTCTGCTCTGTCGGGTTCAACATTTCTTCTGGAGGGATCAGCCAAATGAGGGGGGGCGCATTTAGTTGAGATTGTCCACATGCCACCCCCCATGTGCGTATGTGTATATATGGTCTGAGGTCTGTGGGTGGGTGTATATATATATCTGCGTGTTGATATATACGTATATATAGGCCTGCGTGTTGATATATACGTACAGTATCAGGGTTATTCAAAGAGCTCCGGTTACCTTTCTCAAGCAATTCGAACGCTGAAAATCAGTGTTCGGTTATCTTTCCTGGCAATTCGGCTATCCAGAGAGCAGGCAATTCGCCAAATCCTGGCGAATTGCCTGAACATACGGTGCCTGTTCGGTGCCTGTTCGAGGGCAGTGAAATCCCCATAGAGAAGCAATGCTTCGGCTATTCAGAGAACACAAACCAGCAGTGATAGGTTCCCCTAATGCCCTGCCATTCGGTGGTTTCATGCAGCAAATTTATTCAGGAGAATCCCATAGGCTTCATAGGCTAAAAATATTCCCGTTTTAATTCAATATCTAATAAACCGTTCATTATAAAATTCTGCAGTAAAGAGTCTCTTTACTTATAGATTTTTCCGGATATTTTAAGCATTTTTCTTAATTTTTTTTTTTTTTTTAAGTTTACTTATTTTTTCTGTAACAGCCCTTTTTATTATCATTCCCTGGACCTCCTGTGTAAATTTCAGACATTTTCGCTCAGTTGTTTCTTTGCATACAATACCACAATACAAAAAGACAGCGGCTCGGTCCTCATTTTCCTACAGAGCACCACAATTATGGAATAACCTCCCAGACACCATCAAATCTTCCCCCAGTCTTAAGTCACTCAAGACCTCCTTACTAACATAC